>LR990546.1:2983750-4475625 GCA_905147745.2 Phlogophora meticulosa | reverse complement strand
CATACTAGCCAAGCCGTAGAGAAAGCAGAGGGTCCCCACGATGGCGGGTGCATATAACATCTTGGTGTAAAAACCGAGCCAGCAGAAGTATAGCCCTATCTTGTCGCCGAAGTACCTCCGGACAAGCCAGAGAGGTTGCTTCTTGTACCATTTGGCTGGACGGGCCCATTCGAGGTACAGAAGCTGGAAAAAAAAAACTGGACAATCCACACAGCATCATCTAGCCCCAAGCTAAGCAGAGCTTGTGTTATGGGTACTAGATGACTGATATACTTAATACAATACATTACGTAGATAGATATTTTTTATTTTACATAGCAAATACCCAGAACACCCGGAACAAATCTTTGTAGATCGTACAAACATTTGTCCCAAGGCGGGAATCGAACCCGCAACCTCCTGCGTCGCAGGCGGACCTTCGCCCGCCGCGCCACATCGGTCGTAAAAAAAAAATATCTGTACCTGTGTATCTGATACAAATATCTGTTCAGTGCGGGGATCGAAACCGCGACACGTAACGCAGCAGCTAATCGCTCAGCCACTGCGCCTACCACTGAACTCTGTGGCAATCCTAAAAAAAACAAGACCAGCAGAATAATAGAACGTAATACTTACTCTTCTGTCAGTAACTTTCCCATCTGACATATCAGTTTTGTAACTGCCTTCGTGTAAGGGGAAGCACGCTGAATATGTGTTATCATTCAGAAGGCGACGGATTCCCATCTGTAATGGAAAAGACTTCGTTGAAGGCACTTCGAAGTTTCCAAGGCTCAATCAAACAGCTTCAAAAGTTGATGGCATGACAGACATCATCATCATCTGCCTAGCCTGTTCCCAACTATGTTGGAATCGGGATAAGCTTCGAGTGTAATGAGCAGAGGTCGGAATTGGGTAGAGTTATTTATGTACTTACACTGATTTCATACAGCGAAAGCATAAAGTGGATATGCCTCAAATCCCGGGATTAATTATATAGACCAGAAAAACCCCGTGATTGATTAAATAAAAAAGTTATTTTTACTTTTACACAATTTAAACCATCCGACATCGGATGTCCGAATGTCTTATCTATCTCCGAGGTTTTTATTATTATTTTTTTGTAATATTGTTGGCCACACGAGATTGCATTATAAATCCCGGGAGATCCCGGGCAGATCCATATTAATATCAACATTTCGATGCAAGTACATAAATAATAAAAACGTTGCCCCACACTAGGAATCTCTCCTGTGTCGTGGGTGCGTTTACAAACATTTAAACTCACATACATAAACAGCCAGACCCGGAACAATTACCTGTAGGCTAGACAAATATTTGTTCCGTGCGGGAATCGAACCCACGACACGCGGCGCAGCAGTCGATCGCTCAGCCACTGCGCCAACCGTGTCGCCAGATAACGAATAATAACTCTACTCAATTCAGACCTCTGGTAACGAGACGAGACGATACCCTCCTTGGTCATGAGTTGAACTCTACGAATAAAGACAAATGCGTGCACTAAGCGGACAGGCACACAGCTCCTGGGGTCACAGGTTTTGGCTTGAATATTACGAGTACATAAGGTCCAGGTTTAGTCATGATGGCCCAGTGGTTTTCGGCCTCGCCTCTTGTGCACGAGGTTGTGGGTTCAAACCTGGGCAAGTACCAATGTGAGTTTTTCAATTCATATGTACTTTCTAAGTTTATCTTGGACATCACTGACATCGGTGAAGGAAAACATCGTGAGGAAACCTGGACTTATATAATAAATATAAGTCTGAAATCGCCAACCCGTCTTGAGCAAGCGTGGTGATTAATGCTCGTGCCTTCTCTGTATGAGAAGAGGCCTTTGCCCAGCAGTGGGACAGTATTAGGCTGGTACTGGTACTGGAAAGGTCCAGGTTTTGGCTTGAATATTACACAACATTTAACAAATAAATAAGTTAGCTATTAGCTAGCTGGCCACGACTCCATCTAAGTTAGTATGACACTAAGTTTCACAAATGCTTGCAGTGACTGTACAGGTCCACTCGTATCTATGTGGTTCTTTCCTCAAAAGATCATCTCAGACACTAACCTGCATGGTCCTCACATTTATTTATTTATTTAGTATTAAGGCACATCAACATCATAAACACAAACATTAGAGAGATACGAAACAGACACATATAGCTGGTGTTTACTACAATTACAAAATATAAATTACGAAGAAAAATACAGTATTCACATTACAAAATAGAAGAACAAAATATAAAGGCAAACAACCACAAACTACAATTTACGTAACACTTAGGGGACTTAATTTCTTTAATTTTATTATATGTATTAGCTATAGTGACCCACACATTGACCCATACAATCTTACCAAGTTAATGTCTGGACTTGAAAGAGAACCTCTGAGTATGTATCGGTGTTTCTTTGCAAAGTAGTCAGGTAGAGAAACACCGACCTAATCTAATTCTTATTTGTATACTAATTTATGACGTCTAAAAGTGTTTTTTTTTTAATTATCTACAGAAATCAATATCTTTTCATTGCATTTCATAACTGGATGAAGCTAAAGATCAGTATCTCACATGTAACGACTGCTTATCTGCCTATATTAACCCATTTTCATGTCTTTTTTTGTTTTGGAATGGGCATCTCGCAGTTTATCCTTTAGGGATATCTACTGCTTAACCGAACTTTCATGTGGGGGGCTTAATTAGAAATTAAGGCCTCCAGCCAGGGCGTAAAAACTTAAAAACTAAGCGACCAATCGCTAAGGGCACCCCCTGCGGGGTACGAACCTCGGCTTAGGACGTCGCTGAGAGAGGACAGCAAGGGACAGGCTGGATCAAACAGATATATTATTTAGGAACTTTTCAAACAAATACCGGCTCAGCGTCGCGGGCTGGCTCTAGCAAAGGGTCGGGGGGAGGGCATTTTCATGTCTCTTTTGCGGCACCAAATATTCACTTCCATGAATTAGTGTAGGCACTACACTAGCACACCATATTGTCAAGATTACCTTAATGTCATTGTTGTCATATCTGGCTCTGAGTAATATCTGCATGACCAACAAACTTCTTTGCGCCGGAGAGTACTGTGTGTGACGGTCTTTCACTAAAAATCTGTAAGCAAACATACACATAAATAAATAAATAATGCTGGACAATCCACACAGCACCATATAGCCCCAAGCTAAGCACAGCTTGTGTTACGGGTATTAGATAATTGAAATACTTAAAAGAATACATTACATAGACAGATATTTTTTATTATACATAGCAAATACCCAGAACACGCGGTTTGTAGATCATACAAGCAAGCTGAGTTTCATTCTAGAGATCTAGGTGCAATTTAACGCCCAAAAGTATAAGCGTGATATATTGTGGTCAACTGTAGGAATCAAAGATTTTTTGTGTATAGTCTGTGGTTTTTATTTGGACTCTTGCTTTTCCAAACCACTTCAGACATTGGCAAATTGCAGATAATTGAAATACTTAATACAATACATTACATAGACAGATATTTTTTATTAAACATATTAAATACCCAGAAGACCAAATCTTTGTAGATCGTACAAACATTTGTCCCAGGGCGGGGCTCGAACCCGCAACCTCATGCGTCGCAGGCGGACCTTTGCCCGCCACGCCACATTGGTCGTCAAACATAACGCCTGTATTCTCCGAAAGGATAAGCACAGGTGTGTCTATGATGCACCCACATTTCGGAAATTTATGTTTCAGGTCTATGTATTAGGGGGCAGTTGGGAAAACCCCCAATAACACATTGCCCGACCCGCGAGTCGATTCCAGGACCTGATGGTCAGCAGCAGCTCTTGCGACAACTAGGTTCTACAGTCAGTTTTCTTAAATACAGTCAGTCAGTTTTCTACATTGACAAACTGCCGTACAATGGGAGAGCTGCAGCTTTCAGCTACAGTTTTCAGGATGCTGGTTTGTCTGTCCCCCACTCTCCTCAGTAACGACGCTGTTTTTCTGCGTATGTTCGCGTAGATGCCGTCGGTACCATAGTATAAAGAGAGGAAGTAGGTTATCACCGGCCCAATCCGCGATATAATTGCCTACTGTCTTAGGGTTGTCACTTTTAGCTAAATTTTAATTCAGTACCTATAAATTGGCAAGGGTCGGGAAGTTTTTACTTTTATTGTCTGGGTACAGGGTTTATCAGGCCACACTAATGTATTGCTGACAGTACTATTGTACTGTCACAAATTCATTAGTTTAAAACCCGGCCCTTGCCAAAGATAACACATCTCTTATTAGTCAATAAAGTTCAACAATGGTTTTCCTATCAAATATAGAAATGTATTCAAGATACAGAGCAGCATTATTTATAATAAAAAGAGATAAAATAAACCGAGCGGCGTAAAATAAGCCATGACGCGCGAACTGGCACAACTCGAAATGAGTCGAGATTTTGTTAAGTGTGCGTGCGGCGACGCATAGATACTACGGCGCACACATACAAGCCGCGCGCAGTGCGTTTGTATGAAGATAACTTACTTCCCGCTCTTTAGGCTGCGTTTCCATTGAGGCAGAGCTGTGCGGAGCTGAGTTTATGGTGCGTGCATTAACCAATCGCATTTCTCGAAATCTCCGCTCCGCTTCAGTGTAGACATTGTGGTTGGTTAACTCATGCACCGCTAAGCTCCGCTCCGCACAGCTCCGCCTCAGTGGAAACGCAGCCTTATACTATGTCAGTACGGGCTTGCGGAGTCATCTCCGACGCGCTAAAGTAAGGAGGCAGTCTCTACAACATCCTGAAAGCCTTGTTATATTGGACGTGCAGGGCATCCAACGATCTCTTCGTTTAATTGACCCATTGATTGCCCGTAAACAGACCCAATAGATAGCAATAATCCTTGAAAAGGAAAAGAAACAAGTGGTTCCGTACCATTATCTATAAAAAACAACAAACAAATCACGTTTGTTGTATAGGAATCCCTTTAAATATATATTTTTTTATTCTATTTTTTTGTATTTGTTCTTACAGCGGCAACAGAAATACATCATCTGTGAAAATTTTAACTGTCTATCTATCACGGTTCATGAGATACAAGCCTGGTGACAGACGGACAGACAGCGGAGTCTCAGTAATAGGGTACCGTTTTACCCTTTGGGTACGGAACCCAAAAAAGGTAAAGAAAGAAGAAAGATCTTTGGAAACGTTACTAACATCTCTTCCATTCGACCGCCCTTTTGCTCTGCAGCTCTGTAGAATGACAGTTCTGTGGTTATCCTGGAATGTTCGTATTCGTATAGCTGATTCCAACGTCGCCGTACTTTTGAGTACCAGCGTTTGTCCTTTTCTGATTTCTTTTCGTCGTTCTGGAAGACAAATAAAAAAAAATGGTAAATGATATTCACAACACACGTCAACAAATAAAATATTTTTTTAAAGTAGGTTGGTGTTCCGCTGTCTACTCTGAGAAGAAACTCCGAAAGAAACTCAGAGATCCATCTTTTTTAAAGTCCAGACATTATCTTGGTTAGATCATGTGAGGACCATGCAGATTAGTGTCCGAGATGGTCTTTTGAGGAAAGAACCACATAGATAAGAGTGGACCTGTTCAGTCAGTCGGAAGTCGGCAAGCATTTGTCGGAAATTTTGGAGCTCAACTCAAAACTAAGCTCAACGGGTTGACAACAGGTAAAAAAATGAGAATCGTTCTGGCAATTTGAAGTTACTGATATTGATATTTTTATTTGTGATGTGTAACATCTTTCCTCTCGCTTTCCTGCAATCTGTGGGAGTGATCTCGTGAAAATGGATGGAAGTTTGTAAAGGGAAGCTTTGAGAGCGCGCGCTATTTGATTTGAACAATGAGCGCGCGCAGCTACGAAAAATAGGGTAGTGTCCTTAAAAAATTTGATTGGTCCGAAAGTTGGATTACTCAAAAATACTGGACACGTATTTTTTATTTTGTCACATAAACCAAAAATGACGACGGTATAGTGCGTTGATATTGCGCGTGACGTCACAAGCCCCTTCTCCTGAACTTGGATGTGCTATATCATTGTCACTTTTTATTGAATTAAGTAAGCAAAAAATATGTGTCCAATATTTTTCAGTAATCTTACTGACGGACTAAATAGACTTAATATATTTTTGCCTAGGACACATCCCTATTATTACAAATAATACCTGAGTATTTTTTTCTGGATATAATGTTGAAGTTGCTTTTATCACCAAGGCGAGATCTCAGATGTTACACATCATATGCGACTACTGTTAGGCTTGCTCGTTATTTTTTTTTAATGATCCTGGAAATAGCTCGTGTGATCACGAAAATCTATAAAGGTTTCCAACAACTTGTCCAATGACATATAAAAAAAAAACAATTATTTATAAAACAACAATACAATTAATGATCTCTTTTCGTCGTCGTGCGTAGAATATGGTTGTCACTTGTCAGAGAGTAATTCACACTGACCTCCGTACTAGTAAAAACTGTATCACGGTAGGTCAATCTTCCTCGTTCTCCAATAATCACACACTTGAGCATTTTATAGTGAACATATTCTCGACATCGTCAACATATTCCCTTAAAATGGGCTGTAAATTGCAACAACACCAAAGAATATTTTGAACTTAGGGCTGCCGCTACGCGTATTAGCCTTTCAGTTTCAATAGTATTACTGAGAGCAAATCGATTGAATAATAAAATAAAATATATAAAAAAATATAAAAGAAAATAGAAAAAAAAAAAAATATGACGTCATTTTTTTTTTCAAAAATAGCTTTGTCCCACACTAGGAGTGTCTCTTGTATCGTGGGTGTGTTTGCAAACATTTAAACTCACATACACAAACAGCCAGACCTGGAACAACTATCTGTAGGCCATACAAATATTTGTTCGTCGTGGGGATCGAACCCGCGACACGCAGCGTAGCAGCCAATCGTGCCGTCCCTTAAACCCTGTCGATCTCTGCACAGGTTAATAATTAGTCATTTAAGGTCATTCATTATATGTGAACTATGTTCTTTATGAGTAAAGAAAATTCGTGAATGATAAATTGTTTTGGCGCGAAAAAACCACCATTAAATTTGTACGCCGCCGCGCCGTATAGAATTCAAGCGCTTACCGAGATAGCAATAAACCGTCGCGTAGGCAGCTTCATGCCTATAACTTCTGACAGCCTCATCTCCGTCTTCCAAGGGATGTGGATTTTGAGGAACCAGGTCTTCTCGTCGAAAGACAGGCTTTTGTTCTCTAGCTCCAGTTCCAATCCTTCCTTTATTAAGTTTTCCTGTTCAAAAATAACAGCATATCATCAGTATTATGTGTCTAGCCTTATCACCTTTTTTGACGACCTATGTGGCGCGGCGGGCAAAAGTCCGCCTGCGACGCAGGAGCATGCGGGTTCGATTCCCGCCTTGGGATTGAGCAGAAAAATGATGAAGATTCCAGGTAAGCATTCCAAGTGGCTACATGTGACAACTGCACGGTTTATAAACTACGACTGTCGCTCTATAACCGACCATTCATATCACACCATGGAAATGTAAAGCTATTGGTTCCAGCTATCAGCATCCTCCCGCCCTCATCCTTTTATTTGAGATCGGCGAAGTAGTCTTCTTCTTCCTTTTTCAATGTGTCGGCATCTCAATATTTTTATTTATTTCTTTTGGCACATTGGTGTAGCACACACCATAGCTGTGGCATATTATTTAATGTTATTATTTATAAAGATGATTTACTTAATTTTCTTTTTTGTACAGATTTCTTCAAACCTATCAGACAGACGTGTTGCTGGGGAGTTCGTTCCGCCACTTCTTCTTCCCAGCAAAAACACTAAGAAGTGGTGAAGGGTGGGCGTTTTGGGGGACTATCTTATGTGAACGTTTTGACGTTCAAAAAGTGCTTATTCTCAGCCTAATTTCAATAAATGAATTTTGATTTTGAATAGTCACCTTCATCCTTTCAATCAATCCATCTATCGCTGGGGAAAGTTTAGAGTACAAATGTGGAGATTCATACTCAAAACTTTCCTCGCAACATGATCCTCATTCCTTCACATGCTCATACCTGGAATGTTCTCCTGTATTCTCGCTTCCTCGCTTCATGTTCAGTCATCACACCATAATCCTCTTCTTCGTAGGCTAGTACCATGTCTATCCTCCTTCTGCCATCCCGGAATAACAAGGATTCTGGCTCTAAACCCTGGAAACAAAAGATTGATTATTCCAACGGTTTTCTCCAAAATCTATTTTGAAACTAGTATGCGAAAGAAACGAGGCTGGTCCAGAAAGAGCTGGTGAGACGACCTAGACGTGCTACTATAAGAGCTGGTTCGAGGTGATACGGGAAGAGAGTATTTGAGGCCTTTGTCCAGCACTATAGTCACCAGTGAGAAGATATGGGAGACTGTTGAGTCTTTCTGTGAGGACGGAATCTCGCAGAAGGAAACGGCGGCGAAGCGGGTCAGAGAGGCAGACTCTCACGCTGACCCAATTCATCACAGGAGGGTTCGACAGCGCAGGCGGCGAAGTGCCGACTTGATGCCGCCATAAGAATGGCCAGCGGACGATAGATTGGGGACTCTATCGTCCAAGCTGTACGTTCCTTTGAGTTGTGAAGATGCCCCAGTGCACCCGGACATGGATTAGGAAGGAGGGAGAGCCCTGAGACGGGTGAAAAAGACGGTGCCCTGAAGTGGGCCACGTTGGATGGGAAGGAATATCTTGCGGCCCATCCATCAAGGCGAAAGAAGGTGCACAAGCGGAGTTTTTAGTGAATGCAAACTCCACAAAACCACGTCGTCTTCCCGGATAGCGTGGCATGCGTTAGGCATTTTCTTCGCGTTGGGGCAAGAAAGTTCTCGAGTGGCGACCGCGCGCCGGAAGACGCAGTGTAGGCAGGCCTCCCACACGGTGGACCGACGACCTGGTGAAGGTCGCGGGAAGGGCATGGATGCGAAAGGCGCAGGACCGGTCATTGTGGAAATCCTTGGGGGAGGCCTTTGTCCAGCAGTGGACGTCTTTTGGCTAAAATGATGATCATGATGATGATTCCAAATCGCAATATTAAAGTTATCCGCGCGATTGAACGTGCATAAGGTGGAAGGGACATCGACATACAAACTGACACCAAGAGTTCAGATCATGATCCTGGACCCACCAAAATGTGTTGTCGGTTTTTCCTATTTATTCTGTTTTTATTTTTATTTTTAACTGAAATATCATGATTTATACCTAAACCTAATGAGAGACTTTAATTATGAACACCCACAACCCAGTTATTGGGCGACGCGATACCCCTTAGTAAGACTGGTTGTCAGACTTGCAGGCCTACCCGTAACGACTGCCAAAGATCTACAAATGACGGCCGGGACCAACGGCTTAACGTGTTTTCCGAGGCACGGAGGAGTCTCGATATGTTCCAAACGGTCACCCATCCACAGCCTGACCTCGGCTAGCGTAGCTTGACCTTCGATCAACCCATGCGGCTGTTTTTATTTAGCCACTGTACTTGAGCAAACGTGATGATCAATGTTCGTGCCTTCTCTGTTTGAGACGAGGCCTTCGCCCCGCAATGGGACAGTAACAACATCATACAATTTTTCATACACATTGTCAGGAATACCTATAAAAAAGGACATAGGTTACACCTTTCCATCCAGAAAGAAAATACTTTTCCCCAGGGACAGATAAAATGTACACTAAGAGTCGGCGCACATAGCGATTTTAGTACGCGCAAATGATTTGAGATCTTATTTTATGGTGTTTAGCGTTCATATTTCGGTATGCCAGAACGTGCCGAAGTATGCCAAAGCAGGCTGTGACGTATCAATGAAATGTGAGCCTTTACAGTGTGACATAAGATTAAAAATCATCTGTATTACAAAAATCGGTTGACGTGCCGTGCCGTCAGTACCGTGTAGCGAGCAAAACCGCGGGCAGAAGCTAGTTTAAAATACTTTCAGCAAATAACCAAAGAAGTCTCACCGGTACAGATGGAGACGGCTCATGTTGCTTCTTAACTAAATGCTGTACAATCCATCTTAAAGAAGAAAAGGTACTAAATTGGTCCAATCTTTGTATTAATTTAGTCTTGCGCGTGTTCTGTGAGAAACTGCTGGTACGGCTTGGCTTGTGTTCCCGCAAAACCTTCGCGACAGTAGATGGTGGGACTCCCAGCATTTCCGCTGTCCTAGCAGTACAGGCTTCTGCAGAGAAATATTCACCCGGAGGCCAAGCTTTGTTAATATTCCTATATGCATTAATCACCATATGCTTCTCTGTTCTAGACATATAATGATGATGTTGATTCTTGAATGGCGACATTGTTTAGAGCTTTTGCTTTCTCCGGTGACTTGGATGGGGCTCCATTGAATTAAATAAACCTTTGAAATAGTATACTAAGGTTTAACTTCAACCTAAGGCAAATTAAACTCATAGAAATGAGACAAAATCTCATTATTTGCACTTGCGCAGCGAAAAATACGAAAAACTAAATCAATTGGACAAAACATAAGTGCATTTGATTTGGATCGAAAAATGACAGCACAACTTTGTAGTCTAAGGAGGTAGCATGAACAAACGTTAAAAATCAAAAGAAAATCGCGAATAGGTCTTGAGTGATAAGTATTATATACGTTCTTTTTTGCGTTTGAATATCCTCACTGTGTCCATGTCCCTCCACCTTGAAGCGGACGGTGGTCTAGCAGACAGCAGACTCTTGCTGGCTAAAACTGGTATTATCGGTTCTTCTGCTACCTTTGGCCCGCTTTACTGGCTTTGGAGGACACACTCCCCCGTTCATGTGTTGCCTGCATAATCTCCATGCAGACCCCGTCCCCCTCTATGGCAGTCACTGCACGACCGCAATTCCTCTCGGGAGGTCGGTGTAAACGCGGCGCGTTGGTGTCTCTACTTTATCTGTATAGCTGAGTCTGCCCAAGTCTGTCTATCTGTAGACCATATCCTGTGGCGGCGGCCGAAGATCAACTGGTGACCAGTGCGTCTGCTGGAGGAAGCAAGGTTGCGTCCTCCTGGTAACTTTCTACCGCCTCCATTACTACCTTGCAACTTGTAGTTATACGCCCTCTCGCTCCCGGAAGTGTTCTGAACCACGACTAAAAGCAAGAGGTCATAGACGCAGCACCGACCGCCGTGACCTCGTCGCGACAGTGCACTGCCCAGTTTGGGCACCCCTCCAAACAAAAATGTAAATGTTTACATCTGCGAGTAGGTCAGCATCATCTGCCTCGCCTTTTCGCATATATGTTGGGGTCGGCTTACAGTCTAACGGGATCCAGCTGAATACCAGTATTTTACACTGGCACGGAGGAGTCTCGATCACACATCCACAGACTTACCTCGGCAAGCGTAACTTAACCTTCGTTCAACACGTACGGCTGTTTTATTTATCCACGAGCTCCTCTCAACAGAAGTACAAAACGGTTAAGAGACGTGATAAAGGGGTGGTGCTTTGTGGGTATGAGGAACAGGGTGTTTAGTTCCCCATCCTCCATAGAAAAGGAAGGATCCTCCAACCAGACAGGTGTAGTGTTTGGTGGGCTATTGCCGGCGGTTGTTATGTATGTTCAATCCCACGGATAACTTTGATATCGCGATGTAGGTTTCGTCAGATTTAGTTCGCGTGTGGCGAGATAGACGTCGCTACAGTGCTATAATTAATACATACGTACATCGATACTGGTTTCTCCTACGAAATCGTCCTTTTCATCTTCACAGAATGGCGACGACGGCTGCTCTTCTTCTTGATCAGAACCTTTACCGTCTGACTTGGCCTGAAATAAATTACGGGATTTAGGGGCCTAATTTTTCCTTCTTTTTGGAATGGGAATCTCGTAGTTTCACCTTCAGGGTCACTCACGGTCACTCAGGGTCACTCACGGCCTCGCTCACGAGTCGAGTCGGTGTCGAGGCTTGGGTGGCTTGACTAAAGAGAGAAAGTGGGAGAGAAAGAGAGAGAGAGAGAGAGAGAGAGAAAGAGAGAGAGAGAGAGGCCCCTTATAGTGTTGCAATAGGTTGTCCGAATAGCCTTGTCTTTCCGGGCAGTCAGAGGTTTGACATCCGTGGTAAGTCACGGGTCCACAGGTTACCCAGCAGATACTTGATGCTTCAGATACCCAGATAAGTAGTCACTTATCAGGAATATCCGGGGTATCCGAAGCAGTTCAATATCACATGGAGCGTTAACTGCTTCCGGTTAAGCTGGAAGCCAACCCCAACATACTAGATGGATGGAGATGGAAACCATATATTTTCAACTACCTTGTTTGTGAACGCTTCGTTACTACTCTGTATGAGCTGCTTACTATATCCCGACCGACCGAGCGACCATCAAAAGAACCGACTAACTTACTGACTACTACTCTGTCTTACAATCTGCTCACATGTAGGAGGCAAATCAACAATTTATCTGATCTTTCTTACTTTCTGAAGAGCTCGCGATCTTCAGACTAACGAGGCTCTGAACCTGAACGTACCTGAAAGCCCGGTTGTGGTGTCCCCGGTAGAACAGGTGTGCTTTTAGACTTGGCCTTGAAGGCCGACGCTGCCGACGTCACGTTCCTGACGAACCTCCATCCTCGAAATTTTCTCTCGTCAGAACTGCTGTCAGAGCGATTCGACTTGATGTCATCTCGGAGGTGGACCTGCGAACAAGCGAAAACTACGTTAATATTTAGTACAAAATACAAAAAAAAACTCAAGAGTACCTTTAGGGGCACCAAGTTCAATCCCGAATTCGGCGCTGGCGTCGAACTTGAGTTCGACGCCAGCGCCGAGTACGAAACGTCTAAATTCCATTATCAAGTTCAACTCTTGATTAATGGCTTTTGTGAATGAGACACCACAGTTTTGCAAATATCAAGTAAGTACTATGATGGACCATCAATCGCTGCATGACAATCAATCGGAATTAAGATCAAGAGTGTGGGGAATCACTATTTATCTATGGTTCCTACCAGTAGATCTAAACCGTGGGTTTACAAAAGAGATTTTCGCGTTGGGATTCGTGGAGATAATTCTTTGCTAGCTTGTTTTATTCCATTCCTAGGCAAAGGCGTCTCCCCATCCCTTCCACTACTCTCTAGATGGTTTGCTTCTTCTCGCCAATTTGCGAGGAACCCATCCAGAAGATCCGCCATCTTTTCCTCGGACTGCCGCTTCATGGACGGGATTACAATCTACCTATTGTGAACTTCCTATAACGTGTCTCTTAGTATAACGTGTTATGGATGTGTAGTGTTCATCATCATCATCATCATCATCATCATCATCATCATCATCATCATCATCATCATGCTATACTAGTCCACTGCTGGACATAGCCCTCTCCTAATGAGCGCCATAGCGCCCTGTCTTCAGCTTGCCGCATCCAGCATCTGCCTGCAGTCTTTCGCAGATCGTCATCCCACCTGGTCAGAGGGCGTCCTACACTACGTTTGCCAAGTCGCGGTCTCCACTCAAGAACACGTTTACCCCAGCGGTTGTCGGTTCTTCGCGAGATATGGCCAGCCCACTGCCACTTCAACTTGCTAATTCTTTGAGCTATGTCGGTGACTTTGGTTCTCTGCCGGATGTATTCGTTTCGAATCCTATCCTTCAGAGAAACTCCGAGCATAGCTCTCTCCATAGCTCGCTGAGCGACTTTGAATTGGTGGACCAACCTTACCGTGAGTGTCCATGTCTCGGCTCCGTAGGTCATGACGGGTAGGACGCACTGATTAAAAACTTTCGTTTTTAAGCATTGCGGTATGGATGACGAGAAGACTCGGCGCAGTTTCCCAAACGCTGCCCAGCCCAGCTGGATCCTCCTCTTGGCCTCCTTCTCGAAATTGTTTTTACCTAACTGCAGAATCTGCCCGAGGTAAGTGTATTCGGAAACGATTTCGAGAAGGTGGCCATGTACGACGACCGGTATTGGATCAATGTGGCCATTGATCATGACTTTGGTTTTATCCAAATTCATGCCAAGACCGATACGTCGCGAGGCTGAAGCTAGGCCGTCCAACATCTGGTTCAGCTCCTCTAGCGACTCCGACTGTGTAGTGTTATAAAACTATAATTCAAACAATTCCTTTCGTAAGCGATATTAAAATAATAAATAAATAATGCTGGACAATCTACAAAGCATCATCTAGCCCCAAGCTAAGCAGAGCTTGTGTTATGGGTACTAGATGCCTGATATACTTAATACAATACATTACATAGATAGAATTTTTTTATTATACATAGCAAATACCCAGAACACCCGGTTTGTAGATCATACAAACGAGCTGAGTTTCATTCTAGAAATCTAGGTGCAATTTAACGCCCAAAAGTATAAGCCCGATATATTGTGGTCAACTGTAGGAATCAAAGATTTTTTGTGTATAGTCTGTGGTTTTTATTTGGACACTTGGTTTTCCAAAACACTTAAGACATTGGCAGAATGCTCGACATCGGCTATGCATATTTAAAAATAGAACCGAACACATAGATTGTCGGTCACATTTCAGAATGATGACAGTACTTGTCAAAAATTGACATCTTGGCATCTGAAGCCGTTTTGTGTTTACAAGTAACATGGGAAAACCTTTTTAATTACAGAAGAATGCGTGTGACGCACGCGAGGCCGCCTTGTCTTGCCCATCGCACGAAGTAAAGGCTGTGCGTTGCCAATGCCTGAGCCTTTGTCAACCAAGATACGATTCCTAATTTTGGCTGCAAACACAGCAGACTTGTTTAATGAGAGAACACGAAAGTTGGATGCTCTGTATACCATAACGCATGAACTTTTGACCCCCGCCACAATATTCACGGTGTACATTATGATAGGAACATTCTTCATCGGCAGTCTACTGGGCTACAATGCATCTTTGTTCTTACAAATTTACGGTCTATTGTCTTCCGCACTTATGGAGCTGTTCCTATGCATATCAACATTCTCACATCATCATGCAGAAAAAGACATTTTGTTAATATTTAATGGATTATTGCCAATAATCATGATGATTTTATTATTTATTGATCTAGTCGTGGTGCTTATGGCGCGCCCCCGGCCGGCGGCACCCAGAAATATATCCACAGGAACCCTTCGAGGTTCATCTTCGCAAATGGATTCGTTGCCACCGTCGAAGTACGTTAATCCTAAAGTCTCTAAAGAATCTAAAGTTGACCCTAGAGAATCTAAAGACCCTAGAGAACATAATCCCTTGTAATTGTATGACGTGCATGTATTGTTCATGTTATTTTAATATATGGGATTACTAATACATTTGTTTTTTTATCATGTCTCCTCCGTGAATCTGGAGGCACATTTTGGCTGATAACCAGTCTTACCAAGGGGTACCGTGTTACCCAGTAACTGGGTTGTGGAGATCAGAGTCTAAGGCAGTTGCTCCACGTAATATACTGGCATCCAGTTGCATCTAGTTAGGCTGAAAGCCGATCCTAATATGGGATGGCCCAATCATGTTTGGATTGCATTTTAATATTCAAAACCAAAAATCGAATTGATGTTATTTCAGCTTTAAGAAATATCAATTTTTTATTAGAGTAATTTAAGTCGATTTCACAATGTCAACAATCTTCTTTTTAGCGTGTCGCTGGTAATCTATACAGAGTCGGCCCAGAGATCAGCCACACTCAGAAAAAAAAGTTTTAATGCAAACAGAACTTAATGCGTATGTGTTAGAATTACTTTTCGACCTATGTGGCGCAGCTGGCGAAGGTCCGCCTGCGACGCAGGAGGTTGCGGGTTCGATTCCCGCCTTGGGACCAATGTTTGTACGATCTACAAAGATTTGTTCCGAGTGTTCAGTGTATTTTCTATGTATGATAAAAATATCAATGTAATGTATTGTATCAAATATATCAGTCATCTAGTACCCATAACACAAGCTCTGCTTAGTTTGGGGCTAGATGATGCAGTGTGGATTGTCCAGCATTATTAATTTATTTTATTTAAATACATCTATATATTTGTTTATTTTTTAAGGAGATTAATTAAATTTCTAACTTAGATGAATTTGCCAAAGGGCGATGGAGAAGGAAGGAAGGATTAAGGTCAGTGACAGAATTCCTAATACCACAATAGGCTCAAAAACTGGCATCGCTGATGTGGGCTCTAAGATTGCTGGATTGAAGTGGGATTGGGCGGGCCAAGTCTGTAGAATGCATCAGGAAAGATGGGCCGGAGTCGTCACACAGTGGGTGCCAGAAGACGGGCGTGGTCGCAAAGGGAGGCCTAGAAAACGTTGGCGTGACGACTTAGACGCGTTTGCAAGAGATTGGCCGGAGAAAACCGCGCGTAGAGAAGACTGAAAGCGACACGGTTGGCGCAGTGGTTTAGCCATCGGCTGCTGCGCCGCGTGTTGCGGGTTCGATCCCCGCACGGAACAAATATTTGTATGGCCTACAGGTAGTTGTTTCGGGTCTGGCTGTTTGTGTATGTGAGTTTGAATGTTTGTAAACGCACCCACGATACAGGAGAAATTCCTAGTGTGGGGCAACGTTTTTATTAAAAAAAAAAAAAAAAAAAAAAAAGCTATGGGGAGGCCTTTGCCAAGCAGTCGGTCAAAATAGGCTAAGAGAAAAAAAAGAAGATAAAATAGGTGTTGAGGTAATGAGTTTTGTTTTCTGCCACCAGTCTACAGAAGTTAGACGGACGACCTGAAAGAGCCAGCCGGCACAGACTGGGTTTGGAAGGTGGAGAACCTGACTAGCAGTAGTCTGTGATTAACTTCCTCGAGATTTGAGCACGCTACCTCGTTGGTCTAGTGGTCGAAAGCCCTACTGTGGAGCATAAGGTCCCGGGTTCGATTCCCGGGTCGGAAGAAGTGTTATTGGGTGTTTCTATCTGGAATTTCTGAGAAGCAGTCCGAAATCCGGATTTGTGCCCGATTAATGGTAATAGGCTCGCCCCTATTCTTCTTCTTTTGAACAAAACTATTACATTACATTTGACGACCTGTGTGGCGCAGCGGGCGAAAGTCCGCCTGCAACGCAAGAGGTTGCGGGTTCGATTCCCGCCTCGGGACAAATGTTTGTACGATCTACAAATATTTGTTCCGGGTGTTCTGGGTATTTGCTATGTATAATAAAAAATATCTATCTATGTAATGTATTGTATTAAGTATATCAGTCATCTAGTACCCATAACACAAGCTCTGCTTAGCTTGGGGCTAGATGATGCTGTGTGGATTGTCCAGCATTATTTATTTATTTATTATTATTATTTATTATTACACGGGACTTAAACATAACTGGCGGAATGTGGGTGTGCTATAGGTACGACTCTGCCTAACCCGTCGGGGATTACAGGCGTGATGGATATATGCTGCGATAGAAGCTTTTTTGACCTCGCACAAGTCCTTTTTTGTTTGTTTAGTTTTAAGTTTTTGATGCATTTATTACATGTGTCCCAAATTAATGTTTATCTTTCTTCCTTTTTATTTTATTTGTTGTAGATTTAAGCAGTCTCCCACTGACTTTTAGACTTCTATCACATGACCTTTTAATTTTTGTTAACGGGGGAAAACCTTCAAATGGCGCCTGGACTTTTGGGGAAAAGACCAGGGACTGTGGGATTTTTACCTCACTAAAACCACCCCGGTGATCACCATCAGCACATGGAAGGGTCCCCGTTACCTCTTAAGAGACCAGTCTATCACATGACCTAGATCCTTGATTACTAAATGCCATGTTTTGTCACAACTAACATTTTAATAGGAACACATGATTAAATAATTATTATCATAATTACATCACGCACGAAATGTGCCGAAGAAGAGTTGAAAATGCGATGTAGACATACTTTAGTATAATGCTTCTGATTCGTACGGGGGTAGGCAGAGTTGGTGGAGAAAGCGAAATGTATCTAGGTAGCTAGACGTTACATTTAAGTACCCCCTTGAACATAGGGTTCAAGGGGGTAATGAGAAGCTCGTGGCTAAATAAAAACAGCCGCATGGGTTGACCGAAGGTTAAGCTACGCTTCCCGATGTTAGTCTGTGGATGGGTGACCGTTCGTAATATGTCGAGACTCCTCCGTGACTCAGAAAGCATTACCAAAGCGACTGTCATTTGTAGGTCTTCGACAGGCGTTACGGGTAGTTAGAAGCCCGAAAGTCTGTCAAACAGTTTGACCAAGGGGTATCGTGTTGCCCAGTAACTGGGTTGTGGAGTTCAGATAGGCAGTCGCCCGTTGTAAAATACTGGTATACAACTGCATCCGTTTAGACTGGAAGCCGACCACAACATAGTTGGGAAAAGGCTAGATGATGATGATGATGATAGTCGACGTGACGATATTCGACGGCACGGTTGGCGCAGTGGCTGAGCGATCGACTACTGCGCCGCGTGTCGTGGGTTCCATTCCCGCACGGAACAAATATTTGTATGACCTACTGTATTTGTATGCACTAGGAGAAATTCCTAGTGTGGGGCAACGTTTTTTTTAATTTTAAATAGTGATTTAATAGTAACAGGTTATCATAGTACATATATCCATACTCAATCAAGGTAATACCGCCATTCCCATTTCCGACAAAAAAAAAATTGGGCTTAGGCCAGGAGGATGGTGATAATCACAGATATATAATCTGTGGTGTTAATGATGAAATAATAATAAAGTAATTTATTACAAACTAGTTTTGCCCCGGACTTTGGACACGTGGAATTTAACAAAACACGGGTTTATTTTTTTTAGCAGAACCCTAAATCTCTTTTTAGTTACTCGTTAACGCGTCAACTGTGAAAGAACCGTCAAAATCGGTCCAGCATTTTCGGAAATTATCTCATACAAACAGACAGACATACAAAAATACTTTAATTGGTTTTCGGTATTAATATCGTATTAGCTTTCATAAGCATTTTGTAAAAAGCTGTTCTTTTGACATTACAAACAGACACTTCAGAGGATTTTTGTATATGTGAGTTATCAGTGTTTTATTAAAATTATAATATATGAAGAAATAAAATAAAATAAATAATCATAGGGCATCAAAAAATTCATCCGCATCGTTGTCAACGGGAAAAGTGCCCAGAAGGCAGGCAGCATTGCCACGTTGAATGGCAATGCTGATTCTTTGGCCAAAAAAAAGGCCAGCCCTCTGGTCACGTGAAGAGCCGACCAAACGTTTCGCGATTTCTCGAAAAACTAAATGGGCACACGGACCCCATGGCCCTAGTGTTTCAACCCCAAACGGCTCAAACATATAACTTCCAGTTAGGTTGTTGTATTTTCGCCGTTTGAGGTTTTCTGCACCTGCAGCAGCCGCACCTGCACAACCCACCGTACTGGGAAGATGGGATGGCGCAAGGGTGTCGACACATGTTGCATCCCACACCAAAGGCCTACCCATCTTCCAAGGTATTATGGTCATTCCATCTGGTCTCTTACCATCGTCGCGTGCCAAGCCACTGGGTTCTAAAATAGCTGGTACCCCGGCAGTGGCAAGAGCACGACGGATGATGTTATTAATACTGGCGTGTCGGGCTATGCGACCTGCACTTTTACTGCAGGATAGGCCATGGTGTCCGAGGCAATCGACTGCTTCACCGCATTGACAACGATGTGGAGCTCCGCAAGGAGCGCCCAGACGCAGGCATGTAGCGAGCCGGAAGGTAGTGTCACCCAGCATGGTGCCAATGTTGGGTGACGGTAAAGCCTGAAGCCAAAGGCCCGACTCCCACGTACCCACAGCCAGCAAGCGGGCACGCTCAGCAGTATTGGTGGACGTATTAATAAGATTATTCCGTACCAAACTGCAGAGCGGCTCATCCCACTGTCTCTGGGAAGATGGGTTCACGGGCCTATCTGTATCCGGGCAAGCCACTTTCCAGGCGTTCACCGCATCGGTCAAGCACGGCACTTCAGAGAAAACTAAGGAGGGGGCTAAAATTTGATTAGATAATTTCTCGGTGCTGTGGACAGAGGAGAGGAACGCCGGTAAGCTAATACTGGTAATTTTACGGACGCCGAGGCCACCAAAACGGATAGGTAGTGTGGCTTGTATCCACACTCGGTCGTCCAAGGCCACATTTAAAATGGACGTTAATGAAGTGCGAATATTTTCATCAATTTTTTCCAAGAGATGTGGCTGCTTCCATAAAGGGGAAGAGCGTAGAACATACATAAAATTTGGACCAAAACAACAGTATCTAATAAGGGTAAAAGCGGAATGTAAGTTAATTTTGGAAAGTCTGTTATGTGAGTTTGAATGTTTGTAAACGCACCCACGATACAGGAGAAATTCTTAGAGTTTCTTAAAAAACCAAGAAAGAAAAAAATGTGTTCTTTCCAATTTTACTTATTTGAATGGATCAAAAAACAGAGAGAGAGATAGAGAGAGAGAGAGAGAGGGAGAGAGAGAAAACAAAAAAATACATACCACCCAAAACGGTCCATTCCTCACAGCACCAACTTTAATTTCATTGACATGTATCAATTTCACCGAAGATTTTAAATTGTTTTTATTAGAATCGATCATCTCTATTACTTCTAATATGTGCAGTTTACTGTACATCAACTGAGACTTTTTATTTCTGCCTAATTTATAGTCATACTAGCTGTCTCGGCGAACTTCGTACCGCCTCAAAAGTTAAGTTACACTGCCATCTGTTACAAATATTTGGAACTAATTATAGAAAAATATTTAATTTGCAATAAAAAAATACTAAGGTCAATAATCGAAATAAAAACTATCCTATCTTTTAAGTTTGACCACAACACACACAGTAAACCAAATTTTGTTAAAATCGGTTCAGTAGTTTAGGAGTCCATCGCGGACAAACATCGTGACAGGAGATTTATATATATATTATTAAGATTACAGTACAACTTTGAATTAACTGCTGTAAGTTGATAAAACTATTAATACATGAAAAGAAAAAAAAAATAAACAAATGAATCACAGGGCATCGAAAAATTCACCCGCATCACTGTCAACGGGAAAAGTGGTGTCTAAGAAGGCTGGTAGCATTGCCACGATGAATGGCAATGCTAATTCTTTGGCAAAAAAAGGCCAGCCCTCTGGTCTCGTGAAGAGTCGACCAAACGCTTCGCGAGGTCCCGTTAAACTATTTAGTTTTCGTTATGACCCCATGGCCCTAGTTGATAAATGATAAATTATATTTAGAGGCACTTTCTGAACGTGCGGATACGTATAAAACTAAGGTATGACTACTGAATGTAAGTTGGTCATTCATGTAGAGTAAGGTAACGAGGTCATTTTAAAGAGAAGTTTACACTGGACCTCTTAAGGTTATTATTATCCTTTTATGGATGCAAGAGGAAAGAGGAACTCGTTGGTAAATAAAAACAACCGCACGGGTTGATCGAAGGTTAAGCTACGCTTGCCGAGGTCGGTCTGTGGATGGTGATCGTTCGTAACACATCGAGACTCTTCCGTGCCTCGGAAAGCACGTTAAATCGTTGGTCCCAGATGTGATTTGTAGATCTTTGACAGTCGTTACGGGTAGTCAGAAACCCGAAAGTCCGGCAACCAGTCTTACCAGGTATCGTGTTGCCCAGTAACTGGGTTGCGGAGTTCAGATAGGCCAACTGATTTTGACAGGGCTTTGGCACTGGTAGTTTGTTGATGTGATAAGGAGTAACATAGCCTAAGTTACTCCTTACTTAGCCCAACTTAGCCTAAGTTACACTTTTATTTTAGAAAATTAATAGATTAAATTAGGGTACCGTACATTAAAATGAAACCCCATGTTTTGACCTGTAACATCTCACAAATTGAAAACCAGCGTCAGATGCTTGATGTCTGGAATTTTTGCTGAACTGGACCCATTTGGCGCTGCCGTAAGGCACATACTTACCTATTTTTTATATTACTTTTTTCGTCATTATTTACTATTTTTTTATTCGTTTTCCATATTTACTATTGTCATTGTGTGCCTGAGTGTGTTCTAAATAAATGTTTTTTTCTTTCTTTCTTACCCTTTGAATCCTACAATCCAAATTAACATCGTGGAACTTAACTTTCTCTGTGAGTACGGGGCTTTAGTTTGTTCTCGTTTCTGGGGCACGCGATCAAAAATTCCTCTCGTTTTGGGTCACAATAGCCATTACGATTCGTTTTAGAAAAAATGGGTTTCCAGCAATATATTATATCTCTACTATTATTTTCGGTAGATTGTGCAGCTTGTGGATAATAATAATAATAAATATTGCTGGACAATCCACACAGCATCATCTAGCCCCAAGCTAAGCAGAGCTTGTGTTATGGGTACTAGATGACTGATATACTTAATACAGTACATTACATAGATAGATATTTTTATTATACATAGCAAATACCCAAAACACCCGGAACAAATATTTGTAGATCGTACAAACATTTGTCCCAAGGCGGGAATCGAACCCGCAACCTCTTGCGTCGCAGGCGGACCTTCGCCCGCCGCGCCACATCGGTCGTCATATATAGTCGGATATATAGAAACAGACGAAATCGAAGGTTAAGCTAGGCTGATTGTTCATTAGCCGGGGGTTGCGAAAGGATCGTACGTTCCCGCGACCCACAGCTTAAGTGTGAGATGTAACACCGGGGTGGTTTTTAGTCAGTAAGAGTCTGACAGACGCCTTCGCCCCCCCAGTGCCCCACGCCGTGGCCGAGGTGGTTCGAGGTGGGACAAAAAAGAAAAGGCTGACTGTTTATGACATATCGAGACTCCTCCGTGCCTCGGAAAGCACTTTAAGCCGTTGGTCCCGGCTGTCATTTGTAGATCTTTGACAGTCGTTACGGGTAGTAAAACCTCAAGTGTAACATCCAGTCTTACCAAGGGGTATCGTATTGCCCAGTTACTTGGTTTTGGAGGTCAGATAGGTAGTCGCTCGTCACAATGACGCGATTAAAAAAAGAACGAAGTGCTATTTGACGAAGAGATGAAGGCCCCATGCCTTCATCTCTTTGTCAAATATTATGTAAGTATACAATGTTTTTTTTTTTTTTTAAGAACATTTATAAACACAGGCTGCGGATTATAATCGTACCAATTCCTTCAAACTACATCATTGCGCCGTATTATCTTTAAAGTTTTGGACTGCTAGCGTCACTCCACGTTAGTTATTTTTTACACTTTATATTGTTACTCACACACGCCATCATCATCCTCCTGTCCTTAACCTAATTTATTTGGGGTCGGCGCAGCATGTCTTCTGCTTCGATACATGAGGCAATTTATTTAATTTAATTATGTATAAAGATGATTTCAATTTTTTTTTTTTTTTTTTGACATATGTTGTATAGATTCAAGTTCTTCAAACCGATCGGCCAAACGTGTTGCTGGGAGTTATTTCCGCCACTTCTTCCTAGCAAAAACACTAGGAAGTGGTGAAGGGTGGGTGTTTTGGGGGACTGTCTTTTGTAAATATTCTCAGCCTAATCTTAATAAATGAATTTTGATTTTGAAAAGTCACCTTCATCCTTTTAATCAATCCATCTATCGCTGGGGAAAGTTTAGAGTATGAATGTGGAGATTCATACTCAAAACTTTCCTCACAACATGATCCTCATTCCTTCACATGCTCTTACCTGGAATGTTCTCCTGTATTCTCGCTTCCTCGCTTCATGTTCAGTCATCACACCATAGTCCTCTTCTTCGTAGGCTAGTACCACGTCTATCCTCCTTCTGCCATCCCATTTTGATTTCTATTTGACGTCATCTCAAAAGTCACCTCATTCCTAGCCATTTCATCTTTCACACAATCCATCCATCGTTTCTTTTGTCTCTCTCTACTCTTGTAACCTTCCACATTCATACCCAAATCTTCATAACAAGGCTACTCACACACATACATACATAGTCACACATAAACATACACGCATACATTCGCAACGTCGTAATACTTCGCTCGGTAGACTCGATAAACGTCGACGTTTAGTAACGGTTGTGTAACATTTCATGATTATCTTTGCTTGTATGAAAAGCAGAACGTCACTAATCGTCATTTATTTTGAATGAAAATAGACAAGCATTTGAATACCCAGATGCTCACCCGGGTTTTGTCGACGGAAGAAAAGATAACATGACAGATTGTTGAAAGATTACTACCGACCTAAGCATGGCGACATTTTTATAAAAATAAATAAATAATGCTGGACAATCCACACCGCATCATCTAGCCCCAAGCTAAGCAGAGCTTGTGTTATGTGTACTAGATGACTGATACAATACATTACATAGATATATATTTTTTTATTGAAGTGAAACTTCTTTATCGGGGTTGGAAAAAAAAATTGTGTAACATTTTTTCGTTACGCGCCATCTTTTTCTTATCCCTACCACGCGTGATTCGAAGTATACTTTCTCCAGCGGAGTAGGGATTGGTAAATGTCTCCAATGTATTTTGCGGCCCGTTTTGAGTAGTTACATTTTTTGAATTCATAGCAAATACCCAAAACACCCGCAACAAATCTTTGTAGATCGTACAAACATTTGTCCCAAGGCGGGAATCGAACCCGTAACCTCTAGCGGCGCAGGCGGACCTTCGCCCGCCGCGCCACATCTTCCGACGAAACTGAAGAGAAAAAAGTTTTCAATTCTCTACAGTCTACGGGGCGCCCCGTGCTCGGGTAGAAGAGATGTCAAGTTGATAAGAAAGATGACTATTTTTGGTAGAATATATATAGAGGCGTGCGTCCCGAGGATTTCTTTCCAAAATTGTAATTAAACAAAAATAAACAAAATTGCATTCCCGAGCTTTTTACTCTAAGGCGACGTTATCCAATCAAATCGATGCGTGCTGTCGAACTTCGAAATAGTTAATAAACTTCTAAAATAAAATAAAAAAATAGATTGAAAATACGATTACAATACGATTAGTTTTAAATTCTTTTTAATTGTAATCTGTGGAGAACATAGTGGGTAGCATAATTGGTTAAAATGTACATTTAAGATAATATTTCTATATCTTATTGTGCTACTGTTTGTTTTTCCTTAAATAAATAAAATAAAATAAAATTACAAAAAGCGTACATTTAGCCAACAACAGTAGTAAATTTCCTATACAATTATAGTGTCTAATAATAAACTAAAGCTTAAATATTTTTATTACAGGTGCATTTATAATTATTGTTTGTTAGAATACATATTAGGTGGCGACCCGCCCGATCTAGGTTTATTTAAATCTGTGTTTCAGGCCATTACTTTTCTTTACAAAAGGGTAATTTCCTTAAAAAAATCTGATTGGTCCAAAAGTTGGATTACTCAAAAATACTGGACACGTATTTTTTTCTTCTGTCACGTAAACCAAAAATGACGACGATTTAGTGCGTAAAATTGCGTGTGACGTCACGCCGTGCTTCACTTCTCGTTAAAAGTGTAACACGTCGTGACGTCACAAGCCCCTTCTCCTGAACTTTGATGTGCTATTATCGTTGTCACTTTTTATTGAATTACCTTATTAGCGGGACTCTCCATGATATCGGCGAGGGACGTCCCAAAAGCTGATTCAGGGGCGAGAGTATCAGCCGACTTCCATGGCTCTTTCTGATGCATTGGAGTGCCTGGCAACGCTGACTCGTGACTGCGACGACGTGCCCTCCTCCCCTGGACAATATAAGTAGATAGAAGTTTGAAAGAGGCTTTTTACCCGCCCTGGTGAGGTTTTAGACTACCCTGAACCCGCCATTTTCAAAATCACGTGTACTTTTTGGTACATAGTTTCTATACAAATAAATAAATAAATATTGCTGGACAATCCACACACCATCATTTAGCCCCAAGTTAAGCAGAGCTTGTGTTATGGGTACTAGATGACTGATATACTTAATACTATACATTACATAGATAGATATTTTTTATTATACATAGCAAATACCCAGAACACATGGGACAAATCTTTGTAGATCCGACAAACATTTGTCCCAAGGCGGGAATCGAACCCGCAACCTCCTGCGTCGCAGGCGGACCATCGCCCGCTGTGCCACATAGGTCGTTAAAAAATAAAATTAAAGTGTGCGTTTGCAATATCAAATCACTTCTTGTACTAAATGAATTTAATCAAACGGGGCCTAAGTACATTGTAGAGACGTCAGCACATCAAGCTACCCCAAACTGTCAGATTTTTCCGATTGAACATGAACCTTATTTCTTTTGCGATAAAGTTGAAAAACTATCAAAGAAATTTGACAGATTGGGATAGCTTGATGTGCTGGACTCTATACTACACATAACTATCATCACACCTGTATTCCCTGAAGGGTATGGCAGTTGTGTACCTACACAGTACATTTATACATAGTACACCCATATTTTCACCAGTAATGTTGAAAACTGTACTTGTAAGCAGTAACGCTATACCTGGTCTTCACATCCGTCAGACAGGCTGAGTTCTGTCCTAGTGGTTGAAGTAGAACTGTTCAGCTCACTCCACGCATTGTTCAGCACTTTCGCTGGAGGTGGCTCTGAACTGGTGCCATCTGGAATCATAAAGATGACAGGATTAGCTGTGAGGTGTGTCGAGTAGAGGTTTAATGTAATAATTAACGTACCTTATTGCATACAGGCAAAAGGGATGAATGAAAGGCAGTTACATGCAGCTGAGATGAGAATGCTGAGGGGGATGTGTGGTGTTACGCGAATCGATAGAATAAGAAATGAGTATGTAAGAGGAAGTCTGAAAGTGGTGCTTGTGACCGAGAAGTTGTGTGGAAATCGGTAGTCATGGTATGGGCATGTAATGCGAAGGAATAAGAATCACGTTGTGAGGAATGTTTTGAGAATGAATGTAGAGGGTTACAAGAGAAGATGGAGACCAAAGAAAAGATGGATGGATTGCGTGAAAGATGATATGGCTAGTGGGGACAACGTTTTTTAAAACCGAAAGAAGGCCTCGATTAACGAGTTCCCTTAGAGGTATGAGGAGCAGGGTGTAAAGTTCCTCATCCACCATAGAAAAGTGAGGATTTTCCGACCAGACGGGTGTTGTGTCTGGTGGTCTATAGAGGCACCGAAAAAAGTTAAAAAAAAAAACAAAAATTTACCAGCTCTAAGCGCCTCCTGGTTCGCTCTGCCGTCGTCATCGCTGTTCCTTCTCGAAGTACTTTCACTATGACTAGGTTTCAGTCTCTCGCTCTCATAACTTATCGTATCCAAGGTATTGGGCCCAATTTTGTTATCGAACCTTTGGCTAACCTTCTTGCTCAACAATTCTATGTTCTGGCCGATTCGGTCCACATGGTCAAATATTTTGTGAGCACGATAATCTAGACGGGATGAAATTTTTGTTATTGGTTCTTCTTCAATGCGGCCATCACCCATTTTTTGGTCCCTGAAATGATAAAAAGGGTTCGTGAGCATATTCGTGAGAAGTAGACATCGCGAAGCTATTGGTCGACTCTTTACGTAACCAGAGGGCTGGCCTTTTTTTGGCCAAAGAATCAGCATTGCCATTCAACGTGGGAATACTGCCAACCTTCTGGGCATTTTTCCCGATGAAAATTTCATCCGCATCACTAGATGCGTATGAAATTTTCGATGCCCTGTGTTTCTTTTTATTCTTTTCATGTATTAATATATGAAGAAATTAAATAAAATATTATTTTATTTTATTATTAGTTTTTTTGCTTTATTGAATTATAATTTATAACCTTTTTAACTCGACGTAATTGATTACGTCGAGTTAAAATGTGGCATGACATTAAATGTAAGTACATGTTATACTTGTGACGTAGCGAGCTCTTAATCATCTACTTGAATGCGATATTTTAAAGTCTATTCTTATCATTGTTAGTTTGAGACAAGCCCACCTCACTATTCCCAAACCACTGCAACTCCTACAAACCTGGATCAACAGTGGCGACCCCTAGAGAAGCGTCGAGACAATGAAGCCCGACCAGTCCCGGAGAAAAGATTCAACTGTCCTGGATCCCGCATCGAAATGAATCATAAAAAAATAGCGGAGGAGTTAGAAAAATACATAATTTCCACTTCCATTTCAAGCAGGATACAGAACAGAGCTAGGCCAATGGGCACAAAGGGACGTTTACAACTGGGTTGGGCCCAGTTGCCTAGCACCACGGTTGAAAATCCATTCATTACTTATTAAGTATTACATATCTTAAGTATTATATTTGATCTGACTGACGGACTAAATAACCAAAATACTACGCTTTTCAGCCTGAAACTTGAAAAGTTCTGACTTTATAAACCCGTTCTAACCTTATGAGTTAATTGGCAGAATTTCACAGCTGGACAACAATTCTTACCAAGAGGTATCGTGTTGCCCAGTAACCGGGTTGTGGAGGTCAGACAGGATGTCGCTCCATGTAAACTACTGGTATTCAGCTGAATCCGGTTAGACTGGCAGCCGACCCCAACATATACATGAGAAGGCTAAGTAGATGATATTGAAATAATCAAAAAAAATATTTAGAAGTACACTTAATGAATAAAGGACCATAATAATTAATAGCACATTCATAGAATGAGAACCTACCATTACATAGCCTATTCCACTCAAATTTAAGGAAACAATACAACCAATCAATGCTAGGTAGGTCATTCATACTTAATTACTGCCATAGATTTATTAAATCACGCAGAAGCGACGCACATACTGAGTGTATTATTCTCTACTTGTCTGATTAAAAGAAGAATTATGGCGAACGGAGATTTCTGTTTTGAGACAATATTATAAGTATTTTTGTTTTAATCTTTCACAATGTAAAATGTATAATTTTGAAAAAGGGCGGAGACCTGGTGTCCTGAAATACAAGCCTAGAGCTTAGTTTAGGCACCAGTCTCCCACAACATTTAAGTTGTCTGACTTTACTACCCTGTAATATGTATAATATTGTAATATTGTGGAGAGAAAATAAATATTTATTATTATTATACAACATAAACTCACGCCTCATTCCCACGGGCTAGGCAGAAACTACAGAACGCCACCTGCTACGATCTTCACTTACTCCTGGCAGTCCGGTTACATGGAGCTTAAACGTAACTGATGAAATGTGTGTGTACACCACTAATACCACCCATATGTAGTCTTCAGGAGGAGCTCGTGGCTAAATAAAAACAGCCGCTCGGGTTGATCGAAGGTTAAGCTACGCTTGCCGAGGTCAGTCTGTGGATGGGTGACCATTCATAACATATCGAGACTCCTCCGTGCCTCGGAAAGCACGTTAAGCCGTTGGTCCCGGTTGTCAATTGTAGATCTTTGACAGCCGTTACGGGTAGTCAGAAGCCCGAAAGTCTGACAACCAGTCTTACCAAGGAGTATCGTGTTGCCCAGTAACTGGGTTGTGGAGGTCAGATAGGCAGTCGCTCCATGTAAAACACTGGTTCAGCTGCATCCGGTTAGACTGGAAGCCGACCCCAACATAGTTGGGAAAAGGCTAGGCAGATGATGATGATGATGTAGTCTTCAGGAATATGTTATATTATTTCCTCATTAATAGTCAAATCAGTTTGGTTACATTGAGAGGATGAAGGAAAGGCGAGTAACAAAAGGTAGGTAAAGCAGATGTAAGTGAAAACGCCGGGATGGGACGTACTGGAAGGACATTCACTCACCTTATTGGTGATGTTCTTCAAAAGGGTCAGGTGCGTAGTACTCGCATGGGGCGTGCGTGTATGACCAAATGTATGAACGTGAGTGAAGCTCTGAGTTTTCTGCCTACCCCTATGGCAATAAGGCGTGAGTTTATGTATCATCATCTGCCTAGCCTTTTCCCAACTATGATGGGGTCGGCTTCCAGTCTAACCGGATGCAGCTGAATACCAGTATTTTACATGGAGCGACTGCCTATCTGACCTCCACAACCCAGTTTATTGGGCAACACGTTACCTCTTGGTAAAACTGGTTGCCAGACTTGCAGGCTTCTGACTATCCGTAACGACTGTCAAAGATTTACAAATGACAGCCGGGATCAACAGCCTAAGAGTTTATGTATATAGTATGTAATTTGAATTTCAGTGGTTTAGGCCTCGCCTCTTGTGCGAGGTTGTTGGGTTCAAACCTGGGCAAGTACCAATGTGAGTTTTTCAATTCATATGCACTTTCTAAGTTTATCTTGAACATCACTGACATCGGTGAAGGAAAACATCGTGAGGGAACCTGGACTTATCTAATTAATATAAGTCTGAAATCGCCAACCCGTCTTGAGCAAGCGTGGTGATTAATGCTCGTGCCTTCTCTGTATGAGAAGAGGCCTTTACAGGAGACAGACAGACAGACAGCTGAGACAATAATAGGCTGGTACTTTTATGTAATTTGAAATTTTTGGGCATACTCCGTGATTTTGCGTTCCAAACTAAGCATGAAGAATGCGTGTCAATCAGTAGGTAGTGTCGCTTCTCGTTTCTTACTCTATGTAAGAATCAAATGTTAAGCGTCCGGTAAGGTTACTGGCGATCGATACCGCTTCAATAATTCATGGGAACGGTCGTGTGACCACCACGGGTGTCTTGTCTGTTTGGATACCACCCCGGGTGGCCAGATTTCTTGGTATTTGTGTTTATTTATAAAGGTCGTTTGTACTGACATTTAGACAGCATATTTATTATTTGTTACCTGTGAAAAGACATGTGTTGGACAGTTATTGGATGCTTAATTTCTCTTTTCGCAAATTTACAACAGTACGCGTATCATGAGGACCGTAGAAACGGGTTTACGGGTAATAAATAACATGACAGATTAATAATAACAGGACTAGCCCGCCACACTATTCCCAAACCACTGCAACTCTTGAAAACCAGAATCAACAGTGGTGACCACCAGAGCAGCGTAGAGACAATGAAGCCCGACGAGTCCCTGAGAAACTATTCAGCTGTCTTGGATCCCGCAACGAATTTAATCAGAAAAGAACAGCGTAGGAGTTAGAAAAATACATCATTTCCACTTCCTTCCATATCAAGCAGGAGACAGAACAGAGCTAAACCAAAAGGCACAAAGGGACGTTTACAACTGGGTTAGGCCCACGGTTTAAAATTAACACTGATATTAATGGGTCCTAAATGATGAGCTGTTACATTTAATTCCAATAGTAGGTACCTATGGCAAAAACGCTTGAACGCACGGAAATTTGATCGAGTTTCTACAAGGTCCGTATAGTACACAACTCCGGATGCAACGTGCACACTATCTAACATTATATTGCGCTCATTCTGCCAAAATAAAAAACTTAAACTTAAAACTAAATCGTTAAAATCTTTACTTAATTAGTTGATAGCGATGCGGATGAATTTTTCGATGCCCTGTGATTATTTATTTTAAGTAATTTCTTCATATATTAATAATTGTATCCTTTTAAAGAAATAAAAAGTCTCCTTAATTAGTTAATAGTTAATATAAATGGTATATGTAGGTAATAAAGAAGTTAAAATTATCTTAAGATTTTAAGCACCCGTAAAGGCACCGAGAGCAGTGTTTTGATTGAATGTTGGTACCTTGTGGCCTGTATTTTTTTTAATCATGTTATGTATGTTGTGCTGTCTTCTGTGTGCACCAATAAACGATTTATATACCCATTCATCTATCAGTCTTACAGCCCTCACTGTATAGATCCTGTTGGCGATGGCAGGCTGTATTGATATGGCCTGAGGGATGGACGCGAATGTTTGACATAAAAGAAAGAAAAAACATTTACTTAGGTACAAATAAATGATTTTTCTTTATTTTTTCTTTAACACTTTCCGGGACAGACCGCCTCTTGACGTTATGTCGGTATATCGTTACGTGACAGTACGGCTAAGGGCGGTGAACTTTATTTCATGTAATTTGGCAAACCGTCGATAGCCGTTGCTTGCCCATAGTATTCCTAAGAAGCACATGATCTAGTGTCACATCACGCGACTTCATTTGTTCGTGGGTGTCACGGCAAACTCTTTTCGAGTCATTTTTCAACACACACATACGCAGTGCTAATGCACCAAAACAACACATGCACACCGCCGACAGGCGTAGACTGAGCCATACAAGTACAATGATGTTGATATTCAGTGTCACGGCGTACGCCTTATTACATTGCTCATTATTAGTAATGGTATGACGTTCCGCCCATATGATAGGCGTCAACGTCTGTGGCCGTATTTGTCATATCAAAAAATTAAAAATATATGTAATGAGGTAGTACGGCTGTAGACGGTATGACAAAATGTATGGGATTTTGAAGTGTCATATCATGTCACATTTGCAAATAGTCAAGTGTCCCGGAACGTGTTAACAGGTAATAAAAACACAAAAGAGCAGCGGTTAGACTGGAATCCGACCCTGACATAGTCGGGAAAAAGCTAGGCAGATGATGATACTGAGAAGGTGCGGAAATTATTCAATTAAATTCATTTAAAAACTTAGAATCCTTGTATGTAGTATGCAAACAATACACACACACACACTAGACGTAGTTGTTCCGGGTATAGCCTGTGTGTGTATGTGAGTTTAAATGTTGGTAAACGCACTCATGATACTGGAGAAATTCCTAGTTTGGGGGAACGTTTGTTTAACACCTTAACTGCCAAACAACGAGACACATTAGAAAATGTGTTGTTTGCCGGTCATTTGGCGTTCAACGTGTTAAAGAAAGAAGAAGAAGAGGAAAGAATATTTATCTAAAGTGAAAATCCCATCGAAGTTTTGTTTCTATTCACCCCTGCGTTACAATCAACCCTGGTTGTACGGTACGTAGTTTGGCGGGTAATGTCCATTTTCCCTCGAACTAGTTGATAACCTCTGTCCAACCCACAATGGAATTAGCTTCATTAATGTTGAAGTTTTTCCTAGGAACGCTTGGAGTTATGAAGTTGAAATCAATAAAAAATACATAGCGTAGTCCCTTGGAGCTTTAAAAAAATCAAGCTTTTCAGACAACGCAATAAAAATATGATGTCGGCAAGGTTGGAGCACTGGTTGAGCGATTAACTGCTGCGCTGCGTAACGTGGGTTCGATTCCCGCACGGAACAAATATTTGTATGGCCTGTGTATGTGACTTTAAATGTTTGTAAACGCACCCACGATACAGGAGATATTCCTAGTGTGGGGCAACGTTGTTAAAAAAAATACTTTTTGTAATTATTTATTTCTCAGTTCCTGAGATCTTACACTAATAAATATAATAAATACACTAATAAACATTGTTTTATAAATACTACCATTGCTGGCATAGAAATATTAAAAAATAAGCTAGGTACGTGCAGATCAGGACTAGATCAACTAGATGCATTAAAATAATTAATAGAGGTCAGATAGGCAGTCGCTCCATGTAAAATACAGGTAGGTATACATGGAGCGACTGCCTATCTGATTTACACTTCTGACTACCAATATCGAATGTCAAATATCTCCAAATGACAACTGCGTGTTTCAGTAACGGGGAGGGGTCTCAAAATGTAACGGATGGCCACCCATCCGACCTCGGCAAGCGTTGCTTAACCTTGAAGATCAACCCGTGTGGCTGTTATTAATTAGCTACGAAGTAAACGTATTCATCCCATAATTAAAATCACCTCGCTTCAATAAATCTAACGATATAAACAGAGTTATCATGTAATGTCAAAGTTTATGACATTTTGTTTACTAATGGCTTATTTCTCAGCTATTTATAAAACTACAAAGATAAATACTGTTCTGTGTTTTGTCTAGACTATCATTAATCTATAAGAACGCTTTTTTTTAATAGCTTGAAATGTCACTTCAAGCTACAATTTCCTACGTAAGCCTAACTATCATTATATAGCGTTTCCACACAATAAGAGGTCAGATTATACTGGAAATATTTAGCTTAATATAATGTCGTCGTACATGCTAGCCACGAGATCCCTCTCGTGCACTTAATGATATTTCAAGTTCAAGCTATATTATCCAGCATAAGCCTACCTCTATAAATTGTATAGGGGTTCCACATAATTAGAGGTCAGCTTATACAGGAACACTATAGCTTCATTGTACAAACAAATAAATAAAATGAAAAACATAAATTGACACAAAAACAAATGAAAGTCTCTAATTCTTTTAATTTCAAATTCAAAATTCGAAATCAAATATTTATTGGAACAAAACCATAGTTAAAATTATTCTTACGTATTAATCTTTTTTTTTTTATTTGTTGGAGGTTATACTCGTAAATGATACGAGTATTTGTTTCTGTAAACAGGTTTTTACAACAGTTTTACACGTCAACAAGTAAAATATTTTTATAAACCAACCCAGGTTTTTCGCTATCTGACTACTCTTAGAAGAAACACCGAAAAAATGTCAGGGATCTGTCTCTTTTAAAGTGCAGACATTATCTTGGTCAGACCATGTGAGGATAATGCAGATTAGTGTCTGAGCTGGTCTTTTGAAGAAAGAGCAACACATAAGAGTGGACCTGATCAGTCAGTGCAAGCATTTGTCAGAAATTGTAGTGCTCAATCGGTTCGTCAATTTAACGTGTACGTTTGCTACGCTACATATTATGCATACGCCCATGCTTGGTTCACCTACGGTATTATTCTTTGGGGAAATAGCACGGACGCTCCTTCCGTATTTATCTTACAAAAACGCCTTATAAGAATAATAACGAACATAGAACCAACAGATAGCTGTAAACCATATTTTAAAGAACACAAAATCCTCATCTTGATTGGCATTTATATTTTGGAATTCTGTAAATTGGTGCGCAAATATCCCGAAACATATACAACACGAGGAGAAATACAAACAAGCCATTCCTTTCGTCATCAGAACAGAATAAATTTACCCCAGTCACACCTTAAAATGCACTCTTCTAGTCCTCATTCAATGTCAATAAAAATATACAATAAATTACCAGAGTATTTAAAACAAATAGAGAAAACAAATATATTTTTAAGGAAAGTTAAACAATTTTTAATTAATAAAAGCTATTATTCATTAGACGAATTTTTAAATGATAAATAAAGTTTAACTAATTTGACTGGAGGAATACCATAAACACTTAAACTTAAACAACTTATACTTAAATAAATAAATGAGAGATAATTAATATATTAATACAGAAATAAATACAGAAATAAATAAAATATAAATAAATAAATAAAATATAACTGGAAAACAATAAATAATCATTATAAATTATAATTACAATCAAACATGATAAAATATTAAATTTCTATATAAGTTAATGGCATCTACCTAATTTTGTTGTTTTAGTGTTACGGAAATATCGATAAAAACGCTCTTCCTCTCTCCAACCATATCCAAACTTTGCAGTGCCCGACAGGGTCCATAATTGTTTCTCTAATTGTATCTTTACCACCTGTATGTACATTATGGATTGCAATAAATCATTTGAATTGAATTGAATTGAATTGTTTGGGGGATGCGGCGGGGGAGGGGGGTGACCCTGACAAACCGCCCCCAAGCCCCCTCAGACCGCAACTGTGCCGACCTCAGGTCATGCGGCTAGTGACGCGATTCGCGTCAGAATATACGCGCGCGCGACTTATGCAATCATTGCACTACACGTGAGCGGTGTGTTGACGTCAGCGGTAACTGGTATGACTTTAGCTGACGCTAGCCTACCGGCTTACGAATAAAGACAAATCGGTTTTACAATAAGGTTTTTTTTTTCTAATCTATATAAATTGATAAAATTGTCGTGTCAAAAGACTAGGTTATTATAATTATAAATAAATAATGCTGGACAATCCACACAGCATCATCTAGCCCCAAGCTAAGCAGAGCTTGTTTTATGATACTAGATGACTGATATACTTAATTCAATACATTACATAGATACTTAGATATTTTTTATTATACATAGCAAATACCCAGAACACCCGGAACACATCTTTGTAGATCGTACAAACATTTGTCCCAAGGCGGGAATCGAACCCGCAACCTCATGCGTTACAGGCGGACCTTCGCCCTCCGCGGCTTATCGGTCGTCAAATGCATTATTAAATGCATATGAAAGTTTATACAGTTAGTAGTCTGCTTATCCTTTTCCCTTAACATAACTAACTATGTTGGGGCCGGCATCCAGTGTAACCGGATGCAGATTAATACCAGTATTTAACATGGAGTGACTGCCTATCCTGACCTCCACAACCCAGTTACTAGACCACACGATACCCCTTGATAAGACTGGTTGTCAGATTTTCGGGCTTCTGACCACCTGTAACGACTGTCAAGGATAAACAAATGACAGCCGGGACCTGTACCAGGTTGCGCGACGAAGTATTTTACCCACTATAAAATTACATATAATTTTTAGCACAATTTTCCAGCCGACTGACAATGACAAGTGGTTTTCGAATAACACGGAAACTACCTGCATATTTTACTCTTAGACTCTCTCATCATCTGCCTAGCCTTTTCCCAACTATGTTTGGGTATTTTACATGGAGTGACTGCCTATCTGACCTCCACAACCCAGTTACTGGGCAACACGATACTCCTTGGTAAGACTGATTGTCAGACTTCCAGGATTCTGGCTACCCGTAACGTAAGATCTACAAATGAAAGTCGGGACCAACGGCTTAAAGTGCTCTCCGAGGCACGAAGGAGTCTCGATATGTTACGAACGGTCATTGACGGACTGACCTCGGCAAGCGAAGCTTAACCTTCGATCAACCAGTGAGACTGTTTTTATGCTCCATAAGAACTCTATGATTATTAATACTCTTTATTTTACCCATGTAACAGACGGCGGGCCTATTGCCATCCATCCAGCCTCGGGCTGCTAATAAGAAAATTCCTATTGGAAAAACTCAATGACACTGCCCAAGCTGGGTTTCGAACCCAGGACCTCACGCTCAGCAGTCGCGCTTCGGACCACTAGACCAGCGAGGCACTTAAATGGATGTTACTTATAATTACGATTTTAATGTTTCACTTAATAGTAACACAGCGGTATCGGGAATAGGGTCCAAGCTACCCTAGGTCAGGACTCCAGAGAGAGGAATCGCCTAATAATACGAGCCGTGTCTAGAAGTACTGCTTTCTGCATCAAGCCCTTGATCCAGTTGCCTAACGAGAGCCTCCTAAGATGGTGATGAATGCTCGCGCCATCTCTGTATGAGAAGAGGCCTTTGCCCTGCAATGGGACAGTAACAGGCTGGTATTATTATTAGGTATCTCTTTAGTGTCAAAAAATTAAATATAAAATAAAAACAATAATATTTAAAAATATAAAAAACAGTAGCCCACCAGTATCGGGAACAGGGTCCAAGCTACTTAGTTTTATACGCCCCCACGATACAGGATAAATTCCTAGTGAGGGGCAACGGTTTTTATGACGAACAAAATTTTTGTAGTCTGCTTGCTCACCTATCTATTGTTTCTAAGAACGGTTCATAGTTGAAACAATGCGGAAGTCACTTAATATATCGGAAAAACTAATAATTATATAATTAAATAAAGTGTTAAATTATAACTTCTTGTCATTTCAAGGTCTTTACAATGATGGGTTAGACAGACGTGAATATTTATATCGAGTTCCGAATATAGCTAAAATGGATACACACACACACATATGTACATACATAAACTCACACCTTTTTCCCATGGCGGTATCACGCCGCGATCCCAACATACTCCTCTTGCTTTTTGGGGTATGAGAAAAAGGGGGGGGGAAAGTTCCTCATCCGCCATTGAAAAGGGAGGATCCTGCGACCAGACGGGTGTTGTGTCTGGTGGACTGCCCGACGGTTGTTGTCGGGTTCTTATATAAATGTTCAACCGCGCGGATAACTTTAATATCGCGATGTAGGATACGTCAGATTTAGTTCGTATGTGGCGAGATAGATGTCGCTACAGCTTCGTCTACGTTCCTACATCTAATCATATACGCACCTGACCTTTTTGAAGTACATTACCAATAATAATTATTAAAATACACCACCTAAATGCTAGAGACTGTATAAAACAATGCGTAAAATAAACTGTTTTATTTTTACTAATGGTAACCAATTTTTCGTGTCTTCCTGTCTGCCCGTTTGTTTGACTTAATCTCCAAAACGAACCGATTTAGACGGGATTTTTTCTGGATATTGTTATAAGGAGTAACTAAGGCGGAACCCTATTTTAAATAATATAATGCAGATGCAGACCTAATAATGTAGTAATGCAATGACCTCTTATTTTGTGGAAACCCTATACTATACAATATATATAATTTACTAGCGGACCGAACAGACGTTGTCCTGCCCGTACAGCGCCACCTACTGGGTCCAATTGTAAATCTAAACCATTCTCGAATCTCCACGAACACACACAAAAAATTTCATCAAAATTGGTCCAGTCGTTTAGGAGGAGTTCAGTCACATACACACGCACACAAGAAATATATATATTAAGATAGAGGTATGCTTATGCTGGATAGTATAGCTTGAAATTGAAATATCATTAAGTGCACGAGAGGGATCTAGTAATGCAGATGTTGATGCCTTGCTAGCACCTTAAACGTCAGGTGACTGACAAACAATACATTTTGTATTGTGTCTCGTTGTCTGGCAGTTAAGATGTTAAATTAAAGGTGGACAAAGTCGCGGGCAGAGCTAGTTGTACAATATAATCAGTCTAATGTAATATGCATAGGAGATAGACGATTATGGTAATTTCTCCTTGAAATTACTTGGATTAAAAGTTAATTCCTATAAATTACAATATTCGTTGTTACTCGTATGTGTTCAAAGTACATGGTAGTGTTTAAATTCACGGCCATTCTGTGAGTTGATGATATTACAAGGTTAAGTGTAGTAGATTATATTATATTCTTATACGTGAAATCCACTCGCAAAATGGTTTGACGTAGTAGCAGACCCACGTGTCGATCGAAGGTTAAGCTACACTGGCCGAGGTCGTTCCGTAGATGGGTGGCCAAGTTTTTTTAAATATGTTTGTGTCGTGGGTGCGTTTTTAAACATTTAAACTGACATACACGAAAAGTCAGACCTGTAGGCCATACAAATATTTGTTCCGTGCGGGAATCGAACCCACGACACGTGGAGCAGAATTTTATACTGTGACCGCCGTGCCTCAAAAATATCGTTAAGCCGGTAATCGTAGGCGGTTATTCATAGATTTTTGACAGTTTTTACAGATAGTCAGAAGCCCCGTGTTACTCAGTAACTGGGTTGTGGAGGTCAGATGACAGTAGCTTCAAGTATAGACTAGTATTTGTGGTTACCGGGGCATGGAGGGGATCTTGGTACAAAACGGACGGTCACCCATACAGAGACTGACCTTGGCAAGCGTAACTTGACCTACAATGGACACGCGCTGCAGTTTTTATTTGGTGACGAGCCAATTCATGTCTTTTACATATAGGTATATTTCCTATACATGTACATTTCTACGTCACAACTATCTAGACATCAAGCGTCAAATCATCATCATCCTCTTGCCCTTATCTTATGTCTTCTTCCTCCATACATCTCTTTTTGCCGTCATCTCAAAAGTCACCTCCTTCCTAGCTATATCATCTTTTACACAATCCATCTATCATTTCTTTGGTCTCCCTGTACTCTTGTATCCCTGCATATTCATACAATTTTTTTCCTCACAACATGGTCCTCATTCCTTCGCATCACATGCCCACATCACCATCAAACGTAAAATATTCGCACGAATTCATGAAAAAACGGAGACGGTAAAATTACCACTCTTTTGTACTGAAAATTGTATTTTCACGAAGTTTGTATTTATTATTATTGTTGTTAAAAATACACAAAATGGTGTCATTGACTTTTTATGTTATTGCATAGCAACAAAGGTCAAAGGCTCACCTGATGGTATGCATTTACCTGATGGTTAGAGGTGAACTGATGGTATCTGATCACGTAATGATAGGATTTCACCTGATGTGAGTGGTCTCTAGATGGTATGTGTTCACCTAATGTTCAAGTTCTTCAAACTATCAGACAGACGTGTTGCTGGGGAGTTTGTTCCACCACTTCTTCTTCCCAGCAAAAACACTAGGAATTGGTGAAGGGTGGGCGTTTTGGGGGACTGTTTTATGTAAACGTTTTGACGTTCAAAAAGTGCTGTTTCTCAGCCTAATTTGAATAAATGAATTTTGATTTTGAAAAATAGATCATCCTGATGGTGGGTGTTTCTACATATGGTCTGTAAGCATCTAATGGCAAGACAAGCCCGCCACACTATTCCCAAACCACTGCAACTCCTGAAAGTCAGTAGATTCTGGCTTTCAGGAGTCGGCTCGTGACCCCTTACCATTAGTGTTAATTTTAATACGTGGTGCTAGGCAACTGGGCTGACCCCGGTTGTAAACGTCCCTTTGTGCCTATTGGCCCAGCTCTGTTCTGTCTCCTGCTTGATATGGAGGGAAGTGGAAAATATTTATTTTTCTAACTCCTCCGCTGTTCTTTTCTGATTAATTTCGTTGCGGGATCCAAGACAGTTGAATCGTTTCTCCGGGACTCATCGGGCTTCATTGTCTCGACGCTTTTCTGGTGGGCGCCACTGTTGATTCTGGGTTTTAGAAATTCCTGTGGTTTGGGAATAGTGCGGCGAGCTTGTCCCTTTTAAAAAAAGTCTACTTAACCTACATAAGTCAGCAACAATTCGTTCGATTCAGTTCTTAAAGCTAAATCGAATCGATTTGGTGTAATCGAAATGGATAATAATATGGTTGACCATCTGTCAGTTCCCCTAGTTCCGCGCGTGTGTGGTGGTGGCCTTGAATGAAGCACTTTCTTAAACTACTGCATACTAGCTCGGCCTTGCGGTGTTACCCATGGTCTAAAAGTCAACGTAAGACGAATCGAAAATCCCACGGAATAGTTTAGTTTTTCGGGATATGGTAGCTTACGTGTTGATACAGGGTATGAGCTATCTTAAGGAAGACACAAGATCAGGCACACAACGACACAATACCTACTAAACATAGAAAATATAAAAAAGACCTAACAAGGACAAAAAAGAACAGTAAAATGTAACAGAAGGAATAACAATATTATTAAATATGTGCTTTAGGATGCGAGGAGCTCATGGCTGAATAAAAACAGCCGCACGGGCTGATCGAAGGTTAACCTATTCTTACCGAGTTCAGTCTGTGGATGGGTGACCGTTTGTAATATATCTAGACTCCTCTGTACCTCGGAAAGCACGTTAAGCCGTTGGTCCCGGCTGTAATTTGTAGATCTTTGACAGTGGTTACGGGTAGTTGAAGCCCGAAAGTCAGACAACCAGTCTTACCAAGGGGTATCGTGTTGCCCAGTAACTGGGTTGTGTAGGTCAGATAGGCAGTCGCTCTATGTAAAATACTGGTATTCAGCTGCAACCGGTTAGACTGGAAGCTAACCCCATTATAGTTGGGAAAAAAAAATCCAGCCAGTTCAGCAAAAATGCCAAACAACTAGTGCCTAACGCTGGTATTGAACTGGTCCTTCATAACACATTTCATACAACTCTGTTCATCTGTTTCAGCGTGAAGAAGTAACAAAAACACACACACATAAACTGGCAAACTTTCGTGTATTATATTTAGTGTGATTTTTTACGGAGACAAAAATAATATGCTGTATCCGTCAAATTACCTAGTTATTAGTCAGACGAAAATAGTATCACGTACGTAATGTAGAGGCGCTGTGTCAATCGAATTAAAGAAAATAATTTAAGTTACCGTTAATATTTCCAGTTTTGATCATTTTGGGGCGATTCCAGATTTTAAAAAATGTTTTATTTTTAATATACAGTTCACCTGACAATATTGGTAACGTTCTTCAAAATGGCTGACCTTTTTGAAGGGTGTGTAGTATTCGCGACCAGCGTGCGTGTATGACAGATGTATGAACGTAAACGAAGGAAAAAGAGTATGTAGGGATTGTAGCAGGTTCTGTAGTTTCTGCCTAACGCCACGGAAAAGAATCGTGAGTTTATGTATATACATGTATGTACAGTTTAAGGTTTGACGACACGGTTGGCGCGGTGGTTGAGCCATCGGCTGCTGCGCCGCGTGTTGTGGGTTCGATCCCCACACGGAACAAATATTTGTATGGCCTACAGGTAGTTGTTCCGGGTCTGGCTGTTTGTGTATGTGAGTTTAAATGTTTGTAAACGCACCCACGATACAGGAGAAATTCCTAGTGTGGGGCAACGTTTTTTTTAAAAAAAAAAAAAAAAAAAAAGGTCTGAAAGATTCGCCGAAATAAAATCTGGCGCTACCTTGATTAAGAGCTGGGGCTGATATACAGATTGATAGACGCCGCTAGCCTTTAAATCGCCTCTTAGACAAACATACCATCACGCTTGTATTCCTCGAAAGATTGGGCAGAGGACCTAACCTTACACGACGATCACTGATAAACACACTGGACAGAACACACAAACACACTGGACAGAACACACAAACACACTGGACAGAACACACAAACACACTGGACAGAACACACAAACACACTGGACAGAACACACAAACCCACTGGACAGAACACACAAACACACTGGACAGAACACACAAACACACTGGACAGAACACACAAACCCACTGGACAGAACACACAAACACACTGGACAGAACACACAAACACACTGGACAGAACACACAAACACACTGGACAGAACACACAAACACACTAGACAGAACACATAAACACTAAATATCTACTCGGTGGGTAGTGTGTCTAGCACACTCAAATTTCAGTTGTAACGTTTTAACTGTACATCACACCCGTGTTCCCCGAAGGGCTGCGTAGAGGTGTACCTACAGTACACCCACATTTCAACAGTTATATTTTTAAGCCCCATATAATATGGGGTGAGCCTATTGCCATACACCGGCCATATATCCAGTCTCTGGGCTGCTAGTGAGAAATCCCAATAACACAGTGATCGGACCCAGGACCTTATGCTTACCCCACTAAACCAACGAGGCGCCTCTTAAAACAAATACAAAAACAGTTAAAATCTCTTTTAGCCGTAGCTTGCTCTGATCTATTTTAGTTAACACAAAACAGGTGGACAGTAAAATTTACAATAGTTTATGTTTAAAACCCGTTTGTGCTGAAGTGATTGATTTGTGTGACAGTGTGTGTATGGCCTTATAGATATTCTGAAATGAGTTTTTGTTCCGTGCACAATGGTTTGTCCCATGGACACTTTTTTTAAACTAGCAATTTCTCCTGTATCGTGGGTGAGTTTACAAACATTGAAACTCAAATACGCAAACAGCCAGACCCGGAGCAACTATCTGTAGGCCATACAAATATTTGTTCCGTGCGGGACTCAAACACGCGACACGCAGCGCAGCAGTCAATCGCTCAGCCACTGCGCCAATCGTGCCGTAAAAATTGGGCGTTGTTTTTTGTTTTATCTCTCCACCATCTCAAAACGTCTATAAAACATCAGCCAGCTAATACAATGTGACTCTATTTAATTAGTTGAACTGTCGTTTACTTTCCTCGAACTATTTTAAAAGCGTGTAAAACCCACACAATGGATAATGCGAGGCACATCGATTCTCACGCATGCCGCTAATGGTTTTACCAAGTTGCGTGACTAATTGGTACAATAAACCAGTATTAGTTGAACCTCGGTTCTATTTTTTGAGTTCCACTGATGTTTGTATTTTATTTTGCTGCCTGTTGTGACTGGTTATCTTGCTGGCCATGGTTTTTTTTTTGTTATTGTAATATCAATTAAATGTTTATTTTTTTAACTTCGTTGGTCCTAGTTTATGATTAGTGACTTTAGTCACTGCCCTATACTAGTATATATAATCCAGCATTGCACATGTCAGCGGGCACGCCCTTGGACTGCCTTGGAGGCTTTTTATGTATTCAGATTAGCAGGCTTTGCTTGAGTTAATTGTTGATTTTAGTAATTATTAGTTTTTATTTATTTATTTTGCTTATTGGTGTGTACTAGCTATCATGTAGCAAATTATTCAATTTATTGATGTGTAAAAATGATTGACATTATTATTATTTTTTTGACATATGTTGTATAGCTTCAAGTTTTTCAAAACTATCAGACAGACGTGTTGCTGGGGAGTTTGTGTGTACACACTGTAACTGGTAACCAATCGATTTTGTTTACAGAGCGTGCTATTTATTACCGCTTTAAAATCCTAAGTATAATATTATAAATGAAAAATTAAGTTTTTTCGTTACCTTTTCACGTTGGTCCCGGCTGTCATTTGTAGATCTTTGACAGCCGTTACGGGTAGTCAGTAGTCCGAAAGACTGACAACAAGTCTTACAAAGGGGTATCGTGTTGCCTAGTAACTGGGTAGTAGAGGTCAGATGAGCATGTAAAATACTGGTACTATGCTGCAACCAGTTAGACTGCAAAAGGATTGGGAAATGGCTAGGCAGATGAGTCGGTTTTAGTGAGGTAAGAATACAACACTCCCTGGTCTTTTCCCCAAATTACCAGGCGCCTTTTGAAAATTCCCCCCGTAATCAAAAAAAAATGAAGTGTTTTCAACTTAGCGGCCTTCACGTGGCATCGCAAATTTACACGATATAACATTAATTATTTATTTATTTACAGGCCTTATCTTACTGCTACAGTGTAGTTATCAACTAATCGGTAAATACTTAATTTGAATGAATAAAACATTCTAAGTAAATACTCATTCGTAACCCACAAACAATATTATTAATCTTTAAACATACCTTTTTTGACCTTACATCTCTAACCACAAACAAAACGTTTTGCTATAATAACTTTACTTAACTAACAACATTTAATAGAACTCTTGCGAATTCACTCATAGTGCACGATAAAATATCCAGTCTCTCATGGACTTCGTTCACCTCACGGATTGTTCGCTTTCCGTGTTATTTCAATAATTTAGTACTTATTACTCATTTAAGTACTAAGTTAAGTCCGAATTTTATAAGTATTTTAGACGACCTATGTGACACTGGACAATCCACACAGCATCATCTAGCCCCAAGCTTAGCAGAGCTTGTGTTATGGGTACTAGATGACTGATATACTTAATACAATACATGACATAGATAGATATTTTTTTATTGTACATAGCAAATACCCAGAACACCCGGAACAAATATTTGTAGATCGTACAAACATTTGATCCAGGGCGGGAATCGAACCCGCAACCTCCTGCGTCGCAGGCGGTCGTTCAACATATGTCGTTTCACATTAGTCGTCAAATTTTTAAAATTTATTCAGAAAAACACGTAGAAATTAGGTATTACCTGAAGATTTAGGCCGAAGTGCACCTATTATACTTACCCACATTTCGTCAATTATGTTCAAGTCCCATTGTTATAGGGGGCGAGCCTACTACCCACAACCGGGCGCAAATCCAGACACCGAGCTGCTTCCGAGAAGCTACCGATGGAAAAACCCAATAACACTTTGCTCGACCCGGGCATTGAACTCAGGACCTCATACGTAGCAGTCGCGCCAGTGCAACCTTCGCTTATATTTCAAGAATATCTGGTCGATTACTTGTATCGCCCACAATAGCCTTCATTCTAATAATCTGTTGTTAGATGCGCTAATGCAAGGAAATCATTGCTTCGTCGATTTGTTCGTGTGCTCATGAATAGAATAGAATATATGTATATTAAGCCTGAAACACAGTATAGAGTTGTTTTTATTTTTATATTTTTATTCTTCAAACAAATTTTCATTTGTGTCGAACAGTGATTTGAAGAATAAATATAACAAAAAAATAAATAATCACCGTAAAGTCAGATTATTTTACTACGTATACATTCCACAATGGTCGTAACATTATTAGTCATAAATGAAAAAGAAAAATTACTAAATGTCAATGTTATGAACGGGAGCCCATCCACAGACTGAACTAGGCAAGCGTAGCTTAACCTTTGATTGAACCGTGCGGCTGTTTTTGTTTAGCCACGTGATCCTTATAAACTCAAAAACCAACGATAAAGGAGAAAATCTTACTGTGAGGGCACACACTAGGTTTTTCTCCTTTGTCCAATAGAATAGATAAGAATATTATTTTAATAAATTATTGTTTTTATAATTATTCAATAATAATTATAACATAAATTATTCTATTCTACTGTAGTTCTGTATAATTATATTAATAAATTATTCTATTCTATTCTATTCTATTCGATTCTATTCTACTCTATTCTATTGTATCGAGGGTAATTTTACAAACATTTAAACTACACCTACACACAAACAGCCAGACCCACAACAATTATCTGTGGAGCACACAAATATGTTCCGTGCGGAAATCGATGCCGCGACACGCAGCGCAGCAGCCAATCGCTCTGCCACTGCGCCTACCTTGCCGTATTTTTTTGCCTCCACAACCTAGTTATTGGGTAACCTACCCTCTTGGTAAAACTATGATGGTCGAGGCCTTTAATATTTGACATACAAAGCAGGTGCTGATGGCAATAGGCTCGCCCCCTATTACACGGGACTTAAACATAACTGGCGAAATGTGTTCTTGTTTTTTTTTTTTAGGTAGGGCCACTCGCAGTTCAGCACTGTAAGGCTGTTTACTGCTTAACTGGTCGATCCTGTGGTGACCTTACAAGAAGGCCCCCAGCCAGGGCTAACTACAAGTTACATTTAAACGACCGCTCGCTAAGGGCGCCCCCTGTGGGGCTCGAACCTCGGCTTAGGGCGTCGTTGAATACTTAACAAAAACAAAGGCTGGGTCTCGTTATTATTATATCGGGGGGTAGCGAAATGTGTGTTACTATGGAGCACCTTTGCCCAACCCATCGGCGTATAGTAGTATTATAGCTACTTCTGCCTAAGCCTTCGGGAATTACAGCCGCTATATTATGTTATGTCCCTACCAAAAATCGCTAAGCGCGTCTGCTGAAGTTTTTACTTCTTAAAGTCACAAGATTACGAGATCAGAAATTAAATTATGCTTTTCCAACGTTTCTCCCATTGTTATACAAAATTCCAGTTTGATGATGCAGAAGTGTATGTCTTAAACATAATGGACATACCTACTTGATGAATGTCAATATTATCTAGAAGTGTCATACCGAGATATCGAGAGATAATCTGAGGAAAATATACCGGAAAAACGGGGTGAATCGAAACGCTGGGGTGTATCGAAACAGAATTTTAAATTAAATTTAAACGTTGATTGTTAGTATTGGTTATATTTTATTACTTTAACAATGATACAACTATTATTAATACATGAAAAAATAATATGAAGTAAATAATCACAGAGCTCGATGATCTGTGATTATTTACTTCATATTATTTCTTCAAAAAAGGCCAACCCTCTGGTCACGTCAAGAGTCGACCAAACGTTTCGCTATGTCTCGAAAAACTAAATGAGCGCACGTACCCCATGGCCCCAATGTTGATTCAATATTATTTATAACTGACAAGCTGTCGAATTAATTCATTTCAATTCCTTAAAAAATGAGAGTCCTTGTACAAACAATGTTAAACTAACGCGAAAATCTCTTTCCAAGATTTGTTTCAATTCACCCCGTTTTAGGTACTGAGTTCGCGAATGAATTTCCAAACAACATCATCTGCCTAGCCTTTTCCCAACTATGTTGGTGTCGGCTTCCAGTCTAACCGGTTGCAGCTGAGTACCAGTATTTTACATGAAGCGCCCGCCCATCTGACGTCCACTACCCAGTTACTGGGTAGTTGGGAAAAGACTGGTTATCAGACTTCTGACTACTTGTAACGACTGTCAAAGATCTACAATTGACAACCGGGACTAAAGCCTTAACGTGCTTTCCGAAGCACGGAGGAGTCTCACACTGACACACTGATATTGGATTTAACCAACTGGAATTTCTCAGTAGCAGCCCGGAAGCTGGATTCGTGCCCGGTTGACACAAACTGTGTACTGTAAGTACACCCCTGTCTAACCCTTCGCGGATCCCGTGGTACTTACCCACCTTACTAACCCAGTTGTAAATGTCCCTTTGTGCCAATTGACCTAACTCTGTTCTGTCTCCTGCTTGGTATGGAGGGAATTGTAAATTATGTATTTTTCAAACTCCTCCGCCTGTTCTCTTTTCATTAATTTCGTTGCAGGATACAAGAGAGTTGAATACTTTCTCCGGGACTCACCGGGCTTTATTGTCTCGACGCTTTCCTGGTGGTCGCCACTGTTGATTCTAGTTTTCAGGAGTTGCAGTGGTCTGGGAATAGTGTGACGGGCTGGTCCCAACAAAATGTATCCCTTCACGTAATAAAGGTATTGTACTTGGCCTTGACCCTTGAACATGGCCAGTTTTAATATCGAAAAACAAGTATTTATGCTAATAACAAATTAACTAATCAAAAATATTATTACGACAACACAAAAACGGACAAACTTGCAAAAAAATATAAACATGAGTAGTTGTTATTATGTACCAGTTCGGGCTGATAGTGTTAACCTTTTTTGGACCTTACAACCTTAGCAATAACGTTTAAAACCGGTTAACTTTCAGTGTCAACGATGGTACCTACATGATTCAGGTACGTAAGTCAGTAAAAAATATTGCAAATGTAATAATATAAAGATACATAACATCACGCCTATATTCCCCGATGGGTTAGGCAGAGGTTCACCTATAGTAACACCCATATTTCGCCAGTTATGTTTAAGTCCCATGTAATAGGGGGCGAACCTATTGCCATCAACTGGGTACAGATCCAGACTCTAGCCTGCTAAAGGAAGAAGCTGCTGAGAAAATTCCTATTGGGAAATTCAAACACACTTTGCCCAACCTGGGACTCGAACCTAAGACCAAGGGGTATCGTGCTGCCCAGTCACTGGTTGGTGGAGGTCAGATAGGCAGTCGCTCCATGTAAAACACTGGTATTCAGCTACATCTGGTTAGACTGGAAGCCGACCCCAACATAGTTGGGAAAAGGCTAGTTAGATGATGATACATCTGTTGGTTTTTCCAAAATTTCTAAATATATCATGAGATCATCACGCTAACAAGGAAAACTATTTCTTTCCGTGTCTTTCCCCATAATGCGATCAAAACAATTATTTCGATTAATATTTCGTAACCATAAACTTGTATACATCATAATTAAGTACTCTAATAAGACATCATCATCCCCCTGCCCTTATCCCAATTTATTTGGGGTCGGCGCAGTATGTTTTCTTCTTCCATACATCTCTATAGTCACCTCTTTTCCAGGAACTTCCTTCGGTCTCCCTCTACTCTTGTAACCCTGCACATTCATACTCGAAACTTTCCTCACAACATTCTAATAAGACATGGATTATTTTAAGTCGGTGACAAAATAATCTGAAATTGGGTTTTAAAAATAACTAAAACCGGTACTTAGCACATGAATGAAAACGTATTTTAAATAATAATGACGTTCTGTATCCATTTTTCAGTTATATGCACTCAAACGGATATATGTACAGCGCGATGAGGCGCTTTACGACGCATGTATGTACCGAAGATAATTTTGTCGTAAGAACAAATAAAAATAGATCCGCAATCTCTAACCGTGGGTGGTGATGCTACATATTCTAATTTTTGTTTACGATTGTGTGACAAAACCAGCTGCTTAGAAACTGATTAGGAATGCAGTTTGGCAGACTTTTTGTATGTTTTAATTGTTAAAGTAAAAAGTAAAAGTATATTATGATATAAAGACCAAAAACAAGAAAATCTCGACTACTGATCGACACTTAGCGTGACCAGAAGGCTTGCTCATTCTTTGCCCAAATAATTAGTATTGTCATCCAACGTGGCAATGCTGCCAGTCTTTTGGGCACGTTTCCAAAGGACGAGCAGCGATGCTAAGGCGTACTTTGAAGCCTGAGTGCCTTGGTCGGCTTTTTATTTTATTTTCATTTTTGTATATGTACCTATAGTTAGTTTTATATTATAATTGTATATATTTATTATTTAGTCATTTTATCAAAAATCTTGTATTTGCAAAGCCGCGGGAGTATCCATTAATAACGTTTGGCGTACTGGGTAGGGGGAAAGGAGGAGTCTCGGTGTATATTTCGTATTTTTGATCCCACAAGAAACAGAGTAAAATTGCAAGAAAGTTGGGTTTAATAGAAATAGTAAGATATTTTGTTTTATTTTCTGAGTACTGCGCATTTGCATTGGAGCCACGCATTCTTCTCAATCTTATGTGAGATTGGGGGCTGGGGGAAAGGATTGAGCCACGGGGGGAGTCTTACACTTCACTCCCCTCGCAGACCTGAGATGGCACTAGGCGGGGATCGTGGAAGGAGAACTAGATCCCCGGTGGAAGAGTAGGAAGGGAACACCAGGGTGGTTTTTAGTTGGTAAGAGTCTGACAGCCTCCCTCCCCAGGGCGTAGGACATCGACGAGGATTTTCCACCTCGGAACAAGAAAAAAACGGTTTAAGCCAAATCTCTCGACATCTCACCAGGACAGGGGGTCGGAAGCTGAGAATTCGAACAGTGATTGCGACGACCGATAGTCTTTCCTGGCTTCTAATAATCTAAAATAATAACGATGTAACTATTGCACTTTTTTCTCCTAACGCAGCAGTAAAAAGCCTGAGCTGTTTTTTTCATTTGATACCTAGTAAATTATTTTTCGCTAAGTTCTTGGGTGAAGTGGAGTTCACGGCTACATAAAAACCGTACGGGTTCACCGCACTAGCCGAAGATAGTTTTGTGGATCCGTAACATATCGACTCATCCGTGTGTCGGAAAGTACGTGAAGCCGTTGTTCCCGGCTGTCATTTGTAGATCTTTACCAGTCGTTACGGGTAGTCGAAGCCTGAAAGTATGTCAACCAGTCTTACCAAGGGGTATCGTGATGCCCAGTAACTGGGTTGTGGAGGTCAGATAGGCAGTCGCTCCATGTGAAATACTGGAACTCAGCTGTGTCCAATTAGACTGCAAGCCGACCCCAACATAGTTGGGAAAAGGCTAGGCAGATGCTGAGGTAGGAATAGTTGTTTAGTTCCAAAACTCTGGCTGTCACGTGTAATATCTACGAAATTACACGTGACTTTCAGCATTTTACCATCTAAAGATCTAAAAGATCATATAATAAAATAAACAGTAATGATAAATAACATAGTAACTTATATAACATACTGTCAGGTTAACGAGGTCACAAGAACCTTGCTCCCTGTGACACGTTCTGATACAAAGCATTATCTTGATTATAAATTGTACGCAGAACCCTTTTTGGTGTTCCGTGCCTCAAGGGTGCCAACGGGACCCTATTAATACACATAAACCTTATCTCTTGCTTCTCTAATGCCACCGATCACTTTAAGGAGGCAGAGACTGTACTGTGCAAAAATCTGAATCCAAAATCAAAAGAGAACTTACGAGATTATAACGGTGTAATTTTTTTTTTTACCATATTTTGGTGTTAGTACCAGCCTATTACTGTCCCACTGCAGGGCAAAGGCCTCTTCTCATACAGAGAAGGCACGAGCATTAATCACCACGCTTGCTCAAGACGGGTTGGCGATTTCAGACTTATATTAATTATATAAGTCCAGGTTTCCTCACGATGTTTTCCTTCACCGATGTCAGTGATGTCCAAGATAAACTTAGAAAGTACATATGAATTGAAAAACTCACATTGGTACTTGCCCAGGTTTGAACCCACAACCTCGTGCACAAGAGGCGAGGCCTAAACCACTGGGCCATCATGACACAAAATCTGCGGTAAATGAGGTCGTAATTGGAAAAGCCAGGTGCCCCGTGCTGGATACTGATCATGAAGGGAAACAATTAAGGAGTAAACTTGACTACCCGTAACGACTGTCAAAGATCTACAAATGACAGCCGGGACCAACGGCTTAACGCGCATTCCGAGGCACTGGGAAGTCTCAATATGCTACAATCGGTCACCCATCCACAGGCTGAGCTCGTTTGCAAACTGTTTTTATTTACCCACAAACTCCTCCAAGTCTCCAATTATCTCTACCTACATATAAATGTTACATACACATAAATGCATACATACAACTCACGCCGTTTTCCAATGGGGATAGGCTGTAACTACAAAACGCCAACTGGCATATTGCTTTTGGTTCGTTTACGTTTTTATATCTGGGCCGTACACACACGCCTGTTGATAGTACTACGCAAGTACGCACCTGACCTTTCTGAAGAATACCACCGATACGGTCTTTCTAGAGCGTTTCGTTGTAAACAAAATTGACGTATCTGTCTCTACTTTCCGCACATCTTTTAATAAATGCATTATATGAATGTTTATAACGATAGCCATACTAAAAAAAACATATTTTATTCTTGTTTTTTAGTCTGCCTGTCTGTTTATTCGAGCTAATCTTCGAAACTGCTGAACCGATTTTGAATGGACTTTCGCTGGCAAATAGCTGTTGTTATAAGGAGTAAATTAAGCTACTTTTTAAGCGTTTTAGAAAAATAATTAATGTACCGTGCAAACAAATGAAAACCTTTTTGTTTAATTCCACGTGGACAAAGTCCATATCCATTTAGTAAAATGCTGTTCTTTTGAGAATAGAAACAGACACTTCAACTTTTTTTAGTTGTATCTAGTATCTATTAATCAACAAAAGGAGTGAGAATGCATGAATACTTTTTCAAAAACATTGAAAAATATACGGCGCCGGAGTTGGTACTTATCAGACGCGACGGAAATTGCATTATTCTCAAGAACATTTTAACCTTTTTTCATGGACATAAACTTGTTGGTATATATAACTACAGCTGGCTTTATAAACGCTTGGTATCAAAGTGAGCACATAATATTTATGTTTTAACTCGAGATAACTATGGTAGTTACAATGTCTATGTCTGAAACGTGAGTTTTTTTATCGTGTCTGGCGGATATTTTAAAATCATATACTCTTTGTAAATAGTAAGTGTAACAATCTAAAAGTAGTGATGAATAATATGGTACAGTAGTGTGGAAAATGTGCTCAAATGTAAACAAACTCCGTTACGAACCATAAAATATGTCAACTATCGATAAAAAAAGCAACTTGCGTAATTCTCAATGTTTTTATTTTACGGATAATCAGTTGCATTCCAAAGTAATATTTTTAAATCTTACCTGAATTGTTAGTAGTCCGTTAAAAACACTACACTACACCACACACATAATATTTAATTACCTACTCATAAATTTTACACAATACGTCAAAATTGTTTTTTCGTAAATTGTTAAAAAAAAATGCGATTTGTTTTCACTACATCTATTCGCGCGCCATGACAGTACCGCGCGCTTCCGCCGGCGTTCGATTTTCAAATAAACTATCCAAGATGGCCGACTGAGTGACAAGGTAATGTCTAGTGAAGTGGAGGTGGAAAAACTATCGATATGAATTTTCCTTTATTTAATTAGATTTTCTAGCTACCTATTTTGATTTTATTCCCTTTTATAACAATTTTCTTTTATTTTGAAATTCATGTTTTGTCATAGCGATGGTAATTTAATTTAAACTAACAATAAAATTTGGATGTTGACAAAAATCTTGTCAGTTTTTTTAACTACGTAAAATTACCTTAAATGACCACCAAGCTAGCTAAAGTGACAGTTATTTATATGACGATTTCCGTCATTCACCGGAGTTATGATTGCCATTTATGATTTAGAAAATAAAATCTAAAAACTGGCCAGAATTAAAAGGTATAAAATGAATTCGCAAATTGTTAAAGTAATTACATATGGAAATACTTAGTTACAAATTATAATATTTATTTATAATAATATTAATACCGCATTTTTGGAAAGATCTTATAACTTTCATATTCGATTGAAAAGCTTGCTCACATTCACATATACGAATATGAACATTAATATCACTAGAACACACATTCATTTTGTGTATTTCCTCGATGGGTTGGGCAGAAGTGTTTTATGGTAACACCCATCTTTCGCCAGTTATGTTTTAAGTCCCATAGAATAGTGGGTGAGCCTATTGCCATCTACCGGGCACACATCCAGACTCCGGGCTGATACTGAACAATTCCTAATGAAAAATCCCAATAATATTTTGCTAGACCCGGGAATCGAACCCAGGACTTCCTAGCCGTTCCGTTTACAGCCACAAGACTAATAAGGCAGTCGTGTTTGATGGCTTACTTTCCAGTAAATTAATGAAGCGATTTCTGTCTTACAACATCGAAATTGGTGATTTTCGACACACACCGGTGCATCTCAATATTCACTTATATTGGACATTTACAACAAAGTGAAGTAACTTATTTTTAAGGATGGGAAATCATCCAATGACTTCTCCCGTGCTGGGTGGAGCGGGAGGGCGTGTCAAACTTTTCATCATCATCATCATCAGGCTATATTTGTCCACTGCTGGACATAGCCCTCTCCTAATGAGCGCCATAGCGCCCTGTCTTCAGCTTGCCGCATCCAGCATCTGCCTGCAGTCTTTCGCAGATCGTCATCCCACCTAGGCAGAGGGCGTCCTACACTACGTTTACGTCAAACTTTTACTAGCTAAAATCTATCCATGTTCCGTCCTTGCCCTTTGCGTTCTAAGTTCACGGTAATATGTTACCTACACCCTTATAATAGTGATTACATATTGGTGTTGAGTTTACTGGTAAAGAATGAAGTTCACACAAACAACCAGAGGTGATGAATGAAGGCACGGGCATTGGCTGCTGCGCTTCGTGTCGTGGGTTCGATACCCGCACGTAGCAAATATCTATATGGTCTACAGGTAGGTGTTCCGTGTCGGCTGTTAGTGTATGTGTGTTTAAATGTTTGTAAACGCACCCACGATACAGGAGAAACTCCTAGTTTGGAGCAAAGTTAAAAAAAAAACATGTTACTTATATTTCTGCTATTTTTACGATTTTGTCACTAATAAGTTTGAAAAGAATTAAATTATAACTCGTCAATCGATAATTACTGTTCTGAATCATGGTCACCGCAAACCGCGTATACCACTTGAAAACGATTAAAATGCGTTTTTTTTTTTTAAAGGGATAACAAACAGCTACAACATACATATAGCATTCATAAAATATTATAGACACAGTGAACCACTAAAGAACAATAACACAGTTCAATTAGAGCTTAAGAAAAAATTAATTGACTTATCATTAATCGCAATTTCATTAAATACAATAACAATTTAATACTAATTCATTTAAACATTCGTTACAATTTAATTACAATAACAATACAATAATAAAATACAATTCAATTCATTTAAAATAATTATTCAACTTAATTACAAAAATAATTTATAATTAAATTTAATTACAATAATAATTTAATAACATTTTTGATTTAAATTCAGATTTTGTGCATGCAAATATATCAATATCCATAAAATCTGCATTGTATGATTCCAACATTCTATGAATAGGGCAGCGTAGGCCAGAGTTTATTGGTGGTATCATAGTTTACCACACGTTGTCCATTTAGTATCAGTGTATAGACATACGTGAATCTTGGCCATCATCTACCTAGCCTTTTCAGCTGAATACCAAAGATATATAGCAGATGCAGCTGAATACCAGTATTTTACATAGATCTTACTTCCACAGCCCAGTTACAGGGCAACACAGACTTTCGGGCTTCTGACTACCTTAACAACTGTCAAAGATGACAACCAGGAACAACGGCTTATCGTGCTTTCCGAGACGCGGAGGAATCTCGATATGTTATGAAGGGTCACCCATCCACAAACTGATTTTGGCAAGCATTGCCTGATGTTCCGGGTCTGTTTGTAAATGCACCCACGATACCGGAAAAATTCCTAGTGCGGGGCAACATTTTTAAATGAAGAAAAAAATTATTTGATTTGATTGGATTACTTTCCCGCCACAGCTCTATGTATTTTTTTTTACTTTATCAATAATCTATTTCTGTTCACAAAAACCTATATGCATAGTTACACGGAAAATGTTCTCATACGGCGTTTGTTTTAGCGATAGATCTTCCCAAGGATGATTCGGTCGTTAACGGTCACGTGATCAGGCTGAACGTCTTAACACTTAATTTCAAAATGACAGTTTTTATTCTTGGAATTCGTTTGGAAAGCAGCTATAAAGGATGAGGCTTTTAAGGCCTATATCTCACTAGGAGACTATGATGCCTCAACTATGGTCAAGCTGTCAAAACCTGTATGGTTGGTTGCGCAACGAATCAGATACCAGGTGAGGTACTCTACACAGAACTGCATACATTTTGTTGGTAGCCCGACTGGTTACGCCGCCACTGGTAGAGATGTAGGCTTAGGTCAGTTTGGGGAGATTCTGAAGTATAGGCATTCATTCTAAAAAGTATTCTCTTTGTCGATTGGCAATACTTATGTATTGCCAACATAAGAATCGACAAAGAGATTATATAGATATTCTCCATTCTGTCAGTGGTAAGTAAAATGGGCTCTAACTATATAAATAAAGCAATATATGAAGATACCGGTTCATTTTTATTGCCATAACAATTATGTCCTAGACAAAAACTATAACGGAAGATATGGGCTAGGCTTATCAAAAAATAGAGTGATAAAAAATTGATTTTTTTTATTTGTTTTAAAAGCCGTGCTCAAAACACGTCTCGCAGTTTAACCTTCAGGGTTATCTTCTGCTTAACCGAACTTTCCTGTGGCGACATAATTAAAACAAGGTAAAGGTTTAAGGTAAAGTAAATTAATAATAAATAACAAAAAACGTTGAGACCTTTGACTGTCGTTACGAGTATTCAAAAGCCCGAAAATCTAACAACCAGCCTTACCAAGGGGTATAGTGTTGCCCAGTAACTAGGTTGTGGAGGTCAGATAGACAGTCGCTCCATGTAAAGTCCTGGTATTCAGATGCATACGATTAGACTGGAAGCCGATCCCAACAGATGACGAGAGGGTATCAGTGGTAGTGGAAATAAAAATAATAGATATGTAGGTACATAGAGAAATTATGCAGGAACTATGCTCCATATATTTTTTCTTGGTGCTGAGAAGGAGCTCCCCGTGACACTAAAACCTCTACTTTGACCTTCTTCATCGCAAAAATAATGTAACTGTGGACAATTGTAATTTTTTTTTTTTTTTTTAGAAAAAAAACATTGCCTAACACTAGGAATTTCCCCTGTATCGTGGGTGCGTTTACAAACATTTAAACTCATATACACAAACAGCCAGACCCGGAACAACTACCTGTAGGTCATACAAATATTTGTTCCGTGTGGGGATCGAACCCACAACACGCGGCGCAGCAGCCGATGGCTCAACCACCGCGCCAACCGTGTCGTCAGTTGTTATAATTTCCGTTTTTTATAATATGTAATATACTTACATACTTTAGAATAATGTGGCAAATTATATTTTTTTCGCTCACTTCCTTTCTATCATAATAAAGTAATTAATAAATAAAAAGTTTCAGAAAAGTCTCTACTCGCTATTAATAAAAAAATGTTTTTATACTGTAGAAGATTTTATGAAAGATACTTTTTAATGTTATTAATTAATATTTAATGTATTTTTTTAACATTTTCAAGAACCATACCACAACTCATTTTCAGGTTATTTTTAATAGATAGGATAGCTTTTAATCTTTTATTTCATTAAAATGATACAATTATTAATATATTAAGAAATTAAATAAAATAAATAATCACAGAGCATCGAAAAATTCATCCACTTTGTTGTCAACGGGAAAAGTGCCCAGAAGGCTGGCAGCATTGCCACGTTGAATGGCAATGCTGATTCTTTGGCCAAAAAAAAGGCCAGCCCTCTGGTCACGTGAAGAGTCAACCAAATGCTTCGCGATTTCTCGAAAACCTAAATGGGCACATGGACCCCATGGCCCTAGTGTTTCAACCCCAAACGGCTCAAACATATAACAGAGGTTTGAGGTTTTCTGCACCTGCAGCAGGCGTTTTAATTTTTAATTGCAGTTATATGTTTGATTAAATTTAATTTTCATCGTCGATTTTTGTTTGCTCTTATTTTCTACAAAATGTGCATGTCTTCACGGCAAAACATAGCACTCATATATTATCAGAAACCCTTTATGTAAACACTTACGTTTCATAAATAGATGCTCTGATTCTGATTCTGAGCAAAATGATATCGATATCGATAAGTACATGTTGCAACACTAAAACATCGAGCACCGTGTAATTTGGTGACACGACACTGCCATCACTTGTCCACGATTACTGATAAACACACTGGACAGAAAACACAAACACGAAACGCCATTATTTTCCGAAGAAGTGGGCAGTGTGTGTAGCACACCCAAATTTCACTTATTACGTTTTAACATAACATTACGCCTGTATTCTTCGAGGGGTGACTCAGAATTGTATCTATACCTACTACACCCACATTTCTCCAGTTATGTTTAAGTCACATGTTGTACGGGGCGAGCCTACTGCCGTCTACTGGACACATATTTAGACTACGGGCTGCTACTAAGAAATTCCAAAGGAAAAAACCCAATATGATTTTGTCCGACCTGGTAATGGAATCCAGGGCCTCCTGCTCAGCAGTACCATTTGCAACCGCTAGACCAACAAGTCAGTCGCAATGTTATGTTATAGTCTCGTGTACTAAGAGGGCTGCCAGGCTTTGGGATGCTAATGAGAAATTCCTTTGTATATTTTGTCTAAACGGCGTACAAATACAAATAGGTAGGTTTTTACTACATCAAATAAGTAATTGTAAATGTATCTATTATTCAAATAATTAACATTCCAAACAAAAAATAAAAAATAACCTGCTGCAAAAAAAATGACATCAATTCATCATTTTATTTTATTTGGGAAACAACAGATACGATATACAAAACAAAACAAAAACAAAGTAAATGACACATTATCCAAATCAGTTTCCACATTTATACAATGCATTTGCGCCAAACTAGAACAATATTTGAACATGTATGAAAATGAAAACAAAAGTAGTATTATGGGACCAAAATCATTTTTAAGAATCATCTGTACAAACAAATAAAATTGAAGTGTTAATAATGTCAACATATGCACTTGACCCAGGTCTCCTCTTAACATCTCCACATCAGTAAGTCCAGTGATTCATGCATCCACCGGCTTCCCGCGCCTTTCGCCGTCTTTGGTCCACCTCGGTATAATAGTTACTTGTTGCATTATCGTTACAAGTTGCTATAATAATTTTTGCAGGCGTTTAGTTTTCCTACAACTAAAAGTACTAACCATCGGAAGATTCGTTTCTGTTTTCGGTCAAAAAGTCTTGATTCGGCTATGAACCAGCCGAAATTTTGGTCAAGCCGAAACTCGAGGAGTTCGAGAATTGCCGCGCGTAATTCGGCCTAAAGCTCGGTGTTTTATAATCAATCAATGCAAGAAGAAATACACGAAATGTTGTATCCTGCAATAGTCTAACAGAATTATCGTGTTTATTTATTTATTTAAAATCCTGTATTTGCTTTTTCTCTCCCTTGGTTTTAAAAAAATCAAACGAGATTTCTGTGCGGCGCATGAATATCAAATCTTTCATTAATTCATTATTTCAACTTCGGAATCATTTTTATTTTCGGTCGATAATTAATAAGGCTAAATACACGCATATCAACTCGGGAAGGGGTTGTCACCGTATGGTTTTGCCTAGTGCTTGTACCGAGGCGAAGCGATAACACTGCAAACTGTCAAACTATGGAGATAAGCCCCCGAAATTGCTATGGAAAATGTATTGACTAGTGTATCCTTAGGGATAGGCCGTGAAATTTGTATTTTTCTTAAGTTTTCTGCAATTTGCAGCTCTGTATTAGAGATAAGTTATTGAAAAAGTAGTTCGCAAACGGTCAAAGATACTAAATAAAAAACAAAATTCATTTTTTCAAATTAGGCTGAGAATCAACACTTTTTGAACATCAAAACGTTTACATAAGACTGTCCCCGACTTCCTAGTGTTTTTGATGGGAAGAAGTGGCGGAACAAACTCCCCAGCAACACGTCTGTCTGATATCTTTGAAGAACTTAATCTGTACAACGTATGTCAAGAAAAATAAAAAGAATCTTTATAAATCATGAAATTAAATAATTTGCCACATGTTAGCTAGCACACACCAATATGCCATTAGAAAAATATAAATATGAACCTTGTGGTCTACTTAAGGTTTATACTGAAATACCGACATAGCTATCACGATAGGACCATGTGTATGGGGTCTCATGTAGCATGTATGAAAGTTAAGGTTATCCATTCAATCGATACACTACCAATTGATTTTTAGACACGTGCCGGATGCCTGTACTTAACCTTTTATAGAAAGCTAAAAGGCAAGTACCAATGTGAGTTTTTCAATTCATATGTACTTTCTAAGTTTATCTTGGACATCACTGACATCGGTGAAGGAAAACATCGTGAGGAAACCTGGACTTGTATAATTAATATGAGTCTGAAATCGCCAACCCGTCTTGAGCAAGCGTGGTGATTAATGCTCATGCCTTCTCTGTATGAGAAGAGGCCTTTGCCCTGCAGTGGGACAGTAGTAGGCTGGTACTTTTTTAAAAAGGCAAGAACGTATCGCTATAAAAGGTGTAACAAACTAAAGATAGTCATGAGAATGACGAATTTAACGGCACGGACGGCAGTGGCTGAGCGATTGACTGCTGCGCCGCGTGTCGTGGGTTCGATTGCCGCACGGAAGAAATATTTGTATGGCCTATAGTAAGTTGTTCCGGGTCTGGCTATTTGTGTATGTGAGTTTACATGTTTGTTAACGCACCCACGACACGGGAGAAACTCCTAGGGTGAGGCAACGTTTAAAAAAAACAGAATGATACAAATAAATTCATAAATAATAATTATTAATTATTAACCAGCCTGTTACTGCCCCACTGCAGGGAAAAGGCCTCTTCTCATACAGAGAAGCCACGAGCATTAATCACCACGCTTGCTCGAGACGGTTTGGGGATTTCAGACTGATATTAATTATAAGTCCTTACGATGTTTTCCTTCACCGATGTCAGTGATGTCCAAGATAAACTTAGAGATTGCTGCATATTAATTGAAAAAGTAACATTGGTACTTGCCCAGGTTTGAACCCATAACATCGTGCACAAGAGGCGAGGCCTAAACCACTAGGCTATCATGACTACAAAATAAATAATAATAAATGCAAGACCTCATAAGGGGTCAATCATTACGATGAACAACTTTGACTATGAGAACAACACGACTTCCCGACTCCTCTATAGTGCGCATAACTCGGCAAATTGTACTGAACGGCTGTTTTTGGTAAATAAAATTTAAATGTTGATAATGATGAGTACAATTTGACGGCACGGTTAGCGCATTGACTGCGCACGGAACAAATATTTGTATGGCCTACAGCTAGTTGTTCCGTGTCTGGCTGTTTGTGTATGTAAGTTGTGTTAGTGTGGGGCAACGTTAAAAAAAAATACCCGTTAAGAGGTCTTGCGTTTATTCTGTTACCCCTTGTCAGCTGGAAAATCAAATTGTATAGAATAAAATACTTATATTAATTTTCAGCTAACTGTCTCCCACGACTTCATATGCGTGGAACTTAACAAAATTGAAAGGCTTTTTTTTGTGCGAACTCTAATTCTGTTCCCTGTATTAAAGTAACAACACACATACCGACAAATACTAGAGTTTGTGTTTTAATTACGTTTATCGCGAATGTAGATGAAGTCGTGAATTAAAAATTATCTTTCATCCTTTCCAAGGTCTGATCTATCTCCATACCGGATTTCATTTAAATCCGTTCAACGGATTTAGCGTGTCAAAGTAACAGACAGACAAACAAACAGAGTTACTTTCACATTTATACTTTACTAGCTATGCCCGCGACTTTGTCCGCATATTTAATAGTGTTCTCATTTTTTGCACGGTACCCTAATTATTTTCTAAAATGTAAGTAGCTTCAATTACTCCTTAACACATCAGGTATCTGCATGTGAAAGCCCCGTCAAAATCGGTCCAGCCGTTTCGTAGATTACCTGAAACAAACAGACAGACATTTTTTTTAAATTGTATTTTTGGTATAAAGACCGCATTTAGTAAAAAGCTGATACTTGGACATAACAAACTTCATTTGCATATATGGATAAGTATGGAATTATGGATGGATTAGTGTGGTTTCCCCGCCCATTTATACATTGTTCAATCATTTAATCCACTTTGTCCAATTATCTTAGGTGGGTACTTAAATTAATGAGTTTAGTTCGGTTCATTTTCAGTCATTATGTTTCACGAAAGTTTCGTAAACAGACGCTTTTGGCCAACATTTATTTATGAAAGAACGATAGGAAAAAATCATAAAATTAGCACAGAATAACGCACACAATGACAACAGAAAAAGGTAATAATAATGATAATATCGACGACCATCTGTCGAGGCTCTCGTTACACGGTTGGATCAAAGGCCTGATACAGAAGGCGGTACTCCTCGATACGGCTCGCATTGTGAGGAGGTTCCTGTCTCTGCAACCCTAACCGCCGGTAGCTTGGACCCTGCTCCCGCCATCAGTGGACCACAATTTTTTTATTTTTGAATGTTTTGTATTTTTTATATTGAAATATTTAAAAATGTAATTTATAAGAATGTTTGTTTATAAAGGAGATGATAATATTGTAGATATAATGGTTCCACATGACGAGAACCTCGTGAAGGCTGAGAAAGAGAAACAGATTAAGTATCTTGATCTGGCCCGCGAGGTTGACGACATGGGATGTGAATACAGCAGTCATTGTGCTGTGATAGTCGTGTAATATAGATTATCTTTACCCCTCCTCCCCCTGGGGATCTTTACGTAATTAATGAATGACGATGGCCTACAGGTAGTTCTTCCAGGTCTGGCTGTTTGTGAATGTGAGTTTGTATGTTTGTAAATGCACCCACGATACAGGAGAAATTCCTAGTGTGGGGCAATGTTTTAAAAAAAAAGGTCCCTAACACCACACATCCCCCTCATCATTCTCATTTCAGCTGCATAAACGTTCTGATACATACAAGACAGCAGGTCTAATCATTGTTTCATAAATCTTCCCCTGAAGTTTAAGGGAACTGGTAAAACAATACATAGCTCATATTATTTCAACTTTAAGTCGAATAGTTCATTTCAGTTGGTGAGCGACAATTATGAGCCTGTGGTCTATTTTTTGGCCTCAGCATTTAATATTTGATGAGCATGTGGGGTGTAATAGTAGCCAGAGACACGATATGTGAAACGAGGTCACACTCATAAGTTATTAATAGAGAATGGGCTAATTATACCTTTATCGAAAATAGGAAAGTTCTATAATAGTACCTTAACATTTATGAAGCAAGCACGTCTTGTATCATCATCAAAGCCTAGCCCTTAATCATCCAATGACTTCTCCTGTTATGGGTGGAACGGGATGGCGTGTCAGACTTTTACTGACTAAAACCCATCCGTGTTCCGTCCTTGCCCTTTACGTTCCAGGGTCACGGTAACCCTTCCGAAGATCCCGCAGCCCTGGTAGGCTTCGGCCCCCTATTGAGCCCAATTCTACTGATACGTCTTCTTGCAGCTCGTGTGGAACTCACCACGCCGTTGACTTGGACCTGGTCTCTGTTCTGAGTCTGCATCTGCCTAGCCCTGAATTGATGATGCTATCATCATGATTTTTTACAATTTAAAGTAACAACTACATCATAGACAGATGGATTGTGTGAAAGATCATCTGGCTAGGAAATATTTGAGTTTTTTAGTCGATAGATGGCTTGTGTGAAAGACGATATGGCTAGGAAACAGACTTTTTAGATGACGGCAAATAGAGATGTTTCATTTCTTTATAAAAACGTTGCCCCACACTAGGAATTTCTCCTGTATCGTGGGTGCGTTGACAAACATTTAAACTCACATACATACACAAACAGCCAGACCCGGAACAACTAGCTGTAGGCCATACAAATATTTGTTCGGTGCGGGGATCGAACCCGCGACACGCAGCGCAGCAGCCAATCGCTCAGCCTCTGCGCCAACCCTGACGTCAACGTCAGATGTATGGAAGAAGAAGACATGGTGCGCCTACCCCAACTAAATTGGGATGGATTCACCCTTCTGGTGAACAATCTTAGCAAGCGTTGCTTTACCCTGAAGATAGCCACGAGTGGCTGTTGTTACTTAGCCACCAGCCCCTCACGGTGAATTGATATATCATTCCAACTAACACTCAACAAACATTTCCGATTCAATGACGTACACAAATCTTAAACGAAGGGAGATGACGTCAGACAAAGCCCCTATGACGTAGTCTCAGAGTACCAATGAAAGTTGGTTTCATTAGTTGGTTAGTACCAACAGCTTCGAATGTGTATCGATCTGATATAACCCTTGTAATTGGGTTATGGAGGTCAGCTGGTCGCGGGTAGTATGTGGGCAATATACATGCTTTGCTTTAATTGAAATACAAGTTACAAAATACTATATCGAAAGTATTTAAAATACGAAATACAAAATACTGTATTTTAGCTATTTTATTTGAAATACAAAATACAAATAACAAAATACTATTAAGAATAAAAAGTAATCCAGCTAGTAATTAAGCTAATAACTGATTTATAAAGCTGCTACTTTCTATCCTTCTCTGTACCTGCCAACTAGTTTTGCTATCGGTTTCAATTATTTTTGAATCCCAAATTCAGATTAATTTTCCGCCGCGACTGTCTCGTTGGTCAAGTAGTCTTAAGCGCGACTGCTGAGCTTGAGGTCCTGGATTTGATTTCCAGGTTGGGAAAAGTGTTATTGAATTTTTCCATTAGGAACTTTATCATTCGCATGGATTTGTGCCCTATTGATGGCAATAGGCTCGCCCCCTGTTACATGGGACTTAAAACATAACTGGCGAAATGTGGGTGTTACTATAGGTGCACCTCTGCCCACCCCTTCGCGGAATACAGGGGTGATATTATGCTGTCGCCGCGTTAAATACATTCCTAACTAGAGGATTTAAGTTTCATCATCATCATCCTCTTGCCCTTATCTCAATTTATTTGGGGTCGGCGCAGCATGTCTTCTTCTTCCATACATCTCTATTTCCCGTCATCTCAGAAGTCACCTCCTTCTTAGCCATATCAACTTTCACACAATCCATCCATCGTTTCCTGGGTCTCCCTCTACTCTTGTAACCCTCTACATTCATACTCAAAACTTTCCTCAGAACATGATCCTCATTCTTTCGCATCAAGTGTCCATACCATGACAGCCGATTTCCACGCAACTTCTCTGTCATGTAAACAAGTTTATGGTACCGAAATATTAATCGATATTACTGTTTTGACCGCATTATGGGGAATGCCACGGAATATATTAGTTTTCCTTGTTAGCGTATGATGTCATGATTTATTTGGAGATAGAGATAGTTATTTGTTCAAACATATTATGTACACATACAAGAGTAAAAAGAAACTTTGCATGTAGGATATATTAAAAAAAGTAAAGGTTCAACCATATTTGCTATGCACGTGCAATTGATGCGTATGTTTAAAAAAAAATTCAAAATAATTACACATGTAAATGTTGTTGTTCTTATTGTTGTTGTTGTTCTTATTGTTGTTGTTGTTATTGTTATTGTTGTTGTTATTGTTTATTATTGCGTTTTGTTAATTTTGGTTATGGAAAACCAACAGCCATACTTAAAACAAGCGTAGCTTAACTATCGATCAACCCGTGTGGCTGTTCCTATTTAGTCATGAACTCTTCTCTACGGTTTCCCTGTTTCAGCGACGATCATTGTCAAAAACTTGTCATAAATAAATAAATAAATATTGCTGGACAAATTAAATAAATAAGTGTAAGATAATTTGAAAAAAAATATTGGAAATTGCACCTGCCACTGTTTGTCTCTGCATCACCCAAAAGTTGACTGGTAGAAAATGCCTATGGCATTAAGTCCGCCTCTGCACATTTGTGTGCTTGAAGTATTAAATAAATAAATAAATAATTAGAGGTATTTTTTAAAGCTTGAGGGAGAGGTTTGTATCCGAACGTTCTTACTCGTAAAAATACGATAATTAGTAGTGTCATTCGAATTTACAAACCAAGGGACAATGAAGAACTTAGTAACTGGTTATTTGGGGGTTTGAAGAACAGGGGGTTCCCCATCCACCATTGAAACGGGAGGATCCTCCGACCAGACGGGTGTTGTCTGGTGGGCCTGACGGTTTTGGAACGAAGTTCCTTATCGCGCGTTGCGAAAGGGGGCTAGACGAAAAAAAATAAGACAAAAAGTTGTAACGACCCTTTTTGCTATAGTTGTAAGCCGTGCGGCGTGCGCGTGTTTGTCTGTCTGTCTGTCTCTCTCTCTCTCTCTCTAATAGAAAGCAAGCCAGTTATTTTCGTTTCGTCTTTCTATTTCGCATTGAACAGTGTGGTGTCGCGACGATTATTTTTTGTTGAGTGTATACAGGTTGTTTGTACATAATAAATAATAAAAAATAATTACAAAAGGAACTTCGTTCCATCCGGGTGTCCCTTGACACCTTTTAAATTTTTATTTGATGTTTTTGTAGGTGGTATCTCGCAGTTGAACCTTGAGGGTTATAACCTTCTTAACCGGACTTGACTGCCCGACGGTTGTAGTAGGGTTCTTATATATATATGTCAATAATTATGTTCAATCGCGCGGATAACTTTAATATCGCGATGTAGGAAACGTCAGATTTAGTTCGTATGTGGCGAGATAGATGTCGCTACAGTCATGTTAAATACAAGGATTTATTTAAATAAATGGGAAAATAAGTATTGGGTTCATAATTATAGGTACCTACTGAAACATTTTTTTAATCGCTTAAAGGGGGATAACCATAAAGTATTATGGCGAAGGATAATTTTAAGTAGAAAGTAGCAGCTTAATAACCAGTTGATAGTTTTGTTTTAATTTAAACTGGCATTAAGTTTCTCTAAAAAAACAGCCAACCCAACCTAACTTAGGTTTGGTAACCACTCAGTCACTGCGTAACACTGTACCCCTTGGCAAGACTGGTTGTCAGACTTTGGGGCTTTTGACTACCCGCAACGCAAAGATCAATAAATGACATCCTGGACTAACAGCTAAAGAATCTCGATCCATAATGAACGGTCACCCATCCACAGGCTGACTTTGGCAAGCGTAGCTTAACCTCGGATCGATTCCATCGTTTGAATTTAGACACATTTCGAGAAATCGCGAAGCGTTTGATTGACTCTTCACGTGACCAGAGGCCTGGTCTTCTGGGCACTTTTCCCGTTGACTATTTTTTTTTTTTTTTTTTTTTTTTTTTTTTTCTTCATGTATCACACAGTACAGTCTATTATTATTATATAATTGCTATAAATATTAACAGTTATATGTTCCTCTTGATATTTCAGTCAAGAGGAAAACAGAAATAGGATCACTATAAAAGCGATACCGAGGCAATATTGTGACTCACTATAGTTCGTTTTTACTTGAAGAAACATTTCCAATTATTAATCATATTTATAATAAACGACAGTTTAAAAAAAATGTATTATTTTTTTAATCAAATTTTCTTCAACTGAAAATGCAGAGTTTATTGTACTTGGTTGAAGTGCTAGCAATGAGTTTTGCTTCAGAGCTGTCCATGTTTACATATAAAGATTATTGTAAGTAACTTTATCATTGACATATCGTCGCCTTAGAGTGGAAAGCTCGGGAATTCAATTGTGTTCATTTCTGTTTTGTTTCAATTTTGGAACGGAAACCTCGGGACGCACGCCCTAGTTTCACAAAAAAATGAAGTTTAGTAACCTGTAATGCTATCTTGGATGGTTAATGAGAACGTCGTTAAAACTGCTAAAGTTACCTAAAAAAACTAGTTAAAAAAGCTGTGATAATACAATTTTATAGGTCGCAGATTTTTCTTTGTCCTGTAATAGTAGTTAGCTTATTGAACATTTTAAAATTATATTCAAAATTGTTAATTGATATATGAAACTGATTAATGTACCTGGACTTATAAATTAATATAAGTCTGAAATCGCCAACCCGTCTTCAGCAAGCGTGGTGATTAATGCTCGTGTTAGTTAGCCAAGTCAATTCATGACCAGGGAGGCAGAATTTTCAGCAGTGCTCAATTTACTAAAAACTCTTTTTGGTTGAAGACAAAGGAGAACCTGATGTCGAACCAATACCAGATGTACTATCTCCATCACCGTGGAAGATCAGATACAACTCGGATGATTTGTTCTTTATGCGTATACATACTAAGAACAAATCTCCAAGTGTGTCGATGATAACTGTGATATATGAATTTGGTAAGTCTATCTCTTTCTTCCTAAGGCTACATCCACCTTGTTTTCTCTCTCTGTTACTTTTTAGTGACATCTATCTCGCCACATACGAACGTAATCTGACGTATCATACATTGCGATATTAAAGTTATCCGAGCGATTGAACATATATACAAGAACCCGACTGCAACCGTCGGGCAGTAGCCCACCAGGCACAACACCCGTCTGGTCGGAGGATCCTCCATTTTCTACGGTGGATGAGGAACTTTACACCCTGTTCCGCTTACGTCAAAAGTTTGGTACCAGAGGTAGAAATACACAGTGGCGTTTTAAGCATCCTACAAAGGCAGCCCACTCTATGTACCCAGTAACAAATAATCATCCATTAAAAAAAGGTATATTTATGAACATTTGAATAACTGTTAAAAATAAGAAATTATTCTTGAATAACTATGAAGCGTCAGATAGGCAGTCGTTCCGACCGCGATTTAGGAGCGACTGCCTATCTGACCTTCACAACCCAGTTACTGGACATCACTTGTTAGTGGGATGCGTCCGTAATCGCAGAGTAAGAGATACCTTGTTGTCAGAGTTGAAAATAAGTAACTTAGATTTAGTGCTGTTCAATGTTTTTTGTCCAAGTTGAAGAGTTCCAACTTCCACGAGGAAGTCTGATAGTGGCGCCTGTGACAGAGAAGTTGTTCGGAAATCGATTGTCATGGTATGGACATGTGATGCGAAGGAATGAAGATCATGCGGTGAGGAAAGTTTTGAGTATGAATTTAGAGGGTTACAAGAGTGGAGGGAGCCTCAGGAAACCATGAATGGATTGTGTGTAAGATGATATGGTTAGGAAGGAGGCGACTTCTGAGATGATGGCAAATATAAATGTATGGAAGAAGAAGACTTGCTGCGCTGACCCCAAATAAATTGGGATGAGGGCAAGAGGATGATGACGATGATGAGCCTGTAGTGCGGAAGCTAAGAAAATTTATTATTTTGCATGCAGACATTTAACTAATCAACCAAGCAGTCTTACCAAGGGGTATCGTGTTGCCCAGTAACTGGGTTGTGGAGGTCAGATAGGCAGTCGCTCCATGTAAAATAATGGTATGGTATTTGACTGACCGGTTGGTAAGAAAAACGTTGCCCCACACTAGGAATTTCTCCTGTATCGTGGGTGCGTTTACAAACATTTAAACTCACATACACAAACAAACAGACCCAGAACAACTATCTGTAGGCCATACAAATATTTGTTCTGTGCGGGGATCGAACCCGCGACACGCAGCGAAACAGCCAATCGCTTAACTACTACGCCAACCGTGTCGTCAGTTGGCAGCGACCCTGCCTTCTGAGCCGCTGCTCCAGGATTAGATCCCCGGACGAGTCAAACATTTGTGTGCATGAACAAGTCTGTTTGACCTGTGTTTGGGTGTGTACTAAATAAGTATGTATATCAGTCATTAGGTTACCGTAGTACAGGCTCTACATAGTTCGGGACCGGAAGACCTTGTGTGGATGTTGTCTCATATTTATTCAGCTGCATCCGGTTAGACTGTAAGCCCTGTGTCAGATCTTTAAGTTGTAAGTCACCTAGAAAATAATTAGCCTCTTTTTGTTTGGTTTGTTTTAAAGAATTGTGTAACAGAAACATCAAAACAATGTTACACTTATATAAACAATGTACAAAGTTACTTTCATAAGACATGCAACATTATGCTTTTACTTCAGGAGCGTCCATTAATTACGTGAGGTCTCTTGACGGTTTCTGACCCTCCCTGGCCCTGGTGAGAAGTCGTGAGATTACTCAACCCCCTCTTCCATTCGCCAATCTCACGTGAGATTTAAAAAAATGTATTTGTAGAGTAAATACGTTGATTTTTATTCAAAAAAAAATATGTAAAAATAATTTGCTTAGTATTTTTTTGTTCAACCAATTTAGTTAAAAATAAGTTATATTTGAAGAGAGCCTCCACTCCCCAAAGTAGGATTAGATGAGATTCAGCTCCAACCCCTCCCCCCCCCCCCCCTAAACGCCTCACGTAGTTAATAGACGCCCCTATCTCTTATACGTTTCAGATTCCGAAACCATCGAAGCTCAGAAGGCTGCAACTACAGAAGATGAAAGTTGGAGGGTTAATGAAGAATATTATAAAGTCGGTGACTATTTAACATCATCTGAAATGAAAATTAAGATAAACATATATTCATCAAAGATCTTGTGTACAGAACTACTTGCAGTCGAAGGGCGTAATGATTTAAAAATAGCAAATATCACAGCTGAGAAGGAATTCAAATGTGAGCAAATATTTTTTGTAACAATAAAATCATCTTCCTAGCCTTTTCCCAACTATGTTGGGGTCGGCTTCCATCGGATGCAGCTGAATATCAGTATTTTAAATGGAGCGACTGCCTATCTGACCTCCACAATCCAGTTACGAGTACATGGCAACAGGATAATCTTTGGTAAGACTGCTTATTAGTCTCTCAGGTTTCTGACTACCCGTAACGACTGTCAAAGATCTACAAATGACAGCCGGGACCAACGGCTTAGTGTGATTTCCGTGGCATGGAGAAGTCTCGATATAGTACATACACCCCAGTAGGTTAGTATGACCGACAATTTGTCACAAATTGTCACAAATTGTCGTAGATCCAAAACATGTATGAACTATGTACTAAATTCCTAAAGAACATTGACCCCGCATTACCTACTCTGCTGTCCTTTAACTAGAAAGCCGTTGACCCTCAAATGGTAAATTTTTACTTTTTTTAGAAAGTGATAGAGTTCAAAATTCTGAATCTTTCTGTGTATAAAACATTTTTACAGCATAAATAGTTCCAGAGATATGAAAATTTTGTAGGCCGTTAAGTAACATAATTTATGATGATTCCATCAATTGAAAGCGTCTAAACCACTTTTCTTCGCTTAATATACGTTAAAATACCTTAACTAAAAAGAAAGAAATATCAATAATTGATGTGTCCAACAATCATTAACCAAAGTATAGTAGTTTTTATGAAATAACGATTCCCGCGTTTTTTGCCATTTTCTCGGAAATAACTTTTTGGGCTTAGAGGTCTTCTAGTTAAAAGACGGGAGTACTTGGAATTAAACCCAGCGATATAACGCTCGCGAACAGATTCCGCTCCGACCGATCGCTTCCGAAAAACCTGGTTAAAAACCGTACCTTATTCAGCGGTAGTTATGCGGTATTTTTCTAACTCCTCCGCCGTTCTTTTCTGATTAATTTCGTTGCGGCATCCAAGACAGTTGAATCGTTTCTCCGGGACTCGTCGGGCTTCATTGTCTCGACGCTTTTCTGGTGGTCGCCACTGTTGATTCTGGTATTCAGCAGTTGCACTGCAACTGCTTGTCCTAAAAAATATATAAAAAATGTAAGTCATGTTGTCTATGCTGCCGTCGAAAAAATCGGTTACTGTGGTGGTCATGCTACGCGTGCTGATCGTCTTTCCTTTCCTTTTAAAAAAAAACGTTGCCCCACACTAGCAATTTCTTCTGTATCGTGGGTGCGTTTAGAAATATTTAAAGTCACATACACCAACAGCCAGACCCAGCACAACTACAAATATTTGTTCCGTGCGGGAATCGAAACCACGACACGCGGCGCAGCAGTCAATCGCTCAGCCACTGCGCCAACCGTGACGTCACTCAAATAAATGTTTTTCTTTCTATCTTAACTCAGTGGTGTTATTTGTTTTACAGCTTATAATATTTGTAAGACAGACTGCGTGATGGTCGTCGATTTGAAAAATATATGTGAAGGTAAGCTTGCTTCATTATCAGTCATCTATACCTACATATAAATAAAGTTCAAGTGTGTGTTTGTAATGTCAAAGAAACAGTTATGAAAGTTTATGCGGTAGTTTTACCAAAAAAAGTTTTGTTATTTTTTGTGTCTGTCAGTCGGTTTCTTAGAAGTAATCTCCGAAACGGGTAGAATGACTAAACTTTATCCATGTCCATAACCAAGTTACTGGGCAACACACTACCACTTGGTAAGACTGGTTGACAGACTTTCGGTCTAAAGATCAGTCAAAGTTGAAAGCCGGTACCAACAGCCTAACGAGCTTTCCGAGGTACGGAGGAATCTCGATATGTAATGAACGGTCTCCCATCCACAGGCTGACCTCGGCAAGCGCAGCTTGAAATTCGATCGATCCGTGTGGATGTAGTTATTTCAGCCAATTTTCTATTACCTATTTATATTATAAAATAGATCTTGTTTTTCTTAGATAATGCTGTGAGTCTCCACAAAGATCTTCTGCTGTACTTGATACCATCCCTGATATTGATGTGTTTCTTAATATTGGTGATTTATATGAGTATCAAATATTTTTCTCATCGGAGCTCGGAGCCAGCAGAAACATTGGAATTAAATACATATGTAAGTATAGAGATGCATCCCTCACTCATTAGGGGGCGTCCATTAATTCTCACGTTATTCATGGACGAGCCCTAATGAGTGGCTGAGGGGGTCGAGCCGAACCCCATCTAATGTTACTTTGGGGAGAGGGGGGGTCTCGGACACTCGAATATCACGTTATTTTCATACAAAGTAAAATAGGATTAGGTAAAAATATTAAATACATAATGCTGGACAATCCACAGCGCATCATCTAGCCCCAAGCTAAGCAGAGCTTGTGTTATGGGTACTAGATGACTGATATATTTAATACAACACATTACATGGATAGATATTTTTTATTATACATAGCGAATACCCAGAACACCCGGAACAAATATTTGTAGACCGTACAAACATTGTCCCAAGGTGGGAATCGATGGCGGATCTTCGCCCGCCGCGCCACATCGGTCGTCATATTAAAATTGTTTTTTTGCGTAAATCCTACGCATTTACACTAGCAAAACAGCATATAAACAAGCAAAAATCTCACCTGAGATTGGGGGACGGGGGAGAGGGTTTAGTAAGTAAGTAAATTTTTATTTGTTTAAACATGGTGTAGGTACATGATACATTGCATGCAAGATAGTAATGAATACAGATTTAGTTCCTACATGTTCAGCCGCATATCGTGGCGTACAAATTGGTAGGAAGAGATTGTGCATAAACCGTGATAACATTCATCATAATTACATTTCATCATTATTCATTAAACATTACATATCATTACAAGTCAATAAGCATTTTTTTTAAACAATTCAATGTCAAAGTAATGTATAAAGCATTGTCATATTAAAAACAAGGAAAATTGTCTTCCTTCATAAATTCTGCTATGCTGTAATATGCTCTTTCAGTTAGGAACCGTTAAGTTAAAGTTTAACCAAATCTTACCAGAGGGGAAGGTCAGAAAATCGCCTCACGTAATTAATGTATGCCCTTAGGGCCGTCGCATTTTAGCAAGCGTAAATGATTTCAGTCCAATTATGTGGGGGCGTCAGACGTCCCCGACCCGGCCCGGGCCAATTTATTGGTACTGGAAGTCTTTTTAATGTTTTAAATGCTGAGGGGGATGTGTGGTGTTACGTGAATAGATAGAATAAGAAATGGTTATGTAAGGGGAAGTCTGAAAGTGGCGCCTGTGACCGAAAAGTTGTGTGGAAATCGGTATGGGCATGTGATGCGAAGGAATGAGGGCCACGTTGTGAGGAAAGTTTTGGTTATGAATGTGCAGGGTTTGTAACCCTAGAATAGAGGGAGACCAAAGAAAAGATGGATGAATTGTGTGAAAAATGATATGGTTATAAAAGAGTTGACTCTTGAGATGACGGCAAATAGTAGATGTATGGAAGAAAAAAACATGCTGCGCCGACCTCAAATAAATTGGAATAAGGGCAGGAGCTGGAGGATGATGGATGTCTTTTTAAAAGAAGACTCTGCCTTAACATTCGGGGATTGCAGGCGTGGTTTTATATTTTTTCTGTTGAAATATTTTTTTTTTCTTTCAGTCTACCGCCAATGAAGTTGTGTATGTGGATCTGTTGCATGGAAACAGTCAACCACCAAGACCTGGACGACCACGGCATGAAGAATCACCATATGCGCAAATAATTGGGGTAATGAAACCTGATGATGGAAAAATGAAAAATAAATAAATTTATTTTGGAATTTTATTTTGGTTTTGCCCGGGACCTTAATTCTTTTTTTTTTTTAATAAAATTAGCCTCATTTACCCCTAACACATCAGCTGTCTGCCTAAATCGTTTTTTTGGTATAACTACCGTATAAACTTTCATATTGATTCAGTTAAGATTAAGCTGTGTTGCTTTAGACATTAAAACAAACACTCTAATTCAATTTCATGTATTTGTATAGAATTAAACAGAGAATGTTGTTAGGGGTAGTCAGAAGCCTTACCAAGGGGTATCGTGTTGCCTAGCAACTGGGTTGTGGAGGTCAGATAGGCAGTCGCTCCATGTAAAACACTGGTACTCAGCTGCATCCGGTTAGACTGGATGCCTACCCCAACATAGTTGGGAAAAGGCTAGGCAGACTTTGATGGTAGTAACCCTATTATTAAATTCAATTTAATTTATTTATTTACTATTTATACTCGTGATTAAAAAAAAAAAAAAAAATTACACATAATAATTTGCATGCCGTAAGGCAGTGTGTTCGGACAATTTCAAATATTCCAACTTAGGCGATTGGCGAACGACGAACACTGCGCGTGAATGCGCTTTCTATACAAACACAGATACTTGCAATCAACGTAAGAACACGCACTCCCGCGCTACGCTGCGTGATGTGGTGCAGTGTGCCAATCGCCTTATATCAGCAAATAAATGATTTATTTATTTCTTTCTCTGGTATTTTGGCGCCCCTGACGCCTAGATCTACCGCATCTCTCGCTCTACCCTGGGACTACTGCTGTCTTCTCACTGTCCGCTTGCTGACAGCCACTCTTCGATTACGTCTTAGATCCAGCACCGATGTGCAGCAAGAGCAGTTCTTCATCACCTGATTGGTATATTTACACCGAAGAACGACGAATAACAAGAAGGATAGTGAACAAAATTTCAAAAACAAAACCAGCAATTTAACAAAACATTTTTATTACATCGCATCAATACTGAAATGTATAAAATAATATAAATAATTATGTAGGTATATTAAAAATATCAAATTTCATAAAGTCGCGGTAAAAATGGTATAAAAAGAAAAATGTATAGAAAAAGATATATAATAGAAAAGCATTACCCTCCTATTTAGGGACAGTAGGGCAATTTTTTGTTTAAATTCTTTTAGAAGATACATTTATATACTTGTTACATGTACCCGACTTCTACTTCGATTATGTATAATTCAATATTTATATGTACTAACTTTATAGCTTACAATAAACAGTAGTCATTTAATTTTTATTATTTATAGTATGCAGATAATATGTAAGTTATTTTACTTATAAATCTAATACATGTCATACATTTCCATTCAAATTGCTGAGATTCTATCATAAATTTTTTTGAGACAGTCTAAAATTATAAATGTTCGTGGCTTAATAATAACAGCTTCATAAGTTTTTCAAGGTTAAGCAACGATTGCCGAGGTCGCTCCGTGGATGGGTGTGCACTCCGAGACCTCTCCGTGCATCGGAAAACACGTCAAGCCTGGCTGTCATTTGCAGATCTTTGAGGCCGAAAGTTTGACAACCATAGTTACCAAAAGGGTATTACCCAGTAACTGGGTTGCGGCGCTCAGACAGGCAGTCGCTCCACGTAACATACTGGTATTTGGATGCGACCCCAACATAGTTTGGGAAGGACTAGGCAGATGATGATGTTTAAAAAATGAGATTATTAAATGTAATGATGAAATTGGGGGATTTAATACAAAACATTTAGAGATAATAAAATCTTAGTATTTTAACTGAAAAAACTCGTCACATATTACAATATAGGTAGTGTCCTTAAAAAATCTGTTTGGTCCAAAAGTTGGATTACTCAAAAATACTGAACACGTATTTTTTCTTTTGTCACGTAAACCAAAAATGACGACGATACAGTGCATTGAAATTTCGCGCGACGTGACACACTTTTCACGTAAAAGTGACGTCACCAGCCCCTTCTCCTGAACTTTGATGTGCTATATCATTGTCACTTTATATTGATTTCAGTAAGCAAAAAATACGTGTCGAATATTTTTTGGTTATCTAACCGACGGACCAAATAGATTTATTATATTTTTACCTAGGACACATCCCTATTGTGTGGAATAACACTAACGGAATGTGCGTCTACAATTCTCTTAACAACTGCCAGTAAACGAGACACAATACAAATTGTATTGTTTGTCGGTCACTGGGCGTTCAACGTGTTAAAGACCTCTGCGGGGTAACGCAGAGAAAAGAAAGAAAAGAAATTCTAGAAATACAGGCATGATATTTAGATGGAAATTCACATACTTACATAACCTAACCTACAGGGTGGTAAGGACATGAACGCACTACCTGATCATGAGTTCAGTACATCATTCTGGATCCCGTAACGTTGAACTTTTTTAGTAAGCTTTTTCAGTCAAAATACATCATTTCTTTATAACCTAACTAGCGGCCCGCTCCGGCTTCGCACGAGTATAATAATTATTTACGACATCACATTAGAAATCTCAAAAATAAAAATATTTCTCCACTATTTAATGGATGTTATTATACATATAAAACTTCCTCTTCAATCACTCGTATCTATTAAAAAAACCCGCATCAAAATCCGTTGCGTAGTTTTAAAGATTTAAGCATACATAGGGATATAGGGACAGGAAAAGCGACTTTGTAGTGATGAACAATTAAGAAGTAAATATTGACTTCTACCACTATAATGAATGGGTTAAATAGTTTTCATATTTTCTTAACCCTTTATCCGCCTAATATATTGTATTGTTTGACGGGCCAATATCGGCTAATTCACGACTTTGCGCGTAGTTTGCGTCTTAAGCAGCCTGAGGCGATTGGCACACTGCACCGCATCATGCAGCGTAGCGCGGGAGTGCGTGTTCTTACGTTGTTTGCAAGTATCTGTGTTTGTATAGAAAACACGCGTAGTGCAACACACAGGAAACGCATTCACGCGCAGTGTTCGTCGTTCGTCGCCGCGCATCCTGCTGCATGATGCGGTGTAGTGTGCTAATCGACTTAGTCTGATTTATCTGACAAATATTTTCATGTCTATTCCGCCCGAGAGATCTTTGCTTGTCCAAATTGATTTCTTGGTTCTAGTTTACATTCTATCCAAAAATAGCACATTTCAGGCAACATGATAAATGTATTGGCGATTTATAAGCTGGGCACTGGGGGCACGGTAACTGATGTATAAGCGGCGCATAAAAGGTTAAAGTAAAGAAAAAATAACCAGAAAAAGTCGTACAAAATATGAAAAAGCAGTTGAACAATTTCATCGCTGGGGGATCCAGAATCTTCTACTGAACGAATGATATCAGGTTGTGCGCCGATGTCCCATCCAGCCTGTATATTCACTCACAACAGATAATACTTATTTAGCAATACAAAATTAAAACATTAATTAATATTTTAATGTCGACAAATTCTCAAAAACTTCACTAAATCGTAAAATAAAAATACATGTCTTTTATTACGAAGGACAATGGATAAATTTGAATGGGTACCGTACCCAAAGGGCTCGGCTGTAGCATTATTAACTATGTCGGTTTATGTAGCCCTCGTGGATTGATTTTATTAATCCCAGGGGCGTATGTCTGAATTCAGTTTTGGGGGTATGATAAACAGGGTGTAGTTCCTCATCCACCATCGAAAAGGGAAGATCCTCCGGCCAGACGGGTGTTGTGTCTGGTGGGCTATTGCCCGACGGTTGTTGTCGAGTTCTTGTAGGTATATGTTCCATCGCTCGGATAACTTTAATATCGAGATGTAGGAAACGTCAGATTTAGTTCGTTTATGGCGAGATAGATGTCGCTACACTGTTGGAGAAGAGAGACGTGCCTGTTGAAAGTTAAAGACTGATTTTTGTGATAATTATCATCAGCCTGTTAGCTAAGGGAGCCTCAGACCGGGAAATATAAGGATCAGTGTTGATATATCTTTTAATGTGAATGTACACTTGTCGATTATTATAAGAGTCGCCTCTGTCTTACCCTACGGGGATTACAGGCGTGATGATATATTATTAATTTAAGTGAATTCAACACGCAAAAGCACAAATTAAACTACTCCAGAAGAATACCGAATACCAACATAGTTAATAATGTTACAATTGAATTCCATATGTGGGTACGCTTTTTACCATCCTCCTTTATAGAAAACTGAACAGTATATAAAGTACAGGAGCTACCCAGGCTGTGTGTGCGAGGGACAAACCGGTCACCCAAGCGAACAGCTTCCACAGGAACCCAATGATGAAGAGCTGCCAGATTACATGGAACATGAGGAGACTGGAACAAAATATCAAGGTTACAACACTAGTCAGTATTTTCCATACAAATTTATAACTCCAGTTTTGACATTGTACTTCCAAAGTTAAATATGGTATTATAATATACAGGGTGCCGATATAATCACCTGCTGGATTTAAGGAGGTGAATCAGACCACGGTACTCTACCCGAATCAATAAAAAAAATAGTACCAAATTTTTTTCTCAATATATCGATTACATATTTGTATGCAGAGTCAAACCTGGAGCGAATGGCGTTGACCTCATGTGCCAATCGTACGATGCGCGCACGTTTAAGTCAAAAACACCTCAAGGACGCGCCGGGCGGGTCAATGTACGCAGGGCTGCGTTTACAAACTGCCGTTGTTTGGGAGAAATACTAATAATTCTACAAAACAGCGTTAATTTTCAACTGTACAAGTTTAAAAGCCTTTTCTATTTTTTATGCTCTCATTACTCATACCCATTTGAGTCCTGCAGGTGACTAAATCGCCACCCCATATTTAACAGATAGGTTAAAATGCATATGTTTTCTTTACTATAGGAGTTACAGATAGCCCGCTATGCAGAGCCAGCATGGAGGTGGACGAGACGGTGGCCCACATGCTTCTCCACTGTCCAGAGGTTACTGCATACAGGGCTAAATACTTCGGTAACCGGTTACTCTCCGAGAGATCGCCAGCAACGTCAGATCGCTGCTGGCCTTTCTCGAGGAACTGGGGTGGATCGAATAAGGTATTGTCCCACCCGTTACGCAAAATACTCGCCGAGCCGTGGTGTTGCGTATATCGGCCCGTCTAACAATACAATACAATATATGCATATATTATACTTACACCATATCCTTCTTTCGTGCGGCTGGTAAGGACGATTCCTTTTCGCGGTTCAAATATCTTCTGACTCCCAAATGTAAGGTTCTGAAGTACTCTACCCACTGAAAGTTAATTAAATTAGTATGTTAATCATTTACTGACAAATATTTGTACAGACTGAGAGGGGGCCTAGATAAAATCCCTTCTCTAATCAAATCAAAATTCATTTTTTAAAATTAGGCTGACAATCAGCACTTTTTGAAGGTCAAAACGTTTACAAAAACAGACCTCCAAAACGCCCACCCTTCACCACTTGCCAGTGTTTTTGCTGGGAAGAAGAAGTGGCGGAACAAACTCCCCAGCAAAAGCTCTGTAAGCGTTAACGCCTACAGAAAGATCTTATTGTATCATCATCTGCTTAGTCTTTTCCCAACTATGTTGGAGTCGGCTTCCAGTCTAACTTCACAGTTTCACTTGAGATACATGTGAATACAAGTATTTTACATGGAGCGACTGCCTATCTGACCTCCACAAACCAATTACTGGGCAACACTATACCCCTTGTTAAGAGTGATTGTCACACAGTTGGGCTTCTGACTACCCGTAACGACTGTCAAAGATCTATAAATGACAGCCGGGCCCAATGGCTTAACATGCTTTCCGAGGCAGAGTTAAGATCTTATTGTATGGAGTTAACATTAGGTTTAGAGATGCCACTCGACTCCTTCCCACACATGAAATGTCATTGCCATACATTTTGACGGTAAAAACGGATATTCTGCAGTGTTATATACGGCTGGATACTGATCCAACCGGGTATTGGACATTTTCCGTTTCATCTCTAGTAAAAAGGACACGACACGGTAGGCGCAGAGGCTGAACGATTGGCTGCTGCACTGCATGTCGCGGGGTCGATCCCCGCACGGAACAAATATTTAATTAAAATATAATAGGTAGTTGTTCCGGGTCTGGCTGTTAGTGTATATGAGTTTAAATGTTTGTAAACGCACCCACGATACAGGAAAAATTCCTAGTGTAGGGCAAAGTTTAAAAAAAAAAAGAATAGGTATACTTACATATAAAGTGGATAAATCAAGATAGAATAGCTCCTTATCAGTTTGATTCAACTTCTTTGCCAGTTGTAAAGTATTTGGGTTGTAGAACTTCCATTCACTGAATATGAAGATCTCGAGACGGTTCAGAGAGTTCCACACGTTCTTATGGAGGCGCATCAAGCTGGAATAGAAAGAAGATATTAAGACATACACTGCCTAGCCTATCCCAACTATGTTGGAGTCGGCTTCCAGTCTAACCGGATACAGCTGAATATCGGTGTTTTACATGGAGCGACTGCTTATCTGACCTCCACAACCCAGTTACTACATGTAGTGCAGGTCAGATAGGCAGTTGCTCCATGTAGTATTAGTAGTAGTACCAGCCTATTACTGTCCCACTGCAGGGCAAAGGCCTCTTCTCATACAGAGAAGGCACAAGCATTAATCACCACGCTTACTCAAGACGGGTTGGCGATTTCAGACTTATATTAATTATATAAGTCCAGGTTTCCTCACACTCGCTCTCCTTCACCGATGTCAGTGATCCATGTAGAATACTGGTATTCATCTGCATCTGGCTAGACTTGAAACCGACCCCAATATGGTTGTGAAAAGGTTGGGCGGATCATGATGATGAGACGTATACAAGATGGAAGGTACCTACACCAGAGCATAATCTGATACCAACAGTTCAGTGCCCATGATTCTGGAGTGTTGAAATATTCGTTTTACCTATTTATGCATTTTTTCTGATGTTTATTTACCTAGATACTCACATAGGTTTGCCTCCAGTAAATTTCAACATCACATCCAGTAAAAGGGCCGGGAAGAAATGCACGAATATCGCCGATATACGGAACATGAACAGCGACGGCACGAACTTCAGGTGTGGGTACCTGAAAATAAAAAATAAAACTTAAATGGCTTAAACTTACATATTAAGTATGGGCATGGCCCTAAGCATGTAAAGAAATTTCTGACTATTATTCTCCTAGAAATTTCGTGAGTAAATCAAGTAATTATAATAATATTTGTTGGAGGTGTCGTCGAAAATTTCATGGTAACTTTTGATCGCGATTTATAACCTAATAATTTATAAGAATTTTATTTTATAACCGACTTCCAAGCAGGCGAAGCCGCGGGCATCAGCTAGTACTTATATAAATATGGTATTACTACCGTATGTACTTTCATATGAATTAAAAAAAAAGCTGTTATTTTAACATTATTCATTCATAATCCGTGTTTATTGTGTGTGCGTGGTTTATTGTATTGCTAGAACTTTCGTGAATAAATCAAGTAATTATAATAATATTTGTTGGAGGTGTAGTCGAAAATTTCATGATTACTTTTGGTCGCGATTACAAAATTATTAGTTTAGAAGTAAGGTGCACTTACCACACGGCGCTTTTCAGAGGATATTTATGCATCATCCCATTGACCGTGGTCTCAAGCATGGACCAGGTGAACGGCTTGCAGGTAGAAGAAGAGCAGTGGTACACTGACAGACCGGATCTGTAATAAGAATAATCAAGAATGTTGGAAAATCACTAACTCATCTCTATTTTTTTTAAACGTTGCCCGACACTAGGAAATTCTCCTGTGTCGTGGGCGTGTTTAAAAACATTTAAAGTCACATACACGAACAGCCAGACCCGGAACAAATACCTGTAGGCCATAAAAATATTTGTTGCGTCTGGGATTGAACCCACAACACGCGGCGCAGCAGTCGATCGCTCAGCCACTGCACCACAGTAGATACGTTTGTATGAAGATGTTTTACTGTATATTTATCTACTGTGACTGCATCAACCGTGTCGTCAAGATTACTGAACACCTTTAACGCCAAGTGACCGACAAACAATACAGTTTCTATTGTGTCTCGTTTTCTGGCAGTTAAGTTGTAAAAGGGGGTTAAGTTAAGCAAGTATCCCGCGAAATTGGGTGTTAGACTCCCGTCCCGACCCCGTCAATTCTGCTGACACTCGAGCTCGTGGCCCGCATACCCGCGGTATTATACACCCCTGCCTACCCCTACAGGGATATACAGGCCTGATGTTCACTTACGTAGTCTTTCCAGCTTCCCATCCAGCGACCAACAGCTGATTGATGACCACATCCACTGGTATGTAATCCGCTATCTTTTGCGTAGCCATTGGTAAGCGACGAACTACACCTGGAAAAGTTGAATTAAAAAAATGTTACAATTAAAAATACTTTTTACCAAAGTTTTCATTTTTCGTTTTTTTTGTAGTGGTGGTTTTGGTAGTTTTCCAACTATGTTGAGGTCAGATTTCGATCTAACCGGATGCAGCTGAATAACAGTATTTTACATGGAGCGACTACCTAACTTCTACAACCCAGTTACTGAGCAACACGATACCCTTGGTAAGACTGCTTGTCAGTCTTTCGCGCTTACGGCATAACGTGCTTTCCGAGGCACAGAAAGCATATATTATTAGATTTTGCTAGTATAAAGATAGAGGGGATTAAAGTTTCTCATCGTCCATACAAAGGGGAGGACGTTCGACCAGATAAGTGGTCTACTGCCCAACGGTAGAATATTAAAATTTATTTTTTTGTGCGGATAACTTTAATATCGCGATGTAGGATACGTCAGATTTAGTTCGCATGTGGTGAGATAGATGTCGCTACAAGTATAATTACACTATTGTATGAATATTGAGGTTTACCTTTAGAAGCTCCCATTAGAAAACCTTGTGGACCCACTTTGGAGCAGGTCCAGCCTGGTAGAGGTTCCTTCCACGCGGCGACGACTGAAAAATTAAGATTTTTTTATTAATATACCGATTCAAATTCTTTATTGCCAACTAAGTTTGCAGATGTGTTTAGATGTTAACAATAACAAAGATAGCTTCTTAGAACTTAGTTAAAAAATAAGCCTCGTACTCGCGTCGGGAAATCGCTAAGTAAATAAGATAAACTGCTGTAAACGTTGGCTAGTACGAGACTTATTTTTTGCTTTTTAGAGTAAATTGCAGGCAACTAAGTTTAATATCTTCTTTGTCATCATTAATTTATCAATAACCGTTGTGTATTTAAATTTGAATCATGCAATTAAATACGCACGGGAGCTTCAACTTTTAAGATATATAAATAAACACACACAAAAGTAATGATTCAATTGTTTATTTCGTGTTATAGTACTTGGAGTGCATCGCATTTTTTGTCACGTATTTGTGACGTTGGCGTTTAGGGCATGCGTTCGCTTGTCATGTATATGTGACGATGGCGGTCAAAAGGTAAGGTAACTATGAAACTTACTCATGGTAGGTCTCACGATGGAGCAGGGAAACAGATCGGCGCACTTCACCACCTCGTGCTCCGCTAAATGCTTCGTAAATGTGTATGTGTTAGGGTGGTTCTTCAGTAATCTGGAAAATAAAGCAAGATTTTATAAGCAGTGCTATTTATTAAAGCGAAACTTTTATTACATCGCCTCAAACTTTTTCGTCCATCTATTGCATGTCGCGTGACGGTCGGCCGCGGAGTAGGGGTAAAGTGAAAGGCTCTCGACAGAGCAGCTGACACCAATATGGCGGCGCCTATGGTTCGCATCAGCTGACCGTGTAGTGTATATACTATTACTTATCCCGTGATAAAGTTTCAGGTTTTTTTTTGGTTTAAGTGATTATATTAAATTAAATCAATTAAACATTTCTTATATTTATAATAGACTCGCAGATGTCGAACTCATGTTATCAGTTAGTGCGTTGATGTCCCTTCCACCTTATATAAATGAAATTATAGTAACAGTAAATAAGATTTACTTACTTGGGCTCAATTTCAAGTAAAGCCTCATCGTTCAGCGTTCCTACCAAGGATATCACCTTATCTGCATCTTCTGGTGTCTCATACACTTTCTCATGAACTTCAGTCAGGAAAGAGTTCACGTAGGCTGATGAAACATGGACCATCACCTAAAATTGGTATCGGAAAAAATAATATTGAAAGATTGATTGATTGGAAAATTGATTATGTACTGTACGTATATATTGGTCTTGCGATATTTTTTTGTCCATGACGTAGATTACTAAAAAATATTGGACATGTATTTTTCCATTGTCCCTATTAGGTGTAAAAAATCAAGGTCCTGAGTAAACACGATAAGAAGAAATTTTGATTTTCTCGAAAACTTGTTTTATAAACAGATCTGGCTGCAACTGAGAAATTCCAAATGGACAAAACCAATAAACACTTTGCACGACATGGGGAATCGAACCCAGGACCTTATGCTCAGCAGTAGCGCATCTGACCACTAAACCAACAAAGCAGTTGCTAATTAAGCAATTACCTTCAAATTCTTAGCATCTTTGCAAAGCTCCATTATTCTTCTGGTTCCAAGAAGATTTATATTAACCGTAGGCCGCAAAGTTTCCTGAAAGTCCAATGTAGCAGCCGAGTGGATGACAACATTGACATTGTCCACGAGTGTCTGCCGGTCCTGAGGACTGAGACCCAAGTTTTCTTCACCAACATCACCAGCAATGGGAGTCAATTTTTTAAATATGTCTGCTGTTTGGCTTTCAAGGAGTTTTTCGAAGACCTGAAAATTGAAAAATATATTAGTTGGGTTCTTTAATTTTTGCTGAATACTAGCATTTTACCATGGGAAGATTTTAACTTCTACAATCCAGTTACTGGGTAATATAATACCTCTTGGTAAGACCCGGTTGTCAGACATTCGGGTTTCTGATTACCCGTAAAGGCTGTTGAAGATTAAAGGTTTAGGCCAAGTGGCTCTTACAGTACATTACACTGCCGCACTTGTTTCAAGTCCAATGTAAAAGAGAGCGAGCCTTTTTCCACTAACTAATCACAAATCTAAGCTCCGAGCTGCTGCTGAGAAATTCCAGATGAACAATCCCCTTGAAATAACACCTTGTCCCACCTAGAAATTGAATGCAGGACCTCATGGTCAGCATTAGCGCTTACAACCACTAAGCCAATGAATCCTATCATTATTGCTGTATTGTATGTGTACATTATGAAGAAATAATTATGATATAGTGCACATACTATATCATAATTATTTCTTCTGATAACATAGAATTCTGCTTTTTTTTGTATGTTTTCTGCTGGAGAATGGAGAGTAAATGAAATGCACGAGTCTACACGTTTTAGACATGGCTCTGGGCAATGACTGGCCGCCAAACTGTACATAAATAAATAAATAATGCTGGACAATCCACAGCATCATCTAGCCCCAAGCTAAGCAGAGCTTGTGTTATGGGTACTAGATGACTGATACAATACATTACATAGATATATATTATTTATTGTACATAGCAAATACCCAGAATACCCGGATTTTTTTTTTGTAGATCATACAAACATTTGTTCCAAGGCGGGAATCGAACCCGCAACCTCCTGGGTCGCAGGCGGCGCGCCTTCGTCGTCCTATACATACATAGCTACACAATACTCACAACACAACACACACATTATGTTTTGCATAGCTAGCACTATTGATTGCAGTCACTACATTTTCTATGTTTAGTATTGTGTCGTTGTGTGTCTGAGACAGTACTGAATAAATGTTTTTTTTTCTTTCTTTCTATACAAGATACTTTGTGTCTAAGTGATCAAATTGTATAGTGATATTTAAACCAACTGAATGTAATTGCTTCATTTTATTCTTATTCTCGTGTAATTAGGATAAAGAGTCTTTAAAATAACTATTTTATTTTTCATTACCTGTAATAACAGTTTATTCTACATATTTAAAAAAATAATGACTGTTTTTATGACCGGCAATAGAGATTCATTTAAGCAGCCAAAATATGTTTAATAACTATGTACTTTTGCATAACAATAGTTTTTTTGTTTTTTTATGTATTGTTTTAAGTCTTTATGATTATATTTATAATTCATATGAAAACATATGTGCAAAGGTTACATCATCATCTAGCCTTGCCTTTTCTCAAGTATGTTGGGGTCGGCTTCCAATCTAACCAAATGCAGTTGAATAACAGTATTTTACATGGAGCAACTGTCTATCTGACCTCCACAACACAGTTACTGGGAAACACGGTTGACTTTCAGGGCTTCTGACTTCCCATAAAAACTGTCAAAGACAATCTATTACGACTACTTAAGTACACTAAACAGCATTCAAACTATATACATACAAACCGTAGCTGTTCCCATTTTATGTTAAGATTTTACCTGGTTTGTGTGAATGATTGATGTGCATGTATGAGATTGAGATTTCAGAAAGCAAAACGAGTACGGTAAAACGGGGTGAATCGAAAAGCCAGGGTGAATAGAAACAAAACTTTGAAGGGCATTTTCGCGTTAGTAAGACATTGTTTATTACTATAAGGACTCTTATTTTTTTTAAGGAATTCAAATGGTTAATTTCAACACCTTGTAAGTGATTAATAATGATGAATCAATGATTAAATCTCATTTAAAGTTTTGTTTCTATTCACCCTGGCTTTGCAATTCACCCCGTTTTACGGTATGTAAGGATCATATCTGGTTGTTTTCTATAGTTACAGCCTACCCTCATGGGAAAAAGGCAAGGTTGTTTAAAACGAAATTCCTAGTAAGGTAACGGGAAATGTATTGAAGAAGGTGGACCCTTATTTAGCTTTCTGTCAATGCTTATATCCACGTACGTCATACTTCACTTAGTAGTTTAATTTATTGTTAGTATACGGGCAATAAGTGATCAAAAAAGGTTGATGGATTGCCCAATTTGTCAGTAAACAAAAAGAAAATGACTATGTACTGTAGGAATCTACTAAAACGATTTTCCATTACAAATATGTAATGGAAAATCGTTCTGGAATTAACACAAACCTCAGAAAACATGGCGGTTTTTTTAACTTACCGGGTTTTTGGGGAACTCCTGCAGTCTTTCAGATATATCTTTGCCTTTCTTGGGTCTCATAAGCAGGTAAATATTTCCTACATCAGGCATACATCGTAGAATCTTTTCAATAAGACATAGTCCGACAAATCCAGTGCCGCCGGTAATAAAAAAGTTTTTGCCCGCGTAAAACGCACGAACTTGAGAGTCGTCAGGCATTTTCAGGAGTCTTCTTCTATCTTTGGTTTAAATCCTGTAATAAATTAAAATAAACTTTGTTAGGTAATGGTATAATTCTACAAAAAATCGTGCTCTCAACTCCGCAAATAGCATGAAATTCGTACTGTGCTTTTAAACTTTTTTTAGATTCTGTCAAAATTTAAAATGTCATGTATTGGTTTTTTAAATTACGTTATTTTTTTTTGGGCCTTGGCTTTTAGGATATTTAACCATGAGCTCTGTGACAATGAAACAGGTATTGCTATAATAATAATTTGATTATCCCATTTTACATATATTTATTACAAAACAATTTGATGACTTTTGTTGATAGACAAGTAACAAAATTAAGTAAACGCCTATTATTTTAATAATCGCAAATTGATGAAGACAGACCACAACACTACCAAACCCTTGTTTACATGAAAAAACTGCTTTGAATACTATAGAGTAAATAACATGATACTATTTAAATTGCTAATGTTCGATTCATAGAGACTTTTCTATGAGATATAGTGCTAGGTTAACTGGTATTATTATTTACATAACTAGTTCTCAGGTTATTTATATTTTGATTTGTGAACGAACAGGTTTTAACAGTAACAAACGTCTAGTTTTTAAGGGAAATTTATAATGTAGGTTCTGCGGTTTTACAGATTTATATCAGCTTTAACCATATTGCTGAACACCACATGTCCCCCTGTCGCCTTCTAAATTAGGATGAATCCGAGGAAATCCGAAAGAATAGCAACCCTACATAAAAATAGTGCGAACAGTGTGTTACCATTTTAACGCCGAATCTTTAAACAAATCATTATGAAATTTGATAGAAATTTAGCTTCAGGTCGATGTCAATAGAAGCGTCTGTTGAATATATTTACAGGATAGGCAAGACAAACTTTTATCTACGAAGCGTAGACAAAAAGCCGGATCTAAAATATACCTAAACATACCCAACATCAAAAACTGAAGTTTAAATATTGACTATAACACTAGCTATGTTAGCTTAAGTCTTTATCAATGAGTTCCTAAGTGGATTCAGAGACTGCGTCAATAACTTTTTCTTTTACATTTCGGAATATGTAATGTGTTATGGCTGCGGTATTAAATTATTTTTTCATTTCGATGTTGTAGCCGTAAGTAACCTCTTTTAACAGAATATTTTAGGGGGCATGAGGCACATAGCGTAAGATTCTTCATACACCATTAAAAAGGGAGGATCCTGAGTGTAACTGGTGGTAACTGCCCAGCGGCTGTTGTCTCAGTTCTAGTACATGTATGATAAATATTATATTCAATCGCGCGTATAGTCACCGGCAAATAAGATGGCAAGATTTTGGCGTAGTGGGGGTAAGTTCGCGCATCGTACACTTAGTGGCACAAAAAAGTGGTAACTTTTATTGATCGTCATTATTCTATTGTTATTGCCATCATTTATATTTAATCATGTCTGTATAGAACAAAGTTCAAGAAGGCAGAGGAATTCAAGTTTATTAGGAGTTATAAATAACGTGCATTTAAAATTCAAAAAAGTTTATATAAAAAAAAAAATATTAACTAGTCGTCGTCACTATCCGTTAATAAAACTACCCTTGGCATCATATTGAAAGTCGCAATCGCAGAACACTATGGTTGTGTTCTGCAAGTGTTTGGTCAATGCTGTATGTTTTAAATTGTACTTTTTCCAATTTTATTAATTTGTATAACTCTGGTTTGAGCATACTTTCCTCGTATGCTATGCCTTTTCAGGAACTCTATCCTAAATTTAAAAACAATAACAACACTTAAGTTTAACACAACAAAAACAAAGGGTTCAATTTTTGTGCACTGAAATGTAATCGGGAGCGAACGGGACGAAGGCGCGGTGCGGGAGGCAAGGGTCGACTGATGCACCAATCGCGCGCTCGGATCGACGCTACCTCATACCCCGCGTCCCGCTTGACCACCAAAGAGACCTAAAAAACGACTTGTGCGCATCTAACGACTTTTGCCATCTTATTTGCCGGTGATTATATAACTTTTTAATCGCAATACGTCAGATTTAGTTCGTATGTGGCGAGATAGATGTCGCTACAAGTATAAAAATGTATTATGTAGATATTATGATTTTCCTTATAATTTGGGAAGGTTTTACCGTAAATGGCAGCCCTAAGCCAGTTTACCTTTTTCAAGGCGAACAAGGTAGCAGTTCGAAGTACGAATCAATCTCATACAAAGTATCTATAATAAGAAAAATGATTGCGTAGTTAATTACTATACATGCATACCGATATTGTTATTAACTAGCGGTGCCCGCGTCTTTTTCCGCGTGGAATTTAACAAAACTGGGTTTTTTCATATTATGCGTAGAACCCAAATTCTTTTAATCTCGTTAGGTACTCGCATATCGTTGCTTAAATTGTAACAATCATCAATAACTTTAATTGCTCTTAGGCATAGATAAATAAAATGAATCGCTGTTATGATCCTAATTATTCATTTTTAGTAAACAAGAAGTATTCATTATTATTAATGTTTACAACTAGTGAAATTAGGTTATAATTACTAAAAACATATTTGTGACACGTACAGGTAATAAAAAAAAACTAAAAACAAAAACGAAACAAAAAAAAATGGACCTGCACGAGGCCAAAAAGGCTCCTATCTTAGCATTTGCTGCGATATTTATACAAAGAATAAATACCTCAGCGCTGTTCTATAAATTCGATGGAGAAAGTACACGTCACGACCCTCACGATCAGCCCCCCCATAGAACCGCCACTGGCGGAGTATAATATGGCGAAAGCTTTAAACAACCTTGCAACACAATCATTGACCCCTTAAAAATTAAAATAATATAAGCAATAAAAACAAATCATTAAAATCTATTAATAACGATCAATTTTTTCTTCTGGTATTTTTCCACGTTCCGCCGAGTAACGTTTGCTGGTGGGCCTAATCGATTTCAATAGACATATAAATATTGAAGTGTCTGTTTCTGATATCAAAAGAACAGATTTTTACTAAATGCGAAAGTATATACGGTAGTTTTATAAAAAAAACTTTTTTTATCTGGCTGTCTGTCTATTTGTTCGAGGTGATCTCAGAAACGGATGCACTGATAATGGCGGGACCTTAATAAATTGGCAGATAGCTAATGTGTTAAGGAGCCACTTACGCTAATTTTATTTTAGAATAAGAATTAGGAATCCGCCTAAAAAAATTATACCAATGAAATTTTGTCAAATTCGATATGGACAAAGTCGCGGGCAAAGCTAGTTTGTAATATAGTTCGATTTGCCAATATCGTGATTGGTTGCAAAGCCCGTTTGCATGGATTTTTCCTTCGTCTTCTGAATTTGCATTTTAAAATATGTTTACTTCGCAGACTTGCCTGTTGTATGACTAATTCAACGCCATTATTAATAGTAGATAACTAAGAACTTTCCATAGTCGTTAGAACTAGTTTTAGCCATTTAGAGAAAGATTCTTACCTCTAATAGCTAAAACTAGTGGGTAATAACCGTAGTTTCACCGTTGGACCTTATATTTAAGGTATATGCGTAGTGGCAGCCGGCGAAATTTAAATTTTCAATGGTTTTTCTGCATTTTGCAGCTCAGTATTAGGTTGTATGTTATTTAAAAAGTTTTCGTGACCGAAAAATGTGTATTTTACGAAGTATTTATGATTGAAGTATTATTACGAGATTTTAAGTTCTAATTACAAAAAATCTAAGAACATTTGATTTTCGCATGAGGTACGATTTCCATCAACCGGGCCACATAGGGGCGCAGAGGATGCGCGAACACGCGCCCGTTGCCGACCGCGGCTGCGAGCGTGCTCGTGTATCCGCTAACATTCTCTCTGTGACATGATGATTGAACTTGCTGGCAGGCGACAACACACGAGCGGATTTAACCGGAAGTGACGACAGCTTAGGTACGCGAGGAGCCGACCGGCTGCCGCGGCATACGCGCGGTTCTATCCGAATTCCAAGCAGTGTAAATTCCATGCAAACATGAAACTAAACTGTATCGAAGCCTGAATTTCCTTTAAAACATTATGAGATACGCTCCGTCGCGCCATTAAGGTCAGAACCAGTATCAATAATACTATTTATAACCTAACTTGTTTTTAGTTTGTCAAATGATTAAATAGGTACCCGCTGATTTTAACTTCCACTTGACTTCCGACCGCCATTACGTATTCCCGCACTTTTACGATTTAGTTTTAATTTTTATACTGAATGTCTGTCTATCTGTTCCTGTAATGTTCACACCAGAGTTTTATGAAATTGGACATGAGACAGTTTGAGACCATTGAAGATAATCGTAGGTTAAGCTACGCTTGCTAAGGTCTGTGGATGGATGACCGTTCATTGCATATCGAGCCGTTGGTGCCGGCTGTCATTTATAGATCTTTGACAGTCGTTACAGGTAGTCAAAAGCTCGAAAGTCTGACAGCCAGTCTTACCAAGGGGTATTGCATTGCCCAGTAACTGGGTTGTGGAGGTCAAATAGGCAGGCTCTCTATGTAAAATACTGGTATTCAGCTGCATCTGGTTAGACTGAAAGCCGACCCCAATATAGTTTGGAAGGGGCTTGGCAGATGATGAGATAGTTTGAGATCCTGGGAAGGGTAATCCATGACTGCATCTGCAGTTAGCGACATACACACAGATGAAGTCACGGGAAAAAGCAGGTAACGTATCTAATCTATACTAATATTATAAATAAATTTGTACGTAGGGGGTAATCTCCGGAACTAATGATCCAATTCTAAAAATGTTTTGACTGTAAGAAAGCAACACTATTCTTGAGTGCTATAGGCTATTATTATTTTCAAAACTAGGTAGCTTTAAAGGGGTGGAAGGGATGTTAAAATTTGAAGGGAAAAATACGAAATCCATTTGGACAAAGTCGGGGGAAGTGCTAGTATATTATAAACACACATCTTATAGGCACGCAGAAGGAGTCGCGGGTATCTGCGAGTTTTCTATAAAATAGAAGCATATCAAGGTTTTATCAGCTGATTACGTAAAGTTTACAAAATGTATTGCAAATTAGTTTGTTTTTAGACATTGAATATTTTTAGGCCTAGTTTCTCAACGAAATTAACCAACATTTACGTAAGTACAAACCTTTTACGTATTCTGTCATGGACAAAAACAATTTCAAACTCACGCACGATGCATTAAAAGGTCGTTGACCTTGTCCCTTATGAATTATGATATTATGTACCTACGCAGGATTCTCTGGCTTATTTAGTAGCCATAGGTCATCGTCCTAATCTACTTAGCATACGGTGACAATTTAAATAACTGTACGTAGAAGAGTATATCCTGACAGCCGTAGTATTGTAAGGGAACAAACGGAACGCGGGTCAATTGTCGGCCATTTTGAACGAAAAAGCGGGTATGATTAGACAAGTGCTGCCAACTGCCATCTCTAAAATCCGCTAACCGGGACAATGAGCGTAGAACCCTGGATTTTGGGGCTTAAAACCTGGACATGTAAACAGTGTTTTTGTTCTAATTTACTTTAATTCTATTCTTATTGGAAAAACAAAAGTAGGTAATAAGTACCCAAAAATAAAAACTTTTAAACGCGGATGGTAAGTAAATGAATCTCCGCCCGGACGCTTCCTGGACGCCCTATAAACTAGGATAAATCCGTGGAAACCAGGACTGCTGACAACCCTAGATATGACGCGTTTGGGCATTAGATCAACTTACTGTGAGTATTTCCACGATGCAAGAAAGCTAATTGGTTTGGGGGAAAGCAAGAAAGAAAATAAGATTAATAATCTTGCGCTCAATGTAAAACAAACACATAAAAATCCATGTATTTATATAAAAATCAATCCCTATTTACCTTGGGCACGGCATCACGCGTGAGCAGATGGATCAATTTATAAAGAGAAGATTCTTACGGCAAGAAAAATTTAGAAAATTGCGCAAAAAATTGTAAAATTTCAGAAAACTCAACGACTACCTATTTTAAATTCGCTCGTTTGACAGTTCGCGTCATTGACAGGACGACGTCTGTCAGGTCAGCTAGTTAAATATACAAAGGGGGCTAAATTATAACAGGTTGAGCCACGCTTGCCGAGGTCAGTCTGTGGATCGGTGTCTTCATTAAATATCGAGCCGTTGCTCCCGGCTTTCATTTATAGATCTTTGACAGTCGTTACAGATAGTCAGAAGCCCAGGAACGCTGTTTACTTATTGTTAGTAGTCTATGCAATGCAAACATCCTCCATTTTGTATTTATAACGTCAAGAGTGCGATCAAATCAATCAACTAACATTGAACATAAGCCAACAGGTTGATTTAAGTGCTATGACACAACTAGCCTTCACATGTAATTGTAAAGTAGGTAAATCGGTAAAGTAAATAACACCATACCTACTTGTTCGTCTCATAACAAAATCAGTAAAAAGGTCTTGTACAGACATCCTTTGTATGGACTTGATAGAGAAGGTGAAAATATATGTTGGTAGATCGTAGTGTACTATTTAAATAGTACCTACCTGGGTGACCGACCTTTGCTCGGATAAAACGACGTTTTCTAAAAATGAAACCTAGTTAGATCGATTTATCGCCCCCGAATCCCCTGCACACTAAAATTCATGAAAAACGTTGAGCCGTTATGGTTTAAAGAAATTTATTTCTCAAAAGAACATACAGTCCGCTTATAATGAGAAACAAAGTAATAAAACATGATAAGTTAAATATAATGTAGATACATAATGTTTCTTTAGCTTCTGTTTAAATGTAATCGAAGATTCAGATAATATATTATATACATACATATATACAAGAAATGCTTGTTTAAAGGTATTAGATAATTATTTATTTTTGAAACTTTAAGTATTTACATTTATATACAATTATGCCATAAAACTAACTATAATATACATATTTACAAAAACAAAATATAAATGCCGACCAAGACACTCTGGCGTCAAAGTACTCCTCCGCATCGCTGTCATCTGGAAACGTGCCCAAAAGACTGGCAGCATTGCCACGTTCGATGGCAATACTAATTCTTTGGGCAAAGAATGAGCCAGCCCTCTGGTCACGCGAAGTGTCGATCAGACGTCGATTTTATTATTTTAAAGATATTAGATTAGATATACAATACATAACTATAAAAATTAATATGAAAAATTAAATTATGACATGTTCACATTTGGGGCTATCCATAAATTACGTCACACGTTAAGGGGGGAGCGGGTGTGACAAGGGGACAAATGCTTTGTGGCGTTACATTTGACGACCTATGTGGCGCAGCGGGCGAAGGTCCGCCTGCGACGCAGGAGGTTGCGGGTTCGATTCCCGCCTTGGGACAATTGTTTGTACGATCTACAAATATTTGTTCTGGGTGTTCTGGGTATTTGCTATGTATAATAAAAAATATCTATCTATGTAATGTGTTGTATTAAGTATATCAGTCTTCTAGTACCCATAACACAAGCTCTGCTTAGCTTGGGGCTAGATGATGCTGTGTGGATTGTCCAGCATTATTTATTATTTATTTATTACATGTCAAAAACAAGAATGTTAAAAGGTAAAATTTATATGTAAACAAGAAACTTAAAAACATTACTAAAACGATCTACATTTAGAATAACATATGACCTCTGATGTGACCTGTGACAAGGACGGGGTCAAAAACTCATAAAATTTGTGTGACGTAATTTATGGATTTTCATGCAAAGCAACGATGTGACATTTTAGGAGAGAGGTGATGATTGTTGATCATAATTTTAAAATAAGAATTTATTATATTATTATTTATTTATTAATATTTTATTTCTTCATATAGGTATTAATAATTGTATAATTTTAATAAAAAACCATATTATTCAAAAAAAAAATAAAAAATAAGAATTAATACTACCAAAAAAAACAAGTACAAAAAAAAATTAAGTAATACCTACTACAGGCAATTTAAATGAATTGCAAGAAATAATATTAAGAACGTAATTACTATACTAATACTCATTGCAATCAATTACAATTGCATTCTTTAAATGTGAACAATTTAATTTAAATGACATATTTTGTGAAAGTCTCAAAACAAAATGGAATACTTAATAATAATGATCATCGATGCATGTAAGTACCTAGTACTTACATGTATCGATGCGTATAATAAAATAATAATAAAAAGTAATTATCAGTGTTACAAATTGCGATAATTTAATTATTACTTCTTGCCGTTTTCTTGACCATAATAAATATCATGGTAATTCGACAACTTCTTTATTATAAATAAATAAATATTGCTGGACAATCCACACAGCATCATCTAGCCCCAAGCTAAGCAGAGCTTGTGTTATGGTTACTAGATGACTGATATACTTAATACAATATATTACATAGATAGATATTTTTATTATACATGGAAAATACCCAGAACACCCGGAACAAATGTTTGTAGATCGTACAAACATTTGTCCTAAGGCGGGAATCGAACCCGCAACCTCTTGCGTCACAGGCGGACCTTCGCCCGCCGCGCCACATCGGTCGTCATCGGTCGTCATCGGTCGTCAAGTTATTGATAGTTAAAAAACCAAATCTTCCAAAAATTTCAACGCTGGGAGGTCCATAATATATATCCCTTCCACCCTGTATAACTTTGTTTCAACGAACTCATCTCTGGAACTACTTCAATTTAAATTTTTGCAGTCTTGACAGCCCAATTCTTGAGGGAGGTTATAATATTTATATTTTGAAAATGAAATAACCTACAAAGTAGACAAACCTGATCCCCCTGCCTTTACCCTTATTTATTTGGGGTCTTCTTTTTCCATACATCTCTATTTTGACGACACGGTTGGCGCAGTAGTTAAGCGATTGGCTGTTGCGCTGCGTGTCGCGGGTTCGATCCCCGCACGGAACAAATATTTGTATGGCCTACAGATAGTTGTTTCGGGTCTGGTTGTTTGTGTATGTGAGTTTAAATGTTTGTAAACGCACCCACGATACAGGAGAAATTCCTAGTGTGGGGCAACGTTTTTTATAAAAAAAAAAAAAAAAAAAATCATCACTTCACATTCATCTTTCACACAATCCATCCATCTTTTCTTTGGTATCCCTCTAGTCTTGTTACCTTAAAGACTACGTCAGCATTTCTCAAAATAACTGTGACTAAGTACTAGTAACTTACTTAGTAGCCAAATCCCAGAGATAGTTGGGAAATGTCTTGACAGACTAAGAAAGTGAGATTGCTGCGGAAGTCTATCATTCCTCGGTAGTTGCATGAGTAGAAAGCGTACCGGCCTACCACAGCTTACATAATAACGAGGTAATAATCTTACAAAGTCTGCTGATGACACTTTAATAGTTAGGAAAAGTTTTGTTCGGGTGTTAAATTTTGAAGCGTAATGATTTAATGATGACGTCATTTGTAGATCTTTGACAGTCGTTACGGGTAGTCAGAAGCTCGAAAGTCTGACAACTAGTCTTACCAAGGAGGACACCCCTTGCCAGTTGTCTAGTATAGCTCAGATAGGCAGTCACATCACATCATCAGGCTATATTGGTCCGCTGCTGGACATAGCCCTCTCCTAATGAGCGCCATAGCGCCCTGTCTTCAGCTTGCCGCATCCAGCATCTGCCTGCAGTCTTTCGCAGATCGTCATCATAGTTTAATCTTCATAGGGAGTCGCTCCATGTAAAATACTGGTATTCAGCTGCATCTGGTTAGACTGGACGCCGACCCTAACATAGTTGGGAAAAGGCTAGGCAGGTGATGATGATGGTCTAGTAGTGGTAGCAAGCGCTATTGCTGTTCGGCAGGGGGGGGGGGGGGACATGGCGAAACTGTAAGAGCTCCTTGTGTAATACGCCTAAAAATCCGGCAAAGTACGAGCAAAAAACGCCGAAAAAAAATCTTTTCATGTATAGAGGCCATCATTATTTTTTTTAATATTGTAGTAGTGGGCAATGGAAGTAAATACTCAGTATCAACTGTCTATCTATTACGGTTTACAAAACACGGAGCACTGACAAATGGGACTGTCCATATGTCAGTGGGCCGTGTTTCATGATCATCATCTGCCTAGCCTTTTCCCAACTATGTTGGGGTCGGCTTCCAGTCTAACCAGATGCAGCTGAATACCAGTATAAAACATGGAGCGACTGTCTATCTGACCTCCACTACCCAGTTACTGGGCAACACGTTACCCCTGGGTAAGACTGGATGTCAGATTTTCGGGCTTCTGACTACCCGTAACGACTGTCAAAGATCTACAAATGACAGTTGGGACCGACGGCGAGCCACGGAGGAGTCTCCATATGTTACAAACGGTCACCCATCCGCAGAGTGACCTCGGCAAGCGTAGCTTAACCTTCGATTTGTATATAGTTTGTATATAGGTACGAGATCCTCGTTTCATGTACGCGATGCCGTGTTTAATGTATTTAAATTGGTCCCTAAATAATATCGATCAGATCCAGCCTGTCTTTTTGCTATCCTCTCCCAGCGCTGCCCTAAGCCGAGGCCTGTACCCTACAGGGAGAGCCCTAAGCGTGTAAATTTTTATGCCCTCTGGAGGTTTATTTTATATTAACCTTTTGACCGCCATCGTTACAAATACGTGACAAGCGAACGCCTGCCCTGTACGCCAACGTCAGAAATACGTGACCAAAAATACAGTGCATTTTATCACTGACAACCTGCATGACATGTTATGTAACTCATGTTTCCACAGATAAATAAGTCAATCAATCAATCACTATACTCGTAAGTATTACCACGAAATAAACAATGAAACCATTACTTTTGTGTGCGTTTATTTATAAATCTCAAAAGTTGGAGCTCCCGTGCGTATTTAATTGCATGAAACAAATTATGATGCACCGCGGGTATTGATAAATTCACGATAACAAAAAGGAAATTAAACGTTTTTATTAAAAAGGTACGTTATCGCACGTGCGTGCGTTTATACTCTGGCTGTCAAAAGGTTAAGTACCCACAGGATAATTCAGTTGAGCAGTTAATAACCCTAAAGGTTTATCTGCGAGATGCCCGTACCAAAAAAAAATCGGATGAAATCGCGGGCTGCAGCTAGTTTCAAAAACAAAACGAATTCACTTTCGAATTCTGTGCAGTTACTTGAACACGTTCCAAGTGAAGATTACTTAATACCTGTACTTACAGCTATTTTTAACTACGTGAAGGTACGCGGTACAGACGCCAGCACGTCAAGCTGTCCTAACACGTCAAATTTTCCCAATTGAATACGAACCTTATTCTTTTGTAATAAAGTTGAAAAACTATCAGACATTTGGCAGATTGAAGTAGCTTGATGTGCTGGCGTCTGTACAATGTTATGTAATGTGTACTAGTGTACGTAAAGCTGGCATGTGACCATGGCTTTTAATGGTAAACATGCCGTTTATGTAAAGGTATAATGCTTAGAGTTGACTTCACTGTGAGAAAATAATATTAGTTGTGTTTTGTTTAATTGTTTAGTTATTAAGATAGAGAGGACGCACGTATTTTTCGATTTTTTTGCGTTCTCTAAAGTTCCGTACTGAAAAGGGTGCCAATGGACAGTGGCGGACTAATAGGGGGGCGGAAGGGCCTCCAGTCTTGGGTCCTCCAGCCTCTTACGCTGATCAAATCCTAAATAAGACTTTAAAAATGTGCTTAGTAAGTTAGTACCGTTCTTTTAATATCGCGATGTAGGAAAGATTTCAGATTTAGTTAGTAGGTATGTCGCGAGATAGATGTCGCTACAGGGGACCAGTGTATTACCATCAATCGAGCACACATCCAATTCAATCATTTGAAGTGTTGTCGTGCATATTGACCTTAGAAATATTATTTATCTGTTTTTGCTGGTCGCTTTTTAAAAAGATACTTAGGTACAAAAACGAGCGACGAGCTCGTGGCTCAATAAATACATCCGAACGGGTTGATCGAAGGTTAAGCTACGCTTACCGAGGTCAGTCTGTGGATGGGTGACCGTTCATGACACATCGAGACTCCTCCGTCCCTCGGAAAACACATGCAGCCGTTGATCCCTGCTGTCATTGTGGATCATTGACAGTCGTTACAGGTAGTCAGAAGCCCAAAAGTCTGACAAAGGGTGTCGTGTTGCCATGTAATGTCTTTATAATTGTGGAGGTCAGATAGGCAGTCGGTCCATGTAAAATACGACCCAATCCGACCCCAAAATAGTTGCGAAAAGCTAACTTGATTATTACTTAATATCCACATACCTAAACTTTTTTAACTACGGTATCGCGGAAGTGATCCCCACAGTTTGCCGCCAAAAAACCAAAGGCCGGCCATTTACGTCAAGAGGTCATAGATCGTCACCTTGGTTATTAGGGTTCCGTACTCAGAATGCACCAGTACGGGACCCTATTACTAAGTATTTATTATATTCGACGGCACGGTTGGCGCAGTGGCTGATTTCGATCCCCGCACGTAACAAATATTTGTATTTTATTATTTTTATTTTTATTTTATTTATTTTATTTTTTGAAAAAACATTGCCCCACACTAGGAATTTTTCCTGTATCGTGGGTGCGTTTACAAACATTTAAACTCACATACACAAACAGCCAGACCCGAAACAACTACCTGTAGGTCATACAAATATTTGTTCCGTGTGGGGATCGAACCCACAACACGCGGCGCAGCAGCCGATGGCTCAACCACCGCGCCAACCGTGTCGTCAAAATGTTATGGTATGGCCTACAGATAGTTGTTCCAACATGCACTTGACCATTTGTTTATGTTAATTTTATGTTTTATTTTACACATTAGCGCAATATAAAAACAGTGGATGCTGTGAATACATATTAATTATCCTGCATAAAGAGTTTCCAAGATTACGTCTAATTGGCATAATATAAGAGATAAAAATTACATAAGTTATTGACGGCGCGGTTGGCGCAGTGGCTGAGCGATTGGCTGTTGCGCTGCGTGTCGCGGGCTCGACTCCCGCACGGAACAAATATTTGCGTGACCCACAGGTAGTTGTTCCGGGTCTGACTGTTTGTGTATGTGAATTATTTCTTATTAGCCGCCTGAAGATTTTCTTGGTGCCCGAAGGATGGGTAATAGGATCGCCCTCTATTACATGGGCGTGGAACTAAAACATAACTGGCAAAATGTAGGTGCACCTCTTCCCAACCCTTCGAGGAAAACATGCGTGATGTTATATAATCATGTTATTTATAAAAGCTGTCAGTATTAGTCGAACTGAAACTTCCAAATTCCAAACAAACATGGTTGACATTTAAAAGATATCGACAAAAAACATGGTCAAGTTCAAGACAAACTAATTTCACGACCGAAGTGGCGCGACGGGCAAAGGTCCGCCTGCGACTCAGGAAGTTGCTGGTTCGATTCCCGCCCTGGGTCAAATGTTTGTACGATCTACAAAGATGTGTTCCGGATGTTCTGGGTATTTGCTATGTTTAATGAAAAATATCTATCTATGTAATGTATTGTATTAAGTATATCAGTCATCTAGTACCCATAACACAAGCTCTTCTTAGCTTGGGGCTCGATGATGCTGTGTGGATTGTCCAGCATTATTAATATAAATATCTCTAGGTACTTCAGTTCAAAACTATCGCCGTCCTTTTCTCGAGCTATCTGTCAGAAAGAGATGTCAATTGTCTTATTTGAATTTTGTCGGCGAACAAAGGAATTGGTGCCATTGACTGCCATTGTATAAACACAACAGTCAGAAGTAACTATAATTAACACTAGTTAACTTGAGGTCTGGTACTTAACCTGTTAATTTTCTGAGGTGTACACTTATCACTATTCATTAACTAGTAGTTAATTAACCCTAACAGTGAGTTAATAGGTAATAACCAGAGGTCAGAATAAGGTAGAGTTATTTATGTACTTACACTGATTTCATACAGCGAAAGAATAAAGTGGATATGCCTCAAATCCCGGGTATAATTATAAAGACCAGAAAAATTGACGTCACGGTTGGCGCAGTGACCGAGCGATTTCCGCGTGTCGCGGGTTCGATTCCCGCACGGAACAAATATTTGTATGGCCTGCAGGTTCCGAGTCTGGCTGTTTGTGTACGGGAATTTGAATGTTTGTAAACGCACACACAATACATGAGAAATTCCTAGTGTGGGGCAACGTTTTTTTTTAAAAAAAACCCGTTAATTATTAAATAAAAAAGTTATTTACTTTTACACAATTTAAACCATCCGACATCGGAGGTCCGAATGTCTTATCTATCTTTGAGGTTCTTATTATTATTTATTTGTAATGTTGCTGGCCACACTGGATTGTATTATAAATCCCGGGATGATCCATATTAATATCAACATTTCGATGCAAGTACATAAATAACGCTACCTAATTCCGACCCCTTGTAATAAATAGACGGTCTTGAACTGAAATAATATAGCTTAATCATGGCGACAAATTAGTTCATTGTCTATTCTATACTAATACTAGCTGACCCGGCAAACGTTGTTTTGCCATATGGAGGTAGGTGATAGAAGGGTGAAAATTTGAAGTTGTATGTATTTCTCAATGCTAAATCATAATAAAATAAATAATAAAAATGTTGTCCAAGAAATTAAAAAAAAAATGTAGCTTAGGGGTATGAAAAATAGATAGTAGCCGATTCGCAGACCAATATGCATATCAGAATATTATGCATATAAAATTTCATAAACATCGGTCATGCCGTTTCTGAGGAACTAACATTGTGACACGAGAATTTTATAATAGGTCTTTACCTATGAAATTGCCGTTTTGTATGAAAAAAATTAAATGAATTTTTTTCATGTTTTTTTTATTTGTATTAATCGAAGTAATCACCCATGCAATCAATGCATCTTTGCCAACGCAGTGGCAGTTTATTGATGCCCTTCTTAAAGAAATCAGCTGGACGGGAGGCAACAAATTCTTCAAAGGCATTTTGTACTGCCTCTCGGGTATTGAATTTTTTTCCCGCCAAGAAGTTATCCAAATTCTGGAAAAAGTAGTAGTCTGTAGGCGCAAGGTCTGGTGAGTAGGGCGGATGACGGAGAGCTTCCAACCCCAGTTCTTGCAACTTGGAGACCGTCTGCTGTGCAGTATGAGGTCGCGCGTTGTCGTGCAGGAGCAGCGGAGACGAGCGATTGACCAATGCTGGTTGGAGATGTGCCAGCTTCTCCATCATTGTGTTCAATTCTTCACAGTACACATCTGCAGTAATGCTCACCCCGTTTGGTAAGAAGCTGTGTTGAATCACACCGGCGCTAGACCACCAAACAGTGACCATCACTTTTCTTGGGGTAAGTTTTCGTTTAGGGCATTGTTTAGGTGCTGAACCAGGATCCAACCAACTTGCTGAGCGCTTGCGGTTATCAAACAGAATCCATTTTTCATCGCAGGTAACAATGCGGTTCAAAATTCCTTCATTTGTGTGTCTGTTGAGCAGTGCAAGGCACGTCTCGACGCGTACTTCGCGCTGGCGATCATTGAGTTCGTGGGGCACCCATTTGTCAAGCTTTTTTACCTTGCCAATTTGACGCAAATGGACCAATATTGTTTTGACGCTAACGTCGAAAGCTGCTGCTAATTCAGCCGTAGATTGTGTATCATCAGCTTCCACAATCGCCTTTAATTCGTCATTGTCGACCAAAGTCTTCGGACGACCGCGAGGTTCATTTTTCAGGTCGAAATTTCCAGAACGGAAGCGAGCAAACCAATAACAGGTAGTGCGTTGGTTTGTAGTGTTAGCTCCGTAAACGTCGTTGATGTTGCGTGCCGCTTGTGCCGCGTTGCTGCCACGACGGTACTCATATTCCATAATTACTCGAATTTTTAACGTATCCATGATGACGAAAAAGATTTAAATGCGATGAAAATGTAACACTAATCAATAAACAAATGACTACTTTTGGAAAAAAAAATCCATGTTTTTAAAATAAAATTAATTTGAAATTAGAATTCTTAGCCAAACAAAAAATATTTTGATTTGAAATGGCCAGTACTGCAGAACGGCAATTTCATAGGTAAAGACCTAATATATTAGATTAGATGAAATAAAGAGGTAAAATTAGTTTGTAAGTTTGTAGGTAGGGGGTAATCTCCGGAACGAACGATTCAATTCTAAAAATGGTTTTCACTGTTAGAAAGCTACATTATCCCTGAGTGCTATAGGCTATTATTATTTTCAAAACTAAGCTTTATCGGGGGTTGAGGGGATGTAAAACTTTGAAGAGAAAAGTTCAAAATCAACGCGGACGAAGTCACGTGCGAAGTGCTTTTTTTCTGAATCTTTTCAACTATCACCGCTTAAAAAATCAAGGCATTTTTTTTTTGGAATGGGCATCTGACAGTTTATCTTTTACGGATATCTACTGCTTAACCGATCTTTCCTGTGGGGGGCTTAATAAGAAATTAAGGCCTCCAGCCAGTGCAAATCTCGTCAATTCGTCGCTCCGTTTTGCCGTGAAAGACGGACACACACTTTCCCATTTATAATATTAGTATAGTATGGATACACAAAAAATAGAGAAATGCGTCTGATAAATTTATCTTACGAAATACTTATTTTTCTCTAGTCTCAGTGTTGATCTAGTTGTGCGATATTTCAAGTTAGTTTTAAAAGAGGCCTTTGCCCTGCAGTGGGTCAGTAACAGGCTGGTATTATTGTTTTGTTATGTTTTCAAGCAACTACCTACGTAGCAGTCATTGACCCCGTTGTCGTTTTAAATATTTTATGCGTTTATAAAGTCAGTTTTAGTTTTGTTTTATTGTGTTAAGGGTCATGCGTAGCGGCAGCCCGTGAAATACAATTTTTCTTTGTATTTGCATTTACTTATTTCTCAGTATACGGTAGGTACAGAGGCCAGCACATCCATTTACCCCAATCAAAATGTCAAATTTCATTGATAGGTTTCCAACTTTATTTCAAAAGTATAATAACTAAAAAGTACCAGCCTATTACTGTCCCACTACAGGGCAAAGGCCTCTTCTCATACAGAGAAGGCATGAGCATTAATCACCACGCCTGCTCAAGACGGGTCGGCGAGTTCAGACTTATATTAACTATATAAGTCCAGGTTTCCTCACGATGTTTTCCTTCACTTGTCAGTGATGTCCAAGATAAACTTAGAAAGTACATATGAATTGAAAAACTCACATTGGTACTTGCCCAGGTTTGAACCCACAACCTCGTGCACAAGAGGCGAGGCCTAAACCACTGGGCCACCAACCAAAAAAGTAATGTTACCAAAAACCATTAGTAACCAAAAGTATAATGTTCGTGTTCAATTCGGAAAATTTGACAGTTTGGGATAACTTGATGTGCTGGTCTGTACACAGGTGCAATTGTAATTAATTTCGGGAACTTAGATAGTACTGTGTTTTGCTTAGAAATGTCGTGTTGGCGTCGTTATTTAGAGTGTGTGTGATGCTACATAGAATGTAAAATTGTATGGACAGCAAGGTAAACCAAACGGAGTCAAGTAATTTCAAGTTTTAGTAAGTTTGTCGTTAAAACGAGTGACGTTAAATGGGGTTTAAACTAGTTTCTATGCAGTCCGTTTTCATATAAATAGTTGATTGTATATTGTTATTAGAAAGAAAGAAAGAAATATCATTTATTAAGCATAGCCTCAGCCACACAGTGACAATACTAAGTATCGAAAACAAAGAAAGAAATAATAATAATGTTGACAGAAGTATTAAGGACTGGCGTCTGTACATTGAAATCTTACATTAAACATTAATTCACACATACTCCCATTGTCGGCGTAGATATATATACACTTATATATATATATATACTAGCGGACCGATCAGACTTCGTCCTGCCCGTACAGCGCCACCTACCGGGTCCAATTGTGAATCTAAACCATTCTCGAATCTCCACAAACACACACTAAAAATTTCATCAAAATTGGTCCAGTCGTTTAGGAGGAGTTCAGTCACATACACACGCACACAAGAAATATATATATTAAGATATATATATATTAATACTAGCTGACCCAGCGAACGTTGTTTTGCCATATAAAATGTTTGGGGTGGACCACCCTTATCATTTAGGGGTATGAAAAATAGATGTTGGCCGATTCTCAGACCTACTCAATATGCTCACAAAATTTCATGAGAATCGGTCAAGCCGTTTCGGAGGAGTACGGGAACAAACATTGTGACACGAGAATTTTATATATAAGATTAATACTAGCTGACCCAGCAAACGTTGTTTTGCCATATAAAATGTTTGGGGTGGACCACCCTTAACATTTAGGGGGATGAAAAAAAGATATTAACCGATTCTCAGTCCTACCCGATATGCATACAAACTTTCATAAAAATCGGTCCAGCCATTTCGGAGGAGTTTGGTAACAAACATTGTGCCACGAGAATTTTATATATTAGATTACACAATGATTCATTAAAAGTTAATTATTTATAATGTCAAAATATTAACAGTTAAATAAAAAATATGAACCATAATGTCAAAGATTAAAAAAATCATAACGTCAAAAAACCGGTTGGGTTTCTGATGTGATTTTGCAGTGTTGTTGAAAAAGTTATTCACGACCGTAACAAACTTGTATTTTTTCGAAATTATAATAATTTTATGAAAATCAACATTAAATTAAACGTTAAATTAGAATTGTGCATGAAATTGACATTAAACTGCATAATTTGGATTTACAAAGTAGTATAATTATTTTAATTATGAATAGGGCTGGCCTTTCATTTTACCCAAAGAATCAGCATTGCCATTCAACGTGGCAATACTGCCAGCCTTCTGGGCACTTTTACCTTTGACAGTGATGCGGATTAATTTCTCGATACCCTGTGATTCTTTATTTTATTTTTTTCTTTTCACGTATTAAATAAATAAATAATGCTGGACAGTCCACACAGCATCATCTAGCCCCAAGCTAAGCAGAGCTTGTGTTATGGGTACTAGATGACTGATATACTTAATACAGTACATTACATAGATAGATATTTTTGTTATTATACATAGAAAATACCCAGAACACCCGAAACAAATATTTGTAGATCGTACAAATATTTGTTTCTAGGCGGGAATCGAACCCGTGGTGGGCCTTGAAGGAGAAAGGTGTGCCTGGGAAGTATGTTGAGTTGATTCGTGCGATGTACAGCCGATCTAGTACCTATGTCCGGTCGTCTGCAGGTAACACTGACAAGTTCAGTGTGGCTGTAGGATTGCACCAAGGGTCGGCCTTAAGCCCTTACCTCTTCCTGTTAATAATGGACGCACTGACGTCGGAAATACAGGAAGAGGCACCCTGGTGCATGCTATTTGCCGACGACATTGTCCTTGTCAGTGAAGATGGACCTGAGATCCAGGGTAGATTGGAGAAATGGCAACAGAAGCTGGAGAGTGTAGGCTTGAAAATCAGCAGAACCAAGACAGAATATATGTTCTGCGATTTCGGCGGTCTCTCCAGCCCTGAAGCCATTGCGCTTGATTGCGTGCTCCTTCCGATCTGCTCCGAATTCCGGTATCTCGGTTCACTCGTGCAAAGTGACGGAGGAATAGATCGGACTGTCAAGCACAGAATAAACACAGGGTGGATGAAATGGCGGCAGGTAACGGGAACAACTTGCGATTCCCACGTTCCCCTTAAACTTAAAGGGAAGATCTATAAGTCGATGATAAGACCTGCCGTCTTGTATGGATCAGAATGTTGGGCCACAAAAGGACTGAATGAAAGGCAGTTGCATGCAGCTGAGATGAGAATGCTAAGGGGGATGTGTGGTGTAACGCGAATGGATAGAATAAGAAATGAGTATATAAGAGGAAGTCTGAAAGTGGCGCCTGTGACAGAGAAGTTGTGTGGAAATCGGCTGTCATGGTATGGACACGTGATGCGAAGAAATGAGGATCATGTTGTGAGGAAAGTTTTGAGTATGAATGTAGAGGGTTACAAGAGTAGAGGGAGACCCAGGAAACGATGGATGGATTGTGTGAAAGTTGATATGGCTAAGAAGGAGGTGACTTCTGAGATGACGGGAAATAGAGATGTATGGAAGAAGAAGACATGCTGCGCCGACCCCAAATGAATAATTGGGATAAGGGCAAGAGGATGATGATGAGGCGGGAATCGAACCCGAAGGCGAAGGTCCGCCTGCGCCACATAGGTCGTCAATAGTTGCATTGCTTGATTGAATAAATTATGAATACTTCGTGAAATATACATTTGGTACGGTTGCGAATGATTTTTTTGGAAAAACATACAATCTAATACTAAGCTATAAACTGCAAAAAACCGAACATTTTATTTTCCGCGGTGCCACTACGCATTCACCTTAAGCAAAAACGAAAATTTCAACAAAAACGAATACATGCACAGGTGTAATAAAAATACAATCGTTAAAATCATTACGATAGTAAAAAAAGTGTTATCTACATATATTTATTCTGTGCTATCGGCAATAAATATACACTATGGATACCACATCTATCCTAGTTAGGCTTAAGGCACATAATATATCATATATCAATATACTAGCTGACCCAGAAAACATTGTTTTGCCATATAAAATGGATGGGGTGGACCACCCTTAAAATTAAGGGGAATGAAAAATAGATGCTGTCCGATTCGCACACCGATACACACAAAATTTCACGAAAATCGGTCGACCCATTTCGGAGGAGTTTAATTACAAACACACGAGAATTTTATATATAAGATTTATTACTTCTGTCATCATTATTATTAATTCTTTCTTTGTTTTAGATATTCAGTAATGTCATTGTGTGCTTGCTGTCAGTCTGTGCTAAATAAATCATTTTTCTTTCTTTCTTTTAATCTTTTATATTTTGACGAATTCCTGTCCTTAAGTCCTCTGAACGTTTTATGAAAGATACCTACTGTATTTTCTTTGATAAACAAATTAAGAATAAAAATAAAACACTATAGTATAAATTAACTAATTCAAATCTGACATCAATATGATGTCGGATTTGAATATAAATAAATAATGGATATGTATAATATAACGACGCTAGACTGAGACATTCCTTTGCGTGCTAAAACAACAAGAAATGAGCATACAATTTCTACCACAGTCTGAATACCATTTCGCTTGTAACACTTTACTAAGATCACTTGGTTTTATTCATAAGAAGAACCGCTATTCTCATCATTGTATAAAGTAAGTAATTCACAGTAAAATTGTATTTCTTTGCCACGACAAAATCACTCTTAAAGTGCGAGAAATAAAAGTCATTACTTACCGATATCTTGGTAGACGTTTTATTTGTTTTGTTACACAAGCGACCCGCGTGTGCGCACGTCCGAAGCGCTTGAGTCACTGGTGTTGGAGCATCTCAGTTGACTGAGTTTTGGGGATCCTTGTGTTGATAGCTAAACGCTTGGAGATTGTAGATGGATGGTTTAATTTGAGATTATATGCTTTGGGTCATGATAATGTAATTTTATGTTGAATTTTAATGTGAAAATAAAAAATAGTTAATTGTGGTACGTGATGATTTTTAATTTTATGTTAATTTGGAATTAAAGATCATTCTTCTGCTAATTATATGTTTATTTTATAAACACTCATACATTATAATGTGCTTCTATCACACACACACACACACTTTAATGACATCACAAAAACCTTCGTTTTAATCAAATCAAATCAAATCAAATTATTTATTTGCATAATACAGGTAGAAAAAAGATGTTGTAAATAGGTATACAGTGCACTGTATCATTACCTAAATAGGTGTGCAAATATTTATGTTCGATAGCCGCTATATAAAGCTAAAGCTAAGTTAAAGCTAATTATAATACATTCAGAATAATTACTACAAATGTCAAAGGATTTAAATATTAAATGTCAGAAGAATTATAATTCATGTCATATTTATTAAAAATTAAATAGATTAAAATATTATACATAGTCAAATTTACAGTTTCTTATCAAACAAAATTATTACTGTATGTCACATTATTTTATTATTACATCACAATGATACTTAATTTATCTTACTTTAGGTACCTATCTATATCTTTATCCTGTAAGTACTCCTTGACATTATAATAACATTTATTTTTAATAAAATTGATAATTATTTATTTCTCGTACCTACTCACATCATCTTACTATGTAATACAACTGATTTACATCTCACAACTTCAAGCCCATTTGAAAACCAGCGTCAGACAGTAGATGTCTGGCAATTTTGCTGAACTGGTCCCAGTGGGTGCAGTCGTAAGGCACATAATTAATACCTATGTATATATTTTTAATTACTTCTGTCATCATTATTATTCTTTCTTTCTTTGTTTTCGATATCTAGTATTGTCATTGTGTGCCTGTCTGTGCTAAATAAATGATTTTGTCTTTTTTTCTTTCCAATAACAATATACAATCAACTATTTATATAAAAAACGGACAATGAAAATTTTTATTTTTTAATGTTATTTACATATATACAATTATGATATAAAACTAACTAACTAATATACATATATACATAAACAAAATGAAATAAAATGCCGACCAAGACAGACACTCAGGCGTCAAAGTACTCCTCCGCATCGCTGTCATCTGGAAACGTGCACAAAGGACTGGCAGCATTGCCACGTTGGATGGCAATACTAATTCTTTGGGCAAGATTGAGCCAGCCCTCTGGTCACGCGATGTTTTCAAATGATTTTTTTATTTAATTTGATTCAATTGACTTGAATTTTGTGATTACTTACGTAATTCGTAAAAATAATCCCATTTACATTTTGTAATTGTAATCATTAATTTGTAATACAATTATTTTTTGTGCAACACTGCCATTAGATGGGATAGCAATCAAACGCGATCAATAAAAATAACATAAAATAGTTGCCTACGGATCCATAGACCGCAATGCGTTTATTTCCAAGGTAAATTAGCGGTTTGCAAGTATGGCGGATAGTTTGCAAACTAGGAGGCAACAGTGTGTTGAAATAATGCCAGTAAAATTTGCACAATTTAGATAATCATCACTTCTGCAGTTTCCACTCAGTCATACCTTTTAAGTAAGGTCCACGCACGTATTAAAGGCTTTGAATTAAATAGTCGCAATATTTTGTGGCAATAATTAATCGATTGAGGTTCACCATAATGCCTTGGCGATTGAACCCCATCACAAAGCGGGGTGCGCGGCGACGAATGACGAACACTGCGCGTGAATACGTTTTCAAGTGTGTTGTACTATGCGAGTTTTCTATACAAACACAGATACTTGCGAACAACGTAAGAACACGCACTCCCGCGCTACGCTGCGTGATGCGGTGCAGTGTGCCAATCGCCTAAGAAGGGTAGGCCTTTCGTGTGAAATGCAACATGTGTCGACACCCTTGCGCCATCCGTCCTTCCTAGTACGGTGGACTGTGCCGGTGCGGCTGCTGCAGGTGCAGAAAACCTCAAACGGCGAAAATATAACAAGCAGCAATTTTAGCCGTTTGGAGTTGAAACACTGGGACCATGAGTGTGCTCATTTAGTATTTCGGGACATCGCGAAGCGTTTGGTCGACTCTTCACGTAGTTCTAAAAAATAAATAAAAAAATGGGGAGCACTGAACTGAAATATTCTCACCATCCCTTTAAAATCTATCTGTATCTACCTTCTTAGATGTTTAAACCAAATGTTTTAAGACGAGCGCTAATCTTACCGACAAATTTTCACGCAGTTTGGCAGATTTATAAAATATATGCAAGTCATCATTATCATCATCCTCCTGCCCTTATCCCAATTTATTTTGAACGAACCACTTCCATTTAAAATATTTTTATTTATTTATTATTTATTATTTTACGACTACCTGCTGACAGTGGCGTGCCGCGACTGTGTGCACTGTTGAAAAATTCCACTTAAATTTTCCTCAAAAGACCATCGCAGACACTAATTTGCATCACAAAAGGATATTCGTAGTTCAAATTCAGCTAAAAAAAAAAAACGATACGGCATTTTCGAATTTAATAGGTTTTGCGATTATTGTTTATGTATTTAAGTCTTAAGATTTTTGTGGATTTCGTTAGTGTAACGCATCATAACAAGCGACGCGTCATCGCTGCCCACGTGCAGCCCGATGAGCCCAGCGAGTCATCGCCCCTTCCCCGAGCAACGCGTCCCCGCCGTGGCCGCGGCCGCTTATAAAAGGCCCAAGCCCAGCCAAATCAAGCAGTCACCGAATCGTCGAGCACATCAGCGGCCGCTTCCAACGCGGCTTGATGACAGGAGTCCTCTACTTCGACATCGCGAAAGCGTTTGACAAAGTCTGGCACAACGGGCTGGTATACAAGCTGTACCAGCTCGGTGTGCCAGAACGTCTCGTACTCATACTACGGGACTATTTGTCGAACCGAACCTTCAGGTATCACATAGAAGGGGCGTACTCTACGCCTCGTCCCATCCGCGCAGGAGTCCCGCAAGGCTCAGTTCTCTCCCCATTATTATTCACGCTGTACACCAGCGATCTCCCCTCAGTAGTTAAGGCAAACATTGCCCTATTCGCTGACGACACGGCCATCTACTACTCTGGCTTAAAGTGTCCAGCCATAGCTAAGGCCCTCCAATCCTCTGCCAACGCCCTAAGCGTCTGGTTCAGGAAATGGAGAATTGAAGTGAACCCCGACAAGAGCCAGGCGGTTTTATACTCCAGGAAGGGTAAAGACCCATCCCCTCCTCCCCCGATCACCATGTATGACAAGCCGATCCCCTGGGGGGTGCAAGCTAAGTACCTGGGGGTCATCCTTGACCGACACCTTACCTTCCGGACGCACATAATGACGGTGCGCTCGCGCGCCGCATTCGCTCTAGGGAGGTTACATCCCATGATTAATGCACGCAGCAAATTGTCACTTAGGTGCAAGATGCGACTCTACACCACGTGCATCAGGCCTATTATGACCTACGCGTGTGCCATATTCGCACATGCAAGGCGGAAGGCCTTGCATGTGCGAATAAAATATCCATAGGATGCAGGTTTTGCAGAACCGTTTTCTCCGTCGAGCCACGGGAGCCCCGTGGTTCGTTAGGAACGTAAGACTCCACGTAGATTTAAAAATCCCCACCATCAAGCAATTCATGAAGCGTCTTACTGGGCGCTTTTTCGAATCAGCCGAGCGACACCCAAACCCACTTGCTGTCTCGGCCTCCCAATACTTCCCTACCAGAATTGGTAAGATTCGCCGCCCAAGGCATACCCTAGTCGAGCCAGACGACGAAACAACCGTCATCCAGGAGAGCAGTAGGGAAACTAGCACTCTTAGGAAATACACACATACAAACCGACCCACATTCCGGCCTCGCCGACGAGGCCCGCGACGCGCGACGCCCTAGTTAGTTAAATGTAAATTCAATCTTTAGATTCTACAAGGCCAGCCCGCGTAGCTGAGTCAGTAGTATAAAACCCCCCGACATAATAATAACGAGACCCAGCCTTTGTTTTTGTTAAGTATTCAACGACGCCCTAAGCCGAGGTTCGAGCCCCACAGGGGGCGCCCTTAGCGAGCGGTCGTTTAAATGTAACTTGTAGTTAGCCCTGGCTGGGGGCCTTCTTGTAAGGTCACCACAGGATCGACCGGTTAAGCAGTAAACAGCCTTATAGTGCTGAACTGCGAGTGGCCCTACCTAAAAAAAAAAAACAAATCAAGCAGTCTGCGTTCGGTACGGTCCGGGGGTACTACTCCGCATCGACTTAGGTCGGTCACCCTCCCCGCCCTCGTACTTTATCGAATACAGGCTAAGCAGCGTCTTGTATTGTTTGCTCATTGTGTTGACTTCGTTAGCGAAACCGCACGATCGGCTTATAATATAAGACACTGTTAGGGCTTTCGCATAGGACATTTTATTCATATTGTTAGTAGAATCAAGTAATCTATAAAATAAATCCTTGTTATCGTTATATTGCGCATTTTAGTTACCTCCATTACACACTCCCCCCTTACATTAGTTAATTTTTCTGTACTTAAAAGAGACTGTGATCTCGGATTATTTCAATTATTAATTGGTGGTAAAAATATCATTCGCGACCGAACTAAATATATATTATTTCGTTCAATTCGGCCGCGAATGATATTTTTAATATTGTAGAACTTAAGACTGAATCCAAATTGCAAAATACTAATGAAAATTTGAATTTTGCGGACTGCCTCTACGCAATCACCTTAACATACAAAATATTTGTCACACATGTATATAGGAAAAGAAGTAAGGTTAAAACACGCACGGTTAATAAATCATCACCACCATCATTCTCCTGCCACTATCCCAATTTGTTTAAAAGTCGGTGCAACATGTGTTCTTCTTCCATACATCTCTATTTGCCGTCAACTCAAAAGTCACCACTTTTCTATACATATCATCTTTCACACAATCCATTCATCGTTTCTTTGATCTCCCTCTACTCTTGTAACCCTGCACATTCATACTCAAAACTTTCCTCACAACATGGTCTTCATTCCATCGGAACACAATGTGTATTAAGACACGTGGGTACCGATATCAGAATAATTCATCTTAAAGTGGGTAATCGCACCAGGTATTTTGAAAATAAGTAGACACGTCTTTGATCAGCAGCCTTATATTCACGATTCTCAATTTAAACTACAATAATCACTCAATTTAACACACATGGAAATAGATTTAGATTTCTGTGTGTCGTAACCGTCTAGTCCACGCTAGTGCACGATTCCAACTGAACGAGTAACGTGGTTGTTTGACGTTCATGACGTTCCGCCAGAGTGACAACTGTGTTGCCACTCTCGTCCGCACAATATTCATTCGATAAATTACACAATCAATTTTAAAAGTAGGGTTTTCAATCTCTACTACTAGATGGCGTCAGGGACGCACCGTCATGTACATGCCCAGTAAAGAACACATGCACGGTAAATAAATATTAAAATAATAAAAGAATACAAAAATATGGCATTACTCACGGGATGCGACAAAAAGTAATTTCAGCAGAAAGGGTAGACAAGGCCTTTATGCCTCGCATAGGTTCTTTTAGTTCATATTTTTTATTTTATTTTTGATTGTTTAGATTTTCTTGTGTTTTTTATTATCTGTGCGTGTCCCAAACAAATGTTTTTTCATTCTTTTCTTTTCTTTCAGACAGCCGCACGGGTTGATCTAAGGTTAAGCTACGTTTGCCGAGGTCAGTCTATGGATGTAGGTTCATTTGAAAACCAGCGCCTGACAACAATAGCCCTTGGTAAGACTGGTTGTCAGACTTTCGGACTTCTGACTACCCGTAATGACTGTCAAAGATCTATAAATGACAGACGTGTCCAACGGCGGAGGACCCTCGATGTGTTACGAACGGTCACCTATCCACAGACTGACCTCAGCAAGCGTAGTATAACCTTAGATCAACCCGTGCGGCTGTCTTTATTTAGCCACGAGCTCCTATAAATCGTAGAATTACACAATTACAACAAAAAATAAGTACATAAATCGATTTTATAAAAAAACAAAACTTAGACTACGGAACCACCAGATATATTATCTTGCAAGCGTGAGCTGTCAAAACTCTTTACTCATACTTCAAGCGAACGCTTGCGCAATTTCGGTCACTTACAATTGACTTTTTTTCTGTATGTGTGTACTTTTAGAGCTGAGCGGGAATCTCGCAATGGCCGGACTTCTTGCGTACGTAGGCATGGGCTTGTTGAAAATTATATCGACATTTTTCAATCGATATGTCGATATTTTAGGAGATATATAATATAATATAACAACCTAATGTGGAGTTTTATATTTGAGCCGTTTGGGGTTGAAACACTAAGGCTATGGGGTCCATGTGTCCATTTAGCTTTTCGGGACATCGTGAAGCGGTTGGTCGACTCTTCACGTTGTTTTTTTTTAAAAAAACTGGCGGCTGTCCTTTTTTTTCGGCCAAAGCATCAGCATTGCTTTTGTGCTTTTTTTTATCAAACAAGGTTTTTATCGAGAAACAAGCAAAAAACAACTGTTAGGTCTAAAAAATATTGGTACCGTAAAACGGGGTTAATAGAAACGCAGGGGTGAATAGAAACAAAACTTCGAAGGGGATATTCGCGTTAGTTTAACATTGCTTGTTCCTACAAGGAGTCTTATTGTTTTTTGAGTATAATTTTTAGTAATCAATATTATTGAATCGCTGTTAAATCTCATTTAAAGTTTTGTTTCGATTCATCCCGTTATCCGGTATATCTAATTCTTTTTGGAATATGTACACGCAGCTACGTATCATACTTATACATATAAGCTACATTTTCATTCAGTATAAGCTAGATTAGCTTATTGTACACATACTCGTACACCCACACCACACACACTCATTCCATGCTACCATACCTTTTAAGTTTTAATAAGTGTTGTGTACTTACTTACTTGTGATAGACTAAGTTTTATGCTTAAAATAATTCCTACTATGTGCGGCAAATTGTAAATCAATCAACAATAGGAGGAAGGCGCCTGTGTCTGTAACACAGTGTATATTAGCACAGGCACAGACGTTTAATCTGTCTCAAATAATGATTGCTCTGTATTTCATATACACTAGTTACAAAAATTAAGGGATATTTTATTTTATTTATTTAAGGAAAAACAAACAGTAGCACAATAAGATATAGAAATATTATCTTAAATATACATTTTAACCAATTACGCTACCCACTACGTTCTCCACAGATTACAATTAAAAAGAATTTAAAACTAGCTAGTAACAGAGGTACAAAGTCTATAGAACAGTCAAAATATATAAAAATAAACCGAAATTTTTGGGTGATTTTCAACGAGCTGTTATTCCGAGGAAAATGATCGTACAGAAAAAAAAACTTGTAGCTCCAAGTGTCTAGTTTTCAGATTTTTAGATAAAAATGATTTAATATAATAAAAAATGTAATAGCATTCTTATATTTTATTTGAGATGGACAAATTGTGTTTGGCTTTTTGAAAATGAAGATTAAAAGATAAAAGATTGTATGGAAATCCTGTACAATGAGAGGTCAGCTATGTGGTCGTATGCACTTATATCGAAAACGATAAAGATGTTTTTAATAATGATTTATTGTACGCTAATTATCGATGACTTTATCGTTACCGACGTACTTACCTATACGTGTACCTAAGTAAATTTGAGATTGTGTAAATTTGTCTAATAACCTTTACTTATTGGACATAAAAGAAGACCTCTTCAGAAAGGTCAGGTTTGTAAATGCAATCGGCGTGAGTACTTGACCAGGGTGACCAGTGGAGCCAGACCCGGAACAATTACCTGTAGGTCATACAAATATTTGTTCCGTGCGGGGTTCGAACCCACAACACGCGGTGCAGCAGCCGATGGCTCAACCACTGCGCCAACCGTGTCGCCGTCGTCGTGTCGTATATTCTGAACAACATATTATTTATTTTATGAAAGTAATGATACTTTATATTTAGCTGCATAGTAATTTGCTCAGCAATCCTAGTGCGCATAACGCATTGCGTGGCAACACTATCACACTATCGTTCTTATGAATCTGCAATTCAATAAGATACCAGACAGGTACGAGTCTGAATCGCACACAAACGTTCTGTACAGAGGTTTGGTTATTAAATAAATAAACAATGCTGAACAATCCACACAGCATCATCTAGCCCCAAGCTAAGCATAGCTTGTGTTATGGGTACCTACTAGATGACTGATATACTTAATACAATACATTACATATATAGATATTTTTATTATACATAGCAAATACCCAGAACACCCGGAACAAATCATTGTAGATCGTACAAACATTTGTCCCAAGGCGGGAATCAAGCCCGCAACCTCTTGGGTTGGAGGCGGACCTTCGCCCGCTGCGCCACATAGGTCGAGGAATTGTTCAGGTACTACTACTATCACCAGAATCATTTATCATCTGCCTAGCCTTTTCTTTTTACGGCTTCCAGTCTAACCGGATGCGCCTATTGGCCTAGCTCTGTTCTGTCTCCTGCTTGATATGGAGGGAAGTGTGAAATTATGTATTTTTCTAACTCCTCCGCTGTTCTTTTCTGATTAATTTCGTTGCGGGATCCAAGACAGTTGAATTGTTTCTCCGGGACTCGTCGGGCTTCGTTGTCTCGACGCTTTTCTAGTGGTCGCCACTGTTGATGCTGGTTTTCAGGAATTGCAGTGGTTTGGGAATAGTGTGGCGGGCTTGTCCAAAAGAAGTCAAACCAGATGCAGCTGAATACTAGTACTTTACATGGAGCGACTGCCTATCTGACCTCCACAACCCAGTTAATGGGCAACACGATGCACCTTGGTAAGACTGGTTGTCAGACTTTCGAGCTACTGACTACCCGTAACGACTGTCAAAGAACTACAAATGACAGCCACGGTCACCAAAATAATTGACATGACTGAAATATTCTTCTACTTCTAAAAAAAGCGCACACAGCGTCAGATTTTTCTTCGTATGTGGTGAGATAGATGTCGCTATAGAGGTGCGGAACCCTGAAAAGACATTTTAAGATACTCTTAACTAATAGGTATCTATTATTTCATGAAATGTGCAGATTGACCTAAAATAGTGAGTTTGTGTTACCAAACAACTGTCATAACTGACTGAGCTAATGTATTAAGCTAGAATTATCATACTACTATACAGTATACATATTAGGGTTGAAACTCTTGGTTCATATTTCTATTTAGTTTTTCGGGACATCGCGAAGCGTTTGGTCGTCACGTGACCAGAGGGCAGGCCTTTTTTTGGCCAAATAATCAGCATTTTGAACTTAGACGTTAGTAATTATTTCAATTATGGTCTTTTGTCTGGTTTTCGGTCTTTTATTTTGGCCAAAGAATCGGCATTGCCATTAAACGTGGCAATGCTGCCAGCCTTCTGGGCTTTCCCGTTGACAGTGATGCGTATGAATTTTTCGATGCCCTGTGATTCTTTATTTATTTCCTTCTTTTCATGGACTATATTGTGAATGCGAACATTTGTCGGTACGTGTGTGTGTGTATTTGTCACTCCAGCATCCGTAAACGGCTGAACGGATTTCGATCAACTTTGTTATGAAGCCTGGATCAACACGTTTTTTATCCCGAAAAGAAGTGTATCATTCCTATTCTAGTATATAGAAATAAATGAAATTGAAGTGTCTGTTTGTGATATAAATATATCAGCTTTTTACTAAGTTCATATGAAGTTTATACGTTAGTAATGCCATATACCTTTTTTTTTAATTTTAATAAAAACGTTGCCCCACACTAGGAATTTCTCCTGTATCGTGGGTGCGTTTACAAACATTTAAACTCACATACACCAACATCCAGAGCCGGAACAAATACCTGTAGGTCATACAAATATTTTTTCCGTGCGGGGGTCGAACCCACAACACGCGGCGCAGCAGCCGATGGCTCAACCACAGCACCAACCGTGTCATCAAATTTGTCTGTCTGTCCGTTTGAGGTAATCTCCAAAACGGCTGACTATTCTGAAGGGACTTTCACTGGTACATAGCCGATCTGTCAAGGAGTGATTAAATCTATTTTTATTGCTTTAGAAAGCTGAATAATCAGCGAGTATTATTTGCAAAAAACACGGTATACAGGACGGTAAGGTAAAGAAAATTGTAGAACATACATGTTTTGCTTCATAAATAAATAATAATAATAAATAAATAATAAATAATGCTGGACAATCCACACAGCATCATCTAGCCCCAAGCTAAGCAGAGCTTGTGTTATGGGTACTAGATGACTGATATACTTAATACAATACACTACATAGATAGATATTTTTTATTATACATAGCAAATACCCAGAACACCCGGAACAAATATTTGTTGATTGTACAAATATTTGTCCCAAGGCGGGAATCGAACCCGCAACCTCCTGCGTCGCAGGCGGACCTTCGCCCGCTGCGCCACATAGGTCGTCAAATTTCACATGCAGAACAATATAACTGTCATCATCGGATTATATGCTCTAGGAACTCTATAAGTAACATAGGTTACTTACTAGCGGCCCGCTCCGGCTTCGCACGGGTATAAAAAATATATATACATATATATAACAAAGACTCAATTTGACGGCACGTCCTTTCTCTCTATAAAAATATGTAATGGGTGACTCATTGCGAACGTTAAATGAAATAGACAGTATCGAAATTGCGCGCAGTATTGAGTGCGACTCTTCGGAGTTAGCAGAACGTATAAATATTAAAAGAAATTATTTTACCGTGGTCGCTCAAAATATAAGGAGTATCTCTTGTAATTTTGACGATTTTTTGCTTACACTTTCCACCTTTAAGTTCGAAACTGATGTTATTATACTAACGGAATGTAGACTAACACCTGGAATTATTATCCCTCAACATAATAATTCATCGTATAATACGTCACACCACTTAAACCAAAACGATGGGGTGGTTGTGTATATCAAAAACCATCTGAAATCTAAAATTAAGGAAATAAAATTATCCCAGGCGTCTTGTCTGCAGCTAGAAATTCTTAATAATATTATATTATGTATTTACCGATCCCCATCAAACATGAATACTGAGACATTTATCAGTTCATTAAGTTCCCATCTCGATACCCTACAAACTCAGAAAAATATTATCATAGCGGGAGACATTAACATAAACATTAAACCGAAACATATAGAATCTTCTTATGAACATAGAAATAGAACTAATTACCTCGACACGTTGTCCCTGTACGGAATACTACCTGGGCATATTCTACCGACCAGAAATGAAAACTGCCTAGACCATTTTATGTTGAAAATAAACAAACAAAAAACATTAGCATCCATTGTTATTTTGGACACTAGCATAACGGATCACTACACAACCCTTCTATCCCTATCAAAATTAAAAAACACCCCTTTAGCTAAGAAAACTAGATCCACTATCGATTTTGAGCAGGCACTTAAGCATGTACAGGAGAGCAATCTAGCAGATTTACTATTCTGCAATGATCCGGAAACCCTAACTAATCTATTGGTGTACAAACTAACGGATTCCATCTATAAAAATACTACTACAACTAAAATCCCCAACAGTAAGCTTATTATAAAATCATGGATTACCCCGGGAGTTTTACGTTGCATTAGAAACCGTAATAAGATGCAAAAAGACAATAAAAGGGACCCACACAATGACATATTAAAAATAACTTATATTAGATATAGAAAACATTGTAATAATCTTATCAAAAAAATCAAAAGGAAATACGAAAGAGACTTAATTACTAAATCAGTTACAAACAACAAGTTACTTTGGAAGAATATAAAAACTATAACTTACACAAATAAACCTAATAATTGCAATAATGACTTACTTAATATAAAATCCACTCCCTTAGAATCTGTAAACTATATTAACGATTATTTTGCGAATATTGGTAAGAATCTTGCTCAAAAAATTCATCCAGTTTTCAACTGTGATCAACATGATCTGCATAGTTCACAACAAACTCAGCCCAACTCCTTCGCATTATTGGACACTGACAATGATGAAGTGAATCACATTCTAATGAGTCTTAAATCTGATAGTGCGTCTGGTTGGGACAATGTTCCTACTGCATTCCTAAAGTATATACGAAAGGAAGTTACTCCCGTAATCACACATCTTGCTAATCTTTGCTTTAGTGATGGCATCTTTCCGTCCTCTTTAAAGCTCGCTATTATTACGCCAGTGTACAAGGGTGGGGACAGAGACGATGTCTCCAATTTTAGACCAATATCTGTATTACCTTGTATATCTAAAATAATAGAAAAACTTATAAACACAAGACTCTTAGCTTACTTAAAAGATTTCAATATTTTATCTCAATCACAATTCGGCTTTCGTCGAGGGATTTCCACTGAAGATGCAGTTACTGCCCTAAGCACTTATATAACTGAACAACTGGACAAAGGCAAAAAGTGTGTAACTGCATTCTTAGACCTAAAAAAAGCCTTTGACACCGTCTCTGTCCCAATACTTGTACGAAAGTTGGAAAGTATAGGAATTCGCAGTATGTCACTTAACCTTCTCAAGGATTATTTCGGTAATAGGAAACAGAGGGTAAGGGTTGGCCAATACACTAGTGAAGATGCAAACACGTCATACGGCGTCCCTCAAGGAAGCGTATTAGGACCAACATTGTTCCTTGTTTATATAAATGAGCTTTGCAGCATTAACATTGTAGACGCGAAAGTCTTCTGTTACGCGGATGATACTGCGGTTGTCTTTACTAGTGACACTTGGCAGAACGTGAAACTAAGCGCTGAGTCAGGATTGGCTGAAATCGCCAAGTGGCTAAGAATGAATTTGCTAACATTTAACATAACTAAAACAAACTACATATGTTTCAGTGTACATATCTCAATGTACACAACCAGGATCTGATTTCAATATAAAAATTCATGGTTGCTCTAACAGTAAATGGTCAAGTTGTAACTGTTTAACCATCAACAAAGTAACGCATGTTAAGTACCTAGGGGTTATCGTGGACCAAAGATTATCTTGGTACCCACACATTGAACAGGTTGCCAACAGAGTCAGGAAATTAAGTTGGATGTTCAGGACTCTCAGGCACGTCATTCCCAAGACTGCTGGAGATCGTCCAGGTCATCAAAAAGATTTCCTGAAAATGGTTTATGTTGCGCTAGTCCAGTCAGTACTTTCTTACTGTATACCTGTCTGGGGTGGCGCAGCAAAGACTAAATTTCTAGTTGTTGAGCGGGCCCAACGCGCTCTTATCAAGTGCATGTATTTTAAAAAGAATAGATATCCTACCGAAGATCTATTTAAAATTAGTAATTTGCTCTAGGTCAGAAAATTATATGTTACACAAATTGTACTAAAAAAACATAAGACACTTTCCTATGATCCTAGCATTTTGTTAAAAAGAAGGAAAGATATTATTTTAAATATTCCTAGTACAAAGACCTCACTTGCCAGTATGCAATTTAGCAAAAGATCTGCTGCGCTGTATAATAAGATTAATAAATATACTTACATTTATCCTAAAAATTACTATGAAAGTAAAAAAATGCTAATGGAATGGATAAAAACACTTACCTACAACGACACCGAAATACTTCTGAAACATTAACACATACACTCACCCACTCACTCAGATATTAACCTACACCCACACATACATACACTTGATTTATTGTATTATTATTATTTTCTGTATAAAATTACGTCTTGTTTACCGTTAAGACACATTTTGTTACGGAAGAGCGGAGCCTCCTAACAAAGGCATTATCTGTCTAAAAGGATGCTCCAATCATAAAAATTGTTAAAACGAAACTTGCTTTACCAATAAACAATTTTTATTATTTAAATAAACCTTCCTCTTCCATCACTCTATCTATTAAAAAAAAACCGCATCAAAATCCGTTGCGTAGTTTAAAGATTTAAGCATACATAGGGATATAGGGATAGAGAAAACGACTTTATTTAATACTATGTAGTGATTTACAAAACTGCGCTTGAAAGGGGGTGTGGGGGGGGGGGGGGGGGGGATGTTATAGTACGAAGGGGCTGAAGTGCTGGTCTGAAATAAAACTTCAAATTTAAACATCTACAATTTAATTTTGTATCTTGCGGAATACAAATTTTGTGGGATCCTTATAATTAACTTGTAACTACATAATTATTACGCCCTGGTTTAGCGACATAGGCAGACCTGGCGTAAGGTAAATATAAGGTAGGTATAATATAAATACTAAAGTACGGGCTAGATATGTGGACGTTTTAGACAAGTTTAGTTTGAGGAAGCATTTTATAGCAAAAAAAAAGCGTAATAATCTTTTTTATTAAATAAACAAATATATGTAAAAAAAAAGTAGTGTAATGGATTTTACTCGTTTAAAATAAATAAAATGGTTTTTAAACACAAATATATATTTTTCATGGGAGGCCGTTGTCGCCCATATTGCAGGGAGTAGGTAACTAAAAAAATATTGGTTGTAAGAAATTCTAATCCATCGCCCGTTATGGGTAAATACTAAACATGTCTAAAAACTGTCACTAAATGTAACTAATATTACTAGGTACTTTAATTTATCAATCTACTTAAAAAGAGATTTTTTTAAACAATAAAAAAACATGCGATTTTGAAAAAAAATATTACGCATCTTGTAGTATTACAATAATTGTAAAATTATTTAAGCTTACATTACAATATTCTAAAAGTGCTATATTTAAAAGGCTTCGTGACCTTTTTAAACAAACAATTGACGACCAAATTTACAAATAACGAAATCCTTATTTAAAAAAATAAAATCTTATTTTGTAATACAAATAAAAATGTCATTACTTCTTTTTGATAAATTCATTTTGGAGCAAGTAAAACTAAAAATAGATAATTGTGCCTATTCGCTTGTTGAGAAGCTAAGCTAAATTAAGCATACTTTCATCTCTTTCTCTGTTATAAAAAAAGAAAGAGACGGACACTTAAAAGAGCTGTCAATTTTAGTTGTACTGGCACTTCGAAACAAACATGGTTGTCATTTAAAAGGTATTGACCAAAAATATGGTCAAGTTCAAGACAAAAACTGATTTGATATTTCTTACTCGGTACATAATTCGCCGTCCTTTTCTCGAGCTATCTGTCAGAAAGAGATGTCAATGGTCTAAAGTTTAGTTTGTGAACAAGAGAACCGGTCCTAATATCCTCCGAACCTAATGTCAGCCACGGTGACAAGTCTCAACAGAGATTATCCAAGTAAGCAGGAGATACTCTCTGATCTCCTGCTTACTTCACTAAGCTCTGTTTCTCTTGTGTCTCTGTTCCTTTACTCTCATAGTCCAATGGAACGAATCCACGAGAACGCACAAGCCGAAGTAAAACTTAACTATTATTCCCGATACAGTTTTTTTGTAAGCCATGTCTTTTAAATAATAGTATTTATTTACTTAAGTGAAAAAAGCGGCATACAATAAATCTACGGCCGAAATAAGCCGCTGTTTTGAAGAAATAAATAAGTTGTGATGTTTTTATTAGTAATATATGGCAAGAAAAAAATACTAGCCTAGATTATTTTGTAAATCTACTTTTGTCCCAAAATACTCCTGTTTATGGCGATTTTTATCACCGGGAATGTTTTCGAAGTTTTATGATATGTTTTCTGCATGTGAATTTCAGTTTTTATCTGCATTGCTTTATTTTTTATGGCGTGTCATAATCTTAACGAGGGCACCCAGCTGATAGGATTTTTCCTGATAATTATGTCCAAATTTTATTAAATTAATTTAGCTTTTAAATAATTATGAAGAAAAATATTTAATAATTAAATAAATGTAATATTTATTGAGCCGTTTGTTCAGAAAATATGATGATAAAAGAATTAAATCTCAACAATTTAATTAAGTTTGTCAATGATTGGGTACCTTTCTAAATATAAAATTGACAAAAAAAAAAATAGGAAATTTATTGAAAATGCATGTTCATTGTCAGTAAAATCCATTTTCGGATCTGGGAACCCTAATCAATTGACCGGCCAGCTAGATTTCATATAAATATTATGTAAGACGTTAAGGCCGTACCTAGTCGCCAACGTTAGAAATAGCTGTCAAATATTTAGCTGTTTCAATTGGTTGATAACTAAATTTATGAAAATGAAATTATAATATAAATAATGCTGGACAATCCACACAGCATCATCTAGCCCCAAGCCAAGCAGAGCTTGTGTTATGGGTACTAAATGACTGATATACTTAATACAATACATTACATAGATAGATATTTTATATTGATTGATAATAAACTAAAATAATTTATCAATACATATTACTAAAAATTAAATGATGAAATATAGCTATATAGGACATAACAAAAGAGTGATAGAAATAAAACAGAATTAAATGTTGTAAATGTTTAGCTGCAAAAAAAAGCATTCAAAAAGTTTCCAAATGCTTTTCTTAATACCTAAAACGAAACATTTAGTTTTACAATAATGGTTATTGCATCATTGTCAATATTTTAGTGCGCCATAGAGTGATATTTCATAACATCACGTAGTCATGTAGTCATGTCTCAAAAGTACTTTTTTAATAGAGAAGTCATGTACTCTAGATGGCCGGTTAGTTGAAAAAGGCCACTTGATTTCAGCACGTCATAGTATTTGGGTGACCACTGAAAACCAGCGCTGCGGCTCAGCATAATGCTACGCCAAGGGAAGCCCCCATGGCACAGCATTATGCTGAAACGTATCCTTCGTACCAAAGTCACGACGTAAAACTGCCGACAATTTCCCGTGTTTTTTTGTTTTGTTTCACTAAACTACGCTAAGCAAGATAACTGTAAAAATATAGTTTTATTTGTATGCACGTTCGTCTGATAATATTGAAATGAACTTTTCTATCTTTATTTCAATACAGCAAAGTATTAGATGGCTATTTGCTACCTGATCAACTCTTAGGATGCACAAGCATTGAGGAGTTGGGACAAATTAAATTACATTATAACATAATAAACACGATTAAAAAAATATGTGATGCCATTGTTTATTTATTATTATAAAATCTTATTTAGATTAAAAGCCTATTTTGAGATTTTTATACAAACTACTTAATAATTCTTGATTAATTTAGTTGTTTTTTTTTTTCATTTACCATTTAAAAATAGTAGGTAACTACTTAGATAAAAACGTCCGTATTTTTGTGTTATTTTAATTCTGAATTTAAATAGACATGACTAACGATATACCTACTTACTTTTAAATAAAAATTATAGTTCTAGACTAAACATTAGTTTACGTTTCGATAATATTAACATTTTTACTGAGAATTTTACAAGTTCTTAAAGCCAAAAAATGACACTGAGATTCTGTGAAACAAATGGTATGAGTACCAATGAGAGCTTTTTAACTAAAATAAATGGCGTCTGGCGTCCAGAATTATTACTGAAAGCGACGCCACGTGAGTGATTTGTATTTATAACGAATGTAAATTTAATCGATTTACGAAATACTTAGAAAACTAATTAAGTACTGGCTTGGAATGCATAGATATAATGTTTATCTACGTATAATTGAAATTACATAATATATAAATTTGTTGAGAAAAACAACAATGAAGAATTAGTGGACACTAGGAAAAGTGAAATCCTGTCCTAGAAAAGTAATAGGTAAGTATGTGTCCTAGGTAAAAAATATGAAGTCTATTTAGTCCGTCAGTAAGATTACCAAAAAAAATTGGACACGTATTTTTTGCTTACTTAATTCAATAAAAAGTGACAATGATATAGCACATCGAAGGTCAGCAGAAGGGGCTTGTGACGTCACGCCGTGCTACACTATTAACGAAAAGTGTAGCACGGCGTGACGTCACGCGCAATTTCAACGCACTATACCGTCGTCATTTTTGGTTTACGTGACAAAAGAAAAAATACGTGTCCAGTATTTTTGAGTAATCCAACTTTCGGACCAATCAGATTTTATAAGGACACTACCCTATTGGTATGTAAGTGAAATTCATAATTGAGAAATGCCTAATCTATTCTTAATCAGTGTTTTCTCTTACAAATTATTTTATGATAATTATTAAAATATCAAATCCATCTGATATGATGTAGGTATGGCTCAACCATGGTTCAAAAATTAAAAAAAAAAACATTATTTGAGTATTTAACTTAGAACTATTCAAAAAGTAATAATTAAAAACTAAAAATAAAGCTGCAAAAATACTTAAAATTATAGTAAAATAAATTCTTTATTACAAAAAAAAGATCCTATTATGTACTAAAAATAATAATAGTAGCTACCACCATTTCTAGTTTACATTGTATAAAAATATTTATTAATAATAAAAAAAAAAACAATTTAATCCAATTCCTTTAAATACTACAGTCAAAATTGTAACTTTTTTTTTACTTTCCTTCCTTTGGGAATTGCAGTATCCAAGTTGAAAAACCTTTGATTGATACTGCTAAAATAATAATTTTATAAATCAAAATAAATTATTTAAAACGTTTTATTTTAAATTAATGTCATTATTTGTTGATGGCGTTGTTATTTCTCTGTCATAGCGCCTCCGATTGTATCTAAGCAACATTAGCTAGACACCTTTTTCTTTACATTCAGTTAAAAAAGATCTTTTTTTTCGTGAAATTGTGACAGTTCTTTGTAAGCACCACATTGTTTTCTGCAAACAATATCGCTAATAACGTTCCAAATAACGTAAAATATCACTGTAAGTAATAGTATACACAAAGAAACCTAAAAAAAAGTAGACCGATGTCATTATTAGTAAATGTAAATTATAATGTCAAAATGTAATATTTATAATAAATAGTAATAAAGTTAAAATGTATAACTACATAATTAAAATAATTTTATTTTTTATAAATCGTATTCAATTTATTAAATCAATTTATGAGAATGATTGGCTGTTTATAAAGCATCGATAAAGACACGTTTACGTTCCGGCTATTTCAGTTATAATAATTATTTTCCTTAAGACAATCGTCACTTACAAAAGATAGTAAAAGAACAAGAAAATGGTTAGATGTCACCTAATAAGCGAATTCACTTCTTTCTTGCAATAAGGCAGATGCAAGTTTGAAAACAAATAATAAAACTATGTATTTGGGTACTTGCATTTGCGTATTAGTTTCCAAACATATAAACAAATATGTGCTTTCGGAAAAATAACTTTAATACCCAGAAATAAAGTCTAGTTTGAGCTAACCATGATTTTTGCGACTTTTTCAAACAACATACCAAATATGTTATTCTGAATATAATAAATTGCAAGTGGCGTAAACTTTAAATAAAATCAATTGAAAATAAGAGCTTGGTTAGACTTTAATTAATTAAAGTAATTATTTAGTTGTTACGTCATTGCAAAAATTGGTTTATAATTTATTTAAAAAATAATCTTGTTGAAGTCGTGAAAAAATGATAAATTAAATCGTGATCATAAAAACGGTTAATTTATATTATTATAGTAGGACGGATAATAATTACATAATTGCACTTATGGAATGTGTGTTTAAACAGTTATTTTTCACTATTATAATAATATACTAGTACTTCTAAAATACTTAATAATACATATAATAATTTTCTTATTATTAATTGGACCTTATTAATAAATGTTTTATCTTGATTGATTTACTGGTTTACATCACGGGAATCTCAAAAACTACGTTTTTTATTATTATTGCAAATTATCATTTTAGTAATTCACTGGGTAGTGAATGGCTGGCATAAAAAGCAAAAAATAATAATAAGGTTTTTTAATTATTATTTTGATAATTGCTTTAATAAAAAAGAAAAATATTTTTTTAATATTTTTTTAATTTAATTGTTTTTTTTTTTTCAGTAATTTAAAAAATATGTAATAGATAGTAGTGAACATGTATTAATAAGGTCATGTAGGGTCAGCAGATTGTGATAATGTCCATACAAATAGATCTGTGACATTAGTTGTGACAATCTCTGTGGATACGAATGTTATATTCGATGAAAGGTATCTTATGTTCATGAATCGGGTAGCACAGCTCCTGAAAAAGAAAAAAATAAGTTAGTAACATCATAACATCACGCCTGTATTGCCCAAAGGGTTAAGCTGGGATGTAACTACACATTTCGCCAGTTATGATTAAGTACCATGTCGTATCTCTTGCCGTTTACCATACATTCCGGTTGGAAAAACCCAAAAACACTTTGCTCGACCCGGGAATCGAACCCAGGACCTCATTGCAACAGTAGAACTTGCAATCACTATACCAACTCGTGGCTTAATAAAAACAGCCACACGGGTTGATCGAAGATTACGCTACGCTTGCAGAGGTCAGCCTGTGGATGGGTGGCCGTTGGTAACATATTGAGACTCCTCCGTGCGTCAGAAAGCACGTTGCAAAGCCGTTGGTCCGGGGCCGGCTGTTTTTAGTAGATCTTTGACAGTCGTTACGGGTAGTCAGAAGCCTGATAATCTGACAACCAGTCCCACCAAGGGGTATTGTGTTCCCCTGTAACTGGGTTATGGAGGTCAGACAGGCAGTCGCTCCATGTAAAATACCAGTATTCAGCTGCATCTGGTTAGACTGGAAGCCGACCCCAACATAGTTAGGAAAGGCTAGGCAGATGAGTGTTTTGCAGATGGATGGATGGTTCAAACTCGCAGTTGGTCCCGGTAGGTGGCGCTGCTCGTTATAGAAAACCAACTGACCTTGTTCAGCAGCTTCAGAGGCTGAAAGCTGGCTCTGACTCTGAGCATTCTGTCCACATTGCACTCCAACGCCATCTTGATACTCCAAGTGTCATCAGCTAACGCTGGCTTTGGGGGTTCCTTGATAGACTGGCAGGATTTGGACGAATCATAGGTGCATTGCAGATCACAAAGACGGAACTCCTTGATTTTTAAGGATCTGTGGGGAGGAGAAGTGGTTTTTAATCGTCAGCATCACTCGTTACTGCCCCACTGCAGGGCAAAGGCCTCTTCTCATATAGAGAAGGCACGAGCATAAATATCTCACGTATTCAAATTAGTTCACGTGGAATGGGTTAAAATTTCATAGGTTTTTTGTTTTTGCATAGAACCCTAATTCTTTTTCTGAAATAAAATGTATGTCTGTCTGTTTGTTTGGGCTAATCTCTGAAACCGCTTAAACGATTTTGACAGGACTTTGACTGGCAGATAGCTAATGTTATAATGAGTAACTTAGGCTTGTTATGATGAGTAATTTCAGAAATAATTAGTTATTAATCTAATATATAAAATTCTCGTGTCACAATGTTCGTTCCCATACTCCTCCGAAACGGCTTGACCGATTCTTATAAAATTTTGTGTCCATATCGGGCAGGTCTGAGAATCGGCCAACATCTATTTTTCATACCCCTAAATGATAAGGGTGGTCCACCCCAAACATTATATATGGCAAAACAACGTTTGCTGGGTCAGCTAGTATAGTTATAAAAATAGCGTCCAAAGGAGTCGGTTACAAACATACAAGTGAAGCTAATATAAAGCGTGTAATTAGGGATCTGCTCAAAAGAGATGAAAACCCCTGTTTTGTTAAATTCTATGAGGACAAAGTCGTGGGCATGGCTAATAATAAGTAAGAAGTCTGAATTCTCAAACCCCGGCCATATTGATTAATGCTTGTGCCTTTTGTATGAGAAGCTTCCTTTGCTAAATATATGTAAACTAGCTTTTGCCCGCGGCGCGGTTAGGAAGTGGGGGGTTAGAAAGAGACAAAAGTAGCCTATGTCACTCTCCATCTCTTCAACTATCTCCACTAAAAAGATCACGTCAATTCGTCGCTCCATTTTGCCGTGAAAGACGGACAAACAGACACACACACTTTCCCATTTATAATATTAGTATGGATGCTTACCTACGGAGGAGCTCGTGGTTAAATATAAACAGCCGCACGGGTTGATTGAAGGTTAAGCTACGATTGCCGAGGTCAGTCTGTGGATGGGTGACCATTCGAAACATATCCAGACTCCTTCGTGCCTCGGAAAGCACGTAAAGCCGTTGGTCCCGTTTAGAGATCTTTGACAGTCGTTACGGGTACTCAGAAGCCCGAAAGTCTGACAACCAGTCTTACCAAGGGATCTCAGCCTAATTTGAATAAATGAATTTTGATTTTGATTTCGTGTTGCCCAGTAACTGGGTTGTGAAGGTCAGATAGGCAGTCGCTCCATGTAAAATACTGGTATTCAGCTACATCCGATTAGACTGGAAGCCGACCCCAACATAGTTGGGAAAGGGCTAGGCAGATGATGATGAGTATGGATGCTTACCTGAATGTCAAGTCGACGTGCTTATTGCTGAGGCAATGTGACAGCGGCAATGTGTAGTTGAAATTGTGTATATTGTTGGCGCACACGTGCTCAGTGAAGAGGGACGAATTCATGATGGACTTGCTCGAGATACCCACGCGGACTGTGTCGCATTCTGTAATGAAAGAAATGGTTGTCTGTAAAGCCGGTTTACGGACGATAATTTTACGTGATAAAGTCATAACGACGACCGATGTGGCGCGGCGGGCGAAGGTCCGCCTCATAGCAAATACCCAGGAACAAATTTTTGTAGATCGTACAAACATTTTTCGCAGGGCGGGAATCGAAACCGCGACACGCAGCTCAGCAGCCAATCCCTCAGGCACTGCGCCAACCGTGCCGTCGATATTACACATAGGATTATAACCATGATAATTTTATTAATTAAGGCAGTCGCTCCATGTAAAATACTGGTATTCAGCTGCATCTGGTTAGACTGGAGGCCGACCCAAACATAGTTGGGAAAAGGCAGGCAGATGATGAATTATATTAACTATCACGCAAAAGAAATAATTGAGATGTATGGAAAAAGAAGACCGCGCCGATTCTAAATAATTTGGGATAAGGCCAGGAGAATAAATAAATAAATAATAATGCTGAACAATCCACACAGCATCATCTAGCCCCAAGCTAAGGAGACCTTGTGTTATGGGTACTAGATGACAGATATACTTAATACAATACATTACATAGATAGATATTTTTATTATACATAGGAAATACCCAGACCACCCGGAACAAATATTTGTAGATACAAACATTTGTCCCAAGGCGGGAATCGAACCCGCGACCTCTTGCGTCGCAGGCGGACCTTCGCCCAATGAATGACCAGCATAAAAGAAGATAAATTGAATTTAAACTCACCATGGGACCCACTACCCTCATGTGAGTGTAGCTCACTGAATATATGCATCTCCTCTGAACTGCTCTTCATTTCTTCTCTTGTATCCCTGTTACTCACATCTCTTTTTGTTCTACTCCCGTTATCAGTGCCATTTTGTTTAATCGGTTCCAAATGATTAGCTATGATATCTTCGTGCTTTTTAAAAGAATCATTACCATTATTTCTCAGTGAGACTGTTTCAGATTCTGATTCAGTTTTCAATGCATCTGTGATGTTCTTTTCCGGATTCATGGGTATGTTAATCAGTTTGTCTCTTGGTAGTTCTAAGGGTTTTATGTGTAATTGCAATGTGTCATTTAGTTCCTTCTCGGGTTTTGACCTTTCCAAGGGCTCCTGGTTGTCGTAAGTCTGCGGTGAGTCGAGGCCACACGGGGACTGGAATTAAGGGACCATGTTTATATACGGGGTTCACTGTGTTATATTACACACACAGAAACAGTATGTACGTGCATCCTATATCCTACACACACACACACACACTTTATTTGCTGTAGATGTTCAGTGGCCCTTTGCCATTGTGTGTATGTCTGATTCACGTACACAATGTTTCTACGTGCGTTCGCCTTGACGTAAATAGAAATAATGCAGACAGTCACGAACATAAATACCTCAAATTAACTCAGAATTTAACTTTTACTAAAATATTGATAGAAGTATTAGTGTTATGAACACAGTATTCTCGAAGCCATACTAATATGAAATAGGGCTTTCCTCAAAGTTTTAATCATTATTGCACGAGAAAATGACTTTTGAATTTTGTGTCAGGGTAAGATATTTATGCTCGTAACTGTACGTGCATATAAAATGCTACACACACATCCAAAGAAACCGGCCTTCATGAGATAAGCCCTTTTGAAGCGAACCATTGGAAGTTCTTTAATTTGGTTAGGAATCTTGTTGTAAATCTGGATACACATAGGATAACAGCTTCGCCTATATAGTTCCGTTTTTATTCTAGTATTAATAAGTCTATTAGAATATCTGGTTTTAAAAGTACATTTATCTCCCAGTTTTTCAAACATTTCTGGATGGGATTTGGTAAATTTACAACATTGTACCTACTAAAACTACTTAAGAGATTGGAGTATGATATCTTACCAATATTAATCTGATCCATGCGGCGATCCTTATTATTTCCTTTTGTAGCAGCGTGTAAATAATTTCAAAAATGCAATATGGCTTGTTATCAAGATAATTTTATGGGTATGAATATACTTATACGCTGAGGGACATTGACGCACTACCTGATACCATTAGTTCAGTAGGTACAGACGCCAGCATATCAAGCCATCCCTAACTGTCAAATTTTCTCAATTGAACATAAACCTTATTCTTTTGTGATAGAGTTGAAAAACTATCCAGGATATTTGTCAGATTGGGGTAGCTTGATGTGCTGGCCTCTGTACTTAATTCTGGATGAGTACCTCAGCGTTGATTTTTTTTGTATTATTGAACTCAATAAGATTATTAATTAAAAATGAAGAATTCAATACGATAACCAACATTTACGCAGACGAAGTCGCGGGAATAAGCTAATTGGGACAAGCCCGCACACTACTCTCAAACTCCTGAAAACCAGAATCAACAGTGGCGACCACCAGAATAGCGTCGAGACAATGAGGTCCGACGAGTCCCGGAGAAACGATGCAACTGTCTTGGATCCCGCAACGATATTAATCAGAAAAGAACACCGGAGGAGTTAGAAAAATACATAATTTCCACTTCCCCCCATATCAAGCAGGAGACAGAACAAAGCTAGGCCAATAGGCACAAAGGGACGTTTACAACTGGGCATAAGCTATATATCATTATGAATAGTCTTTTTACCTGGCATTCAGGATCCAGTTCGTTATTTGTATTGGCTGCAAAGGAGCATCCGCCGCCGATGATGTCAGCGATCCTGGTAAGAGATATTGGACGCTCGGTTTGAAGAGATTGCAGGGTAGGTACTGTGTCTGCAAAAAGAAGAACATCTGAGTCAATGTTGAGAGAACCACGCAGATATGCAGATTCTCCATTTGATAAACCTATAGTAGTTACGTTGAGATGCTCGTTGCACAAAAACGTTGTCCCACAATAGGAATTACTCCAGTATCGTGGGTGCGTTTACAAACATTCAAATTCACATACACAAACAGCCAGACCCGAAAAAACTACCTGTAGGCCATAGATATATCTGTTCCGTACGGAAATTTAACCCACGACCCGCAGCAGCGACATGCAGCAGCCAATCGCTCAGCCACTGCGCCAACCGCGGCAAAGGTCGGTCCAAGGGTAAGCTAGGCTTGGCGAGGTCTATAGGTTGATGGGTGACCATGTGTAACATATCGGGACCCCTCCGTGCCTCGGAAAGAACTGCGACAATCGTTTCGGTAGTCAGAAGCGCGAAAGTATGACAACCAGTCGTACCAAGGTATATCGTGTTGCCCAGTAACTGGGTTGTGGAGGTCAGGTAGGCAGTCGCTCCGAGTAAAATACTGGTATTAAGCTAACGACCCCAACATAGTTGTGTAAAGGATAGGCTGATGATGATAGTACTTACTTATAAGATTACTTCCATAATTTTTCGTAGGATGCGCAGGAGTGGATACCGTGTGAGGCGGTTCTGTTGGCGCTGTCGTAATGTACTCTTGAGTCGTCTTGTGGGGACCTTTCTCTGAAAGAAGATTTGCATATCAGTGAAATTCCTTACGTTTTTTATTTTATTTTGTTTTTGTAAATATTTATGTATGTACAGTAGAATCCGTTTATTATGACATCGAAAGGAATTGACAAACACGTCATCATAAGCGGACGTCATACAAAACGTTTTGTGAAATGAAAAACCTTTTTTTTGTAAATATGTATGCACTTAAGTATTTTAATACAGAAACATAGTAAATACATATGTATACATACATATTAACGATTGCTTAATGCGGTTCTTGTTTTTAAAAATAATTGAGATTGTCGAATGACCCACGCCAAATTCCTTTGCGAGACATGAGTTAGTTTCTCCTTTTTATTGCACCTTTGTCTTCAATTGTAAATGCTTTACGTCGTTGAGATGACATTTATTTCACAGTAACAAACAAAAAACAATGCGTGACCTTCAAGCGTCAAGTACTCACTGAGATTCAAAACAAAAACGAGCCACGTGCCGAACGTCGTCGTCGGGAATCAACGAACATTACCGGAGGTGTAAAGAATCATGTCGGTCATTATAACCGGACATAATTTATTAAAAATGGGTCATAATAAGCGACATGTCACTGTAAGGGAAGTCATTATATGCGACTTTTTTATAAAGAATTTTATTTGAAAACCAAAATTCGTGGTCAATATTTAATTATAATTGGTCAATATAGGCGGAGTCATAATAAACGGATTCTACTGTAGTTAGTTTTATATTGTAATTAGTAAGTTATTCTGTAAAGTAACTCACCCTTTGCCGTTTTCTTTGATGCCGTGTGTTGTGATGATTTTATATTCTGAAACAAGAAAACGCAGATTTGATGTGAGTTTAGTCCCATGTGATAGGGGGTGAGCCTATTGCCACTATCATCATCATCATCATCATCCTCCTGCCCTTATCCCAATTTATTTGGGGTCGGCGCAGCATGTCTTCTTCTACCATATACTCGTATCTCTATTTGGCGTTATCTCAAAAGTCACCTCCTTTCTAGCCATATCATCTTTCAAGCAATCCCTTCATCGTTTATTTGGTCTACCTATACTCTTGTAACCCTTCACATTCATACTCAAACTTTAACTAACTGGACACAACAGCTAAGCAGAGCTTGTGTTATGGGTACTAGATGACTGATATACTTAATACAATACATTACATAGATAGATATTTTTATTATACATATCAAATACCCAGAACACCCGGAACAAATCTTTGTTAGTAGAAACATTTGTCCCAAGGCGGGAATCGAACCCGCAACCTCCGGCGTCGCAGGCGGACCGTCGCCCGCTGCGCCACATAGATCGTCGCAAACAGTTGCTTATCTACAAAAATCACCTGTATCTGGTTGGGGTCCGGGTGCGTCCTGTGCGCAGGAGGCTCGTTGTTCAACTTGCCATAGGGTGGGTAGTGCATCTTTTCATGACCGCGAATCTCCTTCATCGATATCAGCTCCTGATGCTCCCGGAAGTACAGAGCCGACATTACTACGAGGCTGTAATGAAACAACAAATGTACTAAAAACAATAGTTAAAAAAAAAAAAAAAAAATTGGATTAAGAAAAGTGTAAATAAGAAACAAATGTGCCCCACGCTTTTTACCATTAAAATACATTTGTAAAATTCATTAAATCGAATTTATTAAATTTTATTTTCTATTTTTTAGTTGGATTTTCTATAAAAGCGTGTTTCATTTAGTTTTTTTAAACTATTATTTATTTTCGAATTATTGCATTGTCATCGGTCTTTGACAGGTGTGCAAAATTTGAATGAAATCTGATCGTTTAAAGTGGGTCAAAATAGCGTCCAAAGGAGTCGGTTACAAACATATAAGTGAAGCTAAAATAAAGCGTGTAAAAATGTGTAAATTTTGCCCAGAAGTGGATACTGTGGGAGAGTTGGTTGTTCCTACTTAAATAATACATCTACAAAACTATAAAAAAAGAAAAATTGGTTGTCTGTTAAGTTGGTTTACGGACGATAGTTTAACATGACAACGTCGTAACAAAACATTGATGAAATGATCGCATACATTCGAGTGGAAGAGAGATAGATGATGCGGCGCAAGCGTACAATGAGCGTAACGGGACAATATTGAGATCTTTTCAAATCTATATCTCGACATAAAATTCCGTTTGCAACGCACACACTAGCACCCCAAACCACTCACACACTCACTCCACTTCACACACACTCACACCACACGCTTTCACATACTTTTACATACATCCTCACTTGCATGTATTCTTTAAAAAATATTTTATTTTACGATTTTTATAAATTAATTAATTAGCATTATTGTAATATAAAAAAATGTGACATTTTTATATCAATATGATTAATATATGAACCAGATCGTCTCCAGTGCAACAAAAATAATTGTAAGTAAGAAAAATAAATAAATTATTATTATCCTTTTTCGTGCATGCAGCTGGCGTTCATCAATTTATTAGACGTTGTCACGTCAAAGAACGAAATATGTGCTGGGACACATTGTAGAAATTAAACTTCAACGGACAAGGCCGCTGCCGCCTCTCACCACGCAATATATCATCTACTTGCTCCACGAGGCCGTTACGCTTTTCCGTGACAGAAAATATCTTAATACCCCCGTCTATATAGAAGTTTCAAAAACCACTGCAAATCCTGAAAAGCAGAATCAACAGTGGCGACCACAAGAAAAGCGTCGAGACAATGAAGCACGACGAGTCCCGGAGAAACGATTCAACTGGTCTTGGATCCCGCAGCGAAAATAATCAGTAATCAAAACCAGCCTAGTGCGAGTCGGAGTCGTGCGGAATCTATAAATAAAAAACGAAAACAACAGAAATACATCATCTGTGAAAATTTCAACTGTCTAACTGTCACCACTCATGAGATACAGCTTGGTGACAGACGGACGGACAGCGGAGTCTTAGTAATAGGGCCTCGTTTTACCCTTTGGGCACAGAAAAGAACAATGGAGGAGTTGGAAAAATATATAATTCCTACTTCCTTCTATATTATCAAGCAGGAGACAGAACAGAGTTAGGACGATAGGCATAAAGTGGCGTTAATATAAGGTTACTAAAAGCCCACACAATTAATACACACAAAAAGGTAATAAAAAAAATGAACTACATATTACAAGATACAAAAAAAAAGGGATTTGTAATAACTTTAGCTAAACAAGAAAAAAAAACTAACTAATATCTACTCAAAATATAATATATTATAAATCATGGATGGAGCAAAAAAATATTCATAAGACAATAAACTAAAAACAAAATGGTAACAAACCTGCTTATAACAGACTATGCCATCAATGCCACATCCAGTAAGAAACAAACTACATCCATGTTTGTGTTTTGTTAGACTTATGTTAAGTTTCGGTTATTATTTATCTGTGTACCCACATAATCTGTGCGCTCTAATTATAAATTTAAATTTTAGTGTGTTTCTCAGTAAGTGAATTAACTATGTTATTCTTATGAGAAATCAAGTTGTTTTTAAACCTTAATATAGTGAATATACACTTACCACACGGCCATTATGAAAATTAGTATTGTAATTACAATTTGCAAAAACTTGTTAGAAATCAATTCACTGCTGGTATCCCCATACTCTTTCCGACAGCAAATACCCAATTTGGAGTTGCCATATGAAAAATTCTCGTCACTCTTCAACCAGAGACAAGTGTCCTTTTTCTTCGTCAGCGTACTTTCGTAGCTTTCGTCCGGATATTTTTGTATGGGTTCCGCGTAAGTTGGATTTTCGACATTTTCCGGCTTTTCGAGTTTACTCGAGTGGTATCTCACACAGGTTTTATTATAATTGTAGTATTTCCCATATTTCGAGAAGTTTCCGTGGCAATTTTTGCACTGTTTTCTGGTGTATTTCGGGGAGTTATGGCTTAGTTTATGACAACACTCGTGTTTTCTGATGTTGCGCGCTATATCTCTGATTTGATCTATGGATATATTGCCGTCACTGTAAAGGGATTTTGATGAGTTTGACATTGCTGAGTACCGGGAATCTGAAAAAAAGAAGTAAATGACTTTTAGAGCAGTTTTGATGTTAAGTTCAGTGAAATTTGCTGAGAATCAGCACTTTTTGAACGTCAAAATTTACATAAGACCGTCACCCAAAACGCCCATCCTTCACCACTTCCTAATGTTTTTGCTGGGTAGAAGATGTGGCGAATCAAACTCCCCAGCAAAACTAATGTCTGATAGGTTTGAAGAAACTATTAAATTAGCTAGCACACACCAATATGCCAAAAAATATGTTTACAAAAATCGACAATTACCTAACTCAAGCAACGCCTGCAAGACTGAATAAATAAAAATTTACACACCCCTTTACATCTGGGGGCAGATGTAAAGGGGTGTGTAAATTTTAAACTGGTTTTAAAGGTTAAATTGCGAGAAGTACTTTCTATAAAAAAAATCTCTCTTACCATTACTAACACTGGATCGTGAGCTATCCCTCCTCTGCAGTATGCTGATTTTACACAGTTTCATGTTGATCCTCTCGAGCTTATCGATTCTGGACTCCAGGTTGCCAGTTACCTTGCTCAGCTCCTTAACGGCACCCAGGTTCTCCATGAAGATTCGGTCCTGGCAACAACAACGTTTCATTCAGTATACACCTAACGATCATCATCATCCTCCTGTCCTTATCCCAATTTATCATGATCATGATATGAATCATGTACCGAACTCACGGTTTCAGGATGTGCGATTACGTCCTTTCCATCCTATAGATTAATAAAGATAGATCTTCATTCATCATCCTCCTGCCCTTATCCCAATTTATTTGTGGTCGGCGCAGCATGCTTTCTTCTTCCATACATCTCTATTTGACGTCATCTCAAGGGTCACCTCCTTTCTAGCCATATCATCTTTCACACAGTGCATCCATCTTTTCTTTGGTCTCCCTCAACTCTTTTAACCCTCCACATTCATACTCAAAACTTTCCTTGCAACATGGTCCTCATTCCTTCGCATCACATGCCCATACCATGACAACCGAGCTCCACATAATTTACACATTTCTTTGATAGTTTATCAACTTTATTGCAAAGTAATACGGTTCATGATTAATTGGGAAAATTTGACAGTTTGGGGTAGCTTGATGTGCTGGCGTCTGTATATAATCTAAAGTTCTCACCTTATTGACCACTAAAAACTTGGGAATGGTATCTCCATTCGGTAGCGTGACGTCACCCGCCTCCTTGACAGCTTCCGGCAGCACGCGGCGCACTTCCTGAGCGATGACCCCGGTGTCCAGCTGGGGAGTGGGACGGGACGGGTCGTAGCCCAGCAGCCCGGAGTGCTCCGCGAATGATGGGTCATAATTGAATCTGGTGGGGAGACGCACCATGAGAATGGAATAGAATTAATACGCTTTATTGTACACCACACAAATATACAAATAATAACTTTAAGAGCTACATAGGGTGTTACAATGGTTGGCCTTTTCGTTCAAAGCGATCTTTTACAGACAATCTTTGGATGGAATTTAGAGAAAGAAAAGATATGTTGGTAGTTTGTGGTGGTGTGGTGTGTCGTTGAATACATGCATTATCAGCAGAGGTCGGAATTAGGTAGAGTTATTTATGTACTTACAATGATTTCATTCAGCAAAAGAATATAGTGGATATGCCTCAAATCCCAGTATTAATTATAAAGACCAGAAAAATCTCATGATTTATTAAATAAATAATAAATAATAATAATAATAATCGTTTATTTGGAACAAAAACAAGTACAGAAGGAAACAAATATGAAACGATGGTAGCTGCAAAAGTTAAAACTGTGGCGCAGCTAACCAACGCCCAAATAAAAAAGTTATTTACTTTTACACAATTTAAACCATCCGACATCGGATGTCCGAATGTCTTATCTATCTCTGAGGTTTTTACTATTATTTATTTGTAATATTGTTGGCCACACGCGATTGTATTATAATCCCGGGAAGATCCATATTAATATCAACATTTCGATGCAAGTCATAAATAACTCTACCTAATTCCGACCTCTGATTATCATACATAAAATACAAATACGATAATTATAATAACTGAAAGAACTGTTTTGAAACATTGTGACATTTGAGGAGAGAGTACTACCATATATTTCCAGGGGGAAATAAAATATATACCCTCCTAAACTGCCTTGCTGCTCTGATGATCCTTAGCACGACTGCTGAGCGTGAGGTCCTGGGTCCGATTCTCAGGTCGGGAAAAGTGTTATTGAGTTTTTTCCAATTGGAATTTTCTCATTACCAGCCCTGAGCCCTGGAGTTGTGTCCAGTGGAAGGCAATAGCCTCGCCCACTATTACATGGGACTTGGACATGGTAGCTTGTAACTTGTAGAGTGTGTTCCTTCTGTACACCTCTGCTCAACCCTTGCACATAACACCACACAGCACGCCTGTATCCCCATACATCATCATCATCATCATCATCATCATCAGGCTATACTAGTCCACTGCTGGACATAGCCCTCTCCTAATGAGCGCCATAGCGCCCTGTCTTCAGCTTGCCGCATCCAGCATCTGCCTGCAGTCTTTCACAGATCGTCATCCCACCTGGTCAGAGGGCGTCCTACACTACGTTTCCCCATACAGGCGAGCTGTTATGTTTTATTTATTTATTATTATTTATTTAATACTTTAAGCACACAAATGTACAGAGGCGGAATTAATGCCATAGGCATTTTCTACCAGTCAACCTTTGGGTGATGCAGAGACAAACAGTGGCAGGTGCAATTTCTTAAAAGAAAAGTGAAAAGAAATGTATATATATAAACTATAAATATAATACCTACATAGCAGATATACACAAGTAAACATATACACAAACACATACATAAACAATAAGAACAGTTAATGAGAAAACATTAGCGCTGTGATGAAACCACTGCCAACTTCTTACGAACATGCTCACGCACTTTAACTTTTATGTTTTATGATCTTTGTATACTTACTTGACAACTCTGATGCTCTGTATGTTCTTCAGTTGCTGCTCCGTGTCCAGTTCCTCTATATTGTGCTTGGCGCGAGCGTCTGACGGATGCAGGATGTGGCCCATTACTTTGAGGTTACCTGGGGAAGTAACGGTCATTTATAGAAGACATTACTAAGTGGGTTCAGGATCTAAGTCAAAGATTTATTTGCAAACAAAGTGTGCATTTGGTGTGCAGGTTGGCGCAGTTGCTGAGCGATCGACTGCCGCGGCGCGTGTCGTGGGTTCGATTCCCGCACGGAACGAATATTTGTATGGCCTACTGGTAGTTGTTCCGGGTCTGGCTGTTTGTGTATGTGATTTTGAATGTTTGTAAACGCACCCACGACACAGGAGAAATTCGGAGAGTGTCGGTTTAATAAAAAAAAGAAATAATATATTTATTATTTTATTATTATTTATAACTACTGGTCTAATTTATTCACATCCACCAACAATACTAACAGGGTGTCTTTCTGTTTTTGTTTAGTTTTTCTATTCCCAATATTTTCGCCCCTGAGGAGCGCGTGGCAAAAAAAACAACCGCTCGGGTTGGTCGAAAGTTAAGCTACGCTTGCCGAGGTCAGTCTGTGGATGGGTGATATATTTTCAAGAACTTCCTCCTTAAAAGACTTACCATTAACGACACAGGACTCGTCCGGCCTGTCAGTATTGATGCCCACTCTACCGGTGAAGTGGACGCTGTTGTCTGACACTCCTCGTTGCCACCAGCTTTCGGTGCAGTCTGACTCAAACTGACCAGGGTTTGAGGCCTGAAGGATGAGAAAGATTTTATAAATAAAAAAAAAACAATGCGTGTTTGTAATGGACTCCCGAAACGGCTGGACTGATTGTGACGGGATTCTCTCTAGAAAATAATTGATGTTACAAGGAGTAAGTAAGGCTACTTTTATTTTAAATTGAATTCGTTAATTAAATTCTACGCGGACGGAGTTGCGGGTAACAGCTAGTCTACATATGATGATATGGCTAGAAAGGAGGTCACTTTTAAGATGTATGGATGAAGAAGTCATGCTGCGCCGACCCCAATCATCATCCTCCTGCCCTTATCCCAATTTATTTGGGGTCGGCGCAGCATGTTTTCTTCTTCCATACATCTCTATTTGCCGTCATATCAATAGTCACCTCTTTTCTAGCCATATCATCTTTCACACAATCCATCCACCTTTTCTTTGGTCTCCCTCTACTCTTGTAACCCTGCACATTCATACTCAAAACTTTCCTCACAACATGATCCTCATTCCTTCGCATTACATGCCCATACCATGAAAACAGATTTCCACACAACCTAACTATAGTCTATCTATCTAACTATATAATTAAAAATGAATACCTAAATGTGTTGCTAAGCGCAAAACTCGAAAACGGCTGGACCAATTCGACAAATTCTTTGTTTGTTGTACTTGATATTGTAAGAGGATGTTGCTTATGAAAAAAAACGACTAAGAAATTTGCATGGAACATTTGGAAATTTAAGAAAACTTAACGACTTGTTTAACTTCGCCCGTCTGACAGTTCGTGCGCCTTGGGTAAAACTGCGGGGCGCAGCTAGTTAATAATAAAATCAAAACTAACTTGACTTACCCTCACTATGATCCTGTCGCTGGCTGACGCAGCTATCATGAAGTCGGTGTGCGCCACGTGAGCTCTCAGAGACACGACCAACTGAAAGTGTCTCTGGTCTGGGTTGGGCCTGCCCTTCTTTCTCATGTTATTGTTTGTGGTTTCCGCAAAATGGAGGCGACCAACTGTCAGTTTGGCACCTTCGCGACGTATCTCGACACTGAGGAGAGGAAACATAGATAATCTATAGAAATCAATACAATTGTCTGTTTGTAATGTTAAAATAACAGCTAAAATAAATAATGCTGGACAATCCACACAGCATCATCTCTAGCCCCAAGCTAAGCAGAGCTTGTGTTATCGGTACTAGATGACTGATATACTTAATATAATACATTACATAGATAGATATTTTTTATTATATACACTCGGAAAAAATCTTTGTAGATCGTACAAACATTTGTCCCAAGGCGGGAATCGAGCCCGCAACCTCCTGCGTCGCAAGCGGACCTTCGCCACACACGGTATACACGGTAGTTACACCAAAAACACAATTGTGTCATGTGTTGTTGTCTATCTGTGTGTCTGTTGGTTTGGGCTAATCTCCAAAAGCGCTGAACCGATTTTGCCGAGAGTGATAGCTATATGTTATATAGCTACTAGCTGACCCAGCAAACGTTGTTTTGCCAAATAAAATGTTTGGGGGTGCACCACCCTTAAAATTAAGGGGGGTGAAAAATAGACGTTGGCCGATTCTCAGACCTTCCCGATATTCACACAAAATTTCATACAAATCAGTCTAGCCGTTTCGGAGGAGTTTGGTAACTAACATTGTGACACGAGAATTTTATATATAAGATCACTCTCGTCAAAATCGGATTAGCTATAGGAGTAACCGAAACAACTGTAATTCTGGAAAATAATTAGGGTTCCACACAAAAAAAAATGCACCTACATATGCCCAGCGCTGGACGTCTTTAAGCTGAATGAAGGTAATCAGAAGGATACTTACGGTACTGGATGGAAAGGTTTCTTGGTTCTGTCTGATTGGCTCTGTTCAATTCTTACTTCTTGGCTTGGGTCCTCCGCCTGCGATCAAACATAGCTACAGTAATTGAACAAATTAAGGTTTTCTATTCTATCTTATTGGGAGGTAAGGTCCTTTTGGCTACATAAAAACAGCCTCACGGGTTAATCAAAAGTTAAAATACGCTTGTCGAGATCAATCTGTGGATGGGTGGACTGATCGTAGCGCGTCGAGACTCCTCCGTGCCTCGGTAAGCACGTTAAGCCGTTGGTTCCGAATGTCATTTGTAGATTTTTGACAGTCGTTACGGCAAGAAGCCTGAAGTCTGACAGCCAGTCATACGAAGGGGTATCGTGTTGCCCAGTAACTGAGTTGTAGAGGCCACCCTCCGATCCCCCTATGATCCTTTTGCTTAATTTTAGTTCATACATCTAGTGATATAGTATGTATATGACCAAATATATGAACTGGCGTTCGTATATGACATATTATATGCACGCCAGTTGCGTGTAAAATGGCTGTGTATTATCCGGACACACAGATATAAATAAATTAGAAGGCTTCCGTTTATGCTAATTGACAACGGAACCCTTAAACAAGGTTTCCTCACCTTAACTCCGTAGAAATGCAAACAGAAGTTGTTTATCTTCTTGAACCCCTCGCCTGTCTTCACATAGTGGGGGTCGCCCTGCATCTGAATCTGACAGGTCACCTGGAAGTGGTTCTTCTTCTGACAGACGAAAGCTTCGTCTATTTGGGAATAGTTGAAGCCTTTGTCGGCGCCCACGACGTAAGACGGAGGCTGGCTGGAAGTTAAATAGATAATTTCGTAAGAAATTCCTGGTTGCAGTCATGGCAGCTGAGAGCGTCACTCGCTAGTAACCCATAACCGCACAACTAAGATGGTATCAGCAGGAAAACTTGATATCTAGGTATATCAAGTTTTCCTGCTGATACCAAAATAAGAAACCATTTTGCCGATCGAACGCTTGATAAAAGAGTACCATATCTACTCAACCGTTACCTGCTGATATAAGAAGTCAGGAAGTAAAAGATTAATTCATCAAAGTTACAATAGTCGTTGATTTATCTGAAATTTTGCAATTTTCTGCGCAATAAAATGGTCTTAATTTTTCGTTCCATAGGAGATTTCTTTATAGTTGGTATTAGAAAACTTAAAAATTAAAGATTAATGAAATCGGTAAAGTCGTTCTCAAGTTATGGTGTGACCAAGGGCAACATATTATATTCATTTTTATTGACTGACGAAAAAAATGGAAGAGGTTCTCAATTCGACACGTATATTTTTTATGTTGACCATGCATAACTTATTACTGTGTAGTCTGATTTCATTTAATTCAGTTTTTCCCACAGACTTCTGAAATTATAGTTATTTTACACTTTTTGAAGAAGTTTGTATTTTTTGCGAAAATATATTTTTCGCTTTTTTTTGTGGGTCAGTTAATAAATCGTTTAAGTTACAATAGCCTCATGGCAACTGAATCAGCAGTTTTTGAATGTCAAAATTTACATAAAACAGTCTTCCTTAACGCCCGACCTTCACTACTTTCTGTGTTTTTGTTGTGAAGAAGAAATGGCTCAACAAACTCCCCAGCAACACGTCTGTCTGATTGAAGAACGCTATGCTACCGTAAATACTTACAGTGGCTTCAAGTTGCAGTCGTACAGCGAATGCCAGACGTTCTGCTGAAATGAGCCAAATCTGATGCACTGCAGAGGAGCATCGTCTCCCGCCTCCGAGCCGTCCACAGACGGCGGCGCGGGCCGCGGGATGTGGGATACACTCTCCGGTGATAGGGCCGCTGGTGAGGGAAAGATACATGTAATCATGGTCCTCTTCTTTTTTATAATCATTTAAATTTACGTGGAAAGAAAAAAAACAATAAAGAATCACAGAGCATCGAAAAATCAACTCGATCTCTTGTCCGTGTCTGTCTGTTCGTGTGTCACCACCGATTTTCTCAGGAACGGGTAGACCTAGCAAGTTGTAATTTATACCAGATACTGAGGTTTATAGTCCCTATTGGGTATTTTCAAATCAAGGTCCTGAGTCAACACAATTAAAAGATATGGGCAAATTTCGATTTTCGCGCTAACTTGTACGTATCAAAATTTACCTTCATTTTCAACTTAATCCCTTTACTTGTGTAATAAGACCTTGGTTAACCAACATTGACAATTCTAGGTCAAACGAAATTACCCTATAGGTTTTGGTTTGAAAACCTATATGGTAATTCCTGTTGACCTAGTTTTTCTTAATCAAAGTTCTGGGACGCATGTCCGCAACTACTTGTACCAATTTAAGTCCATTGCATCGTAATTTACATCAAACTTAATTCAAGCTGGGCCTTATGAAGCTAAAAACAAATCCCCAAATTCTTACCAGGCTCACATTTCACTTGAGAGTTCGTATCCTGTGAATGTTTCCTCTTCTTCGTGCTGGGTTCCTGCAGGCTGGTGTACACGGGCGTCAGGGTCTCGTGTCCCAACGCCACCAGCTGTGGATTAATCATCCCCTGCTCCAGCTCCGGCATATCTACTCTCATCTGACTGTATCTGGGAAAATAGAGATGTAGGTTAGTCTTCTAAGGGTTTGTTTTCCATTTAACATTTTCTGTTTCGTAGTTTCGAGAATCGAATCAAAATGCGGTAATAATGGCAACAATTGAGAGTCCAAATTGCTTTGTGGAATCTTAAGAAGAAGATTGACTACAATAAATTGCCATCACTATTATATATTATATTACTATTTTCCAACTATGTTATAGACGGCTTCCAGTCTTACCGGATGAGTCTGAATACCAGTAGTACAATACTGGTATTCAGACTCATCCGGTAAGACTGGAAGCCGTCTGACCTCCACAACCTAGTTACTAGGCAACACCATACCCCTTGATAAGGCTGGTTGACAGACCTTCAGGCTTCTAGACTACCCGTAACAACTGTCAAAGATCTACAAATGACAGCCGGGACCATTCCGAAACATGGAGGAGTCTCGATATTTTACGAACAGTCTTTCAAAGGTTACTTCGATCAACCCGAGCGGCAGCTTTTATTAAGCCACGGCTCCTCCTTTATTTCAAAGGCCATTACTATTAAATTCTGTATCTCACTCACCTGTTCTGATACACATCACCCAGCCCCAAGTCATGTCTAACAGTTCTGATCCCAAGCTCGACAATATTCGAATCCTGGGGCAGTACCACCACATCGTTCAGGTTACTCCTCAACACCTCGTGGTCTATGTTATCTGTCTTCAACTCTTCGTAAATGTAGTCGCCATTTTGTTGAAGGATTTCGTGGGTGGGTAAGTGGTCGTGAACTAGCATGTATTCAGAACTGAGGACTGCTTGGGGCACAGCAATCGCGTGGGAGACCTGGGTCTCTGATGGGCTGTAGGGATTCTCTGATCCTGAGTCTGGCGGACTCTCTGGGAGTTGGTGGCCCCTGGAAATGGAGAAAGGATTGTTTTACTGGCAAATATTCTTTATAGTAAAATTTCTCGGAGAAAAGTTCTTTCGTGACCTGTTAACACCATAACTGCCAGACAATGGACACAATAGAAAATGTATTGTTTGTCGGTCACCTGGCGATTGAGGTGTTAAAGGAGTATCATTTTCTTTCTCACACATCACGCCTGTTAACCCCGATGATTAAGGCAGAAGAGTATCTTTAGTATCGAGAATCGTCGAAATGTGGGTTACATTTCGACGATGATATTTAAGTTCCATATAATTGGGGGCGAGCCTTTTGTCATCAACCGGGCAGAGAAATTCCAGATGGAAAGACCTAATAACACTCTGCCCGACTCGGGAATCGAACCCAGAAACTCATGCTCAGCAGTAGCGTTTGCTACAAATAGACTTCCGAAGCCAGTAATTTTGTTTCGTGGGGAAATTTCGATAAAAATACACAAAATGGTTCTGTCGAACTAAAACTGACACTGATGATTCTTGGCACACGTTGAGTGACTTAATTCTTAAAACTAGAAATCCTTTTTTTTTTTAAAGAAAACGTTGCCCCACACTAGGATTTTCTCCTGTATTGTGGGTGCGTTTACAAACATTTAAACTCACATACACAAACAGCCAGACCCGGAACAATTACCTGTAGGTCATACAAATATTTGTTCCGTGCGGGGATCGAACCCACAACACGCGCCGCAGCAGCCGATGGCTCAACCACTGCGCCAACCGTGTCGTCGTCTTTATTCTTGTTAATTATTAACTCCTTTTAAGCGAATAGGTCTGTGTAAAGAGCATTTGCTCTTCCAAATCTTTTACGAGGCACGGGTTGTGTGTGTGTATGTGTGAGAGTGTGTGTGTCTTTGTACAAATATAAAATCTACAAATGTGTTACTTTTCTTTATATTAACTTCATCTTTATCGAATAAATGCATTCCTATTACTAAATGGATGATGTGCTTACCCAGTGCGGCGCGGGTCGATAGCCTGGGGCGCGTAGCAGCCCTCGCCGACGGAGCTCATGTACGCCTCTATGTCCAACTCTTCGATAAAGCCCGGACCTGGAGCAAAAGAAACATTAATATTACTTTGGATACGGTCATAATATCCTCCCGATTGAGTTTTGGTCTTCGGTCTTTGGTGACTGTAGCGACATCTATCTCGTCATATACGAACTAAATCTGACGTTTCCTACATCGCGATATTAAAGTTATCCGAGCGATTGAACATTATATGTAAGAACCCGACAACAGTCGTTGGGCAGTGGCCCACCAGACACAACACCCTCCGGACGGAGGATCCTCCCTTTTCCATGGTGAATGAGGAACTTTACACCCTGTTCCTCATACCTCCAAATATCTGTTGCACACAGTGAATGCACACAGGTGCATTCCCTCTTCCCTCACTCTCATAGCCTGATGGGAGGGCAAATCGACACGAGAACAGGAAACACATTGTATCAAGTTGTGCGTTGACGTCAATTCCACCTGTATTTATTTTGAAAGACAGAAAGAAACAAAAGAAACGAAAGAAAGAAAGCAAAGAAAAGAAACAAACAAACAGAAAAGAAAAAAGAAAGACGATTTTTTTATTGTCAATAGGTTTAAAAACACGCACGGTAAAAAATATTAAAATAACAATGACGTTTTTTTTTAAAGTAGCCGTAAATCTAAAGCTAGTTTTATGGTGTCTACTACTGTACATAACTCGAAAGCCGGGTAAGACTGACAGCTCACTTCACCGCTCATCTCACCCAAGCTGGCTGTACTTATACCCGTTTGCGTGCTACCCTCACGGTGACATTCAACAGTACATCCATATGCATCGCCACATTCTCCACCGTATCGATACGTTGGACGTCAACAACTTCTTCATTTTCCGCCTACGCTCTGCACAATCACTTTCGCAGTGCATAATGAAACAATTATAAAACAATACTGTTATGGTATTCTTTACTTACGCGTTTTATAATTTATTTTACCCATCTTCTATTGGTGATGCACGGCAAGAACTGTATTTAAAATGTATAAATATGGGTGAACAGGATGGAGATTGGGTGCTTTCGTTTCTTCCTAGGAAAAGGTGTAAACGTTATGTGTGTGTGTGCTAGTAGTTCTATTCACGCTGAAATTAAGGTAACTATGTCCAAGATATCATCTGCGTGGCTTCTTCAAAAGTATGTAGTGGTTGGCTTGCAGTCTAACCAAATGAATCTAAAGCCAGTATTTTACATGGAGCGACTGTCTATCTGACCTCCTTAACCCAGGTACAGGGTAACACGGTCCCCTTGGGAAATAATGGTTGTCGGACTTTCGGGCTTCTGACTACCCGTAAGGACTGTCAAAGATCTACAAATGACAGCCGGCACCAACGGCTTAAGGTGCTTTCCGAGGCATTTAGATGTCTCGATATGTTATGAATTTTTAAATTTAAATTTTAAATAATCTCATAGATGCAAACATACCATAATAATTTTATTATGATTATATTATGATGTGTTCGTTTACTACTAACACACAGACACACACACACTACCTACTGACTGATGACATTGATGTAATTTATGTAAGTACGTAAATTCTGGTAATAACAGAAAATTTAATTTCATAGATCAATTTTCCCTTCGAAATACATAGTTATGCTTTCTCTTACAAAAATATATAATTTATACTTAGAGTTTTTTTCCTCATTTATCTGATTTTGGTCCCTTCTTACAACAAAAAATCAACGAGGTCGCAGATCAGAACAAGATTGTATAGCACTGCTTTTAAAGGATTTATCTCCCAGCTGTATTCACAAAATAATAAAAGTTCTCCATAAAGAAAAATAAAACAAAAAAATTAGGATATTTTTGGTGAAATGGACCGATTAGGCGCTGACACAAGGCACGCAACTATTTTGTTTTTTTCTTTATTCTGTACTCTATGCCTGTCTTTTCTTTCTTTCTTTTATCTTTACACTACAACATTCCACTTGATCACAACGAAGAATGAAGAAAACGGACCATAGTTTTCAAAACACCAGCACAGTGCACAAAACTTAATATTCTTTTACTGCACAATCACAACTTGCGAGTCTTAATAGACAATAGAGACTGCTTGTCTATGCTTGCGCAATACACGCAATGGTTCCTTGCTTCCGTACCTCCCCTAACTGTGCGCACACGCATGAAACGGACTAAGTTGTATAAGTCGGTTTAGCCTTTCCTAACTATCACTCACCCCCTCGACCTGAGGAGGCCTGCAGTGGCGGGCCAGCACTAACCGGGGGTTGCGGATGGATCGTACGTTCCCGCGAGCCATAGCGTAGGTGTGAGACGGAACACCGGGGTGGTTTTTAGTCAGTAAGAGTCTGACAGACCCCTTCGCCCCCCCAGGGCGGAGAACATCCATGAGGATTTTCCACCCCGAATAAAAAAAAAAAAAGCCTTTCCTAACTAGGGTTGGATTCGAAGTTCAAATCTACACCTGACCTCCAAAACAGACTCAGTTAATAAGTATCACGACATCACTACGTAAAATTGGTTGACAGACTTTCAGGTTTTCTGTCTAGCCATAAGGATTATCAAAGATCAACAAATGACGTTTGCGGGATCCAAGACAGTTGAATCGTATCTCCGGGACTCGTCGGGCTTCAGTGTCTCAACGCTTTTCTGGTGGTCGCCACTGTTGATTCTGGTTTTCAGGAATTGCAGTGGTTTGGGAATAGTGTGGCGGCTTGTCAAAATTTAAATAAAAAAATGGCAACGACGCTGTGAATTACAAAAAACTTAGAAAATTACGTATCTTCTTTTTTTCTACCCAACGTTTTTAAGTTTCTACGCACATTTTCTCCTGCCGTCATCATAACTTGCTTGCCCACGCGCATACATCAAAAAACTTTGCCCGTTCTATAGTTTTCACGACGCGGCAGTGCGTGACCGGTGATCAGCTGGTTGCTGCATTAATTATCTCGATATTTGCAAATCCTATTGCAACCAATTATGTATGTGGGAAAATCTTTGTTGGAGTTGTGTTTTTAGAGTGATGGTTCCGCACTCTCCTATATTTTTTTTTTGTAATGGACATCTCGCAGTTTATCCTTCAGGGATATCTACTGCTTAACCGAACTTTCCTGTGGGGGGCTATAAATATATAATTAGAAATTAAGGCCTCCAGCCAGGGCGTAAAAACTTAAAAGCTAAGCGACCAATCGCTAAGGGCACCCTCTGCGGGGTACTCGTCCTAAGCCTCGGCTTAGGACGTCGCTGAGAGGACAGCAAGGGACGGGCTGGATCAAACAGATATAGGTATTACTTAGGGACTTTTAATCAGTTACTGGCTCAGCTACGCGGGCTGGCTCGAGCAAAGGGTCGGGGGGATGGCATTGGCGAGGCCGTCGCGACGGGCCTAGGCGGCGAGGACGGAATGACGGCACTCTCCTATTGTGATGGTTTCGCCTCTAATGCACGAGGTTCTAGCTTCAAATCCAGGCAAGAACCAATGCATTTTTTATCATAGCCTGTACATCGCTGAAGGAAGACATCGTGAGGAAACCCGGACTTTATAATCAGCTCGTACCTACTTCGCCCGTGACTTAGTCCGCGTAAATTTCGTACTTTTCCCTTCGAACTTTAACATCCCCTACACCCCCTTTAAAGCGTAGTTTTGAAAATAAATTATAGCTCATGTAACTCGCTGATAATATAGCTTTCAGTAGGTGAAATAATTTTCAAAAAGGGGGAAGCAGTTTCTGAGTTCATTCATCACAAACAAACAAAAGAAAATATTTGTTTGTTATAAACATCAAATCTACAAATGCCTGGAAATTAATAAAAAGATGTAAACAAGACTGGTAATAAATTGACATAGTACAACTAATTGGCAGTCACTTACTAATAGTTAGCTGTCAGTTGTCAATAACTTTAGTTTACTGAAAAAAAAAAAACAGACGATGTCCATATATTTTTAGTTTGTTAATATGTAGTCGGAGAGTAAGTACGTACCAAATAGGTAAGTTTACATTTTTTTATATTAGCTCTGGCAATTTTTAAGCGTAAAAGATTTTTTCTGATTTTCAGTATTTTATTCCTACATTATTTATTCTCTAGTAATGACATCTCACTTTTTAAAATCGGCTATGGTTTTTGCTATAGGAGGTCACAATGTAACGGACATACATACATACACACGCGAGAAAAACATTACCCTCCTTCTCTGGGTCAGTCGGGTAAAAAGAGAGCGAAACTATTGTATACTAGCTGACCTGCGAGACGGCGAGCGTCCTGTCAATAGCGCGAACTGTCAAATGCGCGAACTTCAAATAGTCGTTAAGTTTTCTGAAATATTCCAATTTCCTGCTCAATTTTCTTACATTTTCTTTCCGTAAGAAGCTTCTCTTTATAATAGCAAACACAACAAAAAATAATTAGAGATATTGGTCCAGCCATTCACGCGTGACGCCGTGACCAAGGTATTCATTTTTATATACCTACTAGCGGACCGAACAGACGTTGTCCTGCCCGTACAGCGCCACCTACTGGGTCCAATTGTAAATCTAAACCATTCTCGAATCTCCACGAACACACACAAAAAATTTCATCAAAATTGGTCCAGTCGTTTAGGAGGAGTTCAGTCACATACACACGCACACAAGAAATATATATATTAAGATAAAAATATATTGAAGTGGGTTCTCTACCAATAGCTGTAACTCATCAATACCACAACTTAATACAATAATAAAAGTGACATTACACAACGTTAATAATGATATAACAATAATAAATCTTAACCCCAGGGAACCCTGCAGATAACCATGTTAAGTTGGAGTCATCGACACTGATTGAATGAATAAGTGATGATCGAGTGAAAGGACTGAGGTGAACGGCTTGTACACGACTATTTTGCATTGAAGTTATATGCAGAAGTACCAATGCTTATGGCTTTTTTTAAATTAAATATAAATAAATAATGCTGGATAATCCCCACAGCAATCTAGCTCCAAGCTAAGCAGAACTTGTGTTATGGGTACTAGATGACTGATATACTTAATACAATACATTACATAGATAGATATTTTTTATTATACATAGCAAACACCCGGAACACCCGGAACAAATCTTTGCAGATCGTACAAACTTTTGTTCCAAGGCGGGCGAAGGTCAAGAGGTTGCGGGATCGATTCCCGGATCCCGCAACCTCTTGACCTTCGCCCGCTGCGCCACATACTCGTAGGTCATCAGATTAGGACAAGCCCGTCACAATATTCTCAAACCATTGCAACTCCTGAAAACCAGCATCAACAGTGTCGACCACCAAAAAATCAACGAGACAATAAAGCTCGACGAGTCCCGGAGAAACGATTCAACTGTCTTGGATCCCGCAACGAAATTAATTAGAAAAGAACAGCGGAGGATTTAGAAAAATATTACATTTCCACTTCCCTCCATATCAAGCAGGAGACAGAACAGAGCTAGGCCAATAGGCACAAAGGGACGTTTACAACTGGGTTAGGCCCAGTTACCTAGCACCAAGGTTTAAAATTAACACTGATATTAATGGGTCTTAAGTTATGTGCTGTTACATTTGATTCCAATAGTAGGTATGGCAAAAACGCTTGAACGCACGGAAATTTGATAGAGTTTCTACAAGGTCCGTATAGTAAACAGCTCGGGATGCAACGTGCACACTTTGCATTCATTTTCTTTAAGCATTCATTTGTTTTAAGTATTGGATGAAGAGGTACTTCTGCATTTGGTTTAGTATATACTCATTACTGAGTTTTCAACGTGGTGTGTTGTCATACAGCTCCCGGTAATGGCGGATTCATGTTAATTCTATGTTACCTACACTTCAGATTATAACCCAACTGTCCCGCTATGGTATGGTAAGCCCGACCGCGATTTATTCGCAAGAGTTTATCTATAAAACTAATACCCTTTGTCTCTTTCATTCTTATGGTATTATGATAACAAAAGACAGAGCTAGTAACGAAACGCTCGATTCGAATTTTAAACCTCATAGCGAAAACATGGCCACCAAAGCTCCCTACCAAGAGTTTCTCAAAAATAATAAACCTTACTTTACTTATTTGACTGCACGGTTGGCGCAGTGGCTGAGCGATTGACTACTACGCTGCGTGTCGTGGGTTTGATTCCTACACGGAATATGTGTCTGGCCGGTAGTTGTTCCCGGTCTTGCTGTTTGTGTTTCAATATTTGTAAACGCACCCACGATACAGGAGAATTTCCTAGTGTGGGGCAACGTTTTTTTTTTTTTTAAAGTAAAGAAAGATCTTGATGATCATCATTTGTTTTAAACAAATGGCTCTGTTAACCTTCTGAAGATGAAACCTATGTCCTTCCCCGGGATGCTATCTACCTTTCTACCAAATTTTATCGAAATCCGTTCAGTGGTTTAGGCTTGAAAAGGTAACAACCTAACTTATTTTCGCTCACTAGTAGGATTGAAGTAAATTATTGAAAACTAATAAAAGCACATAAAATGCCTAACTAAAAGCTTTATTAATAATACAAGGGCACATAAGTATTATCAGTTACTAAACATTGATTAAACTCGAATCAAGTAAGTATGATAGCATTCTAGATTTCAGGTCAAGGCAATTAATGACACGAGAATGTTAATCTAGATACTTCTTTACCAGTTATTCATATTTTTCTCTGCTTGAGGTCATATCACAAATATCTGACGACACGGTTGGCGCAGTGGCTGAGCCATCGGCTGCTGCACCGCGTGTTGTGGGTTCGATCCCCGAACGGAACAAATATTTGTATGACCTACAGGTAGTTGTTCCGGTTTTGACTGTTTGTGTATGTGAGTTTAAATGTTTGTAAACGCACCCACGATACAGGAGAAATTCGGAGAGTGTCGGTTTGATAAAAAAAAGAAATAATATATTTATTATTATTTATAACTACTGGTCTAATTTATTCACATCCACCAACAATACTTATGTAACAGGGTTTCTTTCCGTTTTTGTTTGAGAGAGGAGAAATTCCTAGTGTGGGGAAACGTTTTAAAAAAAATACTCCGGAAGGGATCGTCACCGTATCGCCTTTCGCCTAGACCAGAGGTTCCCAAACTTTTGTTTCTCGTAGACCACTTCAAGTAAAAAATCCTGGTTTAGGTGGACTCCTTGTTGCTGCATTTCTACCATTTGCCCAAAATTCGTAAAAATAATGAGAAGATTAGTTCTAACGATGTACATTGGCATCGCAGGTGACTACTTACCCTCAATTCAGAGTGGTAAAAATAAATTGAAAAATAGTTGTGGACTTTAATTTTGAGTCATTTATTAATTGACATAGGTAAGGCCAAGCTCACATATTTCACTGGTTTGCGAGAATATCGACTTAATTCAATATTCTGTCAAATTGAATTCTGAATGCCAAACAATCATAAATCTTTGATCTCAATCAATTTTTTTTTGTCTCAAATGAATAATGACGCTGTCTCTTTCTAACGAAAGCTGGGGCGAAATTGGTGTTGCGTCTCTGTTCACGATAAAATATCAAAGATCCTCTCGGGACCCCCAGGGGTGCACCTGGACAACTTTGGGAATCACTGGCGTAGAGCTTGTCCCGAGGCGAGGCGATTACGTTACGTTTCCGATTATTTATATATTTATTTATTTATTTAATACTTTAAGCACACAAATGTACAGAGGCGGACTTAATGCCAGTGCCATTCTACCAGTCAACCTTTGGGTGATGCAGAGACAAACAGTGGCAGGTGCAATTTCTTAAAAGAAAAGTGAAATGAAATATATATATTATTATTATAAACTATAAATATAATACCTACATAGAACATATACACAAATAAACATATACACAAACACATACATAAACAATAAGAACAGTTAATGAGAAAACATTAGCGCTGTGATGAAACCACTGCCAACTTCTTACGAACATGCTCACGCACTTTAACTTTGAAGGCCAATCGGCTGGTTGCCATCCTGATTTCCTGCGGGAGCGCATTCCACAGAGAAATAGCTTGGACGAAGAAAGAATTGTGGATGAAGTCAGTACGGTGAGTCGGGCATTGAAGAAGACGGTTATGGGAGGAACGCAGATTTCTGTCGTGGTTGGTGCAAATGTACTGAAAATAAGGAGCTAGATAACTAGGGGAATTGGAAGAGACAAGAAATGAAAACAAGGTGGTAAGCGCCCTTTGCTCTCGGCGCTGACGTATGGGTAACCACTTTAGAAGCAACCGATGTGCGGACACATGATCATATTTGCGCAGATTGAAAACAAATCGAATGCAGTTATTAAGAAGTCGGTCAAGTTTGTTGAGGAGATCTGCATTCAGGTCGTAATAGCACACATCACCATAATCGATAATAGGAAAGATTAAGGTCTGCACAAGCATTTTCTTTGTACTGGATGGTAGGACGTTCTTCAGACGATACAGAGCCCGCAGCGTCTCTGTAACCTTCCGGCTGACACTAGCAATATGAGTGCGCCAGTTCAGGGTACTGTCGATGTGCAAACCTAAGTTCTTAACGTCGTTGCTAATTGGGACGATCGTACTATCGAACCGAACTGGTGTCAAGGTTGCAACATCTACTCTACTCATGCTTCGAGGGCTCCCAATAATGATAGCTTGGCACTTACTCGGGTTAACCGCTACGCCAAATCTATCGGACCAGGCTTTTATGGCAATTAAGTCTCTATTTAATTTGCCGATAGCATCAGGTAACTCATCAACCCTCCCCTGACAATATAACTGCAGGTCATCTGCATACAGATGATACGCACACTGCAGTTCTGATGTAATAAGATTTATAAAAATTGAAAACAGAAGAGGAGAAAGAATGCCGCCTTGAGGAACGCCAGTTACCAATCCACACCAACTAGAAGAAAAATCCCCAGAACGAACCGACTGCTGGCGTTCCTGAAGATAAGTAGAGAACCATTCCAGTGCTTTAGGAGAGACCATAATATAGGACAGAATGGCTAACAGGATATCGTGACTGACGGTATTAAAGGCATTGGAAAAATCGACTAGCACCAGTACAGTAAGTTTGGTGTCTTCCAGTCCAGCCCTTAAGTCGCCAGTCACTTAGTGAGTCAATTAGTGTGCGTTGCAGTAGGGACTGTCATACAAAGAATTCTACTGCACGGCTAGAGTTGATACGGTGACGATCCTCTATATGACGACAAGTTAAATCTTACATTGGGTGCCAGAGCTCATCGAAAACCCTCTTTTCTTTAGTTGTAACGCTGCATAGTGTCTAGATAAGAGTTTCTTGTACAATTAAAGAAGGTATATTTTTTTCCTAGTTGATATATTGTGTGCCTGTGTGTGTGTGTTGATCTTTATGCGCAAACTTAGATGACATAATGTTAACATCACATAACGCCTGTATTCCCCAAAGGGTTGGGGGCAGAGCTGTACCTACAGTACACCCACAATTCAGCAGTTATTATTTTAAGTCCCATGTAATAGGGGGTGAGCCTATTGCCATCAACCGGGCACACATCCAGCCTCCGGGCTGCTACTGAGAAATTCGTTAGAAAAATGGTAACACGAACGCACGGGAATCGAACCCAGGGGCTCATGCTTTGTAGTCAAGTTTCTTACCACTAGACCAACGGGGCAGTGGCTAATGTTAAGTAAAATAGTAATTCATTTTATTAATTTGACGGCACGGTTGGCGCAGTGGCTGAGCGATTGACTGCTGTGATACGTGTCAAGGGTTCGATTCCCGCGCGGAACTTTTTGGTAAGACTGTGTGTCAGACTTTGACTATCTGAGACGATTGTCAAAGATCAACAAATGACAGCCGGGACCAACGACTGAATGTCCTTTCCAAAGCACAGAGGGGTCAAAGGATCATGCACGATCATTAGAAATATTGTTTACCACGATTAGAGTCTATAAGGCGTCGGTGGAAATATCGGACGCCCAAGGTATACTCGTACGCTGACCTTATTGGTGATGTTCTTCAAAGAGGTCAGGTGCGTAGTAATCGAAACCGGCGTGCGTGTATGACCGGATGCAGGAACGTTAATGGCTATCTGTAATTTCTGCCTACCGCCATGGGAAGAAGACGCGAGCTTATGTGTGTATGTATTTTTTTTAAACGTTGACCCACACTAGGAATTCCTATGTCGTGGGTGCGTTTACAAACACTTAAAGTTACATACACAACAGCCAGACCCGGAACAACTACTTGCAGGCCATACAAGTACTTGTTCCGTGCGGGAATCGAACCCACGACACGCGGCGCAGCAGTCGATCGCTCAGCCACTGCGCAAAGCGTGCGGTCAGTATGTGTATGTGTAAAATAAATCTACACTTTTCTTAAGTGTATGCGCACCTTGTCACACATCAGCTTAAATTATTTGAAAAGAAATAAAGCCCATATTTGATGAACCTCCTCACTTTACTAAGTAAAGTTAGTGAGTTTTTCCATTAGATTTAACTTGACAACGAGGTTGGTAAGAGAAGGCTTTTTTTAGGTCACAAGCCCGCCACACTATTCCCAAACCACTGCCACTCCTGAAAACCAGGATCAACAGTGGCGACCACCAGAACAGTCCCGGAGAAACGATTCAACTGTCTTGGATCCCGCAACGAAATTAATCGGAAAAGAAGAGTGGAGGAGTTAGATAAATACATAATTTCTACTTCCCTCCATATCAAGCAGGAGATAGAACAGAGCTAGGCCAGTAGGCACAAAGGGACGTTTACGTCGCGGTTAGGCCCAGTCGCCTAGCAACACGTATTAAAATTAACACTGATTTTAATGGGTCCTCAATGATGAGCTGTTGGAAAAAGAGGAAAAGGCTTGTAATAGATTTTAATTATCGAAACAAAAATAAACTTTACACACGAAAAGCCACGGGCATTATATTGTAGATTAAATTGCAATTATACTGCGAATCATGCGTAAACAAAAAACAAATCTAACAATAACATCATAAGGTCTCAAATACAAAAGGTTATCAAATAAATAAGCAATCCTTGACCAAATATTCTTATCTATGTGCACATAAAATTAATTTCTGGGTCAGTAAACATAATTCTAAAAATAAAGCCATTATGAGATGCTTGTGGGATACACACGAATAATGAAATGAAATAAATAAATAAATATTGCTGGACAATTCACACAGCATCATCTAGCCCCAAGCTAAGCAGAGCTTGTGTTATGGGTACTAGATGACTGATATACTTAATACAATACATTACATAGATAGATATTTTTATTATATATAGCAAATACCCAGAACACCCGGAACAAATATTTGTAGATCGTACAAACATTTGTCCCAAGGCGGGAATCGAACCCGCAACCTCTTGCGTCGCAGGCGGACCTTCGCCCGCCGCGCCACATCGGTCGTCCGAAATGATATTTATTTCTGTAAATATGTTAAATAATGAACATTTTTACACGTCACAAATCGAATAAACAAATTAGATTTATAACTGAGAAGAAACACCGAAACAAACTCAGAGGTCACCGTCTCCTTTAAAGTCCAGACATTATCTAGGTCAGATCATGTGAGGACCATGCAGATTAGTGTCTGAGATGGTCTTTTGAGGAAAGAACCACACAGATACGAGTGGACCTGCCCAGTCGATGCAAGCATTTGTCAGTGTACATGTCAACTCAGAACTAAGGAACTCAACATCTCGACGTATAAATCATGAGAATGATATAAAAATGTACATTTTTTAAAATATACATATTTTAACACAAGGTTTATGGATTGTAGCCCTCGAACTAGTAAAAACTGTATCACGAGCGGTTAGAGTTCCTTGTCCTTAGAACAGCATAATACCCACAAGTCCTCACTTGAGGTGTGAACAGATCTGATTTACAAGATTAATTCAAAGCCTGTTAATAAATTCCCTAAAATCACCGAAGCCGTATCATTTACAACAATAAAAACCCGGTCTACAGTGCCTATATTTTCAATTCACCCCTAGCCTATCAATACCATAACGAACTGAGCACCTGTTTCCTTTTCAAAGCCACCCTTTCAAAGGTAAATAATGTTTTATTTGAGCAAATCACACAGTTGACCGAGCACGGTAATAATGTGGACACCCCACGCTAATTTGTAAACTAAATTGTGTACACCCCGCGCCAGGGGGTTGAAAACTGGTGATCCGTGAAAATGCATCTGGTAATAATTGTTGTAATTTTCGTATTTTGTGAAATTGTGTTGGTAATGAAATGTTTTTTGTTTAATTCTTACTAGCCTTTGCACGCGACTTTGTCTGCGTGAAAATCGGTTATCGCGGATGCGTTTCGGAAATATGATTGTGATATCAAGACCAAAAAATTGTTTTATCATCATTTCGTGTGTAGAGGTCAACATATATCAATCTTTTTGAACTCAACAGACGGGACAAATACCAGGGAATTCGCTGTTTATCAATGAATGTTGATTTCCATTCACAAAATGGTTTACAAAAGGCCAATTGACCAATCACATGGTATAACTATCAAGTCTTTATTGTTATTGAAATTGATGACACATGATATGGCGGTCAAAATCTTGTCTTGTTAGCGTTGTTACGGTAAGCAGTATACACACACACACACACACGCATACATAAATAGAAAATCACAGCGGGGCCCTATCAGAATATCAGCGCCACGGTGTTATGATGACATAGAAATTATAATAATTGGCCTCGCACAGATCCTTTTTTATCACCATCATCATCATCATCATCATCATCATCATCATCATCAGACTATACTAGTCCACTGCTGGACATAGCCCTCTCCTAAAGAGCGCCAAAGCGCCCTGTCTTCAGCTTGCCGCATCCATGCCTGCAGTCTTTCGCAGATCGTCATCCCACCTGGTCAGAGGGCGTCCTACACTACGTTTGCCGAGTCGCGGTCTCCACTCAAGAACACTTTTTTATATTCACTTTTAAGTTGTTAGTTTTTATTTTTGTCATTTATATTCCAATTTAATAGGGGATGATCCTATTGCCAACCAAGCATCTGAACTCGAAGAATGTCTAGATGGAAAAACCCAAGAGTACTTTGTAAGACCTGATAATCGAATTCAACTCAGCAGTAGCGCTTTAGACCTTTACACCAACGCTGTATTCCCAGCTGTTAAGGCTGCCAGTCCACCGGAGGGGAGCGAGGCTGCGGAGCAGAGAAACGGAGAAATTTTAGCCAATTGGATTGCATAAAATCTCCGATTCGCTCCAATGGACAGGCATTATTGATTAATATTTCTCCGTTTCTCCGCTTCCCAGCCTTCTTCGCTGCCGTGGACAAGCAGCCTTACCATTGTGCGTCAAATAGACCAAGATGGGATTCCCCGCGTTTACGTACGCCATTTTACACTTTTAATGATAATTTATGCGAAGTTACTGACGTATGTATGGATTTAAGTGGGTTTTGAAACAATATTTAATTAAAATTATGCATTTCATCTTTATCATTAACTAGCGATCCGCCCCGGCTGCGCCTGTATTAGTTTTTGACAGGGGCAAAACTGGGTTCGCGTCACCAACATCCTAATATGACGTGTTGCGTCAAAAATACTGTAATTACAAAGTATCCTGGATGTGTATTGGCCTACAGATAGTTGTTCCGGGTCTGGCTGTTTGTGTTTGTGAATTTTAACTATTGTAAACGCACCCCACTACGCTACTAGACTAGTGTCGGGCAATGTTTTTAAAATCTGTAAAGGAAGAAGAAGAAAGTAAGCTATATTAAGTTTTCACTTCTTTTCTTTTGAAAACTTTTGAGGAGTCCAGAATCGTGTACTGAACTCATGGTATCAGGTTTTACGTTGGTGTCCCTTCCACCCTGTATCCTCATCATCATCCTCCTGCCCTTATCACAATTTATCCTCCTTTCCAGCCATATCATCCTTCACACAATGCATCCATCGTTTCCTAGGTCTTCCTCTACTCTCGTAACCCTGCACATTTATACTCAATACTTTCCTCACAACATGATCCTCATTCCTTCGCATCACATGACCATACCATGACAAACGATTTCAAAACAACTTATCGGTTAAAGGCCGAAGGCGCCACTCTCAGACTTCCTCTTTCTTATTCTATCCATTAGCGTAACACGACACATCCCCCTCAGCATTCTCATCTCAGCTGCCGGCAACTGCTTTCATTCATCTCTTATCTGGGCCAATATTCTGATCCATACAAGACAACAGGTCTTATCATTGTCGCATCCACCCTGTATTAAATAACAAAATAGTTTTGTGAATTACCCTGACGTCATTGGCGAACTCAAAACTGTATAAAAAATGAAAAGATAACAGGAATCATTTAAGAGCGTTATCAGAGCCAGATTGGCATATTTGTGACGTATTTTGCGCTATTGGAATTCCTAAGTATGTGTCATTGTTAATATCTACGCTTGTCGAAGCCTGTTCGTGTATGGGTGAACATCCATTGCGTTACGAGATTGAGAACTCGAAGTGCCTCAGACAGCACGTTAAGCCGTTGGTTCCGGCTGTCATTTGTAGATCTTTGGTAGTAGTTACGGGTAGTCAGTAGCCCGAAAGTGGCAAGGGGTAGTAATAAATATCAGGGGTAGTCGGATGCCTGAACGTTTGACAACCTTTCTTACCAAGGGGTATCGTGTTTCCCAGATTGAGCTGCATACGGTTAGACTGCCGACCCCAACATAGATGGGAAAAGGCTAGGCAGATGATGATGGTATTTTTTGTGAAGGTTATATAGGCAGGCGCTACATGTAAAATACTGGTTTTCAGCTGCATTTAGTTATACTGGAGGCCGAACTCAACATAGTAGGAAAAGTTAGGTGGGTAATGATCAAAACATCTAGGATCGCTACCGAAAATTTACCGTCCCACAGAGACAATAACTTCTTGCTTCTTGAAAATCGGATCATTAGTTTTGAGTTCATACAAACAATCATACAAACGTCGACTAATATCTTATGTAAAACATTAAGTGAAATAGTAGTAAAAAAGGCATAAGGAAAATGTGCATGTTTACCCATCCAGTTAATAAAAAAGTTGAGTATCAAGAAACACGACTGCATAAAAAAACAAAGAAGTTCCTAGCAAGATTGCTTTTTAAGCATTCTGATGCAGTTTGAGACTTTTTGTTTCCTTGTAAGGATGGGAAATCATTCAATTTGACGACCTATGTGGCGCAGCGGGCGAAGGTCCACCTACTACGCAGGAGGTTGCGGGTTCGATTCCCGCCTTGGGACAAATATTTGTACGATCTACAAAGATTTGTTCCGGGTGTTCTGGGTATTTGCGATGTATAGTAAAAAAATATCTATCTATGTAATGTCAATACATTACATAGATAGATATTTTTTTAGATGACTGATATACTTAATACAATTATTAAGTATATCAGTCATCTAGTACCCATAACACAAGCTCTGCTTAGCTTGGGGCTAGATGATGTTGTGTGGATTGTCCAGCATTATTATTATCCAATGACTTCTCCCGTTCTGGGTGGAACGGGAGGGCGTGTCAGAATTTAATTGACCAAAACCCATCCGTGATCCGTCCTTGCCCTTTACGTTCCAGGGTCACGCTAACTCTTTCGAACATCTCACAACCCTGGCAGGCTTTGGTCCCCTAGTAGTCTCCGTCAATTCTACTGACACGTCTCCTTGAGGCGCGTGTGGAACACGACGCGCAGTCGACGTGGGCTTGGTCTTGGAACGAAGGGCGAGCTACCCAGTGCTGGTCGTCCGCAGGCCTGATGCAGTTTGAGATTGAGGTTGACAAGTAACTGTTACAGGCTGCTAGTCAGGAAGTCTGAGAACCAGTGTCAGTTATCAAAGGGTATCATGTTACCCAGTAACTGGTCGATGATTTGCGGCCTGAAACCTCAGTACATGATTCTGGAAAAGGTGACATATAATTGTAGTTTTATACTTAATTTTTTCTCTTTTATAAACTTACACTTGCAATATATTGCCCCGTGACGTATTGTAACCTGTTTTATTCGGGGCCTTTTCAGCTACGTTAAGGTCGGCTTCCAGTCTAACTGGACGCAGCTGAATACAAGTATTTTACATGGAGCGACTGTCAGTTACTGGGCAACACTATCCCCCCTGGTAAGACTGGTTGTCAGAATTACGGGCTTCTGACTACCCGTAACGACTGTCTAAGATCTACAAATAACAGCCGGAACCAACGGCTTAGCGTGCTTGACGAGGCACGGAGGAGTCTCGATATGTTACGAACGGTTACCCACCCACAGACTAACCTCGGCAAGCGTCGCTTAGCCATCAATCGACCCGTGCGGCTGTTTTTATATAGCCACGAGCTCCTCGAACCTTACAAATACGGAATATCCATAAAAATATGTAATTGTGTACTAACAAAATCTGTGAGCAAGTACATCGGCACGTCCTTATCTCCAGCCAGACGGATCGTATTACCGACAGGCTCGTAATACCAGGAGATATCGTCACTAGCTCCGTTGCTGTTTACTGGTATTTTGGTGAGGAAAACAAACAAATAATATTTCTTGGTGACGGTTTTTCCTTTGACCTTGGCAGACAAGAGAAACAGGTATATTTAAGAGACTTCAAAAAAGAAGGAGGCTCTCAGTTTGACTGCATGCTTTTTTTTGTATGTATGTATGTAAAGCGATCATTCCACCAATAATGAATTGATTTTGATGATCCTTCTTTTGTTTGGTAGATTATTCTTCAGAGGTGGTCCCATATAACTTTTATTGAAATTGGTTCAGTAGTTTTGTGTTTAAATCAAAATAGCTTGAATAATATGTCCTCCAAGTAATCGAATTTTCGTATTTTCTTTTTTTTTTGCTTTCTTGCAATTCTTATCTTAGATAAAACACTAATTGACCCGCTAAAAAGCTAGAAATAAAAAGGTTTTTCGATGATAAGTCTCAAGAGATTGTATCGTTGGTTTAGGATTCGTTTCTCGATTCCTGGGTCAGGCAGTGTTAAGGACTTTTTGCATCTGGATTTTTTTAAGTAGCGGCCCGACAGTAGCTATATCATAAAAATAGTCATTTGCCACATGCCATCTGAGATTTTTACTGCAGGGTCTAGTATGATAATTTATTTAAGTGCCCAGAGCTAACACGTGCAGACATTATTGCGTTATATATCGCAATAATGCGTAGAATAATATTACTGAGTTTTTTTTTATTACTGGGTGGTTCTCATCATCTACCCAGCCTTTTCCCAACTATGTTGGGGTCGGCTTCCAGTCTAACCGGATGCAGCTGAATACCAGTGTTTTACATAGAGCGACTGCCTATCTGACCTCCACAACCCAGTTACTGGGCACGCGATACCCCTTGGTAAGACTGGTTGTTAGATTTTCGGGTTTCTGACTACCCGTAACGACTGTCAAAGATCTACAAATGACAACTGGGACCTCGGACTTTCCGAGGCACGGAGGAGTCTCGATATGTTATGAACGGTCACCCATCCACAGAATGACCTCGGCAAGAGTAGCTTAACGTTCGATCAACCCGTGCGGCTGTTTTTATTTAGCCACGAGCTCCTCACAAGCTGTGTGGTTCTATGAATTAATAATTATATAATAATTACTTATCAAGTAAGACTGCGTAAGTTATGGAGCGGAAAAGTTGTTCCATCCATTACTGACAGTACTTGTTTATTTTTTAATCTGTATTCAATACAAGTTTATTCCCGCGGTTTCATTCTGCGTAAAATTTTAACAAAATTTCATGGTTTTCATTTTTTGCACGGAATGCTAATTAGAAAAAAGAAACAAAGTAGCCTAAGTTACTCTTTATAGCATTAGCTACATGCCAGTGAAAGTACCGGTCATAATCGGGCAAGCGGTTTCGGAGATTAGCCACAAAACAAACAGATACACAAAAATGCCCAAATTAAAAAAAAAAAAACTAAATAGTTTCTTGTACTACCGTATAAACTTTTTACTTACTGTTATTTTGACATTACTAACAGATATTTCTTTGTATAGCTCATTGGTAACTACAGTTTTGAGCCGTTTGGGGTTGAAGCGCTCGGGTCATGGGGCCCGAGTGCACGTCTCTTTTACAAGAAAATTTCTCGTCGATAGATCGACACTTCATGCGACATTCTTTGCCCAAAGAATTAGTATTGCCATCCAACGTGGCAATGATGCCAGTCTTTTGGGCATGTTTTCAGATGAAAGCGATGTGGAGGAGTACTTTGTCACCTGAGTGTCTTTTTTAAACATTTACCGGCTCAGCTTCGCGGGCTGGCTCTAGCAAAGGGTCGGGGGGATCCCGACGGTTGGTGTCGGGTTCGTTTATATATACTCAGTCACGTGGATAACTTTAATATCGCGATGTAGGACACGTCGATTTAGTTCGTATGTGGCGAGATAGATGTCGCTACAAGATGATTACTTAAAAAAAGTCAGGCTGTATGTTATTATTTAAAATTGTAAATCACATCGCTTATGACTTCTATCTCCACTCCACTAAGCATTGTACCTGTTTACACCGTTAGTCCATGATCGATGTCCGACGCGGTGATCAGGCGATTAATTTAGTTACCAACATTTGTCAAGTTTCATCAAGCAACCGCAGCAGCAACCTACTTAATAATGGGGCCAATATAAGTTGGTGCTAGAGTATTGGGCCCAATGGCGCACGCCAATCAAAATCAAAGTCAAAACCAAAAAAATTTACTCAAATTAGGCTGAGAATCAGAACTTTTTGAACGTCAAAACGTTTACAAAAGACAGTTCCCCGAAACGCCCACCCTTCACCACTTCCTAGTGTTTTTGCTGGGAAGAAGAAGTGGCGGAACAGAGTCCCCAGCAACACGTATGTCTGTTAGTTTTGAAGAACTTGAAGCTATACAACATATACACATAATTAATAACCAAACACACTTCACGTAATTAATGGACGCCCCCTTACTATGGTACGGAATCCTTAAGGTGCGATTCTGACCGGTTTGTTTTTTAAGTTTATGTAGCTAGGTTGATGTCGCTTATCAATTATAGTATAACAATGCAAATAATTAATTTCACCGGATTTAATGACGAAACATTGACCAGTCCAATTAATTTTGTTACGTCTTTTATCCAGTTAAGGTAACCGACACGGTTGACTGTTTATTGTAAATACTGCAGTAACATATCACGGTTACCTCAATGCTTGGTCGAAGTTAACTGCGATGTTAACTATTTAATAGAGTATCACCCTGCATTAGTTCCGTATATTTTACAATATACAATAAGTGTCTAAACACACTATGCCGAAGTTACGCGACCGAAGTTCAGCACAGTTACGGCTGCAATGCAATGCAATTTTTTTTTTTTTTTTTTGGAATGGGCATCTCGCAGTTTATCCTTTAGGGATATTTACTGCTCAACCGAACTTTCCTGTGGGGGGCTTAATTAAAATTAAGGCCTCCAGCCAGGCAAATGCAATGCAATTACGCCTAAGGGTATTTATAAGGCAGCTGTTGGCGGAATCACCGGGAGGGGACGCCCTAGAAGGACACTGACATTATTGGTGATGTTCTTCAAAAAGGATAGGTGCGTAGTACATTGAACCCGCGATACGCAGCGCAGCAGTCAATCGCTCAGCCGCTGCGCCAATCGAGCCGTTAGATATTTTTCTTCGTATTCTTCTAAATATACATTTAAACATTGCAAACCGACACTTGAATTTTATTTATTTGAATAGATTTAAAAGGTCAGGTGCGTAGTACTCGCAACCGGCGTGCGTGTATGACCAGATGTATGAACGTGAGCGAAGCAAAAGGAGTGTGTAAGGATCGTAGCAGGTGGCGTTCTGTAGTTTCTGCCTACCCCCATGGGAAAAAGGCGTGAGTTTATGTATGTATTTTACGTATTTTCTCAAAACAGAAATCTCCATTTGCCATAATCCTTCATGTAATCAAAAAAATATAGAAAAATACACTCTTGAGCGTCGCTTTTACGTGATTTAATCAATTTCAGGCTGTAATTATGTATTAATGACAAAGCTCGCATTGATTGATTGTATTGTTTAATTAAATCTAATCTTATATATAAAATTCTCGTTTGTTATTAAACCCTCCGAAACGGCTGAAAAGATTTTGTTTGCTTGAACGCGTCAGTCTCGGCCGAATTTCAAAAAATCTTTTAGCATTTGTTGGCCCAATCTTTGAGGAAGATTATAAGCTATTGACCATTACTTTTAGGTGAGGGTGAAACCACTGGGCACTGGAAGTGTTTATTAAAAATTGCGCAGATTCAATTTACACGGCACGGTAGCTATATCGAGCGTATTAGCGAAACCGGTGTGCGTATATACGAATTAATAATGCTATTTAAATACTCAATACGAAAGCGGGCAACGGTCCATTAACTAGGCTGTGTGGTATTCTGAAATAATTTGCGGTAAAAATGGCGGCGGTAGTGGTGACATATTTTTGCAGAATTAAAATTCAAATTCGGATTTTGAAGTTCGTTCTTGATTACAAATTGTGTGAAATTGTTTAGCCTTTAAACCTCTTTTTTTTTCTAGAAATTGATGCCATGAGTTCAGTACATTATTCTGGACATGAACGCGTTGAAACTTTTTGGTAAAACTGGTTTCATTCGGGCTCCTGACTTCCCGTAACGACTGTCAAAGACCAATAAATGACAGCCGGGAGCAACGGCTCAACGCTTTCTAAGGCACGAAGGAGTCTCGACATAATTATAACGACGATCACAAATCCATAGGCTGACCTTGGCCAGCTTAGCTTAACATTCGATCAACCCGTGCGGCTGTTTTTATTTAGCCACGAGCACCTCCGTCTACTACTACGTCAATCTGCTCCACAATCAAATTTCCTATCTTTATGTAGGTAATGGTAAATTAAGTATACATTGAAGTTCTTATTTAAAAACGACGCTTTGCGTCATAACTCGTATGAATGTGTATTGCTTGTTATGAATAGTATCGGGATAGCAACTTTTTAAAACAAGAAGCTTTGTTTAGTTTCTTTACATTTTAAAATTACTTAGTCTGTTATTAAATGTTTAATTACATAACATTCAGATCAGAATGTTGGGCCATAAAAGGGATGAATGAAAGGCAGTTGCATGCAGCAGAGATGAAAATGCTAAGGGGGATGTGTGTTGTTACGCGAGTGGATAGAATAAGAAATGAGTATGTAAGAGGAAGTCTGGAAGTTGCGAATGTGACAGAGAAGTTATGTGAAAATCGGTTGTCATAGTATGTCCATGTGATGCGAAGGAATGAAGATCATGTTGTTAGGAAAGTTTTGAGTATGAATGTAGAGGGTTACAAGAGTAGAGGAAAACCAAAGAAAAGATGGATGGATTGTGTGAAAGATGATATGGCTAGGGGAAGGTGGTGACATCTGCGATGACGGCAAATATAAATGTATACTTAGAAGAAAAAGATATGCTGCGCCGACCCCAAATAAATTGGGATAAGAGCAAGAGGATGATGATGACATAACACACGCCTGTTATCCCCGATGGGTTAGGCAGAGACTTAGATACCTATAGTACCTTACCTACACTCACATTTCACCAGTTATGTTTAAGTCCCAACATTTGAGTAAGAGGGGACGAGCCTATTACTGTAATTTTTTATCTTGTTTTCCATTTCTTTTCTAAATACTATTTATACCATACCATATATACTATGTAAAAAATATTTAATTCTTAACTATTATTTCTGTAGATTTTTAAGAAAAAGCTATTAATACGTCATATCAAACAAAAAAGGCTATAGAACATCCTTTCCAACTAAATGTAACAACAAATTAGAATATGGCGTCGAAAAATTCCTCCGCATCGCTGTCGAGTGTGAAAGATCCCAAAAGAATGGCGGCATCCCTATGTTGTAAGGAAATGCTTAACCTTTGAACAAGGTAACAAGAAGCCGCTGGGACACGGGAAGTGGCAACCAAACAATAAAAGATCTCTTTAATCCAGAATTTGAGTACTCGAACCCTGGTAAGAAATACTCGTATGTATTATATTTTTTCGCTGTATCGATGCATCCAAATTATGTTTGTTTTGATAAGAAATAGTTTACTTTTTAATTGTTGAATCAGTTGAATCTTAACTTGGGCACCAGAGTTCAATAATATACTTACTTAGTTATATTTAGCATTAATAGTATAAATTAACACAATGTTACCTTGGCCTCGGCTCTGCGACCGGGTGGTCCGTGAGTTCGATTCCTGACCGGCGTCCTCCATGTGCCAAGTATATTCCATCTTAGTTCAGAAAACACACATTTTTTATCTATATTTTATTTCACGTTGCATCGAGAACGAACCCGATGAGACACATCGCGCGAAACGTCAAATTTTCTTTTTTTTCTTGTGTTCCTTTTTTAATTTAAATTGTTTGTATTTTTAAAGTTCTTAGGAACGGATATTGCGTAAATTTAATAGATTTTCCGCTATGTAATTAATTGTTAGCACATCACATGTGTATGTAAGTATATTGTTTTTTTATAGAATTGCGTTTTCACTTTTAAATCACATTTCACAGTGAAATTAGTATGAGCGTCGAACCGTTACGATTCGGCCAGTGTACAGCGAATTTAAATACGACCAAAAAGTATTAATTCACTTTTTATAACACTCGTTGTTTTTTTTTTACTTTTTTATTGTTCTTAATTTAAAAACTATTTTGTTTGTCTCCGTACGTCCGTCATTAGTTTAAACTAAGAAGGCACTGACAACAAACGTCAACACTACGTTTCACCCCTCGCGTTAAAAAGAGACGGAGAAAATGTTAAGTGGCCGTGACGGCAAGTTAGAAAGGAACAGGTATATTTACCTTTTCACGGTTTCCACGGAAAACATTGGTGGTTTGGAGGGAAAATGTTGACCAATAGCGTGATTCTCCCTTTATGAGGTAAACGGTAGGGGGATGATTTTAGTAATTTGAATACGGGGGGGTGGACTTACTTGCCCTGTGTATTAACTGAAACAATATTTATTTATTTCAATATGCTTGGTCGAGATTTACCATTTATTTTCTTTAGTATTCATTAAGTTTGTTTATATTCGGAAGCGCATACGTTAGTTTATCATTGTTAAGAGGCTTATAATGACTAAGATAACCTTGATTATAGTAACCTGTCATAAATTGGACAATTCCAGACTCTCTATTTTAGCCTACCAGTCGATAATGTCTATATAATATTTACTCTGCCAATAGTCAAAATTGAAATTCATTTTTTGAAATTTGGTTGTGAATCAGTAGTTTTTGAACGTCAAATATTACATCAAGACCGTCCTCCAAAATGCCCACCCTACACTATGTCCTAGTTTCTTTCTGGGAGAAGAAGTGGCGCAAAAAACTCCCTAGTAACATTTCTGTACGATTAGTTGGAAGAATTTAAATCTACTAATATAATATTAGTACTTAATTAACAAAAATCGACTTTACAATCCATTAAAATTAGATTATTAAATTTGTGTCGGCTAGGACACTCCAATACATATCATCATGCCTGTATTCTCCTAAGGGTTGGGCAGAGTTTCACCTATAGTAGGTACCTAACACCCACATTTCGACAGTTATGTTTTAAGTCCCATGTAACAGGTGGTGAGCCTATTCTCATCAACGGTGCAGCATCAGGTCCGAGATCCAGGCTGCTAACGAGAAAATTCATATTGAAAAATCTCAATAACACTTTGCCCAACCTGGGAATCGGACCTAGGACCTCACGCTCATTAGTCGCGCTTTTGACTACTAGACCAACGAGGCAGACATTCGTCAATGTGCAATATACATACTATTACCAAAATACTATAGCAAATTACGCCTACAGGCGTTGAAACACTGAGAAGTGGTGAAGAGCGGGCATTTGACATTTTGACGACACGGTTGGCGCAGTGGTTGAGCCATCGGCTGCTGCGCTGCGTGTTGTGGGTTCGATCCCCGCACGGAACAAATATTTGTATGACCTACAGGTAGTTGTTCCGGGTCTGGCTGTTTGTGTATGTGAGTTTAAATGTTTGTAAACGCACCCACGATACAGGAGAAATTCCTAGTGTGGGGCAACGTTTTTTATAATAAGTAAGTAAATAAGTAAGTATTTTGGGGACTGTCTTACGCTCCTCTGCCCAACCCTTCAGGGAATACAGGCGAGATGTTAGGTCTTGAAAGTTAATTTCCTAAAGATGATCAAATAGGGTATAAAAAATTTGCAAATTATGCAGATGGGAAATCCCATTCGGTAAACGGCTTGCAGTTCCATAATATTATATATCTGTCTGCAGTAGGTATTCTGCTTCCTTCCTCTTAACATACTATAAGTCTGACTGTGTGAAAAGTCTTATTTATAAACCTTTTAACCGCCAAAGCTGGGCGCTGGGGGCACGGAAACTGATGTATCAAATGAAACTCATCAGTTACCGTGCCCCCAGCGCCCAGCATATAAATCATCAGTACATTTATCATCTGCGAAAGACTGCAGGCAGATGCTGGATGCGGCAAGCTGAAGACAGGGCGCTATGGCGCTCATTAGGAGAGGGCTATGTCCAGCAGTGGACTAGTATAGCCTGATGATGATGATGACATTTATCATCTTGCCCAAAAGTAGCAATTTTTCGGTAGACTGTAAAGTAAAGGTTAGGTTCTATCGTTTTAGTTATCAGTAATTTTGCATTAATGTACTTACCTATTGTGTTGTTATCATTATTAACTGTTTAAAATAATATTACAAGTAGTCTTAGCTATCGCATTAGGTTTGTAACCTGTAATGATAGTACAAGAGTTTTAAATAAAATAAAATAAAACCTAACAATCAGTTTGGACGAACAAAATATTTTTGTCGTATAAATACGTCTCAGGCGGAATGGACACGAAAATAATGGTTGGGTAAATCCGACTTGGGTGGTTAATGGGTTAAGGTACCTACATTAACAACAATAGAGAATCGAAACATGTTTGAACCTATTTACAATAACCCGACAACATCAATCGGGCAGTAGCCCACCAGATGCATCACCCGTCTGGTCGGAAGATCATCCCTTTTCTATGGTGGATGAGGAACTTTACACTCTGTTCCTCATACCACCAAAGGGTTAGCTACGCTTGTAGAGGTCATTATTCGTCGATGGGTGACCATCCATCACAATATACTGAAACCTCGCGTCGGAAGCATACCTTTAAGCCGTTGGACCCCTTTTGTCATTCATAGATCTTTGACAGTCGTCACGGGTGGTCAGAAGCCCAGGCTTTCCGTACACATGTCCATCATTCAACTGCCACGAGCTTGTGTACTAGACCATATCACAGCTGCTCAGTGACCAATAAGTTGCCTACCAGTATCTCACCGGTTCGAATCAATGATGCGTTACATCTCATGGGCTGGGAATAAATTAGAGTACAGTATCAGGTGCTGGTCGACCCAATGAAGGGCGACGACAGCTGTCTTTTGTTTTCGAAATTTAAACATGATAAGCATAATATCACTAATAATAATATCAGTTAAATCTATATTAACGTTATATATTATTTATTTTAATTTTATTTTATATTTCACATCAATACTTACTCATTTATTGTTGTCATTACTGTGTTATTCTCTTGAGTAATAAATAGATTTAGTTATATCGTTTCTTTTTTTTTTAATTGTCAATTTTGTTTTCAAGTAGTCTTGGTTATTTTCTAGCCTAGGTTATTTTCTAGCCAAAATTGTACGATATGTAATATTATAAAACTTGGATTAGGTATGTAAGTGCTGTGCACACCTGTAAGTGACAAATTCACTAGATTTTAACCTCAATTGTAACAGGACCCCAAAAAATGTATTAGTGAATAAGTCGTTGGAGTGCCGTAATTAAATAAATAAATAAATCATGCCTGTATAACCCGAAGGGATGGGCTGAGGTGAACATATTATCATAGTAACACCCACATGTCACCAGCTATGTTTAAGTCCCATGTACTAGGGCCGTGCCTATTGCCATTGATTAACCAGGCACAAATCCAGACCTCAATAACACTCTGTCCGTCCCGGGAATCGAACCCAGGACCTCATGCTTAGCAGTAGCACTTGTGACCAATAGACTAAAGAGGCAGACAAGATTGCAAATGGAAAACCCAATAACACTTAGCCAGACCAGGTAATCAAATCGAGGACCTCATCTCAACAGTAGCACTAGCAACCAATAGTCCAAAGAGGCAGACAAGATTGCAAATGGAAAACCCAATAACACTTAGCCCGACCCGGAACTCAAAACCAGGACCTCATACTCAGCAGTAGCACTTGTGTCCAACGACGCAGACAAACGTGTCACAAGTAACTAATTATTAAAAACAAAACAATCATTCAGTGGTCTTGCTACGAGTATATTCCCACGCTTAGTCATTAAATACACAATGGAGGGCTGGACATCAGATGACCTTAGAAATAATCGAGCGTTTAGCAATGAGTATAATTAATGTAATTTTCGGTGAAGAGGGTTGAAAGAGCACGTGAGTTATTGATGTTCAGTTGTTTCTGCACGCATACCATGAGCACCATAGAAACGGGTTTTGTCAACGGAAAAATGCTGCACAATCCACACAGCATCATCTAGCCCCAAGCTAAGCAGAGCTTGTGTTATGGGTACTAGATGACTGATATACTTAGTACAATACATCACATGGATAGATATTTTTTATTATGTATAGCATATAACTAGAACAACCGGAACAAATCTTTGTAGATCGTACAAACATTTGTCCCAGGGCGACACGCAGCGCAGGAGTCGATAGCTGACCTACTGCGCCAACCGTCCCATCGTATTGATGTTCAGTTGATACTGGTTTAATTTACAAAGTTGTTCCATATGTAGCTATACCAGTGTTTTACATGGAGCGGACATCCCTGATCCCATTATTAATTTCCCCTATCACCTACCCTATCATGAGTTAGGGTTGTCACCAATTATGAACGGATATACGCGTCAAACGGGGTCGTGCGACTGACCTGTTGGCCATTACTACATTACAGTTATTAAAACAATTGTTTGACACCCCTATGTTTAAAAAAATTACTTGCACTTCGTCCGTGACTTAGTCCGCGGGGATGACGTACTTTTCCCTTCGAACTTTTACAACCCCTCCAACCCCTTTTAAGCGTAGTTTTGAAAATTATAATTATTTATTTATTCACTTACCTACCAGCCTGTTACGGTCCCACTGCAGAGCAAAGGCCTCTTCTATGAGAAGAGGCCTTTGCTCCGTAGCTTAGCAATGATCTCGCTCACTGCTTACTTAAAGTAGAAAAACACGAGCCGTGCAGTATTCTTTGTATGAAAGTCCCTACTGCAACGCACACTAATCGGAATCGTAACGTAATCGCCTCGCCTCGGGACAGGCTCGAGATGAAAGGCGATACGGTGACGATCCCTTTCTGAGTTGATATGTGTAAAAGTAAAGTACCAGCCTATTACTGTCCCACTGCAGGGCAAAGGCCTCTTCTCATACAGAGAAGGCACGAGCATTAATCACCACGCTTGCTCAAGACGGGTTGGTGATTTCAGACTTATATTAATTATAAGTCCAAGTTTCCACACGATGTTTTCCTTCACCGATGTCAGTGATGTCCAAGATAAACTTAGAAAGTACATATGAATTGAAAAACTCACATTGGTTTGAACCCATAACCTAGTGCACAAGAGGCGAGGCCTGAACCACTGGGCCATCATGACATTTTAATCACTTTCTTACAACTATTATTACAGGTACAACCCATTCCAATAGTGAAGCCAACCTAATAATATCAACTTACTCTAAAGAACAAAAAAGTTACCCCACACTAGGAATTTCTCCTTTGTCGTGGGTTTGCGTGCATTTACAAACATTCAAACTCACATACACAAACAGCTGGACCAGGAACAACTACCTACAGGCCATACAAATATTTGTTCCGTGCGGAATCGAACCCACGACACGCGGCGCAGCAGTCAATCGCTCAGCCACTGCGCTAACCGTGCCGACGACTTTCTAAAACGAATTATAATGTTATTCAGTGCACAGGCAGAGATGCTATATACTGATGATGATTATATACTGCTGAGCGTAAGGTACTAAGGTTTGAAAACCGAGTTGGGTAGTGTTACTGGGTTTTTCCAGCTGGAATTTCTCAGTAGCAGCCTGAAGTCTGGATTTGTACCCCACTTAGCCCCAATGACATGAGAGTAAAACATTCCTGGCGAAATTTGTACTACAGTACACCTCTATACCCCTCGGAGAATATAGGTCGTGATGTTATGTTTATCAGCCATAACGTTTCGGTATAACTTCATAGACATTTGCATACTAATTTACAAATTGTCAACGATAAAAGAAGTCGATATTTTAAGGTCAAAATCTCGGTACAAAATTAATATTAACCCGATTAGAATCAGTCATTTACATTAGGGGTCTACTATTTGACTGAATATCCGAATTCGATAGGATTGAGGATATATTTTACTTACACTAACGATGAACAGTGCTCAAGCGAATGTTGACCTGCTAGTAAGTCTAGTGCCACCAAGTGGTACTGCTGAATTATTCAACTTACCGCACCAAAACAAAATAACAGATCCTTATGTTTAGCCGACTTCAAAAAATCAGGAGGTTTTAAGTTTGACTGTAACTCTCGAGGTGGTCCCAATGTCACCAAATTACGATCTCATGATAGGGTTCTGGATTCAACAGAAAATACCCAATCCGCTCCCGGTTTGGGTATTTTCTGTTGTAACTAGTTCAATTCAACTGTCATTTCAATAGAGACTGTTGCGCCCGACCCGGTAATCGAAGCCGGGTATTGAACTCAGGATCTCATGACAAGCAGAAACAGCCTCTACCGGACCAACGAGGCAGAGCAATCCATCTCCATCATTGTTTTTTTTTTTTTGTAAAAGCTTTGGGGAACACTAGGAATTTCACCTGTATCATGTCTGCGTTCACAAACATTTGAACTCACGTACACAAACAGCCAGACCCGGAAAAACTACCTGCACGCCATACAGCCCTATCTCTTAAGAAACAGGCTAGACCTAGTTTAAGGGATAGGGTCTATATAATTGTGCTTATAGTATGACAAACGTTAAATGTTTAATCTACAATGTATACCTACAGTGCAAAGTGTTCTTGATCTTATGAAATAAATATTTTTATTATTATACTAATACCCAGCAAACGTTGTTTTGCCATATAAAATGTTAGGGGTGGACAACCCTTATCACTTAGGGGTATGAAAAATAGATGTTGGCCGATTCTCAGATCTACCCGATATGCACACAAAATTTCATACATATCGGTCCAGCCGTTTCGGAGAAGTTTGGTAACAAACATTGTGACATGAGAATTTTATATATAAGATATGTTTCGAGTGGGAATCGATCCCACAACACGCAGCGCAGCAGTCAATCGCTCAGTCACTGCGCCAACCGCACCATCATACTCCCTTAGTAGACCCCCAGTTGCTTCCGACATCAGCTTCGGTTTACGAAGTTTATTCAGATAGTGAACCACGTCATCGAATCACGAAATGGTTGCCCGTACACCGAAGGCAAGTTTGATCAATACGGGTCTGAGGTAGCGATGTTTTGCCCATGACATTTTAGAACTCTCGCTTGTTCATTGGGGCGTAAAATTTTGATATTTATATGGATCTTTACTAGGATTTCTCCGTCTTCTATGAAATGGTGATATTATCTGTAGGTTTATTCGCAGTACAAATAGATTTGCATCACTAGTTTAAGCCAGTATAATCAAGGGTAGAAGGGATTTCTACGCGCAAATTGATACTATGAGTTTAGTACATGCTTCTGGAACTAGGCATTTGCCTATTTTTTGCTTTAAATAGAAAGAAAAAACATTTTTTTGGGACACGCACAGGTGATAAAAAAAACACAAAAGTAAAATCTAAATAATAAAAAATAAAAATATAAAAAAAGGACCTGTGCGGGGCCAAAAATGCTTCTATTTCAGCATATGCTGCAATATACAGAAAAATCAGGAAAAAATAAAAAGTCATGAGCAAATCAAAATGTCTATGCAATCCAGTGAGATTTTTAATTTTGATAAGTAAATAATAATTCTCGTCTTTCATTAAAAATATTTTTGGGCTAGATACGAATCATGAATTTTTTACAGTGTTACATAGTAAAATAACATTAGAAGTAAAAGTATTTTTTGAGGGGACGCCCTAGAAGGACATACACTGACCTCATTGGCGATGTTCTTCAAAAAGGTCAGCAAAAGGCGTGTGAGTATGACCAGATGTATGAACGTGAGGTAAGTGAAAGGAGTGTGTAAGGATCGTAGCGGGTAGCGTTCTGTGGTTTCTGCCTACCCCCATGAGAAATAGGCGTGAGTTTATGAATATATAGATCCATACTAATATTATAAATGGGAAAGTGTGTGTGTCTGTTTGTCCGTCTTTCACAGCTAAACCACTTAACGAATTTCGATAAAATTTGCCACAGAGATAGATTGCACCCCGGGAAAGGACATCGGCTACTTTTCTTTATCAATAAACCACGCGGGCGAAGCCGCGGGCGGAAGCTTGTATAGCTATACAGAAATCATGAAAAGACGATGAAAAGTTTCAATTCTTTTTAAAGAAGATTATCCGCACCAATATAATTCTAATTAATATTGGGACCACACGCTAACAAGTAGACGATAGACTTGATAAATAGTGAAAGTGATTTTAAAAGGCAACGCATCGCTTTCGCCCTCTGCATGTATATAGAGACCTCTAGCAGTGATGGTATGGTCTAGCATACGAGGTAGAAGAGATACTGACCCACAACTTAATACCATGTCTACTTATTGTATTGTTGTGTTGTTTGACGGGCCCATATCCGCAACTCCACGAATCTGCGCGTATTTTGCGTAACGGGTGGGACAATACCTTATTCTATTCACCCCAGTCAACTTAATATTCAGTCAGTTGAACTTGTCAGCACCAGGAAAACCCAGTTCTTCGACATCTTAACGAAAAGTTGCTTTGTTCAGCAATTCAGGTCTTCAACCTAAAAGTGGTTCCCAGTGAGTTCATCCATCGTATTTCTACCTTTGTACTTGATCTTTCGATCGGGCCAGTTCGTATGTCTTCGGCAAAAATCGGCACAATTCAAGGTATTCGACTACCATACCAACATCGACCAAATAATGGTAGCGACTTGCAGTTATAGATGGGCGGGACTTATCCCTCCCTTTGTGTGGTTTTAACCAATAGGGTGAGAGGATTTTAAATTGGGAGCGCGTGCCGATGCGTCGGTACTTTATAACGTCAAAAATTGACGTATCGTCAAAACCAAAATAGTTGTATACAGGGTGATGAACGTTAAGTTTTTTTCTGTTTGGCGTTTTTGATTTCATTCCATTAATTACAGATAAAAATATATTATGCATAACAAGTTAGTATGTAGTATGAAGTATACATCATTGACATGGATGAAAGAAAACATGACGAAACTTGGACTTGTCTATACCAATACATTAATTCTGAAGAGTTTGTGTGTTTGAATACGCTCATCTCCGAAACTATCTGTTCAATTTGAAAAAATATGTTTGCATTTGATAGACCAATGTTTGAAGAAGGCTATAGGTTGACATACCGCCTCAACTCTTAAGGCGAGTGAAAACAGAAATCGTAAGATACGTCCATACGGTGCGAGTTACTGCACTGAAGCTACTAGTCAGGATGACTCGCACGCTAGCTCGCAACGTGTAAACCAGCCGTTTTGTGAAGAAACCACGGGGCACAACTAGTAATGATGTGGCTATTACTTGTGCCTTCTCTTCTGGATGTCAGAATAGGCATGAGCTTACCCTTGCAGTGGTACAGTAGTGTATTATTTATGGATTCTTAATTTTGTATGTAGATATTTGTCAAGATATTACTACTACGAGTATTAGTTTCAGCCAGGTTCAATCCCCATTTTGCTTAAAATACTTGTTCTGCCAACATGCAAGATAGATTCAAATTCTCAATTCTTTATTGCGTTCCATAATGTGTAACCTGTATAGTTGGTAGGCAAATACATATTAGTCATAATTATGGACCCCGAAGAACCTCATCTCATCTGCCTAGCCTTTAACCTATATTGGGGTAACTAAGTTGGGGTCTCCACGACCCAGTTACTGGTCAACACGATACCCCTTGGTAAGACTGGTTGTCAGACTTTCGGGCTTCTGACTACCCGTAACGACTGTCAAAGATCTACAAATGACAACTGGGACCAACAGCTTGACGTTCTGTCCGAGGCACGAAGGAGTCTCGATATGTTACGAACGGTAACAAGAACACTGAGTGTGAGATATTTAATTATTATATCACTTCAATTTATACCTAAAGATAAAGTTATTAAGCTCTATAATTGCGTAAAGTCTACTTAATTAAACGAGATCGTTTTGGCCTCTACAAAGGTAAAACTAATTCAAACACAGGCACTTTCTGATGGTTGTATCAAAATGTCAAGGAGAACGACTATCTTTGTGTACTAACAAGCCTAAAATGTGACTCATGCACAAATCGAATAACATAACATCACGGCTGTAATCCCCGAAGGGTAGGCACACTTTAACCTAAGGTTAGCAGTCCGAAATCTGGAACTGGATTTGTTTTTCTGACCCTTTTTTTCTTGTTGACCTGAAAGCAAATGCTGAATTTTTGACGGCAGGGTTGGCGCTGTTTCTAAGCGATCCCGGGGGTTGAAGAAGGATCGTACCTTCCCGCGACCCCCGGCGTAGGTGTGAGATGGAACACCGGGGTGGTTTTTACTCAGAGTCTGACAGGCTCCCTCGCCCCCCAGGGCGGAAGACATCCATGAGGATTTTCCACCTCGAATATAAAAAAAGAAGGTTTTTAAGCGATCGGCTGCTGCGTCGCGTGGCGTTCCCGCAAGGCACAAATATTTGTATGGCCTACAGGTATCGGTTAAGGGTCCTTAAATATTTGTAAACGTACCCACTACACAGGAGTAATTCCTAGTGTGGGGCAACGTTTTATAATAAAATAAAAAATCACGGTGATATTGTCACTAAAGCGATTGGCACACTGCACCGCATCACGCAGTGGCGTGCGTGGTGACGAACGACGAATACTGCGCGTGAATGCGTTTCCTGTGTGTTGCACTACGCGTGTTTTCTATACAAACACAGATGCTTGCAAACAACGTAAGAGCACGCACTCCCGCGCTACGCTGCGTGATGCGGTGCAGTGTGCCAATCGCCTAAAGGGTGATTTTATTTTTCAACATCCTGTATTCACTAATGATACCACGGCATGATAAATTTTCACTGCCATGTCTTGAAACGACGACAGAAGACACGAACCGACATAAATTACTTATTAATAACCCATAGTTTTTCACAAACAAACTAATTGTAAGTTTTTCAAGATATGAAGGACATTTTTGTTTACTCGTCACGACTGCCCCAGTGGGGTTGACAGAGGTATAGGTGTATTCTGGCCGGGGATCATGGAAGGCGCACTAGTTCCCATGATCCCCGGTGCAAGTGTAGGATGAGAGCACCAGGGAGGATTTTAGTCAGTAAGAGTCTGACAGACCCCTCCGTGAGGACATCCATGAGGATCTTCCACCACAGAAACAAAAAAAACAGGTAAAGGTGTAACCCTCATTCTTGTTTTTTGCATATCTGCCTAGCCTATTCTCAACTATGTTGCTCTCGGCTCCATTCTTACCAGATGCTGCTGAATACTCATATATCTCATTAAACGACTGTCTGTCTGACATTTACAACCCAGTTACTGGGTAATACGATACTCATTTATTAGACTGGATATCAGTCTTTCGTGCTTAGGACTACCAATAATGGCTGTCAAAGCGATGCATATGACAGCCGGAACCAATTGTTTATCATGCTCTCTAAAGCACGGAGGGGTGTCAGTGTGAAATGGATGGTCACCCATCCAGTAACCTACCTTACAAGCATTGCTTAACCCAGCAGATTGAGCCGTGTGGCCACGACCTCACATTCAGCATTTAAACCGAAGTGAAATTAGCTCAACAGATAAATAAAAGCTCTTCGGAAAGGGCAGGTGCGTAGGATTCGCAACAGGCGCGCGAGCTCGCAACCGTCACATGAATTCCAAATAAAAATCCACAACTGTCCCGACCCCCCAACCCCCGGCTGCTCATGCGTAAAAATTGACAGGTTACAGCATACTAAATATCTAGGGGTTCTGATTGACCAACGCCTGTCCTGGCACATGCACACTGAACTTATAATGAAAAGGGTTAGGAAAATTATCTGGACTTTTAAAGCATTGCGACATGTGGTTTCAAGGCGGCTTCTGAAGCAAGTATACATATCACTGGCCCAATCGATCCTCACTTACTGTTTGCCTTGCTGGGGAGGGACAACAAAAATAAAAAATTTGGAACTGGAGAGGGCGCAGAGATCCTTGCTCAAGGTCATGTTCTTTAAACCCTACAGATTCCCTACCCAAAGCCTCTACCTATTGTCAGATCTTTTGTCTATAAGGAAACTTTATCTGCTTCAACTCATACTAAAAAAGCACACATCCCTCCCATATGATCCCTCTAGGCCTAGAAAGAGAAGGAGCTACTTAGTCGCTCCAACTGTCAAGGTTAGATCTACTTTCGCTAAAAGACAATACTCAAGGCAATCGTCCTACCTATACAACTTACTGAATAAAGAACTACGTATACACACCATGAAGCTCCGCGACTGTAAAAAAGCTGTAATCGAATGGCTTAAAACTAAAACCTACGACGATGTTGAGTCTTTTGTATCTACGCTTCAATGACCAAATTATTTGCTTACGTGTTGTTGTGAACATGGTTAGTGGAAGATGACTTATTATGCTTCTTCCGATCCCAAGACATTGTCGCAGGGCTAATCTATCTATTTAATAATCTACAATCTACAATCTCTAATCTACAATTCACAACCTACCACCTACACTTGCGCCTGCACTTACACCTAAACTTATAGTGGCAGCGCCTTCCGGTCTCATCCGAGTGGATCCCGATCCCTTGTAAGCGTCGGGTCGGTAGTCTTCTGTGTCCTAACCCAGTGAACCCAGATATGGTCCACCTAAGTGCCAAACCTCATCCGGATTTGTTCAGCCGTTTTGGCGTAAAGGCGTAATGGTGCAAACAAACACATAAATGCCTAATAAAATAAATCGCACACTTTCGTATTTATATTCATATGGGCAGGATATTATTAAAGGATACCACATATAACTAAATATGCTAATTATAACTCATACACTACACACACTCACACACCACACACACTCACACACTACACACACTCACTCTTTACACTCTTACCCATAATCACACGTATACGCGCGTCTTGGCCCTTTTTCTATGCATAAAGCTCATTCATTTGCACATCATTCATTATTGTATAATTTTAAGTTACCCTTTTATTAAATTTTTCTGCATGTTTACATTGTCTACATTCAATTGCATAAGATAAGAATAAGTGGAAGCGCGGAGTCTCCTAACACAAGCAATTCCTTGCTTAAAAGGTGATCTCCAACATTAGTGTGTCTAACAAGCCTCTTGTAATTGAAATAAACAATTTTTTTTTTTTTTATTTTTTTTTTTATGTTTGACCTTCGCCCGCCGCGCCACATCGGTCGTCGGATGACGGCAAAATAGAGATGAATGGAAGAAGAAGACATGCTGCGCGAACCCCTACTCAATTGAGATAAGGGGAAGATAATTATGGTGCATGATTAAAACCTGTGGTTAGTTACCAATAAAATACGTTGTGAAGCTTTCGATATAAAAAATTGCTAGCCATTATATTGATCGTCATGCCACTGCCTTGGTAACCCCCTCTATTGATGTGTGTGGAAAAGAAAACACCCCCGGAATAATTTAATCGAATGCATGTGAATCACTCTTTCTGTCTTCACTACAGGTTATCGAAAAAAAAACATACAATATTTCAAAAAGAACCTGACTAAAACATATGACTGTTATGTTAGTATTTTTGACGACCTATGTGGCGCAGTCGGCGAAGTTCCGCCTGTTACGCAGGAGGTTGCGGGTTTCGATGCCCGCCTTGGGACAAATGTTTGTACGATCTACAAAGATTTATTCCGGGTGTTCTGGGTATTTGCTATGTGTAATAAAAAATATATATCCATGTAATGTATTGTATTAAGTATATCAGTCATCTAGTACCCATAACACAAGCTCTGCTTTGCTTGGGGCTACATGATGCTGTGTGGATTGTCCAGCATTGTAATCTATTTAAAAAAAAACGTTTCCGCTCACTAGGAATTTCTCTTGTATCGTGGATGCGTTAACAAACATTCAAACTCAGATACACAAACAGCCAGACCCGGAACAACTACCTGTAGTCCATACAAATATTTGTTACGTGCGGGCATCGAAACCACGACACGCGGCGCAGCAGTCAATCGCTCAGCCACTGCGCCAACCGTCCCGTCAACGACGTAGGTAGAATATATATATGTATAAATTGGTCGCACGATTGTAGTGTCGGGCAAGTTGTTATGGAGTTTTTCCACCTGGTATTTCTTAGTAGTAGCTCGGAGCTTAAGTTTTTGCCCAGTGGAAGGCAATAGGCTCGCCCCCTGTTTCATGGGACTTAAAATAATTGGTGAAATGTGGATACCTCTGCCAAAATGCTCTTTCGGGAATGCAGGCGTGGTATATGTTAATGTATGCTACAAAAGACTATATTCTGTATGTTTCTATTGGAACTAGGGAAAAATATCGGAAAGTGAGTTTTTCTGGCATTATCCCTGAATTTTCAATAAACCTGATATACTTGGATTTTCAACTGGACCTTTACTGATAGCACTCATTTGTTTTCATCTTATTTATTATTATTCTGAATTGTAGTCTGGCACTTTGAGTACTTAATGTGGCCTACCCATATGTTTTTTCTTTAGTATTGTTCGTCAATCCGTTGATCTCCAATGCTTGCACTGACTGAACAGGTCTTCAACATTCATATCTGTGCGGCTCTTTCCTCAAAAGACCATCTTGGATACTAATCTGCATGGTCCTCACATCATCATCATCATCAGGCTATACTAGTCCACTGCTGGACATAGCCCTCTCCTAATGAGCGCCATAGCGCCCTGTCTTCAGCTTGCCGCATCCAGCATCTGCCTGCAGTCTTTCGCAGATCGTCATCCCACCTGGTCAGAGGGCGTCGTACACTACGTTTGCCGAGTCGCGGTCTCCACTCAAGAACACGTTTACCCCAGCGGTTGTCGGTTCTTCGCGAGATATGGCCAGCCCACATGGTCCTCACATGCTTAAACCAAGATAACAAATTATTATCTGACGATAGCGAAACACCAACCAGGTTTAAAAAATATATGTACTTGTTGACGTGTAAAAGTGTTTGTAAAGACCTTTTTACAGAAATAAATGTCATTTATCATTTAATGAATTCACAATAATAACGGTGATGTCAATAAAACCTTTTTTTCAGAAGCCATGGCATTGGACAACCTTCAATTAAAAGTCTGACCACGACAACTATAGACTTGAAGCCATTTTGTCTTGCAACTCATAATTGCATGACGATTTTTTATAATGTTTTTTCTGCCATAAAACCAGTCTTAAGTTGTAAATGAAGGCTGTTGTGAGTTTTTTGTGCAAGATGTCTGTTTGTCTATACCCTTGCGTCTCTAAAACGGCTGAACACAGATAGCGATAAAGTGTGAAATCTTTTATATTTAGAGCGGATTTTTTCTGTTTTTTTTTTCAATCTTGGCATTGAAAATTTACTCAATGACCTATTTTTTTGTGTTTAATAATTAAACAGCCTCTTGAAAATAATGTAGTACACAAAAAAACTCTTTATTAATTAGATATTGTATAATTAATTACAATTCATTTGTTAATATTTTTAAAGTTGTATAAAATTGAGTTCATTTTATTTTTAGGTAAAGATATGTGTGCTAAGCTGAAATTGGATTGGATTGATCATACAGGTATGTAGAATACAGCGAGATAAATGGGCCAGAATCGTTACACAGCGGGTGCACGAAGACTATGACGTCATCGCAGAGGCAGTCCTAGGGAACGTCAGCGACAAATGTAGGACAAGCAATACATTTTCTATTGTATCTCGTTGTTTGACAGTTAAGGTGTTACAGGCACGTACGGGAGATTGAAAAATGGGAAGACAGAAAGAAAGAAAGAGCATTTATTTAGAACAGGTTCGAGGCATTCAAAGAAAAAATTATATAGGTAAAAAAGTTGGTATGTAAATAGTACACCACGTGCATATATCTTCTAATATATGAGAGAGAAGATATATCATATATCTTCTTAAATGCTTCTACATCAAGTGCATTCAAAGGTTGTCTATAAGAGATCGCTTTTAGCGGTAAGGCACCCATTGTAATATAATTTTAATAGAAAACTTGTTACATAGGGGGTGCCTTATGTAGCAAGTTTTCAATTAAAATTTAATAAAGAATACCCCCTATGTAGCAAACTAAGTATTCTATTAAAATTAAATAAAGAGTATTTTATTCTAAATTACGTTAAAAATAAATTCAAAAACCGTTATTACAAAAATAAGAAGGATTGATTCCAAATACATGCCAACAATAAACACTGATTGAAAAATAAAAAATAAAAAAAACCTTGGAGAAAATAATCTCGACGCCATATTGGATTAATTTCAACCGCCACGAAGGTTGAAATCGGACACAAAAACCATTTACCTCCCACAATGAATTTATCAGTCCGAATCAAAGTCTATAGTTTTAGTGGTGTAACCGTACCACAGTTTTCGCAATGCCGTGAATCTATGACATTTACAGGTAGGGCAGCCTTTGTAGTGTTTCACAATTGGCAGTGTAATACTTCTCAGGAAACTAAGGTTATAGAAGAATTTGTTTGTGCATTTTAAACTTAGGATAGCCGCGCTTTTCAAGTAGGGGACGTAAGGCCTCCTCCCGGAAGCTGTCAGGACAGGACAGGCTCCAGGAGGTGAGATGTGTCAGCGGCCCACTAGGGGGCCAAATCCTTCCAGGGTTGCGGGATGTTCGAAAGAGCTACCGTGACCCTGGAACGTAAAGGGCAAGGATGGAGAACGGATTTTAGTCAGTATAAGTCTGCCACGCCCTAACGTTCCACTCAGAACGGGAGAAGTTATGGGATGATTTCCCATCCTTAAAAAAGGATAAGGAATTCATAGTAAAAAAAACGAGCGAGCCTAACAGTAGTCGCTTATGATATTTTACATCTGACATCTCACCTTGGTATATTACCAAGGTGAGATGTCAGCAACAATAACATTATATCCTGAAAAAATAACTCAGGTATTATTTGAAGTGATTTTACGTAACCGCCCCCGCTTTTGGTATCACGTAGCCGCGCGTGCTCTTTGGTCAAATCAAACAGCGCGCGCTTCTCAGGCTTCCTGTTACACACTTCCATCCCTTTTCACGAAATCTCTCCCACAGATTGCAGGAAAGCGAGATGACATATGTTACACAACAAAAAATAGTTGTCCATAAGATGACGGGTGAAGGGTGGGCGTTTTGGGGGACTGTCTTATGTAAACGTCTTTGACGTTCAAAAAGTGCTGATTCTCAGCCTAATTTGAATAAATGAATTTTGATTTTGATTTTGATTTGATTTTGACGCCCGTCTTCACAAACATAAGCGACACCTAAATGGATGCTTAGCGTACATAAACTCACCCCTTTTTTCCATGGGGGGTAGGAAAACTACAGAACGCCGCTTGCTACGATCCTTACATACTCCTTTTGCTTCGTTGACGTTCTTACATCTGGACATACACGCACGTCGGTTCTACTTACTGATTTATTATATTTTATTTTATTTATTTATTTGTTCATGCATTTTACATTACAGATTTAGGAAACTTTAGGCTACTTAAACGTCATTGCAATCTGTCTCATTTCGTCATTCATTCGGCCGCAGCTGAATACCAGTATTTTAATTGGAGCGACTGACCTCCGCTACCCAGTTACTGGGCAACACGATACCTCTTGGTAAGACTGGTTGACAGACTTTCTGGCTTTTGTCTACCTGTAACGACTATCAAAGATCTACAAATGACAGCCGGGATCAATGGCTTAGCGCGCTTTTCAAGGCACGGCGGAGTATCGATATGTTACGAACGGTCACCCATCCAGAGACTGACCTGGGCAAGCATAGCTTAACCTTTGGTCGACCCATGGGGCTGTTTTTATTCAGCCACGAGCGTCTTCCTGTATAATATTGAATTAAATATCTAATTTCCTTGAAATTGCGTTCTCGCGTTGTATCGCCGTGCCTCTCTGCCTTAAAAGAATGTCCTAAGATATCATCATCATCATCATCATTTCAGCCGAAAGACGTCCACTGCTGGACAAAGGCCTCCCCCAAGGATTTCCACAATGACCGGTCCTGCGCCTTCCGCATCCATGCCCTTCCCGCGACTTTCACCAGGTCGTCGGTCCACCGTGTGGGAGGCCTAAGATATAAGTCATTAAATTTTTATCATCGTATTTAATCAGCTGCTTCTTAGAAGGAAAGAGATAGATATATTACTCTCAGCACCTTCCTTAATCATACACAAAGCCACTGTGAAAATGTTTGGGAGAAGGTTCTGTGAGAGACAAAGATAATACCAGTCTGTTACTGTCCCACAGCTGGGCAAACCCCTTCTCGTACAGAGAAGGCACGAGCATTAATCACCACGCTTGCTCAAGGCGGGTAGGCGATTTCAGACTTATAATGAATTATAAATCCACGATGTTTTCCTTCACCGATGTCAGTGATGTCAATGAATTGAATGACCTTGGTACTTCCCCAGATTTGAACCCATGACACATGAGAGGCGAATCCTTAACCAATGGGCCATCACGTCCTGTGATCTTGACAACAAACAACGACAGTAGTAAATAAACGGTATTTATTTCTGTAAATCGGTTTTTATAAACGCTCAGAAATACCAAACGTACAAAAAAGTTTATAACAAGTTATAAAAAACCGGTGAAGTGCGTGTAGGATCACGCTCAGGGGTGGGTTCCGCAACCCGAATGAATATTTACGTACACACGTTACTCATGTACTTGTCAATCTGCGGACAGACGAAAGGACGGGGAGTTGATAGCTAAACAAGGTTTACAGGTCCAGTTGAAAACCAGCGTCAGGCACTAGTTGTCTGGCATTTTTGCTGAACTGGACCCTTTTAGCGCAGCCGTAAGGCACATATTTAAAAATATACATGAATAGATATATTCTCTTTTTAATGTGTTACTTATTCAGTTTCATACATTTTTTTGTTATTTGTTTTTGTTTTCTGTGTTTAGTATAGTATCGTTGTGTGCCTGAGCCTGTGCTGAATAAATTTTTCTTTCTTTCTTTCCTTTGTTACTACGGGACCCTTAAAACGTAGGTATAAGTAATGTTAATAAGGTATGACATATCTGTATTACTAAGTCTGTATAGAGTACCATAATTTTATTAAACTTCAGCCTACTATTTTTATTGTAGACATTTTTCTCAATACAATCGCATAAAATAAATATTTATAAAGTTCCAACAGACGTCATAAAAATGCGCAATAATATTTTATTTTATGCATATAGCTTTTTAATATGCCATAAAACATATTTGTTGGTGGTTAAGGAAACACAAAGAGGTAATGTGTTTATTTTCTCACGGCTATTAGCGCCTTGTTGAAGATATGTTTAATGGTTCGAAACATTGATTTGTAATAAAGATGGCCGACTAGCCAGCGAAGACTATAATTGCTTTCGGTGATCATCATCATAATTATCTGCCTGCTTTTTCCCAACAATGTTGGGGTCGGCTTCCAGTCTAACCTGATGCAGCTGACTACCAGTATTTTACATCGAGCGACTGCCTATCTCACCTCCAGAACCCAGTGACTGGGCAACACGATACCCCTTGGTAAGACTGATTGTCATACTTTCGGGCTTCTGACTACCCGTGACGACTGTTAAAGATCTACATATGACAGCCGGGACCAACGGCTTAGCGTGCTTTCGGAGGAGTCTCGATATGTAATTAACGGTCACCCATCCACAGATTGAACTCGGCAAGCGTAGCTTAATGTTTTAATTTAGCCACGATATCCACATTGCTTACGGTGATGTGGGAAATGGCTAAGCTGTAAATGATGTGCTATATTAAGGACTGGGTAATTTAGTCTACAACTGGTGTGCGTATATGACCAGCGGGCTTAGACAAAATCCTTTTTCTGTAACCGTTAACGCCAATGGAAAGATCAAATTGTATGGTGTTGACATTAGCTTTAGGGATGTCATGTAACTCCTTGTCGCAATTGTAATGTCATTGCCATACATTTTGACACTAGCGGCTGACGTCACAGATTTTTTTTGTCTAGGCCTGCAGGTGTATTATAAACGTAAAAGAAGCAGGAGCTATGCGCAGCAGGCGTTCTGTAGTTTCCTATTTCGATGGGAGAAGGGCCGTACAGGATGCTATGCAGCTAAAGAAGGGTTTACTCTAAAAATACGTCATAATCTTCACTTGTCCTACTGTTCTCAGCCTGTTCTACGCAATATTCCCACGTATACAAAGACAATGGACCACAAAACGATCATAGACTCAGCCATTGTGTCGCTGTTTACATGCCAATGTTACTCTATGCTTCAAGCACCTGTATGTTATGAGCCGACCAATCTGAATTTCAGATAAAACTTCGGTGAAAATGACAACCTAATTGGGAGTTATATGTTTGAGCCGTTTGGTGTTGAAACACGGTCATGGGGTACGAGTGCCCATCAAGTATTTCGGGACATCGCCAAGCGTTCAGTCGACTCTTCACGTGACCTAGCCTTTTTTTTTTGCCAAAGAATCGGCATTGCCATACAACGTGGCAATGTGGCCAGCCTTTTGGGCACTTTTCACATTCACAGCGATGTAATTTTTCGGTTCGACAGCGCCAAGCGTTTAGTCGACCCTTCTCGTGACCAGAGGGCTGGCCTTTTTTTGGCCAAAGAATCGGCATTGCCATTCGACGATTCAGTTTTTTATTTTTCCGTTCATGTACTTACATAATAGTTTTTTTAAGTAAAGTACCTGATAATTTATTTTCATTTAAAAAAAGGTTCAGAAATGTGTTTAAGGACTACTTATTGTATTAAGCCTTGTATTCTCTAACTACTATTTGAGGAGCTCGTGGCTAAATAAAAACCGACGCACGGGTTGATCGAAGGTTAAGTTACGCTTGCCAAGCTCAGTCTGTGGATGGGTGAACTTTAGTAACATATTAATACAAGACTCCTCCAGGCCTCGGTAAGTACTTTAAATCGTTGGTAGCGGCTGTCATTTGTAGATCTTTGACAGTCGTTATCACAGGCTCTAAAGTCTGATAACCAGTTTTATCAAGGGGTATTAACTGAGTTGTGGAGGTCAGATAGACAGTCGCTCCATGTAAAATACTGGTATTCAGCTGTATCTGGTTAGTCTGGAAGCCGACCCCAACATAGTTGGGAAACAGCTAGGCAGATGAATGAAAGTCTTTTAAGAAACTACTCTATCTGAACTGGTGAAGTTGGTCACCAGAAAATTCTCACTGTGATCTTATGAATCTAATTGAACCATTTTATTTCCCATTGTAGCCGGCAAAATGGAGCTACACTCCATACATACTACATCTTATACCTTTAAACGATCAAATAATGCTGGATAATCCACACAGCATCATCTAGCCCCAAGCTAAGCCGAGCTTGTGTCATGGGTACTAGATGACTGATATACTTAATACAATACATTACATAGATAGATATTTTTATCATACATAGCAAATACCCAGAACACCCGGAACAAATATTTGTAGATCGTACAAACATTTGTCCCAAGGCGGGAATCGGACCTGCAACCTCCTGCGTCGCAGGCGGACCTTCGCCTGCCGCGCCACATCGGTCGTCTAATGTGCATTTATATAATGTGAATCTCGGAAACGGCTTCAACGATTTCCATGAAATTTTGTGTGCAGGGGGTTTCGGGGGCCGATAAATCGATAGCCAAGCTAGGATTCATTTTAAGAAAACGTCCTTTTATCCGAGCAAAGCTCGGTCATCTAAGTACTATACGTTTACATACAAATATACAAAATTCAAAATAACTTCCTTTAACTAAATGCATGTAAAAGTATATCGGTAGCCATACCAAAAAAAATGTCTGTCAGTTAGTTCCGGCTAATCTCCAAAATGGCTGGAACGATTTTTATGGAACTTTCACTGGCAGATAGCTGATGTTATAAGGCATCTTTTATTAGTGAACATTAATTAGGGTTCCACGAAAAAAAATGAAAACGCATGCAATTGCAACAAGGTAGTCATACATATAATTGCCTAATTAAATACAGTTTCTATCAATGATTGATGATTGCCCAACAGTCATCATAATTATAGTATTGACAGACAAACATCAGGTATATGTATCTCTTGGCCTTCTCTGTGAATACGCTCCGAACACATGCAGATAAGCAGGACGTGGTCTAAGGTATAAGCGACAGCGAGTTACAAATCATTCGAAAGTTTCATTGGCTGAATAGCTTGGGCTTTTTGTTTTGACAATTCTTTGAGAACGAGTCATTTATAGCTAATACTGCAGGATATGTCCTTGAAAATGCATCTGTTTATTAATTGTAAATTTAATTTAATCTGCTAGTTTGTTTATCAAATTTTATGGAGGAAAGTTTATGGTGGAGCTAGTGGTTGAATAGAAACAGACGAACTGGTCGATCGAAGGTTAAGGTACGCTTTAGTAACGTAAGAAATAAAAAGAAGTACCTACCTTAGTCCACTCACCGCAATTCCAAGATTGCCTTAAACATACTTATCGCTAGTAGCCTTTCATCCGCCCTCTTAACGTGACCAAATCATCTTTTATTGTTTTGTCACTTTATCTTAATCATGGTATGTTAAAGGCTAAGGCTATAAGGGACGTAAGTGGAAACGCCGGGACGGGACGCCCAAGAAGGACATGACATACACTGACCTTATTGGTGATATTCTACAAAAAAAGTCAGGTGCGTAGTACTCGCAACATGCGTGCGTTTGACCATAAACAAAGCAAAAGGAGTATGTAAGGATCGCAGCAGGTGGCGTTCTGTATTTTCTGCCCACCCCCATGGGAAAAAGGCGAGAGTTTATGTATGTACGTATCTTAATCATTTTAGATATTAACACAGTGAAAAAAACAAGGCCGCACGCCCACCGCTCCTAACTTAAACCGCGCCCCACCACACAATACAAAGTAGATAATGGCCGATCTGGATCCAGCGTTCCTCCCATTGTGCCATAGTTAGGGCAGACGAATTTCTAGTACCTTTGTGATGCCTTGACATCATTCTCATCATCATCCAATTGGCGGCGACGAGAGTTTAGTGACAACTGTATCTTCTAGTGGCGAGACGTCAATTTAAGTACAACAGAAGCTGGAACTACGATACGATACGATAAATAATGCTGGACAATCCACACAGCATCATCTAGCCCCAAGCTAAGCAGAGCTTGTGTTATGGGTACTAGATGACTGATATACTTAATACAATACATTACATGGATAGATATTTATTATTATACATAGCAAATACTCAGAACACCCGGAACAAATCTTTGTAGATCGTACAAACATCGAACCCGCAACCTCCTGCGTCGCAGGCGGACCTTTGCCCGTCGCGTCACAGCGGTCGATATTAGTGATCTATACTCTTAAATAAAACTGAAGTGTTTGTTTTTGATCTATAGAAATAAATAAAGACTAAAGAGTCTTTTGGGCTATGGAATGTCCAAAGTACAGCTTTTGGGCTATGGAAGAGTATACGGTAGCCATACCAAAAACCATTTTTTGGTCCGTTTGTCTGTCTGTTTCTTTGGGGTAATCTCCAAAACGGTTGGACAGAATTCGACGGGACTTACTCTGGCAGATAGTGTTATAAGGAGTAATTCAGGCAATACTTTTGTTATCGAAAAAGAATTAGGGTGCCACGCCGAAAATTAATAACCAATGGTTTGTTAAATTCAACGCAAACAAAGTCGCAGACAGTTAAATAAACCTTACGAAGTATGTGTGGTGTAACGTTGAATGATATATTGAGGTATGATGTTATAAAACAACGTAGTGGTTTAAAAGAAGATGTAGTGACAAAAATTGAAAAGATTATGCTCAGATCGTTTGGTCACGTTGAGAGGATGAATGAAAGACGACCGTTAGGTAAAGGGTAAAGGTAAGATACTTACATAAGGCAGATGTAAGCAGAATCATTAAGAAGGGAAGCCTGAAAAGGATATACATTAATCTTATTGGTGATGTTCTTCAAATTTGATGACACGGTTGGCGCAGTGGTTGAGCCATCGGCTGCTGCGCCGCGTGTTGTGGGTTCGATCCCCGCACGGAACAAATATTTGTATGACCTAAAGGTAGTTGTTCCGGGTCTGGCTGTTTGTATATGTGAGTTTAAATGTTTGTAAACGCACCCACGATACAGGAGAAATTCCTAGTGTGGGGCAACGTTTTTGAAAAAAAAAAAACAAAAAAAATTGATAAGGTGCTCGCAACCAGCGTGCTCGTTTTGACCAGATGCATGAAAGTAAGGGAAGCAATAGCAGTATGTTGGTTAGCTGTCAGCCGACCTGACGACGAACTATCTCAATTAAATAAAAAAATACATTTATTTCTCTTCCACAAATAAATACAAAGAAAAACTTAACACTTAAAAATATTAATAATTATTTATTTGTGGGAGACTGGTGCGTAAAGTAAGCCGGAGCCTGTATTTTAGGACACCATAAATTTAAAATTAAATCACCTCAGCATTAAAACAAAAAACCGCATCAAAATCTATAAACTCGTTTAGGAGCTACGATACCATAGAAAAACACACACGCTAAACATATAGAACCTCTCTTTTTCGTCAGGGGTTAAAAAGAGACAGGAGGTACAGATTAAATCTAAGATGACGCATATCTAAACAGATTAAAACAGTTGATAAGAAGTGAGCAGGATAAGTATCTACTTATAAAATCCTATAAAGAATACACACTGCTTTTTCCTTATATTCAAGAGCGATATAAATAGGCAGTCGGTGAGTGAGAGGTCAGATTTTACAAAAATAACTGCCGAACGGTCCAAGGAGAGACTCAGGTAATGGCAACATAGTGCTACCCTACTCATCCCAATAGTTCCACTAGCTGAAATCCTCCCCCTTGCTCGTAAGCTGCCTTGGCTAACCTTTTAAGGATGGAAAATCTTCCAATGACTTCTCTCGTTTTATGTGAAGCGGGAGGCCATATCAGACTTTTACTGACTAAAACCCATCCGTGTTCTATCCTTGTTCTTTACGTACCAGGATCAACTAGGTAACTCTTTCGAACATCCCTTACCCCGGTAGTCTTCAGCCCCCTATTTTGCCCCGACAATTCTGTGCCAGTCTTAACAAGGGGTATCGTGTTGCCCAGAAATTGGATTCTGGAGGTCAGATAGGTAGTGGCTACATGTAAAATCAGTATTTTACAAGGAACCACTGCCTATCTGACCGAATGCAGCTGAATACCTGTGTGTTCAGCTGCATTCGGTTAGACTGGAAACTGGAAGCTAGCTGGACCTCAAAATAGTTGGGTAAAGGGTAGGTACATGATGCCAAACCAGCATACGTAGCATGACCACCATAGAAACGTATTTTGTAGACAGAACTATAGACAACAAGACAGATTGTTGAAAGATTACTACCGTCCTAAGCATGGCGATGTTAAAACTGTTAAGAAGAAATTTTTCCATTCTCTACAGTCTACGGGGCGCCCCGTGCTCGTGTAGAAGATATGTCAAGTTGGAAAGAAAGAACGTTGTCTATTCTTGGTAGAATAGATATAGAATTGGTCATGCTACGCGTGGTTCCGTTACATTTAATGAATCAATCGTCATTGTGGTAAAAACATTATACGTATCGGATTCCTTTATTTATTTCGACGCCAGGCTTATCTTTTGGAGTAATATAGTGCGTAAATTATAATGGATGATCTGTTTGGCACGGAAATGATAATGAATTTCCGCTGGCTTTAGTAAAAACAAAATTGAGATGGTTTTGCTCTTGACTCTCGTCTAGGTCAGAGGTGACAGAGATAAGGTCAACGATGGAGTAACCTTAAACAGAAGAAGCCTGTTCACTCTTACTTTGAAAAGAGTCGTTTTGAATGCGTTCGGAAACACAAACGCAGGCAGTGGCTTCCGCACTTTTGTTGTACGCATTAGAAGGATGTAGTTTAGGTTTCCAAAATTTGAACTACCTAGGTTTGAACCCAAGTGCCAGTGTGACTTTTTGAATTCACATGTAACACCGCGTTGAGCCATTTATGGTAGGGGAAATACTTTTGGGTATTGCGTCACCGACATTCTAACGTGACGTGTGTGACTTCCTGAATCCATATTACCGTGATGAGCCATTTTTGGTAGGGCAAAGCTTCTGGGCTGGCGTCACCGACATGCGACGTGTTGAGTGTTTTTCTTCTTAAGAAGCTTCCTTAGCAACCTGTCTTTTTTGACACAACTCGGATTGATAGGAGATGGTATTTAGATTTAGCTTGTAGGTTGAGCCCTGTTTTTTATACTTTTATATTCATTTCTTTATATTTGAAGATATTATAAATATGTACGGTATATTTAAATAATAAAGGAAAGAATCTCAACATAATTATCCCATTTCATGTTCTTTGCGCGATCTGATCTAATTTTGAATTGATTTTTAAACTTAAATCTAGTTCTTCAAACACAATTAACTTTACGAATTACATACAACATACAACATTCCACATGACTCCACAATTTTATGTTATTTCTTTTCAAATATTTTTCCCAAGCCATTGTGTCGAGGTTTTAAAATAATATTAAATAGTTTTTACGCAACTCGAAGCAGGTTTTAGTTCTACTATATTTATTTTAGTTACAAAACTAGTTTGCACTTCGCAGGTAGCTATTTCTGTTTTAATAAAATAAAGACAGTGTCGTAAGATCGAATTTCGTCACGATTGGGACTAAACTTGTCTTACATTACCACTAGCGATGTTATGCCATTACTCGGCAAACGTAGTGTAGGACGCCCTCTGACTAGGTGGGATGACGATCAGCTAAAGACTGCAGGCAGATGCTGGATGCGGCAAGCTGAAGACAGGACGCTATGGCGCTCATTAGGAGAGGGCTATGTCCAGCAGTGGACTAATAAAGCCCGATAATGTGATGTGTGTTATGTTATGCCATATTAAAATACATATTTGTTATTACCAGTGGATGTCATTATCACTTAAAACATATATCAGTTTGATACTAGTATAAATTAAGTGGATTTTACATTTAATTAGTGAAATACTGGCCTAGTAGAGTCGGCACTAAAAGATTCGTACCAGCGTAAATCATAACAGATACGGCGATTCCAAGGATCGAGCAAAAAAACGACTAAAAACCACATTAATTCTACTTTATTAACTATTTTTTGTTGTGATAGTTGCAACAGAAATCTTCACAGAGTGTGGCTTTAAACTGTAATAACGGTTTATGAGTAACACCCGCTTAGAGACAGGCAGGCGGACGAACGGATAGACGGACAGCGGAGGCATAGTAATGGATCCCGGTGGCACCTTAAAAAGTATTGAAAAAGTCATAAAATGCGTTGAAGTTTTAACGCAAAAAAAACTTTATGTGCGGTCGTTAAAGTTATTTTTCCCAGTTTGTCTTGTTTATATTTTTGGAAGCTTAATTCTAAAGGTAGTATAGGTATAATATGTCAACAATATGATGAATCATTAGCTAATAATAAATTCAACTCATCAAAGATTAAGCAATGCGTCTTTCGTACCATAACAGAAGAATGTGATCGCGATGGATGTCGTTAGGTAACCCATACCTGAGACATAGCTATAGTAAACATCTAACAATGTAATTAATAACTCCATCGATGACAGAGGCGCCACCTGTTATTTGACAAGTAAAGACGCAAGTTTGACAAAGTGTTACGACCTTTTTCTCTCTATTTCATTAGTATATTTGTGTATCCTTCATTTTATGTGTAAGAATAAAACAGGTTTAATTAACTGTGAATAAAAAAACACTGTTTATTTTTTTTTCTTAATCACCGCTTATCTAGACAAAAACGGTACTTATGAGGAAATTAAAAGGAAGTCGGGCAAGTAAGACAAATCTATTACGTCCAATCTCAAGAAAGTAGGCCAAAGCTTTAACAATTTGAAAAATCGAACGATAAAAAATAATAAAACGAAAAAAAACACAAAAAGTTTTTTGCCCAGACCAACACCGTAGGTATGCAAATTCCAAGAATGCCAATGTATGGTCATAGACCTTATTGACGTGCATTGAATGCCAATCAAGTGGCAAGTGACCCTTTTCCTATAGAAAGTCATACTCACTTAGAGGGGATAATCCAGTTATCACATCCATTTTTCTAATAAAGCACAAACTACGAATGTTTTTTTCACTCTATATGGATGTTTCAACCTGTCACCCATTTCTTTGACACTATTTTACACATAAAAGCAATTTAACAAAAGTATGTTTGCACATTATAACTGGTAATTGTTAACAAATGTCACTGATTGTACATTTTTTCCGTATTTATGATTAAATCACTAGACACTATCACATTGGTTTCATTCACCCGAGTATTGCAGGTCGAAATGACAATCACTCGCGTTCTCTTTACGAATTACGGACGCAATCTTCTCAAAACACAACTAAAACTACGCTTTTATCGAACAGAAGTGATTTCCAGAGGTTTATCTATTAGGATTTGACGCTAAAATCACATAAACTTCTTCTCCGAATCACACACGACACAAAAACATGAGAAACGTCACTCTACTAAACAGCCAAACAGGTTTTGTTTTTTTTCTTCTCGATCGAGTTCTTACCACGTGACAGTATCGACTTTAACGACGTAGTTCGGCAGCGAATGGCTAGATGGCAGCACATGCGGCGTGCAAAATCAGAGCCAAAAGTAATTAAATCCAACCGGCAGGTATAGAGATTATTTCCTCACGTGAATCAACCATGGAAATTTTATTGGCATATTGAATATTTTCGTATGAAATGAATTTCATTTTATGTTGATTAGAAAAATTGGTGATAACGCAGCGGCCGACGACTTTTAGCAGTAAGGTTTTATGTGTCTACAGTTGATTTTAAGATCAACTGTAGTTATTTATAAGATTATAATAATCCAAAAATAAAAATAAGCCCAATTTTTTTTTGAAAAAACTCAGAAGAATTGAGAAAAATGTACTTACATTAATATACCGGTTTGTTTTTATAAACATAACTTAGAAGCATTTATCATTTGTAGGTCATCGGAAAACTTGAACTTAGGAACTTAACTACTAAGGTAGTAGGATACCGATATGAAATAGCCGATATGAAAAAAATAATTAAAGTAGGCAAGTAAGTATTATTTATTAGTATCCACTTTTAATAGATCTACTTCATGAGTCTAGCTGGCTTACAAAACCATAATAAGTTAAAAAATAGTTTTAAGAAAAAATTAAAAACATATTGTTTAGAAATGAGTTCCATTGCTACCTATAAATTTAATAGTAATTAGTTTTAAACTTACGAAGTCTGACCGACCGCACAGTCAAACCTATTACTACAGTTTTGCGGGGCTTAGTTTGAAAGTTACTTACTTACCATTGTTTGAATGTAAATAAATAATGAAAAAGAAAAAGAAAATATTTTTAGCAATTTAATTAGCCTCAAAAATATCGCATGTCCATTTAGTCCTCAACTCACCCCTACGATGGTCTCGAGATAAAAATAGGTACTTAGTTTTTTTATTTCATATTTTCCTCGTATTGAAAGAATCTTTAAATTCTATTAGTTGTAGATAAGGATGCCTGCATTTGTGAAAAAGCGTGTGTTTGTGACATACATATGTACATAAAATAGATTCCCGATTTGAAACCTTGCTTACTGACTTCCATAACCTAGTTACTGGGTATCACAATGCCCATCGACTGGGTACAAATCCAGAATCCGGGCTTCTGAAACTGAGAAATTCCGTATGAAAAAACCCAATAACACTTTGCCTGACTCTGTAATCGAACCCAGTAACTCATGCTCAGCAGTAGCGCTTCCAACCAATTAACCAACGACGTAGTCAATTTTAACTGTAACACTAACACTTAGTCCCAAGCGCGTGAGGTCCTGTGTTCGATACCCTGGTCGGGCCAAGTGTTATTAAGTTTTTCCTACAGGAATTTTCTCTTTAGCAGCCCGTAGACTAGATATGTGCCGGTTTGAATAAAGTCTCGCCCCCTATTACAGGGGACTTAAACATAACTGGTGAAATCTTGGTGCTACTACTAGCACTTCAGCCGAACCCTTCTAGGAATACGGCCGTGACGTTATGTCCAGCCTGGTGTACCAGTGTCCAACATTAACCATTGTGTAAATAAAACTATTAATACATGAAAAAATAAAATAAAACAAATATTCACAGGGCATCGAAAAATTCATCCGTATTCACTGTCAACGGGAAAAGTGCCCAGAAGGCTGGCAGCATTGCGGCGTTGAATGGCAATGCTGATTCTTTATTCAAAAAAAATGTCAGCCCTCTGGTCACGTGTAGAGTTGACCAAACGTTTCGCTATGTCTCGAAAAACTTAATAAGTTGTGTACATGCGGTTACCATGGTAACCAAAGGAAGGCACTATCAAGTGACAGTTGCTATTAGCAACGCATTGTGTAAACTCAAGTGGGTGTAATCATTTTTATGTGGTGAGTTTTTATACCTTAAAAACCTATTAAATCTTTAAAAAAATTAGCAAGTGTACTGTTTTTAGCTCTATAGTAATTGTTCGCAAATAGGGTAAGTTGTTCTTAAAATCTGTTGCCAAAATATTCTTTTTGGGTAGAGTTTGACCTGTTTTATGTAGTGTACATCAAGCTATCCCAAATTGTCAAAATTTCCCAATTGACCATGAACCTTTTTCTTTTGCAATAACGTAGAAAAACTATCAAAGAAATGTGACAGATTGGGGTAGCTTGATGTGCTGGCCTCTATACAATATAACATGCAGTAACTGCTATGTGGAGGTCAGATAGGCAGTCAGTACATGACGTCATCATCATTTCAGCCAAAAGACGTCCACAGCTGGACATAGGCGTCCCCAAAAGATTTCCACAACGATCGGTCCTGTCCTTATCTATCGGTTACCTGCGATCTTGACCAGATCGTTTGTCCACCTTGTCGTGGGCCTACCAACGCTGCGTAATTTCATAACATATCGAGACTCCACCGTGCCTCGGAAAGCACACTAAACCGTTGGTCCCGGCTGTCATCCCATAGTACCCATTAATATCAGTGTTAATATAAAACCGTGATGCTAGACAACTGGGCCTAACCCAGTTGTAAACGTCCCTTTGTGCCTGTTGGCCTAGCTCTGTTCTGTCTCCTGGTTTATATGGAGGGAAGTGGCGGTATCCAAGACAGTTGAATCGTTTCTCCGGGGCTCGTCGGGCTTCATTGACTGTCTCGCCGCTTTTCTGGTGATCGCCACTGTTGATTCTGGTTTTCAGGAGTTGCAGTGGTTTGGGAATAGTGTGGAGGGCTTGTCCCATAAATACGAGACGCCACATAGTTATCGAACTATATCTTTATTGGTTCTACGATTGGGGTAGGTATATATCCAGCTGTAGGCAACTTTCGGCTGAAATAATGTATGATGGTGTCTCCACATAATGTACAAGGGCCAGTTCATTAAGCTGCCCCTTATCTGTCGAATTTCTTTGATAGTTTTTCAACTTTAAAACAAACTAATAAGGTTCATGTTCAATTGGGAAAATTTTACAGTTTGATGGCGTCTGTATTAAGTGTACCTACTAGTAGCGCCATCTATGATTCTAAGGTTGAACTATTCCTTTGTCGATGGACAATAGGTTTCCTTAAAAATTCTGGTAGGTCCGAAAGTTGGATTACACAAAAATACTGGACACGTATTTTTCCTTTTGTCACGTAAACCAAATAGGACGACGATATAGTGCGTTGAAATTGCGCGTGACGTAACGCCGTGCTACACTTTTAACGTAACAGTGACGTCACAAGCCCCTTTTCCTGAACTTTGATGTGCTATATCATTGTCACTTTTTATTGATTTGAGTAAACAAAAAATACGTGTCCAATATTTTTTGGTAATCTAACTGACGGACCAAATATCCTTATTATATTTTTGCCTACTATCCTCCTACTCCTGCCTACTCCCTATTCTCTTCACGTTTTGCGTAGTTTAGCACATACTTACATGGGTTTCAATGTTTTTTTTTCAGTCTTAGTACTTTGCAGTGAACTTCTCAAAATGCCGGAGCTTATAGAGCAGATGTACTGCTCACAGCAAATTGTGATACCACCAAAGTACCCGTACATACTCAAGCGGTATTGTAAAGGTGAGTCCTTCTTTGGGGCTGCGTATTACTAGGGCCATCTCTAAAATACGCCAACCAAGAAGCGTAAAATCCCCGGATTTTGGAGCTTAATACCCGGACAAGTCCACAAGTCAACTGCATACAATTTAAAACTAAATGAGGTCTTCTAAAGAAACAAAACAGTTTTTTCTCTAGAAATTTCAAAAAACGAATAACAGTCTTAACAACCTAAAAATCAGCTAGTTAATAATCATTTATGATGACCTCGTTATCGATACATGTTGGAAAGAGGGGACTCTTTGATCAAACTATAGATTTTGTAGGACAAATATTTTTTTGAATAAATTAGATTATTATCTTGAGATTAATAAACAAAAAAATCTGTTAGTAATAAATATTTGAGAATCATCAAATCGAAATATTGTATCCTTGCTACCTCTGTTAGCTACCACAATCGAGAGTTTCTTTTCGAAACACGAAATTGGTTGGGCGTCTCATCAAAATGAAGCTACTCACGAAAAATTAGCTTGATAGTAATCAAGTGCAACAATGTACCAGGGATCCTGGACTATAGTCCATATATACGACCGATGACGACCGATGTGGCGCGGCGGGCGAAGGTCCGCCTGCGACGCAAGAGGTTGCGGGTTCGATTCCCGCCTTGGGACAAATGTTTGTACGATCTACAAATATTTGTTCCGGGTGTTCTGGGTATTTCCTATGTATAATAAAAAATATCTATATATGTAATGTATTGTATTAAGTATATCAGTCATCTAGTACCCATAACACAAGCTCTGCTTAGCTTGGGGCTAGATGATGCTGTGTGGATTGTCCAGCAATATTTATTTATTTATTTATATATAGTAAATATTCTTAATAAATGGAACTCCGCCCGTACGCTCCCCGGACGTCTTCTAAACTAAGACAAATCCGGGGAAACCAGGACTGATGGGAACCTTACGTATAACGAACAGCGTATACGTTCGCTTTATCACCAGGGTTGTGCTCGGCTGCTAAAGGTCATAAGCACACATATCAAAAACATCGTGAGGAAACCTGGACTTATATAATTAATATAAGTCTGAAATCGCCAACCCGTCTTGAGCAAGCGTGGTGATTGATGTTCATGCCTTCTCTGTATGACAAGAGGCCTTTGCCCTGCAGTGGGACAGTAATAGACTGGTACTTTACTTTTACACATATCAACTCAGAAAGGAATCGTCACCGTATCGCCTTTCATCTCGAGCCTGTCCCGAGGCGAGGCGATTACGTTACGATTCCGATTAGTGTGCGTCGCAGTAGGGACTTTCATACAAAGAATACTGCCCTGCTCGAGTCGTACTACTTTAAGTAAGAAGTGAGCGAGATCATTCCTTAGCCACGGAACTAAGTGCGCCAAACGTGCAGTCAAAATAAAAATAAAGTAGATATATAATGAATATGAGATAAATCTAAAATAAAGATTTATCTCATATTCATTATATATTTTATTTTTATTTTATAGTATTTGTGTTTCATATTATACGGAAGACCCTGTCTCTTGTGATCAGCTAGGCTCAATTTACACCACCGCGGAATGGAATGGAACGGTAGTGTCAATTTTGCTTAGGCGCGCGAATTCGCTGGAATGCTCGAGTATTCTCGCGCATTCTCGACTTCTCCTGCACGCGTCCCTTCTGTCATCCCGCGGCGGTGTAAATTGAGCCTTATTCTTTAACCAGATTTTTCTTTGTTTTATTTTTTTGTAAATCTCTGTACCTTATATTATGTCAATTATGAAACTTTATTTTTTGACAAGCCCCCACACTATTCCCAAACCACTGCAACTCAGAAAAGCGCAGTATAACAGTGTTATTTTTTTTCATCAGCCGCAATAAAAACTCAACCGTACGACCTTCTGCGCTGGTCATTTGAGTACTTCAAGGCGTTAGCTGAGCACCGGCCTCCACCCGTCAAACTGAGGCTGGAGTACCCCATCTACAGCACTGAGGGGGGGCTGACCAGGGGCTGTCTGAAGGTGCTGGCTCATCAGGTAATATACCTCTTTATTCCTTCAGGATTCCTTCCTTCATTTCCTTAACCGTGAATAGGGATGTGTCCTAGGTAAAAATATACTAAGTCCATTTAGTCCGTCAGTAACATTACAAAAAATATTGGACACGTATTTTTTGCTTACTTAATTCAATAAAAAGTGGCAATGATATAGCACATCAAAGATCGTAAGAAGGGGCTTGTGACGTCAAGCCGTGCTACACTTTTAACGAAAAGTGTAGCTCGGCGTGACGTTACGCGCAATTTCAACGCACTATACCGTCGTCATTTTTGCTTTACGTGACAGAGAAAAAATACGTGTCCAGTATTTTTGAGTAATCCAACTTTCAGACCAATCAAATTGTTTAGGGTAGTGACCCTATTGTGTGGAAATCGGTTGTTATCATATGGGCATGTGATGCGAAGGAATGAGGACCATGTTGTTAGGAAAGTTTTGAGTATGAATGTGCAGAGTTACAATCCAAAGAAAAGATGGATGGATTGTGTGAAAGATGATATGTCTAAAAAGGAAGTGACTTCTGAGATGACTATGGCAAGTAGAGATGCAAGGTATAGACACACGCACACACACCTATATAATATAAAGAGACAGAGAGAAAGAGAAAAAATAGCATGGCGGGAGCATAACGTTTTTTCCTTACGTGACGAATCCTACCATTCTTTATTATTATTTATCTTTTCTCTCAGCTGTACGCCATGAAAGAAATACCATTATCGACCCTGAGGCAAGCATGGCGGGGATTCTGCTTGGACAGTATGGAGCTGATGAGGATCCTGTGCCTCTGTGAAGTGTACCTCCGAGAGCAGTCAGTGCCTTTCTTCCACTTCTTGGCAGTCGCTGGAGGAATGTTGACCAAGGTTTCTTTTTTGATGTATTCAAACGTTTCTTCTTTACACAGACCACGGAACCACTAGAGACGCTATCTATTATGTAAAAAAAATAACCATATTTATCTTGACCACGGCATCAAGCGTGAACGGCTGGACCAATGTCGCTATTTCCTTTTTTGTTGTGCTTGTTATTGGAAGAAGAAGGATCTTATGAAAGAAAAAGCTAAGAAAGAATCTCGAAACATTAAAATAATTAAGAAAACTCAAAGGCCATATTAACTTCGCGAGTTTGACAGTTATTTTTTTTTAATAACATGTTTTTTGATCACTTCTGTTATCATGAAGTATTTTTTCTTTATGTTTTTTACTTTAAGTACTAGCTGCGCTCCGCGGCTACCTTCGGCGCGCGAACTGTCAACCGCTCGAAGTTGAAATAGACGTTAAGTTTTCTTAAATTTTCTAATGTTCCGCGCAATTTTCATAGCTTTTTTTTAAAGAACCTTCCCCATACAATAACAAATACAGCAGAAAACGAATCAGCCGAATTTGTCCAGCCGTTCGCGAGTTATGCGCTTAGCCACACATTTAGACATTTATTTTTATTTAGGTAGATTGTGTTGTTGTGTGCCTGATCCTGTGCTAAATTAGTTTTCTTTCTTAATAGGGTATTTACCTTTAAAAAATCTGATTGTTCCGAAAGTTGGATTACTCAAAAATACCGTAAACCAAAAATGAGGACGGTATAGTGCGTTGAAATTGCGCGTGACACAAGCCCCTTCTCCTGAACTTTGATGTGCTTGTCACTTTTTATTGAATTAAGTAAGCAAAAAATACGTGTCCAATATTTTTTGGTAATCTTACTGACGGACTAAATATACTTAATATATGTTTACCTACGAAACATCCCTATTGTCACGGGCCATTAGCTTCTTTGGGTAACCAGTGACCCTCATTGACACTCTTGGTTGATATGACAATAGACAGCATGGTCAAGCCGCGGGTTCATGTTCTCTTTCTCGTATTAAAAATCATATCGTCGTCTTCCCGACTTACGTAAGTAGTAATTTTACCTTCCGTTTTTTCTGACCCAACTTCAACAACAAAACAACATAGCGACACTATTATACCGGCGCATGACACTAAATAAAGTAACTGAACTTTTTTAATAATTAATTTATGTTATTGTATAATTTAGTATTATCATCTATATCTTCTTATATATAAAATTCATCATCATCCTCTTGCCCTTATCCCAATTTCATTTGGGGTCGGCGCAGCATGTCTTCTTCTTCCATACATCTCTATTTCCCGTCATCTCAGAAGTCACCTCCTTCTTAGCCATATCAACTTTCACGCAATCCATCCATCGAATCCTATTTTTTTTTTTTTTAGGTAGGGCCACTCGCAGTTCAGCTCGAACCTCGGCTTAGGGCGTCGTTGAATTTTTAACAAAAACAAAGGCTGGGTCTCGTTATTATTATATCTGGGGGGTTTTATATGCTACTGACTCAGCTACGCGGGCTGGCCTTGTAGAGTCTAAAGAATCGAATCCTAAGTCTCCCTCTACTCTTGTAACCCTCTACATTCATACTCAAAACTTTCTTATATATAAAATTCTTGTGTCACAATGTTAGTTACCATACTCCTCCGAAACGGCTAAACCGAATTGTATGAAATTTCGTGTGCATATCGGGTAGGTCTGAGAATTGGCCAACATCTATTTCTCATCCCCCTAAATGATAAGGGTGACCACCCCTAAATGTTGTTTTCTAATTTTTTTGCATTTTTTTGGCTTAAAATGGCAAAACAACGTTTGCCGGGTCAGCTAGTATAATATAATATTATCATCACCATCCTACTGCCCTTATCACATTTATTTTTATCATGGGCAGCATGACTTCTTCTACACATCTCTATTTCATTAATCACCTACGTCCTAGCCATATCATCTTTCACACAATTCATCCATCATGCCCTTTTAGAACTCATCATCTGCCTGCCTTTTCCCAACTATGTTGGGGTCGGCTTCCAGTCTAATCGGATGCAGCTGAATACCAGTATTTTACATGGAGCGTCTGCCTATCTGACCTCCAAAATCCTGTAACTGTAAACTATACCGGTTGGTAATACTTTTTGTCAGACTTTCGGGCTTCTGACTACCAGTAACGACTGTCAAAGATTTGACGGCACGGTTGGCGCAGTGGCTGAGCGATTGACTGCTGCGCCGCGTGTCGCGGTTCGATTACCGCACGGAACAAATATTTGTATGGGCTACAGGTAGTTGTTCCGGGTCTGGCTGTTTATGTATGTGAGTTTGTATGTTTGTAAACGCACCCACGATACAGGAGAAATTCCTAGTGTGGGGCAAAGTTTAAAAAAAAAAAAAAAGATCTACAAATGACAGCTAGGACTATACCAAACCAACAACCAACAATGTAGATGAAACCAAATTAACCAGGTCTTTTCTTCCACAGTGTCTTACCCACACAATGATTCTTCTCTGCGAGTCTCTAACCAAGGAACCCGATGGAGGGTCAGCAGCCATACCGGTGGATGAGTTTCTGACGATGTACCACTACCTCGCTGTGATGGATGCTTCCAAAGACATTCAGTACCACGATGGGTACAGGGAAGGTAATCATCATCGTCGTGCTCTTATTTCAATTTACTTGTGATCGGCGCAGCAAGTCTTCTTCTTCCGTATCATGAGTTCAGTACACGATTCTGTACCCCCCTTTTTTATAAGCATAAGAAATCATTTAATGACTTCTAAGTTTTGGGTGGAGCTGTAGGGCGTGTCAGACTTTTACTGACTAAATAAACCCGTCCGTGTTCTGTCCTTGCCCTTTACCATCCCTGGCAGGCCTCCTAGTGGGTCCCGTCAAAACTTCTGAAGCGTCTTTTTGAAACTCGCGTGGAATTCGGCGCGCCTTCGATTTGCGCCTGGTCTCTGAGTACCATGAGTTCAGTACATAATTCTGTACCCACTAAATTGAAGTTGAAATTTTATCGTTTTCCTTTCCTTAGTTTAGACTTTTTTCCGATCTTCTTTTACTTTGAACCCGAGATATCAGGTTTTGCGTCTATGTTCCATCCTCCTTGTATATACGTTATCAATTTTTATTACTCCCGTATTTTTTTGTTGTTACAAATATTAGAATAGAATAGAATAGAATAGAATAATTTATTTCAGATAATTTAAATCCATATCTTGTTAGTATATTAGCAACAATATTAGCTTACAATTATGTTAGTATTGTTAGTACTTATCTTTATGTAGACTACTTACTACCTATACAAAACCATTCACTACCCTTACCCAGTGTTTTTGAATGGGGCAGTCAAAGCGAGCAGCAATGACTTTCAGAATACCATTCTTAGCACCTCGCAGACGCTGCAGTAAAGAAGCCGATTTTTTGCGAATTATGGCCTTGAAGCCGTCCGTGTGGGCTTCTGCAAACATCCCGGAGGCACTGCAGCGCCACGGTAGCCTTGACAACACTCTGAAAGCATTGTTATATTGAACCCGCAGGGTGTCATAGGATCGTCGCGTATAGCTCACCCACAGGCCACTCGAGTAAAAAGATTGACAATACGCTTTAAAGAGCGTTATTTTTACTTGAGTTGTAGATCGAGCGAACATTAACTCTCGTAATTGGTTTTAGGGTCTGGACCTCAGTCTGAGCAAGAAGAAGAAGAGGAAGAGGCATCAAATCTAGTAAGTGATACGTTAATGTAAGACGAATGCGATAGATTCTTCAGGAGGTTACCAAACAATTAGTTCCTCTATTGGTCACGCGAGTTTTGTAGCGATGCGGACGCGATATTATCGCGGGTCATAGACCATCGCCCACGTAATTACGATCGAATAACGCTAGACAGCATCGATACAGACGCAATGTAGTATAGATAAAAACGCGATGCGGCATCGCTGAAGTCGCGATTCAACACGCTGTAGTGAAGCTTGTGGACGCTACAGTTGTGAGATGGACTCGATCTGGACGACATTAGTCGCGTTGTCTTGTTGCTGCTTTTACGGAAGCAGCCACATCGTAACAGTGGGTATCGTAAATATTGGGTTTACCCGTATAGTAAAATCAATCACTTGAAATTATTCTGGATGTTGATAACTTGATAGATATTTGTAACAGGATCGAAGTCGACAACGAACTAGCTATGCTAAGATTTAGTTAATAAAATATTGATTATAAAGGAACCAATATATGCATAATCGCATGTGCAACAAAGCCCTTGAATAAAAACAAAAAAGCATCGATGTCAAGCGTATTATCCAGTATTCTAGCGTATTGGAAATATTATGACACAGCGTTGATTATAGATAAAGACCCAAGGAATTATAACCTGTATTGTGCGACAGCCAGCGAAGCATAGAGCTAAGGCCCGGCGCCCACTGGTGGCACGCCACTACAAGGGATTTTTGTAATACAGATAATTTTGAATCTTATTGAACACTGTTAACGCTCACATTTCATTCATACGTCACAGCCCGCTTTGGCATCCTTCTTCACGTTCTCACATGCCGTATCATACCGAATGTGAACGCTAAACATAATAAAATAAGATTTCAAATCATTTGCGCTTACTAAAATCCATTTCCGTGACGTGCCGCGAGAAGGCGACGGCCCCAACTCTCCCCACGCCATTTTGTTTTCTGCTTTGTAACTAATTTTGCCTTTTTTTCTTTAGGATTTTAGCAAGATTGTCGTAAGTTCTCAACTTTATAATTTTATTTTCTTTCAGTAGGTAGATACATTAACTAAAAAAAAAACAGCTGTTCAGTACCTACAGAGGCTAGCACATCACCATACCCCAGTCTATGAAATTCTTTGATAGTTTTTCATCTTTATTACTAAATCAAAATCAAAACTTTGTACGTCAAAATTTACATGAAACAGTCCCCCAGAAAGCCCGCCCTACACCACTTCTTGTGTTTTTGCTGGGAGGAGGAAGTGGCGGAACAACATCTCCACCAACACGTCTGTCTGATAAGTTTGAAGACCTTCAATGCCAGCAAGACGACCAGTCACAAAAGAATAAGGTTCATGGTCGATTAGGAAAATTTGACAGTTTGAGATAGCTTGATGTGCTGGCCTCTGTACATTTTGATCGTGTAGATATTAAACTTTACTAGGGAACAGCTGTTTCTTTTACATTTCATGGTTGATCCCTTATTGAAAGTCGTTCGTATTCATGATTACAATTACCTCTTAAAATATTTCGTGTAGGTTTGAGACACCTTCTTGACAGCGGAAGCGACATCGACGTACAAACTGCTACCATAAGTTCAATACATGATTATTGATGATTATATTAATTAAAAGGTGGAGGAGATCGTGGCTACATAAAAACAGCCGCACGGGCTGATCGAAGGTTAAGCAACGCTTGCTGAGGTCAGTCTGTGGATGGGTGACCGTTCGTAACATATCGAGACTCCTCCGTGCCTCGGAAAGCACGTTAAGCCGTTGGTCTCGGCTGCCATTTGTAGATCCTTAACAGTCGTTAAGGGTAGTCAGAAGCCCGAAAGTATGACACCAGTATTACCAAGGGGTATCGTGTTACCCAGTAACTGGGTTGTGCGACTACTCCATTTGAAATACTGGTATTCAGCTGCATCCGGCTGCACTGGAAGCCGACCCCAACATAGTTGGGAAAAGGCTAGACAGATGAAGGATAAATTTAAAGGTCCCTTTATGAATGCACTTAGCATATAATTATAAAGATAGCTTTATGAACGCTCTCTCAGCAAATTTTATCAGAATACACATGATTTTGTTTTACTAGAATAAATAAATATATTTCTATTTTAAAGAAATCTCAAGTCTTTTACTGAAAGATCGCTAAATCCTAATAATTATGGACCTCCCTGCGCAAAATTTTTGACTGATAAATATCATGATTTGGACCTAAACCAATGATATTTTTAATGACACGTAAAGTTTTAACTTTTTTACTAATAATCTCATTGGGTTAGTTAGAAATTAAGCTTTCATCACGACTTTTTACTGTTATAAGTAAAAACCACATCAGAAAAAAACGTAAAAATTAGGAAAAAAACGGCGAGAATTTGCAATGCTGGAGGGTCTAGAGTCATGAACTGAATACATGGTATCAGTTGTGCTTCGATGTCCCCCCCCACCCTTTACAAACTGTAATAACTAGATAAATCAGAGTAGAGTAGATTAGGAAATAAAGCACTGGATTAAAATAGCTATAGATCTCCATTATTCCCAAATATAGGGGGATTCAGATGACGATGATTACTGGGAAGGCGAGGACTTGCAGAAGCTATCCCTGATCAACGCCAGTGTAGCTAGATCAGCTAGACTCAGTATGAGACTGACTCGTCCTACCCTTGGATATATCGAACGGTCTCCGTCCATTGAAAGAATGAAACAAATCGAAAGAGATAATTATATGAGAGAGAGAACAGGTTGTTTTAGTTTTTTTTTAATTTACAGCATACGTAATGTCAAATAGGATCACTACTCTTTTTGACATTACGTGTCAACTATCGGACCAAACAGAACTTTAAGGACACTTCCTTAAAGTTCTGTTTGGTCCGATAGTTGGATTACTCAAAGATACTGGACACGTATTTTTTCTTTTGTCACGTAAACCGAAAATGACGACGATATAGTGGTTGAAATTTTGCGTGACGTCGAGCCTTGTTACACTTTTTACGTAAAAGTGACGTCACAATCCCCTTCTACTGAACTTTGATGTGCTATTTCTTTGTCACTTTTTATTGATTTGAGTGAGCAAAAAATACGTGTCCAATATTTTTTGGTAATCTAACTGACGGACCTATCTGGTCCGTCAGTAAGATTTAATAGGGATGTGCCCTTGGTAAAAATATAATAAGTCTATCTGACTTATTATATTTTTACTTAAGACACATCCCTATTATATACCATGCAAACCTAACTCAAAGTAAATGATCACCAGAGGTCGGAATCAGGTAGAGTTATTGATGTACTTGCATCGAAATGTTAATATTAATATGGATCTTCCCGGGATTTCCCGGGATTTATAATATAATCCCGTGTGGCCAAAAATATTACAAATAAATAATAATAAAAACCTCAGAGATAGATAAGACATTCGGACATCCGATGTCGGATTGTTTAAATTGTGTAAAAGTAAATAACTTTTTTATTTAATAAATCACGGGATTTTTCCGGTCTTTATAATTAATCCCGGGATTTGAGGCATATTCACTTTATTATTTCGCTGTATGAAATCAGTGTAAGTACATAAATAACTCTACCTAATTCCGACCTCTGATGATTACAGCGTCGACTGAACGTCGAGTTATAATTTTTAATTACTTTTGGTGTGTTTATTTATATATCTTAAAAGTTGAAGCTCCCATGCGTATTTAAATGCACGACACAAATTCAAATACACCACGGATATTGATAAATTTATGATAGCGAAGAAGAAATTAAACGTTTAACTTTTATGCTCTGGCGGTCAAAAGGTTATAAATGGAGTGTGATTGGAGAGGCTTACTTTCAGCTGGGCTGTTCTTTTGAAAAAAGTAATTTTTTTTATGTCATTTTATGCCCCATATTTCTCCCATATATGTATTTGATTTGTTTTTCAAGTTACCTAGCGTCTTATTTCTCAATTATCATTACTCGAAAAGGCTCTCTTTTTAATTTTTATTCAATTTTCAGGAAAACCCGAGCCTTGTGAAGAAGTCAATGTTAGTTTATATTTTGTTTTAGTAAACTTTTAGTTTTTCGTACTTAGTTCTGCTGCAGGTACAGTAAACCTAAAACGGTGAAAACATAACAACCAAATTGTGAGTCATACCTGTATTTGAGCCGTTTGGGGTCGAAACACTAGGGCCGTGGGGTCCGTGTGCCCATTTAGTTTTTCGGGACATCGCCAAGCGTTTGGTCGACTGTTTATGTGACCTCTGGCTAGCGTTTTTGTTGGCCAAAGAATCAGCATTGCCATTTAATGTGGCAATGCTGATTCGCTTCATTGCCTGCCTCCTGGGCACTTTTCCCGTTGACAGTGATGCGGATGAATTTTTAGATGCCCTGTGATTATTTTTCTCTTTTCATGTACAAATTAAATTAGTTATTTTAGCGTTAGTTTCAATAAACATTGTCCTTTAGTAATTAACTTAGTACATTGTATTTAAAGTTGAAATGAGCTATTATTATTTCCTTTTCACTGACTTATTGAAATAACATAACGCCTGTATTCCCAAAAGGGCTAAGGAGAGGTGGACACTCATACTTACACACACTTATATCGCTAGTTATGTTTAAGTCCCACGTTATAGAGGGCGAGCCTATTACCATCAATCGGGCTATCAGATGGCAACGCCCAATGACACTTTGCCGTACCCGGGAATCGAAACCAAGACCTTACGCTCAGCAGTAGCGTTTGTGACCAATGAACCAAAGAAGCAGTCAGACTTCTTGTAGTGTAGATTTTAAAGTGTATGTCGATAGTTCATCTGTTGAAATAGACATAGCAAAAGTCTTTAGTCTGTGGGTTTGTTGTGCGCAGGCGCTTATAGAATAAATCAACCTATATAAAGACTGTTATACAATTAGGTATAAGTAGAAGAGACGGAAAAATCAAACTCTTTATTAGAAATCGATTTCGACCAACTAGGTTTATTGAAAAAGTACCGGCGCAACTTTATTCTGTAGTTATTAAAATAACGAATATCCAAAACGATACTTTTACACCTTTCGACAAATTCAATATAGCTATAAATTCTGGAGATCAGATCCATAAAAACAAACCACTAGGTTCGTCCTTTATAAGCGCGCACTGGTGGCACGGTACGTCAAGAGGCCCGTCGCGACGACCCCGTCGATGCCCCCCTCCCGACCCCTTGCTAGAGCCAGCCCGCGAAGCTGAGCCGATTAATGTTTAAAATGTCCCTAAATAATGGAACAATCAGATCCAGCCTGTCCCTTGCTGTCCTCTTCAGCAACGTCCTAAGCCGAGGTTCGTACCCCGCAGGGGGTGCCCTTAGCGATAGTCGCTTAGCTTATAAGTTTGTATGCCTGGCTGGAGGCCTTAATTTCAATTAAGCCCCCCACAGGAAAGTTCGGTTGAGCAGTAAATATCCCTGAAGGATAAACTGCGAGATGCCCATTCCAAAAAAAAAAAAAAAAACACGGTACGTCAAGGGATTTTTGTAATACAGATGATTTCGAATCTTATTTAACACTCTTAACGCTCACATTCCATTGATACTTCACAGCCTGCTTTGGCATTCTTCGGTACGTTCTGGCATGCCGTGGTATACCAAAATGTGATCGCTGAGCATCATAAAATCTGCCAGGGTTGCGGGATGTTCGTAAGAGTTACCGTGACCCCGGAACGTAAAGGGCAAGGACGGAACACGGATGGGTTTTGGTCAGTAAAAGTCTGACACGCCCTCCCGTTCCACCCAGAACGGGAGAAGTCATTGGATGATTCCCCATCCTTGAAAACATAGTGCGTCGCGTCCATCCGCGCGGAAGAAGTGAAACTTCATCGCACGCATTCACTCTAGCTCTGTCTCTTTCTATTCCCCCTCCCCAGGAGCGTTGAACGATTAACGCAACAGTGCTTTCATACCCCCTCCATGGTAGCGTTAAACGTTTAACGCAACCTTGTTGGAAGTCGCATTAGAAGTTTCACTTAAAAAAAAAGCATCTTAAAAAATAAGACCTCAAATCATTTGCGCTTACAAAAATCCCTTGACGTGCCTTGCCGCCAAATGGGCTCCAGCCTTAAATAGATATTTTATTGGAACATATCGGTAGCGATATCAATGTCAAGATGTCATTATTTTTGACACTCTGAACTGTCATGGCCGTAGTGTCAATCAGGTGTCATAAAATATGTTTGTATTTTTGCAGAAAAAATTGAAGGAGATGAGTTTGATGATGATGTCGGACGATCCCGAAGCGAAGAAAGCAGGTGAGTCTGATGATTTTATTTTCACAAGAAATTTTAATCCCGCTTTCCATTTCCGCTCTCTCTCTCACACATTACCATCCGATAAGTGCATCTCTATCTTTCCATCCTCATACAGATTCAGAACCAGAACTATAGTGCTATTCTGTAAAGTTCACTTGTGACCTCACTTAAGTGACCACACAATAGGGTGTATGACGTATTATTGATATTTGTTATGATTTTTACAAGTAATTTCACAAAAAAAATCTATTATATAAAATTCTCGTGTCTCAATGTTTGCTACCAAACTCCTCCGAGACGCCTGGACCGATTTGTACGAAATTTTGTGTGCATATCGGGTAGGTCTGCGAATCGGACAACATCTATTTTTCATACCCCTTAATGATAAGGATGGTGCACCCCAAACATTTTATATAGCAAAACAACTTTTGCTGGGTCAGCTAGTAAAATAGAAAAATATATTTTTTGATCTGGCTCAATCTCATTGGTCGAATCATTCGACCAATGAGATTCACTGTAGAATTAGTGTCATCAAATGCTGCAGGCCACACAGTACACAATATTAAAAAAGACTATATTTTTAATAGACAAGCCGCTTGAAACTATTAAGGATGGTGAAAGAACAGATGCGGTTGACATATACGTTTACGATGAAGACGAGCAAGCTGTCGCTTATGAGATATACGGTTTTAAATGTTTTATTTATCCAATGCCATTACATATTGCAGATTTATTAATAAATGTCCTTCAGAAAGGTCACGTGCGTAGTACTCGTAACCGGTAGTAAGACCTGATGTATGAACGTAAACGAAACAAAAGGAGTTTGTAAGGATCGTAGCAGGTGGACGAGCTATCCAATACCATTACATATTGCAGATTTATTCAGATATGTCTTTCAGAAAGGTCACGTGCGTAGTACTCGTAACCGGTCGTAGGACCTGATGTATGAACGTTATCGAAGCAAAAGGAGTATGTAAGGATCGTGATGATTACGGTGGTATGGTACAGTTTTATCGCCCAGACTGTAATAAAATGTATGACTCAAGACATGATAGTGATCTGACGACCGATGTGGCGCGGCGGGCGGAGGTCCGCCTGCGACGCAGGAGGTTGCAGGTTCGATTCCCGCCCTGCTACAAATGTTTGTACGATCTACAAAGATTTGTTCCGGGTGTTCTGGGTGTATGCTACATATAATAAAAAAAATATCTACCTATGGAATGTATTGTATTAAGTATATCAGTCATCTAGTACCCATAACACAAGCTCTGCTTAGCTTGGGTCTAGATGATGCTGTGTGGATTGTCCAGCATTATTTATTTATTATTTATAGTCGTGCTCGTGGCCTTCTATAACATCTGCCTACCCCATGGGAAAAAGACGCGAGTTGTTGTTAAAGGAGGAAGGAAGTTTCAGGTATTAATCTGGTGTGTTAAAAGTAGACGAAGATGATAGAAATGATGAATGGATCTTGCAAGATATATCTAGAGAGGTTGCCTATTGAGATTACGTCAAATATAGTCACCGGCACGTAAGTTGGCAAGGTTTTGGCGGAGTGGGGGTAAGTTCGCGCATCGTGCACTTAGTGGAACAAAAAAGTGGTGACGTTTTATTGATCGTCATTATTTTATGGTTATTGCCATCATTTATATTTAATAATATCTGATTAGAAGAAAGTTGAACAAGGGAGTGGAATTCGTAAAGTTTATTGGGAGTTATAAATAATATGCATACGAGGAAAGTATGCTCAAAAAGTATGCGAAAAAAGGCATACCTTTTTTCGCCTTATTTTTTTAATTTAAAACAACAACAATAATATCAACAAGTAACAAAAACTAAATTTAAAAACAATAACTTTCGTGCACGCAAGTGTAATCGGGAGTTCGGGAGGCAACTGTCGACTGTTGCACCAATCGCGCGCTCGGATTGACGCTACCTCATACCCCGCGTCGCGCTTGACTACCAAAGAGACCTAAAAAACGACTTGTGCGCATCTAACGACTCTTGCCAAGTTACGTGCCGGGGACTATACGAATGTATGGAAGGACAAGACATGTTGTGCAAGGTCAGGAGAATGATGATTATGAATGGATATGATTTTCTCAATCAACGAATTTTTATTTGTCTAGACTTCGTTTGTTTTGGTTATAGTATATGAATGAAAGCGACTAACAAAATGTATTTATAAGGTAGATGCAAGTGGAAACGTCGCCGCGCCGGAAGTAGAAAGATATAGACTGACCTTATTGGTGATGTGCTTGAGAAAGGACAAGTGCGTAGTACTTGCTACTGGCGTGCGTGTATGACCAGATGTATGAACGTAAACGAAGCAAGAGGAGTATGTAAGGATCATAGCAGGTGGCGTTGTTCTTGCCGACTCCCATGAAAAAAAAAATTTGTGAGTTTATGTAAGTATGTAACTATTTATAGTACCATAATGTATCCTATATCGAAGTTAATGCTAGGAGTATAAAACAAATAAAATCTGTAATTTGCGAATGGCATTATGTTGGTATATTAAGTATATATTTACTTTGTAGTAGATCTTTACTAATAGTAAGGTCCCAGTTTTTGGAAGAAAAGTTATCGAAAAATTTATGTGGCGAATTGTCAAACGCTGTGATTGGTTGAGTGAATTTCCAACAGCCAATCACTTGACTTGCGTATGATTTGAGATGCGTCGATAATTTCTTTCCAGTAACCGGGTGTAAGGCTGCGTAAGCGTTTCCACTGAAGCGGAGTTGTGTGGAGCGGAGCTAAGCCGTGTATGAATTAACCAATCGCAATGCTCGAAATCTCGATTGGTTAGGCGATTCGCATCATGCAGCGAAGTGCGGGATTGCGTGTTCTTACGTTGTTTGCAAGTATCTGTGTTTGTATAAAAAAACACGCGTAGTGTAACACACAGAAAACGCAGGGTTCGTTGTTCGTCGCCACGCAATCCGCTGCGTGATGCAGTGCAGTGTGCCAATCGCCTTATATCATGCAAGGCTAAGCTCCGCTCCGCACAGCTTCACCGCTATGGATACATAGCCTAAGTATAGTAAAAGTTGTTTTTTTTAACAGTAGTTAGGCAAGAGTAGCTTAGTACCGTAAATAGTGATTAGGCTTGAGAGTTTCTTAAACTAGGCATAGACAAATTGAAACTAGAATAATATTGCATAATTACCTAGGGACCTTATTACCTTATTACCTTATTACCTACCTTTTTTGTGTCATAGTAGTTGGATTGTAACTTGTAATTTGCTAGTAATCAGCCGGTCTAATCCGTGAAAAATCTCTACGGGAAAACTTGGGTGAAATGAGCGTGATGTGAATTGACAATCCCTAGAATAAGTATCGGATGACAGCTCACTTCGCCTTCACCTAACATTTGAAGGTAGGGTTGGCGCAAAGGCTCGCTTCACCTTACTTTTCATGAGGAAGTTTACAGAATAGACTGACAGATCTTAGGCCTCGTTTACGGTGAGGAGCTGAGCGTCTGCTACGGTGGGCGCGGATGTCAAATATTACCTCACCACTGCGCCGCTGTGAGTATGCGAGCGATCGTCCCAATGCACGGTGGCCAGTCAACCGCGTCCACCACCGCACCCGCTTCTGCTTAATCACCGTGGACGAGGTCTTAACCAAAACTTAACACCAGGAGAGCCAAAAGTGGAAGTACAAGTAGAAACAGAAGCAGAAGAACCAGAATACAAACTTCAAGAAGAAGAAACAAAAGAAGATTTGGTTGAACAACCATCTGAAGAAGAGAAAGTCGAGGCCTTTTTAGCTGAAGTAAACTTGGATGGAGATTCTATTGGTGTAGACTGTAGATGGTAGACCAGGGATGGTTAACCTGTAAACGATAAAGAAATGTGGCACCCGGGGACTGCCGCGGTAAAGCTATTTCATAGCATTTTTAATGGAGCTTCGTACACACGCATACGTCTGATCGCACGCACACAAACACCGTGCCGAAGTCTGCCGAACTGAAAAGACGTTAGACGATGCAGGGCTTTCAACGCCGTACCGCTGTGCCGGTCGGTGTGGGGGTGTTAGGTTTATATTCGTTACGGAATTTCGTGATTCGGTCGCCGCGCTCAAAGCCCGCGATAAAAGCTATGCAATAGTTTAATAATTGGTAAAAAGGGATGAATCGAAGCAAAACTTTGAATGAGTTTTAACGTTAGATACAGTATTATTATTACTGACAAGGTGACGAGGTGATTAATTTTAATTCCTTTAAAAAAAAAATAAGAGCCGTTCTAGTAACAAATAATGTTGAACAAACGCGAAAATTCCCCTTGAAGTTTTGTTTCTATTTACCCCTGCGTTTCTACTAGCCCCGTTTTATGGTACTCACCTTAGAAAAAGTTTTATTTCTTTAGTTAGAAATCGATATAGCCATCATGTCGTATGTAGTTTTCGTCAGATAATTTAATTGGATCTTATATATGGTGGAAGGAACATGGACGCCCAAACTGATATCATTAGTTCAGTACATGGTTCTGGTAACCTTAGAGTTGATATTTTTGCGTTTTCCTAATTCTTAAGGATTTTTCTGATGTTCTTGTGACTTGGAAACTGTAGTAAATCATGCCTCCTACCCTAACGCTATGAGATTTTTAATGGAAGACGTGAAAAATTTACTGTTAAATAAATTTAAAATCTCTTTGGTTTAGATAGAAATTATGATTTTCTCATGACATTTTACAGTTTGTTGTGAATACAAGTCAGAAAAAAACCGGAAAAATGAGGAAAAAGCCGATTATTTTAAACGCTGGAGGGTCCAGAGTTACGTACTGAACTCATTGTATCAGTTTGTACGTCGGATGTCCCTGCGAGTAGTTTTAGTATTTTTTTGTATTTTTTTTAACCTGGTCTACATAGTTAAGGATTTATTTAAATATTATTACTTTTACTGATCGCTGGGTGTTACCCATGGTTATTAAATACTAAAGCAACGGTATGCGTTTCAGAAATAGCATGTTGTAGTGTGTGAAAACTTTAGCACGCTAATTTGTATTAGCAAATAGCATGCTAGTTACAAGCATGCTATTTATAAAGATGTGTATCAGTAGCTTAGTGGTTTTCCATTCCTGATCAGATAATCTGTTGTTAGACAAATGATTTTGTAGGTAGTTACAGTAATAACGGTATAACAGTTACCATAGTAATAACATATCTTTAGAAGATTCTTAAAGTATTAACGCATTTGTTTTTCGTTCTAAAATTTTAATTTCAGCATTATTTCTTGTTAGAATACATCTCATATACAGGGTACATTGAAGTAGTAATTGATATCATCAGTTCAGTACATGATTTTGGACCCCCCAGGGTTGAAAAATATCGTCTTTTTTCCTAATAGAACGTAGAAATTAGGTAAAACCTGACGAAACTTTCATCACTCCAGAGAGGGGGTCCAGAATCACTAACTGGACTCATGGTATCTGATTGGTCATCGACCGTATTCCACACTGTATAAAAAATAGTAGCCCACTGGTTGGTAACAGGGCTAGGGCTTCAGGGTCAGAAAACTCTAAAGAGTCTACTTTCTGAATGAAGCCCTCAGCTGCCTAACGAGAGCCTCCTCAGGTGTTGGATAAGGCAAATGGCTATTAAGCAGTTGGCTGACTCTCAAAAAGTATTTATCATTAGTGAGAGGCATATGATTCTCTTTTCTCTTTCACTCTCTGGTACTATAGAACTCCTTTTCATAACCCTTAATTCCTGTCCTGCCACAGATTATGAGAATCCGTGAAGAACGTTTGTTTGATCTCGAAAATACATTCGAAGAAATAGCTGCTCTTGTGGACAGGTTCAAAACTGCTAACTATGATCTTGGTTAGAATCATTTCCTTTCTTTTATCTATCACTTCCTTTACCTTATTATTAAGAGACGTCCTCATCTACTGCCCAGAGATCATTGCATACAGGGAAAAATACTTCGATAACCCAGTAACTCTCCGAAAGATCGCCAGCAATGTCAGATAGCTGCTGGCCTTTCTTAAGGAGCTGGGGTGGGTCGAATTAGGCACTGTCCCACCCATTACGCAAAATACGCGCACAGTCGTGGAGTTGTGTATATCGGCCCGTCAAACAATTCAATACAATTACTTCATTATTAAGGTTTGGTTCTGTAGCAACTGCAGCCGAGACTGCCAAGAAGCAGACTGCAGGCAAACCAGCCGAGGTTTATCAATTTTTTTAATTACGACGGTGCACATATTTGTTAATTCAACACATCATCAGCCGCCATCTTAGTATTCGAACTCTTTCTAAACATTTCCACTACACACGATTACTTGATCATAGATATTTATTACTGAAAATTGGTTAGAAGGAAAATGTTTGCACGTTGAAAGCTTAAAAAGAAATTTAAAATTGGCGAGGTGGGTTTTTCCTATCTAACAAGTGACAGTCTCTTTTAAAGTCATGTGAGGCCAAAGCAAATTGAGATTTGAGAAGGTTATTTGATGAAAAAAACACCGATATGAATATACTTTTCTTTCTTTTCCTACTCGATCTATACTACCCGAAACTTTTTCTAGTCCTGGCCCTCATTCTTCCACATCAGATTACCTGGCTATGGCCTGGAAGCGATAAGGGAGGCCATTATAACACCCTATGTAGGCCTAAGTGGGTCTCTGGATAGTTTAAATTTACAATTTTTAATTGGACCCGGTAGGTGGCGCTTTCGGGTAGGACAACCTTTGTGGGGTGCGCTAGTCTTATTTTACAATACACAGTTATTATATTTAATTAATTCTCTCATAGGAATGGTGGCTGGTCGACAGATGTCGACAACGAGTGGAGAATTCATTGTCCAGCATATTGAGAAAGAAATAATGGACTACATTGATGAACAGATCGCCATATTGCCTGATCCTGATTTAAAAAAGAAGAGAGTAAGTTATTACAGACAGAGAATATATTTTTGAAATAATTTACGTTTATAACTTGAAGATTATGAATACAACTATTTATTTTTGAAATTTTAAGTTTTAACATATATACAATTATGCCTAAAAACTAACTATATACATATTTACAAAAACAAAATAGAATAAAAAAGCCGACCAAGACACTCAGGCAATTTGAAATTAAGTTCATTGACGCAACTTGGGGTCCTTGACTGTTAGAAATCGTCACGTAAGGGAAAGGCGTTATGCCCCCTCCATGCGATTTTCTTTCTCTCTCTCTCTCTCGTTCTCTTTCTATTAAGTAATATTGTTTGTGAGCGTTTGATGAACTTTGTTCCTGACGATTTTACTCAGTTTTGTCAACGAACCTTATGTCATTTTTATATATAACTAGCTGCGTGCGTGGTTTGTTGATAAAAAAAAGCATATGTCCTTTCCCGTGGTAAAATCTATCTCTCTGGCAAATTTTATCGAAATCCGTTCAGTGGTTTGGACGTGAAAGACGGACGAACAGACACACACATTTTCCCATTTATAATATTAAAAAGTATGGATAGTCATAGCAATCAAGGAACCACAAACCGATATTATATGGACTGAAAATGATAATAAAGAAATCTAGATCAAAAATCTTAAAGTTTATGTGTTTGAGTGTTTTCAGCAATTAAATTCGTCGTCAAACTTTATATAAGGCTCGCTAGTACTGGCATCTTGAAATTTAAATCAATACAAAAGTATCAAGACTACATAGAATTAAGTTAGGCCTTTGCAAATATTAAAATGCTAACGTCAAAAGTAAAACGTTGGTATTCTATACAAAAGTTAGGAGCGCGTGTCTAAATAAAAACAGCCGTACGGCTTTATCGAAGGTAACCGTGACCGTCATTACATATCGAGAATTCTCCGCGCCTCGGAAAGCACGTTAAGCCGTTGGTCCCGGCTGTCATTTGAAGGTCTTTGACAGTCGTTGGGGGTAGTCAGAAGCCTGAAAGTCTGCCAGCCAGTCTTACCAAGGGGTATCGTGTTGCCCAGTAACTGGGTTGTGGAGGTCAGATAGGGAGTCTCGCTGTAAAATAATTGTATTCAGCTGCATCCAGTTGGACTGGAAGCCGACCACAACAGTTGAGAAAAGGCTCGGCAGATGACTCTTGGCAAAAATTAAGTGTTACTTTTTCCCCCCGTTACATCTGACCCTAATTTTCTTTCTCTCTTTACTACTTTTTTTCAAACAAAAATACTCTCTTGTTGAACAGGCAAAGCCAGAAGAAGTGGTGATGGTTCGAGAAATTCTGGAGAAGTTCTTGGATGATAACATGGATTTGATTATCCCAGAAATTGAAGAGGTGGAGGAGGAGGAACTGCCTATGCCTGAGGTAATGTATTCACGCCCAGTTTTCTCGTAAAATCGATGGCAACAATCTTGTTGTCGTGCGCAATAATCCTGTCAGATCTCTGACAGGATTATTGCGCACGAGTCGATCCTCAAGATTAAGCAACGTGGCAAACGTTGCTTGGTCGTGGCTCCTTTGGTTGGTCCGTCAAAACTCACATGCAGTCAAACTTTCGCGTTTCTTTTATGTCTCATATTAAATGAATTAATTGAGATTGTTTGAACGGATGAACGAAAGGCATGCAGCTGAGATGAGAATGCTGAGAGAGATGTGTGGTGTTACACGAATGGATAGAATAAGAGATGAGTATTGAGTATATATGCGGAAGTTTGAAAGTGGTGCCTGTGACCGAGATGTTGTGTGGACATCGTGATGATTGACTGTGATTGTTTAACATAGTTCATTATGTATTTTTGCACAGATAACAATGGTGTATGCTGTCCCCGGTATCGGAGGTCCAGTGGATTCCGAAATTATATTGGACTTCGTGGATTTTATTAGGGAAGTGTGTAAGGTCCAAGCAGAAACAGTAATGCCTAGAAATATCAGGCACTTCCTCTGCCCACCGATGGAGAAGTAAGTCAAATAAGTACTTTTATTTCGTACTCTTAAGATGCCATATAGTCTGATCACCAGGCTTACTGAGGGGTATCGTGTTTTCTAATACCTGGGTTGTGGAGGTTAGATAGGCATTCACTCCATGTGATATACTGGTATGCGACTGCATGCAGATAGACTGGAAGCTGACTACAGCATACTCAGTTGAAAGGGTAGGCAGTATGATAAGATCCTAAGGTCCAAGAATGTCTGAAATGGCAGTAAGCAGGACACTTCACAAAACTTGGCAACGGTTATGGTAGGTAACTATGCTATTAAATTAACCCTTTCGCTACCCAGTTCAAAAATACGATTTAACTTGTATGTCATAATGTTTGGCAAATTACATACTGCGTAGGTACATGGTAGGGGGTGATGGGCATGTTCACATCTCATCTATAGCGTTTTACATGTACGACTCGGGAAGCGAGTTCTGGGATATGAACAAACTCTTTTTCGACCCGGGAGCCGGGTGCTGGGCACTAAAAGTGTTAATGAATGCTTGTTTAGATTCAGACGAAGAGTGTTGGCTGGCAGGCCACATACCACTGATCTCTGGTAAAACTTTGATAAAGCAGACCAGGAAATGAATGTGGTTCTTACTCATTAATCAGTGGAACCTTCCACTCACAGCTGACTACCGAAATAATTTTGGAAAAAACAAGTACTAATGCCATCTATTGATTCATGAACGAGACTAGTTTCCAAAGGTGAAAATAGATGGCGTGCATCTTAATAAAGAATCGATTGTTTTTTTATTAATATTGCGAAGTCGCTTTTCAATTGTTATTTCACAAATTTTTCCCTGTATTTTAAAATAAACTTATCCATTGAAGACGTCCTATGGACTCTGGACGATGCACGTTCTTGAACCTAAGATACTTATTTTGTATTTGTTCACAGATACATTGAACCCGACTACACTGTAAATGATGTTCAGATGAAAAAAGAAGAACTTGCCACAGGTGGTGCTCTCACAGATTAAGAATTATGAACCGAACCTTAATTAAAAGATAGACTAGTTTTCATTGCACTCAATTTTCAAATTGAACGCTCCGTTTGTCGTTCGTAAATTATTTAGTTGGTTGTTTTGGAAATGTACAAAAAATCACGTTTTAAGAATCAGTTCACACTAAGACGCGTGACGCGACGTAGCGCGCGCTTTTTAAGATAGTGATACAAAATGTAACTTTATTTACTACAAAAAAAGATAAATATTATATTGAGGTAATTCGATAATGCCCCGCGATGTCGCGCTACGCCGCGCTGCGTCTTAAGATGCCTCGAGGCGTAGCGCGACGCGTCACGTCGCAGTGGTGATTCGCTGCTAGGTGCGGCGTGCAAGAGCGGCGCGTTCACGATGCGCCTCGTGACGTCGCAATGCTTCTCCGTGTGTACTGATCCTTATGTTGGATTTTATAATTTTACTAGACTATAGATATCAATATTGTTATAACTTATCACAGTACCGAGTAAAATGGGGTGAATAGAAATGCAGCGGAGAATCAAAGCCGCACTTTGAATACAGGGTTAGTTTTCAATGACCATCCATATTTTCACATGGTGTCGTACCCATGAATTTGAACAACTTTCACCTAACCTGGACTAACTCTGAAATCACGAACAAAAATCTGCCGTTTCATACATTCTCTTCGAGTAGGTATTGAAATTGATCTATTATACGTGATTCGTGGTTTCGAGAAATTCAATTGTTTTAGCGTTCTGCATTCCTTCTCCATAGTTTTCGCTTATCCTATTAATATATAGATTTGATTTTCTATTCAGCCCGTTTTGCGGTACTGACGCCAGCATATCAAGCTATCCCAAACTGTTAAATTTTCCCAATTTCACATGACCCATGTGCTTTTGCAATAAAGTTGAAAAACTATCGAAAAAGGTTGACTGATTGGGGTAGCCTGATGTGCTGGTGGATGTCAATCCTCTAATTTAAGTTTAGTTTGTGAATAAGGGAATCGGTTCCTGTATATTTTAGTGTAGATATTTGTGATCCACTAACTGTCAATTACAAAAACGTATCTCAAACCAAATCTGAGGATCTTTGTTGGTAACCAATCAATGGCCGAGTTCGCCATCTGTTACTTCGAGAAGGCGAAGAAAAAATCGATGGAAATCGGTTGTCCTGGTATAGACATATATTATGTGATGCGAAGGAATGAGGACCATGAAGGAGTGAGGAAAGTTTTGAGTACGAATGTGGAGGGTTACAAGAGTAGAGGGAGACCTAGGAAACGATGGATGGATTGTGTGAAAGATGATATGGCTAGGAAGGAAGTGACTTCTGAGATAACGGCAAATACATAGACATTTTTATGTATTTCTATTTATGGAAGAAGAAGACATGCTGCTTCGACCCCAAATAAATTGGGATAAGGGCAAGAGCGATCAGGAACAAGGCGAATTAGATGCATAACTTTTGTTTTAGATCGTGGGCTGAGATTTGGATTGAGACATGTTAATGAAATTGATCGTTAATAGTTAGAGACCTAAAGAAATCAAGAGATTAGTCTGTTTATCGTTCTTAGCCTAATATTTGTTGGCACTGTTGGTCGTTTTAGATTTAGCACTGTTTTACTACACCTCTATAAAGTAAGTAGTTATAGGCCTATTGTTTAAAAGACGTGATGCCTAAGGTACAGACACCAGCACGTCAAGCTACCCCAATCTGTTAAATTTCTTTGATAGTTTTTGATCGTTATTACAAAAGAATTAAGTTCATGTTCAATTCGGAAAATTTGACAGTTTGGAATAGCTTGATGTGCTGGTGTCTGTACATGCGCGGTGCGGGATATTGACTTCAGTTAGGCTTGACGAAAAAGATCTCAAACATTCGTATTTGCGTTATGTTAAGGCTTTTGGGGGCATGAGTAACAGGGTGTAAAGTTCATGAGTAAGAGGGTCCTCGGACCAGACGGGTGTTGTGTCTGGTAGGCTACTGCCCGGTGGGTTGTATTGTATGTACAATGTTGTTCAATCGCTCGGATAACTTAAATATCACGATGTAGGATATGCATACATCAGATTTAGTTCGTATGTGGCAAGATAGATGTCGCTACAGGTTTAATCAAAAAGTATCGATATTTTTATTTGAAATGTTGAAAGCGATAGTATCAATAAATTTTAAATACATTTTATCATTTCCGACATCCCTAACTTCGTTGCTTAGCTCTCGCGATACGTGACAGGTCTCCCGCACCGCAGCCACCTCAAGGATCAACTCTTTTAAGCAATAGGCTTACTAGTGTCATATAGTCTATTCTAATATAAGTTCTCAACAATATTTTAGTTTTCAAACCTGAGACTTCCAAGTAAGACGTGCCTCACCGAAGCAGCAATCAACAACGGATCTCCAGCCATTTTTTTATTTATACCTTTGTAAAATCCTCATTGATGTCCGCCGGAGGGACTGACGAAGGGGTCTGTCAGGTTCATTAAGCCTCGCGGTGTTCTTCAACCACCTGGAAGACTGGTGCAGTTTGTCATCTTCCCCTTGCCAAGTGTCCCAAGGCTTGCATAACTTCCATACGGACCCCGCCACTGGAGGCACCCGTCACAGCACGGCCGCAGTTTTTCTTGAAAAGCGCTCGTGGAGCGCTGCACGCAGCCGTTTCGGGCCTGTTTTTGTTCAAGCAACAGAATCTAGTCCCGACACATTGTAGTGAGACTTCAGTAGGAAATAATGTTATTGCACTCACACAGTACAGTTAACTTAAACTTAACTTAATAATCAACGCGGAGTAAAGGTACAAACAGTACAATCTTCAAGTGTCTCATAATTATTTTGAGGTTAAACATACGCACACCTTCATTTCGCTATTAATCCAGGAAAATTAGTCAAACAAAGGCAAATATCTCGGAATGAGAGATACTTGCCTTTGACATTGGAATATCTGTAGTCGGGGACACCCTACAATAAGTAGGTTTTGAGACAAGTTTCAGGTTGCCAAAATAAAGGTCTAAACATGTTTTTAGCTGACTATATTTCGATTCCGAAGTGAAACCCCTAATTTTACTGGACTATACGACGAATTGGAATTTAAATTGAAATCTTTCTTCTCTTCAGTTTTAACATCGCCACGCTTAGGACGGTAGAAATCTTTCAACAATCTGTCATGTTGTCTATTCTTCCGTCGACAAAACCCGTTTCTATGGTGGTCATGCTACGCGTGCTGATTGTACATTATGTCTCTCTCACACTTTCTTGCCCGTATTTATTTCACAGCTTCATCAAAAGCGCTCAATTCTCTGTGTGACTCTTACATAATTATGTAGACAGAAAACGAGACACAATAGAAAATGTATTGTTTGTCAGTCACTTGGCGTTTAAGATGTTAACTAAAAGTTTAATTTTCCCACCGTTTCATCATTTCTTATCTGCCTAGCCTTTTCCCCCCTTTTCTTTTGCCTGTGTTGGCGTCGGCTTAGTCTAACCGGATGCAACTGAATACCAGTAGTTTACATGGAGCGACTGCCTATCTGACCTCCACAACCAAGTTACTGGTAAGACTGGTCGTCAGACATTCGGGCTTCTGACTACCCGTAACGACTGTCAAAGATCTAAAAATGACAGCCGGGACCAATAGCTTAACGTGCTTTCCAAGGCACATCCCATCCTCAGACTGATCACGAGCTCCCCTTTTTAATTTTCTGAATCGTTTTTATACGTATCCAATCGTTTTATATTCTTCTATTAGTACTTTTTATCATGTTTCAATGTTCATATTTAACTTTTAACTAAATAAATTATTTAACATTTAAAACTTGGGATTTTTATTACTAATAATATCCTTACCCTCAGTTGTACAGAGGCCAACACGTCAAGCGTCCCCAATCTGTCAAATTTCTTTGATATTTTTTCAACTTAAAACAAAAGAGTAAGGTTTATGTTTAATTGAGAAAATTTTACAGTTTGGGATAGCTTGATGTGCTGGCATCAGTACCTAGATATTAGTATACATCGGAACTTTCGGAGAGTGTAATCGTAGATAACATACCGCCTGTGTTACCTGTGTACTTTTAGTAACACCCACATTTCGCCAGTTATGTTTCAAGTCTCATGTAATAGGGGGCGAGCCTATTGCCATCAACAGAGCACTATTCCAGACTCCGGGCTGCTAATGAAAAGTCCTATTGGAAAAACTCAATAACACTGAGCGATCTGCGAATCGAACTAAGAACCTCAAGCTCAGCATTCACACTTGGAACCACTAGACCATGCAGGCAGTCGGCTTTCATAAACACGAATATACCCTACATAATGTTTTACATGGAGCGACTGCTTCTGACCTCCACAACTCCTTGGTAAGACTGGTTGTCAGACTTTCAGACTGATTGTCAAAGATCTTTGTGCTTTCTTAGGCACGGAGGAGTATCGATATGTAATGAAAGGCCCCCCATCCACAGACTGACCTCGGCAAGCGAAGCTGACCACCAGTATTTTACATGGATCGACTGCTTATCTAACCTCCAGTAAACAGTTTCTGGGTAACGCGATACTCCTTAGTAAGACTGGTTGTCAGACTTTCGGGCTTCTACAAATGACAGCCGGGACCAACGGCCTAGCGTGCTTTCCGAGGCCTGGAGGAGTCTCGATATGTTTTAAACAGAAGCCCATCCACAGACCGACCTAGGCTATTGTGGCTTAGCCTACGATCGTCCTTTACATGAGCCCCTAACATCATTAAAACCTCGTCATATTAATATATTAAAAATTCTACTGCCCGTTTGTAATGTCTAAATAGCAGCTATTTACTAAGTATATGCATATGAAAGTTAATATGGATACTCATAAAAAAAAACTAATAACAAAAATGTCTGTGTCTCTTTGTTTGAGGTAGGTTATCTCCGAAACGGCGGGACTGATTTTGACGGGTTTTTCACTGACAAATAGCTGATGTGTTTAGGCGTAACTTGGGCTACTTTTATTTTATACATAAATTACCCATGATATTTTATGGACGAAGGACGGAGTCGCGGGTACAGATAGTAATTTACATGTTTGGTTGCTGTCTTATTCAATTTATATGATATTAGTAGGATTACCATGATTTCTTAATGGAAAACGCAAAAACTATTTTTTGCGTTTTCCATAAAGAAATCATCGTTCTTCCTCTATACGAAGAATTGAACTTCTTACATTAAAGCCACAACCATAATTTGTATAAAAAAAGATTTCTTTGAAATAGATTTCGGTATTGAAAACATAGTGTTTTTGCGTACTATGTGATTCTTCAACAGAATATGGTACGCAGACCCGAAATACGAGTATAGTACAGACGCCAGCACATCAAACTATCCCAAACTGTCAAATTGTCCCAATTGAACATGAACTTTATTCTTTGTAATAAAGTTGAATATTATCATTGAAATTTGACATTTGGGGTAGCTTGATGTGCTGGCCTCTGTATTATACTGTACTATATTTATATCATAGTCAATAGTACATAGTCCTAGCTATTAGGGACCTTGGAGAAAAGGAAGGAATCAAGGAATTTTGACAGGCCAGGTGTTTCCAATTAAACATTTCATTAAACTTTACATTCGTTTTTATTACATTATAGAATAATAAATTAACCCCCCCATGTATATACCGACCTATCACCGAGACACGTTTCTCCTGCCTACGGACTATCACCGTCCTTTTCTAGCTGGGCATTTGCGTATAGCGTCGTCTCGCTCTGGTAGAAATTTGGAGGTCATCCAGGATGTTGGATTTTTCATTTGCGACGAATTCATTTTTAATTGGTACTGAATTTTATGATGTTTTTTTTCTAGATTAGATTCGTTCTACCGTAGAAAAGCAATATGAAAAATGCAAAGATTTTAATCAAATGCAAAATTAACACTATCATAGATTTTCAATATCGCTTTTATTCTATTATTTTGGACGATCCCAAAGTTCATTTAAAGATTCCAAAATTATTTCAAAAAGAATTTTCATTCTAAACACCACGCTATACCCAGCCAGTCAAGACGAAGACTATCAACCATTGAGCATATTTCTTTCCTGCACTATTTATTTCATCCCATCATGGTTTTACTGTGTTACCATAGCCATGAACCGCTGGCGTCTATGCAAAACAAATTTTATTTAAAGCGTCATCATGCGGTTTTCGAACTTTAGCCGCCATCTTGACCAGCGCGATCGTATAAAATTTATAACGACATCCAATATATTTTTTGTAAATAAAGAAACAACTATATTCAATTTAAGTATTACGGTTCGTTATATATTTTTTGTACTATATGTTAGTTCAAAATTTACGTTAAAATCGGTAGAAACTTCACTATCTACTCAGCCATTTAAGTAGAAGAAATCGCTTCCGAAATAACATTTTTTGCTCCCTCGACACGTTGGCCCGACATGCACCAATATTGGCCACAGAATTAAATGAATTCATTCATTAATTGTTCTGATAATAGTTGCAAGCATACTGTGGCGTACATTGGCTTACGTTGGCCCAACGTGTAGAGGAGGCTTCAGTTTTACCTCTTTCGTTGGCCACAAACCTTTACTTTTACTAAATCACAAAAATTGTGAAAAACAAAACTTAATTCCCATCCCGTCTAACATCGACCGCCATATTGAAAGTTCGTTCGAAAACCGCCAAAACCTTATATCACTCCAAAACATGTCTACATTACAAAGATACAGCGAAAAAATGAAAAAATTATTCCCGCATGTATATATTTGGATTTAACTTTGGGGTAACTAAATTCTATATACACAATTATAACTCAACACGGACAATTTCACCGGAAGTCTCCCAAACAATATCTTCTTATCTTAATTAAATACAAAACAGTACTAAACAGAAAGCGTGAAATAATAACACCATGACTGAAAAGTATTTCTTTTTCAAAATGTACATATAATATACTTACAGACAAAAACAAATATTTACGTACGCACTAGTTTCATTAATTTATCGAAGTCACTTATTGACAATTACAATGAATGACTTCGATAAACTCTAGTTTTCCCCATTTACCAATAAACTTCCGTTTTGAGGAAATCTATATGTTTTAAATATACACTAAGAGAACTTAAATTAATTCGACACTGGAAGAAAATCGGAAAGGTATTCACAAAATTGGGATTGATTTCGTTAGCACTTTTCTAGTTTTAAATAAAGATAATATTTGTTCAATGCTAAGACAGCAAGTATTTAGAGTAATTGAAGAGATATAAGTAAGCATTTTTAAGGTACACAGAACAATAAAAATAAACTTTAAAGGTCAGTTCAAACCACGCTATAATAAGTAGCATATGGAAAATATTTTATAGCGCAACAGTATCACTCGGCATACATTTTATAAGGACATGTTCACACAACGATATGCTATTCTATATAGCGAAATAGAATAGCGCAGGCTGAACTGTGCTTAACATCGTAGCAACAATGACTGATGATCGATGAGCCATCAAATCAACATCTAACCCGTTCAGCATTGTAATGAATCTAGTAAAATTAAATAAACCAGATATATAAAAATACGCTACGAACACAAAAAGAATAAATCAATGACGTGATCTTGAGAATTAAAAACATAGGAATGAAAATTATAAAATTACAATCGAGACGAAATGTACCAACGAAACAGTCAGATCCCAACTTTGCGTAAACAATCATTCATTTACTTACATTCATTGTGATATAAGAAAAACAGTGGGAGCAAGAGTGTCCTGCGTTAGACTTATACAATAAGAAAAAATGCTAACACTTAAATAACATGTCGTATAAACTTAGGCATTACTTAACAAGTACCGCTTACACCGATTATAATGGGATTATGAATATAACTTGGGTGTTTTTTTTTTTTTTTTGGTTAGAACAACCAAGTCATAAGTACGCACTGGGAATACTCTAGAGGCAGAAGTCTTGTAGTCCACAGGTTTCCTAGCATAGATATGGAAACTGAAATTTTTACTTTATATAAAAAATCAATAAATACCTACGTTAATTATCACTAAGGAAGCGTCATTTTGGAACGAATTTTATTAATTTTATCTTTAAAAAATTTTTTGCTTGCGTTAACTAAGCGCCTAGAAGGGCCCATGTCATGTTTCACTTTTTTTGATTTATTTATTAATATCTAGCTGACTGCTCGTTCTCTACTACATGTGAAAATATTTTCCATTATATAATGGAATTTCTAAACACGTCAACCATTATTGGTGTATGTCTTTAGAGAAAGGAGTTTTCACTATAATATTTCGTTTCTTCAACAAAGGTATTTACCGTATTGAAGTTTGCAATACATTGTTACCGAGTGACAAAATATTCAGAGAAAATATTCACGTAACGACTAAATGAAGTCGTCGATGTGAACAAAAATTGAAATAAAACAACATTGGAAGATTTATGTGGTTAGGACTACTAGTCTGTTAGAAACTAATACTCATTAATAGTTTTACACAGTAATCGTCACTCAATCGAATGATAAAAACAGAATTTGCAATTCATTACAAAATTTTATAAGTATATGGAAGAAACCTGAATCTATATCTAAGATCAATAAAAATCTATAATTATTTTCGACTATTTCTTAGCTTCGTAGGCCTCAGGCGTGTTAAATTTGATAATTGCATTAATGTCTATGTTTCAAAATTCCCATGTATTATTTATTTTGTTAATATCAAAATTTATGACATGGGAACTTCATAATTTTTTCAAAAATTTGTTACGTATAAATAGACACGGTCTGATACACACACCTTTATGTAAAAGCCATTCAAAACAGCATGTGAATAAGGAAGAATATGAAATTGAGCTTCGTTACAGCCAAAATAAGGAATATTAGGAGCCAAGTAATCAATCGCAAGCTTTGATCACGATCGGTCAAATATCAATCGGCCGCAAATGGCTCCTATGCATCGAAATTACAAAATGGAAAACTTCAAGGACAAAAATAAACCCACACAGAATGTCTTTACAATTCTTCACAAATGGGTTTCATCAGCGTTGGCGGTAAAACAATCTAAAAAACTCACACATGTGTGAATTTTCGCATTCTTTCCATTGCGTTCCTACATTTCATACATTACCACGAACCACTACGCTCCTAGCCGCTATCAAATCGCACGATCCTTTATAATCATTACTTTATGACACCTTCTAATAAATCATCACTATCATAATCTCTATAGAAATCCTAATATTTCTAGTTTAGACTTTCGAGAAGCATCTGTGGGATGGCCAAGATCCAAACTTAGATGTGGAGGTGAGAAGAACTTTTAGATCTTACCCAAGTTTAATAGTAGACAGAACTAGCCGGTTATAAAGATACAAAGCTCTTACAAATTATATTCATCTCGAATATTGAAACCTATCTTATACCAAACAAGTCTACTGATCAAAATGATAAATCTGATAACATATGGCCACCCATAGATTGCAAACTCAAACTATACTCAATTTGTCATATTATTCTGAAGATCAAGGATGCAAAAGGTATATCACAAGTAGACAATAGATTAGAAGATGCCACAATTACACTTCATAAATATTTTCGCTAAGTCGTTTGTTTAACAATTTTTTTTTTATTTTGGAATCTTTATTTTACATGGGTGCCTATATATAATAATAATATATATGTATATATATCTCAGCGTTTAAGAACAACTCTATGTATTTAGCAAGTGTTCAAAGTGTAATATATTAGTTATATAATATATCAATTGGTACGAACAATTGTGATAAAACAGCTCAACTAATTCTCAAGACTAACATAAGAGTTGTTCTTTGAAACGAATGCATTTGACTAGTTCATAAACTTCTATTTATTATTGAGCCATCAGATATCCTAATTGCAATCTTGGAAAAATATACACGCGTCCATTTAAAGGAATTGTTATCCCCTAACTTGCTAGAACATCAGAATTAATCTTCAGCGGAGAACAGAGAGCAGTCCATTAAGAAACAAAACGTACAAAGCATTCGCTTTTTAGGCATTTGTAGTCTCAAAATTTACAAACGTCGACTATCGCGTCTGTTAAGTGCTGTTCAAGTCGTTTGTCTTCTTGTGGCTTTTAACTGCGTACCCTAATTAATTCTCCGAATATGTTAGATTCAATGTCAATTAACAGTTACATAGAATCAAAGATTCATTAATCAACATTACCGATGAGGACCAACCAATCCAAAAGCCGGTCGATGAGTAGCTATGACATTTCATGGAAGCATGACAGTTTTTTTAAAATTAATCGAAGACTTGGAAATTATTGGCACAATAGCTGACTTTAAAAATATAATTTCACGAGTTTTAACATGTATATCAATACAATTCGCTATTGTTATTAAAACTAGGCGATAACAGATTTGAATTCATTAGATATTGAGCTGTTATTTAAAGGTACAAAATTATTGGAATCACTATTACTTATAACGATCCGTAACTAACAGCCTAGCGCTTGGGAAGTAGTAGAGATACACTGTGTTATGAAAAAAAATGGTCATTATAAATGCTTTTTACTACGTCCAAGTTACAAATTTTTATAACTAAAATCTCTAAAGTACTTAGGAACAGATTTCAACAAGTTTTTACACAGGAGACAGTTGCTGTTACTATTTTACAATAATAGACCTATTTTATCTTAACTTTTATACATTGAAAGACAATAGGGAAGGAGATATATCAATTGTAATGTTAAGTTTCAGTACTGGCCATACATGATGCACGTCATATTTTCAAAGAGTCCACGTCGATCATTGCAACAATCACAATATACATTTCTACACAACACAGTGTAAATCCCGAAGCAAATATAACAGCCCCGTAAAAGCTTATTTTTAAAGAGAAAAATATATTACCTAAATTATTTGCCTGTGTACTTAACAATTATCTATTGGTGTTAACGTTGAATTGGCGGGAGTCGCCATCTTGTAACAAATGTCAAATGCCAAAATTGGTTTGTTTATCGTGGCGTGATTGGAAGCTTGAAACGAAGGGGCGTTAACGAGGATAGCTTCGTTTGCAGAAGACATCAGGCTATAGCTAAGAGTCGAGCTGCCCTCGTTAACAGTTCTAGGACACGTCGCCAAACGTTACGCAGCGCGTTGGAGCGTGAAAACAGAAATCTCCATAGGAAGAACACCGTGGCCACTTGGGTTAGAATGTGGACTATGTGTAATCTGTAACCAAAATCATATTGTTATACACATCAACCTTTTCGTTACAAAAAAAAAAGTAAAGTACCAGCCTATTACTGTCCCACTGCAGGGCAAAGGCCTCTTCTCATACAGAGAAGGCACGAGCATTCATCACCACGCTTGCTCAAGACGGGTTGGCGATTTCAGACTTATATTAATTACATAAGTCCAGGTTTCCTCACGATGTTTTCCTTCACCGATGTCAGTGATGTCCAAGATAAACTTAGAAAGTACATATGAATTGAAAAACTCACATTGGTACTTGCTCAAGTTTGAACCCACAACCTCTTGCACAAGAGGCGAGGCCTAAACCACTGGGCCATCATGACATTTGTCGTTACTGCCTGATGAAAACTGGTTTTTATCAATTGGAAAGTTTTCCAAAATCAAAATCATTTAATAATTTGCGAATATGGGTACAAAATAAAAGGTCTTAAACATATAAAAGGGTCCATTAGCCATATTCTACCATAAGGCATGCAAATTCCAATATCTAATAATCCTAAGTCATTCAAAAAATCAAAAGTATTTAAACTACAACATTTCCGGTACACCAGAGAATGTATGATAGGTAGAATTAAGTGAATTATATGAAGGCATACCTTCGCAGCACAGCCCTGGACTTCGGCAACGTGTCTGGGCTCTCCTTGAAGAGGAACCTCCTGATGCCGAGCACGTACGACTCGATGTACGCGTCCCAGTCGATGTTCCGCACGTTAAAGTCGAAAGTCCTGTATAATTAAAGTTATAATATATGTCAGAAGAAAATTAAAGACAAAAGAACAATATCAAAGTAATTAAAAAAAAAACTGTGTTTTAATTTGTGAATAACGGAACAGTATTATTAAAAGTGAAAAAATCTCTTTCACAGAAATTCTATTTTCACAATTAACATATTTTGCTAATCATCCACACGAGCTGACCCAGCAAAATTTCGTACCGCCTAAGAAATATTGAGGTCAATAATCGAGATATAAACTATCCTTTATTTTAAGTTTGACAAAATTAGTCAGACAGTAAGCCAAAAAATTTCGTAGACTTTTTAGGGGAGTTTATCCGGAACAAAAATCGTGATGCGAGATTTTTACAAAAAGTTTGTTTTTATTTTATTTTATAGGAATAACAAACACCAACATATTACATATAAAGAACAGCACACATATAAAGAAAGAAAAAAAATATAAAAGTAACGAATATACTACTCAAGACGTTACGTTAATTATAAAACTCATACACACGTTCCTATTTATATATCGCAGATAATCAAGAAACGACAACAGCAACGACAGATACTCACAGTTTCACAATTTTCACAAAATTCCACATTTATCTTACCTGCGATCGTCAGGCGAAAGCGACGCACAGAGAGCCTGCACGTTATCATCGGCGAAGGCCCACTGACGCGTAGTGAAGTACTCCAGACATGCAGCAGCTTTCTCTAACTTGTTCTGAACGCGGACCATCCTGAAAGAGAAGGTGGAATTAAAGGGCATCAACAAACCCGGTTTTGACGACTCGGTTGGTGCAGTGAGCAATCGACTGCTGCGCCGCGTGTCGTGGGTTCGATTCCCGCACGGAACAAATATTTGTATGGCCCACAGGTAGTTGTTCCAGGTCTGGCTGTTCGTGTATGTGACTTTAAATGTTTGTTTAAACCCACGACACAGGAGAAATTCCTAGTGTGGGGCAACGTTTTTTATAAAAAAAAGAAATTCTCCAAAAAAGCAGATGCTATCCTAGATACTATAAAACAAAGAAAACGGCCCATGTTAAAAAATAAGCCAATTGACTTATGGTTGGAGTTCAAGCAGTTTCTACATTTTTTTGAAATCCGGAGTAAAACAGCAACTGATGTATAGAGATACTGCTGTAAATTTAGTTGCACTTGTTTTGGAACCAAATCACAAAGTATGACTGAGAGAAGACCAATTAAATAAATATAAATAAATAAATATCTTTTTTTACTTTGGAGTACTCTCCTAATGTCAGACGTTTTTTATATGGATGATATTTTGACTGATACGACCAATTTTGCTCTCGTCAAAACTGAAATGAGAGTGTGTCATCTACGAGTATGTTTGTTATATACAAATATATCTATTAGTTGTAATGTAAAGCCATACATACATGGGCTTCTTGCCAGTGGCAGTGGCCACTAGATCCATGATGGCGGCGGGCGCGCGATGTTGCAGCAGTGACAACGTACCATGCTTCAATCTATTGCTTGTTATGTCACCTCCTGGGTACCATAAGACTTCGTCTGGAAATAAAAGGTTATCATTAGCGACTTCCATATTTTCCATATTTATTTATTTTGCATTCCATATTGTATAAAAGGTGTTACAAAGGGCTTAAAGCTAGGTATGTACCTAGCTTTAAGCCCTTTGTGCCCTTACAGGGTCCATATTTATGTAAATATGGACCCTGTAAGGGCACAGCAAAGTAGGACAGAGAAAGAGAGCTTTAATTTTCCTAATAAGTTGGTAATACAAAGTAACAATACTTAAAATAAAAAATATATGTGTATTATATAATTTAAAATTTGTCATTTAGATATTCATTTATAGTATAATAACATTTATATAATAAAAATTGTTGTAATTTATTTAAGAATGAAGTAAATTTTTGTTCCTTTTTAATTATTTCCGGCAATTTATTATAAACTTTCATTGACATGACTAGAGTACTTGTTGAATGCATTTTTAGCTTAGAGCTTGGTAGGTTTAGTCTATTTTTGTGACGTAATGTATATCTTGACTGTATATTTTCACGTGTAGTGTAAAAATGTGGGTACTTGCGAACAAATTTGCAAATTTCTAGAATGTATAGGCAGGGGAGGGTTAATATTTTATGTTCTTGAAAATGAGGTTTACAGCTGTCAGTGTCTTCTATATTTACTAATATTCTTATCAGTCTTTTTTGCAGTGTGAAAAGTGTCGGTGCGTCTGTACTGTTTCCCCACAATATCACGCCGTAACTGAGCCACGCATATGCATAGGCATAGTAGGTAACTAGTGCAGTTTTAAGGTTGGTAGTCTTTTTAACTTCACGTAGGGCGTATGCAAATGTGGATAGTTTAGATCTTATCTTTTTAATGTGAGATTTCCAGTTAATGTTAGTATCTATGGATAGGCCAAGTAGAGTAAATTCTTGAACGACTTCTATTGTAATGCCGTTGTAGACGAAGTTTATTTCTAGTGGAGTTTTTTGACGGGGGTGGAAGGACATTATTTTAGTTTTAGAGAAATTGATTTCTAGGTTATGGTTTTTGAGCCAAGTTATGGTTTTATTTAGTGTAGTGGTTAGGTCCTCGCTCAAGCCAACATTGTTACGGCATGAAGTTAGGAGTGAAATATCGTCAGCAAACAAGACGCATGGCCCCTCTATGATTTTCGGAAGGTCGTTTATGTAAATTAGAAACAGGAGGCATCCAACTACACTCCCTTGGGGAATAGAGGCGTTAATTGTTTTACAGTCAGACCGAATATTTTGTATTTCTTTGGTATTTTCATTATAAAAATCTATTTCGACCTGGTGTTCTCTATTTTTTAAATAGGATTTAAACCATTCGTGAGCTTTAACGCGGATCCCTATACCATGTAATTTATTCAGTAAGATGTCATATTGCACTTTATCGTAAGCTTTGGTCATATCTAACAGTAAACCTACGGCATATTTTTTATCATTTATTATATTTAAAACTTCCTGTATGTATTTGTAAATTGCTAATATAGTGGATCGGTTTCTGCGAAAGCCGTTTTGGCATTCATTAAATATGTTGTATTTTTCGCAGAAGGAGTACACACGATTACACATCGCTTTCTCAAAAATTTTTGAGGCGGTTGGTAAAAGAGCTATTGGTCGGTAATTGCTTGGATCCGTTTTCGAGTTTTTTTTTGTGGATTGGTTTTATTAGTGCTTTCTTTAGGAAATTCGGGAAAGTGGCTTCTTCGAAAGATTGTTGTACTAGCAAGTAAAACGGTAACGTAAGTTCGTTTGCACATTGTCGTATTAAGATTGGTGGTAGCTCGTCTATTCCATGACTTTTTTTGTTTTTTAGGTTTTTTAATAGAGTGTTTATTTCGCCGGGGTCTACTGGGCTGAGAAACATGGTGTTTTCAGTGGGGTTAAGCACTGGGGTGCCTGCGGGCTCATTGCAAGGTGTTTTGGTGCTACCAATGGACGCAAAGAAGTTATTAAAAAAGTTAGCTATTTCCTTAGGTTCAGTGATGTTTTTATTTGTTTGTAATTTAATGTTATTTTTATCCCTTTTTAATTTCTTATTTGTTCTTTCATTTATAATACTCCACATAGTTTTAACTTTGTTATTTGATTTTTTTATTTGATTTATATATTGCAATTTCTTTGCAGTTATAACTGTTTGCTTCAGTGTTTTTTCGTATTTTTTATAGTTATTTTTACTGACTTGTTCTTGGTCCAAGTGTTTTGAAGAAAAGGCAGATTTCCCAGGCTTTTAATCAGCCCGTGACCATCAAGGATTAATCTTAATAGTCACTACTACATGCGGCCAATTTAATAATAATTGTATAATAATTCTTTATTGACATTATGGATACATTTTAATTATAGGTTTCTCTAACACCTGCGCTAGTAAAAACTGTATTGTAGGTGTTAGTGTCTTCCCCATAGTGAAGAGACAAAAATAGAAAGTCAGATAGAATAATTATTTAATTATATAAACTTAAAGTCAATAAACATGCTGCTTTATTTGTTTTTGTGTATGTGAGTGTTTGTGTGTGTGTGGGTGTGTATGTGATAAGAGTTTGTGTATGTGCTTCTTATTAATTAAATAAATATTGTTTCGAATCCTCTCCAAAAGACTTTGGAGGTATGAGGAACAGGATGTAAAGTTCCTTATGCACCATAGAAAATAGAGAATCCTCCGACCAGACGGGTGTTGTTTCAGGTGGGCTACTGCCCAATGGCTGTTGTCGAGTTCTTCTATAAATGTTACATCGCGCGGATAACTTTAATACCGCAATGTAGGACACGTCATATTTAGTTCGTATGTAGCGAGATATATGTCGCTACAATACAGCTCTATGTTTGTGAAACCAAACAGGACATAGTCACACGCAACTTAAGAAGTGGTACATACCTAATGGCGAAAATCGAAGAGAATTTAAGGTTTTCCAAATTAAACTTAATAAATAACTCAAGATTCTAGAAAGCTAGTATTATGGTCAACAAACCATTTGCTTATGGACATAACTGCTTATAGGAGAAATTAATAGCAGTTGATATGCAGACGGGGTAGGTTTGGATGTTTCATCTCACGGAAGACTAAAAGAATTTACACATAATCCCAGTGTATGCAAGCAACACGACCAACAGGTACTGAGCGCTCCCAAGCTTAAGCTTGTGAAATAAATAAATAAAATAAATAAATAATGCTGGACAATCCACACAGCATCATCTAGCCCCAAGCTAAGCAGTGCTTGTGTTATGGGTACTAGATAACTGATATACTTAATACAATACATAACATAGATAGATATTTTTATTTTAGATATCAAATACCCAGAACACCCGGAACAAATCTGTAGATCGTACAAACATTTGTCCCAAGGCGGGAATCGAACCCGCAACTTCCTGCGTCGCGTGCGTAGTAACATTGTGTACGTGCAACAGACCCACATAGAAGGCCAACTCACCTTCGTGAGAAGAACAAGTATACTGTAGTTGATCAAGATATTACAAAAGAAGATTCTGATCCTCAGAACCGCAGTGAACAAATCAGAAAATTGTGTGAACTGAAGGCTAAAAACATCTGTATACTTACTGAACGGATGTTTCCGCATATATTTGAAGCTGGTCTTCACAAACCGTTGCCACGTGATGGGGTTCTGCTGGCCGGTGCAACAGTTGTACACCACTACTCCCTCACCTCTGTAAATATTAACAAACCATTTTATGAATATCGAAAGGTGAAAGTATCTACTAAAGGTTCCCTTCTGTGCCTAACTTTTCTGAGAAAACCGACAATGTCATTTTTTATGAATTACTTTTATCCATACTTTGAGTATGAATGTAGAGGGTTACAAGAGTAGAGGGAGACCCAAGAAAAGATGGATGGATTGTGTGAAAGATGAAATGGCTAAGAAGGAGGTGACTTCTGAGATGACGGCAAATAGAGATGAGTGGAAGAAGAAGACAGGATGCGCCGACCCCAAATAAATTGGGATAAGGGCAGGAGGATGATGATACTTTTATCCATACATGAGTAAACAGAATCAAAAGTAACAGAAAAATACGCCAATAGGACATGAGTAGGGTTGTCAAACATAAGTTTTCATTCACCAGCCTCAAGTTTTAAGCCAAGTAGATATATAAGATAATGCAGCCCATGAAACACGAAGTACAGTCGAGTTATTTAAAACGTGACCAGATTTAAACCCTATGGCTATCTCAATAATGATGTCATTCAACGACGTTAGACACAAATGATAAAGCTGGTCGGCAGTTTGTGTCAAAGTCCAAAAGTAATTAATCAGCTATTCCTTGAAGCGACTTAGCAACACTGACTAAGTCATAGATTATCCATTATCATGTTTTATTGAATTTAAGGACAAATAAATTTTAATCAAAAGCTCATTTATAGATTTTCTTCATCAGTCTTAGAGCGACCAGGAACCTCGTCGTGGCAACTTCGTATTTCCCAACTACGTTTAAATAAATTAGAGGGAGACCCAGGAAAGATTGTGTGAAAGATGATATGGCTAAAAAAGAGGTGACTTCTGAGAGGACGGCAAATAGAGATGCATGGAAGAAGAAGACATGCTGCGCCGACTCCAAATAAATTGGAATAAGGGCAAGAGAATAATAAAATAATGATATATATGTCTTCAATGATAATTATTAAATTTATTGCCCTCACTGATTGAATATAATAGAGGCCTATTTTGATCCTCATCCCCCTATCGATGTCGGGGGTGTCCACCCTTTAGCTAAAATACTTTATATTGAATTCCATTTACACGCTGGTAATAATTCACCGAAGAAATAATCTACTGAATAAGATTACGCCGAATGATTTATAAATAGGATTTGTTGGCCAAACAAAAATGTTTGCTTCGGTATTCAGAGAGAGAACCAAATGTCTGTCTTCTTGTTCTATTATTCTCTATAAGACGTCATTGTCTCAGTAGTCAATTCTTTTCTAGGTATGTCATCTTTCTGTTACTCTTGGTAGCCCTGTCATTCCACAAATCAATATTTCAAAGTAGTTTTTTTTACACTTACCGTCTCAAATGCGTCCTCCACGCACAAACAATCATTAGATTGATAACAGTATCGACGGGTACCAAGTCTGCTACCTTCGTGCCAGTTCCCAGCATCGTACGGAAGATACCCTTGCCCACCGCTGCGATGATACCGTTGGGACCATTCCAATTGTCTACCCAACCTTTTACTGGCTCTCGGGCTGACGAGAGCACTGAAAAAGAAGGAAAATACGTTTTTTTAACAGCAGGAATTGGTATAGAGATTCCTATATTTAGTATTGTTTTCATAAACAGGAATGGGGGGAGGCTTGCACCCAGCAGGGAGACAGTTCGGGGTAGTAATAATAAATAAAATCATATATACAGCTGTTCACTAAATAAATATACAAGTTAATACGGTAGATAAAGCAAAAAAAAATAACAATTTTATTTTGTCTGTCTCTATGTTGGTTTAGCGTAACCTCCGAAATGGCTAGACCGATGTTGACAGGACTTTCTCTGGCAAATAGTTGATGTAATAAGGAGTAACTAAGGCTACTTCTTTTAGAATAAGATGAATTAGGGTTCCACGTAAAAAGTGAAAACCTAAGGTTGTTTTGTTAAATTCCACGCGTACAAAGTCGCAGGCTCAGCTAGTAATTATTATGCACTGTGCAGCACCATATACGCCAAACTTTTGTTATGCTTAATAGGGATGTGTCCTAGGTAAAAATATATTAAGTCTATTCACTCCGTCGTCAGTAAGATTACCAAAAAATATTGGACACGTATTTTTTGCTTCCTCAAATCAATAAAAAGTGACAATGATATAGCACATCAAAGTTCAGGAGAAGGGGCTTGTGACGTCACTGTTAAAGTGTAGTACGACGTGACGTCACGCGCAATTTCAACACACTACATCGTCGTCATTTTTGGTTTACGTGACAGAAGAAAAAATAAGTGTCCAGTATTTTTGAGTTATCCAACTTTTGGACCAATTAGAATTTTTAAGGACACTATCCTGTCCCATATCACCGAGAAATCTATAGACTTGATTTGTAATGTAAACGTTATCCTGTGGCCTAGACCTTTACACCGCACGTGACAAATAATCAGCTGATCACATTGCGCAACTCCTATCTACTTAATTCAGTTTAAAATTATATAATCTACATAGTCTACATTTTATACTTGAACCAACATTTACGCCTGCTCGATTAATCAATGATAAGGCAGATTATATCCAAGTTTCCTGATAATATTTTAACATAATTCTTCACTTATAAATACAAGACTGATAACATAGTTTTAGTAGTGATAATGACGTCGAGTTGTTAGCTTAGATCTGATTAGACAAAGCAAACCCTGTAGTTATTAATAAAATTATGTAACCCACAATCAATGCCTGGCTTGAGATGATCTGCCTAGCCTTTTCCCAACTATGTTGGGGTCGGCTACCAGTCTAACCGGTTGCAGCTGAATACCAGTATTTTACATGGAGCGACTGCCTATCTCACCTCCAGAACCCAGTGACTGGGCAACACGATACCCCTTGGTAAGACTGTTTGTCAGACTTTCGGGTTTCTGACTACCCGTAAATACCGTTAAAGATTTACAAATGACAGCCGGGACCAACGTCTTAACCTGCTTTCCGAGGCACGGAGGAGTCTCGATATGCAAGCGTAGCTTAACCTTCGATCATCCCGTGCGACTGTTTTTAGCCACGAGCTCCTACCAATGCCTGGCTTGAGCTCGTAGCTAAATAAAAACAGCCGCACGGGTTAACATACCATGCGATGTATGATAAAAAGTGTGTTTCACAACTATGGTGCTGGATGTACGAAATTATGTATAGTTTACATTAAAATTTGAACTGCATCTTGAGTATCCCCCTCAAGGAATCATAATAGGACCCATATTGTAATCAGAGAAAAATCGAGGTATATTCTATATCTTCATCATTTATTTTTCAGATAGTCAATCTATGTTAGTACTTTTTTCTAGTTTATTATTTTATTCAGTTAAATTAAATTATTACTGTACCTAATGCGTGGTTAAATACATTCGCGTCGTATTGAGAACCTCCTTCCTTTATATTCGTCGGTTAGAAATCCGATTAACTTTAATCTTGAGACGTCTAAGGACACGTTATCTAGTAGTCTTGATAAAACTATACGAACATTACGTGATAGATATGTTTAGATAACTCGCATTCCTAATAAGGGTAGTCACCCCGACCTAGCCTAGGCTTTCCACGCTGTTTAGAGCGGCTTCTTACCATTCTATGCAGATCCTAGTACACCGTCCACTGGGTAGTGTCCTTAAAAATTCTCTTTAGTCCGAAAGTTGGATTACTCAAAAATACTGGACACGTATTTTTTCTTTTGTCACGTAAACCAAAAATGGCGACGTGAATATAGTGCGTGGAAATTTCGCGTGTCGTCACGCCGTGCTACACTTTTCGTTAAAAGTGTAGCACGGCGTGACGTCACATGCCCCTTCACCTGAACTTTCATGTGCTATAATATCATTGTCACTTTTTATTGAATTGAGTAAGCAAAAAATACGTGTCCAATATTTTTTGGTAATCTTACTGACGGACTAAATAGACTTAATATATTTTTACCTAGGACACATCCCTACTGTCAACTGGGCCCTGTTTAATACAGAGTAGAAGAGACATCCACGCACAACCTGATACCATGAATTTAGTACATGATTCTGAGCTATGCTATGCTAAAACTTTTCGTCATTTTTCATCTAGTTTTACGTCTGTTTCTGATGTCAAAACAGTACCTATTCATGAATATGAACACCCATTTATGGTCTTTAAAGCCTTTTGTCCTGCAGTGGGACAGTACTGAGCTGATATTCCTGGTGAAAAGGCTACCGCACAGGTATTTTCAGACAATGGTTATTACAGAAACTCGGAAAGCACAGTAAGCCATTGGTCCCGTTTGTCATATGTTGATCTTTGACTGTCGTTACGGGTAGTCAGAAACCCGAAAGTCTGACAACTAGTCTTACCAAGCGTTATCGTGTTGCCTACTAACTGGGTTATGGAGGCCAGATAGACAGTCGCTCCGTGTAAAACACTGGTATTCAGCTGCATCCGGTTAGACTGGAAGCCGACCCCAACATAGTTGGGTAAAGGCTAGGCAGGCAGATGATCGTTATTAGAGAAACCTCGAAGAGAAATTAATTGATGCCTACATTTTTTATCTTGCGTTGCGTTAATGCATTCACATAAACATACGTATATGTTTCCATGCATGCTTTAATTTGTAGAATCATTTATTATACTATCAATGCATTATTTTATTATTTCATTTTGTGAATATTATTGTATTGTACATATTTTCAGTAAATGAGCAATCCGAAATTTAACTACAATGTCTAGTATAATGTTGTTAGTGGCTTGAGCAATTCACTATGTCGATTGGTTACCAAAGTTGTAGAAGGAAGGCGCCGGTGTCCGACACATAGTTACCTAATACTAGCAGAGATTAAGATTAAAAAAAAAGTAAAAGTACCAGCCTATTACGGTCCCACTACAGGGCAAAGGCCTCTTCTCACACAGAGAAGCATTAATCACCAGGCTTGCTCAAGACGGGTTGACGATTTCAGACTTATATTAATTACATAAGTCCAGGTTTCCTCACGATGTTTTCCTTCACCGATGTCAGTGATGTCCAAGATAAACTTAGAAAGTACATATGAATTGAAAAATTCACATTGGTACTTGCCTAGGTTTGAACCCACAACCTCGTGCACAAGAGGCCTAAACCAATGGGCCATCATGACATACATGATGAAAAAAATGACATCATGAAAAAAAATGTATTGCATGTCAATACTGTGTTTTGATTAGGATAGATGTATTTGTACCCACCTTATTGTGAATAAAAAATAATTTATTTATTTATTTACAATGCATCAATTGGGTATACTAAAGGCCGCATTGACGTTAATGTAACTGTTATTTATCATACGCCCCAAGGCCACTGGCTTATCAATTTAGGCGAATATCCGATAAAGGCAACGAAACAAACAGTCTGATTACTAATGTAGGTAAGCCTATTATCGAATCATATATTTATTTTATCTATAATTACTATCGAGTAATATAAAAAGTCTGTTCTTAGTCATTTTTAATTTTAATTTAGCATATTCTATCTAGTGTGTTAGGACATTACCAAGCGGTTGGCCCACTCTTCACTTGACCAAAGGGCGAGGCATTATTTTATGCCATAGAATCAGCATTGCCACTAAATCTGGCAATACTGCCGACATTTCCCGTTGCCAGCGATACGGAGGATTTTTTGTGTTCTATGATTCCTTCCATGGACATTAAAATCAACGCTTCAGTCTGCGCAAAAACTATTGAAAATAGAGTAGTGTCCTAAAAAATTCTGATTGGCCCGAAAGTTGGATTACACAAAAATACTGGACACGTAATTTTGTCTAGTGTCATCAATAAAACCAGACACAAAGAAGGTTATTATACCTACAAAATACAACCTCTTTGTCTTTCCATGGCATCACAGCTCCCGGAAATGGATGAACCAATTTCAATACGGTTTATCAAGTCTTGGATCATATTGATGGTATTAGATTTATAATAAATGACAATCTTACCGATAGAAGGCCGAACAATAGAGACGGGTAGGTTTCCGCTCTCCTTTATAAGCATATCCTCTGCTAGAGCCTTTGTGAATGTATATGTGTTAGGCCTGTCACCTGAAATGTGGAAAGAAATACATTAATTAATAATAATAATATAAAGAACCTCGTGAAAGCTGAAAAAGGCAGGATTATAAAGAATCTCGATCTTGCTCACCGAGGTTACCAGCATGTGGAATATGAAAGCAACACTTATAGTGCCGAAAGTCATATGAGTTAATGGTTTGATAGCGAAAAGTTTCGACCAACATTTGGGTCAAGAGTCAGATGCAGAAGGCGGTCGTTTTGGACACGGCATGCATTGCGAGGCGGTTCCTCATTCTAGATTCCGAACCACCGTTAGCTTGGGTCTTACGACCTCGCTGCGTTTACGTTTACTTTTGTACATATTCATTAAAAAACCCATATGTATTTTTTGCTAAAATATGTACAAAAATAAAACAATACGAAAAAAAACGTTAATAACATATGTACGTTACTGACATCGACACCGGAGTGTGATTAATTTATCGTAAAATGGATGGACGTATGTCGTGAATGTTTGAGATTTTTTGATATGATGAACGAAAGGAGTTTTTAGCACCATAATAGTTAGTGTGGTTGTTGTGTTTTTAACAAGTAATATGTCATTTTTATTTTTTATTACTTGTCATTTTACTATTTTCTTGCGAGTAATTTTTTTTCTAATAATAGGTCTTTACCTATGAAATTGCCGTTTTGTATGAAAAAATTTAAATGAATTTTTTTCATGTATTTTTTATTTGTATTAATCGAAGTAATCACCCATGCAATCAATGCATCTTTGCCAACGCAGTGGCAGTTTATTGATGCCCTTCTTAAAGAAATCAGCTGGACGGGAGGCAACAAATTCTTCAAAGGCATTTTGTACTGCCTCTCGGGTATTGAATTTTTTTCCCGCCAAGAAGTTATCCAAATTCTGGAAAAAGTAGTAGTCTGTAGGCGCAAGGTCTGGTGAGTAGGGCGGATGACGGAGAGCTTCCAACCCCAGTTCTTGCAACTTGGAGACCGTCTGCTGTGCAGTATGAGGTCGCGCGTTTTCGTGCAGGAGCAGCGGAGACGAGCGATTGACCAATGCTGGTTGGAGATGTGCTAGCTTCTCCATCATTGTGTTCAATTCTTCACAGTACACATCTGCAGTAATGCTCACCCCGTTTGGTAAGAAGCTGTGTTGAATCACACCGGCGCTAGACCACCAAACAGTGACCATCACTTTTCTTGGGGTAAGTTTTCGTTTAGGGCATTGTTTAGGTGCTGAACCAGGATCCAACCAACTTGCTGAGCGCTTGCGGTTATCAAACAGAATCCATTTTCATCGCAGGTAACAATGCGGTTCAATATTCCTTCATTTGTGTGTCTGTTGAGCAGTGCAAGGCACGTCTCGACGCGTACTTCGCGCTGGCGATCATTGAGTTCGTGGGGCACCCATTTGTCAAGCTTTTTTACCTTGCCAATTTGACGCAAATGGACCAATATTGTTTTGACGCTAACGTCGAAAGCTGCTGCTAATTCAGCCGTAGATTGTGTATCATCAGCTTCCACAATCGCCTTTAATTCGTCATTGTCGACCAAAGTCTTCGGACGACCGCGAGGTTCATTTTTCAGGTCGAAATTTCCAGAACGGAAGCGAGCAAACCAATAACAGGTAGTGCGTTGGTTTGTAGTGTTAGCTCCGTAAACGTCGTTGATGTTGCGTGCCGCTTGTGCCGCGTTGCTGCCACGACGGTACTCATATTCCATAATTACTCGAATTTTTAACGTATCCATGATGACGAATAAGATTTAAATGCGATGAAAATGTAACACTAATCAATAAACAAATGACTACTTTTGGAAAAAAAAATCCATGTTTTTAAAATAAAATTAATTTGAAATTAGAATTCTTAGCCAAACAAAAAATATTTTGATTTGAAATGGCCAGTACTGCAGAACGGCAATTTCATAGGTAAAGACCTAATATTATAATTTTGCTTTTTAATATCTAATCATACACTTATGTACTATGTATTTCGATAAGTTTCCTTTTTTTGTAATACTGCAATGTATAACACCTTGGGTTTCTGATATATGTAATATTGTCAAAGTAAACTTGAATAAATAAATAATATATCAATTTTTTCTTTTGTAAAGTAAAAAGCAGTTTCGAAACGCACGCTTGATCGCTCTATTAACCAGAATGCATGGTAAGACTGCTTCATCTGCAGTCATCTTTTGCATTACCATGAAGAATAACGCGATTAGGTAACCACTTAAAACCAGCGCTGTGCTGTGGGCCCCCCATGTTACAGCATAACGCTGAGTGGTGTATCCATCTTTCCTCAGTAACCACGTACTGCCTACAATTATCTGTGTCATACTTTTAGTTCGTGTTTTGTCTTCACTAATATTATTTATCACCATAAACGCCAAGTGACCGACAAACAATACATAAAAATATTCTATTGTGTCTCGTGATCTGTCAGTTAAGGTGTTAAGCAATATATTTACCAAAACTATCATCTTATTTTTTTGTCTCAAATATATTCTCTTTCTTTGTTCACCTTCTACGTTTACAACATGTAGTTAATAAAAGACCATTGTCTCTATTCACTCACCGACTAAATCCGGTGTGATTCTATCCACCAGTTCATCCGGCAGTGTCTGGACGAGCGTCACGACATGTTCGGGGTGCGCAGGCGGCGCATATACCGTCTCCTCCACACGTTCGCGTTCGCAGTTGCAGTATGCTGTGGATACGTGCACTAGGGCCTGGAACATTGAAAGAAAAAGATGTGAAAAAACTGAATGAAGACGAAATAGAAGAACGGATCCTACCACTTTGAAGAACTAGAGCTAGGAAGAGAAACTGCCAAAAATGTTTGGGGCCGTTTGACTACTGTGACGTGACTATTGAAAAGAAAGAAAAAACAAATATACAGAGAAAACGTTGTACTGAAAGATTTTATTTCATGTGTGTCCAGAAGAAAATTCCTCCATATCCATGAAACTATTTAGTTACATGGGTCCTGAGACCAGTCAGTGAAGTCAGCTTTCTCTTTTGGACAACACACGTGGCAATCAATCAAATTGACGACCGATGTGGCGCAGCGGGCGAAGGTCCGCCTGCGACGCAGGAGGTTGCGGGTTCGATTCCCGCCTTGGGACAAATGTTTGTACGATCTACAAAGATTTGTTCCAGGTGTTCTGGGTGTTTGCTATGTATAATAAAAAATATCTATCTATGTAACGTATTGTATTAAGTATATCAGTCATCTAGTACCCATAACACAAGCTCTGCTTAGCTTGGGGCTAGATGATGCTGTGTGGATTGTCCAGCATTATTTATTTATTTTTTTATTTTTTTCACGTACTCACGTCAACTTACTATACAACTGATTTACATCCGTGACATCTCACAACTTGAGGTCCAGTTGAAAACCAGCGTCAGATGCTAGATGTCTGGCATTTTTGCTGAACTAGACCCATTTAGCGCAGCCGTAAGACACATTAGTAAAATTATTTTTGTTACTACATGTTTCTATCATCATTTCCTTTATTCTTTTTTTATACATATAAATTACATTTTTAAATATTTCAACACAAAAATAAAAAAGACATGAAAAATAGTAGCCCACCGGCATTGGGAACAGGGTCCAAGCTACCGGTGGTCAGGGCTCCTGAGAAAGGAAACTCCTAACGATACGCGCCGTTTCCAGGAGTACCACTTTCTGGATCAAGCCATTCTATCATCATTATTATTACTTCTTTCTTTGTTTTCAATAATAGGTCTTTACCTATGAAATTGCCGTTTTGTATGAAAAAATTTAAATGAATTTTTTTCATGTATTTTTTATTTGTATTAATCGAAGTAATCACCCATGCAATCAATGCATCTTTGCCAACGCAGTGGCAGTTTATTGATGCCCTTCTTAAAGAAATCAGCTGGACGGGAGGCAACAAATTATTCAAAGGCATTTTGTACTGCCTCTCGGGTATTGAATTTTTTTCCCGCCAAGAAGTTATCCAAATTCTGGAAAAAGTAGTAGTCTGTAGGCGCAAGGTCTGGTGAGTAGGGCGGATGACGGAGAGCTTCCAACCCCAGTTCTTGCAACTTGGAGACCGTCTGCTGTGCAGTATGAGGTCGCGCGTTGTCGTGCAGGAGCAGCGGAGACGAGCGATTGACCAATGCTGGTTGGAGATGTGCCAGCTTCTCCATCATTGTGTTCAATTCTTCACAGTACACATCTGCAGTAATGCTCACCCCGTTTGGTAAGAAGCTGTGTTGAATCACACCGGCGCTAGACCACCAAACAGTGACCATCACTTTTCTTGGGGTAAGTTTTCGTTTAGGGCATTGTTTAGGTGCTGAACCAGGATCCAACCAACTTGCTGAGCGCTTGCGGTTATCAAACAGAATCCATTTTTCATCGCAGGTAACAATGCGGTTCAAAATTCCTTCATTTGTGTGTCTGTTGAGCAGTGCAAGGCACGTCTCGACGCGTACTTCGCGCTGGCGATCAATGAGTTCGTGGGGCACCCATTTGTCAAGCTTTTTTACCTTGCCAATTTGACGCAAATGGACCAATATTGTTTTGACGCTAACGTCGAAAGCTGCTGCTAATTCAGCCGTAGATTGTGTATCATCAGCTTCCACAATCGCCTTTAATTCGTCATTGTCGACCAAAGTCTTCGGACGACCGCGAGGTTCATTTTTCAGGTCGAAATTTCCAGAACGGAAGCGAGCAAACCAATAACAGGTAGTGCGTTGGTTTGTAGTGTTAGCTCCGTAAACGTCGTTGATGTTGCGTGCCGCTTGTGCCGCGTTGCTGCCACGACGTTACTCATATTCCATAATTACTCGAATTTTTAACGTATCCATGATGACGAAAAAGATTTAAATGCGATGAAAATGTAACACTAATCAATAAACAAATGACTACTTTTGGAAAAAAAAAACCATGTTTTTAAAATAAAATTAATTTGAAATTAGAATTCTTAGCCAAACAAAAAATATTTTGATTTGAAATGGCCAGTACTGCAGAACGGCAATTTCATAGGTAAAGACCTAATATTTACTATTGTCATTGTGTGTCTGAGTCGGTGCTAATGTTTTTTTTTCTTTTTTTCTATATCACAACGTTGGTCCTGCTAATCAGTTTACAGTATAAGTAGTAAAAGCACTTATATTTTATTCAGTTAACCCTAAAATAAATACAGTCACTCAATTTCATGATTACTTGTGTGAGTCATTACAGAATGATTCATAACGTAACAGAGATACAAATCTTTAAACACGTCATGCGACAATGTAATCAAATGATATATTATGCTACTAGATAGGATTTACCATCAATCGATTTGAAAAACTACTTTTACATTATGATGGACTCATAATTCAAGATTGTCCTTAGGCATTAACACACACGCCTGTAGCGTAAGATATTTTGTTTATATTTTATAGCGCGTCTACATACCCCGCATTCTTTAAAAAAAATCTACCTCCAATTTATGAAAAAACTGTTTATAAATATTGTTTTATTGAGCTTTTAGGCGTATTGCGGACGTTCCGTACGGATATTGGGATCTCCTTTTGTAGTTACTGCATTTTTGGTCTCTTATTTCCTTTTTTTTATATATTTTTGAATTCATTAAGTATGTAAGGCATGCATTAACAAACTCAGCGTCAGTGTAAACTTAACTATACACCGAGTTACCTTACGTTCACGGGCCGGTGTATAATTGACTTTACACCGTTTCATACATTTTAAAAAGGCCTGTCTATCCTAAAATATATACCTCAAAAGAGGGGTAAAAAAGACCAATTATTTTAAAAGCAGTAGAAGCTATTTTGTTTAAAAAAAAAAAACACGGCAAGTTTATGGCTTTTAGCCTGGATATGACCGTTGGCACTGAGTGTGAGAAATACAAGTTGTGGTCGAAGTGAACAAGCCAATGGCTAACCAGAAGGTATGTATGTAGTCACGATCGCCTGTAGAAATTTGCAATCATCATCATCATCATCAGGCTATACTAGTCCACTGCTGGACATAGCCCTCTCCTAATGAGCGCCATACCATAGCGCATAGAAATTTGCAATACACAACAATAATTCGCATAAACCGCTAGGACAGAGGACATGGAGTTTTTGCGTCAGAAGACGAAATGCAAGCCGAGGCTGCACCTGCTGGAGTCACGGACCAACGTCATCTGTGGTACCAATACCGACCAACAAATGCACTCTTGGTAGAGGTCTTTTGGCAGCAGGGTGTCGTGTTCCACTGTTACCACGGATAAGTGCCACACGAATGCACTGTGATTTAGTGCTTAAGTGAATTATTACTAATATTAACTTAAAGTTTTTATATACTAACTCGACTTGTATATTAAAAATTGTTTTGATCTACAGACAATATAATATAAAATAATAGGTCTACTACACGTGCTCAGTATGTATGTGCAGTAGACCTATTATTTTAGGAATTATTAATATTAAAGGATATTTTAACATACAAAATAGACTCTCAGATAACAGTCAAACATAAAATTGAGAACTGCCTTCAGTATGAACCTTATATGTTAGGAAGATAATACAGTTAGAGGGAGCTCAGCTTTATAATAAGTTACCGAAATGAAATAGAGACTCTTCATCTGTTAACATGTTTAAAAATAACTTGAAGTTGTATGTAACCAGTAATTATTGGTAAGTACTCAATGACGATAGATTCAACGACCTTACTATTACTTATTCAGATATATTTGTTATGTTTCTCATATTTAAAGGAACTACCTGTGTTCCTTTGAGACGTAAAGATTGTTTATCTTACCAATAATTTATTTTTAGGTTAGGTATTTATCTACGGCCGTAAGATGCCTGATAACAAATAAATAAATAATTAACAGAGGCGCCGCCAGTACGTTGCAGACAAAACTGTACTTGTTGCAACGACACGCGTACCGTTAAATCTCGAACAAAGCAACGTTGCTTGCCGACAGAAATACGTATGGTGCTAAAGTTCCACAGACCAGCAACATCTACTTGCTACAGCAAAAGTGTTAAACTAAGCTGCTCACCTCAAGGCTGAGCATGCGATGGCAGAGCTGCACAAGCTGTTGCGTGCCCAGCATGTTGATGGTGACGGATAACTTGAGCTTCTCGTCGAACTTCACCGTCGCCGCCGAGTGGAACACCACTGATATCTGGTGGAGAAGAATGGAGAATACAGTCAATTTTTATTTGATATATTTCTGTGTATATTCATTACATATTTAAGAATCCGGAACAGCTAACTGTAGGCCATAAAAATGTTTTTTCCGTATGGAAATCAAACGTGCGTTATAGGATGTTTGGCTTACCTTCTGACAAAGCATTGCTTGATCTGCAGCGCTGATGCCCAGCTCTGGTTCGGTGATATCGCCCACTATTGGGACTATCTTGTTCAGCTCCTGAGGCCGCTCTCTCCGTAAAGTCTCGAACAACTGGAGAATGGAGAAGAAATAATCTTCATCAGTGATTTCTAAGGTGGTGTGAAACAGTAATGAGACTAGGAAACCAGGTTGTCGCAGACAGACTATGGCAGCCAATCCTACATTCAAAGTTTCAACTTAGACTAAGCAGCCAAAGATCTGTTAAATATTTCGGCTGACGCAGACTTGCTGCTGCAGCTTACCCAGTACTTGGCAGCACTAATTCGGTCGTAATAAGGAAATCGCAAGAAGAGTGACTGCTAGTTCTGACTTGTACAATAAAATTGTTCAGCTATTGTTGGGAGAAAACCGGTCTCGACATAGTTAAGAAATGGCTAGGCAGATTATGGGTTCGGAAGAATAATGAATATAAGATATTGATGATCCAATAATTTTGGATTAGGAACATACTATGTAGATAAGTAAGATAATTAAACAATGTTGAGATGGCTGTCTGTCGTGCTGTCTTGTGTGGATCTGAATGATGGGTCATGAAATGAATGAATGATAGGCAGTTGCATGCAACTGAGATGAGAAAGCTAAGAGGGATATAAATAAATAAATAAATAATAAAAGTGTGGTGTTTTGCGAATGGATAGAATAAGAAAATGTGGAGGGTGATATGAGAGTGAGATGAGAGTATAGATAGACCAAAGAAACGATGAATGGTTGTGGGAAAGAAGGTATGGCTAGGGTATGACCCAAAGGTTGACTGGTAGAAAATGCCTATGGCATTAAGTCCGCCTCTGTGCATTTGTGTGCTTAAAGTATTAAATGAATAAATATGGCTAGAAAGGAGAGTTACCTCCTATACACACACCCTACATTCTATAAACAGCTCTATTTTCCGTCATCTTAATAGTCATATTAAGATGAAAAAAATCTGAGTAAATAAATTGTAATAAGGGCAGGAGGAATATGTTATGATGGCCCAGTGGTTTAGGCCTCGCCTCTTGTGCACGAGGTTGTGGGTTCAAACCTAGGCAAGTACCAATGTGAGTTTTTCAATTCATATGTACTTTCTAAGTTTATCTTGGACATTACTGACATCGGTGAAGGAAAACATCGTGAGGAAACCTGGACTTATATAATTAATATAAGTCTGAAATCGCCAACCCGTCTTGAGCAAGCGTGGTGATTAATGCTTATGCCTTCTGTGGCAAGACAGTGGGCCAGTGGGACAGTAATAGGCTGGTACTAAGGGCAGGAGGATGATGATGCAGGTAAGGATGGTAAGAATAGAAGCTTGGTATTTGGTATGCAAGTCTCTAAGCAATATCGTGATGCTTATTATTCATCCAGTCATCCTTGACCTAAGTGTACTTTGGTAAAGGGCGGAAAAACTACATCTTACAAAAGAAACACTCCATAAATGCATAACATAAGAATACATAATTACAGACGTCTTTAAAATACGGAAGATGAACATAATATGAATAGTAATGGTCCTAATCCTAGAGCTAAGAATACTTGTCAAGTACTTATGGCCTTTGAAGTACACACTTACATTATTCCAATGATGCTTTGTCTAGATAAGTATTAAGCAGAAAAGCTATATGGTGATGCTGGCAACTTAAATAAAGACAACGGAAAACTATTATTTTTGCTGGGGAGTTTGTTCTACCACTTCTTCTTCCCAGCAAAAACACTGGGAAGTGGTGAAGGGTGGGCGTTTTAGGGGACTATCTTTTGAAAACGTTTTGACGTTCAAAAAGTGCTGATTCTCAGCCTAATTTGAATAAATGAATTTTAATTTTGATTAAATAAAATAGTTTGACAACGTTTTCGGGTGATACACTAGAAGAGCTAAGGGGTCCGGGTGTCCATCTAGTATTCCAGGACATCGCCAAGCGGTTGGTGGACTCCTTACGGGACGAGGGGCTTTTTTTTGGACATTGCCATTCAACGTGGTAATGCTGCCAGCCTTTAGGACAGTATTCCCGTTGACAACGATACGGACGAATTTTGTAATGCCCTAATGATAAATTATATATTTATTTCTGTAAATAGGTTTTTACACGTCAATAAGTAAAATATTTTATTAAACAAGGCTGGTGATTCGGTATCTGACTACTTCGAGAAGAAAAGCCGAAAGGAACTCAGAGATCTGTCTCTTTTTAAAGTCCTATGCTTCTTACGTACTATCTTTATACCTACACTAAGTTGTTAACTATGTATGCACGCTGTAGTCTCCTGTAAGTAAATAATTGCACCTAAAAGCTACCTTAAAGTAATTGATATTATAAATATCATCTAATCTCAACATCCTATATCTCTTCATCTCTCTTATGGTTCATCATCAGGCTATACTAGTCCACTGCTGGACATAGCCATTAGGAGAGCCTAATGAGCGCAATAGCGCCCTGTCTTCAGCTTCCCGCATCCAGCATCGGCCTGCAGTCTCTCGCAGATCGTCATCCCACCTGGTCAGAGGGCGTTCTACACAACGTTTGCCGAGTCGCGGTCTCCACTCAAGAACACGTTTACCCCAGCGGTTGTCGATTCTTCGCGAGATATGGCCAGCCCACTGCCACTTCAACTTGATAATTCTTTGAGCTATCTCTCTTATGGTTATTATGTTAATATTCGTGTTGCCGCTTGCTCTAGTATTCCTACGCACAGGCACATAGTGATATCTATAAGATTATCCTAATTTATAGTGACCCAGCAAACGTTGTTTTGCCCTAAACATTTAGGGTTTGACAAATAGATGTTGTCCGATTCGCAGACCTTACCGATAAACACACAAAATTTCACGAAAATCGGTAGAACCGTTTCGGAGGAGTTTAATTACAAACACCGTGAGACGAGAATTTCATATACAAGAAAGATTAGGAGTACGTATTCAATAACTGGCACTAGATGACAAATGAATTAATCTCTAAATATAAAACGCGATGTTGAATTTTCAATGATCAATAAAATAAAACATACGGCATTCATTTAGGTTTCGCCTACTCTTTTAGTGAAAGCGGGTATTGTTGTGTCTTTAATTTCGTGTTAACTGCTTATAAATTATTTAATAGATTTTTAAACAATAGTAAGTAGTTACGCAATATATGCAAAAAACAGAATTGGAATCATAACTTATACTACTTATACAGTAATATACAAATACGAATGATGTTTACTAAACCTAACAATATACACGAAATAAAAAAAAAATAACAACCAAAACTAGTAGACAAACTATTACATTGCATAAATAAAATATTAATGAAATAGACAATGTGGAAAATAATGATTAATTTAATGAATTTGAAGTTTGTACAGATTTTAAAAGCAGTATGATACGAGTAAAAGCGTTTTAGTAAAATTTATGTTCAACTATTTTTACACATGTAATATTGTCTAATTATCCATTCTTATATTAAAAATGCGAAAGTTACTATGATCGTTTGTTTGTTATCTTTTCACTTTTCTAGATAGTTTGAGCACCCAGCATGCGTAGCATGACCACCATAGAAACGGGTTTAGTTGACGGAAGAATAGACAACATGACAGATTGTTGAAAGATTTCTACCGTCCTAACTGTGGCGATGTTAAAACTGAAGAGAAGAAAGTTTTCTGGCACTACCAAATTCTAGAATTCCGTTTATAGTGCCAGCCTATTACTGTCCCTGTGCAGGGCAAAGGCCTCTTCTCATACAGAGAAGGCAGGAGCATTAATCAGCACGCTTGCTCAAGACGGGCTGGCGATTTCAAACTTATATTAATTATATAAGTCCAGGTTTCCTCACGGTGTTTTCCTTCACCGATGTCCAAGATAAACTTAGAAAGGACATATGATTTGAAAAACTCACATTGGTAATTGCCCAGGTTTGAACCCACAACCTCGTGCACAAGAGGCGAGGCCTAAAAACCACAGGCCATCATGACATTTGAAGCCGTTTATAGAACTGCTGATATGACATATGTGATGTCACTAAAGATGTGGATGATGTAAACAAGGAATTCGTAATGAAACAATAGTAACTTACCAATGACCATTCAATGAGTATTTAAAAGCAGGAGCATTGATAAATATAAAAGAAGTAATGAACAATCGTATCGTAAATAAAATAAAAGAACAAACAGCTAAGTGAAAGAAAATCTGTGGCCTTATAAGAATTTATAAATAAAAATAAAAGAAAGAATGGTGGATGAACAAAAGATCATTAATAGAAATACTGAGCTATGTTAACAATTCATAACAACAAAATACAGAGTGGAAGGACATCGACACTCTAGTTGATGTTGATAGATACCATTAGTTCAGTACACGATCCTGTGCACCCCAGCATTGACATTTCTTGTCAGCTTTTTTTTTTTTTAAACATTGCCCCACTCTAGGAATTTCTCTTGTATCGTGAGGTTACAAACATTCAAATTCACATACACAAACAGCCAGACCCGGAACAACTACCTCAAGGCCATACAAATATTTGTTCCGTGCGGGAATGGAACCCACGACACTAGGCGCAGCAGTCAATCGCTCAGCCACTGCGCCAACCGTGCCGTCAAAAAAGCTTTGGCTAATTTTTACGATTTTAACTGATGTTTCAATACTTGAAACTGTAAAAAAAACAATATCTATCTGACCCCTGATGTTTTGTTTTTACCAGGTTGATGCCTCGATGTCCTATTCACCCTGTAGACCATTAAAAAGTCAAATAATTATCGAATCAAAAAAGAAGAACAACTGACCGGTGACTGTGTTAGCTCGGTGAGACGTGAAGCAACATCCTGTCCACGCTTCGGCCTCATCAGTAGGTAGATCTTCTTAATTTTTGGACAACTCCTCAGCAGCTTTTCAACCAGCACCTGGAGCATAAAAGAATGAAGGATAAGTTAAGGAAATTGGCTGCACATATTACTAGTAACCCCTTTTTCATCGTCTGCTCAGCCCTTTTCCAACTATGGTGGAAACAGCTGAGTAAAAGCGTTTTACATGGAGCGAGTGCCTATCTCCACAACCCAGGTAACACGATTCTCCGTGGTTAGTCTGATTTTCAGTCTTTCTGCTTCTGACCAGCCGTAACGACTGATCTACAAATGACCCAACCAAAATCCAAGTGCAAATTAAGGTATTTTTCTAACTCCTCCGCTATTGTTTTCTGATTTATTTCATTGCGGGATCCAAGACAGTTGAATCGTTTCTCCGGGACTTGTCGGGCTTCATCGACGCTTTTCTAGTGGTCGCCACTACTGATTCTGGTTTTCAGAAGTTGCAGTGGTTTGGGAACAGTGTGGCGGGCTTGTCCCAAAAAAAAATGACCCAACGGTTTAACGTACCTTTGAAGGCACAGTGGAGTCTAAACATGAATAATAGAAGAGATATAAATAGAATATGTTTAATCGTCACCCATCACGGACCGACCTCAGTGTAGCTTTAACTTCGATCGACCCGTGAGACTGCTATATTTAGCCACGAGCCATCTAGACGACGACTAGTAACCTTCTTCAAATAAGATAAGTACAGTCCCCGACGGTAATATAGCTCATCGGGTTTAAGAAATTGTTCAATTTCGTAGAGCGTGGTCTCTATCTTATACCAGTACTATCTCTTTCTAATACATCATATATTGTGACTGGTTATTTACACCCTGGGAACTTTAATTTTGCTTTATTTTTGTGCTATACATACCAGCCCGTCCAGCTGCAGGGCAAAGGCCTCTTCTCATACAGAGAAGGCACGAGTCTTAAATCACCTTGCTTGCTCAATTGGTGATAAAAGGCTTATAAACATGGCATCAATACCAGGTGGAGATGGGGGGAGACCTATCTCACCACATACGAACTAAATCTGATGTATCTTACATCGCGATATTAAAGTTATCCGACATAGTCCGATATGGTCATATATATACGAATCCGACAACAACCGTCGCGGGCAGTAGCCCACCAGACACAAAACTCGTCTGGTCGGAGGATCCTATCTTTTCAATGGCGGATGAGGAACTTTACACCCTGTTCCTCATACCCCTAAACATGTAACGAGCCAATTTCCTATAATTTTTTGGGACTCTCGAGACATGTCTCGACTGTCAAATTTTGTCCAATACGAACTTTTGCTGTGTAAAAACTTGAAAAACTATCAAAGAAATTTGAGAGATTGGGGTAGCTTGATGTGCTGGCCTCTGTACATTTTTAAGTTGACTGACATCCAAATAATTAGGTTACTATTTTAAAACAACGTATCCTGTTTCCGAAAGCGAATAGATTAGATAAAGCTAACGCTCGTAGGTGTTGATAGCAACTAAACTCGTTAATCGTTTAAAACTTGCATTGATAACGATATTATCAAATTAATATTGTATTGATAACAGTATCGGTGTTGATAATGTTTTATTACATTATGTTTTGCTATATAGGGACATATATTGAACTCAAATTCTAAATATCTTTAGCTGAATCGATTTATACGAAATTTAGTATGGAGATAGTTTTGAGACCCTGGGATGGATATGTAATACTTCCGTGACTTCGTATGCATCCGCGTTATCTGACATTAACGCGGACAAAGTCGCGGGCAAAAGCTAGTATATGTATAAGTTATCTATTCTGACAATAACGGAAATAAAGATCAAATTTGAACCAACAGAACCAACGAAACATTAAAACTGGTATTCTTAGAACCCTTATCATCTGCCTAACCGTCTCCGTTGGATAAGCTTCCAGTCTAATTGATTGTACCTGACCAATGACCTTGTACTTGACCAATATTTTACATGGACCGATGACCATTTGATCTCCACATCCGAGTTATAAATAATAATTTGAATGTTAACAATGCTTGAAATACATATAACATAACCACACGCCTGAACTCCCCTGAGTGTTGGGCACAAATGTGGGTGTAAGTATAAACTTACACCCACATTTTGTCAGTTAAGCTTTAAGCCCTATGTAATAAGAAGGTGAGCCTATTGCCAACATCCGAGCCCAAATTCAGACTCCAGGCCGCTAATGAGAAAATTCCTATTGCCAAAACTCAACGACACTACTATTTGACCGTCCTGGGAAACAACCAGGACCTCACGCTTACCGGTCGCGCTCCAAACCGCTAGACCAACAAGGCATCATCATCGTCATCAGGCTATATTAGTCCACTGCTGGACATAGCCCTCTCCTAATGAGCGCCATAGCGCCCTGTCTTCAGCTTGCCGCATCCAGCACCTGCCTGCAGTCTTTCGCAGATCGTCATCCCACCTGGTCAGAGGGCGTCCTACACTACGTTTGCCAAGTCGCGGTCTCCACTCAAGAACACGTTTACCCCAGCGCTCAGCGAGCTATGGAGAGAGCTATGCTCGGAGTTTCTCTGAAGGATAGGATTCGTAACGAATACATCCGACAGAGAACCAAAGTTACCGACATAGCTCAAAGAATTAGCAAGTTGAAGTGGCAGTGGGCTGGCCATATCTCGCGAAGATCCAACAAGGCAGTCTGCCTGAAATACATATGTGCGGTGATGCTGCAATGTGTGAGAATGGACTGAAAATATCTAGTTTTTTCTCGAATTTAATATGAACCTAAGTGGTAAAAACCAAGTGTTAAGGACGAAGCAATTAACGGTAGATTAAATTCAGTAAGATTAGGTGTAGTGACCGTCTCAGTGTGACGTGGCAGCTAATTTTTAAGTCGATTTGAATCGAAAATCGGCACGATGTTTTATTCATATCTAAGCAGTTTAGGTATAGACTGGCAGACGAGAGGTCAAGGGCTTGATCCCCGCAATTGACGGACTTGTCAAATCATACGTCACCATCATCTGGTTCTTGAATTTTATGAATCAATCAGGACCGTGTCTTATATGATGTGATGGTAAGCTAACCTTATAGACTAAAGCTGAAGAGGTTGTTTGGTTTGAACGTCAGGAACTACCAGTAGATATATATTTTTTTTAATACCCTGCTACTTAGCAATCGTTTCCCTTGAAACAACAATCTAATATGCTGTCAGGTTTTCATCGGTCGATATATCTTCAGCTGAGCTGTGCACCGATTGATGCCATTCTCATCTTCTGTCTGCGAATCTTGTTTCTAGGTCTGGTGTACTTTTTCTCTTGACGCGGGAGTATCTCCACTCCCTGCAGTTCAGCAACTAACTGGTTAGTGGTTAACCAACTGGTCTGTTTGGCTTGACCAGTCAAATTGGAAAAAATCTTTTTGTGTGTGATAGCCCATTTTTTTTAAAGAAAGTTTATTTAACATCAGTGTACAATTCTTAGGAGCGAGTGAATCCGCACAACTATGCGATATAGTTGTCTATGAATTGTATAACGGTCACATTTTCGCAACAGGATGATGACAGGAGCGTGCCTCTAAGCGTCAGTATCATGATACTGACGCTTAGAGACACGCTGTTTCATAGAGCATAAAATCATTAAAGAAACATGCAACATTTTCTTATTGTGGGAATGTCCGATTGTCGGATGGACAGATTATCAGATTGTCACGGTTCGTCGCCTGTCGGTATCTAAGCCTCTGAGTGACTAACAAGAGGTATTTATTTTAATTATAACGCTTAACAATACGCAGAGTAACCCCTGGTAGAAATGAGGATCAATTTGATATAGATAAGTAATTGGGCAGACTATGCAGGTTTGTAAAAACCCTACCATCAACCGACAAAGACCTTACAACCGATTAGACAAAGTCTTTCAGAAATCGGAGCCAGATAGCATTATGCAAAAGAGTCGGAGAGGAAGAGAGATCATACCTCTCACACCACTCGCCCCAGGTGTCCTAGGACCCTTAGCGATCTCCAGCCCCCACAAGGAGGGTCCTGCGGGCGGTAAACATGAGGCAGGGTCATGGCTTGACCAGCTAGGTCCAGAGAGATGCCAAGCAGTGTTTAATGCGTTCTTCCATGAGAGGATATGCAGTCATAGGATCGGCCGCACTTGGTGATGGAACCCACTAGATATGGCGGGCTGATATAAATCAGGGGTGCGTGCAAATGCACAAGGATCTACCAGTCACGTACGGTTTTTGTCCGGAGGAGTCCAACAAACCTTCTGTACCCAAGATAATTTCGGCTAAGGAAAAGATCAGGCAGTCATGGTGAATGCTGATACCTGGGCTGGGTGATGGGTTTTACCTCTACCAAAAATCTAAAGAAGCTGTCAGGTTAAAAAGTAAAATGGTATTAAAAGTATGATTTCCTTACCTTTCCCATGAAACCGGTACCACCAGTGACAAAAACAGACTTATCGGCATAAAACTCAGCCACTGGCACATACTCCTGACTCCCGGGTACATAATGCCCACCAGACAAACAGGACGCCATTTCGAATTACTTTCCCTTCACAAATCTCACGCTTGAACACTTGCTAAATACATCAAAGCTTGTCTAGGCTCCTCCAGTTAACATGCGCGGGTTGTCACAGGTTCTCCGGTTGTGTTGGTCTAGTCTATCAACAGGTCACGGGTTGTTTCAACATGGTTGTTTGTTTACACCTGGAAAGATAGAGAGAAATTGGTTAGTTGTTTGTTGAAGTCAATATAACACAAAGGCACCCTGGCGGATTTGCAACTCTGTTCTCTGCACTGAAGATTGAAAATGGCTCATTAAAATAATGCCAAATTTCATTTGTCTACGGCCGTTTTCCAAATGCCTTAGCAAAAGCGCCGTGATGGACTTTCAACGGTCTGCTCGGCGCTGAGAGTTCAATATTCAATGGAGCAAAAATATTTAGTTATTTAAAGTGTGCTGTAGAGTGAGTGAAAACAAGCATATATGTCTAATAAAACTCATTAATACTATCTTTAAAGTGCTTGGTATCATAATGATATCCACAATGGCAGAAATCAATTTCCAATTATGTTCTTGTCCATTTACATATATAATATTTTGTTTGAACCTTGAAGGGTACCAATAACTGCCTGTCACAAGCGCTTACTGCTGAGCATGAAATCTTGGGTTCGGTTTTTGGGTCGGTAAAACTGTTGTTGTGTATTCCCATCTGGAATTTCTCAGTTTCAGCCTCGCCCTCTATTACATGGGACTTAAACATACACAAACTCACGCCTTTCTTCCATGGATTACATGGTATAGACCTGTTCATACACGGACTTGACATGACAACATGACTAGACATTTGGATTTACCAAGTTATGGGCACGCCTCTGCCTATCCCTTAGAGCAATACAGGTGTGATGTCATGTTGTATAAATAGGTACGGTCCCAGAATACTCCCTTAAAGTACTCCAGTTTTATGTATGTCAATTGCAGAAGTATTGGTTACTTAAAAGTTATAAAAGTGGGCGCAAAATGCTAATGTTTAAAACCTGGTATAATCTACGATCAAAATGATGTTCACCCTTATGGAACTGAGTGGGTGTACAAACGGTATCGATAGCTTTTGTTAACTTCGCGTTGATGTTCGAGAGATGATAGAATGTATTATTATAAAATCAACACCTATAAAAAAGTCTTTAAAATAACGGCTATGTTTACACAATGTGATATTGTGTAGTAGCATGTAGTTACAGTTTGTGATATCTATACTAATCAGGCTCAGGCAGTTTTACTCAGAAAAATAAAGTCAGAGACGTATTTGTCAATCTTGCCCTAAGACTGATCACCTTCAACAATCTCTCTATCAATGACCCCGATTATTTGACACCTCTTAAGACCATATCTATCTGATTTATCGAAACTGCATATATCATAACGTATAAGGAAGTGTGAACACTCCTTCTAACCTTAACCTTCATATGTATTGCAACAGTTAACCAAAAATGATGCTATTTATTACCAAAACATCCTTGCGATTAAAAGGTCGACAGGTTCGCTAAAACTTATAAGTCCATTAGTTTTGCACGAAGATTTTATTAGCAGAATATACACAAAGACATATTTCTATGGTTCAAATTTTATGAAAGAGTATGCGACACAATGAATGAATGAATAAAAACTGTTTAGAACAAAACATTCCTAATATTGACCTACTTGTTTGTTTGTCCATTCAATACTATGTATTAAGTCATTAAAATGATACAATTATTAATATATGAAGAAATAAACCAAAATAAATAATCACAGGGCATTGAAAAATTCATCCGCATCGCTGTCAACGGGAAAAGTGCCCAGAAGGCTGGCAGCATTGCCACGTTGCAAAATTCAATGCTGATTTTTTGGCCAAAAAAAAGGCCAGCCCTCTGCTCACGGGAAGAGTCGAGCAAACGCTTCGCGATTTCTCGAAAAATTGTATTAAGTACACCAAATTAGCCAATAAGTTAAAATCAAGTTACTTTAACCATTCTGTCTTCTCATAGAACCGCTAATATTCTAACATGAGTAATATTGCCTTCCGTTCATCAGCCGACAAGTCCAATCCAGGGTAGGTATTTGTGCATCAATGGCGATATGTATTTTACATAGTTTTTTTTTTTAAATTCCACGTAACTAGCTTACTTATCGTGAAACGGCTAAAGAAGAAGAATTGAAGATGTTGTTATAATAAGATATCACAAGTCTACCATGAGTTTAGTACATGACTGGATCCCACAGCGTTTAAAGTTATCGTCGATTGTTTTACATTTATTACGTTTTTTTCTGATGTTTTTTCTCACAGTTTAAACTGTAAAAAAATATATTTTTTATCTAAAACAATAAGATGTTTAATGAGAGAAGTGGATTATTAACTTCTTAATTTAAAATGTTAATTGGGTTTTTGTCACGACTGTTTTCAGTTAATAGTAAAAATAGCATCAGAAAATAGCGTAAAAAATTGAAAAAAGCCGACATAAATTTCAAAGCTGGGTCCAGAATCATGCACTGACCTCATGGCATCAAGTTGTGTGTCGTTTACCTTCCATCTTGTACTCATACTATATATAATAAATAATGCCGGACAATCCACACAGCATCATCTAGCCCCAAGCTAAGCTGAGCTTGTGTTATGGGTACTAGATGACTGATATACTTAATACAATACATTACATAGGTAGATATTTTTTTTATTATACATAGCAAATATCAAGAACACCCGTAACAAATCTTTGTAGATCGTACAATAATTATTGTCCCAAGGCAGGAATCGAACCCGCAACCTCCTTCTTCGCAGGCGGACCTTCGCCCGCTGCGCCACATAGGTCGTGGTATAAATGCTGAAGTAACTCTGCGTGTTTCTTACGTATTCACGACTATACAGCAGTTCGTATCATAATGAAATTTGGCAAGGAGGTAGATTATACCCTGGGGAAGGACATAGTATAGTTGTTAATCAGCGACTTTGTCTGCATTTTCGATAACCGACATTCACGGCGGCGAAGTGTCAAGCAAAAGCTAATACTCGTATACGTCGAAACCAAATAAAATAATTTGCCCAGTTCTGGCTGGACCTCAAATCCCATGTTAAGTCAATTTTATTGGTCACCATTTTGTTGGTCAACTGATATCAGAGTTTAGGATGACACTCCCTTGATGTGTGCCGAAGCGGAGAAAAATGGACTATAAAGGACTCCTTAATTTTGATTGTTGAATGGAGTGGAGACGTCTGAAGACTACACGTCGCCTACCAGCTAGCTATAAGGCGATGCGTAGTCTTAATACTACACCGACTTATCTAGAGCTACGTAAACATCACGCCTATGATGTCAGAAGGGTTAGACAGAGGTGTACTTATAGTTAACCCACATTTCACCAGTTATGTTTAAGTCCCATGTCATAGAAGGGGAGCCAATTGTCCAGGATCCAGATTCAGAGTTGCTACTGAAAAATTCCCTATGGAAAACCCAATAACACTTTCTCGGACCAGGGAAACGAACTCAGGACCACAGCAGTAGCGCTTGCAACCACAAGACCCACACAGTCAGTAAATGTAGGCTATCAGAAAATCGTGTGTAATGTTGATCTTTTTAATTGGCGCTACAAAATAAAACAATAAACCATAGATAATACTAATAAGGCTACACAGTGCCAATGTTAAAAAAGTTATTAAAATTGTCTATGTTATAACAAAATGCCAAGGCGCTAGCAAGTTTAAGGCTAACACATTTACAAAGATCTGTTGTAGGTCACATAAATATTCATCAAAAACAGCAAAATTGTATAATTGCAATCCACCAAAATACTTCCGGTTATAAAATAATTGAATATTGATTGAGGTCGTAAAAATGCCTATGCTAATATGATTTGCCAAACAGAAGCGACTTGTAGTGATCAAGCTTGTTTTTACAGTGATTTTTGAATACTTAATTAATCTAAAAATAGTTTCATGTGGTCTCATTAAGAAAATAAAACTTGAAAGGTAATACGTCACCGACATGACAGATACAGCTGTCAAAATCTATTGAGTACCGCAGAACGGGGTTAAACAAAACCGCAGGGATGAATAGTAACAAAGCTTTGAAGGGGATTTTCACGTTAGTTGAACTTTATTTCTTACATACGAGGACCTTTTTTCTAATGAATACAAAAAAATCTGGTGTTTCTCAGAAAAGTTGTCGATTCGACCAAATTGTATGAAACAGGTGATTCTTTTTGGGAGATTTCAGATTTAGTCCTTTTGTGAAAGTTGTTCATGTTTATGTGTAGAAGACTTACCCTGTAGTTTAAAAAAATTCAACAACTCTACTTCAAATTACCAAGTTTACTTGTACATACCTATAGAAATATCTTAAAAATCGTAGCGCAAGTTAATCTTCTTAAAATAGACAACGTTCTGCAAAGAGATCAAAAGAAACTTATATTATTATCAATTGAAACTTTTAATTATATTTGTAGGTACTGCAATAAAATCGTACCAATCATTTTCATTGAAATATATTTATTATAACATCTCAAGTGAAAGAAATCATACTAAATACATTTTTGGATCATATTGCTTTTGCCCGCGACTTCTCCGACGTGAATGTCCGTTATCGCGGGTGCAGACAAATTAATATCTTACCTATATCCTTCCCCAGGATATAATCTATCTCCTTGCCGTCATCATCATCCGTTTAGCCGTGAAAAGGTAACAAACAGAGTTATTTCCGCATTTATAATATTAAGGTTGGATCATGACTTGATGGTCCAGTGGGTCTCGCCTTTCATGCAGGAGGTTGTGGCAATCAGGGCAAGACACTACCAATTTGACTCTTTTTCAACCCAAATTGTAAACTTTCTAAGCTCATCTTAGACATTAGTGACATCGGTGACGATGAACATCTTGGGGAATTAGTGTAAGACTGAAATCGTCAACCCGCCTTGTGCAAGCGTGGTGATTAAGTCCCGTGCCTTCTGTGTATGAGAAGAGGCCTTTGCGCTGCATTGAGGTATTTACGGGCTGATTATCATTGGAATAAAAACACTTATGAGCTACATTTGAGCGCATTCATAAGAGACATGTTGTGTCTCTTGTATAAGGCGCTATATGTTTTTGATGGGACATAATTATACCTTTGAACCAACTGCTTTAAGGTAGATTATGCTTCAAATATATACACTATAATTTTCAGTTTTATGTAATGTCAATAAATGGAAATCATATTTGACAAATGCGAACCAGGAGTCTGGATTTTATGTTATGCCATGTTAAATTTAAACAGCTGGGAACTGAGGAATGTTGCACAAGATAATAGTTGGATCTTTATTCAGATTAGACTGCAATGGGTTTATTTATTTTATTTATATATTGAATAACGTATAGATGTGGACTTCATGGTTGATTGATAGATTCAATCTGAACTCACATAAAGTGATGCGGGTTTTCTAGGTTCAAATAAAGAAAAACCTGGTAATCTTAATCCGAACATCGCAAAAACCGTACTTACCAAAATAGACGTACAAAAAAAAACACTTTTCTCTTGAAACAACAAAACGTCGATGCACGTGGAATCAAAACATGTAAGAGCCAAAGCACTTGTATTTTGCTTTCAGATACATTTTTTATAGTCACAAGCACGCCCCGATGTATATAATATACGTTCATGTACAAGTTTATCAATCATTCACTTTTTATTTTATCGGTTTTCATAAGATATGCGTAATCTATGCCTTCATTTTGACGTCTTCAGTCATTTTTAATATTTTTTTATTTTCTTGGTTATGGCCAGTTATAGAAATAAGGTTGTAGTTAACTTCAAAATAACGTCAATTCGCAAATTGAATTATCACAAGAAGTCGTTAGTTTATTTATTAAATGTGTGTAATAGTTTTAAGACTAAATGTGATTACAGTAAGGGCAGATATTTCGATGATCGAATAATTTTTATGTGAGGAATATAAATGGCGCGTTGACAGCTGTTTTATAGAAAATTATGTCGCCATTTTTGATCTACAGATCAAAATTATTGATGTATCCTATTGAAAAATTAGTTCTAAGTTAACAGTTTTGCTTAACTACTTATCATCTGAAACATCTTTTTGAAGCTGTCCACGCTGTCGACTCATTTTGGACACTATTGTTCACAGGCACAAGGAATTCGAAGAAAAATAGTTGATGATTGTAAAAGTATAGTTTTTGTCAGGCATGCACGTGGCTTGAAGGAGTTTTACGATAGAATTTTATAAAAATGGTCAACATATCCCTATTTTACATGGAGCGACTGCTTATCTGACCACCACACCCCCTTCACTGGGCAACACGATACCCCTTGGTCAAACTGGTTGTCAGACTTTCGGGCTTCTGGCTAGTAGGGATCAACGGCTTTACGTCCTTTCAGAGGCAAAAAAGAGTCTTGATATCTAATGAACGGTCACCCATCTACAGTCTGACCTAGGCACGCGTAAAACCTTCGATCGAACCGTGCGGCTGCGATTTTTATAATAATAATTACATTAACAAAATAAACAACCAATTTTTCCAAAATCTAGTTGGTTACTCAAGCTACTAAGCTAGACAACCAGTTTTATCAAGAATTTATTAATATGTTAACCAAAAACTGTGTCGCTAAGGTATGGTAGGCAGTCGCTCCATGTAAAATTAAGGTGTTCAGCTGCATCCGGGTAGACTGGAAGCCAGCCCCAACATAGTTGGGAAAAGGCTAGGCCGGTGACGAGGATGATGATGATGATAACCTATCAGGTTTATTATCTGTTTGATACGCGACCGACGAGTATTTATCATTATTTTATCATTGGAATTCATTAATCATAATTATAACCTAAGTAAATATTTGTGTGACATAGTTTTAAAAATAAATTCAACAGCGAAAATGTTTTTCCCTGACGCAATTAGGTATGTGCCAATTTATAACGTTTTCCTTTAGCCTGGGGTTAAAAGCCAAATCATTAGAGATCTCTTATGGTTGTAAGAAGAGTTTTCTAAAATCTTGTTAGTTATTTAATGTCTCTTTTAACTATTTACCCAGCATTTTCCAACTATGTTGGGGTCGGCTCCCAATCTAACCAGATGGAGCTGAAAAACAGTATTTCCTGACCTCCATAACCAAGTTATTGGGCAACACGATACCCCTTGGTAAGACTGGTTGTCAGACTTTCGGGTTTCTGACTACCCGTAACGACTTTTAAAGAACTACTAATGCCAGCCGAGACCAACGGCGTAACGTGCTTACCGCATGGAAGAGAATCGATATATAATGAACGGTCACCCATCCACAGACTGACCTCAGCAAGCGTAGCTTACACTTCGATCGTTCCGTGCGGCTGTTTTGATTTAGCTATGAGCTCTTCCTTAGTTTATTTTTACCACCTTCAAAAAAGGAGGTTCTAATTTCCTTTCTTTTTTGGATCTGTTTTTAATTTCTTTTTTGTTATTTTGAATGTTAATTTAAGTATATACTTTTAGTTACTTTTATTACTTACTAGATACTAAGGCAATGTGCTTTATATTAAGTATGCTGCAGTGTGTATGATATATTATGTAGTTGTCAAATTAGGTAAAGGCCTGTTAAGATAGCTAGATAGCTATAAGGATATACATACATAAATAAATAAACAATTTAGGGGTACGAGGATCTGGGGTCCTAGACAAATCTGGGACCGGGGCTGTCCTAGAAGAACGTAGGTACTAACCTAACCTAACCTTATAGGCGATGTTTCCATAAAGGCTGACCTTTATGGAAACATCGCCTATAACTACTATAAGTACTACGGACCTGAGTCCGTAGTACTCGTAAGACCGTGAACGCTGTAAAAGGATTATGTAAAGATCACAGCAGGAGGCGTTCTATAGTTTATATGTACCTACCCCATGGAAAAAAAGCGGTATTAATACCACGAATTTCCTTGTATTAACAGGTACGACAGTTTACTGACGCACGGCTATCATTTTGATTGATAACTGGATATTGGGGCCAGATTTCTTTAGCCTGATTTTTATCACTATGCACAAACATAGTATTCCTATCGCCATTTCTTATCGGTTGATAACCGAGTCTGGTAACTAAGCACAGTGACCAACTGTATGTGTGTCCTTTAATTTCATACATACATAAACTCACGCCTTTTCCCATAAATAATAAATAAATAATGCTGGACAATCCACACAGCATCAGCTAGCCCCAAGCTAAGCAGAGCTTGTGTTATGGGTACTAGATGACTGATATACTTAATACAATATATTACATAGATAGACTTTTTTTACTATACATAGCAAATACCCAGGACACCCGGAACAAATGTTTGTAGATTGTACAAACATTTGACCCAAGGCCGGTATCGAGCCCGCAACCTCCCGCGCTGCTTACTTATAGTACACCCACATTTGTAAGTCCCATGTAACAGGGGGCGAGCCTATTGCCATCAAATGGGGCACAAATCCAGAATCCAAGCTGCTACTGAGAAATTCCAGATATAAGACCTCAAAAACGCTTATCCTTACCCGGGAATCGAACCCAAGACCTCTTGCTCAGCAGTAGCGCTTACGACCATTAGACCAACTAAGCAGTTAAATAAATAAATAAATAATGATGTGCTATTATTTTTGTCACTAAAACTTGAGATTACAAGGTCCACTGTCAGATGCTATATTAACTATTATATCATAGTATAAAAACATGTTAATCCGAAGAACAGTAATAAAACATAGCGAATTAAGTCATATGACCGTGGCACAGTTTATAAAATATTAACACATTAAAAGTATTATAAAATAATACCGGATATTATTATATATTTGTATATAAATTGACTTTCACGCTTCATTTGTTTAAGAGATGAGCGAGATTCAAGATGGGCAAACTGGACGAACACGATTTTTAATTTGATTGTAAATAATTTATATTAAAAGAAATGTTATTGATTTGTTTTGATTTGATGATTGATTAGGCTGTCTAAATACAAGGTGAGTAGACTGGTTATCTTGCAATTTTAGATTGTTTTAATGAAGATTTCTTAATGTACATCGTCTGCCTTTTCTCAACTACATATATTGGGGTTGGCCTACAGTCTAACCGTATACAGTTGTATTCCAGTATTTTACATGGAGCGACTGCCTATCTGACCTCCAGAACTCTGTTGCTTGGTCACACCAAACCCCTTGGTACTGGTTGTCAGATTTTCATGCTTCTGAATACCCGTGAGGACTGTAAAAAATCTACGAGGAACGGAGGGGTCTCAATATGTGTTTACGGTCTACGAACCGACCTAATTTAACCTGACCTTTGAGATCGAAAGAGTGAAGGAATGAAAAAATATTCTCTGCGTGAGGCCTTGGTGAGTCCGGAGCACTGCGCTGGATTTCAGTAGTCACCTTACTAACCCATAGACCTGTCTGTATCCACCTGCTCTTATCCCAATTTATTTGGGGTCGGCGCAGCATGTCTTCTTCTTCCAAACATCTCTACTTGCCGTCATCTCAAAAGTCACCTCCTTCTAAGCCATATCATCTTTGACACAATCCATCCATCGTTTCTTTGGTCTCCCTCTACTCTTGTAACCCTCCACATTCATACTCAAAGCTTTTTTTATATATATACATATTTAATAAATTATTGAAGTATATGAAATATTAAACGAAGTTGTTGGATTTTAAATTGTAAAGTAATTGATTATTTGCAAGAATATTTAACACCTTAACTGCCAAACAACAAGACCCAATAGAAAATGTATTATTTGTCGGTCATTTGGCGTTCCACGTGTTATATGATCCAATATTGATAATGTTTAACTATTGTATTTGACAATTCATTTCACTGTTTTGTTAGCCACGAGCCCCTCAGTATCTGAAACGTTTACCACAATATAAATCGTAATCCTTTATCAAACTCGCTTCGATACAAATTGCCCCATGTGTCGCCTATATCACTATCTATCTTAATTTATATGCTTGCAAGCATGCTAATAATGATATTATCCTGCCAAAATCAGTTGTCGTGGTTTATGGTAAATACTATTTAGGGGGAAAGCCCTACTGAACTTATACATACTCCATAAGGGTGGAAAAGTCATCGACGCATAACCAGATGTGTAAAATAACACTACTGTTAATTTTCTTGTATAAAGTATCAGCCTATTACTGTCCCACTGCAGGGCAAAAGCCTCTTCTCATACAGAGAAGGCATGAGCATTAATCACCACGCTTGCTCAAGACGGGTTGGCGATTTCAGACTTATGTATGGTAATTATATAAGTCCAGGTTTCCTCACGATGTTTTCCTTCACCGATGTCAGTGATGTCCAAGATAAACTGAGAAAGTACATATGAATTGAAAAACTCACATTGGTACTGGCCCAGGTTTGAACCCACAACCTCGAGGCCTAAACCACTGGGCCATCATGACATTCATTCATTTCTTTTATAAATTTAAGTTAATGGCTACGATAAATGTAAAATAATCCGGGGGGATTGGCGTTGATAGCCAAAATACAGGTGTTGCCTAGTTCGGTTACCGATGCTTAACTCAATTGTACACAAAACTAGCCTATGCTTAATTTGTAACATGTGATTAAGTTTTTTTAAATAAATAAATATTATATTATATTATTACTAGCTGACTCAGCAAACGATATTTTGCCATATAAAATGTTTGGGGGTGCACCGCTCTTAAAATTTAGGGGGATGAAAAATAGATGTTGGCCGATTCTCACACCTACCCGATATTCACACAAAATTTCATACAAATCGGTCCAGCCGTTCCGGAGGAGTATGGTAACTAACATTGTGACACGAGAATTTTATATATAAGATTATAACCTGATACCACATGTTCATGTACATGATACTGGACTCCAGCGCGAGCGTTGCGATTTTTAGTCTGTTTTTCCTAGATTTAACGTTTTTTCTGCTGTTGTTATTACTTTAAACGGTAAATATCATGATAAGCTACTCAGCAGCCTGGAGTCTAGATTTGTACCTGGCTGATGGCAATAGGCTCATCCCCTGTTACACGGTACTCAAACATAACTATCGAATAATGTGTGTACTGTATGTGCATCTCAGTTTAACCCCTCAAGGAATGTAGGCGTGATGTTGATAAGCTTATAATGACATAAGTACTTTTGCAACTTCAGAAAAACCTTGTAAAAACCATTGTATTCTTCCAACAATGGAAGACTACGTAAAAAAAGAAAACATCCAAAAAGTATTTCACAAAAAATATTTCTACGTACTATTAACCCGAAAATCCAACAAAAAATGTTGACCTACCTGTACTGCTAACCCCAGAGAGGGAACTCAAACTAGAGAGCGTACATACCGTTAGGTTAGGCGAATAGAATCAATAGGGACAAGGTCGTACAATGCCCCCGGTACCCACCGACGACGCCTAAGGCCGGGCGAAGGACTAGGGAACATGGCGCGTTTACGCCCAGGAGAGTAACTGGGGCGACCTACTGGCCTAGTGACACTGGCGCAGAGTTGACATTGCAGTTGAAATTATGGACATTTGGGACATACTTATTTTATGCGTAACTACAATTTTGGACTGACATCATAAATGAATATTAGAAAGAATTTGTAAACTTGCTAATTGTGAATTAGCTTACGACGTCAATAAATAATGACTTAAATAGCATGTATTTGGAACTATAAAACTTTGCTAAGATAAAAACATTAGTACTGGTAATTAATTGTATTTGTACTGTGTTAACTAATTAACACTTCATTGGTTTGGAAACAGTTACATAACATGGATATGAGTTTTGCAAAACAAGCTGCTATTGCAGTTTAGAACTGCATATCTCGCAACTGATTTCAAAATAAAAGTCACTAAGCAACATCTCATTTTTGTATATATTATACATGTGTAAGCTACTTTCATAACATTTATAATATTCATAACCTCATCACTCCCTCACCATATCTCTCTTTTGGAACGAAGTTCCTTATCGCGCGTTGCGAAAGGGGGCTAGACGGAAAAAATTAAGACAAAAAATTGTAACGACACTTTTTGCTATTCGCATTGAACAGTGTGGTGTCGCGACGATTATTTTTGTTGAGTGTATACAGGTTTTTTGTACATAATAAATATTAAAAAATAATAACAAAAGGAACTTCGTTCAATCCGGGTGTCCCTTGACACCTCTCAAGTTTCTTATTTTTCATTTTTAAATAAAATAAAAATAAATAAATAATGCTGGACAATCCACACAGCATCATCTAGCCCCAAGGTAAGCAGAGCTTGTGTTATGGGTACTAGATGACTGATATACTTAATACAATACATTACATAGATAGTTTTTTTTTTATTATACATAGCAAACACCCAGAACACCTGGAACAAATCTTTGTAGATCGTACAAACATTTGTCCCAAGGCGGGAATCGAACCCGCAACCTCCTGCGTCGCAGGCGGACCTTCGCCCGCTGCGCCACATCGGTCGTCAAATTTTTGTATCTACATATATAATATGGCACCTGAAATGTACCCCACATGTTTGTGCTTACAGCTTTTTTTTGTCGTTTCACTACACCATTGTCTAGCGGCTCATAGAGTAAACCTTCCTTGCATGCTTTCATACAGAGCCAATAGCCTCCGAGTAAAATGGCTGCGTCATCTGATAGACAAGAATATAAACACAAAAGTTTCTTTCTTTTGCTCTGGGCTTTTTATTACACTAAAAATACCTAAGCGGAACTTAGAACAAAGTCTAAAAAACACAGAAAAGAAAAGTAAAGTACTGTCACGTCCTTACAAAGCAAGTAACTCGCCCAATGTAAACGCGCCTTCCATCGTAACACTCAAATGGGCCTATGCGGGAAATATGAACAAAATGTAGAACCAAAGTGGTCACAATTTTAGGTAATATACTCGTACGTACGTATAAAATTACTATCTCCATCAAGGCTGATATTGCAAAAACTTACAAACAAATAACAAATTAAAGTTAGTAAATGAGAATTTTTGAGACGTTATAAAAACTAATCGTCTGACACGTACACATAACTGGCAAAATGTGGCTATATTTCGCCAGGTACATCTCTAGCTAACCCTTCGGGGTGTACAATTAATAGAGTTACACGTCTGTGTGATAATGGAGTCAAAATCTCAGAATTAATTTGACTTTTTGATTTATTATTTATACACACACAATTTATGTCACTTTTGAACGTAAAATTTTCAAGTAAAATAAATCACAAAACAAAATCGAGTTACTCCTTCCAAAAGACAGTTTCATATACAGAAGAATGGGTCAATAACTTCACTCTTTTAAAATAGAAAGACAGAAAAAAATAATTATTCAAAATACACAGTCTCCGACTGGCCACACCCGACTTCTGAAGTCGTCCGATTTAGCAGGGGGGGCGTACCCCACGCTTGACGATATGCGGTCTCAAGTCAAGGACTCGTCGGATTTAACGGCTTTCGATCGACATAGCCACTGCCACTTCAGCTTGCTAACTCGACTAGGTTTGCGAATCCGGTCAGTCATAATAATACCAGCCTGTTAAGTATCTTGACTTGGCTCACGAGGTTGTCGACATGTGGGATGTGGACTCAGCAATCGTTGTACCGATAGTTGTGGTCGCCCAATGGCTCAGTAGCCAAGAGCCTCGACCAATACCTAAGGAAGCTCTCGTTAGGCAGCTGGATTAAGGGCTTGATGCAGAAAGCAGTTCTTCTGGACACCGATTCCTCTCTCTGGAGCCCTGATCATAGCTTGGACCCGATACCGGTGGGCTGCTATTTTTTTATATTTTTCTTTAGTAAGTAAGTTTAATGAATAAAGAAGATAATACTAGCTTGTTACTGGCCCACTGCAAGGCAAAGACCTCTTCTATACAGAGAAAGCACCACGCTTGCAGGCAGATTTGCTATTTCAGATTTATATTAATTACTAGCTACCCGTGACTTAAAACGCATGGAATTTTGAAAAAATAATGGAGAAAAAATAACGATATTTTTAAGTTAGATCTCTAGCAATACATCGGTTCAATTCCATGCAGTATTTTTTGCGTGATGCGTGTAGAAACAAATATGCCAAAGTTCTGAAAACGATTTTTTAAGCTTCTGTTGATCTAATAAGTACCCCCTGTGTATTAGTTTTACTTTAATATCTACATATAATGTACAGCCATCGGTCGGTTACAATTTTATTGTAATGTATAGAAAAGTCAGAAGCCGGAAAATCTGACAACCAAGGGGTAGCGTGTTGTCCAGTAACAGGGTTGTGGAGGTCAGATAGGCAGTCGCTCCTTGTAAAATACTGGTGTCCAGCTGAATCCGGTTTGAATTTACGTCGACCCTGACATAGGTGGGAAAAGGCTAGGGAGATTATGTATAGTTCCTTCACCGATGTCAGTTGTGTTGCAAAGCTCTTTTACATACACGTCATTAAATTAAATTAATTAGAACTAGATAACCTGTAGTCAGGTGAAGGTCTCTGAGAAGATACAGCAAAAAAATCTCAGACGTATCAGGCTCATATAAAGTCCAGACATTATCTTGGTCACATCACGTAAAGACCATGCAGATTAGTGTCTAAAATGGTCTTTTGAGGAAATAACCACACAGATATGCAATAATACGATAAACTAGAGTAGACCGTTGATTTAAATACCACTTATTCCAAAGTAGGTTGCTTGTTTAGATGGATGTCATCCGTCCAATGATATGAAACCCAAAATGGGGCGTGGGTGGTATTACTGTCGCAAGAGATCATTATTTAACTACACACTTTCTATGACAGGTTTGCTTATATGGTTTAGTCACGTTGAGTTTATGAATGGCAGGCGACTAAAAACAGGTATCCATAAGGTAGATGTTTTTTTTTTATTTCTTTAAAACGATACAGTTATTAATATATGAAGAAATACAATAAAATAAATAATCACAGGACATCGAAACATTCATCCGCATCGCTGTCAAAGGGAAACGTGCCTAGAAGGCTGGCAGCACTGCCACGTTGAATGGCAATGCTGATTCTTTGGCCAAAAAAGGCCAGCCCTCTGGTCACGTGAAGAGTCGACCAAACGCTTCGCGAAGGTAGGTGTAAGTGGAAACGCCGGGAGGGGACGCCCTAGGAGGACATACACTGACCTTATTGGTGATGTCCTTCAGAAAGGTAAGATGCGTAGTATTCGCAACTAGCGTGCTTGTAAGACTTGTATGAATGTAAACAAAGCAAAAGGAGTATATAAGGATCGTAGCAGGTGGCGTTCTGTACTTTTTGACTACCACAGGGAAAAGGCGTGAGTTTATGTATGTGTGTACTTTTAATGGCAGTCCATCGTCAGAGGTATCCATGTACTTTTGTTGATGGCACGGAAGTCATCTTGGCTTAGTAACAGCAGCTTAGCGGGTCAATCTTTAGATCGGAGTCTGCCAACCAGTTAAGACTGGTTGGTAAGCCAAGAGTTGCTCTAGTTATGCCTCGCCTTACTTGAGTGGATACTAGACTTCATGATACAAGGAATCCTAGTGTGGAGTCCAGGGAATTTGTATAGATGGAGCGCCTAAGATACCCTAAAAAAAACTTAAACTAAAAAAAAAACGTTTCGGCCCGCTAAGGTTGTTCCGATGTTTCTTTTGAGAGTCGAGATAGGGAAACACGGACTCACTAGTTTAAAAAAAAATGTTTTGTTAATTTGACGTGTAAAAGTATTTGTAAAATTCAATTTACAGAAATAAATATCTATTATTATATTAAATCCACAGACTGTGTCTGCTTGACACTTGTTTCATAATACTTTTCAACGGCCAATTCCACAATGCTTCATATTTAGAACGTGCCTCTAAAAACGGTTTTGAAATCCTTTCCGTAAATGTCAGATTGGGCGCTTAGTTACAATTTGTGGTGTCAAAACGTATCAGCAGGGATCTACATTAACAATTAATATTACTGGTTAGATGCTGAACGGATTGCATAGATATACAGACCAATTTACATAAGTGCACTCAGTGAGTTCGACTTTAGCAATGAATTAATTTCTGACAAATGCTTGCGCTGTGTGAACTGCTCCACTCTTATGTGTGTGGTTCTTTCCTCAAAAGAACATCTCAGACACTTATCTGCATGGTCCTCACATGATCTGACCAAGGTAATGTGTGGACTTTGTAACCTCTGACTTTGTTACGGTCTTTCTTCTCAGAGTGGTGAAATAGTGAAACACCGACCTAGTCTTAAAAAAATATATTTTACTTGTTGATGTGTATATGTATGATTTGTCGCAGTGCAGTTTCGCACAAGCCTAATTCGCACATCCATCTATCGAGCTCACTCTGCCTAGCTCGTCAATACTCCATTCTTGATTACAGCAAGAATATACTCATCTATCATCATCCTCCTGCCCTTATTCTAAATTATTTGGTGCCGGCGCAGCATGTTTTCTTCTTCCACATCTCTATATGCTGTCATCACAAAAGTCACCTGCTTTCTAGCCATATCATCTTTTACACAATCCATCCCTCTTTTCTTTGGTCCCTCTACTCTTGTAACCCTCCACATTGCTCCTCAAAACTCATACTCGTCCAATCAATGCAATACTTTAGCTACACCGCTATCCAAAAATAATTCTACTTATGCAACAAATGTACCTACTCGTAACTAAAAACACAATTCTACCTCAGTACACGCAAACCCAGTACGATATTTCTCAATGAAACTTGGCACGGGACCGGATTGGAAATCGGGAAAAGGCACGTTGGTTTTGTGCACCAATTTAATGGTGCCCCAAGCGATTTGAGCCGGTGGAAAGCCGGGGGCTAAGCCAAGCTTGTATCACTCTTTTTTATTTGTTAGTCGGTCTGTAGTTTTGACTAAAATTTTTACAATGCGGTTTTTAATACCGTCTGGATTGCACGAAGTGTGGTGATTGGGTCCTTTCTACTCTGTATGAGAAAGGGGAAGAGCTCATACATTTACATACATGATCTTTCAGATTTATTTCCATAGGGATTTGCGGAAACGATTAATGATCACTGATCAGATAGTAACCTAATTACGAGTTCAACTTATTGTACAAACACATAACACTACACCATTTGCGGTAAAAATGAAAGAAATACTTATGGTACTCACAAAAGCCTGAACACGATTATTTAGGTGACATCGATTCAAAGACAAGTATTCTCACTTTCAAGACGTTTAGAAAGCATTTGGAGGTAATACAAGCAAGGTAAGTTTAAATATTTCTCACGAGAAAACTATCTCAATCAGGAGCCCGATAATAATCTTAAGTATATTGTTGATATAGGTCAAAAGAACTATAGTTTCTTCCGTCACATAACATCACGTCTATATTGACGACCGATGTGGCGCGGCGGGCGAATGTCCGCCTGCGACGCAAGAGGTTGCGGGTTCCATTCCCGCCTTGGGACAAATGTTTGTAAGATCTACAAATATTTGTTCCGGGTGTTCTGGGTATTTGCTATGTATAATAAAAAAATATCTATGTATGTAATGTATTTTATTAAGTATATCAGTCATCTAGTACCCATAACACAAGCTCTGCTTAGCTTGGGGCTAGATGATGCTGTGTGGATTGTCCAGCATTATTTATTTATTTATGTCCCATTTTATAGAGAGCGAGCCTATTGCCATCAATTAAGCACAAATCCATACTCCGGGCTGCTACTTTGAAATTGAACCAGATCGAAAGACCTAATACCACTTTACCCGACTTAGGAATTGACTCAAAGACCTCATGCTTAGCTGTAGTGCTTGCAACTACTGGATCAACGAGGTAGTCAAAGTTTAACCCGTACCCCAATTGATAATACCTTGACGACCGTTGTGGCGCGGCGGGCGAAGGTCCGCCTGCGACGCAAGAGGTTGCGGGTTCGATTCCCGCCTTGGGACAAATGTTTGTACGATCTACAAATATTTGTTCCAGGTGTTCTGGGTATTTCCTATGTATAATAAAAATATCTATCTATGTAATGTATGGTATTAAGTATATCAGTCATCAAGTACCCATAACACAAGCTCTGCTTACCTTGGGGCTAGATGATGCTATGTGGATTGTCCAGCATTATTTATTTATTTATTTATTTAATACGACTCAAAAAATATTGCCACTAACACGATTGGAAGGGGTAAAGAAATGTTAAGAGTAGTAATTGTTTGAAATATGAAGAAACTAGAAAACATACTGAGCCACATCTTAATAAATTAGGACAAGAGGATGTTGACGACATTTAGGAAGAAGCTGTGTATCATAAGATAGTCTAGATATAATCTGATGTAGGTATGCGGATCTTAATGGACATAGGAATAGGAACTGCTCACACGTTCACTAATGAGCCCGCAACGAATGCATCGGCTAAGCTGTCCACAATAATCTCTCACGTTTCTTGTATGTACAACTATGTTGGCACGTTAGGGATGTGGCCTAGGTAAAAATATATTAAGTCTATTTAGTCCGTCAGTAAGATTACCAAAAAATAATGGACACGTATTTTTTGCTTACTTAATTCAATAAAAAGTGACAATGATATAGCACATCAAAGACTTTTAACGAAAAGTGTAGCACGGCGTGACGTCGCGCGCAATTTCAACGCAGAAAAAATACTTGTCCAGTATTTTTGAGTAATCCAACTTTCGGAAAAATCAGATTTTTTAAGGACACTACCCTATTATACAACACGACATAGGGGCAGTACTATGGTATATTATCCCACTGCTGCGGTCTCGTTTCATCGGTGACGATCTTGTGCTTCTCCTATTCAGTTCAGGCCATCCCATAATCTCTTTCATAGTCTACTACGGCCCCGTGACCATCATCCACGACAAAACAGGGATGATACATTCCGTCATGCACATCTCCATGTGACTCTCGTAATAATCAATAGTAGGTTTAACAATACTAAGAATATTTCCAGGTGACTGTCTCGCTGGCGTAGTAGCTGCAAGCGCTACTGCTGTACATGAGGTTCTGGGCTCGAATTCCAGCTCATACAAAGTGTTATTGGGTATTTCCATCTGGAACTTGTCAGTAGCATACCAGAGGATTTGTGTTGATAGCAACAGGCTTGCTCCATATTTCATTGGACTTATCCATGGCTGGAGAAATGAGGGTGTTGACACTAAAGGTACACCTCTGACTAACTCTTTGAGTAATATTGGCGTGAAGTTTAATATTTTCAGGTGTCTGAATGCTACAATTTATTTAACAATTAATACTTATGTTTTTTAAACTATAGTTTTGGCCATAACAACTGCTTACGTAAAAATTAACAGCAGATTTCTTGACTATAGACGTGAGTAGGCTTCCAAAACTCCAGTGTGTGCCAACAGATCACTTCGGAATGCCACAAAACACAATTATGTTGTCACATATGACGTGCTTAGAACCTTAGTCACCCTTTAAGAAAGCCGAAACGAGAAAGAGAATCCGACCCATATTATGCGAAATTGTGACTTTCTCTGCGCGCTTGTATTCGTCCACTGGTAAGTATAGACCTCGCAATGCCGATTTAGCATGTTGGTTATTAAGAATATTAACATTATAAACAATATTTGGGTTTGATTTGAACACTTCCAAGTTTTTTTCATAAGGTTCAAATTATTTCGCCTCTATTGTGGTTCTACCATTATTAATATTAACAAATACTGCTTACAAGCCAAGCAACAATAGCAATCGTTTTTAATTAGTTCTGGTGATCAGGACGATCAGAATTAGACCATAACGAGTATTCTTCCACAAGTCAAACAATCTTCTGTTTATTTATTTGTTTGGCACAAATTGTAAAACAATGTCGCTTGAAACACTCTGCCAATATAATATAGTTTAGTGGGCCATTGCGACAATTTCTACCACTCCAAAACGGCCAGAACAATGGTCGCGATTGTCCACAAATGGTGCGTGACTGTACCACCATCGTACGGTGAATTTTACTTGTAGGTTAGGCTGCTTCTACACTGATTGGTCTGTCCCGGATTTCGAATTTGTGATTACCCAATCGATTGGGTAAGCAATATTGACTTGGTATATCCATCGCGCGTTTTTTTCTATAGAGGCAGGAACTATAGAACGCCACTTGTAACAATCCTTACATATTATTTTAGCTTCTTTTACGTTCATGTACACGCACGCCGATTGCGAGTACTACGCACCTGACCTTTATAAAGAACATCACCAATAAGATTAGTGTATGTCTTTCTAGGGCATCTCCCCCGGCCTTCTACTTTTGGTACCACATAGTAAAATACACATATCTTATTATAGAGCTACAGTTCTTACTTAAACAAGACAATAAATCTGTTTCAGTTAAGCTATTGGCAGTTCCATAAGTCGCTTTCAATCTTAATAATCACGACTACGAGATTCTTAGAAATATCTTAGGAAAAAAAAACGGTAACACTGCAAGGCCTAGGAATATTCCCAGAGGAACCCCAATTTGCGTCACAGTAAGCTCAAATCAAACCAAGATATAAAACGAATCACTCATTCGTCAAGTCAATGGGAACTCCACCTTACAAGACGGATTCTATTCTACTGTACATTGACCTAGCAGAGAAAGTGCTCACGCGCAGGTACAGTCTCGCACAGTGGTGATTCGTTCAGATGTTTATTTTTTTTTCTTGCTTTAACTGCGTTTCTTGTTTTTTTGTTACGTTTCGTTATAACATTCTGTTTTAATTTATACGTAGTTGTAGACATGATGTTGTTTTAGTTTATTGTTGTTCTTTCAATGGGCTGTTTTGTTAGTGTAGCAAGCGCTACTGCTGGACCCAGGACCCAGGACTGTTATCCTGGGTCCGATTACCGGATCAGACAAAATACTATTGGGTATTTCCGTATAGAAATCTCAGGCGACGAAAATATAACAACCACTTTGGGAGTAATATATTTGATCCGTTTGGTGTTGAAACACTAGGGCCACGGGGTCCGTGTGACCATCTAGTTTTTCGAAACTTCGCCAAGCGTTTGGTCGACTCTTCACGTAACCACAGGGCTGGCATTTTTCTAGGATAAAGAATCAGCATTGCCATTCAACGTGGCAATGCTTCCAGTCTTTTGTGCATTTGTTTATATGTATGATTCTTTGTTTTTCTTTTTTACATGTACAGAATACTTACATACGTAATTTATTAATGAAATATTATCTATGATTATAAATGTTACATATCTAAAGCATAAAATAAGTACTATAAAAACAATACCGTCAGTATAAAAGGACAGTAAGATACGTTCGGTGTAAGTGGATAAAAAAATAATGTATGTATTGAGGTCTCTAGATAGGAATGTATGCGATCAGCTGTTCGTCGCTTATGCAATGATGGTCGTACACTTAACTTATGTAATGTTTCTTGATCTCGTTGTTTGTTCAAAGTTTATGCTATAATGTTGGTACAGTACCTTAGAAAGAGATTTGAGATAGCTAAGGGGGATGTGTGGTGTTACGTCACTAAACAATTTTGTCTAAGTACACTCATCATCTGCCTAGCCTTTTTCGGCTTCCAGTCTAACGGGATGCAGCTGAGTACCAGTATTTTACATGGAGCAGCTGCCTATCTGACCTCCATACACCCAGTTACTGGGCAACACGATACCCTTTGGTAAGACTGGTAGTCATGCCTTTTTCCTTTGAGTGAAGGCAGAAACAACAGAACGCCACCTGCTACGATCCTTACATGACATACTCTTTATGCTTCGTTTACGTTCATACACACACACACGCAAGCAGTTGCGTGCCTTATAACCTTTCTTAAAAACATCACCAATAAGGTCAGTTTATGTCCTCCGGCGTCCCATCCTCGTTGCCACTTACACCTGCCTTATAAATACCTTTTGTTAGTCATCTTTCATAATAAATAAATAAATAATGCTGGACAATCCACACAGCATCATCTAGCCCCAAGCTAAGCAGAGCGTGTGTTATGGGTACTAGATGACTGATATACTTAGTACAATAGATAGATATTTTTTTATTATACATAGTAAATACCCAGAACACCCGGAACAAATATTTGTAGATCGTACAAACATTTGTCCCAAGGCGGGAATTGAACCCGCAACCTCCTGCGTCGCAGGCGGACCTTCGCCCGCCGCGCCACATCGGTCGTCAAAATTTTCATTCATCCTCTCACCGTGACCAAACCATCTGAGTATTCTACTTTCCTCTTCTTTTTCCTCATATTATAAAATAATTGAATAAATATTTGTTAACTTACAATGGTGTTGGTATTTACATAAGTCTATTGCGTAAGTTAGGCGCTATAGAACAATAGATAAATAGAATTGAAATCCTACAGCATCTTAGCCTTTTAAACTTAATTGTTATGAAGGATAACAATGGTATATTATAATCGATGAGATTTCTAAAAGATGTCCTGAATTTGACATATTGTCTTGAATTAATGTGAAACACAATGCCCTTTGACTAAACCATTACGTATTTGCGTAGATTCAGAAGTTGTAAAGATCTTTTACATATTGTTAATAGAATTCAGTTACTTGAGAGCCTTTATTTTCTGCACCAAACTAAATTAATAATAATAATACCAGCCTGTTACTGTCCCACCGCAGGTCAATAAGTATTTTACATGGAGCGACTGTATATCTGACCTCCACAACCCAGTTACTAGTCAACACGATACCCCTTGGTAAGACTGGTTGTCAGACTTTCGGGCTTCTGACTACCCGTAACGACTGTCAAAGATCTACAAATGACAACCGGGACCAACAGCTTAGCGTGCTTTCCAAGACACGGAGGAGTCTCGATATGTTACGAACGGTCACCCATCCTCAGACTGACCTCGGCAAGCGTAGCTAAATCTTCGATCAACCCGTGTGGCTGTTTTATTTAGCCACGAGCTCCTCCCAATTTTACACTCCAACAACAACCCAGTTACTGGTCAACACGATACCCCTTGGTAAGACTGATTCATGATTTTTTTACAGTTGATATTAAATAGATGATCCAAAATCAAAGCCGACAAAAACGATAACGCTGTGGGGTCCAGGATCATGTACTGAACTCATGGTAGCTTGTACGTCGATGTCCCATCCACTCTGTATACATATCATCATCACCATCCTCTTGCCCTTATCCCAATTGATTTGGGGTCGGCGCAGCATATTTTCTTTTTCCATACATCTCTACTTGCCGTCATCTCAATAGTCACCTATTTTTAGCCATATCATCTTTCACGCAATCCATCCATCTTTTTTTTGGTCTCCCTCTACTCTTGAAACCGTCTACATTCATATATATATATACATATGTAGGTACATATTTGTATGTAAACAGGAAATTCAATGTCATTAATCTGCCTTACTGATAAGATGATTTTAACATGTTTTTTAATCCTTTCTACATTAATTAAGATGTCAGGACTCAATTATTTAAATGTTATAGCTATAATCTTATGAATATGTCTCCAAGACTACCTTTTAAAATTATCATCATCACTACACATTCTTAAACAAAGTCCTACGCCGCGTCTGTCTATTTGTTTGTTCGCGATAAATTCAAGATCTAATACACGGATTTTCCTACGGTTTTCACTAATTGACAGAGTGATCCATCAGAATCATGTACTAAACTTATTTATTTATTTATTTTATTTAGGTTAACCAACAATTGTTTACACGTACATTTCTATTTTAATTGCTAGGGTAAACATTTACAAGTGCAACAATAGGGATGTGTCCTATGTAAAAATATATTAAGTCTATTTAGTCCGTCAGTAAGATTACCAAAAAATATTGGACACGTTTTTTTTGCTTACTTAATTCAATAAAATGTGACAATGATATAGCACATCAAAGTTCAGGAGAAGGGGCTTGTGACGTCACGCCGTGCTACACTTTTAACGAAAATTGTAGCTCGGCGTGACGTCACGCGCAATTTCAACGCACTATACCGCCGTCATTTTTGGTTTACGTGACAAAAGAAAAAATACGTGTCCAGTATTTTTGAGTAATCCAACTTTCGGACCCATCAGATTTTTTAAGGACACTACCCTATTAATTAAAGGTTAACACCACATGCTCTAAAGAATAAAAACGTCTTTAAATAACATACATAAAAAGTAACTATACATCCAAAAAACAAAATTAAAGTTATATAAAGAAAATTAGTAATAAATTCAATAAACATAATAAAAAACATTGAATGGTAGTCATGGTATCAGTATGTATGTCGATTTCATTTCCATCCTGTATAAACTTACGCCTTTTGACCATGGAGAAACTATAACAGAATGCCAGCTGTTACGATCTTTGCCCTGCAGTGAGACAGTAGTAAGCTCACATCATTATCTTATGATTTACTATCTGCGCCTGCAACTTTATCGTTGTTTTTTATACCCCTTTCCTAACCCTAATTCTTTTTCAAAAATAAAAGTAGCTTAAGTTACTCCTTAACATACAACACACAACTTGACATCAGCTATCTGCCAGTGAAAGGCTCGTCAAAATCGGTCCACCCGTTTTGGAGCTAACCTCAAACAAACAGGCAGATATACAAAAAAAATGAAAATTGTTTTTTTTGGTATAACTACCGTATATACACTTTCATATGCATTTAGTAAAAAGCTGTTCTTTTGACATTACACATTTTGAAAAGACACTTCAATTTTATTTATTTTGTATAGATTTTTATACTTTTGTTGCTGATGTTACTTGCCCTACTTTCAAATAACTTGAGTTAACTTAACCAAGTTCGCTATTTGTATGTAAGCACGATGCACCAGACTACGTTTGAGTTAAACTTGTGTGTCTTAGAAGCTTAGAACTATGTTCTAGGACTTTTAGAGAGAATTTACTGAATCATCCTAGCCTAGCCTTTTCACAACTATGTTGGGGTCGGCTTCCAGTCTAGCCGGATGCAGCTGAATACCAGTATTTTATATGGAGCGACTGCAATGACACGATTCCCGGTTTGGGCAAAGTGTGATAAGGTTTTTCCATATGGAATTGATCAATAGCGGTCTGGAGTCTAGATGTGTGCTCAGTTGTTGGCAATAGGCTCGCCCCCTATTAAATGTGACTTCATAACAGGTGAAATGTTGGTCTAAATATCATTGTCAGGCACTAGGTTTCTGATATTTTTGCTGAAGTAGACCTATTTGGCGCATCCACAAGAACATATAATAACATTTTTTTTTTTTTATAATTTATTTTGTTTTTTATTATTTAATATTGTGTGGTGAGCCTGTGCTAATTTTTTTTTTCTTTCTTTTTTTTTTTTTTTTTTTTTTTTTAAACATTGCCCCACACTAGGAATTTCTCCTGCATCGTGGGTGCGTTTACAAACATTTAAACTCACATACACAAACAGCCAGACCCGAAACAACTACCTGTAGGTCATACAAATATTTGTTCCGTGTGGGGATCGAACCCACAACACGCGGCGCAGCAGCCGATGGCTCAACCACCGCGCCAACCGTGTCGTCAACCGTGTCGTTCTTATCTTAGATACATGCCTTACCTTCTTATGTGAAGACTTAATGTTATCTTTTACACACACAACAATAACTTTTAATTCAACTCAACACACGTCCGTCACCTCGTAACATTTTGACATCGGTCGTACCATCAATTCGGTGATTCCTGCTGTGACGTTTACGTTACGTTATCATACACATTACACATTGCTGACTCGCTGCGTGAGCAACTTAACGAGCTTTCTCTGTGCCTCATCGAAACTAAGAGTTTTTTCCTCCACATAACATACTTTAAATTGTTTGTCGAGATGACTGTTGGGTTCTCCGAAATTATTTCATCAGTCGTTGATTGGTTTACGTAATAGCCTTGTAATTTGGTCATGTGGTCTGTAGATCACGGTGTGTTTTTTTACCGACGAAAGAAAGGAGTAGGTTTTTTTTATGTTTAACCATGAATTACTTATTACAATGTTGTCCAATTCTCACTGAAAAGCGAGAAAAAACTTTTTACAAAAAAATTCAACCGACTTCAAAAATAACAATGAAAGGCGTAAAATAACTTAAATTTCGGAAGTCTGTAGCTTCGGTTATTTTTATGATTATTTTTTTGCCACCACATTCCGAAATTAAAGTTATTTTACACATTTTAGTGTTATTTTTGAAGTCGGTTGAATATCCGAAATTATTTCATCAGCCGTTGATTGGTTTACGTAATAGCCTTGTAATTTGGTCATGCGGTCTCTAGATCATGGTCTGTTTTTACCGACAAAAGAAAGGAGGAGGTTCTTATTTTGTCATGTTCTTTTTGTGTTTGACCATGCATTACTTTTTATAGTGTAGTCCAATTTCCATTGTTTGTATGTTGGTATATTTCAAATTTGAAAATATAAATCGATCTCTAAGTGTAGAAAATATGGGATGACTGATTTTTGACCTATTGATTTTGTAATAGGTGAGAAGCAGTTGATGTAAGGCTATTGTATCTTAGATTACTTCTAAACCGACACACTGGAAAGCGAGAAAAATCTTTTTACAAATAAATTCAACCGACTTCAAAAATAACAATAAAAGGCGTAAAATAACTTAAATTTCGGTCATTTTATTCATTTTGTGCCATTGCATTCCGAAATTAAAGTTATTTTGCACCTTTTAGTGTTATTTTTGAATTCGGTTGAATTTATTTGAGTATTTGGAATTATTGCTCGACCCGGTAATTAAACCCAGGACCTCAAGCTTAGCAGTCTTGCTTGACCAACGAGGCAGTTAAGAGTCCCATGAAATAATAAAAAAAAATATATGTTTTGAACGTTCTTTATTTGAATAACATTTAACTTTCTAGGTTAAAGTACATCTTGCTAAGCTAACACACTTCATGTTATGTTGAATGCCTTGAGGCAGCCCGCGAAATTCAAAATTTCATACGATTTCTACAATTTGTAGGTCAGTATTAGGTTACTAACAAAGCTCCCCATAGGCTCATCCCCTATTACATTGGACTTAAACATAGCTACTGATAAGATATAGACGTGTGATACGAACGATCCAATAGCTCACATTTCACTTGGAGTGATGTAACAGCCGAATCTTAGATATACATACATAAACTAACGGCTTTACCCATGGGGATAGGCAAAATCCATAGAAGTGTATGTTTAAGTCCCATGGGCAGAAGGGTAGGATAAATCAAAGATGCACATATAGTAGTGTTTCTATGGGTGCTTGTCTTGAGCAGACAAGCACCTATAGTTATACCCTCCCGAGAACACAAGCGTGATGTATGTTGTATGTTCATAAAAAAGTCATTCGCGATCGTATCTAATGCGTATTTCATGAAGTATAACTAATTTGACGACCGATGTGGCGCGACCTGCGACGCAGAAGGTTGCGGGTTCGATTCCCGCCCAGTGACAAATGTTTGTACGATCCACAAAGATTTGTTCCGGGTGATCTGGGTATTTGATATGTATAATAAAAAATATCTATCTATGTAATGTATTGCATTAAGTATATCAGTCATCTGTACCCATAACACAAGCTCTGCTTAGCTTGGGGCTAGATGATGCTGTGTGGACTGTTTATTTATTATTTATTTAATTGAAATAATGATACGACTTTTTACGTTCAAATTGTGAATTTGACACATAAGTATTAATAATTTACATAATTAAACGAGTTTTAAAGTTCGAATTGTGAATTTTACACAAAATACCGGCAGGAAATAACAAAAGTGAGTCACTAAATATTTGAGTTACACAGTTCTGAAAATTGTTTTGCGTCGATAAAAATCAAAGAAATCGGATATATTACCAAACCCTAATTCGTTGGAACCGTCTGAAATCGTTATGATGACGTACGTCTTATCAGTACTGATAAGATATAGACGTGTGATACCAACGATCCAATAGCACACATTTCACTTGGAGTGATGTAGCAGCCGAATGTTAGATAAACATACATAAACTCACGGCTTTACCCATGGGGATAGGCAAAATCTATAGAAATCACCTGCTACGACCCTTACATACTCCTTTTGTTTCGAAAAAAACCTCAAACGGCGAAAATATAACAACCTAATTGGAAGTTATATGTTTGAGCCGTTTGGGGTTGAAACACTAGGGCCATGGGGTCCGTGTGCCAATTTAGTTTTTCCAGAAATTGCTAAGCGTTTGGTCGACTCTTCACGTGACCAGAGGGCTGGCCTTTTTTTGGCTAAAGAATCAGCATTGCCACTCAACGTGGCACTTTTCCCGTTGACAGTGATGCGGATGTATTAATAGTTTTGTCATTGTTATTGTTTTTTCTTTTTCTTTTTTGCTTCGTTTATGTTCATACATATGTACATGTGGTCATACACGCACGCTGGTTGCGAGTATTATTTGATAGATTTTCAAGACGTTCTCTTAGAATCATCAAGTCGAAGAAAACGTTGACATGATTATTGATTAGTCAATCATATAATAAACTACATACCTGTATAACTGCTTGCCTTCATAAGGAAAGCAAAAGCGCAATGCAATGTAAATGTAAAGCAGTATTGAGGAGTGTTGTACCGTGGGCACGGAGTAGGTAACAAACAGAGAGCTAAGCTTATAAGTTACTACTGAATACTTTAGTGGTGATGGATCGTTATGACACAAAAAAAATCTTACTGATTCCTCAGCAGGCCAGCATCGCCATATTTTTGAGGTTGTCATAAAAAATGTTCTGACGATGAAATCAAGAGCAAGAACATTTTTTATGTAAAAAAAACTATATACTTATGTATATGAGTATTAAAATCACTTTTACACATAACCGGATACAAATACATGAATTAGAACAATATGAGAGCGATGTTTCCTAACTGACTTGTCTGAGATAAAGCACCGCAAAAAGCTTAGAGGTTACAGACTCACGTCAAGTCCACACATAATCTTGTCAGGTCGATAATATTAGAACCAAGCAGAATAGTATCGCGAGGGTAAGTTATTTCTCTCAACACTTTTAGTGCCCAGCACCCGGCTCCCGGGTCGAAGAAGAGTTTGTTCATGTACCCAGAACTCGATTCCCGAGTCGTGCATGTAAAAAGCTATAGATGAGATGTTGAACATGCTCATCACCCCCTACCATGTACCTACGCATTATGTAATTTGACAACCATTACGACATACATGCTAAATCTTATTTTTGAACTGGGCAGCGAAAGGGTTAAAGCTAATAACGAATTCCTACAGTACATGCCGATGTCAATTACATCCAATGTGACCTATTCCCAACGGTAGTCCTTAAGGAGCACACGATGTGATAAAATATCGTGTCGAATACTACACACTCCATTTACTCCCTACTCTGTGCCCGTGCGTGACTGGGATGTCACTTTCTACAGCATTAATATTGATTTGAAACGGCTATGTTAGTTGGTGAAGTGTATATTCACTATATTTAACCTTGCTGGGTACACAGAACTGACACGCGGCATGAGGGAAGGGTACGGCAATATTGATTGACGACACGGTTGGCGCAGTGGTTGAGCCATCGGCTGCTGCGCCGCTTGTTGTGGGTTCGATCCCCGCACGTAACAAATATTTGTATGACCTACAGGTAATTGTTCCGGGTCTGGCTGTTTGTGTATGTGAGTTTAAATGTTTGTAAACGATACAGGAGAAATTCCTAGTGTGGTACGTTTAAAAAAAAAAAAAAAAACGTTTTGATTTTATGTCACTCTTTCTCCAATTATGTTGAGTAGTAGATATATAATTTTTACGGAAGTCTGCGGCTTTGGTTGTTTTGTTTGATACATTTTTTTCCACCGACTTCCGAAATTAAAGTTATTTTATACATTTTAGTGTTTGTCGTTGAAGATATTAAATAAAATAAATAATCACAGGGCATCGAAAAATTCATCCGCATCGCTGTCAACGGGAATAGTGGGAATAGTAGAAGGCTAGCAGCATTGCCACTTTGAATGGCAATGCTGATTCTTTAGCTAAAAAAATAGGCCAGCCCTCTGGTCACGTGAAGAGTCGACCAAACGCTTCGCGATTTCAATTGTTTTGTTTTGATTTTGTTTGTCATCGGATCTTATTTCTCAAATACTTCCTGCCTGTGCTCCGCTAACCAGTCTTTCCTCATCCGTCTCATATTCATGTATGCACTTTTTAAGATCAGTCAACGTATGCAGAGACTGGGTACTGAAACGATGTTCACATCTAAGAAATGTGGACGATAACAACCTCTTTGTGAAATACGTAAAGCTCTTTTTTGAAGGTCAAAAGCTCTGTGGGAGTTATGTTTCCATATAATTGTATGCTACATCTTAATTCAGACTCAATGAACGAGTATTATACGTTCCTTTTCTGTCATGGTATGGACATGTGATGCGAAGGAATGAGGACCATGTTGTGAGGAAAGTTTTGAGTATGAATGTGGAGGGTTACAAGAGTAGGGGGAGACCAAAGAAAAGATGGATGGATTACGTGAAAGATGATATGGCTAGGAAGAAAGGCAAATAGAGATAAGGTAGAGTATGGAAGAAGAAGACATGCTGCACCGACTCCAAATAAATTGGGATAAGGGCAGGATTATGATGATGAGTGCGTAGTATACGATTTATAAATGTTTATTGTCAAAATCGATGTATATATAGATTGACGATTCATTGACGGCGAGTTCCTTTTTCCAATTTAATGAGTCATCTACGTGTATTCCCAAGAATTAAGCTTTTCTCACGACTTCAAATTTGTTCTCATTTGATAAATTATTCATCAATCAATCACTTTGTTTGACATGGGAATCGAACTCATGCTTAGCAGTCGCGTTTGGGAACACTACATCAACGAAGCAGTTAATTATTATCTTATATTTGATAAATTCACTCATTTGGTATAGGTTTGTTATATGCTCGTGCCGACACGAAGAAAGAAGACCAGTGTTTTAAAACTGTCTGTATGTGTGACCCCCAAATACATAAGCCAGGTATTTAACGCTTAACCTAGGCCGCCAATTATAACCTTAATTTAAATTCAATTGTGCAAAACGTTACGTTAGTTTTGACCTTTAAATACCTTAATATTTAGTATGAAATTAAATCTTAAATATGTATATCGTTACATAGTAAATTGATTTGTTTACACAAGCAAATTCATCGGTCCATTCCGGATGTTTTGCATACATACATAAACTCACGCCGTGCGTCGAAAAGCATGTTAAGCCGTTGGTCCCAGCTATCATTTGTATATCTTTGACAGTCGTTACGGGTAGTCAGAAACCCGAAAGTGTGACAACCAGCCTTACCAAGGGGTATCGTGTTGCCCAGTAACTGGGTTGTGGAGTTCAGATAGGCAGTCGCTCCATGTAAAATACTTGTATTCACCGAGATCCGGTAAGACTGGATGCAGACCCCGACATAGTTGGCAAAAGGCTAGGCAGATTATGCTTTTATAGCGGTTGATGGAGTACACCTTAGTTCCAAATCACATCTAAATACAGTCTCCGATTATAATGGCTGTTTACGGCTGCACAGAAGGATAAAAACATAAGGGTTCCGCTTTTGTTACTGTACGCTAAAAAGCGCGAATGTAAGATGAATCTCCAGAATAGGTATATCAAAATTACATTCACCGTTAGAATTGTCTTTGGTCTGATTTCGAATCGAAATCGTAATGTTGGTATCGTGACGATGCGATGTGAATGATCGAATTAAGGGAAAGCTTCGTGATTTTAATTAAATCAAGTTAGAAAAGTGCTGGTAAGTTAGTTATAAGTAAGATGGTCGAAAGAAAGTATGGATAGATTGTGTGAAAGATCATATGGAAAGAAAATAGGTGACTGTTGAGATAACGGCTTATAAAGATATAAGGAGGAACACATATTATGTTACAAAACGTTGTATGATCGTTTTGCAGTAAAATTTTATAAAATAATATAAATATTAGGCTTTAACAAAAAACAAAAAAATAACCATGTCAAGAATTGGTGTGGGAAACTTGCCCAGACTAAAAAATGAAAAATAAAAACTTTTTTTTACAAAAAATGCAACCGACTTCAAAATAAAATCACTTAAAGGTCTAAAATAAGTAAAATTTCAGAAGTCGGTGACGAGAATAAAACAAAAACCAAAAAGAAATGTTTCAAATTTCGGAAAACAGATGTTTAAAAGTAATGGTAGCAAAATAATAACAGTACTGTTTTTAGGTAATAATTTCTAAATGTAACATTGCAAAACATGTGACGTCAGACCAAGAAAGGGGGGGTCACACAAACGAGACCACCTGTGAGAGGGGAGGGGCTCTTAAAATCATTAAATACATGTGACGTAATCTGTGGGTGACCCGTAACTAATGGGGACCTTAGACTTGAGTTCGCTATGTATAATATGTTAAGTAATAGTAAAGTGCTAATTGTAAAAGATTCTAATTATGTGAATAAACTTTAAACAATGGATATTTCACATAAATTAGGTAATAACAAAACCATTGGATAACGTGTAACTATACCTAATCGTTAACTTATGTGTTATCAAAAATCATCCTTATTTTTTTTAATCGTTTCCCCACGCTGTCAATCTCTCCTGTATTGTGGGTGCGTTTACAAACATTCAAACTCACATACATAAACAGCCAGACCCGGAGAAACTACTTGTAGGCCATACAAATATTCGTTCCTTGCGGGAATCGAAACCACGACACGCGACGCAGCGGTCAATCTCTCAGTCACTGGGCCAACCGTGTCGTTAATTATTACAATAATTATTTATATATTATTAAATAATAAACGGAAAAAATATCGACTTCTTCTCATACAAATAAGACAGTAGCATTAGGGGATTGTTTTTTTTTTTTTTTTGGAATGGGAATCTCGCAGTTTATCCTTTAGGGATATTTACTGCTCAACCGAACTTTATTTACTGCTCAACCGAACTTTCATTAGCGGATTGGTGATTCAAGCCTTACTTATAAGTTCAGGTTTCCCGACGATATCTACATTAACCGACGCCAGTGATGGCTAAGTTAAACTTAGAAAGAACATAAGTTGAAAAATTCACAATGCTACTTGCCCGAGTTTGAACCTACTACCTCATACATGAGCGGGGGTGCCAATAACCATTAGACCATCACGATGACAGAAATATAGGTACTTAGAAAATAATCTTTATCGTCCCCTTCCGGTGCAGTGAGGTCGTTCAGGTATAATTTACAGTCCTATCTGAGTCATATTACATATCAGCATTGCACAGCTGAAAGCCAGTTTTTAATCTAGGAAATCTAGTTAGAACTGCGTTAAAAAATAATACAGTCAAAAGGAAAAACATTTCGAAATTTAATTAATAGAGGAAATTGATACATAAGGATAAAAACATTTAAAATAGTAAAAGGATTAAAACTACGTCAATTTCGGCTAAACTTTTTCCTATTTCATTTATATGTTGCGTCTTTTATTTTCAATTTTTTTACTAAAATATATTTGCTGTTTTAATTTTTTATAATTTTTTAACTAAACATTTTACTAATATAATAGTAAAAAAGTAAAACTAAAATACCCACCAAAATTCCAACACCACACCTCACTTAAAAAACTGAGCCAAAATAAAACTTTCGAGTCAATAGGAAAAAAAAAACACAAAAAATTAGAGTCAATTGAAAAAATAAACAGAATTAAGAATTATTCTTTCACTCCACTTAACACACGTGCCCACTACGTTACTTCGCGATAGGTGAGAGGAGGGCAACGCCAGTGACCGAACGATGCCGAGTCGCGACTGAACGCGCGCGGGACCCACTACAAGCTTATAATGACATCAGCGCGATTGTTGATAAAGAGGGGTGCGTAGGATTCGATGGTTAAGGGCCTACCGCACGGAACTAACTCCACCGCTGTTCTTTTCTGATGAATTTCGTTGCGGGATCCAAGACAGTTTAATCGCGATTGGACATACAAGAACCCGACAACAGCCATCGGGCAGTAGCCCACCAGACGCAACACCTGTCTGGTCGCAGGATCCTCCCTTTCAATTGTGGATGAGGAACTTTACACCCTGTTCCTCAATCCCCCCTAAATACAATCATGCATTTTTCTAACTCATCCGATGTTCTTTTCTGATTAATTTCGCTGCGGGATCCAAGACAGTTGAATCGTTTCTCCGGGAATCGTCGGGCTTCATTGTCTCGATTTTTCTGGTGGCCGCCACTGTTGGTTCTGGTTTTCAGGAGTTGCAGTGGTTTGGGAATAGTGTGGCGGGCTTGTCCCATAAAAAAGAACCTTATTCTTTTGCACTAAAGTTGAAAAACTATCTATGTTACATATCTATATATATTCCCAAACCACTGCGTTTGGGAATGACAATGAAGCCCGAGGCCCGGAGAAACGATGCAACTGTCTTTTTATGTTATTTTATTTGATAGGAATAACAAACAGCAGTATATTAAGTACTTAGTAGGCACAAAATATAAAGACTTATAATAAATGTAACAAAAATACACTACTCAAGACGTTATCCACAGATTAACTACACAGATCTTGGATCCCGCAAAGAAATTAATGAGAAAAAACAGCGGAGGAGTTAGAAAAATACCTAATTCCCACTTCCCTCCATATCAAGCACGAGATCGCTCCATATCGTGACAGAACAGAGTTAGGCCAATAGGCACAAAGGGACGTTTACAACTGGGTTAAGCCCCTAGCTATACTACGTCTAATAATCTTCTCATTTCTTATTCTATCCATGCGCATATCACCACACATCCTTCCAGATGCATGCAATTTCCTTTCATTCATCCCTTTTGTGGCCCAATATTCTGATCCATACAATACAACAGACCTAGCCATTACTTATAAATGTTCCTCACTCATGGTGTGGGTCATGAAATGTGATTCACAAACACAGGGTGGGTCATCCACCCATAAACTGATACCGTGAGTTCAGTACATGAATCTGGACCGCATTGAAATTTATCGTGTAATAAATAAATAATAAATAATGCTGGACAATCCACACAGCATCATCTAGCCCCAAGCTAAGCAGAGCTTGTGTTATGGGTACTAGATGACTGACATACTTAATACAATACATTACATAGATAGATATTTTTTATTATACATAGCAAATACCCAGAACACCCGGAACAAATATTTGTAGATCGTACAAACAGTTGTCCAAATACTTTATTTTTTTAAATTTGTACAAATATTTTTTCGCAGGAGGTTGCGGGTTCGATTCCCGTCCTGGAACACAAATGTTTGTACGATATACAAAGATTTGTTCCGGGTGTTCTGGGTACGAGTATTTGCTATGTATAATAAAAAAATATCTATCTATGTAATGTATTGTATTAAGTATATCAGTCGTCTAGTACCCTTAACACAAGCTCTGCTTAGCTTGGGGCTAGATGATGCTGTGTGGATTGTCCAGCATTATTTATTTATTTCTCTACAATTAATCAAAAATAAAAAAGGTAGTAAGCCAAAACAAAAATAGATTTAAAACTATTTTGAAACAAAATTATAAAATTAAAAATAGTGCACAACTTTATAGAATTGAATAATATATTACTTCGTTGCATACTAAAAACATTACTATAAAACCGTATGGAAAAAAATGAGAAATAATATTATTTTTATTTAATATTTCTCTAAGTGGAATCTTCCTCCTCGTACTCCAAAATGACATAGTCCTGAAAAATCCCAATCTTCATTATCTATGTTCAGATTAGTTTGCAGTCAAACCGAATGCAGCTGAATATCAATGTTTTACATGCGCGGCTGCCTATCTGACCTCCACAATCCAGTAACACGAGACCCTTTGGTAAGACTGGTTGTCAGACTTTCGTGCTTCTGACTACTCGCAACGACTGTCCAGTGCCAACCTTTTTTGCGAAGCACGAAGAGGTCTCGGTATTTAATGATTGGTCACCCATCCGCGGACCGACCTGACGCTCCCCAATGACTAACGAAATTCCAATTGACGTCACAGTAACCAATGGTGTCAAAGTCAGCCCAATTGCTGTTAAAAATAACAAAATAGATAGATTATATTTACGATGACATTTCAAGGTATTACATAGGTTCGCCATATTAATGGTATAACCTTAGATCGACATAGATTCACCTTGAAATGTCATGCGGATTACACGGTTTTATGACATAAGTATTGAGCAATGTCAAATTAAAGCCTTCCTGGTTGTCCTTTAATTAACTTCGAAAGTTGATTTCATGATTTCACATGAATATAAATATTAGAAGCTCGTGGCATAATAAAAATGGCCGCACGTGTTGATCGAAGGTTAAGTTACGCTTGCCGTGGTCGGTCTGTGGATGGATGACCGTGCGTAACATATCGAGACTACTCCGTGCCTCGGAAAGCACGTTAAGCTGTCGGTCCCGACTGTCATTTGTAGATCTTTGACAGTCGTTACGGGTAGTCACAAGCCCGAAAGACTGAATACTAGTCTTTCCAAAGGGTATCGTGTTTAGAAAATGTATTTAGTATAGCATCAAGTACGCCTCTGTAAGTACATTTGTGTGCATAAAGTATAGAAGAAAAAAAATTGTAACACAAAACATTAATTTTAAAAGAGTGTAGTTTCTTAAGTTCCATTCTTCTTCTTCATACGAATCTAATATAGTGATATTTTATTTTTCTTCTTAATTTGTCGTTAAAAAAGTGACTTTTAATGGTCGACTTTAACTTGACATTATAGAAATGAAATGATGACGAAATCATATTTATTTCTGTAATATAATAAAACACTTTTACACGTCGCAAAATGGCATAAAGAAATGAGAATAGTTCGGTAAGTTATCTTAATATAGGTTTATATAGGTTTTCTTATGAAGCATTGTTTTGTTAAAGGTACTTCGTTGTCTGCCTACCCCACAAGGGACAAAGATCACATATTTAGCGAGCCCTAGCGCAGGATATCCTCAATTCAGACAAATGTAAATAGGGACCCACAGTTATGCATGTAGCGTCAGCATAACAAGCTAAATGGCTAATGACATTTGATATTTATTAGTAGCATAAAAATACGTATGCTGTATTTAGGGTTCCGTAACGAAAATGGTAAAACGGAACCGTTATAGAATATTGTTTTCTGTTTAAGTTTGGTATGGTGAACATCTCGATCATCATCGTCTTGGTCTAATCCTAATTTATTTGATAGAATGAAAGAAAAACACTTATTTAGCACACGCTCAGACACACGATGACAATACTAAACATCACAAACTGACACCATAAGACGACAAGATTCTGAAACCCAAGCGTTGATAATTTCCGTTGGCTTTTCCCTTATTTTAGCCGTTTTTACTGTGTGTTTTTTATTTTTACTTAAAACAGTAAAAACTCATGAGAACATCACATCATGTCATGTGTGTGTTTGTGTGTGTGTGTGTGTGTGTGTTGTGATAATTTATTTGTAAGCCAGTGAGATTTTTTTAGTAAAAACCTAATACTTAACGTATCTCATTAAAAATCTCATTAGATTAAGTAGAAATCATGTTTTTTTTTACAGATTTAATTCAAACAATGATCCATTAAAAAGGCAACAATAGAAAACAGTGCAGAAATTAGGGAAATCCGTTAATTAATTTCAACGCTGGGGAATCTAGAATAATTTACTGAACTTATGGTATCAGGTTGTACTTTGATGACCCTGTATATTTTGTTTTTTTCGCGCCAACCTATAGTAGAGTTACTGTCATGGTGTACATTTTTTTTTTTTTAATCTTTATTTATTTAGAGGCTTTTGATTATCACACATAACCATGCCAGCCCCATTATAACTCATAACAAAAAATAAAACTACTAACTAAGGGATCCAAGAGACACTCTATTGGCTAAATAGCTGCATGCAAAATTATAAATTTTCTTAGCTTCCGCACTACAGGGTTTAGACAAAAAACATTGAACAGCGCCTAAATCAATATTACTTACTTTTAATTCTGCCATTAAGGTATCTCTTTCTCTGTGGGTGTACATTTTGTTTGACAGACCGTACTGTCAAAATTAATGTCAATAGGTCATTGCACTGTTTGTGAGTTAGTAATTTTGTTATTGATATTATTGCCCAGCCCGTGAATCTTTGAACCCGTGCTCTAGTTTCTAATGTGATTGGCGGCCCTAACCGGCTCTTAATGCCGCACTCACAGAATCTAATAAAGTTAATCAATCACAAACTAACCAGTGAGATGGACCAATTATATAGATGAGGGAGAACGAATGATTAGTTGCTGGTAGGTATATATATATATTTAAAGCTGTTTGTTTTGTTCCCACAGGCAAATCGTAAAAAACTATTTTTTTAAGTTATGATTTTTTGTATACTTTGTTTTTATAAAAAATAAACTATAATAATAAAAAAAATAGATCGCGTCTGTGGACAAAATATTAAAAATTAACACCACCCACATTTTGTCAATTATGTCCTAAGTTTTATGTAATAGGACTAGCTTAGCCTACTCCGGGCTGCTTAACTTTGCTAAACTTATCTTAACATTCCAGCTGCAAAAAAAAACAACAACAGTTTGCCCAACCTGGGAATCGATCCCTTGCAACCACTAGACCAAAGAGGCAGTTCATCATTATCTGCCTAGCCTTGTCCCAACTATGTTACGGTCGGCTTCCAGTCTAACTGGATGCAGCTGAATACCAGTATTTTATATGGAGCGACTGCCTATCTGACCTCCACAACCCAGTTACTGGACAACATGTTACCCCTTGGTAAGACTGGTTGTCAGACTTTCGGGCTTCTGACTACCCGTAACGACTGTCAAAGATTTAAAAATGACAGCCGGGACCAACGAGACAGCTATCAATTCAAATTTGTCCGCGTATAATTTACCAAAACATGAGTTTTCATTTTTGGATTGGAACATAATGCTTTTATATTTTCCCAAAATCTCCAAAACCGCTGGAACAATTTTACCGGGACTTTCACATATGGTATGAAAAGTAACTTTTCATAATTTAATAAAAGAAAAAAATCATATTAGTCGCGGGTAACAGCTATCTATACTTCTACATTATTTCTATACTAATATTATAAACAGGTATTTTTTTTTGTAAGTTTGTATGTAGGGGGTAATCTCCGGAACTAATGATCCAATTATAAACAAAATCTAAATTCCTACAAAGACGGACTTAATGCCTAAAGGTGCGTACAGACTATATAACATCACATGTATGTTAAATAACATAAAACACGTTACACGACATAGTTATATAACATGTTTTGTATGTGTGCTTATTGCTAAACGTTATATAACTATATTTTATAACATGTTATGTTATATAGTCTAGACGCACCTTTAGGCATTTCCTACAAGCCTACCTTAGGTTCTTCAGCCTAACCATCACCTAATTAACGCAAATAAACGTCTGTGAATGCGGCGTCAAGTCCGAGATTCGTGATTGCCGTACTAAAAATAGACACCTATTTTGTCACGAGGTATCTTAGTATCCTTTTGCGTCACTAGGGAAGAGAAGGCGGGACCATCCGTTTCGTCTGACGCGATGATTATGGCAATGGGCTCACGACCGTTTAGTTTCGCATTCTTTACGATTTACTTTTAGAAGGAGACTTGAATTGGTAGATAAAGAAACGATTGACATAACATAACGTAAGATCACGCTTGTATTCCTAGTTAGGAAGGGCAGAGTTGTAGTTTTACTACACCAGTTCGCCAGTTATGTATATTTCAGTCCTATAAAAATTTAAATTCATTTTTCTGAGAATCAGTATTTTTTCGTACAGACGACGCCGCCCACCCTTTACCTTATACAAGAGATAGATAGATAGATTAAATTATTTGCTTAGAATGTAGGTAATTCGTACAATTAGGTATTAAAATATTTTTGATTCTTATACATTCTTGACGACTTTGACGACCGATGAGGCGCGGCGGGCGATGGTCCGCCTGCGACGCAAGAGGTTGCGGGTTCGATTCCCGCCTTGGGACAAATGTTTGTACGATCTACAAATATTTGTTCCAGGTGTTCTGGGTTTTCATAGTAAAAAATATCTATTTATGTAATGTATGTGTGTTTTAAGTATATCAGTCATCTAGTAGTTCTAGTACCCATAACACAAGCTCTGCCTAGCTTGGGGCTAGATGATGCTGTGTGGATTGTCCAGCATTATTTATTATTTATTTATTTTATTCTGCCTCATGGCATGCAAAACTTTATTTACTTATGCTACAATTATTCTATTTACTTAATACTACTTTTTTTTAATAAATATTATGACATTGTAGACTACATTGACTTTTTATATTACCATTTAAAAAATCTGATACAGACTAATAACATTTTTGAAGAAGCATTTTTTATACGGTACGTTTTAAATCTACTTAAAGGTTGATCTTATTTGGAAGAGAGTCTATTTCCTAATTCTCTGTCAAGCCGAGAATACTGTTAGTGTATGTGAGTTTGAATGTTTGTATAAGCATCCACGATACAGGAGCAATTCCTAGTGTGGGGCACGTTAAAAAAAATTATGTCGAACCCTTCCGAAATTTAGATTTAAAAAATGATTGACTTGATTACAATATTGTAACCTTAAGAAGTCATTTTGCGGGCTTCTAACTGCATCCGACGAAGATTTAATAATAACCATATTTATTTATAAGCCAAGCTGGATTCTATTTCTGTCTCTCTTGCACCACGTGTAGATATTCCTAGGCAAAAGACAGACTGCTGTAAAGATTCAGAGTTGGATTTTGTGATTATTGACATGGGTGCCACGTTGGTGTTATTTTTCCTGGGGATAATTTTGCTGGGGATATTTTTGCTGGGGAGTTTGTTCCGCCACTTCTTCCTCCCATCAAAAACACTAGGAAGGGTGGGCGTTTTGGGGGACTGTCTTTTGTAAACGTTTTGACGTTCAAAAAGTGCTGATTCTCAGCCTAATTTGAATAAATGAATTTTGATTTTGATTTTGAGTTGATTTTGGTATAGTTTTTGCAAGCACTACTGCTAAGCATGCGGCGCTGGGTTCGATTCCCGGGTGGGGTATTTCTTTCTACTATTTTTCAGTAGCAGCCCGAAGTCTGAATTTGATAGATTTCCAACAGCTACCTTCAGCTGTTTACATGGAGGATGGATCTGCATCTGGATCTACCCAATAATGCGGTACTGGACCAAGCTGCATGTTGAGCACTTAGGATCCAAACCCAAATTTAGTTTTTTTACGATAAATCGCGAAGTTTTTGGTCGACTCTTCACGTGACCAGAGGGCTGGCCTTATTTTGGCCAAAGAATCAGCAATGCCATTCAACGTGGCAATGCTGCCAGCTACTGGGCACTTTTTCCGTTGACAGTGATGCGGATGAATTTTTCGATGCCCTGTGATTATTAATTTTATTTGATTTATTTATATAAAAATTAGATAAAACATATAGTGCATCGTTTTGTTAATGTCAAATTAATTCATTCCTATTTTATTTTTTTATAACCTTGTTACTTGGCAACGCGATATACCTTAGTAAGACTGGATGTCAGACTTTCTGGTTACTGACTACCCATAACGACTATCAAAGATCTACAAATGACAGCCGGGACCAACGGCTTAACATGCTTTCCTAGGCCAGAGTCTCGATATGTTACGAACCAACCATCAAAAGACAGAACTCGGCAAGCGTAGCTTAACCTTCGATCAACCCATGTTTTTCATGATTGACTTGTCCACATGATTATATAAGAATGGCAGATTAACCTCAATTAAAAGTCGGGTATTCAATTAAAATTAATGTCACTGATTAATTGAATTTAACAATTAAAATTATTTTTGTATATTTCCTTTTGACCTTGCACGCTATGTTCGAAAGCTTAAAGGTTGTTTGTGTAAATTTCATTATCACACTAATATTATAAATTCAAGATAAACTTAGAAAGTACATATGAATTACATCACTGACATCGGTGAAGGAAAACGTCGTGAGGAAACCTGGACTTATTATTAATATAAGTCTGAAATCGCCAACCCGTCTTGAGCAAGCGTGGTGATTATTGCTCGTGCCTTCTCTGTGTGAGAAGAGGTCTTTGCCCTGCAGTGGGAGAGTAACAGGCTGGTATTATCTTCTTAATCTTAATATATATAAATCTCCTGTCACGATGTTTGTCCGCGATGGACTCCTAAACTACTGAACCGATTTTAACAAAATTTGGTTTACTGTGTGTATTGTGGTCAAACTTAAAAGATAGGATAGTTTTTATTTCGATTATTGACCTTAGTATTTTTTTATTGCAAATTAAATATTTTTCTATAATTAGTTCCAAATATTTGTAACAGATGGCAGTGTAACTTAACTTTTGAGGCGGTACGAAGTTCGCCGAGACAGCTAGTATAATATATAAATTACGTATCACGTTGTTTGTCCGCTATGGACTCCTAAACTGCTGAACCGATTTTAAGAAAATTTTGCACACTGTGTCTTTTTGGTGAAACTTAAAAGATAAGATAGTTTCAATTTCGATTATTACCTTAATTTTTTTATTGCAAATAAAATGCTTTCCTATAATACGTTCTATACATTTCTAACAGATGGCAGTGTAACTTAACTTTTGTGGCGGTACGAAGTTCGCTGGGACAGCTAGTATATTATTATATATTATAAATTCGTTGTGCCCATGATGACGACATTTCCTAGGTTTCTTTAGGCGCGGCAAATCTGAAATATTTTCTAAAATAGTAGTATATCCCGAAGGGTTAGGCACCTTTAGTATACCCACATTTCGCCAGATTTGTTTAAGTCCCATGTAATAGGGGCCGAGCCTATTGCCATCAACCGTGCAAAAATCCAGACTGTGACAAATTGAGAAAGAGTTTAACAAAACGTGGGCTTTAATTTTTCACATATGTTTTCCTAATTTAATAAGGCCTTTTATTTTAGAAAAAAAAAACATTTATTTCCAGCATCGCAATAGCTACCTTAAGAATAACAATTTATAGGTACTTATGAAGAAAAGAAAGATTTTAAAAGGATTTAGGTGCTCAATTCAAAACAATTTAACGCTAAGTAATGTTGAAGACGACACGGTTGGCGCAAAGGCTGAGCGATTGGCTGCTGCGCTGCGTGTCGCGGGTTCGATCCCCGCACGGAACAAATATTTATATGCCCTACATGTAGTTGTTCCGGGTCTGGCTGTTAGTGTATGTGAGTTTAAATGTTTGTAAACGCACCCACGATACAGGAGAAATTCCTAGTGTGGGGCAACGTTTTAAAAAAAAAAAAAAAAAAAATGTTGGTGAATTCCACATGGACGTAGCCGCTGTCTCATGAAGTCAATCATAAAATCAACAGAATAAATGTAATTATGTACAAGTCTTTTAGCGATAATCTACCCTATAGACTTTGTAAACGATAACGGTTCCCTAGAACGAGACATTTTCCTTACAAGTCGTAACATTTGCACTTTCAAAGATTGCAAAGCTCCGTAAGCTTTTAAAATGGCGGCCACAAGTAGCGGTGCCATGTACTTACTTCCGGCGTTTCCTGGTTGTATTTCATCTGCCTAGTCTTTACCCCACTACAAATGTTGGCGTTTTAGTCCCATGTAATAGAGGGCTATTTTATTTTTATATTGTTATTTACAGTCCTGAGAAAATTATCATTTAGAATGTCATGATGGCCCAGTGGTTTAGGCCTCGCCTCTTGTGCACGAGGTTGTGGGTTGAAGCCTGGGCAAGTACCAATGTGAGTTTTTCAATTCATATGTACTTTCTAAGTTTATCTTGGACATCACTGACATCGGTGAAGGAAAACATCGTGAGGAAACCTGGACTTATATAATCAATATAAGTCTGAAATCGCCAACCCGTCTTGGGCAAGCGTGGTGATTAATGCTCGTGCCTTCTCTGTATGAGAAGAGGCCTTTGCCCTGCAGTGGGACAGTAATAGGCTGGTACTTTAAGTCTGCTACACTATTCCCAAATCTCTGTAACTTCTGAGAACTAGAATCAATAGTGGCGACCACCAGAAAAGCGTCGAGACAATGAAGTCCGACGAGTCCCGGAGAAACGATTCAACTGTCTTGGATCCCGCAACGAAATTAATCAGAAAAGAACAGCGGAGGAGTTAGAAAAATACATCATTTCCTTTTCTAAATATCAAGCAGGAGACAGAACAGAGCTAGGCCAATAGGCACAAAGTGACATTTACAACCGGGTTAAGCCCAGTTGCTAAACACCACGGATTAAAATTAACACTGATATTAATGGGTATACACAAATTATGAGCTGTTACATTTGATTCCAATAGCATGGCATGCTGTAGTACGCTTGGCCAGCTTAAGTTCAAAGTGTTGCCATCGGCGTGCGGGCTACTGTACATATGCAATGGCGGTAATACCACCTAATTGGATGACATAATTCTCGTGACTATTACCTACCAACTGGCAACACTGAATTTTATCACGGTACACGGGAGGGCAATTTGTATGTAATTTATTGGCGTAAGTCATTTTAAAAGGTGTGCTGTTAATGTAAGCTATTTTTTTATTTTTAGGGTTCCGCAATAAAATAGTAAAGTGGAAACCTTGTGGTGTAGCTTTGTTTGTCTTTCACATACACCTTATTGGTGATGTTTTTCAAAAAGGTCAGGTGCGTTACTGCGTAGTGCTGGGCCCATGTAAATAAAAATATATTATGTATGGCTCCACGCATATATAAACACATGCCAAATTCATTTCTAGAGATAAGCGATATAAACATATTAAAAAAAAATTAAAACACTATTGCTAAAGAAAGAATATTACTCTGTTAGGTACTGAATATTTACAGGATAAACTTATATAATGTTACTTCATACGATATTTTAAATAATATATATTATAGTTAAATTCTCGTTTCGTAAAAACCTGTGTATTTGTACATTTGCATGTCCTCTGGTAGGATATGGCTAATGGACACTATTGTATGTTTAAGACCTTTTCTTTTGTACTCATATTAGCAAATTATTTTTTTTTTTTTTTGGTTATGAATTAATGCAGCCGTAAGGCACATAAGTACTTATTTTTTAATTTATTATTACTCCTGTAATCATATAAGTAACTCCTTTTTTTTGTATGTTTTCTTTATTAAGTATTGTGTGCCTGATCCTGTGTTGAATAACTGTGTTTTCCTTTTTTTTTCATTTTTTCTAGTACTCGCAACCGACGTGCGTGTATGACCAGATGTATGAACGTAAACGAAGCAAAATGATCGTAGCAAGTAGCGTTCGGTAGTTTCTTCCTACACCCATGGGAGAAAAAGCTTGACTTTACGTATGTATGTATGTACACTAATCTATAGAGAGGTAAAGTTTGGATGTAGGTTCTAGGTAATCTCTGAAACTACTCATCCGATTTCTAAACATCTTATACTAATGGACAGCTACATTACTGCTGAGTGCCTTGAGACATGTTTTATGGTATAGTTGACTTCCACACGGTCGCGGGTAAAAGCTGTACGTTTATGTTAGTGATTTATATGCACCGTACTAATATTTACTTTGCATTGTATTGTTTAGATTCAAGTTCTTCAAACTTACCAGACAGATGTTGGTGGGGAGTTTTTTGAGACTTCTTTATCCCAGCAAAAACACTAGGAAGTGGTGAAGGGTGGGCGTTTTGGGGGACTGTCTCATGTAATTGTTGACGTTTAAAAATTGCTGATTCTTATCAAAGTATGAAAAAAATAATTTTGATTTGATTTTTGAATGAAACTACTAATAGTAGAATTAAAGTGAAATTAGTGAAGATGTATAAATGTTTGCTACTTTTCCACGGAAAAGCCCCTGACCCGTTTTTTTTAAACTTAACAGTAATAATTATAATTTTTACTTCAGAATACTTTAGTCGCTCCATGTAAAATACTGGTATTCAGCTGCATCCGGTTACACTGGAAGCCGACCCTAACATAGATGGGAAAAGACTAGGCAGACGATAATTTACATGCCTTTTTACATGTATAAAAATCTAGTGTTATCCGTTAGGTCACTGTGCCATTTAAAACGCCCGCAAGTGCACTGCATGTTAACAAATACGTTTAATTGGATGACACAATTCTATGTCTGACTTACGTCGTTGGCCGCCAGTGTAGCCGCCATTTTACGAAATTAATAGATTAATCAACACCTCACATTTCATCATCTAACAAAGCTTACATCATCTTCTTTATCTAGTTTCAATATCAATTTAAATAAAAATACAAACATTTTTGATACATACTTTGTCCCGCCAAAAGGCTTATGAACATAACATCTCGCCTGTATTCCCCAAAGGGGTAGGCAGGGGTGTATCTATAGTAAACCCACATGATGTGAGCTTATTGACACAGAGGGACAATTCCCGTATTTTTAATATCTCTTTTTTTCTGTCTCAATATTCTAGTTCTTTATTTCTCCTCACAATGACAAGCTTACACATATTATTTGTTTTTTTTAGCAATTTGAGGAGCTGGTGTCTAAGTTAGGAGTAAAATGCCTGTTTTACAAATCACCAGGTCACCACCCCACGGAAGAACAGAAATTTTACACATAAAATATGATGTTACAATCAGAATCATTAAGTCTCAATCTGTCAAAATTCGTCTAATCTACCGACATTTCCGACCATTTTTGACATCGATTGTCGCTGAGATGAGATTGCGACTAGATTTTGAGCGATTTTACTTACGGGAATTGGCCTTGAGGCTGCTACTGAGAAATTTCAGGTGGGAAAACTCAATAACACTTTACCTGACTGAATAATAGGTAACTATTAAAAGCTCCTATTAGAGCTCATGGCTAAATAAAACAATCCGCACGAGTTGAATGAAGGTTAAGTTACGCTTGCCGAGGCCAGTCTGTAGACGGGTGACCGTTCGTAACATATCGAGACAGAGAAAGCAAGTTAAGCCGTTGGTCCCGGCTGTCATTTGTAGATCTTTGACAGTCGTTACGGGTCGCCAGAAGCCCGAAAGTCTGACAATCAGTCTTACCAAGGGCTATCGTGTTGCCCAGTAAATGGGTTGTGGAGGTCAGATAGGCCGTCGCTCCATGTAAAATACTGTTATTCAGCTAGACTGATCCGGTTAGACTGGAAGCCGACCCCAACATAGTCGTGAAAAGGCTAGGCAGATGATGAGGTAACTATTTAGTAATACAATCATAACTTGTTGATTTCATTGTCTGATACAAATTTGATGGTGATGAAGAAATTATGATAACATATTATCTGATGATATTGATGATAATATAATTTCCTGATAGTCTCATATGACTCAAATACCTGGTATTAAGTTTGTATGCAGTGAAAATTTCTTTATCTGTGTTGTTCATCTGAAATATTTTGAAGAAAATTCTTAATCCATTGCTTCTTATGTTTGACAATACGTCTACTCGCCACGGTAAAAAATGCAATGGACTGGTTGTTGAACTGTCAATATAAAAAGCATTCATTGTGTGTTACGGAATAACCCCGGTATAAACTTCACTTAGAAACACACTAAAGTGAGCGCAGACAATTCCAAAGCGATCTCATTTGTTTTAAAAATAAATCATGGCGGATTCACAACGGAACTACGATTCCATATTCGAATCCCTTTATAAATTGGTTATTGAATAAGTCATCGATAAAAACGTAGCTGTATCGAAAACTCAACTTTATACAAACATTATAAAGTTATTTTTCCAGAAACAAATGCTCGTTTCCATGTCTGGGAGCTTCATTGCAAACGGATAGTAATTTGGTGAAATACTAGTGCGAACAAAACCAATGTAAGCTGGACTCCTATTCTATTGAAGCTCTGTACTTCGCTGGGTCAGCTGAAGTAGTTACCACTCCGTATATTTTGACTGTAGAAAATTATTATACTGGTAAACAATAACTTTGCTTAACTTACCCTTCAGGGACTAATGCTGACACTTTTTCGAAGACTGGAACTTTTGTTTTGTTGTTTGGTTCCAAAATCCTAGTATCGGTAGCTTATAGTGATTTCCCAAAGGCATGTATAAAGCAATCTGTATAAGTATAAGATTATTTTGTATAGACGAGAACAATCTTAACATCAAAATGTGACAATTTTGAACTAAGACACGCGAGGTCCGCCCTGTAGTGGTAGCATCGGCAAACTGCACGCGACATTGTAAAATAGACCTTGTGCCTATTTTTTTTTTAATCTGAGATGGATGTCTCCAATATACACAGAAACTTAAGGACAGTCTCTCAAGAACGTTTTTCTATCGACATCTAAAATCATCACCGTAGGGATGACGGAAATGTTAAAAAGTATCGATATTATATCGTATCTGTTGTTATATGTGTTAAATGCATAATCTTGGTTTATGACATGGCAACATTACCGCCCTATACTAACAACAATACTTATTTGTCACGGCGTCGCTTGCTTTTACTCCGTCTGACAACCAGTCCTAAAAAGGGGTATCGTGTTGCCCAGTAACTGGGTGGTGGAGGTCAGATAGGCAGTCGCTCCATGTAAAATAATGATATTCAGCTGCATTCGCTTAGACTCGAAGCCGGCCCCAACATAGTTAGGTAAAGGCTAGGCTAAGATGATGATGATGATGACGACCTAGATCTTTTTACAAACAGGCCTAACTCACCGTAAATAATGACAGTACCTACAGCCATATTACCTACTATTGTGTGTGCTGATAAAAAGAACATTAACACGGGAATTGTGTGAACAATGAATCATAAGATTCAACTGGAATTTAGATACAATAATGTAAAACTAAAATTATACAGTTTCCTAACATCTGGAACGTTCGTCACTGGGTTATATTCAACTCTTTAGAGAGATTATTCTTATTTTCATTGTTCTGTGTGTATTCATAGACTGCCTTTGGATAGAATTGATGGAGAAGGATACAAGATATGATGGTAGTTCGTCGTGCAAACCGATACTACGAGTTCAAAACAGACTCTGGACTCGTTTTTCCTAAATTCTCCGTTTTTTATTTTATTTTAGTTGTAGTTAATTAGTTAGTCGTAAAATTATAGCGTGTCAGTATGGCCCAGTGTTATAGGCTTCGCGTCTTGAGCACGAGGTTATGAATTCAAACCTGGGCAAGTGCCAATGTGACTTTTTCAATTCATATGTACTTTCTAAGTTTATCTTGGACATCACTGACATCGGTGAAGGAAAACATCGTGAGGAAACCTGGACTTATAATTAATATAAGTCTGAAATCGCCAACCTGTCTTGAGCAAGCGTGGTGATTAATGCTTGTGCCTTCTCCATATGAAAAGAGGCCTTTGCCCTGCAGTGGGACAGTAACAGGCTGGTATTATTATTATTATATATCATAAAATTATAGCGATACCATGTATGTTTCCATTCATTTATTTAAGAGTTAACTATTGTATTTAATTTCTAAAACCACTCATTTTATATTTTTGGCATTTTTCTGATGTTATCACCTTTTTTATGAATGCTGGTTAAAGAATAATTGGCGATTGTGTTAGTCCAAGACTGAAAAAGCTGTTTTTTTTAATTATGTTGTACACAAGAGCTGTTGGTGTAATAATAAATATAATAAATAAATAAGATTTAAACTTGGTAAACTCATGACTTTTTCCTAGCCCAATGAGATTTTTAATGTTTCTTAAACTATTAACTTTTGAATTAAACATCTCATTGGGATGGATAGATAATTGTGAATATCTCTTATTTTTTTATTTTTTGGAATGGGCATACTGCTCAACCGAACTTTCCTGTGGGGGGCTTAATTAAAATTAAGGCCTCCAGCCAGGCATAAAAACTTATAAGTTAAGCGACTATCGCTAAGGGCACCCCCTGCGGGGTACGAACCTCGGCTTAGGACGTCGCTGAAGAGGACAGCAAGGGACAGGCTGGATCTGATTGTTCCATTATTTAGGGACATTTTAAACATTAATCGGCTCAGCTTCGCGGGCTGGCTCTAGCAAAGGGTCGGGAGGGGGTGTGAATATCTCATGACTTTTTACTGTTTTAAGTAAAAAACACATCCGATAGAAATATTTGCTGACGGGTGCCGCAAATAAGTTTTCAGCAAAAATGTTATACAACTAGTAGTGTCTGACGCTGGTTTTCAACTGGACCTGAGGTTATGAGATATCACGGACGTAAATCAGTTAGGGACTGACGACAGAATTGAAAAAATAAAACTTTCTAATACTTCCTCAATACTTTTATTGATTACTTCTTCTTCCCAGTATAAACACTAGGAAATGGTGAAGGGTGGGCGTTTTGGAGGACACTTCATCATCATCATCCACCTAGCCTTTTCCCAACTATGTTGGGGTCGGCTTCCTAACCGGATACAGCTGAATACCAGTATTTTACATGGAGCGACTGCCTATCTGACCTCCACAACCCAGTCACTAGGCAACACGTTACTCTTGTTAAGACTGACTTTTTTTAGGACTGTCTTATGTAATTTTAGACGTTCAAAAATTGTTGAATCTCAGCCTTTTTCCAGCCAGATTTTTGGATAACTGTGTTTTTGACACATTAATATAACGGTGAAGCAAACCTATAACTTTAGCTCCTACCGAAAATCGCTCAACGCAGCTAAGCAGTTTTCACTTGACAAACAATATTGATGTTTTCTTGAACCATTTGAAGAGCTCCTGAACCGCAATAATGCCTTAAGATATTCAAACAGCATCCGGGGAGAATGGGCCGACCCCAACATAAAATAATTGGGGCTACCTTGAGCGCATAATACCATAATTGTTTTCCCAACCAATGCCAAAACTCGACGTGGAAAGAGTAAGGTACAGAGGCCAGAACATCAAGCTACCCCAATCGGTCTACTTTTTTTAGTTTTTCAACTTTATTGCAAAAAGAATAAGGTTCTTTTTTTTATGGGACAAGCTGCCACACTATTCCCAAACCACTGCAACACCTGAAAACCAGTATCAACAGTGGCGACCACCAGAAAAGCGTCGAGACAATGAAGCCCGACGAGTCCCGGAGAAACGATTCAACTGTCTTGGATCCCGCAAGGAAATTAATCAGAAAAGAACAGCGGAGGAGTTAGAAAAATAAGGTTCACGTTCAATTGGGAAAATTTGACAGTTTGGGATAGCTTGATGTGCTGGTCTGTACTTGCTCATAAAGTCGTACCAGGACTAAACCTGACTTTCGGATTTCTGACTTCCTGTAACGACTGTCAAAGATCTACAAATGACAGCCGGGATCAACCACTGTACGTGCTCCGGGGTATGGAGGCGTCTAGGTATGAAATGGATGGTCACCTATCTACGGACCGACCGCGACCTGCGCAAGAATAGCTTACCCTTGGATTGAGCCGTATGACTGTTGGAATTTAGCCACAAGCCCCACATAAAAATCACAAAATAAAAAAGCAACAAACTACCGCCCTAATGAATTTCTAGTCGGGTCAAGATTTTGACATATTATGGAGTAAGATAATTTGTATGACCTTCGAAATCGGTTTATTGTATGGTGACCAACTTTCTTTCCGGAATAGGCAGTGAGATTTTTTACCCCTTCCGTTGGCACTGCCGCAGTCGAGTCAATATAACCATTTCAATAGCAGCCAGCGCATTCCAACCCCTATTGACATGTAAGTACTTCAAAGGGTCGAGTCATATTCTGGTCTCGCTGGGTATTCGGGTCTGGCTGTTTGTGTACGTGAGTTTTTAAATGTTTGTAAATGCACACGATACAGGAGTAATTCCTAGTGTGGGGGCAACGTTTCTTAAAAAGAAAAGAAATATTTTCAGTTTTTTTTTACATAGCATCACGCCTATATTGTCCAAAGGATTAGGCAGACGTATACCTATTAGTACACCCACTTTTCGTCAGTCAAGTTTACGTCCCATGTAAAAGGGGGCGAGGTTGACACTGCGAATTTATTATATTCATATACCAAAAGATTTGAAAGTAATAACCAGGCACACAAATTCAATAAAAAATACACTCGGCTACATTTCAAGATATATTTCCAGTATAAACTGACCTCTCACTGTATGCAAATCCTATACAGTGAGAGATGAGCTTATATTGGAAATAAATAAATAAAATAAATAAATATTGCTGGACAGTCCACACAGCATCATCTAGCTCCAAGCTAAGCAGAGCTTGTGTTATGGGTACTAGATGACTGATATACTTAATACAATACAATACATAGATAGATATTTTTATTATACATAGGAAATACCCAGAACACCCGGAACAAATATTTGTAGATCGTACAAACATTTGTCCCAAGGCGGGAATCGAACCCGCAACTTCTTGCGTCGCAGGCAGACCTTCGCCCACCGCGCCACATCGGTCGTCATTATCGTATATTGGAAATGTATGGTTTGATATGTAGCCGTGTGTTGAAAATTAAATATGTCGTACAGAGGCCAGCACATCTAGCTACCCCAATGTATCAGATTTTCCCAATAAAACATGCATCTTATTTCTATTACGATAAAGATGAAAACTATCAAAGAAATCTGTCACATTGGGGTAGCTAGATGTGCTGGGCTCTGCACATCCAAATATATAAAAGTAAGTAATTATAATGCCCTAACCGGCATTGGAAGAGGAGCATGCGTGCCACATCCATGCCAGACTTGAGGGCAGTAGAGCCTGCCAGGAAGCATTGCCAGGATAGCATTTTTAAAACTTCATTCATATCTTTGGATGCTTGGTCGTTACGTCAGTCAACCCGAAAGTCTGACAAACAGTCTTACGAAGAGGTATCGTGTTGCCCAGTAACCGGGTTGTGGAGGTCAGATAGGTAGTTACTTCATGTTAAATACTGGTATTCAGCTGCATCCATTTAGACTGGAAGCCGACCCCAACTTAGTTGGGAAAAGGCTAGGCAGATGATTATGTAGTATCAATATGACTCTCCCAATTCATTACGTACCTACTTTCTAAGATTATCTTAGACGTCACTAACGGAAAACGTCGTAAGGAAACCATATACTCGTAAGTCTGAAATCGCCAACCCGTCTGACCAAGCGCGGTGTTTAATCTTCGTGCCTTCCCTATAGAACAGCCGTTTCCTAGCACTGGGATACTATTTTATAATAGTTTTACAAACGCCAGCACGTCAAGCTTTCCCTAAATGTCAAATTTTCCCAATTAAACATTCTTTTGTAATAAAGTTGCAACACTGTGAAAGAAATTTGACAGATGGTGTAGCTTGATGTGCTGGCTTCTGTAATTAGTATTACAAAGTGGATATAATATACGTTAGGTATACGTTAGGCAAATATGCTTACTATCAATGCAGGGGCAATTCACTTCAGCGCTCTTCAAAAATCTATAATCACCACACTTGTCGAAGAAATATAGTAATTTGAAAAAAAGTTTGTTTGCCAAAGAGGATGTGCATAATAATATAATATGCACGTCCTCTTTGGCGAATAAACTTTTTTCTTTTTATCATAACCTTCTGTATTTAAATATTATATTTACGTAATTATAAAGGAACGAGAACACGATGACCTTGGACTTTTTTTTATCCATATTATGTCATGCGAATAAAATCTGTTATTCTTTCTTTCTTACTTTATTACTGTAACGGTGGTAATTAAAAAAAAAGCGACAAGGAGGATACTATGACAAAAAAAAACATTAAAAAGAAAAAAGAACTATTGACAGTTTTATGACGCTAGAGATGTCATAGTATGATGTTATACAGTAAAGACAATATTTTCTATTAAATTTAAAAAGCATCTTGAACAATACAGCTAATTAATATTTGCGTCAAAAACGCTGTTTTTAACGTACATACTGTATGACGGCAGTACCGCTATTTTTAACAGGGTTGACGTAATTGCGAATGAGTAATTAGTACTTAAAAATAGGTCATTGTAAATTAAAACTATGGCTAATTGGCTAGGCGAGCCAGAAAACAGAAAGGTTCTACAGGAAAATATTGAATTAATAAATGTTACATACTTTATGAATAACCAAATATTTCTCGAGACAACATCCTAACCTATTTCCGCTACGAGCATCGATCCGGTATTTTTTTGTGTTCATATCTAAGATTACTTAATACGATTACATGGTTACAATGACCAGTAATCAGATTAACCTTATACATAATTTCTCGACACTCACACGTTCGCATCGGAATATGTGTCAACTTTGACATTGGCGAAAAAATCGCCCGTGAAACATGGAAATCTTCACTAAATTGTCCAGACATCACCAGGATAGGACAGCGCATGCTTAACACCCATTCAGGAACGTAGCCAGAACGAGACAGCAATAGGAGTCAGAGGGAGACGGCTATAGGATTCCTAAAATTCAGGGAAAACCACTTCGGCTGCCGCACATTAAAACACATTAATGTTATGTCATTCGTTCAATTTTTAAAATCCGTCAACTAGAATACGTCACACATTTTTTGAAATTGGAACACTCGAATTCGAATTGCAACATTCCAATTTAAAATTAAAAAGAAAATGCGGCAAAAATTATCCGTCACTTTTTTTTCTTTAGCTAACGCGGCATCGCTGACGCCTTTACATTTGTCGGTCTGTTACTAACTGCATTAGACAGATTTTAGGTCACATGAACTGAACTAAACTAGTGAATTAAATAAAGGATAATTTACTTACGTGTGCTGCATTGACCACGGGGCGACATAAAACACTTAAGTCTATGCATTTGTTAAGAAAACCGACGATTTAACATGTAATAACGATTAGAACACACGGCACAGTTATAACCTGATTTCTTTACACAACAATTTATTTTTACACTAACTCTGTATGTGGTACGCGGTTAATTTTAAATAATTTATTTAAACACAGTAAGGTTGAAATGTGTATGGTTACTAGTTTCGTGGGGAAAAAAAATCAATTGCAGACGGTCCGTCGGGTGGCCATTTTGTCTCCGACTGGATAAGCAGGGCACTGTTTTCTACGCATGCGCGAAGAGCCGCCCAAATCTCTATGCTCGAATAGATGAGTACAACAGAATATATGGAAGACTTGAAACCCTCTTAACTCAATGTTACTATCGTCATTTTTTGAGGCTGGCCGGCTTTTTAACGGAACGTCTTTTGAAGAAAAGAATGGACATGTTCCATTTTTGATTTCTAACAATTCTGTTTCTCTTTGATGTACTCTAGTTCAAAAATAAAATGACGCACGCTTTTTAGGGTTAATTGAATAAAAATATTTTTTTTATTTTTACCCCCCACGTAATTTTGACGCGAAATAGAAAGATGAAAAACACTCAGACTTGTAAAATATCAAGAAATAAATCCATTTTCTAACATCAGTTTTGACAGACACACTTATTAGCCAATATTAAACTACCTTCATTCTCATTAGTGTCATACACTGAAAAATGAGCCAGCCATGAAGTTCAGTCAAGCAACATACTCGCCGAGTTGGGTATTCGCTTCTACTATGAGCTTCACCCAAATCAAGGTAGATGGCGCTGTTCACAGTTCTCGTTATTAATGACATAATAATATTATGAGACTGTTAAATAAAAAATACCAAAATTGAAACTGGTTATTACCCCTTCCTATATAATGATTATAAATACATAAACACGCTTTTTTCCAATGAGGTCAGAAACTACAGAACGCAACCTGCTACGATCCTTACATACTCCTTTTGCTTCGTTTACGTTCATAAATCTGGTCATACACGCAAACCGTTTGGGAGTACTACGCACCTGACCTTATTGAATAACGAAACCAGTATAAACTGACTTTACAGACCGTTAAAACTCCATACAAAGCTCGGCCAGCTCAAGGGAAAAGTTATACGTACCGCTAAAGATTTATTTATAAATCACTATCTACTTATAGCGTTAACTATATACTCGTGCATTCAATCAATAAAATAATAATTTTAGTTTTATGATAACATACCATCACGCCTGTATACGCCGAAGGGTTAAGCAGAAGTGTACCTGTAGTACACCCACATATTCGCCAGTTATGTTTAAGTCCCATGTAATAGAGGGCTAGTAATGAACGGCGAGCCTATTGCCACTCAACGGGGACTATTTCGGACTACTACGGGTGCAAGCACTACTGCTGACACGAAGTCGAGAGTTCAATTCCCGGTCCGCGCGTAGTGTTATTGGGATTTATGTCCCGTTTAGGAAACCTTTTGGTTTCCTGACATAGTTGATTATGTCCCGTTTGTTGGATTTTTGTATTATAAGCGTACATTTGTATGATTTTATTGGGACTCAAACGTATCTGGCGAAATGTATGCTTTTATTTATATCCTTCAATCCTTTTTTTTTCATCACTACAGCAAAAAATAAGGTTTGCATGACATATTATTTGACAATATCGAGCAGGTGGTTTGAAGAGATATTTGCGTACTGATAATTTACCCGACCCGCTCTTCGAACCCTAATGACAGAAGTCAGCAGCAGTACTGAGGGCCACTAGAACAATGCGTAGAGCGGGACGGAGCATGCGTTAATGTTACGCTTTCTTAGCCATAATTTGGTAACTTGTTCTGGTACAGAACTACTATAGTTAAACATAATGTCTTAACGATTAAATGATTTACGAAGGCGGAAAGTCTTTCTCCAAACCAGTGTATCTCAAAGTTGATCAGATGGTGACCCCTCTAACAGATATTTGCGAATTTGAAGCTCTCTCAAGTGTTACAAAAGGGATCAAAATCAAAATTCAATGATTCAAATTAGGCTGAGAGTCAGCACTTTTTGAACGTCAAAACGTTTACAAAAGACAGTCCCCCAAAACGCCCACCCTTCACCACTTCCTAGTGTTTTTGCTGGGAAGAAGAAGTAGCGGAACAAACTCCCCAGCAACAAATGAATGAAAGGCATGCAGCTGAGATGAGAATGCTGAGGGGGATGTGTGGAGTTACGCGAATGGATAGAATAAGAAATGAGTCTGAAAGTGGCGCCTGTGACCGAGAAGTTGTGTGGAAATCGGTTGTCATGGTATGGACATGTGATGCGAAGGAATGAAGGTCGTTTTATACCATAGGATAGGTATTATAAATTGACTTAAATACTGTTGTGACAAAAGTTGAATAGGTCACGTTGAGAGGATGAATGGAAGACGAATAACTATAGTTATTTATGAGACAGATGGAATGGGAGGGGACGCCCTAAAAGGGCATTCAGTGACCTTATTGGTGATGTTCTTCAAAACGATCAGGTGCGTAATACTCGCAACCGGCGTGCGTGTATGAAAGTAAACGAAGCAAAAGGAGTATGTAAGGATCGTAGCAGGTGGCGTTCTGCAGTTTCTGCCTACCCCCATGGGAAAGAGGCGTGTGTTTATGTATGTTAAATACTTCATAATAAACGTCTCATCGGAAGTCATTTCAAGTAAACAACAACAACAACAAACAACTGCATGACGAAGGAAAACCCACCACAAAACAAAACACAAGTCATTTGTTCTGGTTTTTTGTTTCTTAGAAAAAAAAACACTACTATTGCATAAAATAATAGGTCTTTACCTATGAAATTGCCGTTTTGTATGAAAAAATTTAAATGAATTTTTTTCATGTATTTTTTATTTGTATTAATCGAAGTAATCACCCATGCAATCAATGCATCTTTGCCAACGCAGTGGCAGTTTATTGATGCCCTTCTTAAAGAAATCAGCTGGACGGGAGGCAACAAATTCTTCAAAGGCATTTTGTACTGCCTCTCGGGTATTGAATTTTTTTCCCGCCAAGAAGTTATCCAAATTCTGGAAAAAGTAGTAGTCTGTAGGCGCAAGGTCTGGTGAGTAGGGCGGATGACGGAGAGCTTCCAACCCCAGTTCTTGCAACTTGGAGACCGTCTGCTGTGCAGTATGAGGTCGCGCGTTGTCGTGCAGGAGCAGCGGAGACGAGCGATTGACCAATGCTGGTTGGAGATGTGCCAGCTTCTCCATCATTGTGTTCAATTCTTCACAGTACACATCTGCAGTAATGCTCACCCCGTTTGGTAAGAAGCTGTGTTGAATCACACCGGCGCTAGACCACCAAACAGTGACCATCACTTTTCTTGGGGTAAGTTTTCGTTTAGGGCATTGTTTAGGTGCTGAACCAGGATCCAACCAACTTGCTGAGCGCTTGCGGTTATCAAACAGAATCCATTTTTCATCGCAGGTAACAATGCGGTTCAAAATTCCTTCATTTGTGTGTCTGTTGAGCAGTGCAAGGCACGTCTCGACGCGTACTTCGCGCTGGCGATCATTGAGTTCGTGGGGCACCCATTTGTCAAGCTTTTTTACCTTGCCAATTTGACGCAAATGGACCAATATTGTTTTGACGCTAACGTCGAAAGCTGCTGCTAATTCAGCCGTAGATTGTGTATCATCAGCTTCCACAATCGCCTTTAATTCGTCATTGTCGACCAAAGTCTTCGGACGACCGCGAGGTTCATTTTTCAGGTCGAAATTTCCAGAACGGAAGCGAGCAAACCAATAACAGGTAGTGCGTTGGTTTGTAGTGTTAGCTCCGTAAACGTCGTTGATGTTGCGTGCCGCTTGTGCCGCGTTGCTGCCACGACAGTACTCATATTCCATAATTACTCGAATTTTTAAAGTATCCATGATGACGAAAAAGATTTAAATGCGATGAAAATGTAACACTAATCAATAAACAAATGACTACTTTTGGAAAAAAAAATCCATGTTTTTAAAATAAAATTAATTTGAAATTAGAATTCTTAGCCAAACAAAAAATATTTTGATTTGAAATGGCCAGTACTGCAGAACGGCAATTTCATAGGTAAAGACCTAATATAAACAACAAGCTGTCCCGGCGTACTTCGTACGGTCTCAAAAGTTAAGTTACACTGCCATCTGCTAGAAATGTATGGAACTTATTATAGGAAAACATTTAATTTGCAATAATAAAAATATTGAGGTCAATAATCGCAATAAAAACAATCCTACCTTTCAATTTGGATAAAACTGCACATTTAGTGCAAAATTCTATTAAAATCGGCTTAGTAGTTAAGGAGTCCATAGCGGACACACAACGTGACACGCAACTTATACTTATATATTAAGATATTCCCAAAATTCTCACGAAACTTATAAACAACATAGCATAACATCATACCTGCATTCCCCGAAGGGTTAGGCAGAGGCGCACATATAGTAAACACCCACATTTCTCCATTTACGAGTATGTTTAAGTCCCATGTAATACGGGGCGAGCCTATTGCCGGCCACAATACCAGACTCCGGGCTGCTCTTGATAAAATTCCTTTTGGAAAAACTCAACCTGAGAATCGAAACCAAGACCTCACGCTCAGCAGTCGTGCTTGGGACCACTAGACCAACGCGGCAGACAATTTAAAAACAAATAAGTTCGAATTGTGTACGCTCACTTGGTTGAGGAACCGAGGTAGCGGCGCGTAGAGCTCCTCTTAGACGTCACGGGAGTTGTCAAACACCTCACCACCTGAGGAGGCACGCCGGCACCAGCCGGGGATTGCGGAAGGATCGTACGTTCCCACGACTCCTGGTGTATGTAGGTGTGACCAGGAACACCGGGGTGGTTTTTAGACGGTAAGAGTCTGACAGACCCTCAGGGCGGAGGACATCCGTGAGGATTTTCCACCTCGGAACAAAGCTAGAAAATGGCGCCGTTGCCAAAGTTCAAATATCTCATGTGTCTGTCATTTAATTGAGTCAGGCTGGAGTGAAATCAAAATAACTAAGCGCGAATTGTCATCAAAAGTAGACGAAGAGTTGTATAAGGAAAAACCAATTATAATGTTATATTATTGTAATTGTTCCCTGTATAAATCGGGATATTAAGGTTTTTTCCTGTTTTCACAGTGATGTTACGGTGACCAAATAACTTATTTCAGTAGGATATTCTGCTACGTGATGGAACTCCCTAAAATTATAAAATAAAAAAGCCTTTCTTTTCCTATAACTTTTAAAATAACGCTATAAATGTACAGATATTTTGTTTGTTTAGGTTTTTTGTTTTTGAAAAAGACGTTACCCCACACTAGGAATTTCTCCTGTATCGTGAATGCGTTTACAAACATTTAAATTCACATATTATACCCAAATAGTGACGACACGCAGTCTAGATGTGGAAAATCCTCATGGAGGGCTCTGTTAGACTCTTACTGTCTAAAAGCCACCCCGGTGTTCCATCTTACACCTACGCCGGGGGGCTTCCGCAACCCACTGCGCCACCCGTGCCGTCTCTTTGTTAGTAGTTTTGGTTGTCTTATGAGCTATGCTGTATGTCCTCCACGGGCGAAGGCCTCCTCCAGTTTCTTCCACTTGTCCCTGTCTTTTGCAATATTCTGCCTACCATTGCCTGCTGTATCTATCATGTCGTCAGCCCACTTTCTCTTCGGTCTACCTACTCTTCTTTTACCACCTAGCCCTTTCCAATATTATGTAGTTTTTGCTGTCCACCTGCCGTCCTTGAATCGTGATAAGTAACCAGCCCATTGCCATTTCTGTTGCCCGTGAGAGCATCATTTACCTTGGTTTTTCCTCATGTTCAGAATACTTCTCTCCATGGCTCTTTTGTTTGGCTCCTGTCACTAAAACTATATCATAATTGTATTGGTGAAATATTTTAAAAGTTCAGGTGTTAAGTACTAAAATCTTGGATATCAAGCAAAGTGAACAAACTTCTGCAGCATCCAAATATTTTATGTAAATGCTTTCTACTGTATATTCAAAAATTGTAATTAAGGATTACAATTATCTGGTTTTTTTTTGGTAATTAAAAATTTTTATAATTCTCGTTTATTCATATTTTTATATATTTTTAAATATTTAAATAAAAAGAAAAAACATTTAATAATATAAAAACATAGTAGCCCACCGGTATCGGGAGGCCTGACTGGTAGCTTGGACCCTCCAAGCTACCAGTCAGGGCTCCAGAGAGAGAAATCGCCTACAATACGCGCCGTGTCCAGAAGTACTTCTTTCTGAATCATGATCTTGATCCAGCTGCCTAACGATGGCCTGTGTTGGCCGAGGCTATTGGCTATTAAGCCATTGGCTGATATTTATTTTCTTTATTTATAATTACTTATATAATATTTACTTGTTAGATACATTTTTAAATATTTGAATTACAAAAATAAAGTTTTTTTTATTTATTTTTATTATTGTCAGTGTCACGGCACTGCATTTCTAATGGTCGCCAGTTTTAATTCAGGCTTACTGGAGCTGTAATAGGCACTGGATAAACTTCAGGGGCTTGCACCAACGATAAAAAATAATGCAATCAAGCTAACGAAGCCACGGGCAGCAGCCAGTACTCATAACAATAACATGTTTTTATTACGACATTCTTTATTTACGTAAACACTATAAGAAATTCTATTTACTCTCAATACCTTCAACCGCATAACTTGAAAACAGCAGCCATTTAAATGACGTATGTTGACGTTTCAATTGTTTTCAATAATTCCTTTACGAATGACGTATGTCAAATCTATCCGGGAATTATGGGAGAATTTATAGACACCGTAGCGAGCCGCCATTTTCAGTGTCTCCTTCTATATTATACTGTGCAGTTGTGATACTTTTTTTTTTGTATAGTTAAAAATATTTAAAAAATAAAAATGTTAATTCTCGTTTATTTGGTGGTCGTGTGTTCAAACTTCGTGTTTATTAAATCTGAAGGTGAGTTTATTATTTGTGTGTTACTCGTTCAAATCGGTTGAGGAAAAAATCATGTCGAAAAAGAAATTATTTGTCAAAATGTTTCTTATTGTATTGTTTGTGAGTGTCTGTTTATTTTTTTTGTTTAACAAAACTGAAGGTTAGTTGGTTTGTTTATTATAATATTTTGTTTTTTTTTACGAAAAAGAAACAAATAAAAATTATATATTATTGTTTGACTTTTTTTTTCTATATCTACAAGGGCTGCCGAACCGGAATATTTACGAATATTCTTTAGATATAAATTATTTGGCCTTCATTTAACCATTCTATTGGCTATAGAAATTTCAACAATGGGCTTATGATTTAAACGTGTGATACAGAATGTACAAACAGGGCAATCACGGTAATACCTACGCTTACCACACCACAATGATTAAATTATCATATTAATTATATCAAAGATTTTATAATGTATTTACTTTTCGGCGTTTGTCTATAGCATTTGTTTTCTTCTTTGTTCTGGAAAACAAATACCTAATATCTATTCAAATAAATACAATTGAATGGTCTGATTGTAATGTCAATCAATTTTTTATTGCCTTCCATATGTTACAAAGATGGTATATAACAAGTTAAAGATACTCGTACAATATGGATCCTATCGGGCACGTAAACTTAATGTACCAAACGCAATATCTAAAATAAAAGTAGCCTTAGTTATTCCTAATAAAAGTAGCTATCTGTCAGTGAAAGTACCGTCAAAATCGGTACAGACGTTTCGAAGATTTGCAGTAACAAATAGACACCGTGTGTCAATTTGTTACACAAAAACATAATTGTTTTTGAAACACACAAAAAAATAATTGTTTTTTATTTGTATAATTAACGTTTAAACTATCATGTGCATAACATAACATTACGCCTCTATTCCCTGAAGAGATGGACAGAGGTGCACTTATAGTAACACCCTCATTTCATATGCATTTAGCATAACACACATCCATACACACTCATTCACACACATGCATACACCCTCACACTAACACACATACACACGCATACACACACATACATGTACTCACCCTCTAAGTAACACACATTCAAACTCTCACAAATACTCAAGCATGCTGTTAAATCTAAGTTTTTTATTTATTGTATATTGATGTAGAAGAGCGGAGTGTCCTAATAGGTACAGGCATTACTTGCTTAAAAGGAGGCTCCAATCACCAAGTTATGTAAAACTTCTTTGATACAGAAATAAATATTTATTTATGTATTTATTATTATTTAGTAGGAGCTGTTTTTTTGACATTACAAACAGACACTTCAATTTAATTTATTTGTATATAGATAAGTATTTAATCGTAAACCCGCCTTTTCTGTACGAGAAGAGGCTTTTGCCCTGCAGTGGAGCAGTAACAGGCTGGTATATGTAAAATGTATAATTCGCTACCCTCTGCTACGCGGCTACGCCGTAGCAACGAGTGATTTTCGCTATCTTTTTTGTTATCACGGCAAGCACGAGCATCAGAGTTATTCTGTGCAAATCAAATCTCTTTGCTGAATTAATGTTTACATTCAGTACTTATAAGTAAGTAAGTTCTAATCATCATCATCATCCTCCTGCCCTTCTAATGTTAGGAAAAGAGTTCATTTCAAAGTTACTTCTCCTAACGTTTCGCAGGGAGATTTTTACAGAATAGACGGGTTGTTTCTATACAAGGTTGAAGAGACATTGACGTACATCCCGATACCATGGGTTCAGTACATTCTAGACCCTCCAGAATATAAACATCTCGTCGGTTTAGGACAAGCACAATAATAAGTGTACCATCGTTAGTGGGGCAACAGCACATTTACTCTCCAGGGAAAAGTCATCTATGAATAGATAGACATAATGCTTTTGTATGTAGTAGTAGTACCAGCCTATTACTGTCCCACTGCAAGACAAAGGCCTCTTCTCATACAGAGAAGGCATGAGCATTAATCACCACGCTTGCTCAAGACGGGTTGGCGATTTCAGACTTATATTAATTATATAAGTCCGGGTTTCCTCACGATGTTTTCCTTCACCGATGTCAGTGATGTCCAAGATAAACTTAGAAAGTACAAACGAATTGAAAAACTCACATTGGTACTTGCCCAGGATTGAACCCACAACCTCGTGCACAAGAGGCGAGGCCTAAACCACTGGGCCATCAGGCCATATTATTTATATATTTATTATTATTTAGTAGGAGCTGTTTTTTTGACATTACAAACAGACACTTCAATTTAATTTATTTGTATATAGATAAGTATTTAATCGTAAACCCGCCTTTTCTGTACGAGAAGAGGCTTTTGCCCTGCAGTGGAGCAGTAACAGGCTGGTATATGTAAAATGTATAATTCGCTACCCTGTGCTACGCGGCTACGCCGTAGCAACGAGTGATTTTCGCTATCTTTTTTGTTATCACGGCAAGCACGAGCATCAGAGTTATTCTGTTCAAATCAAATCTCTTTACTGAATTAATGTTTACATTCAGTAGTTATAAGTAAGTAAGTTCTAATCATCATCATCATCCTCCTGCCCTTCTAATGTTAGGAATTGAGTTAATTTCAAACTCACTTCTCTTAACGTTTCGCAGGGAGATTTTTACAGAATAGACGGGTTGTTTCTATACAAGGTTGAAGAGACATTGACGTACATCCCGAAACCATGGGTTCAGTGCATTCTAGACCCTCCAGAATATAAATATCTCATCAGTTTAGGACAAGCACAATAATTAGTGTCCCATCGTTAGTGGGGCAACAGCACATTTACCCTCCAGGGAAAAGTCATCTATGAATAGATAGACATAATGCTTTTGTATGTAGTAGTAATACCAGCCTATTACTGTCCCACTGCAGGACAAAGGCCTCTTCTCATACAGAGAAGGCATGAGCATTAATCACCACGCTTGCTCAAGACGGGTTGGCGATTTCAGACTTATATTAATTATATAAGTCCGGGTTTCCTCACGATGTTTTCCTTCACCGATGTCAGTGATGTCCAATATAAACTTAGAAAGTACATATGAATTGAAAAACTCACATTGGTACTTGCCCAGGTTTGAACCCACAACCTCGTGCACAAGAGGCGAGGCCTAAACTACTGGGTCATCATCACATGATTTTGTATAGTTTAAAGTAAAAAAAAAAACAGAAAATACAGTAGGAATTTGGATAAGAAAGTCAACCAAAATTTCAATGCGGGGTGTCCTATGATATCTCTTACTGAACTCATGTTTCCAGGCGTCGATATCCCTTCCACAGAAGTAAAGGTAATGGGGGAGCCCCATAAACATCAAGTACATTGGATTCCAACGACAAATTACCTCTATTACCATCACAATATAATTGTGACGTATTGATGAGTAGCTGTAAAAGGAAAACCATTATATTGTGGTAATACAGCTTCATTGTTATATTGTCAATATCTGTATTATATAAGGTGACTTTTCCCTAATGTGATGATAGAAGTAATATTATGGAATCGTTGATTTTCGTGATTATTCTACGAACGATGTACATAGAACGTAAGCGAAGCCAAAAGTAGTGTGATTGGTGATGCTCTTCAAAAAGGTCAGGTGCGTAGTACTCGCAACCGGCGTGCGTGTGTGAACAGATGTATGAACGTAAGCGAAGCAAAAGGAGTATGATAGGATGGTACAAAGAAATTTGACACAATGGGGTAGCTTGATGTGCTGGCCTCTGTACATAAACTCACGTATTTCTCCAGTGGGGTAGGCAGAAACTGCAGAACGCTACTTTTTACGATACTTACATATTCCTTTTGCTTAGTTGACGTTCTTACATCTACCTCGTGGTATCACGTAGCGCGTCGATATTATATATATATATATATTGCTGGACAATCCACACAGCATCATCTAGCCCCAAGTTAAGCAGAGCTTGTGTTATGGGTACTAGACGACTGATATACTTAATACAATACATACATAGATAGATATTTTTTTATTATACATAGCAAATACCCAGAACACCCGGAACAAATCTTTGTAGATCGTACAAACATTTGTCCCAAGGCGGAAATCGAACCCCGTCCGTCCTGCGACGCCTGCGACGCAGATGGTTGCCCATCTGCGTCGCAGGCGGACCTTCGCCCGCTGCGCCAAATAGGTCGTCGATCAGATCGATCAAATATTAAAAGAAGACGATTGGGGTCTTCGACACATACAACAAATGCTTGCCAACAGCAATACATTATTTGTCACGGCCGTTGGCAGCCAACAAGACCCATAGTCGATAACCACAAAAAAGTGACTGTTACAATCGTCCCATTTATCGTCGACGTCCAAAGTTCCCTTGCAACAAAACTGTGGTTCTCTATTAATTATACCTACATTCAAGTGTGTTCTAACCGCTGTTACTATCCTGGAATTGACCACGTCACCCAACGGACGCTGGCTGTCGCTGACTACCAGCGCTGTGGCTTGCACACGTCATATGTTGTAGCTTTGTGAGTGCTGAGCGATATACGTTTTGCGAGGGTCTGACGCATATTTACCCATTTGTTTATTTTTTATTGATAAATGATTTTCCTGTAAATAGGTCTTTACAAACACGTCAACATGACAAATATTTATTTAAACTAGGTTTGAGTTTCGCTATCTAACTAATATGAGAAGAAACAATGAAAGAAACACTTCTTCCCAGCAAAAGCACTAGGAAGTGGTGAAGGGTGGGCGTTTTGGGGGCCTGTCTTTTGTAAACGTCTTGACGTTCAAAAAGTGCTGCTCCTGAGCCTAATTTGAATAAATGAATTTTGATTTTGATTCGAGAGATCAGACCTTTTTAAAGTCCAGACATTATCTTGGTTAGATCATGTGAAGACCGTGCAGATTAGTGAGTGAGATGGTCTTTTGAGGAAAGAGCCATACAGATATGAGTCGACATGTTCATTCAGTGCAAGAATTTGTCAGAAATTGTAGAGCTCAACTCAGAACTAAGGAGCTCACGCGGTATTCGTCATTTTACGGACTTATAACTCATTTTGTTTTATTATTTCCTTCTTATTGAGTCATCAGTGTTACTATGTCCCTCCCAATTTATATGAGGTCGACGCAGCATGTCTTCTTCTTCGCTACATCACTATTTACCGTCATCTCCTTCCTAGCCATATCATCTTTACACAATCCATCCATCGCTTCTTTGATGATTCTTGATCTCCCTCTACTCTTGTAACCCTCCACATTCATGCTCAAAACTTTCCTCACAACATGTTCCTCATTACTTCGCATCACATGTCCATACCATGACACCCGATTTCCACACAATTTCTCGGTCACAGGCGCCACTTTCAAACTTCCTCTTGCATACTCATTTCTTATACTATCCATTCGCGTACACACATGGAAATGTGTACCATTCTCATCTCAGCTGAATGCAACTTTTAGCCTTTCCTTCATCCCTTTTGTGGGCCAACATTCTGATCCACACAAAACAGCAATTGTATCATTGTTTTATAAATCTTCCCCTTAGGTTTAAGGGGAGGGACTCGCAGGATCGAGTCAATACGTTTGAATTAAAACTTTATAGTTTTGGTTTAAGTGTAAGCAATGGTATCCGTTCAAAAAAGTATATAAAAATGAGTAAACACCCAGTGGCGGTATTAGTTGTTGGTTGGAACGGGATAAATCATTGAGTCTTGTCTGATCCGTCATAGAGTTCGGTCCTTACAACTAGTCAGAAGCCAAGCAAGAAATAGGTTGCTGGTAGTCTGGCAATCAGTTTTGCCAAGGGGTATCTGTGGATGGGTGACCGTGCGTCACCCATAGCGAAACTCCTCCGTGCCACGGAAAGCACGTTAAGCCGTTGGTCCCGGCTGACATTTTTAGATCTTTGACAGTCGTTATGAGTAGTCAGAAGCCCGAAAGTCTGACAACCAGTCATAGCAAGGGGTATCGTGTTGCCCAGTAACCGGGTTGTGGAGGTCAGACAGGCATTCGTTCCATGTAAAATACTGGTACTAAGCCGCAACTGGTTAGACTGGAAGCCGACCCCAACATAGTTGGGAAAGGGCTAGGCAGTTGATGATATTCATAGCGTTAAGGTTAGGCAATGATTCATCGAAAGACATCCTAAACGTACATACTTTACAATACAATACGTTCTGGAGTAATTCGTAGTAATCTTTATTGGACAACAATTAATTTAACCACAATATAGCAACAATACAATTATGATGCGGATCGGATAAATAACGGTTCGAACAAAAGAAAGACACAGAGACAAAAACACATCTGCCGAGCCTTTTCCCAACTATGTTGGGGTCGGCTTCCAGTCAAACCGGATGCAGCACCAGCTGAAAAACAGTGTTTTACATTGAGCGACTGCATATCTGACTTCCACAACGGAGTAAGTGGGCACCACAATACCCCTTTGTACGACTGGTTGTCAGACTTTCTGGCTTCTGGCTACACGTAACGACTGTCAAAGATCTACAAATCACAACCGGGACCAACACTCTTTCCGAGGTACGCCGTTGACGGCAAGACATAGCGCTCATTTATTAACATTGACATCTGTATTTTTGTTTACCCATGTTCTACAAATAAAATACTTGAATTTGAATTTGAATTGAATTTGAATTTGAGGCATGGAATCCTCCTCCTCTCGCCGTGTAATAAACGGTCACCCATCCACACACTGAACTTTTCAAGCGTAGCTTAACCTTTGATCGACCTGTGGCTGTTTTTATTTAGCCACGAGTTCCCCTTTCTAGAGCTGATGTCAGTTGTAAATATCAATTGTCTCATAGTTTAGTTTTAACGAGGAAATCGATACTGTATTTTATTTACTCAAAAGTGATAGGGAACGCCACAATAAAACAATAATAACTTGAAGTGATTCATAAACATATGCTTTGTATAATTCAATTGTATGCACTGAATATACCTATTCGTGATATAAGGGGAACATTATGGTCAAGAAGGAAGTAATACTGAGAGGATAGCTCTCATGGTGAGCTGTCCACAAGTGCAGAGACCAGCACATCAAGCTACCCCAATCTGTCAAATTTCTTTGATACAACTTTTAACACATGAAGAAATAAAATAAAATAAATAATAATCACATCATTATCAACGGGAAGAGTTCCCAGAAGGCTGGCAGCATTGCCACGTTGAATGGCAATCCTGATTCTTTGGCCAAAAAATACCCTATTCGAGGTACCCCACTCGGACGACGTTGAGTGACCCGGAGGGGTTCGCCAGTTACTGAGCTATTCCAATACGAGTTTGCTCATTAGCAGCCCGGAGTCTGCATTTGTGTCCGGTTAGTGGCAATAGGTTTGCCCCCTATTACATGGGGTTCATCTATTATAAATGTAGGGGCTTTTGGTCACAACACCACCATGCCAGCCCCATCATAACCTAATTCAATAAAAGCTTTACACTATTCAGATTTCGAAACCTTATCATCATCCTCTTGCCCTTATCCCAATTTCATTTGGGGTCGGCGCAGCATGTCTTCTTCTCGCTTCTGTTGCCATTTCTCCAATCTACCCTGGATCTCAGGTCCATCTTCACTGACAAGGACAATGTCGTCGGCAAATAGCATGCACCAGGGTGCCTCTTCAAAACCTTATATACTCTTTTATAAAGTAAGATAGCTGCATTCGAGACAGGCTCTGATAATATGCTTTGAACAAAACCAACATATATCAAATTAATTTTGAAGGTATCGTCTCTCTATCAGCTCGGGTCCTCGCCTGTCTAGCAGCTCGGGTCCTGACGCACACCACAAACAAGTGATGGACGTCCTCCATCGTATGACACAATTCAAATAAACATCCATATGTGTTGTAGTACAACTTAGCCTAATGTTAGTATTAAATTAAACTATAGTAATAAACAACCAATGATCAACTGTACGAACAGATCAATGGTACATTAGTTTATTTTAATAAGTGAGTCTGGACACTTATCCACCTTTGTAAGAGGGGAGAGTCCCTCCTCTGTCAACACATTCAGGATGCCATTGGAGGAAGAACGCAGGCGCAATAAATACTTTTATAATTTTTCTCAATATTTACGTTTCTTTTACAGATATTGATTATATCAATGTAGATGTGAAAAAAGGTGAAAACTGTACTACCAAGACAAACAGCTATACACTAACGGAAGGACATAATGTAACTCTGATTGTTACGGCCCCCCATCTTTACATCAACCACGGCTGGTAAGTTCTTCGACCACGCGAAGAGAATCAGGGATAGGGTGTAGAGTTTCTCATTTACCATTGAATAGCGAGGATCCTCCCACCAGACGGGTGATGTGTCAAGTCGGCTTCTTTGTAGATACTCCCTTTTCCCGTTACTAACCCATTCATCATCATCATCTTCCTGCCCTTATCCTAATTTATTTGGGGTCAGCGCAGCATGTCTTCTTCTTCCATACATTTCTCAGTCACCTCCTTCCTATCCATATTATATACACCCCCTACTTTTGTATTATATATAATATATACCCCCTACTTTTGTAACCCTCTATGACCGTTAGAAGCCCATTATTCCAGTTGAATGATAGATTAAGGAGAAAATAACGTTGTGGTTTGAAAGAAGATGTAGCGACAAAAAATGAAGAGGGTATGCTCAGATGGTTTGGTCACGTTGAGAGGATGAGTGAGAGACGACTAACAAAAGGTATTCATAAGGCAGATGTGAGCGTAAACGCCGGGAGGGGGGCCCTAGAAGGACTTACACTAACTACATTGGTAATGTAGGTAGGTAGGTGTTGGTAGGTAGGATTGGTAATAAAAGGTCAGGTGCGTAGTACTCGCACCCGGAGTATAATATGACCGTAAACGAACCAAAAAGAATATGTAAGGACCGTAGCAGGTAACTTTCTGTAGTTTTGCCTATCTCCACGGGAAAAATTCGTGAGTATGTATGTATTTTTCCTGAACTGCACAGCTGCGAGACACAATTTTTTTTGTAGTGAAATCTTTTTAAGCCTTCTTGAGCGATTTTTGGTAAGGGCAGAACTTATGAGTTCGCTTCACCGACTTCCTAATGTCGTCGTAACTGACTTTTATAACAACATTTTAAGCTATCACTACTGTCAGCACGAGACAGCACGGTTGGCGCAGTGGCTGAGCGATCGATTGCTGCGCCGCGTGTCGTGGGTTCGATTCCCGCACGGAACAAATATTTGTATGGCCTACAGATAGTTGTTCCGGATCTGGCTGTTCGTGTATGTGACTTTAAATGTTTGTAAACGCACCCACGACACAGGAGAAATTTCTAGTGTGGGGCAACGTTTTTTTTTTAATAATAATTTAAATAATAAATAACTGTCGTCAGTTGTTTTTTCTATATTAAAAACAATAATTGAAAAAGGACCTTTCTTTCCAGGGCATACCGTATAAGTCCGACTAGCACACAAGAATTATTCTACAATGTTAGTAGGCTAGGACAACAACAACAATATGGACAAGGACAATATGGGCAAGGACAATCTGGAGACACGACGTACGCAAGAATAGTTAAAGTAAGTGTATAAACAAAGTAGTGTTGCCGACGTTGGAGACGCTACACAACTACTAAAAAAAAACAAAATCAAAATCGGTTCATCCGTTCGGGAGTTACGATGCCAAAGACAGACACACACACAGACACGTCAGACTTATAGCACCCCGTCGTTCTTGCGTCGGGGGATAGAAATGAGACAAAAGACAAGAAACCTGCCGACTGCAGCTGATGCCTGCAGTCTGGTACGTTTTCACGATCGGGCGACATATTGCCTACTGCCTTCTCCTGCAGTCGTCTCCAAAATCATTTCTTTAGGCGATTGGCACACTGCACCGCATCCTGCAGTGGGGTGCGTGGCGACGAACGACGAACACTGCGCGTGAATGCAATTTGCTGTGTGTTCTGTACAAACACAGGTGCTTGCAAACAACGCACGAACACGCACTCCTGCGCTCGTAATCTTCAATTCTAGGTCAACCGGAAGTACCGGTTTTGGGCCGCAAACCTATTTGGTAGTTCCCGTTGACCTAGATCACGAAATTTGGCGAAAAAACAAGGTCTTACAGCACAAAAAAAAGAAAACTTAAAAAAAAAAGATGAAAATTATGGGTAGATACGGTACCCTCAGCTCACGAGCTCGACTTGCATTTGTTTATATTAATAAATTTCTATTTGCAGACAGCTGTAGTCGACAAATCTATGGAAGGGATATGGGAGTTCAAATTTCTATATCAAACAATGACTGATGGTGTTATACCGACCGAACATTCGCCATTAGTCGCGTACAATGATAAAAACTATACACAGGCGATGTGCAGAACTAATGTCAAAATAGGTATGGAAAATTATGATTTTAAAGAAGATTTTTGTGTGAAAACTACTTAAAGGGATCGTCACCGTATCAACTGGAGCCGTGCAGTATTCTATGTATGAAAGTCCCTACTGCAACGCACACTAATCGGAATCGTAAAGGTAGCATTCGGTTCTTCGGCGACCGCGACAAGCGACTGCGACCAGCGACTACGCGACCATGGTCGCCTGTCGCAAGGCGACCATACTTTCGGATGTCAGCGACCGCGACATCGCCAGTCTTCCCACAGTTTTTATGTGTGAAGGTTGTGTTCTATTGTAGTACGATATGTCGGACAATTTCTCCGGAGCGAAAAAAGTTATTCAACAGCTATTGGAGGATGAGGAAGATGATGATAATCTTATCATGTTATTATCTATACCTCCGGAAAAAAGGATGAAGATCGACATTTAGATGCGCTTCTCGCCTGCGTCGCGCGACGGCACCGGCTCGGGAGCGACCGGGTCGCGGTCGCCACGCCGCCCCCTGGCCCCGCCGCGTCGCGTCGCGGGATTTGTTTAGTGCTCCATATAAATTAATACTAAGCACTAAGCAGTGGGTCGCGCGACCCAATCGCGGTCGCGGGTCGCCGTCGCGCGTCGCTGTCGCTCGTGCCCTGTATGAGAAGAGGCCTTTGCCCAAAAATGGACCTTGTCCCTTTGTAATAAAGTTCAAATACTATCAAAGAAGTTTGACGGATTGGGGAGCTTGACCTGCTCGCCTCTGTACCTTTGTATGAGGTACAAAAGGCCGCACGTCTGATGTAACTGAACCAGTATAAGCTGATCTCGTGTTCTATTGAAACTTCGTAGTACGCTAGCCTAGCTTGAGGTCAAAGTGTTACCACTGCCGTGCGGCCTATTATGAATTAAATATACTTTATTAATAATTCCATAACTGTAGAATTGTTTATGATTAGAAAAGTACCACCTTGTTTCAGTATCCCCGAAGCCAGCAGCATCAAGTAACGGTAAGTTGTTTTCAAGTTATACAACCATCATCTGCCTAGCCTTTTCCCAACTGTGTTGGGGCCGGCTTCCAGTCTAACCAGATGCAGCTAAATGCCAGTATTTTACATGGAACGACTGCCTATCTGAACTCCACAACCCTGTTACTTGGCAACACAATTCCCCTTGGTAAGATTGGTTGTCAGAATTTAGGGATTCTGTCTACCCGTAACGACTATCAAAGATCTACAAATAACAGCCGGGTCACCCACCGAAGGACTGACCTCGGCAAGCGCAGCTTAACTTTTGATCAACCCGCTATCCACGAGCTCCTTTCAAGTTACACAATATGGTGGATAATGGACAATGGGGCATAAACTCTTTTGAAGCTAACCTTTTTTTTTTGCAAAGGTTGCCCCACTCTAGTAATATCTCCTGTATTGTAGGTGAAGTTACAAACATACAAATCCACATACACAAACAGATGGACCCGGAACAACTACATGTAGGCCATACAAATATTTGTTCCAAGCGGGAATCGAGCCCGCGACACGCAGCGCAGCAGCCAATCGCTCAGCCATAGCGCTAACCATGAAGTCATCTTTTGCGTTGCTACGTCACGTCCTGTGGGAATTAACGAGTTAAAAATGGTATTTTTTCAGATTCAAATAACACAACTCTCATCATTGCGTGTGTCGTGGGCACAATACTTGTGGCCATCATCATAGCCCAAACTGCATATATCATAATCCTCAAAAATCAAGGTAAGTTCTACAAAATTTTACAAAAACCAAATTTTTCGTATCGAGTGATACTAAAGTGCCATCCCGTCTGTATTCCATGAAGGATGAAACAGAGGTGTACACTCCTATGTATTTTGATAGTTATGTCTTGGTACTTTGTAATGGGGGGCAAGCTTATTGCCATCAATTACTGGGCATACCAGTACCAGTACCAGCCTATTACTGTCCCACTGCAGGGCAAAGGGTTCTCCTCATACAGAGAAGGCACGAGCATTAATCACCACGCTTGCTCAAGACGGGTTGGCGATTTCAGACTTATATTAATTATATAAGTCCAGGTTTCCTCACGATGTTTTCCTTCACCGATGTCAATGATGTCCAAGATAAACTTAGAAAGTACATATGAATTGAAAAACTCACATAGGTACTTGCCCAGGTTTGAACCCACAACCTCGTGCACAAGAGAGAGGAACCTACTGGGCTATCATGACATGTATGGGCTGTACTGGGCATACAATCTCTAGAAAAACCTTATTTTTTGCATAAACTGACACATACTACGCGAATGTATAGAATAAGTAAAGAGGATGTAAGAGGAAGTCGGAAAGTGGTGCCTGTGACCGAGAAGTTGTGTGGAAATCAGTTGTCATGGTATGGGCATGTCATGCAAAGGAATGAGGACCATGTTGTAAGGTAAGTTCTGAGTATGAATGTGCAAGGTTACAAAAGTAGAGGGAGACCAAAGAAAAGATGGATAGATTATTTGAAAGATGATATGGCTAGAAAAGAGGTGACTATTGAGATGACGGCAAGTACAGTTGTATGGAAGAAGAAAACATGCTGCACCGACCCCTAATAAATTGGGATAAAGGCAGGAAGATGACGTGTTATAGTACTTGTGTATACCGTAGTGCACCGCATTATTTGACACATTGCGACGTTGGCGTACAGCGCATTCGTTTCCTATTCACACTGTATTTTTTCTTCTATTTTGTTGTAAATATTGTGCACGTCGTCTGTATTTAACGTAAAAACTGGTCCATGTCTCTGTTTTCTGTTATTTGTAAATGTTTGTGGCTGTTGTTGATGTGCCTTTATAATATTCAATAAATAAATCTGTGTGTGACAAAATGGCGTCTAAAAGATTAATGGCAATAGCCTCGTCCTCTATTACGCAGGATTTAATCTGAGACTTAATTATCCACAAATCTACGTGATAAAGAGTTTTAGAATGTAAGAACAGACCTCCTAATTATTTATTTTTATTCCAGCTCAAAAACTGATCACACTGAACACACATAACAACTTGTCAAAGAAAGCTGAACCTGTACCCAATGATACTGGTAAGAGAAGTGTGATCTTAAATGTCTATACTCTACAAGGTATAAGGCGATTGGCACACTGAACCGCATCACGCAGTGGGGTGCGCAACAACGAATGACGAACACTGTTCGTAAATGCGTTTCCCGTGTGTTGCACTACGCGTGTTTTCTGTACAAACACAGATACTTGAAAACAACGTAAGAACACGCACTCCCGCGCTACGCTGCGTGATGCGGTGCAGTGTGCCAATCGCTTAACAGAATAAACGCAAATCTTCTTTTTGTTTCATTTTCTTTTTTTATCAATAAACTTTGCCCTACACTAGGAATTTCTCCTGTGTCCTAGGTGCGTGTACAAACATTGAAACTTACATACACGAACAGCCAGACCCGGAACAACTACCTGTAGGCCATTCAAATATTATAGTTCCGTGCGGGAATCGAACCCACGCGGCGCAGCAGCCGATCACTCCAAGTGCTATCATCACTGAAAATTCTGAAAGTACTTTGATCATAATTGACTTATTATTAATTACTGAATCGATTTCAAAAACTTTTAATTATCACCTACCTACCCAATTCGCAACAATATTGGGATCAGCTTCCAGTCTAACCAGATGCAGCTGAATACCAGTACTTTACATGGAGCTACTACCTATCTGACCACCACCACCCAGTTACTGGGCAACACAATGCCTCGACAAGACTGGTTGTCAGACTTTCAATACTATACCGGCTTGTCGTGGTGACTATTTTTTTTAATATTTCAGCTCGCTACTGTTCAAATCCTGGCCAGAAGATGATGAAGATACCCACACCAATGGATGACGACAATCGGGACAGCGTAATCTACGAAGCACCGAATATTGAATTATCTAGCAGTGGTAAGTGGATCCATATTCATGAATCAGAATAGTAGATATCGTAAGCAATATGTCTTTGTAAAGTTCTCAGCAATAAGTCTTTGTAAGAGCTCGTTCTGGAAATTGCAGACGCCAGCACATCAAGCTATACCAAAATATTAAAGTTTCTCAATTGAACATGAACCTTATTCTTTTTTTAATAAAGTTATAAAACTTCCAAAGAAATTGGAAAGATTGGGGTAGCTTGATGTGCTGGTCTTTGTACCACCGTACCTATTTCTGCCGCCAAGCGGTGATTCTGTATTCCAGTTTACATGATATGACTCCCGGTGTAATTACAGGCATATTATAAATTGCAGAGTGAAAAGAGTCTTTGAAAGAAATTTTTTATTTTATACCTCGAATTCTCGTCTCACCTAAATTTCCACAAGAACACAAGAAATTTTTACAACATTCCTCAGACCCATTATAAAAATAAGAAAAAGGACCAAGGCTGGCACGAGGTAGCGAAAGAAGAGAATATTTGGAAGGAATTGGGGAGCCTTCTGCCCAGCCTTTGCCATTTGGACAAAGCATAGATTAGTAAAAAAAAAAACCACTGTCGAGAAAAACGCATACTATCTTAACAAAATGTATGTAATAATCCACCAATGTCGGAAGCAGGGTTCAAGCCATCAGTGGGTGTGGCTCCAGAGACAGGAACCTCCTCACATTGCGAGCCACATCTAGGAATAGTGCCTTCTGCACCAGGCCCTTGATCCAAACATGCAATGAGAGCTTTCAGATATGCTTGTCTAGGCTTTCGGCCATCAGACCATTGGCCATCACGACGATCGGCACAGTGACAGCCGAGTTCAGATTCCACTGTATGTCGACAACCTCGTGTGCCGTGGTGTATGGAAACTGGGCTTAACCTAGTTGTAAACACCCCTTTGTGGGTATTGGCCTAGCTCTGTTCTATCTCGTGCTTGATATGGTGGGAAGTGGAAATTTTGTATTATTCTAACTCCTCAGGTGTTTATTTCTGATTAATCTCGTTTCGGGGTCCAAGAAAGTGTGAAGATGAATGAACCCCGTCGAGCTTCATTGTCTCGACGGCTTTCTGGTGGTCGCCACTGTTGATTATGATTTTCAAGAGGTTTGGGAAGATATTTGTTGTAAACATAGTTACTATTTTATTCGCAGCACGTATGCCGATGCACCCACCAGAGCCTCCAGCATTAACCACCATGCCTCGTAAGTACTCTTCGATTCAGGTGACTAAATATCCCATTTTTAAGGGTAGGTACTGCCACAGCAGTATGGCTGCTACAGCCCTAGCTTTTAATCAAGGTAGAGCGAGGTTGTCTTTTAACGCCCTATAGACGACGATTTCAAGTAGATTAGACTGTCCTTATCATATGTAAATGGTCTGCCACAGCAATGTCGCACACATTGCTGTGGCAGACCATTTACATATGATGTCCCACGTAAGACACCTGTAATTAATCATGCATCAGGTTAGACTGGAAGCCTTTTTTTCCAAGGTGGAAAATCCTCTTGGATGTCCTACACACCTACGTCGGGGTCACTGGAACGTACAATCCTTCCGCAACCCCCGGATAGACTGGAAGCTTTCCCCAAGACAGCTCTAATTATAACTCCTTATGCCTCCAGGTACTCCCAGACCTGAACACAATATCAAAATTGGTCCCCAAGCAATGCTGGCATCAGCACTCAACAGTCCTGCACGCAGTCCTATGTCAGACAGCCTCCCACCTAACTTCCAGAAACCAAAACAATTTGGTAAGTACCACCATCTTAATAATTCTGTCAGCTTAGAACTTGCTTAACCCTTTCGCTGCCCAGTTCAAAAATACGTTATTTAACTTGTAAGTCATAATGTTTGGCAAATTACATTATGCGTAGGTACATGGTAGGGGGGGATGGGTATGTTCACATCTCATCTATAGCTTTTTACATGTACGATTCGGGAAGCGAGTTCTGGGACATGAACAAAACAAATTTTTCGACCCGGGAGCCGGGTGCTGGGCACCGAAAGTGTAAAGAGGTTACCAACATGTGGAAGATGAACTCAACGGCTTTAGTGCCAATAGTCGTGAGATAAATTATCGCTTAACAGCTGGGTAAGAGTCAGATGCTGAAAGCGATCGTCGACACGGCACGCATTAAGAGAAAGTTCCCCAATCTAGATCCCTAATCGCCGTTAGCTTAGGTCTTACCACATCGCTGCAGGTGGAGCGATATTTGCGTACCTTCACATTTTTTCAAATAATATTGTTTTTATTTGTATTTTCAAGTGTAATATCGTCCAAGTGACGTACCGTTTACGTCAAAAGTAGGCTAGGCTAACCCTCAAATTTGTTGCGAGAAGATTACCAACCGATAACGTAAAATTACCTAGTTGTTGGTCAAATTAAATTAGTTTCCCGTGCGTGATGTAGAGGCGCTGTTTCAATCTAAGTACAAATTACGTTTTTGTTTGGTAAAATTCTCGCAAGAAATTTGTGTCGGAGCTACTTCATTTTTTATTGTTTTTTCATTAATACGACGCAAATACGCAAATGTTTATTCGTAATTGTATACACCGATTATTAGTAATAATACACTTTATTACTAATAATCAATTTAATTTAAAATTAAAACAATTAAAAAAATTTAAACTAATATTATTATTTTATTTTTTTTTGACGACCGATGTGGCGCGGCGGGCGAAGGTCCGCCTGCGACGCAAGAGGTTGCGGGTTCGATTCCCGCCTTGGGACAAATGTTTGTACGATCTACAAATATTTGTTCCGGGTGTTCTGGGTATTTGCTATATATAATAAAAATATCTATCTATGTAATGTATTGTATTAAGTATATCAGTCATCTAGTACCCATAACACAAGCTCTGCTTAGCTTGGGGCTAGATGATGCTGTGTGGATTGTCCAGCAAAATATTTATTTTATTTATTTATTTATTTATTTCTCGAGTAAAGAATTACTGTGATAAGTATAACCATTATTTATTACGACTCGTCTTCATGGGGGTAGGTAGAGCTTTGCATGGCTACTACAGATGTCTATGTACCTAATAGACATACAGACTTTCACAACAAACCGTGACTTAGCCCTGGTTTCTGGAACGTCAATTATCGCAAAATTAATGTGATTAATTGTCTCTCTACTGATCTAGTATTTCATTAGCCACATTTCATAAATCAAGCACCATTGTAATCGCACGTAAGTTTAGCATGATTAGGTACTATTGAGGATATTTCATTATTTAAAACATTTACCTTATCCCCTGGATATCTAGACCATCTAGTTACTAATGATACAATTCAAATTGTATTCATTGATCATGCCTATCGACGATGAAGTATCAATACGTAATGAGTCTTTAATACCAATCAATTTAGATGAACTCGTGGCTAAATAAAAACAGCCTATATATATCGTGCTTATCGAGACTCCTCCGTGCCTCAGAAAGCACGATATTGTTAGTTGATTTATTTATTCATTTCAATATTGTAATAGGTACACAGGTAAAAATAGATATATGATAAATATAGAAAATAATTGTGCTTCTATAAACCGCCATAACGGCATACAATAGGTACAATAGAAAATACAACAGACAAAAATAACAGTGTTATTATAGTATTTATAATATCATCATCATCATCATCAGGCCATATTAGTCCACTGCTGGACATAGCCCTCTCCTAATGAGCGCCATAGCGCCCTGTCTTCAGCTTGTAATATAATATACGAGTTATTTGACGACCGATGTGGTGCGGCGGGCGAAGGTCCGCCTGCGACGCAAGAGGTTGCGGGTTCGATTCCCGCCTTGGGACAAATGTTTGTACGATCTACAAATATTTGTTCCGGATGTTCTGGGTATTTACTATGTATGATAAAAATATCTATCTATGTAATGTATTGTATTAAGTATATCAGTCATCTAGTACCCATAACACAAGCTCTGCTTAGCTTGGGGCTAGATGATGCTGTGTGGATTGTCCAGCATTATTTATTTATTTATTTTATTTATACCGACGGGGTATCTTAAATAATAATCAGTATCGAAATCTGGCAAAACATAATTTACCGAATAATATGAGTTTTTGTGAGGGCGCTTTGGCGCTCATTAAGAGAGGGCTATGTCCAGCAGTGGACTAATATAGCCTGATGATGATGATGATGATGATGGCGAATTTTTTACTAAAGAGGGGGTTTTACACCTCACTCCCCCCACAAACCTGAGGTGGCTCGCAGAGGCAGGCTGGCACTAGCCGGGGAGCATGGAAGGCGAACTAGTTGCTATGATCCCCGGTGCAATTGTAGAATGGGAACCACGGGGTGGTTTTTAGTCGAAGAGTCTGACAGACCCCTCTGCCCGCCCCAGGGCGGAGGACATCCATGAGGATATTCCAGCTCGGAAACAAAAAAAAACTGGGCAGCCCACAGCCTTGGTTTTCAGTATCTATGTAAATATGTACCAGAGATAAGAAGAGAGATTAATAAGCACTTAAAAATGCAGTTTACCGACTGTTTTTATTTTCAGAACGTGAAGTCAGCGTGGCAAACCGTCCTCGACTGCCTCTGCCTCATCCGGGTCACCCTCACAACAATGTCATGTTTCAAGAAGTCTATGAAGGTAAGTCCCACCAACCAACCAACCCAACAAGCTCAAACAACCCAAAACAAACCAACCAACCTGTTAACCATCATCATCATTCTCCTTCCTTTAGGGAGCGTCCATTAATTACGTGAGATGTTTTTGAAGTTTTTGACCCTCCTGGTGAAATGTCGTGAGAATTGACTCAACCCCCGCCGTCATAAAATTTAAAAAATCTGTGATTCTAGTGTAAATGCGTTAAATTCATAAAAATGCTTGATATTTTTATTAATCCTTAATATTTTTAAAAATATTTTTTTTGGTAATTTCCCTGCATTTCTCGGGGGAAAAAAACGTAACTCTTCTTCTTCCATACATCCCTATTGTCCTACACATCAATAGTCACCTTCTTGGCCATATCATCTTTCAAACAATCCGGCAATATAATAATATTTTCGACGGTACGGTTGGCGCAGTGGCTGAGCGATAGACTGCTGCGCTGCGTGTCGTGGGTTCAATTCCCGCACGGAACAAATATTTGTATGGTTCCTGGCCTGGATGTTTGTGAATGTGTGCACCCACGATACAGGAGAAATTCCTATAGTGCGGCATCGTTTAAAAATATACGTATTATTGTATGCTTGTTCACAGATATGGACACTGAAGATAACACTTATGAACCACCGCCAATCATCAACACTATGCCGCGTAAGTTATCTAAATACTTCTGGCTGAAATCCTCTCCTTTTGCAGTACTGGTCCATCTTCTTTTCAAACTCATATTCAATTAGGAAAATCTATCAGTGATATATTAGTAGCTTGATGCGCTGGCGTCTGCACTAAGATCTAGAACTGAGAAAATTTTCTTTCAGCTTCTCTTTTAAGCAAAATCTCCCTTCGGCCCTGCATCCCATTGTATGTTTTTATGTTTATGTACACTGATATATCATTTTGCACTGCAGCTCGTCTCCCAACCCCTCCAAAGAAAGTTCCTACGGGCAATCTTTTGGATGTAAAAGAAAATACGCTGAAGTTGAGACAAGTGAACAAGCCACCAGTGACGCAGAAACCGCAGAGGCCTCGATCCAGTAAGTGGTACCATTTCTTCAGCTTGGACTGCTTTATTTATTTAAAATAGTTTCACCAATAGCTATTGTGTACAACATATTTTAAATATATATAGGTTTTGTAGTCCTGGACTTACTTGACAAAGTCGCCAATTACTGGTTAACCAGCATTCATAAAAATAAGTGAGAACACAAGAATGAAAAAAAAAGAATTGAGTGCCTCTGGAATTATAATACAATAAGTAAACCTTTTAAAGAGTTGTAGAAAATCCAGAAACGTAAATGGCATCGCTATAATTTAACAACTCACTAGATAACCATGACTAAAATTTAAACACAACATACCAAACATCAGCATCATCCTCCTGCCCTTATCCCAATGTATTTGGGGTCGGCGCAGCATGTTTTCTTCTTCCATACATCTCCATTTGCCGTCATCTCAAGTGTCACCTCTTTTCTAGACATATCATCTTTCACACAATCCATCCATCTTTTCTTTGGTCAACTTTCCTCTTTCCAACATGGTCCTCATTCCTTCGCATCACATGCCCATACCACGATAACCGATTACCACACAACTTCTCGGTCATAGGCACCTTTTTCAGACTTCCTCTTACATACTCATTTCTTATTCTATCCATTCGCGTAACACCACACATACCCCTCAACATTCTCATCTCAGCTGCATGTAACATACCACACAAGTTAAAAAAAAAAAAACTTTAGAAAATAGCCACAACGTACCAATATCCAGATAAAAAAACAGAGGAAATAGGACTTTATTCTGATGAAAATACAGGCGAACACAAAGTGCGGTGTGCATCTCGACTCATTTGTTTTTTGAAGTGAAACTTCTAATGCGACTTCCAACAAGGTTGCGTTAAACGTTTAACGCTACCATGGAGGGGGTAAAAAAGCACTGTTGCGTTAAACGTTCAACGCTCCTGGGGAGGGCGAATAGAAAGAGACAGAGCTAGAGTGAATGCGTGGCACCATAATCCCATTGTTAATGTTATAGATTTGGATATTTCTCCACTCGATAATAATACTCAAAAGTTGCGATCTATTGTGATTTGTAAGCAATGTTAATAAAGTTTGTCTTAAAGAAACAATATGATTTCACTAAAAATCAATTTCTACCCCTTCCTATCTTCATTTCCTCATTACTTAGTTTCACTTCTTCTGCGCGGAGGGACTCCACGCACTATTTTTTTTATACCAGTGGTAATAATACATTTTCTAATATAAAATACTTTCTTTCACAGCAACCATGACACCGGCCAATGAATTCGAACAGGCTCTTAGAAGGAGGAACAACGGTAAGGATTCTTCATCTGCTTTCATCTGTAGGTCTGTCCTGAACTGGTTTGGATAGTTAGAATTCTCCTTAAGGATGCATGGTGGAAGGTACATCAACGAATACCATGAGTTTAGTAGATACATAAGACCCGAGCGTTACGTTGGAATTTCCTCCTTTCTACGTTTTTTATTTTAGACTGTATAAAATCAGGATTGCTATCTGACCCAATATTTTTTATTAATGAAAGATGTGATTTATTTAATAGATATCCCTGAAAGATAAACTGCGAGATGTCCATTCCAGAGAATCTTAAACAAAGCGATCCTGACATTAGAATTAGATCTTTTTATATTGTGAATTTTTAATTTTGAAAAGCTGACGAAAAAATATCACGTAGTGTTAGTGCCGGTAGTACCAGTACCAGCCTATTAATGTCCCACTGCAGGGCAAAGGCCTTCAGACAGAGAAGTCACGAGCATTAATCACCACGCTTGCTCAAGACGGTTTGGCGATTTCAGACTTATATTAATTATATAAGTCCAGGTTCCTCACGATGTTTTCCTTCACCGATGTCAATGATGTCCAAGATAAACTTAGAAAGAACATATGACTTGAAAAACTCACATTGGTACTTGCCCAGGTTTGAACCCACAACCTCGTGCACAAGAGGCGAAGCCTAAACCACTGTGCCATCATGACATAGTGTTAGTGAAAACGGAGATAATGTTCTGTTGGCACATAGACGCGAGGCAGACCATTAGATGAAGTATTTCACCATGCCAGCTTCTAATAACAATTTACCTAATCACACTCTTTTTTTCTTTCACAGATACCATGACTAAGCCCAAACCAGGACACATACAGTCAAAACAGCCAGACACATCGTTTAGAAGAAGGCCTAACGGTAAGGCATAACTTCACGACTGTATTACCCTCAGGGTTAGACACAGGTTTCCACGCACTCCTCAAGGAGACGTGTCAGCAGAAGTCACGAGGCCCAATAGGGGGCCGAAGCCTACCAGGGTTGCGGGATCTTCGACAGAGTTACCGTGACCCTGGAACGTAAAGGGCAAGGACGGAACACGGATGGGTTTTAGTCAGTAAAAGTCTGACACGCCCTCCCGTTCCACCCAGAACGGGAGAAGTCATTGGATGATTTCCCATACAGGTAGTTATATTTAAGTCCCATGTAACTGGAGGCCTATTGCCATCAACCCGGTACATATCCAGACTCCGGAACTGCTAAGTGTTGAAATGATTAATTGCAACACTGAACGCCATCTATTATGAATATTGTGCACTATATTATGACGTTTTAAATATATACATTGTTTCCGTCGTTTTGCTCAGTTCGTGTTTTTAATTTAATTACCTAGTTCAATCAAATAAATACCAAAATACTAACATATAATATCACTAAGTTCAGTTATTTTAAATGACTTGTTTTGTGACGATTTTATATTTAAAAACAGGTAAACACAGCCTTAATGTGAGTTAGTCGCTTGTGATGTAGTCACATGTAGGTGACCAGCTACTAAAGGGCAATATTACTGAAAATATCCTAATGGAAAAACAAAATTATAATTTGGCCAAACTCGAAATCGAACTAAAGACCTCGTACCTAGCACTAGTAGGTACCTACAGTGCCTGACACTTTCCATTGACGTCATGACGTCCAGCGTAGGTGCTCTATATGTTCATACATGTCATATGATTCGGTCATACGGCTGTCAATGACGTCACAACCCGTACGTCCGTGCATCAACGTTATGCGGCTCGTTGCTTCTAGACCAGACCAGCACGCTTACTCTTTTGATTTTAATTCCGATCGATCGACATTGGAATTTAGACGTTTCGAACACTTGAGTTCGACGAGAGCGCCGATCATGAGTTTATTTTATTTTGCCAAATAATATAATCACGTAGGTAATGCAAAACTAAAAATCGGAAGATTGGAATCGGATTGGCCTTAGATCGTAAATAAAATTGGTTTGAGGAGTAAGGCACCAGGCTTATGGCTAGGCTTATGGTTAGGCTCTGTCTATACTGGGAATATCTTCAAGGACAAAGTAAGACGAGAAAAGACAGAATTTAACAGTGTATGATCTTGTTTCATTATCCTCGTACAGTTATCTCAATTTTATTGGGGTCGGCGGGGCATGTCTTCTTAGTCCATATATATCTATTTACCGCCATCTCAAAACTCACATTCTTTCTAGCCATATCATCCTTCACACAATCCATCCATCTTTTCTTTGGTCTCCCTCTTGTAACCCTCCACATTCATAGGTACTCAAAACTTTCCTCACGACGTGTTCCTCACTCCTTCGCATAAATGCTCATATAATACAAGCCGATCGGTTACCGGCGCCATTTTCAGACATCCTCTTACATACTCTTTTTTTTTCTATACATATAACGCCACACATCTATCTTTCAATTTTTATCCAAGCTCTCAGCAACTCACTTTGCTTAACATTACTTAATATTAAAATCTATCGTCTTTTACAGTTGCTGACACCCAGACGAACGAGCTTGAGGAAGCTTTGAGAAGGAGAAATAATGGTAGGAATTTTCATGAATACAAGTTTTACTATCCAGAAGCACCCACTATCACGTCTACCTCACCGATTTTACAAGGGAGACGATTCATAAAGGCACCATCTGTTATCCTTTTCCCAAGTGCTGTTGGGTCGGCTTCTGATCTAACTACTGACTACAGCTGAATACCAGTATTCTAAATGAGGCGAGTCGTCTACCTTTTACCCTTTTTAAAGGGAGGCGATTCATAAAGGCAAAATCTGTCTATCTTTTTCCCAAGCATGTTTGAGTCCTCAGCTTCCAGCTGTATCTAGTAAGAACTGGATAATGTGGGGCAGTGGGCTTCTTATTAGTACGTCCAGTCAAATAAAAAAAAACATCAAATTTGACGACCGATGTGGCGCGGCGGGCAACGAACCGCCTGCGACGCAGGGTTCGGGTTCGATTCCCGCACTGGGACAAATTATATATTGTACGATCTACAAAGATTTGTTCCTGGTGTTCTGGGCTTTTGCTATGTTTAGTAAATAATATCTATCGACGAGTATGTAATGTATTGTATTAAGTATATCAGTTATCTAGTACCCATAACAGAAGCTCTGCTTAGCTTGGGGCTAGATGCTGTTCGGATTGTCCAACATTATTATTATTATTTTATTCACGTTTGAGAAGTGCTAATTCTCAACCTAATTTGAGTTTTTATTTTGACTAGTTCTTTTCCGCTTATTATGCTTTAAAGAATCACCCAATTACTGCAATGTTTGATTTCTTTTGACAGTTATGCAAGTGCCAATTACGTCGATACCTGATCCCTCTTCGAGAGGACCACCAAAGCCGAGTAAGTATTTATATCCTTATACATCAGTTATAACCTTTAGCGTTATTCTCTTTACGTCACTTCAAAATGAGTTCGCTTTCGAATTGTGTGCGCTCTTAGTTTCAAGTAATATTTACTAAATGGCTTTTCTGGCGAAAAAAAGAAAGAATGAATGATTCAACCAAATAAAAAAATTAAAAATAGTCATTCATAGGGGACCGCATACAAAAGTGAGCACTTAAAATTTGGAACAACTGTCAGTCTGACGCAACACGTCACAGCAAGCATTTCAATTCCAAAAAATAAATAAAACGAGCTTTTGCCCGCGACGTCGTCCGTGTTTATGTCAGTAATCACGCATGCAGATGTAATCACGGATTAAACATTATTGTATGTCATTCCCCAGGACATAATTTCTCTCCTTGCCAAATTTTATCACGACTCGATCAGCTGTTTAGTCGTAAAAGGGTAGCAAACAAAGTTACATTCTCATTTATAATAGGGTAGTGTCCTTAAAAAATCTGATTGGTCCGAAAGTTGGATTACTCAAAAATACTGGACACGTATTTTTTCTTTTGTCACGTAAACCAAAAATGACGACGGTATAGTGCGTTGGAATTGCGCGTGACGTCATGCCGTGCTATACTTTTCGTTAAAAGTGTAGCACGGCGTGACGTCACAAGCCCCTTCTCCTGAACTTTGATGTGCTATATCATTGTCACTTTTTATTGAATTAAGTTAGCAAAAAATACGTGTCCAATATTTTTTGGTAATCTTACTGACGGACTAAATAGACTTAATATATTTTTAACTAGGACACATCCCTATTATATAGTACTAGCTGCCGACCGCGACGGCGGTGCCACCCGCGGTTAAAGCGCAAAGTTAAAATAAACGTTAAGTTTTCTGAAAAAGCTAAGTTTTCAAATATTCTGCGCACTTGTCTTAATTTTCCTTTCCATAAGAACCTTCTATAAATTATTAGAAATCTTAAAAAGAGGTGAATTGATTCGGAAAAATCGTTTTCAAGTTATGGCGTGACCAAGGGAAACAGGGATTCATTTTTATATATAGACTAGCGGACCGGACAGACGTCGTCCTGACCGTACAGCGCCACCTACCGGGTCAAATTGTAAATCTAAACCATTCTCGAATCTCCACGAACACACACAAAAAATTTCATCAAAATTGGTCCAGTCGTTTAGGAGGAGTTCAGTCACATACACACGCACACAAGAAATATATATATTAAGATAGGTAGGTAGACAAATGGAGCAAATATGTTTGACTGCTGCGCTGCGTGTCGTGGGTCCGATTCCCGCACGGAACAAATATTTGTATGGCCTACAGGTAATGTTTCCGGGTCTAGCTGTTTGTGTATGTGACTTTGAATGTTTGTAAACGCACCCACGTTACAGGAATAAATTCCTAGTGTGGGGCAACGTTTTTTTTTTAAGTAAATAACGACGACCTATGTGGCGCGGCGGGCGACGGTCCGCCTGCGACGCAGGAGGTTGCGGGTTCGATTCCCGCCTTGGGACAAATGTTTGTACGATCTACAAATATTTGTTCCGAGTGCTCTGGGTATTTGCTATGTATAATAAAAATATCTATCTACGTAATGTATTGTATTAAGTATATCAGTCATCTAGTACCCATAACACAAGCTCTGCTTAGCTTGGGGCTAGATGATGCTGTGTGGATTGTCCAGCATTATTTATTTTATTTCATTTTTTTTTTTTTAATAAAATATGCGTCAGTTCCGCTCAAAACGAGATAAAATAAATATCTTACTGTTGATAAATAATTTCTCTAAATAAACTTCTTCTTTTACAGAACCACCGCCTGCACTCAAAACAAAGCCGAGAGGGCAACCAGTACCGCAGCCAATGCAAGAAGGTAACATATAATTGCACCGATTTAAATTATAGACTTGACATCAGATATCTCTTTCTGACAGATAGCTCGAGATAAGTACGGCGACAGTTATGTACTGAGTCAGAGTTTTCAAATTAGTTTATGCCTTGAACTTAACTTACTATTCAAGGCATATTGTCAGGGTCTGTACACGGGGGGTCTATGGACCAGCTACACCAAAAGGTCGCTAGATGTCTTGCGCGTCCAATACAATAATATTTTCAGAATGCTCTTGAGACTGCCCCGTTTCTGTAGTGCATCGGAAATGTTTGCACAGAATCGAACTGACGACTTTCATGCAATCATTCGAAAAAAAGTCGCATCATTAGTCACTAGAACACGGGCCAGTAGCAACAGCATTCTGAAAACAGTGTCAGAGAGCTTTTATTCTCCCATTCTGAGGCATTTTGTGGAGATGATGGCCAAGTGAGAAATTTGTACTTTACTTGGTCATCTTCTGTGCAAAATGTCTTTCAAATAATTTACTACTAACACTAGCTTTAAGGTATTACTAACATCATGGATCCTTGTTGTCCGAATAAATAAAAAAAAAAAAAAAAAAATAATAATTAACCATGTTTTTGGTCGATGCCTTTTAAATGTCGAACGAAGTGTGTATGGATGTTTCAGTTCAACTAAAATTGACATCTCTTATAAATGTTTCCCTTTCTTGTTTTGTAAGAGAGGAAGAGATGAACGAATATCTCCTATTCTTTTCCTCACTATGTTGTGGTCGGCTTCCATTCTAACCAGCAGGTGAACACCCGTGTATTACATGGAGCGACTGCGTAGGGACCCCCACAATCCAGTTCCTGAAAAACACGATACCCCTTGGTGAGACTGGTTGGCAGACTTACAGGCTTCTCATTATAGCATAGAATTCACTTAGTTATAACCAAACTCAAGACTCGTGGGTGTCATCATCTTTACCAACCCCTTCAAGGTATACAAGCGTGATGTTACGTTATATATGAAGTTACTCTCAAAAAGAAATTAGATAATGGTGCCGATTTCCATGTTGACAAGAAACTAAATTAAGACTACTTTCATCTCTTTCTCCGTTCGAAACGAATAAATGGACGGTAGCACAATAGCCCTTTGTAAGATTGGTTGTCTGAGTTTCTGGCTTCTATGACTTATCGTAACGACTGTCAAAGATCTATAAATGACAGCAGAAGCAAGGGCTGAACGTGTCTTCCGAGGTAGAGATGGTTTGGTTACCCAACCACGGACTGACCTCGGCAAGCGAAGCTTAACCTTCTGTCGACCCGTGACGCTGTTATTATTTAGCCTTAGCCACAAGCTCCTTTATCCAGAAACTAACGGCCCGCTCCGGCTCCGCACGGGTATGATAATTATTTACGACATCACATTAGAAACCTCAAAAATAACAGTATTTCTCCACTATTAAATGGATGCTATTATACATATAAACCTTCCTCTTCAATAACTCTATCTATTAAAAAAAAACCGCATCAAAATCCGTTGCGTAGTTTTAAAGATTTAAGCATACATAGGGATATAGGGATAGATAAAGCGACTTTGTTTTATACTATGTAGTGATACTGATATAAACTGTTTTCTTTTTCAGAAATTTATTACAACGAAAATCAAGCATCTTCAGATGAAGAATGGACTTATGAGCCTCTGAAGCCCTACAACAGTTATGACACCAATATTTACAACGTATAATGTATATTATTCTCTTTTTCCCGTTCTTCTTCTCCTGAAACTTCTCTTCGCTCATGGCAGAGCGTCATGGTCGTGGTCAGGTCGTGGCGTCCACGTCGGTCGTAGATCGAGGACGTAGTAAAAAAAAAATCAATAAATCATTTAGGCTGAGAATCAGCACTATTTAAACGTCAAAATTTACGTAAGACAGTCCCCCAAAACGCCCACCCTTCACTATTTTCTATTGTTTTTTTTTTGCTGGAAAGAAGAAATGGCGCTACAAATAAGCAAGATGAATAAGCAGATAAATTTGCCTTACGTTGGAGAAAATAGGGTTTAATTTTGAATGGAAAGCGAGGCTTGTACGACGCACGCACTCACTGTATGTTTGCGATTCAGAGTACAGTTCGAGTTTCTATCATGCACCCAGGTTCTAGCGTATTGTAGCCTTCGAGCGGACGCGGTGGGCTACTGGCGTATGCTCCCGCATCCGCTGAGAGGGACGCAGCGTGGCCTGGTTGGTGGATATCGTACTTAACTGGGGATATTCCGTACGTACAGACGCCAGCACATCAAGCTGCCCCACGGTAATATTATGAGTAACAGTATTGTAACTCGGCCGCATTTCAGAAATAAATGCCTACAGCCGCGCGGTACGTAAACATGCGTTAGGGCTGCCCGTCTCCAGCATTTTAATTACATTTGCCTACTTTCTGTTTCTATTTAGTTTTGTGATTGTAAATATCCTTTTTAATTTCGAAAACTATCTAATGACACACAGATGGTTTTTTTTTTTTAGTATTATTTTCTATATTATACAACACAACAGATAATAAACAAATATTATTAAGAATAAAATACCACGTCTTTACTTTGAATATTATGCAAACTAACAAAACACACATGCACCGAAGTTTTAACACAAGCGTAAGTAGGTAGGTACCTACCGTGTCATGATTCATTCAGAACCGCATATAACTACCTATTTCACTCGTCTCAATAACTTTCCGTTACTCTATTCGCTTTATTTGTTAATCCAAACACCTTTTTTTTCGTGAGATAAAAGGAAATACTTATGCATCAAAAAGACACACATTATGTACCTACCTACTAGTAAGTAAAATTATTTTATAGTCTTACCTTTCAGAGTTTCCAGGTAATTTAAAAAAACTTATGTCTGGATGCGTTATTAACGAATTCATACAACCAAAAACAGCACAATATTTCCTACTCGTCATATTAACTGATTTTTAGAGAAAAAATCGCGCGGTTATTGTTGAAAAAACAACACACCGTCCGTTCGACTCTGCGGTACAGCCGTGACTGTCGTCACCCCGAGCGCAACCCAGGATCGAGGCGCGTAGGTATAGCTCGCGTTTCGTCCGTTTGTATGAAGTTGCAATACTGTATGATAATATTACCGTGCCCAGACTGTCATTTTTTTTTCAATTGAACATGAACCTGATCCTTTTGTGACAAAGTTGAAAACCGATAAAAGAAATTTGATAGATTGGGGTAGCTTGATGTGCTGGCCTCTGAACTACGGCCCTGTCAGGCAATTACGAATTTTCTCGTAGACGTATTAGTCCCTTGTAACAATGCGTCTTGTATTTTGCAATAAAAATATACCATCGATTATTTAATTTGAATTAAGTAGTAACACTGGTACATACTTATGTATTTTTTTACTATCGTTCAAATATATTTTTGGTAAATTTACTTTTGCCAATATTTTTCAAAGCATTTAAAAATGTATTGTATTATAGTTGCATAAGATTTTAATATAACGTTATTAGTCATTATTCAATTAATAAAAAAATGTAAGATATTTTTGTGTAAATAGTTTTTTTAGGTACAAATATTATATATTAAAATAAGTATAAATAAAAAGACATGATTTTAATTAATATTTAAAAGAAAATATTTTCAGTGTAAAGAAAAATTGTATTAAATATTGAAAACATACTTCAGGTCCATACTTTTAGCCATTATCTCATCATCTGCGTAGCCTTTTTACAACTATGTTGGGGTCGGCTTCCAGTCTAACCGAATGCAGCTGAATACCAGTATTTTACATGGAGCGACTGCCTATCTGACTGATATCCCTTGGCTAAAACTGGTTGTTAGACTTTCAGGCTTCCTACTACCCTTAACGACTGTCAAAGATTTACAAATGACAGCCGAGCCAAGCGCTTAACGTGCTTTCCGAGGGACGGAGGAGTCTCGATATGTTACGAACGGTCACCCATCTACAGACTGACTTAGGCAAGCTTAGCTTAACCTTCGATCAACCTGTGCGGCTGTTTTTATTTGTTTTGACTGAAAAGCATACCACTTGGCTAAGACTGGTTGTTAGACTTTCAGGCTTCCTACTACGAGTACCTGTAACGACTGTCAAAGATTTACAAATTACAGCTGGGAGCAACGGGTTGACGTGGCATGGAAGAGTCACGATATGTAATGAACGGTCACCCATCCACAGACTGACTCGGCAAGCTGGCTGCTGAGAGTCGGTATTCAACTTTTTTGTAGAGATTCCAGCTCATAAACCTACCCCAAAGTGAAAAATTTAGACAATCGAAAATGAACCTCATCCTTTTGAAATAAAGTTGAAAATCTATCATAGAAATTTGACAAATTGGGGAAGCTACTTGTGCTAGCCTCTGTACAACACACTCAAATAAAAAACTCGAATACTGTGACATATATTATGTGATTGCAAAAGAAAAACAACCGAATGGCTCATGACAAAAATCTATTCTGGAAATGAAACTTTTTAAAATTAGAATACACAAACTATGTATTAATTAACACACCCACGCACACACCCTCATATAAATAAATAAATAAATAAAAAGCCTTTTATTTTCTTTTATTTATGACGACCGTTGTGGCGCGGCGGGCGAAGGTCCGCCTGCGACGCAAGAGGTTGCGGGTTCGATTCCCGCCTTGGGACAAATGTTTGTACGATCTACAAATCTTAGTTACGGGTGTTCTGGGTATTTCCTATGTATAATAAAAATATCTATCTATGTAATATATTGTATTAAGTATATCAGTCATCTAGTACCCATAACACAAGCTCTGCTTAGCTTGGGGATAGATGATGTTGTGTGGATTGTCCAGCATTATTTATTTATTTATTTCTTGCATTTCATAGTACAATTTCATTTACACTGCATGCAAAATAGATTAGAACTAAATAAATTAGAACTAATGTGATTATGATTAGCAAATAATTAGAATGTAATAATGCATATACAAGGAGTTTTATACAAAGTGTAGTAAATAATCATTTTAAACGAAGGAGAGGTGTGAGGAGTATAAGTGTGTACAGAACTTACTTTCAGTGACGGATTAAGACTACTTGATGCCCTAAACAATCCACGCCTGTGGGCCCCCCTATCCGTATGTCAACACATCGTGGAAAACGCGCGAATATTCAAAATAGTCCTAGAAACTTTTTGGCGTGTGGTTTTTGATGACGAGAGGGTGAGACGTAATGCCTTAAGGACGGATTTTGTTTGTGCTTCTTCTGGTACCCTCCCAGACGTTCCCTTAGGCAATTGCTTAATCTGATTAAGGGTTAGTCCGTCGCTGCTTACTTTGCATTCGCGCACTAGAGCGGGAAAATGCGCCACAGATAGTGAGAGATTTTTAATGCTCAGTAAAGAGGTGTGATACCGTTATATGCATAAAAACTTTGTGAATATACAAACAGGGAAGTAAATAGAAAACATAAATACATGCATACATACATAAACTCACGCCTTTTTCCCCATGGGGGTTGGCAGATACTATATAACGCAACCTGCTACGATCTTTACATACTACTTTTGCTTCGTTTACATTCATACATCTGGTCATACACGCTCGCCGGTTGAAAAAATATATGATAAATAAATAAATAACACATTTCATCAATACATTTATTTTGATCAACAAATTTTAATATTAATTAGTATTAACAATAAGAAATCATCGAAAAATTACCTAGAATAGGCACTTACAAAGTATATACTTAATTTACAATTTTTCTATACTAAAAATTATTCAATACAGCTTTAATATCAACGCATAACATACCAATATTTTACATATATTTATACATATTTACACTTTATTTACAAAAACTGTGTTCAGTCACACTTATTTAACATGGAGCGACTACCTATCTGACCTGCACAACCCGGTTACTGGGCAACACGACACCACTTGGTAAGACTGGTTGTCAGACTTTCGGGCTTCTGTCTACCCGTAACGACTGTCAAATATCTACAAATGACAGCCGGTACCAACGGCTTGACATGATTTCCGGGGCACGGAGGAGTCTCACTATACATACCTATATATTAATTACATTATGAATGATTTATTTCTATACTCTCATCTTACTATACAACAGATTTAAGTCAGACTCAGGACCAGTTCAAAATCAGCGTCAGACATTAGTTATCTGGCAATGTTGCTGAGCTGGACCCATTTGGCGCAGTCGACAGGATCGTAATTTTGAATTTTTGATTACTTTTGTTATTAGATATTCTTTTCATGCCTGAGCCCGTGCTGAATAAATGTGTTTTCTTTACATCTTCTTTCTTTCAGAAGCGCTTGCGGCCACTAGACCAGCGTGTCAATTTAAACAAACAGCCGGCTCGCTTTATACCATTATCCGACAATTATAAGGTTATCTATAATTCTAGTAGACAAGGGAACGCCACCTGCTACGATCCTTACATACTCCTTTTGCTTCGTTTACGTTCATACATCTGGTCATACACAGTACTACGCAGCTGACAGCAAGGTCAGTGTATTTATTTATTTAGTATTAAGGCACATCAACATCATAAACACAAACATTAATAAGAGACACGAAACAGACACATATAGCTGGTGTTTACGACAATTACAGACGTGCACAACATTTAAAACAAAGTAGAAGAAAAATACAGTATTCAGATTACAAAATCTAAGAACAAAATATAAAGGGAAACAACCACAAACTACAATTTACGTAACACTTAGGGGACTTAATTTCTTTAATTTTATTATATTAACTATAGTGACCCACACATTGACCCATACATTGGTTCATACATTGACTTGTACTACTTGTACTTAATACTTACTTAACTTAATACAGTGTATCTCTCTAGGGTATCCCCTCCTAGCGTTTCCACTCACAACACTCACATACAAGGTCACTCCTACGTGTACTAATTTGCGTAAGGTGAACTATTCAAGTAGTTTCTAGATGGCTGCAACTCTTCATATTGCCAATCTTCGTCAGACGTTCTTGTATCTGTGAAAACAAATGCATTTTGTTACTTGGACAGGTCCACACATGTCTAAATCAAATTATTAATTGCAATCCATGATGTACATTTATAAGTGGTAAAATAAAAATTAGTAATGTTAACAGAAACAATCATGGACCCTGTCGGGCGCAGCAATTTTTCAAATAAGTATCGAGAGGAAGAGTGATTTATTAATTTTGACATACTCGTATGCTTGAAATATTTTATACTGTATCAAGTATTTTATATTCATTCACTTATTATATAACAATTATATTTATTTATTTGTAATTTATTTAATTATCTTATATTTAAAATTGCTTATGCTATTGCTAAGGGCTTATGCTACAGGGCGCTATGGCGCTCATTAGGAGAGGGCTATGTCCAGCAGTGGACTAGTATAGCCTGATGATGATTATGATGATGATGATGCTATTGCTTTGTCTGTGTGGTTCTTTCCTCAAAAGAGCATCTCAGACACTAATTTGCATGGTCCTCACATGATCTGTAAGATAATGTCTGAACTTCCCCTGAGTTTCTTGCCAGAGTAGATAGATAGCGAAACACTGACCTATTTTAATTTCTTTTCATGTTTGACGTGTCTGTAATTTTTTCCCCACACTAGGAATTTCTCCTCTATTGTGGGTGCGTTTACAAACATTTAAACTCACAAACACAAACAGTCAGACCCGGAACAACCATACAAATATTTGTTCCGTTCGGGAATCGAACCCGCGTCAACCAGGGTAATCATTGATATAATTCAGCATTGCACATGTCAGCGGGCACGCCCTTGGACTGACTTGGAAGCTTTTTATGTATTCAGTTTAGCAGGCTTTGCTTGAGTTAATTGTCGATTTTGGTATATATAACTTTTTATTTATTTATTTTGGCATACTTGTGTGTGCTAGCTAACATGTAGCAAATTATTTAATTGAATGATGTATAAACATGATTGACATAATTATTATTTTTTTGACATAATATGTTGTATAGCCTTCAAGTTCTTCAAACCTATCAGACAGACGTGTTGCTGGGGAGTTTGTTCCTCCACTTCTTCCCAGCAAAAACACTAGGAAGTGGTGAAGGGTGGGCGTTTTGGGGGACTGTCTTATGTAAACGTTTTTGACGTTCAAAAAGTGCTGATTCTCAGTCTAATTTGAATAAATGAATTTTGATTTTGATTGATTTTGAACCAGCGCAGCAGCCAATCGCTTAGCCACTGCGCCAATCGTGCCGTCTATCTATACTCTATACAAGCGAAAGAAATTGAAACGTCTGTTTGTAATGTTAAACTAAAAGCTTTTAGTAAATGCATAAGAATATGAATAACTAGCTTCCGCCCGCGGCTTCGCCCGAGTGTTTTGATGATAAAAAAGGAGCCTATGTCCTTTCCCGGGTTGCAATCTATCTCTCTGCCAAATTTGATCGAAATCCGTTCAGTGGTTTAGGCGTGAAAGACGGACAAACAGACACATACTTTCCCATTTATAATATTAAAATACATATATATTATGTACGTATATTATATATATGGATAGTCGACCATTTTGTATGTTCCAAAAAAGGAACACGTCAACTAAAATACACGCTCACGTCGACCAGCGCAGGCGCATCTGCACGAGCAGGCCTCTCCGCTGGACCGTAGCGAGCATAACAGCCATAAAGATGCTGGGTAGGTTGAAGAAAAATATATAACGAACCTCGTGGCCCACTAGGCGCTGGTGGTGGCAATGCCGGCTGCTTTTTTGGGTAAAACTGTCTAGCAGAGTCTGAAAATAAAATAAAAATTACGCTATTATGCCCCAAAGAGTTAGGCAGAGTTGTACAGAGGCCAGGACATCATGCTACCCCAATATGTCAAATTTCTTTGATGGTTTTTGAACATAACTTTACAAAGACTCTTCACGTGACCTTTTTTTTGACACTCTGCAAGAACTCTGAAGTTTCAGATACTATTCGGTCTGAGTAAGTAGTAATTTAATATAAAATTAGGGCTATAGCCTATCTTAGGCTATTGATTAATTAATTGGCTTCATGACAAATAAGAAAATTGGATTAGTCAAAAGAAAAAAGAATCGGTGGAAAAATCGAAAAGTTATTTTGAAGTTTTTCTTCCATCCTTGTCACCTAGAACGGTCTTTGTACTGAATGGTGCGAAGTCACTATGGCGTTTGTGTCTAGTGACGTCAGATGCCAGCAGTGTTGTCTCTTTTCAGCATAGATTTTAAAACATTTACAAAATGGCGTCGTTGTATTTTAAATATTTAAATTTTTCTGTAGCAATTTTTTTTTTAAAGTTTCGTCAAATCTTTAAAAAAAGTCAAATACCCTATTTCGATGAAGAATAAAATAACTAAATACCTTGTCTAAGTGCATGATGAAATGCTGGCTCCGGTGGCGGTGATGGGGGTGCACGAGGTAAGGGTTCTGGAAATAAAAACATTAATCATTAAATCACTTATTCATGAACAATAAGTACATTGTATCTGAAATTACATTTAAAACCAAATTTAGTATTACATTACTAATGTTGACTGGTAGAAAATGCCTATGACATTAAGTCCGCCTCTGTACATTTGTGTGCTTAAAGTATTAAATAAATAAATAAGGAAAAAACTTGAGAGGTGTCAAGGGACACCCGGATGGAACGAAGTTCCTTTTGTTATTATTTATTATTATTTATTATGTACAAAAAACCTTTATACACTCAACAAAAATATCGTCGCGACACCACACTGTTCAATGCGAAATAGAAAGACGAAAAAAAAATAACTGGCTTGCTTTCTATGGGAGAGAGAGAGAGATAGACAGACAGAGAAACACGCACACGCCGCTTTTTTTTTTTTTTTTTTGGAATGGGCATCTCGCAGTTTATCCTTTAGGGATATTTACTGCTCAACCGAACTTTCCTGTGGGGGGCTTAATTAAAATTAAGGCCTCCAGCCAGGCAACGCACACGCCGCACGGCTTACAACTATTTATAGCAAAAATTGTCGTTACAACTTTTCGTCTTATTTTTTTCCGTCTAGCCCCCTTTCGAACTTCGTTCCAAAAACAAAAATAACATCACATTACGCCTGTAATCCCCGAAGGGTAAGACAGGGGCCTGTTAGTACACCCACATTTCACCGGTTATGTTTAAGTCCCATTTAATAGGGGGCGAGTCCATTGCCATCACAAATCCAGACTCCGGGCTGCTACTGAGAAATTCTTGTAAAACCGGATGCAGCTGAATACCAGTATTTGACATGGAGCGACTGCCTATCTGTCCAACACAACCCACTTATTGGGCAACACGATACCTCTTGGAAAAACTAATTGTCAGACTTTCGGGCTTTTGTCTACCCGTTACTACTGTCAAAGCTACGCAAATGCGAACCGAGACCAACGCTTTACGAGGCACGGGGAAGTCTCGATATGTTAGATGCGGTCACCCATCCACGGACTGACTTCGGCAAGAGTAGCGTAATCTTCGATCAACCCGTGCGGCTGTTTTTATTCAGCCACGAGCTCCTCCTATATTGTAGATGGATGAAGATTAGTTTAGATTAATAATAAATAACATTATAACACTTACTTGGAAGTTTAAACGATTTCGAAGGACCTACTTTGGGTGCGATCTGCTGGAACTTAGCTGAAAACAAAATTCTTTTTTGTAATGATATTTGTTACTCAATCCTTATTAATCACTGAACATATTTTGTATAATTCTTTATTCATAATCACCTTAAGATAGGTGCACAGAAAATACATTAAAACATGATTTTTTACAGCTAAGTAAAAATAAAACCAATTTAATTTGGGGTCGGCGCAGCATGTCTTCTTCCATACATCTCTACTTGCCGCCATCTCAAAAGTCACCACCTTTCTAGCCACATCATCATTCACACAATCAATCAATCTTTTCTTTAGTCTTCTTCTACTCTTGTAACCCTCCACATTCATACTCAAAACTTTCCTCACAACATGGTCCTCATTCCTTCGCATCACATGCCCATAACACGACAACCGATTTCCACACAACATCACGATCACAGTCGCCACTTTCAGGCTCCCTCTTACATACTCATTTCTTATTCTATCCATTCGCGTCAGCATTTCATTTCAGCTGCATGCAATTGCCTTTATGGATAGATTTTATTGTACCTTCTAACTGTCTCCGGACACAATCGGGAGTCCTAAGTCCCTCGGGAGAATCCGACACCTTGCCTCTGTATGACTGCTTTGGTACCAAGGGACCTGTAAATTGTAACATTTTTTAACATGGAGTATCAGCAGCTTTTGACTAGGGTACCACTTCTTTTGTTTTTACTGGTCGAGGTTCCACGTGAACATTACACAATATCAGTACTTTTAAGGATTACGATACTTAGATACCAGGGGCGAACGGTGAACTTGTATAAAACGGAAGCCGAAATAAAAATGGCTGGGTTGTGGTTTTTCAAGAGATCTATGTATATAACTAATACCTATAAACGAGCAATTCTTGTATATACATATGTATGTATATATATGTTACGGGTAATGCTAGAAGATGGAGTAAACCTAGGTTTACCCGGGTTAACTTAGTATTACCCAAGCGTAAAGGGTAAAGTCCCAATAATAAGTAAAATATATTTTAATTCGGGGTTTACCCATGCTCGCCTAGGTTCACCCAACTCTGGCTGGGTAATGTTATCAAGGAATCAGTTTTCTGTGTGTCATGATAAACTGATTGATATCGAAAACATATCACCAGAAAAAAAAAGCTTACGAGAGCTTGCAAATGAACAGTCGCTTTCAGGAGGCCAGGGTTATAAAAGGTGTAATTGCAAAACAAAATGTGCTACAAAGAAGTGTTCATGCAAAGCTGCAGGAAATTTTTGCAATTCAAAATGTCACAGCAGTTTATCTTGCTCAAATAAATAATACCAATTTTAATAATAACGACTGCTATTAGTTTTTGCCATTAGAGTTATTAGTTTTATACTCTTCAAGCGATTATGTTCGCTTGAAGAGCATTTATGTATGTTTTTGGAATAATAAATATTTAAAATGCCCCTGGATTTTCATTTAACTAATTAATTAGACAAATTTTTAACATTACCCAGCCATAGTTGGGTAGACCTAGGTGAGCATGGGTAAACCCCGAATTAAAATTTGTTTTACTTATTATTCGGACTTTACCCAAGAAGCTTGGGTAATACTAAGTTAACCCGGGTAAACCTAGGTTTACTCCACCTTCTAGCATTACCCGTAACATATATATAATAATCTCGGAAATGGCTCCAATAACTTTCATGAAATTTAGTATGCAGGGGGTTTCAGGTGCGATAAATCGAATTTAACTTTGCCCTATACAAGGAATTTCTCCTGAGTCGTGGGTGCGTTTTCAAATATTTAAAGTCACATACATGAACAGCCAGAAACGGAACAACTACCTGTAGGCCGTCCATACATTACTTCCGTGCGGGAATCGAACCCACCATACGCGACGCAGCAGTCATAATTGTATTGTGGATATTTTTTTTAGCTTTTTGTAGTTTAAAAGAGCATTTCGACCATATTACTGAGGGCAGTAGAAACACACATATCGGACATATTGAATCTAAAACCTTTAAACGACCAATGCTTGTATATACATATGTATGTACGAGTATATAAATGTACATATACAATCTCGGAAATACCTCCAACAATTTTCATGAAATTTAGTATGCAGGGTGTTCCGGGGGCGACAAATCGATCTAGCTAGGTTTCATTTTTAGAAAACTTCGTTCTATCCGAGCGAAGATCGAGCTAATTTTATTGAAATGAAATAAAATGATATTTATTTCTGTAAATAGGCTTTCAAAAATACTTTGACACGTCATAAAATATAATAAATAATTGGATTAGATCGGTAGTATTGGTAATGTTTTTGTAAAAGATCAGGTTTGTAGTACTCGCAACCAGCGTGCGAGTATGACCACTGGCCCTAGTACGAATTTCTTGCGAGAAGTTTACTAACCGAAAACGTCTAATTACCTAGTTATTAGTCAAACGAAATTAGTTTCACATACGTAATGTAGAGGCGCTGTTTCAATCTTAGTACAAATTCTTGACGTTTTCGGTTGGTAAACTTCTCGAAAGGAATTCGTGCTAAGGCTGTTGGTATATGAACGTTGACGAAGCAAAAGGAGTATGTAAGGATCGTAGGGTGCGGTTCTATAGTTTCTGCCTCCCCCATGGTAAAAAGACGCAAGTTTTATGTATGTAAGTCATCATCTACTGCCTAGCCTTTTCCCAACTATGTTGGGGTCGGCTACCAGTCTAACCGGATGCAGCTGAATACCAGTATCTTACATGGAGCGACTGCCTATCTGACCTCCACAACCCAGTTACTGGGCAACACGATACCAATTGGTGAGACTGGTTGTCAGACTTTCGGGATTCTGACTACCCATAACGACTGTCAAAGATCTACAAATGACAGCCAGGACCAACGGCTTAACGTGTTTTCCGAGGCACGGAGGAATCTCGATATGTAACGAATGATCACCCATCCACAGACTGACCTCGGCAAGCGTAGCTTAACCTTCGATCAACTCGTGCGGCTGTTTTAATTTAGCCACGAGCTCCTTCAAGTTTTATGTATGTAAGTGGTGAGGGCAAATCGTTCTGTCGTGGGCGAACAACAGCATTAAAATTTCATGCTGTATTATGGAATATAATGTGCATTCAAACCTTCATGTCTCCTGAGATAACCTGGACCACTCAGGTCTTCTTCTGAATGTTCCATAGCTTTTTTTCTATACGACTGCTTTTGAACCAATGGACCTGTCAATAAAATATTAATAACTATTTGTTAGTTATTTACAACGTGTAACCGAATAAACGCAATACTTCTTAAGAGGTCACTGGACTCATCACGATGAACAACGTATCACTATGGGAAAAGAAATTGATAGCCCCATACATTTTTGTGCTCATAACTCGGCAAAATGTACTGAACAACTAATTCATTTCGCGATTTCTAGGTTGTCCCATGGTAAAAAATCTCTATCAAAAACTCTTCACAGTTGAACCAGTTGCCTCGACCTCCAGTTGAAGCTCGAAGTCCTGGGTTTAAAATCCGGGTCGGGTAAAAAGCTATTGGGTTTTTTTTTCATCTGGAATTTCTCAGTATCAGACCGGAGTCTGGGTTTGTGGCCGGTCAGAAAAACACAACACACAAAACACAGACACAAACATACACACACAACAATACAAACATACACACAAACAATTTACTCTTTGATAAAACTATACTCCATTTAAAATAAGACTAGACATTAAAATAAACCTTTTTCACAGTGCATTCAACCGATTTTGACTTCTATTCCGTACGCATAAGGATGACATTAAAAGAAAAAAAGTGGTTACAATACCAACTGTTTACTGCAGCTGTCATTTGTCTTGCCACCAACGCAATAGAAATTAAAATCAGTTGAACGGACTGCAAAAAAGGTTTATATTCATATCTAATCTTATTTCAAACGGAGTATAGTGCATGACTAAATGTTAACAATTAATAATTTAATTTATAATTAATAAATATAATGTTGCGGTGCCCTAGCAGGGCTCATGAATGAAACTTATATTTGTAACAAGACCATGTAAACGAAATGAGTGCAATAAATAAATAATAAATAAATAAAACTGGTTGAAAGTATGACTTTCGGAGTTCTGACTGCGCGTAAAGACAGCCTGAAAGGCTTTCAAAGTTAAAGTGCGTGAGCATGTTCGTAAGAAGTTGGCAGTGGTTTCATCACAGCGCTAATGTTTTCTCATTAACTGTTCTTACTGTTTATGTATGTGTTTATTTGTGTATATATTCTATGTAGGTATTATATTTATAGTTTATAATAATATATATGTATATATATATTTATAAATATATATTTCTTTCCACTTTTCTTTTAAGAAATTGCACCTGCCACTGTTTGTCTCTGCATCACCCAAAGGTTGACTGGTAGAAAACGCCTACGGCATTAAGTCCGACTCTGTACATTTATGTGCTTAAAGTATTAAATAAATAAATAAATAATGACTAGTAAGATGATTGCTTACCTTCCATGTGTCTTCGAGGAAAACCAGGGCTTCTGAGATCTTCATCAGCTTTATCCAATACCTTATTTACGTATGGTTGCGCCGGTACCAAGTGACCTGTAAATAAAATAATAAATTGGTAGTATACTAATACCAATCAGCCAGTGGATGGGTGACCATCCGTCACATATCGAAGGCACGTTAAGCCGTTGGTCCCGGCTGACATTTGTAGATCTTTAACAATCGTTACGGGTATTCACAAGCCCGAAAGTCTGACAACCAGTCTTACCAAAGAGTATCGTGATATCCAGTAACTGGGTTGTGGAGTTCAAATAGGCAGCTCCATGCAAAATACTGGTATAGACTGGTAGCCGACCCAGACATAGTTGGGTAAAGGTTAGGTAGATGATGAAGTGAGTGTGTAACTATAGAACACCGCCTGCTACGAAGCACGCGGCGTTCTATAGTTTCTGCCTACCCCCATAGGAAGAAGACGTGAGTTTATGTATGTATGCAGAAAGGATGACCATTGATCACCACGCTTGCTCGAAGCGGGTTAGCGATTTCAGACATATGATAAGTCCAGAATTCCTCACAGAGGATTCCCTTCAATTTCAGTGATGTCTAAAATGCACTTAGGAAGTACTATGATACCTAAAAATCGTCTAATGTTTAAATATTATTAAGAATTCTGTTGTTTTTTTATTTTTTTTGATGGGGCAAAACCTTCAAAAGGCGCCTGGACTTTTGGGGAAAAGACCAGGGAGTGTGGGATTCTTACCTCACTAAAACCACCCCGGTGATCACCATCAGCACATGGAAGGAGCCCTTTTCTAAGAGACCACTCCGGGACCCAAGAATTCTGTTGTCCTACAATTAACACAATATGAGCTCCTGCCTCCTGAGATACAGGCTTATCCTTCCTAGTACAGGCATCATGAATACGTATAAAATAATTTCTCGTTGTTTAGTCGCTTTTGTTATGGTCCTTCAATAAATTACTGTGGTTAGTTTAGCTGGACAGTTGCCCCTCTAGACAAAATCCCTAGCCACGCCATTGGAAGCAAGCTTTAAAACACTGGCGTTTAATTTTAGAATCGTTCATAATCGATTGACCAGAGAAACAAAGCTTTAGGCTGCGTTTCCATTGAGGCGGAGCTGTGCGGAGCTGAGTTTATGGTGCGTGCATTAACCAATCGCATTTCTCGAAATCTCCGCTCCGCTTCAGTGTAGACATTGTTGTTGGTTAACTCATGCACCGCTAAGCTCCGCTCCGCACAGCTCCGCCTCAGTGGGAACGCAGCCTTAGGTTGAAATAGCCAACATTTTTACCACACAAATTAAAAGTTATGAGCCAACAAATATTCGATTTTCTTGCTGATTCTGTAAAGTTTGTTTGTAGAGGCTAATCCCCGGAACTAACGATCCTGTTCTAAAAAATAATTCACTGTTGGGAAGTTCCATTATTTCTGAGTGCTTTAGACTATTATCAATTTTACTTTAAAGGGAGACCCTTAGAACACAACCCCCTCCGGGTTGTGTTCTAAGGGGAAAACTACGAACTCCACGCCGACGAAATGCTAGTGACTAACAAAAGTAGTGTGAAATTTCAAAATCTAAGTCGTCACCGACGAAGCTCAATAATCGAAGAGTTTAATAAACTCTATTTATACTCAATCAATGCTGTGGTTTTCTCATTTAACTCTATTTTCTGAAGAAAGTTTCGTAATTTTATACGCGTATTTGTGTGCTTTCGAACTAGACGTTTGCATGTAGACTAGCGTCTAACTGCTCATAACTCTTTATGACACGATGCGAGATGATACATCGTGCTTTTTGACCATGCTCCACCAGTGAGTTCAAGCCCGTGACTAGTTGAACCTTATACATAATAAACCATATAGGGTCTAAGCTGAAGTGGGACTGAACTGGCCACGTCTGCCGCATGCCGAAAGAGCTGTGGTCCAAAATTACCACTTTTTGGAGCCGAGACACAGCCAGAAGGTGTCGCGGCCGACCTCGTAGAAGAAAGTAGGATAAGCTGGACAAAACCAACAATCAGTGGCCCACATTAGCCCTGGATCGAAACAACTGGAAGTCATGGGGGGAGGTCTTTGCCCAGAAGTGGGATGACGCAAGGGGGATGACGTATTAACTAAAATATATAATAATGCTTACAATTCACAATTGATCGCATCTTTTAATAATCATTTCCAAATCTTTAACATTTACAATGGGGTTATGGTGCCACGCATTCACTCTCGCTCTGTCTCTTTCTATTCCCCCTCCCCAGGAGCGTTGAACGTTTAACGCAACAGTGCTTTCATACCCCCTCCATGGTAGCGTTAAACGTTTAACGCAACCTTGTTGGAAGTCGCATTAGAAGTTTCACTTCAAAAAGTAGTTTTATAGTTTATTTTTCTCCACAGTATTAATATCAATATAAGGGAGAGACTTTTGCCCACCAGTGGTTGAATACAGGGTGGATGGGACATCAACGCACAGTCTCATGCACAACGCGTCGCTATTTTCCTAGTTTTGTTTAGATTTTTTTTTACTGACCTTCCATTTGTCTACGGGGAAAAACAGGGCTTGTTACTGCTTCGTCAGACGTATCCAATCCTCTGTTTCTGTATGACTGCTGAGGTACTATCTGACCTGTGGACAAAGATGTTAAATATATTGTCAGGCAGTATCAGGAAGGCATATATAGATAGTAAAAATTAAAGAAAAAGGTTTATTGCAGAAGCTTGTACAACTATTATAGTTAATCTTTCATAGGGACCTCTGTTTCTGGGCTTTCTATATACCTATATATCTTTTCGATTCCCGCCTTGGGACAATTGTTTGTACGATCTACAAAGATTTCTTCCGGGTATTAGCTATGTATAATAAAAAATATCTATATATGTAATGTTTTGTATTAAGTATATTAGTCATCTAATACCCATGACACAAGCTCTGCTTAGCTTGCTGCTTGGTGCTAGATGATGCTGTGTGGATTGTCCAGAATTATTTATATTTATATATTTTATTTATGTATAGTTTATTATACTTTCGGTAAGAAATCTAAATATGGTATCTTTCGGTATAGGATCTTTTCGTATATCTTTTACTAGATATACCTGGCTAGTAAGCCCCGTAATAACAAATTAAAATGATAGGCGGGTTCCTCTTAAATATGGTACATCAAAAAGAACAAAATGCTGTTCTTTGGTAAGCGTAAAACTAAGGTACTATTTTTTTTTATTGCTTCGGGTAGAGTACCGTGTTCTGATTCACCTCCTTAAATCCTGCAGGTGATTAAATCGGCACCCTGTATAGGGCTATAAATAGTTTTATAGCCCTATACAGGGTGCCGATTTCTTAATACCTAAACTGCCATACAACGAGACACAAAAGAAAATGTAGGTTTGTCGGTCACCTGGCGTTTAAGGTGTTAATATAAAGTAAAACTTACCAAGATGGGTTTTATAAACATTCTCGATGACTCGATTTTCTCGATTGTCTTGCAAAAATGCTCGATTGTCTGGCGGTGGCGGTGGGGGAACTAAACCAAATACAAAAATCATTGAAATACAATACAAAAAAAACAAAATATGTAAACTCACTCTTGCTGCTAAGATCCTTACAAGTCGTACGTTGGGTCCACAATGAAACTCAAAACTTTCCTCACAACATGGTCCTCATTCCTGGTCTTTGCGGGCAAAAGAGAGCAAAAAACCTTTTTGACAAGAAACAGTATCAATTTTAAGCCCGAGACTGACAACCATTCTTACCAAGAGGTATCCTGTTGCCCAGTAAACTGGGTTGTGAAGGTCAGATGGTAGCCGCTCCATGTAAAATACTGGTATTCAGCTGCATTCGGTTACATTGGAAGCCGACCCAACATAGTTAGGAAATGGTTAGGCAGATGATGTAACAGTATCACTTTTGGACTTACCTTCTCTTAAACTCTCGTCTAACGGCAAAGGCAACTGTGGGCGATCAGCTATGTTCATCTCAGGTGCTATAAAAATACAAGGTCATATTAAATTATCTGGTGAAGAGCTCGTTGCTCAAGAGTAGGGTGTGGCTAAAGAAGAGCTCGTGGTGAAAGAGGAGCTCGTGGCTAAAGAAAACGATTTGGCTAGGAGATCGTGGCTTAATACAAGCTCACATTGTGATGACCGATGTGGCGCGGTGGGCGAAGCCTCACAAAGATCGATCTCTAGATTGTTCGTGTGTTGAGTGTTTGAAATTTGTTCGTTTTTTTTATAAAAAAAAACCCTTTCCCCACACTGTAAATTCTCCTGTGCCGTGGGTGCATTTAAACTCACATACACAAACAGCCAAACCCGGAACTACCTGTAGGCCATACAAATATTTGTTCTGTGCGGAAATCGAAACCGCAAACAGCAGCGCAGCAGCCAATCGCTCAGCCACTGCGCCAACCGTGCCGTCAAGCAATTGGCAGTAAGTCAAGAAGATCCAAGACAAGTTGAAACAGGTTACTTACTGGATTCCTGTTTCGGTGACTTTGATGATATGGGATCTGCAAATATTACTTTGAATGTTAATAACCGAAGTAAAAACTTCAAACCTCGACCCTCCGAACCTCGTTGGCATACTGCATCTGATCCAATTCCTACATTACAACACAATATCTTCTTAACACTTTCAGTGCCCAGCACCCGGCTCCCGGGTCGAAAAAGAGTTTGATCATGTACCCAGAACTCGCTTCCCGAGTCGTACATGTAAAAAGCTATAGATGAGATGTGAACATGCCCATCACCCCCTACCATATGTAATTTGCCAAAAATTATGACATACAAGTTAAATCCTACTTTTGAACTGGGCAGCGAAAGGGTTAATAGGGTATTTGAATGGATTCCTTTAAAAGATTTCCCAAAACATATAAACAAGAAAAACCACGGTAAAAAAATATGAAATATCTTAGAAAATGGCGAAGTTGTGTTTAAAAATCTATGCTGAAAAGAGACAACGCTGCTAGCATCTGACGTCACTAGACAGAAACGCCATAGTGACTTCGCACCATGCACTACAAAGGACGTTCTAAGTGACAAGAATGGAAGAAAAACTTGAAAAGCCTGTAACTTTTCGATTATATCACCGATTTTTATCCATTAATAACTTCTCCATTTTTTTTAAAACCTTTTATGAATAAATAGGTATTCGTTCATATATTTTTGACAGACTTCAAATACCCTACACTGACGGATATTGTTCACGCAACATGCCTGGCACGAATGTTTGACATAAACCTAATGTCAATTCGAAGTCATTTGACATTGAAAACCGTTTTCGAAAAAAAAAACAACCCACAAAAAAAAATAAGAACTTGGTGGCTTTGGTTGTTTCTATATTTGCGACTTCCAAAATTATAGTTATTTTACACTTCTAGTGTTTATAGTTGGGAGTGAGTCGAAATACAGTATGAAACGAGTTAAAAATTTGACCAGATACACAAGGTTTAAGGTATTAAGTGAATGAAACCTATTAGGGATAGCGACGATATAGCGAATGTGTAATCCTTAACTATTGACCTAAACAAAAACAACTACATCTAGGTAAGTAATTCACAACACAATTTTCCCTTTTTGTTGGTTGCTGAGTATGAGGTCCATGGCTTTACTGGACCCTCATTTTTCGGATTTGGATCAGATGCAGTGATGAGTTTCACGACCTATGTGGCGCAGCGGGCGAAACTCTGCCTGCGACGCAGGAGGTTGCGGGATCGATTCCCGCCTTGGGACAATTTTTTGTACGATCTACAAAGATTTGTTCCGGGTGTTCTGGGTATTTGCTATGTATAAAAAAAATATCTATCTATGTAATGTATTGTATTAAGTATATCAGTCGTCTAGTACCCATAACACAAGCTCTGCTTAGCTTGGGGCTAGATGATGCTGTGCGGATTGTCCAGCATTATTTATTTATTTTATTTTTGATATTTATGTTCGTATTATTATATTATAATATATTTACCTTTGTCAGTATTTCCGTTTGATTTGAGACCTAAGGAATGATTGCATGCATCAGTTTTTATCATTATTATAGGTAATAGTCGCACGAAAACTAAATATTACAAAGGCCAGCACATCAAGCCACCCCAATCCGTCAAATTTCTTTGATAGTTTCCAACTTTATTACAATAGAATAATGTTTATTCATGTTCAATTGGAAAAATTTAACAGTTTGGGTTGGCTGGATGTGCTGGCGTCTGTACAATAGTATTATCATCATCATCCTCCTTTTATCCCAATGTATATAAGGATGACGAAAAAAACTAATTTCTTCGTCAGGAAGATTATTAAAAAATATCGTACACGTGTTTTTGAAGTGAAACTTCTATTGCGACTTCCAACAAGGTTGCGTTAAACGTTTAACGCTACCATGGAGGGGGTATGAAAGCACTGTTGCGTTAAACGTTCAACGCTCCTGGGGAGGGCGAATAGAAAGAGACAGAGCTAGAGTGAATGCGTGGCACCATAATTCCATTATAAATGTTATAGATTTGGATATTTCTCCACTCGATAATAATACTTAAAAGTTGCGATCAATTGTGAATTGTGAGCAACGTTAATAAAGTTTGTCTTAAAGAAACAATATGATTTCACTAAAAAACAATTTTTACCCCTTCCTATTTTCATTTCCACATTACGAAGTTTCACTTCTTCCGGGCGGACTCCACGCACTATTTTCTTTTACGCGATCGAAAGAGTCTATGTAGATTATTTTTTTTTGGAATGGGCATCTCGCAGTTTATCTTTTAGGGATATCTACTGCTTAAACAACTAACTTTCCTGTGAGGGGCTTAATTAGAAATTAAGGCCTCCAGCCAGGGCGTAGCAACTGTAGGGACCCAGCAGGGTCGAAGCCTACTGGGGCCAAGGGTCTGATTCTGAAGGGAAGTCGGCCCTGGTACGAAAGGCAACGAAGGAACAGGAGTGGGTTTTTAGTCGGTAAAAGTCTGACACCATGTCCCGCGCCGCCCAATAGCGGGGGATGTCATAAGATGATTTTACCACCGGGAAAAAAAAGCCAGGGCGTAATGTGGCATGACGTCACGCCAATGTAGATTTTATACTGAGCTGTGACGTAGCGAGCCCGCACTTCCCATCTTTGAAGCGTTTTATCTTAGTACTTTTTTTTTAGTAAGATAAAGTAAAAAATACTTTATAGTTAGTAAGAAAAGACTTACATCTTGCTCTTCCGTAAATTAAGTACGATGTTTGAAGTAACAAAAGTATTCCTAATACGGGAATTATTATTATCATCCAATCCACTGCTCGTCCTGAAAAAAAGCAGTAACAAAAATTAGAAATTGTAGGTAAAGGGAAGATAAAGTTCGATTTTTGTCTATTAAGACGAAGTTATATATTTATTTGTCAGCTGCAAATAGATCGAAAATATGTCATGAAGGCCCAGTGGTTTAGGCCTCGCCTCTTGTGCACGAGGTTGTGGGTTCAAACCTGGGCAAGTACCAATGTGAGTTTTTCAATTCATATGTACTTTCTAAGTTTATCTTGGACATCGGTGAAGGAAAACATCGTGAGGAAACCTGGACTTATATAATTAATATAAGTCTGACATCGCCAACCCATCTTGAGCAAGCGTGGTGATTAATGCTCGTGCCTTCTCTGTATGAGAAGAGGCCTTTGCCCTGCAGTGGGACAGTAATAGGCTGGTCCTGTACTTTTTTCTAAGCTGCAGAAAGAATTAACTACTGCTGGGTATAGGTCTCCGCACAAGGGAAGACTTAGCGATAGGGTACCGAAGATGTCGCCCGCGTCACGACTTTGACCGCCCTAGGATGCCTCTTAGCTTACCAGTTTCTCCATTTACTGGGGATCCTGTTAACAAAAAAATAATATTAAACATGCACAACTGTTACCGGTCAGCCATCTTGTGGTTATCAGAGCAGATTTATTCCCCAAAACAGTTTTGTTATTCTGTAAAAATCTCCATATTGAAATGGTAGGTGAAGTGAGCGTCAAAGGAACTATGAATTATCAGCATCAATATGGAATGACAGATTCATTCATCATCATCGCCTTAAATTCACTTACATTTGGTTTACAATTTTTGATGAATAAAAATCTTCATCATTTGCCTACTCTTTCTTATGGGACAAGTCCACCACACTATCCCCGAACCACTGCAACTCTTGAAAACCAGAATCAACAGTGGCGACCACCAGAAAAGCGTCGAGAAAATGAAGCCCGACGAGTCCCGGAGAAACGATTCAATTGCCTTGATGATCCCGCAACGAAATCAATCAGAAAAGAACATCGGAGGAGTTAATTAACTATAATCTATGTTGGGCTCGATTTCCAGTCTAACCAGATGCAGCTGAATACCAATATTTTACATGGAGCGACTGCCTATCTGACCTCCACAACCCAGTTGCATCGGAACACCATATTCCTTGGTAAAACTGGTTGTTATACTCATGGAGGGTAAGAGATAAGGAGAACCGTCTTATATGAGGGATAAGTCGAAAAACAATCCAGCTGTATGTAAATTACGTGAAATTTAAACTCAATTACCCGCCAAAATAGCGCTAGTGTAGCAAGAGGGAACGAATGAAGTGTGGCGATTTGTAAAAAAATAATATTTTTGGTGACTAGTGTAGTTTATGAAACTGCAGCATATAAAACCTGAACTATTTACTTAGTCAGAGATAATTTAGTAAGCATAACCAATAAAACTGCTATGTAATAATGTGGACAAATATTGGCGCCATCTTTAAAACTAACCCACTCGCTAACGGGGCGCCACCATAATTTGACGCTTTTTCTTTTGTTTTCTTTTTGGAATGGGCATCTCGCAGTTTATCCTTCAGGGATATCTACTGCTTAACCGACTTTCCTGTGGAGGCACTTAATAAGAAATTAAGGCCTCCAGCCAGGGTGACGCTTATTGGCGAACACTTTTTCATATATTATAGTGATGGTTATCATTACCTCTACCCTCCATACTGTGGTAAGAAAACCTCCATGGTAAACAAATCGTCGCATTCTATTTTTGTGTTTTGCCGCCTGCATACTTAATCGTGCTCTACGAGAATAGTCTAATCAAAGTGACATTCTATCAGCGATGAAAACATTTTTAAAAGTCCGAAATATCACAATGGTTTCTGGCACAAAAAACTATTGGCTATCGGTTGTTATCGCTGGTAGATTGTCACGATGCTTACGCCCTGAGGTCCTTACTCACCGCTTGATATATTCTTAGGATTGGCGGGATGTACAGCTGACAGGCCTAAAAATAAACTAATATCAGTAATATCTTTCTTTCTTTTTTCTTTTCTTTCTTTCTTTAAAAAAAAAACGTTGCCCCACACTAGGAATTTCTCCTGTGTCGTGGGTGCGTTTACAAACATTTAAACTCACATACACGAACAACTAGACCCGGAACAATTACCTGTAGGCCATACAAATATTTGTTCCGTGCGGGAATCGAACCCACGACACGCTACGGCACACGATATCGTAGCTAGATCGAAAGCCAAGCCTCTTATTTTGACAAGATATGTCTCGCATCATACAATTTACAATTTTGCAAACCTATATAGCCGTTTTCACTATAGAATAGAATAGAATAGAATAGAATATTTATTTGCCAGAAACAAGGTATGTTTACAAAAGGTGTTCGTATTATTGCATAGTGCTACATGTCTCACCGTTTTAACGGTATGCAAATCAAGTTACAATTATTATTATATACAATCATTGAAGTAGGTACATTCATTTTTAGTTACCATTATTTACATTATATTAATATTAAATTTTTTATCATTATTTCAATTATACACAAACTACACACTTCTATTTTGACATGACATTAAATAAAACAATAAGTTTAACAAAATAACACTTAACTTAAATAATTACATTACTTATGCCTGTATTTTGATACCAGATCAAGAGAAAAAAATTTACAGGGACATTTTACAAAAAACTCGTGAATTGAGTAAAAACATTCCTGCAACAGCCACTTTCGTAGTGCCGAACAAAATTTTTGGAAGGGTAGTTGGGTAATTGTATTCGGCAAAGCATTATAAATTAGGGGAGCCATGTAGATACAACTCTTTCGGAAGAGTTGCAACTTAGGAACAGGTATCTCGAAATCTAGATGTGCAGCTTTCCTTTTATTTGTATTATCCCTTCGTTCAAATAATGCAAGATTGGATCTCACAAACTTGGCAACTTCGAAGATATATATGCAGGTACACTTGGCAATACCTAAATTTAATTTATTTACTATAATAATAACAAAAAATAAACGTGTTTGACGCCAGCACATCAAGCTACCCCAAACTGTCAGATTATCCCAATTGAACATGAACCTCATTATTTCGTAATAAAGTTGAAAACCTATAAAAAAAAATTGACACAATGGGGTAGCTTGATGTGCTGGCCTCTGTACTTAAAAATAAATAAAACTTAATCATTAAGATGTTTTAAGGCCATAGCAATATGTCATGATGACCCAGTGGTTTAGGCATCGTCGCCTATTGTGCACGAAGTTATGGATTCAAACCTGGGCAAGTACCAATGTGACTTTTTCATTTCATATGTACTTTCTAAGTTTATCTTGGACATCACTGACATCGGTGAAGGAAAACATCTTGAGGAAACATAAGGACAGTCCAACCTGTCGGCGATTATTACCGGTATCGCATTTGGGCGAGCCCATAAACAGTTTATAAATCTCTAAGTAAAAGCGCAACGTACCCGTGCGTCATCTCTCTTACACACTTCACTCTATCTCTTACTTTGCTTACCGTATATAATCGTGGTTCCGCAGGACCAATTTTGAGCGCTCTCCAATTTGTCTTGAATATTCACATCGTAGCACGACCACGGATCGTATTTAGTTAACAATGTAAATTTGAAATCCCAGCGATCCCCTGAATGCCTTTTGTACTTCTTAAAACAAAAAGGGAAACAAAACTCCGTTATAAGCAGTCCAGACTACGCTATGGTCTCCGGATGATCGAGATTTGCTCGGATAATCGTTGGAGCCGTTTCCGAGATTCAGATTATATATTTACTTATATACAAGAATTGCTCGTTTAAAGGTACAAGATATTTCTTTATAAGTCACTGCTCAATTAAAGTAAACACGCATGGCGCCGTGACGGTCCATGGTGACAGAAAATGTGACGATTTTTTTCAAGATGGCGTCGGAAAGTGTGACGATTTTTTTCGAAGAAGTTTCACTTTAAGTAGTTAACATTTAGCTAAACGTGTAACATGTCCGATGGGGTAGTGAGTCCTACTGCCCCCCCTCCCCCTCTGGGTGAAGCATCCTTTTGAACCCGTTATATGAATTTATCTGTCAGATAATTGAACCGAGAATTTAAATAGGAGATACTTACTTGTGTATGAGAATACAAGTACTTAATAGTTTTACGACCAGAGATGTTCTCTTCGAAGCTTACAAACGTTTCATGTTGGATATTAGAAAGCATTTCCTGTTTCCTGGGTTTCTGCCAACTGAAATATTTAAATGAATTAACGTGGTGCCAATTCCCTTGTTCGTTTGCTAAACTAAATTAAGGCTGTATCCATCCCTTTCTCCCTATAAAACCAGAAAGGGACAGACATAAACGAAACTCGTGATGACATACAATTTTGACTTTGACATTTCAAAACGCATCGACTAAAAACAAGGTAAAGTTAAAGGCATTGTTTTGTTGTTTTTTTAGGAACCTTGCCGACACTAGGATTTCTCTTGTATCGTGGGTGAATAAACAAACATTTAAAGGCACATGCACAAACAGCCAGACCCGGAACAACTACCTTTAGTTAGGCATCGAAAGTAATGACCACAAAGAAGAAATTAAACGTTTTTATTTAAAAAAATATGTATTAAAATATGATCTGGCGTTCAAAAGGATTTTAGAGGTACGAGTATGAGGAACAGTGTGTAAAGTTCCTCATCCGCCATTGAAAACGGAGGATCCTCCGACCAGACGACGGTTGTGTCTGGCGGGTTACTGCCCGACGGTTGTTGTCGGGCTCGTATATACGAGTATGCGCATTCGCGTGGATAACTTTAATATCGCGATGTAGGAGACGTCAGATCAGTGGCGGACTAACGGGGGGGGCGGAAAGGGCGGAACGCCCCGGGCCTCCGGTCTTGGGGGGCCCCCAAATGCCTCCGCGTTCCCCTGATCAAATCCTAAACAAGACTTTAAAATTGTGCTTAGTACCTACATAATTACATCAATTGATTAAAAAGCTTGTAAAACTACTTTTTTTTTAAAGCTCGGGGGCCTCATTTAGTTTTGCCGCCCCGGGCCTCTGACAGTCTTAGTCCGCCACTGCGTCAGATTTAGTTCGTATGTGGCGAGATAGATGTCGCTACAGGTTAAATGAATTTCAAACACAGACGATAATCCTGAATCGATACAAATGTTATAGTCACCGGCACGTAAGTTGGCAAGGTTTTGGCGGAGTTGGGGTAAGTTCGCGCATCGTGCACTTAGTGGAACAAAAAAGTGGTGACTTTTATTGATCGTCATTATTTTATGGTTATTGCCATCATTTATATTTAATAATATCTGATTAGAAGAAAGTTGAAGAAGGGAGTGGAATTCGTAAAGTTTATTGGGAGTTATAAATAATATGCATACGAGGAAAGTATGCTCAAAAAGTATGCGAAAAAAGGCATAAGTACATTTTTTCGCCTTCATTTTTTAATTTAAAACAACAACAATAATATCAACTCGTAACAAAAACTAAATTTAAAAACAATAACAATAACTCTTTAACATAAACACAACAAAAACAAAGGGTACATCTTTCGTGCACGCAAGTGTAATCGGGAGTTCGGGAGGCAACAGTCGACTGTTGCACCAATCGCGCGCTCGGATTGACGATACCTCATACCCCGCGTCCCGCTTGCCTACCAAAGAGACCTAAAAAACGACTTGTGCGCATCTAACGACTCTTGCCAAGTTACGTGCCGGGGACTATACTATCAATTTTATGAACATCTACAGCGCAGTTAGCGCGCGTTCTTAGAACGAGCGTTTACGCCGCGTGCATAGACCCTAATGTCAAAAATTTATATTTAAATACAACAAGGTACTTACTAGCCATTAATTATGAAATAGTCACTTTCTATAAATAAGGTAAAGTTTTCGGTATGATCAAGCGTGAAATTTTGTGATACATTGCATGATCTCTGCTGTCTTCCTGCTTCCGATAGGGTTACTTTGATTATTTTATCTGGAAGATAAAAAAACTGAATATAACATAATATCACGACTATATAGGTTTAAAGAAACTTAATTCTATAATAAAGACAAAATGTCACTCACTTGAGAACAATACTAGAATTTAAAATTACATAAAGTTCGTCGCCATCAGTTACAAACTAGACTGCACGCATTCAATGCCTTCATTTCTCTAGAAGTGCTCGATCTGCCATAATATACTGACTTAGTTGAGTTTTGAATGCATTGAAAGAGTGCAGATTTCTTATACTAGACGGTATTCTATTAAAAAGCTGTGCTCCTTCAAAAGTAAGCATTTTTTTGCCGTAGTAATTTAGTTAGTTCTATTTTGTCTGAACAATGGGCAGAGGTGCACTTATAGTAACACCCTCATTTCGCCAGTTATGTTAAACTCCCATATAAAAGGGGGCAAACCTATTAACATCAAACGGGCAGAAATCCAGAATGCGGGTTGCTAATGACGACCGATGTGGCGCGGCGGGCGATGGTCCGCTTGCGACGCAAGAGGTTGCGGGTTCGATTCCCGCCTTGGGACAAATGTTTGTACGATCTACAAATATTTGTTCCGGGTGTTCTGGGTATTTGCTATGTATAATAAAAATATCTATCTAAGTAATGTATTGTATTAAGTATATCAGTCATCTAGTACCCATAACACAAGCTCTGCTTAGTTTGGGGCTAGATGATGCTGTGTGGATTGTCCAGCAATATTTTTTTATTTTTTATTTATTTATTTAATGAGAAAAAAATCTATTGGAAAAACTCAATAACAATTTTCCCGAGCTGGGAATCGAACCAGGACCTCACGCACAGCAGTTACGCTTGCAGCAACTAGACCAAAGGGGCAGTCTTAAAAGTAAATTGTAATAATAATAAGATCGTTACACAGTCGGATCAAAGGCCTGATATAGAAGGCAGTACTCCTCGATACGGCTCGCAATATGAGGAGGTTCCTTAACCGCCGGTAGCTTGGACCCTGCTCCTGCCATCGGTGGACCACTATTTTTTATATTTTAAAATGTTTTTGTATTTTTAAATTGAAATATTTAAAAATGTTTCTTAAATGTATATACAACAAATAAAGATAATAATAAACATTTATTTCAGAAAACATATGGATGTGTTGAAATATGGTTTTCAACTCACTCATTTAAAAAACTACTAATTCACATCAATACACAACACATATATCAATATTGAACAAATTATGTACGTCCGTGACATCTGACAACTTCAGGTCCAGTTAAAAAAGCACGTCGGACACTAGATGTCTGGCATTTTTGCTGAACTGAACCCATTTGGCGCAGACATTATTTATTTATTTTTAAACCTTTCCCCACACGAGGAATTTCTCCTGTATCATGGGAGCGTTTCCAACATTTAAATTCACATACACTAACAGCCAGACCCGGAACTAACTACCTGTAGGTCATACAATTGTTCCGTACAATAAAAATATTTGTTCCGTGCGGGAATCGAGCCCACGTTAAGCGGCGCAGCAGTCGATGGCTCAGCCATTGCGCCAACCGTGCCCTCAAATATATATAACCTTTTTTTATTATTCCTCCTGTCATCATTACTTTGTTTCGATATTTAGCATTGTCATTGTGTGTTTGAGCCTGTGCTAAATAAATTGTTTTCATTTCTTTGTTTCTTTCTTACAGGGTAGAAGAGACATCGAGGCACAACCTGATGCCTTGAGTTTAGTCATAATGATTCTTAACCCCCCAGCGTTCCTCATCCGCCATTGAAAAAGGAGGATCCTCCGAACTTTTCACCTTGTACTCCAAACCAGTATTTGAACATTTTAAAATTGTTCCAAATGACGATACATTTACGTCAAACATTCGTGATTGGCATAACAATGAGATCACCAACCTAACTATTCCAAAATGGTATTATTGGTAGCAGACTTCCTCACAACTTTCACGCTTTCCATGATAATACACCCATACATACATAAACTCCAGCTGCTGCTGGCAGGAACTACAAACGCCAGCTGTTTCAATCTCTACATCCTGCCTGCCTTGCTTCGTTTACGTTCATACAACTGGTCACAAACGCCGGCTGTGAGTACTACGTACCTTACCTTTTGATTTTTTGGCACTACATCTTCTTGTGAACCACAACGTTGTTTTATAACATAATTAATAATAATGTTAACTACCAAATTAAAACCTGTAGTGCTTGACACTAAAGATCGCATGAAAGTATGGCAGACTAATGAGCTTCAAGGACGTTTTTTCCGGGCCCTACATGGGCCCGATGTAGACCTACTAGCGTCCGTAGCCTGGCTGCGTTTCGGTGACCTCTTTGGGGAAACTGAAGGTTTTGTCTGTGCAATTATGGATGAAGTTATCATGACGAATAACTATCGGTGATTTATTGTGAAGGATGGTACGGTTGACATATGTCGGGCATGCCACGGTCCAGGTGAATCAATCCGCCACATTATCTCTGGTTGTTCTTGTCTTGACTTGCATAGGCACTACCTACTAGCCAGGATTATCCATCCGTAACTTGCTCTAAAATACAGTCTTGTAGAATCAAGCGGAAGTGCCGTACTACAAGTATGTGCAAGACCCAGTTCTTGAAAATGGCAGTGTCACTTTTTATTGGGACCGATCCATCATCACTGACAGGACTATTGTAGCCAATAAGCCAGATATAGTGGTGATGGATCGAAATGAGATGCGCGCAACTATTGTTGATGTAACGGTCCCACAAGTGGGCATCTCATGAAAGCCGAGAAAGATAAACAAATCAAGTATCTTGACTTGGCTCGCGTGGTTGTCGACATGTGGGATGTGGACACAGCAATCATTGTACCGATAGTCGTGTCTGCCAATGGCTTAATAGCCAAGAGCCTCGAACAACACCTAAGGAGGCTCTCGTTAGGCAGCTGGATCAACGGCCTGCTTCAGAAAGCAGTTTTTCTGAACACGGCGCGTATTGTTAGGCGATTCCTCTCTCTGGAGCCCTGAACGCCGGTAGCTTGGACCCTGTTCCCGATACCGGTGGGCTACTATTTTTAATATTTTTAAATGTTTTTCTTCTATATTGATATATTTAAAAATGTAATTAGTATCTAAGTAAGTTAATGGAATTAAGGGGATAATAATTTTAATTATTTTTATTGACTTTGAATTTGAAGCCGATGGATGAGGGCAATGCAGAGCTGATTGTTGTCAGTCCTGGAATAGCCTATAAGCTATTTAAGCAATTGCTTAGGGCATCCTGTCTGGGAGGGCACCAGAGACGACCGAGAAACCGAAATTGAATATTAGGACAACCTGTGAAACCATGTTGTGCCAACCCCACCTTTTTTTTTTTTGATTCGGTGTGGAAAATCCTCATGGATGTCCTCCGCCCTGAGGGGGCGAAAGGGGTCTGTCAGACTCATACTGACTCACACCTACGCCGGGGGTCGCGGGAACGTACGATTCTTCCGCAACCCCTAGCTAGTGCCGGCCCGCCTGTACAGGCCTCCTCAGGTCGAGGTGTCTGACTCCCCCCGCGACATCTAAGAGGGGCGCGCGTGGAACACTACGCGCCGCCACCTCGGGTCCTGATGTGTGGGGGGCGACAGACGTCCCCTAGTCCGTCGCCCCTGGACACATTTAGCATATAATTAGCATAGGATAAGGGCAGGAAGAACAACACGTACATATTCTACCTAAGATACGTATTAACATGGGGGCTCACTGTGGAAGATTGCTTAGGGTATCAAGCTACCTTAATCCGGCACTGATCGTTGTAGAAATCTTTGAGGGGAGGCCTTTGTCCAGCAGTGGACGTGTTTAGCCTAGGAACACGCCCAAATTCGAGCGTGCAACTCACTCAATAATAGTCAAATACGAGTATCTTCCTTTGTTTGCGTTAAAACCTTACATCGAATTGTAAAACCACATAAGACATGCAATATTATGATATTAGCAAAACTAACAAACACAGTGTCTCAACATTGCAAACTGTAATCCAATGGGAAGTTGCGAGGTATCCCCAACACAAGTATCCTTATTACTTAAAGGGGCTGCCTCAATTTTGTGCTGTAGAACAATTGTATGAGTGCCTTACCTTCAGTTCTGATCATTAGGAAATTAATAGAAACTAAATACACGGCCAGAATTAACATTTTCACTAGTTGTTTTCACCACTAATGCTCACTGACGCTTACCAACTATTACATGGTCACATAAATAAAATATTCGTAACTAAAATTGACACCAAACAAATCAATGTACCCGTTTCAAACTAATAATTTTCCTGTTCAATGTTAGGCATTATAGTGCAATAATGTTTAAAGGATAATTAATTATTTTAAATACACTATTTTCATGGTATTATCACGGCTGGTTTCTGCCCAAAGGTAAGGCAGAAGTGTACCTGTATAGTACCAGTACCTACATTTCACCAGTTATTTTTAAGTACCGTGTAATAGGAGTCTAGACATATTTTTTTTTAATATTTTTTGTATTATACCTACAGGGTAGTAGGGAAATCGATGAGCAAAGTGATAACATGATACACGTTGAATGGCAATGCTGATTCTTTGGCCAAAAAGAGGCCAGCCCTCTAGTCACGTGAAGAGTCGACCAAACGCTTCGCGATTTCTCGAAAAACTAAATGGGCACACGGACCTCATGGCCCTAGTGTTTCAACCCCAAGCGGCTCAAACATATAACTTCCAGTTAGGTTGTTGTATTTTCGCCGTTTGAGGTTTTCTGCTCCTGCAGCGGCCGCATCTGCACAGTCATTTCTACATTTAATTCTGATGTTTTTTTTGTTTTGTTCCTGTAGTTTGGATTTGTGGCCAGCCAGTGGCAATAGCCTCGCTCTCTACCACATGGAAAAATGTGAGTGAACACACAGTTCCAGTGTAAGCTGACCTCTCATTGTATAGGATTTCAATACTGGAACGGCTACCCGGAAAGCTACCCAAATCTGTCAAGTTTATTTGATAGTTTTTCAACTTTATTGGAAAAGAATAAGGTTCATGTTCAATTGGGAACATTTGACAGTTTGGGATAGCTTGATGTGCTGGCATCTGTATAGTTATTTTAATATACAGTACCTGGATGAGTGAGCTTCGCTCGGATGACACGACGTTTTCTAAAAATGAAACCTAGCTAGATCGATTTATCGCCCCCGAAACCGCATACTAAATTTCATGAAAATCATTGGAGCCGTTTCCGAGATTCAGATTATATATATATACATACATATGTATATACAAGAATTGCTCGTTTAAAGGTATTAGATAAATAATAAAACACAGAGAAAACAAGTGTACAATGGGCGGTGTCATCGCATAGAGGACGATCTTTTACAGACAACCTTTGGATGGACTAAAAGGAAGGAGACTGAATTTGGTTTAACACAATGAATAAAATCTACCTATTATCCGTGATTAAAATATTTAAAAATGAAGTGTCTGTTTGTAATGTCCAATAAACAGCTTTTTACTAAATACATTTGAAATTTTATACGGCAGTTATACCAAAAAACTATTTTTTACATTTTTGTCTATCATTTTGTTTGAGGTAATCTCCGAAACGGCTGTACCGTATTCTCTAGCAGATAGCTTTTGACGACCTATGTGGCGCGGCGGGCGAAGGTCCGTCTGCGACGCAGGAGGTTGCGGGTTCGATTCCCGCCTTGGGACAAATGTTTGTACGATCTACAAAGACTTGTTCTGGGTGTTCTGGGTATTTGCTATGTATAATAAAAAATGTCTATCTATGTAATGTATTGTATTAAGTATATCAGTCATCTAGTACCCATAACACAAGCTCTGCTTAGCTTGGGGCTAGATGATGCTTGCTGTGTGGATTGTCCAGCATTATTTATTTAGCTTATGTGTTAAGGAGTAACTTAGGCCATTTTACTATAGAAAATGAGTTAGGGTGCCGCGCAAAAACATTAAAACCCTTGAAACTTTGTCAAATTCCACGTGGACGAAGTTGCGCGCACAGCTAGTATTATAGGAACATAAATTTCCCCATATCACCGGTTATGTGAAAGTCCCATGTAATAGGGGGCGAGTGTACTGCCTACCGAGCACCAATACAAAATTCCGCATTGCTACTGGGAAATTCCAGATAGAAAAACCAAATACGTAATAATATTAAGTAGGTACAAATTAATGTAATATATTATAAACTATTTATATAATAATATACTAATAAATAGCACATGATATTGATGGCGCGGTTGGCGCAGTGGCTGAGCGATCGACTGCTGCGCCGCGTGTCGTGGGCTCGATTCCCGCACGGAATAAATGTTTGTATGACCTACAGGTAGTTGTTCCGGGTCTGACTGTTCGTGTATGTGACTTTAAATGTTTTTTAACGCACCCACGACGCAGGAGAAATTCGGAGATCTGAGATCTTATTTTATGATGCTTAGCGTACACATTTCGGTATACCACGACATGCCAGAATGTGCCGAAGGATGCCAAAGCAGGCTGTGACATCATCTCATCATCTGCCTAGCCTTTTCCCAACTACGTTGGGGTCGGCTACCAGTCTAACCGGATGCAGCTGAATACCAGTATTTTACATAGAGCGACTGCCTATCTGACCTACACAACCCAATTTATTGGACAACACAATACCCCTTGGTAAGACTGGTTGTCAGACTTTCGGGCTTTCGGGCTTCTGACTACACGTAACGACTGTCAAAGATCCAAAATAACAGCTAATAAATAACAGCTGGGACCAACGGCTTAACGTGCTTTCCGAGGCACGGAGGAGTCTCGATATGTTACGAATGGTCACCCATCCACAGACTGACCTCGGCAAGCGTAGCTTAAGGTTCGATCAACCCGTGCAGCTGTTTTTATTTAGAAATGTGAGCGTTAACAGTATTAAATAAGATTCGAAATCATCTGTATTATAGAAGTCCTTAAGCAAATGGATAGAATTAAACTCATTTCATGTATTTTCGTCATTTACCTACGTCAGTACAAGCCAGAAAGCGGTGCCGGTGACTGAAACGTTGTATGGAAATCAGTTGTCATGGTATGGGCATGATTGTAATGCGTAGGAATAAGGAAGGTAAATATACTAACGAATATTAATCATATCGAAGTTAGTTGATATGTATGATTTCATTTCATTGAATTAGTTATGCCCGCTACTTTCTCCGGGTAGAATTTAACTAAACATGGGTTTTCATTTTCTGTGCGGAACCCTAATTGATTTTCTAAAATAAGAGTAGCCTTAATTAATCCTTATTACATAAGCTATCTGCCAGTGAAAGTCCTGTCGAAATCGGTTCAGCCGTTTCGGAGATAACCTTGAACAAACATAGATAGACAGACTCGAAAGCCAATATTTTTGTTAATTAGTTTTTTGGTACCTACTTTTTGGTGGCTACGGTATAAACAATAAAAAAAACAACTATCCCCAGCAATGCGGATCAGTAGGGATATATAGAGTAGAAAGTTCCATAATATCCCAAGCGGGAGCGATAATTGGAAAAAAAACTACAAATATCCCTACTAGTGGGGATATGTCAGTAGGGATACATGGAACGGGGGAAATAAACATACCTACATACACGACTATACATAAACAATTATTGAAACTAAAATTTATATGCGGTTTCAAAAATAAATTTCCGATATAAAATAAAAACACTGAGATCTATTAACAAGTTTATTTACAAAAAAACAACAATTTCTTATTATTTACAGTCTTCTTTCGAAATTAAAATAAATTAAATTGTATCTTATAAAAACAAAAGCAAAAGGAGTATGTAAGGGTCGTAGCAGGTGGCGTTCTGTAGTTTCTGCCTACCCCCGTGGGGAAGAGGCGTGAGTTTATGTGTATGGGTGATACATGGACGGTGCAAAGTTCAACCAATAGTTTTCCTTCCATGTAACTGTGGTAATTACTAAAGAATTACCGACTAGTGGGAAAAGCTACCATCATCATCTGCCTAGCCTTTTCCCAACTAACCTAACCGACTGCAGCTGAATACCAGAACGTTACATGGAGCGACAGCCTATCTGACCTCCACAGCCCAGTTACTGGGCAACACGATACTCCTTGGTAAGACTGGCTGTCAGATTTTCGGGGCTGACTACCCGTAATGACTGTCAAAGATCTACAAATGACAGCCAGGACCAACGGCTTAACGTGCTTTCCGAGGCACGGAGGAGTCTCGATATAATCGCGCGGATAACTTTAATATCGCGATGTAGGATGCGTCAGATTTAATTCGCATGTGGCGAGATAGATGGCGCTACAAAGTAACCGATATAAAAACGAACGAATGATAGTTTAAAGAATATCTCGTTTCGGAAATCGAGTGTGAGGTACACTATGAAGGTGGTAAACAGAGAGAGAGAGAGAGAGAACATTGAAAGTTGTCTCTTTTTCTTTGCATAAAATTACGCCGTCCCTAAAGTAGTTTGAGTTCAAAAACAAAGAAAATAATTCTATTTCATATCGTCATCCCTTAGTTGGACGATTTTAGGGTTGTCAATAATTTCATCGATTCTGTGCAAGTCTTTGAGCGACACCTGTCCGGTGCCTCGCTCCATGGGCTTGGGTTGCTTCGGGTCTGGTTTCCAACCCAGGAAGTTGATGATCTGGTATGTAGCTGGAACACCGCGCTCTTTACGGTCCGGCATTTCCTGAAAAAGTGAAGATGAATTCATAAGTGATAAAGAAAAAGAAAGTAAAACGGTTTTTTTCTTAATTTATTTAGGGGCATTTATCTCCATGAACACGACACCCCGAACGTAACCTACCCTTAATAACTAACCAAAAGTCTCGGAAGTATTACGCCACCGACTTCAAAAACTTGTAGAGTTGGTGGATTTCTTTTCTAAATAAAAAAGAAGTCGGTAACAAAATAACACATGGCTTAACTCCCGATTGCGCCAAAAGGTAAATTACAGCGATAATGCCCGACAGTAATCTAGGACTGTCTCATGGTTGCAAGCGCTACTGCTGAGCGTGAGGTCCTGGGTACGATTCCAAGGTCGGAAAAGTGTTATTGGGTTTTCCCATCTGGAATGCCTCAGAAGCAGCCCGGAATCTGTATTTGTCCCCGGTTCATGACAACAGGCTCGCGCTCTATTACATGGGACACACATATAACTGGCGAAATGTAGGTGTAGGGGGAAGACAGACACTTACTTGTAATTGTTTCTCGTGTCTGTCTGTGTATCCGCTTAATTCTTCTAAACTACGCAATGGATTTTGATGTGGTTCTCACCGTCATTTAGAGAATTTATTCCAGAATGCTTGTCCAACTGACATCTGCCTAGCTTTTTACTTATTCGTTGGATGGCGAATACCGGATAGGAACGCATCCGTCCTGGTCGCTAGTAATAATAATAATACTTACTTTCCCATACATCTCATCATATATGCTAGCTGCGGCGAACATGACGTCTTTGGACAGTCGTAATGGACGGTTATAGGCCGCGTTCCCTTCTCCTAATGCCCTCACGTCTCGCATAACCTCCCACATACTAGGATACCATATCACTATGGAATCTACATCGACTGTTTGTAACGTATAACCGCTCCTGAAATTGTGTAAACATATATATTTAAACAGCCTGAAATTTAAATGAATGTTTAGGCGCATACTTTTTCATGTGGTAAATATTGCATTTTGTATGAAGCAGTTCTTGTTTATTTTTCCATTTTGGGGGTGTAAAGTTCCTCATACGCCATAGAAAAGGGAGGATCCTCAGACCAGGCGGGTGTTGGCTACCGCCCGACGGTTGTTGTCGGGTTCTTGTAAATGTTCAATTGCGCGGATAACTTTAATATCGCGACGTAGGATACGTCAGATTTAGTTAGTATGTGGCGAGATAGATGTCGCTACACCGTGTTACATAAAATTTTCATTGTAAAATTGGTTTATCAGTACTTTCTTTCAGCCGTGGGAAAACAAGTATTTCAATTTCACATTGAGTACAGAGGCCGGCACATCAAACTACCCCAATCAGACAAATTTCTTCGATAGCTTTACTACTTTATTTCACAAGAATAACGTTCATGTTCAATTGGGAAAATTTGACAGTTTGAGATAGCTTAATGTGCAGACTAACTTAGACTACTTTGATTTAGAAAAAAATCGGTTGTCTGTAAAGTCGGTTTACTGACGATAGTTGAACGTGATAACGTCATAAGAAAATACTAATGGAATGGTTGCATTCTTCAAAAGAAAATGTATTATTTTATAGCAGCTGTCCACGCGGACGCATCGCTCTCCAAGTAGGAGAGAGACAGATGTCGAACGCTGTCGAACGCGGAGACCGATTGTGCCTCTTTGTCGCTCGTTCCGCGCTCCGATTGCACTTCAAACTTTAAATGGAACGCCTCATACGTCATGTTTATTCGTGCGTCCAGCCAGCTTCATCGAATTATAAGACGTTGTCACTTCAAAAGAATAAGGGTTCCGCGAAAAAAGTGAAAACCCATGTTTTGTAAAATTCCACGCGAAACAAGTATTCAAAGGCACAGCTAGTATCGTAACAAAATCACAATAAACAAAGTCATGATAATTTTAAAGTAAACGTTGATTTGTGAGATGGACGCCGATTGTAACTCTTTGGGTAGAAATTTTTCAACAGTACTTAATGTTTCCATGCTCTGAAGTACTCACGCGGTCAACAGCCCGCCAATATCTCTGATCCTTGTAAAAGGAGATATGTGCGGGGATATACCACCGCTCCGTTCACTCTCCGCCAACTGCAAGGCTTGCCGCAACTCCATCAGAGTGTCCCCACCGTATACACATGCCATGAATACCTGAAGAGAGGGAGATAGAACATGTCTAACTTATCCATAGTAATATTATTAATGTGAAAGTAACTGTCTGTCTGTATGTTACCGTTTCACGTTTAATTAGCTGAACCTTTTTAAATAAAATTTGGTTAAGTTTTAAACCCCGAGAAGGACATAAGATAGATTTTAATTTGTAACTCCGTATGCATCCGCTATATGTTAACTTTTACATATACATATATAAGTTAACAAGTATTTAGAGGTATGAAGAACAGGGTGTAAAGTTCCTCATCCACCATAAAAAAGGGAGGATCCTCCGACCAGACGAGTGTTGTGTCTGGTGGGCTACTGCCCGACGGTTGTTGGTGGGCTCGTATATACAGGGGTGTTAGGTAGAACGAGGGACATACTTTAAAGGCGTGTAGTACTCATGAAAATGAACAACTTTTACAATGAAACAATCCCTAAAATCGCGAAAAAATAATCAGCTACTTCATACATTTATGTTGGCATAACTTAATAAAATGTGAGAAACAGTTATTTTTTTTTTCACGATTTCAGAGTCGATCCTTTATTGAAATTGGTTCTTTTTGATGACTACTAGCTACCCTTAAAGTATGTCCCTCGTTATGCCTAAAACCCTGTATATGCTCAGTCGCGTGGATAACTTTAATATCGCGATGTAGGAGACGTCAGATTTAGTTCGTATGCGGCGACATCTATATGTGGCTACAAGTACTTACCCCATCAGGTTTCAAGCACTTCATGATCTTGTCGAAGCATCCAGGTAGATCATTGACCCAGTGCAGCACTAATGAAGATACCAGCAAATCCACACTGTTGTCCGGGAACTACAAAAAAAATTAATTTATTAATTTAAACTGATGCATACATACACTCACGGCTTTTTCCCACAAGTTCGGGTAGTAACTACAGAACACCACATGCTACGATCCTTACATATGCTTAGTTTTAAGATTATTATGCTCAGATGGGTTGGTGTAGTTGAACGATTGAATAAAAGTTTTTTTTTTTGTACTGGAACTGGACTGGCATCTCGCAAGTCATTCTAGGAGATTGTCGGTTGTTAGAAAAAAAATAACGCCTCATTAAGGTCAAAGACCCCATATGTCCAGCATGCGGGGAAAGAGAGGAAACGAATTTCTATCTGGTGGCAGAATGAAAGAAAGAAAGAAAGAAAAAACATTTATTCAGCACGGATTCAGGCACACAACAATACTAAACATAAAAAAACGAGTAACAAGAAATACATTCAAAACATATATAAGTACATATTACTAGGTATGTGCCTAATGAAGGAATGCCCTATGTATCCATTGCCAAGATGGGAAATCCTAAGAACAGACAAAGCATAGGAAGAGCAATTTGAAAACATCTCTATCAGACAACTGATGGACTTCCGCAAGGAACAGGATTATTTGCAGCGACACCAAATTGCCAGAAACTAGTGAAGGGATCCAACAAATGGAGAAATAGGTAAAATAATTGGCATCGTCTGGCATCGGTTGGCTTTGCCATAACCAGATAAGATAAGATTATATGATATGGTGGATTATTATAGCTTCATCATAATATGTAAGTCTTTTTCCGACATAGTCGATGTTTACATTATTTAATTTGGTTATGATTCATTATATTAGTAACAATAAAAGTCTTAACCTACTTACATCAATATTCTCCTCATCCATAATTCTTTTTTCAAACTTGACTCCATCTCCTACTATTGCCTTGTCAAGGTGTGTTTGAGACGTGTCACATAAGGTCACTTTTTCAACACTGTCTGGTAAGAAATGACGGGATACGTAACCACGACTTGCACCTGAAAAGCAATTTATTATTATTTGACTGCTTGTGAATTGTGCTTCAGTAACCCAGTAACTCTCCAAGAGATCACCAGCAACGTCAGATTGCTGCTGGCCTTTCTTGAGGAACTGGGGTGGATTGAATAAGGTATTGTCCCACCCGATACGCAAAATACGCACAGATTCATGGATTTGCTGATATCGGCCGGTCAAACAATACAATACAATACTGTTTCTGAATAATTTCCAAAAAAAATATATTAATACTTGTTTTTCTTAATTTAAATGACTTAAACCATAAACTGAAGAAAGAAGAATGTATATGGGAATTTAATTTTGTCCTCTAAGACTGGATAAGCCAATACACTTTACAATATTTTTTTTACTAAGAAGGATTGACTATTAAATCGAAATTAACAGCAAAATCAAGAAAATCATAGGTGTTTGTTACTCAAATACTATTATGCATTTAGTAATAGTTAAAAACGAACTTGCCAAGCTCAACAGCATTCTTAAACAAACGTTTGATATCCAAAACTCGGTCAGCAGTTCTCCAACCAACCTCTTCTCTGATATACTCCGCTAGGTGATAATCATTCCTCCTTGCTGACCTCTCCCTCTGCAAAGCCTTCGCATTCCTATCAAATATATTCATAGCACGATACACAGATGTAGCTGTCTTCTGTTTAGCAGTATTAGAAGAATTATTTCGAACCAAAATCTGAACATAATTACGTAAATATTTTGACTCGCTTCTCGTTATGTGGAGCCTGGAAAGGCAATTGAAGAGTTGTATTTGTGACATTTTTTATCAATAAATATAATAGTAAAGATTATTCTACTTATAAACACATTATTATAATTTATTACGCAAATTGAGTCTCAGTTCTAAGGTTATGTTTTCAACTATCTGTCGTTTCCATGACAGACGGCTAATCATTCGTTTCGAAATAATAGAAAAAATAGGTTGCAATATTCAGAAAAATAATATATTTATTTAAAACCTTTTGCCGCTGACTACATGGCACGAGAAAGTAGACGCTTAACGACTATGACCAGCTAGCGCTGTTTATCATTGGGCTCAAAATAATTTATTATTGCAACGTCACTTTTATTTCTCCATATTTTTCAGGAGGTAACTTCTGAGATGACGGCAAATAGAAATGTATGAAAAAAGATGACATGTTGCGCCGATCCCAAATCAATTAGGATAAGGGCAAGAGGATGATATTTTTCATGATATTATGTATATTTATAACTTCATACGAACAATGCATACGTAAACGTTGACGTGAACTATATCTCATTTAAAAGCTGCGCTGATGACGTGAGTCAAAAGATACTAGCTACACTTCAGGAGGGACATCACATCATGTTCTATGCTTTCTTAATAGTTTTTTATTCCTTGATTGACGCTAGATGCTGACAAATAAAAATTACATTCTAAACCAAACTGTGAACGTCAAATCACAAAATTCTGTTTGACAGACAGATCAGACAGATGACAATTAACATTATCAAAATAGTCAGATGATAGTCGGTGAAATACATACCCTTGTGAAAAACAATATTTTCACAGAAAATAGTTTATTTATTCAATCTTCTTTACATTAGTGCTCGTTATTAAATATCAAGAGTAAGTTGTTCTCATTTCAAAATTCAAACACAAAATTATGTTATCTTGTTGTTACCGCTTACATAACCTTAAAAGTTTTGTAACATTTTGAAGTTTTTAATCAAAGCACAGGATTTCTAGATAGTAACAAATAACTAGCAACTCTAAATGATGCGGTGATTCTGAAAAAAGACCGAAAAGTGATGGTTTTATTTAATCCCGCGCTAATTTTAAGGCCTCTGCTTACCGTTTCGTCCCGGTCTAAAATGTCCTACTTTTTTGGTCTCCCATCGAATTACGACCGACTAAAAAAACCAAAAAAAAAAACATTAATTTTGACGGTTCTCCGGATTTAGGAACTGAACCACAAGTACTAGTGTTTTCTATTCATTTACATTCTAAGTTATCTGACATTAGTGAAAGGTAATGTTACGAACAAACAAATCCGGCCTGAAAATGCTTGGTTTAATGCCGAATGACCTCTGTACGAGAAGAGGCCTTTCTTTGCCCTAGAGTTCCCACTCTTCCCAGCAAAAGGCTGGTATCTAAACATTAACTAGCGAACCGAACAGACATTGTCCTATCTGATCGCAGCGCCTGCCGGGTCCAATTGTGTTTTCAAACCATCCAGGAACCCATTTAAATTTACACACAATATTTTATCCAAATGGGTCCAGCCGTTTACAAGGATTTAGGTGACTAACACACATAGAAGACATATACTTCTGAAGCATAAACTTCAGATCCATTTGAACGCTTGGTGTAGTTCCCGTATTGATATAGTTAAATGTGTTACGGATGTGAAATCTGAGTTCCATTGAAGGCGCATTTTAGCACCCAAACATTTATAAGAATATTGCATGCATGGAGGAATGTGAGATTTGGCCATAGCTAATAAAGGTCAAATGAAGGAGTGCAGAAACCTAGGAACGGTTTCGACTGAGCAACCACTAGATATTATTATTATTTATTTATATGTTTATTTTAGTATATGTAGGACAACAAACAAAAAAGTAAAACATATTCACCTGAAAGCAAATAAAAAAATGTTTAAAAATCACAAGTCGTAACATATTTTTTTATCTATATACTTTTCAGATGTGGCCCATAGTACTGCAGTTTTTAAGGTCAAACGCTCCATACTTCACATTGCCGGTAGCAGCAGTGGTTGGGGTCATAGGATATAACTTAGAAAGCTTATTGTCCGATAGATATACTCCTTATAATAGTAAGTAATGAACAAAATATAAATATTTCAGATATAATATTTTAGTAGTGACAACTTTTTTAGCCGCATTGAGCGATGTTTGGTTGTAAGTTATGGGTTGGTGTCACTGACAGACTATAATTTTATGATAGTCTATGATTCCTTCCTTTTCTTTTTAATATTTTTTTTTACTGTTATTAGCCTATACTAAGGATGGCAAACCTGGTGAATGTGCCAATATTTATATAAAAGACTAATGAGTCCATAATGTGACATTAAAGAATCATGCCTTAGTGATTTAATGGATAAAAAATAAATCTAGATGCTGTTATCTCTGTATTTGCAACCCAATTTACCCAAAGATATTGTAATTAATGTATATTGAAATGAAATAAAAAGATTCAAAATTTGCAGTGCCCAACAGGGTCCACAATGATCAATATCTTTGTAAAACCCACCATCTAAGTGTACTTGTGGAAGCAATAAATATATTGAGTACTGAGTATTCCTGATGTTGCAATTTTTTTGTATCAAACAGCAAACGAATGTGTCAACTCCTTTATTTTTGTCTCATTCCAGAGCCCGTACAAGATCAGAGACTAGAACGCCTGGCAGATGAATCTCTAAACGACCCAACTAACATACAGAAGTTGAAATACAAAGAGAATGTGCTTGGGAGGAATGTGTCACCATCACTGCAGCCGAACAACTAGACTTTGTGGTTAGATTTATATTTTTAAAGTATGCGATCCATTCTCAAATAACGGTTTCCAATTTGATGTTTTCTTCATCACTTAAACAAATATCAACTTTATATGAACGTCAATATAGTGGATTCCAGAATGAGTATTACTACTGAGTCATAAACAAATTTTGAAGTTGTAGGGCAAATCGAACTTTATGTGTATGTATTAAAGTTATTTTTCCAACAACTTATTTCTGGAAACTAAAAACAGTGAGTTAGTATTTTGTTATGTTAGATATGTGTGACTACTCTATATTTGAGGAGTACAAGTTTGGTGTTGCAAATAGCATTATATAAAGCCATATTTTGCACCTATCTCTAGTCTTATTAGTCATTGCTACTTCCGTCAAGGCATATGAGAGTCAAATTTTAATTAAATATTGCACTCTTTACAACACAATATCAATTATTTTGTCTACACTAAAAGCTTCTTGTCTGTGTTTCTGCACGTCTCAACAATAACCTGTCATCTTTAAAAAATAATTGGAAGCTATTTCTATGTCGACATGCTAGTAAACTCACAACTATACAGGGGTACCCTATGTACAAATAGATGTCCTTTATGAAATTCATAAGCCTCCCATGGAAAGGCTTATGAATCTAAAATTTTACCAATTGAACATGAATTTTATTCTTTTGTAAAAATGTTGAAAAACCGTCAAAGTAATTTGACAGATTTGGGTAGCTTGATATGCTGACCTCTGTACCACACACCTCTGTTTGTTTAGCCATTATTCATAATTTAGGAGCTAGACATTCATCTAATTTTTTGGGCAATACTCACATGGCTTTAGTTTTTTTTTAGGTCAATAACTAAGTACTTATTTATGTCCAATACATGCAATCCTCGTGGCTAAATAAAAACAGTCGTACCCGTAGCCGGGTTGATCGAAGGTTAAGCTGCGCTTGCCGAGGTCAGTCTGTGGATGGGTGACAGTTCGTAACATATCGAGATTCCTCCGTGCCTCGGAAAGCACGTTAAGCCGTTGGTCCCAGCTGTCATTTATAGATCTTTGACAGTCGTTACGGGTAGTCAGAAGCCCGAAACTGACAACCAGTTTTAACAAGGGGTATCGTGTTGCCCAGCTACTGGGTTGTAGAGATAGGCAGTCGCTCCATGTAAATTGTTGGTATTCAGCTGCATCCGGTTAGACTGGAAGCCGACCCCAAAATAGTTGGGAAAAGGCTACGCAGATGAAGACATTTTATAAGTTGTACATACCAATCTTTGGCTAATGTGGTGCTAATTTAATTACTACGGCTAGTTAACATATTGGCTGTACCGCCATAAATATAATAGAAAAACTATTGTTAACACGAGTTAACTTGCAATCTAGCAAGTCTTAACGTGTTAACTATAGATTGAGCGCGCGAGCAAGACATCAATACACTTTTACGCGCGCGACAGAGATAGACAATAATTATAACGTCTCGAAGTGTTTTAACATTAGGCCAACCGCACTTAGGACCCGTTTTCGAACGAATATGACTCGTGCGAAAACGTACGAATACGCACGAACAATCCCGATCTAAGTGGAAGAATGAATTTTCGCTCGTTATTCATTTCCACTTAGCATCCCTGCGAGTAGAAATAGATGGAAAAATATTCCATTTAGCCCCCAAGGGAGATTCGCTAGTAGGGCCCAAGTGGAACTGCCGTAGTTCCGACGTCTGTTGGCATTTTTAACCCTTCAACCGCCTGTATACTGTCAGCTGCCATGCCCAAGCTCATAAATCGTCAGTACATTTATCATCTTGCCTGAAATGTGTTAGTGTTAGGTAGAGTGTAAAGTAGAATCAAGAAATCAAGTTGGACGAATAACGACCTTATGTCGGATAAATACGACTCAGGCGGAAAGGACACGAAAATATTTGTCGGTAAAATCCGACTTTGGCGGTTAATGGGTTACACTTTCGTGCGTTGAAGCGATATCACCGGGAAACTGTCTATTTGACGGAGAAAAACGTAGTCAGTTTACGCAAACCGTACGACCAGTATTCATGCGTTTACGTACAGACGCTAGGCGCCAGCACATCAAGCTGTCATATTCTCCCAATTTAATACTAACCTTATTCTTTTGCAATGAAGTTGAAAAATTATCAGACATTTCTCAGGGTAGCTTGATGTGCTGGCCATTGAACGATACAGATTGACGGCCATAGTGCGGTCGGCTTAAAACTTTCGTTGAAATACGAAATTTAAAACTTATATAGTTATTCTGGGTTTTTTGTATGTCAATGATTATTCCCATTTATTTGCCTACGTACCCACCTAAGTACGTATTTAATTTATTAATAGTGTATTAATAAGTTGAAGATTTCAATTTAAATGTTGTATATATTTGTTTTACATTGTTGTTATTAAAATATTTCTTGATTTAACTATGTATTTTATTCAAAATCGAAATTCATTTTACCAGCACTTTTTGAACGTCAAAAATTACAAAAGACTGTCCCCCAAAACGCCCACCTTTCGTCACTAAGTGTTTTTGCTGGGATGAAGAAGTGGAGAAATAAACTCCCCAGCAACACATCTGTCTGATAAGTAAGAAGAACTTAAATATTTATTATTTACGAGTCTATAATCAAACGCTAAAGTTACTTAAAACCAACAACCAATTGCTGGAACGACAACTGATGAATGTGACACCCTCGTGCCGCAAAGCCTCATCATCAGGCTATACTAGTCCACTGCTGGACATAGCCCTCTCCTAATGAGCGCCATAGCGCCCTGTCTTCAGCTTGCCGCATCCAGCATCTGCCTGCAGTCTTTCGCAGATCGTCATCCCACCTGGTCAGAGGGCGTCCTACACTACGTTTGCCGAGTCGCAAAGCCTGATATCCGCAATCTATGAAAAAAACAGCATCCCTATGTATGTGGTCGCAAAACTCAAAAAGTAGTCGATGGATTGACTTGAAATGTTGACCTGCCATTGCATTGTTACCCAAGACAAGTTATACGTACTTTATATCCCGAAATTTACACGAACCGAGAAATTCCAGGCGTTTTACGAGGTTAAGATAAAACAATTTGAAGAAACAAAAGAATGAGCCACAGCGAAGCCTGGCCAGGTTAGGTAGCTTTATAAATGGGTCTCCCCACTCACTGAAGAACGGTCTGAAGAAAGAATTAAGCTGAGGATAGTGCTTCCCTACACATCCCGTTCTGTCCACCTACTAAAAATCTACCTCCTAGTCAAATTTTGCCTTGACTTTCCTGGAAGTCTCTTAACACTTTCAGTGCCCAGCACCCGGCTCCCGGGTCGAAAAAAGTTTGTTCATGTACCCAGAACTCGAGTCGTACATGTAAAAAGCTATAGATGAGATGTGAACATGCCCATCACCTTCTACCATGTACCTACGCATTATATAAAAAAGAAAAAAAAAATTGCCAAAAATTATGACACAAGTTAAATCGTATTTTTGAACTGGGCAGCGAAAGGGTTTACAGACTACGGACACATGTTGGTCAATGAAGGGAATAACAGTACACGATTCTGGAACACCCAGTGTTGATTTGGATAGCCGGACACCATCTTCGTGAATTATCTGTACAACTAAAGAGGTAAAATTTGTATGTAGGGGGTAATCTTCGGACGGTCCAATTCTAAAAATTTGTTCTCGCTTTTTAAGCTACATTATTCAGGAGTGTAATATAGCCTTTTGTAATTCTCAAAATTATGCTTAGGGGATGTTAGTTCGAAGGGAAAAGCACGAAAATTATTTATTAAATAAAACGGCATAAAGACTTGGACATTTAAATTGTTTATTTTTAAAATACTTCTTTAGGAAATAACGCTTGTAACAGACTACAATAATAACGCCACATTGTCACCCAAGTGCCACAAAAGCGCTAATCTGCACTAATGTGCGTTTACCTTTAAATAGTGTTGCCAAACTCCAAAGGTCTCTTTCACACTCTCTCTCACACCCTTGGATAGATCTAGTTAAGAAAATGTATTAAATTGCGAAAAATGTGTAAACATTTTGATATAACAATTAACAATATTGTGTAACAACAAATGAGTGCAATATTTGAAAAGTACTTCAGAAAATATGTAGTCTGGCAACACTAACCCATTCAATGTAACACGCCAACATTTTTAAATGTTAAAAACAAATGCATTGACTAAAAAATCAACGAGATTCTCAGAAAAAAATGGTTTTGATTGTATACAAACTGCTTGTTACATTATTTTATTTGTAAAAAATACAAAAGAATAAATGTACAGACGCCAGCACATCAAGCTATCCCAAACTATCAAATTTACCAAATTAAACATGAACCTTACTTTTTTGTAATAAAGATGAAATTCTATCAAAGAAATTTGACAGATTGTGGTAGCTTGATGTGCCGGCCTCTGTACACATACAATTATACAGGATAGATATTTGAGGCCGGGCAGTAAGGATCTTAACCGTTGTAGCCACAGAGTAACGTCCTTCGCTTTTAAATTTTAATTGCTAACTGCAATCGTAGATTTTGGAAAATTAGTACTACAACTAGAAAAAAACCTAAATTCTCACTGTATACATGTATGTATAATACCAATTAATGCAGTTTCGTATAAACATTAAAACAACATGAGTTGCAGTACGACATAAGCCACTATCGCCAAAAACTACTTCCATTTATTTCCCGACAGTCCAGAATCTACCCTGTATAACAAAAATACATGCGTTTTTGTTTTGTTTTCAACCATTTTTCCATAACGATCTAAGACAGACTCTCATATTAAAAAGAGTTATCTAATGTGATTAAGAAAATCCAAAGACAGAGAAATGGAGTTAGCAATACCCTCAATAAATTGACCACTCCGTAGAAAGAGACAAAGCGACGGTGTTGCCAATGTCTAAAGACATTTGCCGCATGTTCACTTTGTCTCTGTCACACTTTCTTGCCCGTATTTATTTCACAACTGTATAGGGAACGCTCAGCCATTTCTACACATACATAAAACCTGCTACGATCCTTTTGCTTCGTTTACGTTCATACATCGGTCATGCACATACGCCGGTTGCGACTACTACGCACCTGATCTTTCTGAAGAACATCACCAATAAGGTCAGTATATGTCCTTCTAGGGCGTCCCCTCCCGGCGTTTCCACTTACATCTGCCTTATTAATACATTTTGTTAGTCAACTTTCATTCGTCCTCTCAACGTGACCAAACCATCTAAGCAATTTTGTCACTCCATCTTCTTGTAAACCATTTCTATGTCTATGAAATATCAGATTGTTTATGGGCGGCACATTTTGACTACAGCTATTGGTAATCGTTGACACGGCCATGATCAGAGGGCGTAGTGCGAGTCTTACTGCCAATTTCATCAAGGTATCTCTCAATCAGCGTTCTAAAACTCCAGCTTCTGATTCGCCTTTTCAAGGTAACAGATTGGAAACTCGACCATTGATTGGTTACAAACTTATATCTTATATATTTTATCGAAAAAATTGGCAGTTGCGTTAACTTACGTCAATTTGTATGGAATAATAAAGTTTCCCGTAATCGTCACCAGATGGCGGTGATTCACTTTCAGTAGAAATAGAAGTTGACGTTGACGCGATCAACGAATTGGTTTTAAAATTCGTACTAACGCCACAGTACGATACTTTACTGTATATATATAATGATGGGGTTAAGGATGCCTGTCCATTTAAGTAGATCGAGGCTGCGGAGCGGAGATGCGTAGAAATATTAAACAATAATCTCTGTCAACCGGAGTGGAGCGGAGATTTTATGGAATCATAATGGTAAAAAATTATACGTTTCTCCGTTTCGCATCCTCGCTCCATCTCCATAGACAGGCAGCCTTAGTCACTGGATTCTAGGATCTGCCTCGTTGGTTCACTGGTCGCAAACGCTACTGCTAAGCATGAGCAGTTCAATTCCTAGGTCGAGCAAAGTGTTATAGAGATGGCAAAAGGGTCGGCCCCTGTTAGATGGGGCTGAAACATTACTAGCGAAATATGTAACCCAACTTTTTACCATAAAATAACGTACTGATCATTGCCGTGTAAACGGGCCTCATTATACATCGAATGGGTTTCCCTCAAAAACTATCAACCATAATCATATTCAAAATTGGAAATTCTCTTACATAAAAAAAATATATTTACAATAAAAAAAGAAATAACACATAACTTTCGCTTAATATATAGTAAATCTCGCTATGTATATACATAAAACTTTAGTACATAACAAAAAACAGGCAAGATAGATTGAAAAAATTAAGGAAAGACTTTAGTTTATTCTAGATTAACCACTTTAGGCACTATTTTTAAGCCGCTTTTACATTGTCATACTCCTTGTTACAATAACATGATATCTACATATATGTATATAAAAATGAATCCCTGTTTCCCTTGGACTTACATAACATTACATGACATAACTTGAGAACGACTTTACCGATTTCAAGTATTTTTCTATTTTATGTTTTCTAATACTTTGCAGGTTTTCACGGAAAAAAAGAAAATTGCGCAAAAATATTGAAAAAAAAATCAGATAACTAAAGGACTATTTTGCAAAGTTAAAATACCTTTAGTTTTTCTAGTCGTAGTTTTAGTAGTGTTCCTTTAGTTTTCAGAAATTTTGCGCGCGTTTTATGAATGTGAATTCCAACCGAGGGTAACACCGCGGTGCGCCGGTAGTAATCATTAATAATACCAGTATATAACAGTATCACTGCAAGGCAAAAGCCTCTTCTCATACAGGGAAAGCATGAGCATTAATCACTGCGCTTGCTCAAGGAAAACGAATAGGACTAACACAGCTTTTCATATTAGTATAAAAAATAAACTATGATCATACATAGATCGTTTCATGCAAGTTTGTCGTTCTGAAGTAAGTGCATAGATTGCACAGTAGTGAACGGTACCGATTCTCTTGTTCACAAACTAAACTTAAATTAGACAATTGACATGTCTTTCTGACAGATGGCTCGATAAAAGGACGGCCGTCCTTAAAGTTAGAGATGTCAAATTAAATTATGCCTTGAACTTGACCATGTTTTTGGACGATGCCATACAAGTGTCAACTGTTTTGTTAGGAAAATTTCAGATCAGCTTAAATTTACAGCTATTAGAAATGTATATGTCCCTTTCTGGCTGTACAAAGGTGAAAGAGATAAAAGTAGTATTTTAGTTTGGCTTGTCTACAAGGGGATCGGCACCATGCCGTGTGCATCGAAAAAACCAGTTGGCCTATTCAGTAAAAATCTCTCCGCAGAAAGTTAGGTGAAGTGACCGTGAAATGAACTGTCAATCCTTAGCATTAGTAAGGAATGACAGCTCACTTCGCCTTCATTTCACCTACATTTACACAGGGAGACTTTTACAGAATAGAGCAGCTGGTTTCAGGGCCACAAACTTACGTGACGTAACTTGTAACTGATATTATGACAATGTAATGAGCGGCCTAGATACTTTAAAAAAATCTTGGAAGTCAATTTCAAGCCACTTCTTACTGCCGTGTCGTATCGGTTTAAAATTTAACAAATCGTCGCTTAAGCTCTGATACCACGTAAGTCAATTTTTTCAAGATTTTCACTCAATTGTTGAGTTCTTTTTTTGACTTACGTGGTGTAAGAACTTAAGCAACGAAAAAATAAAAACCGCAGCACACTGTATTGGAAAAAAAGTCATAAATATGCAACGAGGGCATAGAATCAGGTTTTCTAGCTTCGTCCTATTAGACAATCAACAGTGGCGCCATCTATATCAAGTGAACTATCTAATTTTATGTCAAAAATTTTACTACTATATATTTAAAATGTAACCGTCGACAAATATGTATAAAAATTCAAAATCTGTAAAAGCTAGATTCGTTGATATAATTGTAATATTGCCATTTTTAAATATAGTTTGTAAGGAATAATTTACTCTTCTTTTGTGTGCGCTTATTGCTCGCAAGTTTTAGAAACATTTTTTTTTTAATAGAACTAGAAACTTGAATTAAAAGTTTTAATACTTGTTGCCATAACCGCATAATTATTTTATATATTTTATAGAGAAACTTTGACTTCACAGATACAAAAGTAGTGGCACGTCGTGTAAATAATACAAACTTTCTTATGTTATTTACAGCTCAGTATTATGATGTATTTAATACAAATTTATTCGCGACCATAACAAATAATTATGTTTTTACCGAATATTGTTTTATTAAAGTTATCAATACAGCTCTACGTTTAAATTGGCCTTAGATGTCATGATTTCATGAAATAGTCACTCAATTGAGTATTTTGTACAAATCTACAGCATCAATACAACTCTCAAAATAATTGTATCACGGCCGGGAGTAACTTTGCAAAAACATTCAACCTGCTAGACAGGTACAGACGCCAGCACATCAAGTTATCCCAAACTGCCAAATTTTCCCAATCGAAAATGAACCTTATTCTTTTGTAGTAAAGTTGAAAATCCATCATCTGAATAACAATTCGACACATTGCTTGATTTGAGCCCATTTAAGACATAACATCTCGCCCATTTTCACCCGAAAGGTTCAGCAGATCTGCACCTACAGGGCGGAAGAAATATCGACGCACAAACTGAAACCATGACTTCAATTCATGATTCTGACTCCCCCCCCTCAATCAGAGTTTTACAGTTTAAGTTGTAAAAAATCAAGAAGAAAGTTAGTATTTAGGAAAGGCGACGAATAGTTTTAACTCTGAGGGGTTCAGAATTATGTACTAAACTCATGGTATCAGCTTGTGCGTGAATATCCCTTCCACCTTGTATTTCATGAAGCGAGTGGATTACTCTAGACTCTACGAACAATACACTCTGACCTCTGCCTACCTCTTGGGGGAAGACAGGCGTGATGTTACGCCATGGTGTACGTAAATATATACAATATGCGATTACGGCAACATGTATTCCTTATACCGCTTTGTATTCTCAATTTGTAATGCTTAAATCTATATAGAATTTCAAAAGTTAAATCTAATTTTGACTTTTTGCTAGCTCACTACTCGAATTTAAGAAAAACATTTTTTAACACCATTTATAACGAAAATATGACAATAATAAAAATGGTGTCAATTTGACTATTATTTTCCATATCCATGATTATTTGACTTTTTAATCAAGGAGGTATATGGTAAGCCCATGGTGGAGGTAAACGTGGTTTTCTTGGTCATTGATGGCCCAAGACTACCCCCCAGCTTTTGAAATCCTCAAATGTCTTTACAACCAGTGTTGGGCAAGATGTTGTATAATAAACTAACGATTAAGATTACAAAATGTAATAAGGATTACAATTACATGATGTAATTTGTTATTTAATTAACAATTACTTGTTGTAATCCCAATTGGTAATTGATTACTTTTGTTCTATTACGATTACTTCTGTTTATTACGATTACTTTTATTCCGATGTATATTAAGTAGGTAATATAAATCGTACCTACATTAAGTTAGCATTTTTACTTAGAAATTAAATTTAAAAAATATACTTTACCTATCTTTACTCTCTCTCTATAACATTTTAAGACAACTCTCATCGCAAATCTCAAAAAAGTAATCGTGAATTTGCGATTACTAATTATATGTAATCTTAATTACCGATAAATTATTACAATTGCCTGAATGTAATCGGGTTTACATGTAATCGTAATTATTAGTATGAATACAAAAGTGATCAATTTAGCCCAACACTGATATCAACTTAGTTATTGATAGTTGATATTTCAATCAACGTTGTCGCAGACAACGAACATAAAATTCGACATTCAAATCGGATTTCAACTATCAGGGGCGAATCCCAATTGGTCACATTTACGCACCAATGAAAAGAGTTTGACTAGCCCCATTAACACCTATTGGTTCAACTTTGCATATAACGTAGTCTTGGGCCAGTCACGTGATTTAGTCGTTGCAAATCACGAGCGCGCGTCATTTGACATGTGTATTTTTCAAAAAAGGAATATTCTTTGTGTGTTATTCCGAATGAATTCAACTAGTCTTGTCTCGCTCAGAGTTCTAGTGTGACAATGAGGTAGGCGTAGTCGAAGATAGAGCCCCTTCTTCAATGGGGGTTCTTTACCACACACTGATCTTTTTAATTTTGAAAAATTTCTCATCCGCTGCAATGAGACTATTAAAAATCACATAAACTGATAAATTGGAGTCGGCGACTTTAGACTTATATTAACTATAAGCCGACACGACTTGTTCCTTCATCGATGTCGGATTTGAACACCGTGCATGAGAGGCGATTCCTTTATCTCTGGGCAATCACGGCAAAATACGATTTCCATTGATATAAGGTTTAAATTTGAGTGACGCGCGCAAGTGTAATACAACGACTATACCTTGGGTTACCTTAACTGTTCCGAAAATAACTAGATAATCCTTCGTCAACCAATTACACTCTGCATGACAAATTTATCAATTTCCATGAAACAGCAAAACGTGTCGTAGGACGTAGTATTAGACTGTAAATACTTTCTCACAATATCCAGGTCTTGCAACGCTCTGGACTTTTTAAGTAAAACCTCCTTCTCTTCCGAGTCTGGCTTGTCTGTGGCTAGGGGCATTAAATCCTCCTTCGCTTTTTCAGCGTAACTCAAAGGGTCAGTGACTTTGTGGTTCCCGCCAAAAACAGATCCATTGGTCCCCTGGCCCGTGACGAGTTCCTCGTCAACTGTCAAATATTGATCTAGGTTACTTAGATCCGCAAAGTATGATTCGACATCATAATCTTTTAACATTCCGGCTAGTGTTTCTTCATCGTTCTCATAGACCTTTGGCTTGTCCACTTCTGATACTTCTTCTGGCACTGTTACGTCATATCCCGTGTCGAGAAAACTTTTTGTGATTGCGTCCGGTGGCGTTCTTTCCCATGCCTTTTCTAACATGTTCAAGGCTTCCAAACACGTTATATTCCTATCCACCCCTCTAAGTACATTCATGGCTTTCTCTTCTATAATTAATCTCCGAAATTCGTCTCTAAACTTCGCCGAGACACCATTCTTCATTGGTATCAAGCCGTTCGACGCTTTCCACGGTACAAATACTAGTTTTAAATGGGACAACTGCAGTTTAGAATGTATCGTTGCTCTGTCTAGTACAAGGATAGCTTTTCGATCTTTCGACTGCAATTCTCTGTTCCAATATTTGACATATTCTTCAAACATCTGCGTAGTGAAATGCGCTTGGGAGTGACGTATGTACGTCACAGGCAACGTGTCAGGATCTCTGAAGGAATGTAACAACGGGTCTTCGGTACCACAGACAAGTAACTTTTTCTTATCTGTGCCAGGCATATTAGCGCAAAGGAAAACCGACAATCTGTCTTTGACGTGACCCTGTATATACTTTTTGCCTGCCAACTTTTTAATTCTTCCTTTTGATGGGTTGTAATAGAAGCCAAATTCGTCTGCAGTATAAATATCTTCATCAGGTATGCCTAGACGAGCATCACCCCATTGCTCTTTGAAAAAGTGATTCTTCCATTTTGATTCCATTTGATTTCTATAGTCCCTTTTACACGGAGTCCCTCTCAGAGAGATATTATACCGTTTCTTAAACCTGTCTAGCCATTTTTTGCTGCCATTAAAAGCGACAAAGCCACTTTCTTTGGCGAATGCTTCCGCCATATCCTGTAGCATTTTCCCTGAGACTTGAATGTCATTCGCCCTTTGAGAATGAAACCAATCAACTATCTTCGTGTCCAGAACACTGTTCATGTACCTTGTGGTTCGTTTCCCGGCCTTTTTGGGCAGGGCATACTTCTCTCTATCTTCCCAAATCTCGTTGACCACTTCAGGAGTTAAATGGTACAGCCTACAGACATCTGAAACGGATCTGCCTTTGTGCATTTTGCTGACAATGGCACACTGTGTGGGGTGGCTCAAATCTTCCCTTTTGAGACATCCTTCCAATTCGTATAGGAATGGTGGCTTACTACATTCGTCATCTGACATTTTTTGATCCTGATCTGACTGCGTGTTGTCGCCCGCTGACGAACTTTGGTTTTGGTTACGGCGGCGGGTAGATTTTCTGTAAAGAGTTTATCGATTTTTTAGTGTGTGTGTTTGTGCTAGACAATATAATCTGCCTAGTTTTGTCCCAACTATGTTGGAGTCGGCTTCCATTCTAACCGGATGCAGCTGAATACCAGTATTTTACATGGAGCGACTGCCTATCAGACCTCATTATCCAGTTACTGGGCAGCACGATACCCCTTGGTAACACTGGTTGTCAGACTATCGGGCTTCTGACTACCCGTAACGACTGAAAGATCTACAAATGTGAGCTACCAACGGTTTAACGTGATTTCCGAGGACGGACAAGTCTCGATATGTTCCGAAAGGTCCTCCATACGAACACACGGGCTGACCTCGGCGAGCTTAACTTAACCTTCGATCAACCCGTGATATGGATAAGTTAATAAAGTACTCACATGGTATCGCTTTGCTGTTTCTTCTTGGAGTGCGCTTGTTTTGTATGATTCTTTAGTTGAGAGCTCGTGTGGAATTTGGCGTGACATTTCTCACACTCCTCAGTTCGGTCGTGTGTCGACATGTGTCGCGCCTGGGGAGAACAGAGAAAGGGGTGACAGAGACCGTCTGAAGGTGCATACATCAGCATTAGACGGCACGGTTGACGCAGTGGCTGAGCGTCGTTGGTTCGATTCCCGCACTGAACATATATTTGTATGGCCTACAGATAGTTGTTCCGAGTCTGGCTGTTTGTGTATGTGAGTTGAATGTTTGTAAACGTACCCACGATACAGGATAAATTGCTATTCTGAGGCAACGTTTTTTTTTTTAAAAGAAATCTCACTTTAGCAAGTAAAGTATACATGACATAACATAGATGCAACAAGACTATATGCTGTAAGTAGTGCATCGTGCTAACGATTCGAGCAAGTTTATCTTAAATAATGTTTCTATATAATTTTTCCAGCTAAACTTATCTTTAATAAGACCTAACAATTTAGTACTGTCCACGCCAATAACATCGGATTTTGGAATTTTACGCCTATTTTTGTACTAGATTTTCTATCGCCAAAGTGTATAATTTGAGTTTTACCCAGATTAATTTTTAAGTTGCTATGGTTGAGCTAAGAGATTATTGAGAATAAACCGAAATCTAAATCAGCTTCGTATTGGTCTGGTTTATAACCATTATATTTTATGTTTTTTTTTTTTTTTTTTTTTATTTACATTACACAGAATTACAAACAGTTTTTTATAGACTTAAACATACCACACAAACCATCGTGGGTTTAACAGTAGTATGCCAGACACGGCAACTCGGTGCCACAATATTATTGATCAGTACATAATTGTATAATATAGAATATGTATAAGTAGGTACTAAAAAGACACTTCCTAGACTGCGACACAATCCAGGAAGTGCCTCTTCAGCACCTTTGAGCAATTGTTTACATTTATTTTGTTTCGTATAGCCAACGGTAACTCGTTCATAATAGCGGGGAGCATGCATTCCCACGTCCTTGCTCCATAAACATTATTAGACCTAGGTATCCTAAATGTGGGCTGATATGCCAAACAACGCAAAGACTCAGGCCTCACGTATTTTTTAATATTATCCAAGTTGTGATAATTTTCTTTTAAAGCGAGTATACGTACCTTGTCAAAGACATTTACAACTTGACAGTAATTAAATAGACCCGTATCATGATCGTGGAATTTTTGTTTTATTTTTGTGGGTACAATAGTTTTTAATATACGCAACTGTAACTTATAGATGTCCTCGACGTAAGTTTTGTATGTAAGTCCGTAGCTACTTAAGCCATAGCCAATCACTGAATCAGCCAGTGCCAAGTACAATGTTCTTAGTGTTTTATATGGAAGCTTATACTTAAGAATTGATAACTTTGACAATACAGATCTAAGCTTATTACATACATGATCAATGTGCGGCCGCCAGTGGAAGTTGCTATCGATTATTAAACCAAGATACATGTGATGAGTCACTAACTCCAATGTTTGGCAACCGCACGATTGGGCCGGGCGATGTAAACACAGATGCTCATGGGCAACGACAGAAGGCGCGCTAGACACAGTTAGGTAAGGTGAGTGTATATGCAGAAGTTTGGTTTTTTTTGCATTAATAACAAGACCAACGTCGTGCGCCCACTTACATAATAAGTCGAAGTTACTCTGCATCACTCTCTGAGCCTCACATATGTCTTTGTGTGCAGCAACTAAACATGTGTCGTCAGCAAATTGGTACACGGAGCCTTCCGTGAAGATGTTACACATGTCGTTCACGTACAATAAGTATTCGGTCGGCCCGAGAATCGAACCTTGTGCTGTGCCCTTAACGGTTGGGAGTCTAGTACTTAACGAGCCTGCGACACTCACTGACGTGAAGCGGTTTTTGTGGTAGTTTTTAAACCATTCTAAAAATGGACCCCGTATACCATTTTGCTGTAGTTTATTAAAAAGCGTCTTATAATCCAAACAATCAAAAGCTTTGCTGAAATCAATGAGGACAACAAGTACGTGTTCACGATTGTTCAGGCACTTGTTGACCTCATTGCTAAACTTACATAATAATTGCGAGGTATTTTTGTTTTTTTGAAAACCGTACTGTTTATCATTGATAACTTCATTTTTGGTCAAATATTAATTTGTTAATTTGTAGTCCGAGATACCTCTCAATTATTTTATCAATACATGATAAAATAGTAATTGGCCTATAGACATAATACCTCATACATAATATTGTATCAATCAATCAAACATTTTATTTATATAATATGGCTTTACTAAGATGCTACACAGGTTGGCATTCAAATTTATAATACAGTGTGACATATAAATAATTATGATCATGTTAAAATAAAAAATATAAATACATTGTTACCTAGTCAATCTTTTACGAAATAGTCATCATGATGAAAATTAACGGTAAAATTTAATTAGATTTCAATTAATCCGAATAATTGAAAAAAAAATGTATAGAAACAAGAAAAATAATACAGTTTCTGGCCCATTCCACACAAAACTACCTTATGGAAGTGGAAACTAGGATCATTCAAAAGTGCCTTTTTGTGGTCTAATTTCACTTTTGACTTTGTATTATATACTTACCAAATAACCTTTATTATTAAACTTGAGACCGCACAGCGGACACGTCGGAGCCGCCTTCTCCATATGCACCTTGGCGTGCATGCGCAGACTGAACGCCTTTTTGAAGTACCGGCCGCATACCTCACATTTATGTCTGCAATTAGTGATAAAATTCTATTAAAAAAAAAAATAACAAGCGAGTCTAACAGTAATCGCATATGATGTGTAACATCTGACATCTCACCTTGGTAATAAAAGCAACATTAACATTATATCCTGACAAAAATACTCAGGTATTATTTGAAATGATTTTACGTAACCGCGCGCGCTCATTGGTCAAACCATAGCGCGCACTTTCTAAGCTTCCTGTTACACACTTCCGTCCCTTTTCATAAAATCACTCCTACAGATTGCAGGAAAGCGAGAGGAATAATGTTACATATCAATAACCGTTTACTTGCTTTCTTCCGCATAGGTTCACCGTGACCACACAAAACTTTAATTTTGACTAAGTACTGGCAGAGCATTTGTGTTAAGAATTTAAATAAAACCTTTTAGATTAAAACTTTATTTAAACTGCCTCGACGGTCTAGTGGTCTCAATTTATTAGCATTATTTATTATTTATTGCACGCCTCATAAGCGAAGCGTTGAGGTGATGCTCTACTCCCGATATATAAAAGTCAAGGACTTTTCGAAACTAAAAATTACTGTATTTTTCTCACAATGCACTTATAGGATAATATTATCATACATATATCAAGAAAAAACATTCGTTTAAACATATTTGATAGTTAAAAAAAACAATTATTATGATTAAAATAGCAAAAAAAAAAAAAAAAATCGAGGACGTCCGGATGTCTGTCCGTATGGATCTGGCACTCTCACGACCGTAAAAAATAATGTATCGTTTAATTACAATTAATAAAGAAATATGAAGAAGTGAAAAATGAGATTATAAGGCGTGCACTTTTGGATTTTCCATTTTTTTATAATTTGATGTGCAATGTTTTAATAAAAATAACATACATTAATATCTACCTTGTTTTAACTTGATGTTCAAGCCCGTGCGTCTTAAGGTCAGTAGCGTTGTCAAACTCTGCCTCGCACACAGTACATCGGAATGTTCTTCCTTTTTTCACTTTATCCTTTAATTCCTTCTGCTTTTTTCTTCTTTTAGACTTTTTAGGTTTCTCACTCTGAAAAATATATATGCGAACAAAAATTAGAATAATTATGTCTCTTGAAATAATGTAAAGGGAAAAGAAGCGCTCATCTCAAGATTACTCAAGGCAGACCATTAATGTTATCTGACAATTAAATTACTGGCTAAATTCGTGATCACGAACGGGGTAGGGATTTGTAGTGGGGATGAATATTTACGCTTAAATTACTACATTTTTACTTGTATACCATGTTTGGAAAATTTACATAATGCTTAGGTAGGCATATGGTAGGCTGGTGCTGGGCATGCTCATCTATAGCTATTTACATGTACGACTCGGGAGGTAAGTTGTAGGTACAAGAACAAACTATTTTTCCACCCTGGAGCTAGGCACTGAAAGTGTTAGGATAATTATGTTGTCATATGTCGACTCTTAGACCGCCTCTCGGCAAACGTAGTGTAGGACGCCCTCTGACCAGGTGGGATGACTATCTGTGAAAGACTGCAGGCTGATGCTGGATGCGGCAAGCTGAAGACAGGGCGCTATGGCGCTCATTAGGAGAGGGCTATGTCCAGCAGTGGACTAATATAGCCTGATGATGATGATGATATCAACTCTTCACGTGACCAGAGGGCTGGCCTTTTTTTGGCCAAAGAATCAGCATTGCTATTCAACGTGGCAACGCTGCCAGTGTTTTGGACACATTTTCCGTTGATAGTGATGCAGATGAACTTTTCGATGCCCTGTGAGTATTTATTTTATTTTTTCATATATTCTTACGTAACAATACTCTCAAAATATTGTAAAAGTTTTCAATGGAAAACCAGCACTCATCTCAAGGTAAGGTTACAATTTAACAACCAGCCAAGTTTGTAACCATGTACAGTGAAGGGTTCTGTAGTCAGGATGAATATTTATGCATGCATAGTATTAATATATTTTGTTTAGTCCGTTTCAGCAGTCAAAAATTGTGACAACCATTTAGTGACAGATAGAGTAAGTGTATAACTGTTGTAAATATTGATAAATTAAGAAATAGAACTTGTCTGAAACAACTATAATAGACATAAAATGTTACTGGATGATGTGTTGTAAAAATATCATGTTAATGGCAAGAATTTTTGTGAACAAGTACTACAACTTTTTTAGGACTATATCTACTGTTAATACTGTTACAATAAAAACGTATTCCTGGCACTATTTTTCAATTTATAGTGATAACTGAACTTTGTTATCAGTATATTTACAAAACAATATTGCTTCTAGCAGAACCCTATTGATAAAATGTTTGAAAATATTAATTTTAACCACATGAAAGAAATAGAGCAGAGATAGAGCAGTTAAATGCTGCTTTAGTATTTGCCGTGATGAAAATAATCATGCATGAAACATTGATAAATTAGTTTTTCTAGTACCTATGTTTGAGTACAAACATAAATAACACAATATTTATACCACGCACAGAGCACAGATAAATGGCAAAGTGGTTTTGAGAGACCGTTTTAAGTATTTACACAAGTTAACACGACTAAAACTAGTTCCAATCAATAAAAGTAAAGGAATTTCAAGACATTTTTGTTACCAACTTTATTAAATTCTAGAGGGCAATCCTCATCCATTTCCTCGACTTCCACGGTAACCAGCACCCCGGCCATGATAGGTTCATCATCGCTGTCCACTCCATAGCCACAGGTCCTATTTTCTTCAGCAATTTCTACTTTTCGTTTCACCGCCGACAAACATTCATCATCCGAGGAACTATCGACATATGTCGTTGCAAGAGCCTCTGAACTAGAAGCCATGTCGATGGACACGTTGCTCATCACCGGTACTACACAAACATTGACATTATTATCGTGATAAAACTCAAGTTTTCAAGGATATAAATAAAAATAAACACCGCATATCACAGCAGACGCCATTTTTCATCTGTCAGATTTTACTTGGCAATTTGTTTGGCTTGGCATTTCGCATTATTTTTATTACATGGGTCATGATGGGTGAAACAACAAATGATTACATTTGTAGGTTACAAAACTGTTTCTGTATTTAATCTAGATGAACAAGTTAAATCCGTTTTTCATGATCATTTAATAATTAGTCTTTATAATGTAAAGGTTAAACCATTTTTACATTGGTAACAATAAACTTGTCAAGAATAAAAAAAGTTGCCGCTGTCAATGAACCACCCGAAAAAAAGCAACGCGCATCGCTTCTCTTTTGGAATTTATGGTACAGTAACAAGGCTCCCTTTTGTATTACCGCTGATATTTTAACGTGAAATCCACAAAAGCAACGAGTAAACAAAGCGCGATTAGCGTTGTACACGCTGGAATTGTGTATTTACGCGAAATTGTGAGTACAGTATCGCGATTTATGGATCAATATCGCACACTTGTTAAAATGCGCTAACAACAGCGGAGCGTCGGTTCACCAAATGGAGACGAAATCTGGCGTTGGCATTCAAGACCATTGGATGAAGAGTATGATGGAGCCGGCGTCCAGTGACAAACAAGATAACCGTTCGTCAGTTAAACGCGAGAAAATGGCCGAGGCTTACAATGGTGGTGAAAATGTAACATACGAAATGAAACAACAGCATAATGATCCGAGGTACAGATGCGATGTTTGCGATCTTACGTTCGAAGGTATGGAGTATTTGATGCTGCACAAAAAGTTCCATGGAAATGACAAGGATACGCCAATTATGGAGCCTGAGCCCCCAGTACATCACAAAGAAGGTCCCAAAAAAAGGCGCAAGTTTAAATGCGACCAGTGCGACGTCAAAGTGAATTCTCAGTACCACTTGGATATACACAGGAGCAAGCATGAGGGTGCTGCATCTAAAAAGTATTTATGTGAGGTCTGTGACCGCAGTTTTGTTGCTGCTCAGTTTTTGAAAAGTCATATGCAAACACATTCTTTGACATCAACTATAAACTGTGAAATTTGTAACAAAAGTTTCACAGGACAAGCTTATTTGAAGCTTCACATGCAGCTACATAATGATATAAAGAAGTTCAAGTGTTCTAAATGTGATGAGATGTTTCCTACGAAAAATTGCTTGAAAATCCACATGAAGAAGCATACAAAAGTGAAAAATTTCAAGTGTGATTGTTGTAACAAGCTGTTTGTGTCAAAAATAACTATGGAGAAGCATAGACAAACTCACGAAGGGCAGCCAATAGATTGTCATGTGAAATGTACACAGTGTGAGAGGACTATGCATGCGTCTTTACTCAGAACTCATCTAGCGAGAGCCCATCCTCCAAATATTGATGATGATGTGAAAAGACCGCATAAGTGTACTACATGCGGCAAAAGTTTCATTGTGAGAATCAATCTTAATCTCCATATTAGGGTCTGTCATCCGGACCTAGCAGAACCGGAGGATGAGGACGAGGAGATCATGACAGACAACTCCTAGTGTTAACATGTTTATTAGCCTATTGCTACGTATTATTATTATGGATAATTATACTTTTTTATGATTACTAAGACAAGTAGTTTGAATTAATTTACTACCCTGTAACCTTCCATTTTATGTTTAATGATGTTGAAATAAAACATGTATATTTTTATATGAACCATTTTATTTTATTGTACTAACTATTAACTCAACTTCATCTAGTGGTGTTGCCACACGGCAATTTTAGTACCAGGTATACCTAGTCTAAAAATACCTGTTACCTGAGTACTTAGTATTTGTGAAGTATTTACTCAGATTCGAATAGACTTGCATATGTTGGGATATATCCTAAGGTCTTACTTAATTATGAGGCATTGATGAATAAATTTTATTTTTGAACTACACAACTACAATTAAGATTTTGTAACAAAATAATTGTAACAGTTACTATACTCAAACATTATTTTCACGTATATTAGGACTATTTTTGTAGGTAAGGTATATAAGTTGATACCTACATACTGTTTAACTGTAGTACCGTACGTTATAAATATATACTAACGTACACAACCTCATTGTATGGAAATCCTATACAATGAGAGGTCAGCTTATACTGGATATGTAGCCATGTGTATTTATCCGAATACTCTACTGATCCCGTATCGAAGAAATTTCAAATCGGGATACTTAGTTGATAAATAATAATCACTTTTAATAAAGTTCTCGCTTTACTAGAAGTATACGGTGTAGGTACTTGCCTAGTCCAGACATATACTGAGAGCACATACCATACCTGCCTGGTCTAGTAAATACGACTTTGGTATATCCCGTACAGACTGGTACTTATGTACAATCTAAAGTCACAAGCATAAATACCATACACTTACGCATAATTGAAAAGCCATTTTCTCGTGAAATAACGAATATTATTAGAAAATACAGTACATAGCTACTTCATAATAGTATAATTATATAGTTTAAAAAATACTAAGTCCTTAGTACGATCTAATTTATATCAATAAGAACAGAGGCCAGCTCATCAAGCTACCCCAATGCAATCAGATTTCTTTGATAGTATTTCAACTTTATTGTAATCAAAATAAGGTTCATGTTCTATTGGAAAAATCTGACACATTGGGGTAGCTTGATGTGCTGGCCTCTGCACATCAATTGTACGCCATATTTTACGCAAACAAATGATTTATCCATTATTTATGTCTAACAGACAGGCCCGACAGACATTGTCCTCAATCGTAGCGACACCAGCTAGGTAGCCCACTCAAGCATACAAAATTCAAATTTGGTTGAGCCATTTTCGAAATTTTAAATAAGTAAATATTTTTAAATTTTTCACAAAAGCATAACGTTCATGTTCAATTGAGAAAATTTGACATTTTGGTATGGCTTAATGATGTACGCGTATTATAGCATGACCACTATAGAAACGGGTTTTGTCTACGGAAGAATACATAACGTGACAGATTTCTTGACAGATTTCTACAGTCCTAAGCATGGCGATGTTAAAAGTGACGTGTAGAAAGTTTCCTACTGTCTACAGTCTACAGGTTAACCCGTGCTCGGGTAGAAGAGATGTCAAGTTGGAAATGGAACGTTGTCTATTTGTGGTAAAATAGATATAGAAATGGTCGTGCTACGCGTGCTAGCGTATCAAGTCAGACCTGGTATTTCTTCCACTTAATAATTTGTTTTTTGTTTAATTAGGTAAGTATGAACGAACGAACGAAATAAACAATACCCTTAATTACATTTTATTAAATAAATTACACTAATACAGATCACTTCTCAGTCTCCACTTTCTTTTCTTCTGCGTCGACTTCTGTCTTTTCTTCTGCTTTTTCTTCTGCCTCTGTTGGCTCTTCTGCCTCTTTCTGTAAATGGAAGAAAGGTTCATCATTTTTATATTTTTAATACAGCGTAAGTACTGAATAGTTTCTAAAACCTCCTGACGCAGTCGGGTTAAAAAAAAAGGTAGGGAATGTAACATAAAATTGACGACCTATGTGGCGCAGTGGGTGAAGGTCCGCCTGCGACGCAGGAGGTTGCGGGTTCGATTCCCGCCTTGGGACAAATGTTTGTACGATCTACAAATATTTGTTTCGGGTGTTCTGGGTATTTTCTATGTATAATAAAAAGTATCTATCTATGTAATGTATTGTATTAAGTATATCAGTCATCTAGTACCCATAACACAAGCTCTGCTTAGCTTGGGGCTAGATGATGCTGTGTGGATTGTCCAGCATTATTTATTTATTTTTTATTTATAAAATATATCACGCCAGTATTGCCGAAAGGGTTAAGCGGAGATGTACCAATGGTATGGATTTTCACGTTACTTAATTGTTGTTATAGCGGCAAAGGAAATACATTAGTGCCGATTTTTCTGATTCTGATCTCTTTCTCTCTTATAAAACAAGAAAGGATTGATCGAAGGTTAAGCTACGCTTGCCGAGGTCAGTCTGTGGATGTGTGACCGTTCGTAACATATCGAGACTCACCGTGCCTCGGAAAGCACGGTAAGCCGTTGGTCCCGCCAACCATTTGTAAATCTTTGATAGTCGTTACGGGTAGTCAGAAGCCCGAAAGTCTGACAAAATACCCCTTGTATTTTGTTGCCCAGTAAGTGGGTTGTAGAGGTCAGATAGGCAGTCGCTCCATGTAAATTACTGGTATTCAGCTACATCCGGTTAGACTGCAAGCCGACCCCAACGTAGTTGGGAAAAGACTAGGCAGGTGATGAATGATGGATGGTTGATGTTTAGAATCAACTCACCTTTTTCATATCCTCTTCCTTTTTCTTCTGCAAATCTTGGCTAACTCCTCTGTTCAAGTACAACTCAGCCAAAGCCTTCTTTGACAAGGGGCTGAACACTTTTACTGGTTCCTTGAAAGTGTCATTTAGCACTGTTTGGAATTGCACGTAACGTCTGGACAAGGCTGCGTACTCTTCTTCTGTTAGTCCCAGGTATACGTCGTGCATTTTGCTGAAACGGTAAATATTAGAGAGCCTTAACCTTTTGACCGCCATCGTCTCATATACATACATGACAAGCGAACGTATGCCCTGTACGCCAACGTCACAATTACGTGACAAAATACAACACGGAATAAACAATTAAATCATTACTTTTGTGTGTGTTTATTTATAAATCTTAAAAGTTGAAGCTCTTGTGCGTATTTAATTGCATGAAACAAATTCAAATACACCACGGATATTGATCAATTCATGTTAAGAATAGAAATCAAACGTTTTTATTAAAAAGACTTGGCGTTGAGGGCACGCGCGTGTATTATGCTCTAGCGATCAAAAGTAAAGATGCGCTACGTTGCTAAGTTTGCAGGCAAAGGCTTTGGGGCGGATCACAGCAGGGGGGTAGGTAGGGCAGGATTAGTTGACTATCAGAAATCACGAAAGAAATGGAAGTATTCTATTTTCATTGGAAATGGGTGGCAATATTTGAGACATCAGTCTCGTTACGTCTTCACCGGCGCGGGCGGCTGGAACTTAATTATTAGGAAATAATTGATGTCAAATGATCAATGAATCAAATGATCAACAATGTCAGTCCAGGCAAAGATAGCAGGACGAGCTGGATGCCTACGGGCTGGATTGGTCCACACTAGATGAGAACAGGGAAGAGTAGAAGGGAGAAAGATAGACTTATGTCGTGCAGTGGGACTAAATTGGGCCAAAATAAATTAATACACACATAAATTACGTCACACCTTTTTCTCATGGGGCAGCTGCTACGATCCTACCATACTCTTTTTGCTTCGCTTTTTACATCAGTGTCTCTATCACGAATGCTTTTTGTAAATGTAACGTCAATTGGAACGATTTTAAATTAAAAGATACATCTAAGTATTGTAGAGGTTTAATGTTATATCAGACCTTATTGCATACAGGCTGGTAGAACCATTGTTCTCTCTATGGATTCAAACACTCAAGTAGAATGAGAATAGTTTAGAAGATGGAATATGTCGTCCGTCTCAGGAGGAAGATTCTTGTTATTGTAATGAATTGAATTACTTAATAGGTAAATGCCATAAAGTCAGAGAAGCCTAATTTTTCTAAAAATTGAATATCCCGGTCTACAGTATCCTATAGCATTTCTTTTACAATGATAAACTATTAATACATGAAAAAATAAATAATCACAGGGCATCGAAAAATTCATCCGGATCACACGGACCCCATGGCCCTACTGTTTCAACCCTAAACGGCTCAAACATATATAGCATTATGTTTTTAAATCATGAGGCAAGAACGATAAGTTTCATCCATAGAGTTACGAATGAAGTCTTGACTGCGATATATGCAGATTCGCTGGTCGTGACTTTGATATTTCTCAAAAACGTCACTTATTAAATAATAATAAAATATAGGTAGGAACTTACGTATTGTTTTGGAGACCAGTGGACCACTAGAATAATAAACTCGAAATGAACGTTTTCAATAACACTGGAAATTACTAGTTAAAGGTTTTTTTTTGTTTTCGATAATATGTGCAGAGATGGTCAACGATTCTAACATTTTTTATGTGCTATAAATAGAGACCGGATTGAGCTCAATAGAGTAGGTATGTCTTTCTAAGGCCTCCATCGGCGTTTCCACTCACATCTGCCTTATAAATACATTCTGATATTCGCCTTTCATTTACTAATAATTAAATAATTTTGACGACCTATGTGGCGCGGCGGGCGAAGGTTCGCCTGCGAGTGCGGGTTGCGGGTTCGATTCCCGCCTTGGGATAAATGTTTGTACGATCTACAAAGATTTGTTCCAGGTGTTCTGGGTATTTGCTATGTACGAGTATAATAAAAAATATCTATCTATTTAAAGTATTGTATTAAGTATGTCAGTCATCTAGTACCCGTAACACAAGCTCTGCTTAGCTTGGGGCTAGATGATGCTGTGTGGATTGTCCAGCAATATTTATTATTATATTTTTTACTAATTTACCAACTAATTAGGAGATGGTCACCTTATACCTTGCATGAATGAAAGACGAATAACAAAAGGTATTTAAAAGGCAGATAGAAGGACAAACACTGACCTTATTGGTGATGTTCTTCAAAAAGGTCAGGTGCGTAGTACACGCAGCCAGCGTGCGTATACTACGCACCTGACCGTAAACGAAGCAAAATGATTACCTATGTACGATCGTAGCAGGTGACGTTCTATAGTTTCTGCCTACCCCCATGGGAAAAGGCGTGAGTTTATGCATTTAAGTATGTAAATATCATTATCGGTCAGCCGTTACTTCATCTGTACATAGATATCGCCAAGCATCGCTATATCCAGCGGCCTGTGTGCATCTCGCACCCATCAGTTCTTTTCAAGCTTCGCCAGGTTGGAGGAACTGTGACGATTAGTACTATTGTAGCGACATCTATCTAGCCACATACGAACTAAATCTGCATCGCGATATCAAAGTTATCCAAGCGATTCAACATAATGAAGAACACGACGACAACCGTAGGGCAGTAGCTCACCAGACCGCACCCGTCTGGTCGGAGGATTGTCTCTTTTCAATGGCGGATGGGGAACTTTACACCATGTTCCTAATACCCCCAAACTACGCTGCGGCTTCCAACTTCCGACCCATCAGTTGTACGAACAATGTGCCGTTGAACAAAATGTTGACAATCCCTGAAGTCAAAATAGTGACCTTAATAAATAAAACATTAAAAATAAATTATAACAGTTTACGTATTTACCAATGAACTTGCATGAATACAATTCAATAATTAAGTAAGCATAGGTACATTTTAATCGATTCTGATTTTAACGTAAGCATAATACATTAGAATAATTTATATGTTAATGCGTGTAGGTTATTATGCTTGGTTTGTTTCCGTGTAGCATTAGTCTTTTATTTTTGTTTAGGAGAAGCCCGCCACACTATTCCCAAACCACTGCAACTCCTGTAAACCAGAATCAACAGTGGCGACCACCAGAAAAGCGTCGAGACAATGAAGCCCGACGAGTCCCGGAGAAACGATTCAACTGTCTTTAATCTTGCAACGAAATTAATCAGAAAAGAACAGCGGAGGAGTTAGAAAAATACATAACTTCCACTTCCCTCCATATCAAGCAGGAGACAGACAGAACTAGGCCGGGTGGCTTAGCTCTGTTCTGTCTTACTAACTGACAATTTTAATAACGTATATCAATCCCAATCTAGAGTTCGATCGTTGTTTATAACCAATCAATGTACGAGTTTGCAATCTGTAACTTTGAGAGGGCGAATCACAAGCAGCAGTTTATGATCGCGGATTGGGATTTGGATTGGGAACATTATTGAAATTGGCAGTTAAAGATATCGTGTTGGCCAGTAACTACTAGGGATTATGGAGGTTAGATAGGCAGTCGCTCCATGTAAAATACTGGTATTCAGTTGCATCCGGTTAGACTGGAAGCCGACCGGGACTAGCTAGGCAGATGATGATGCATATGTTCGACAAATGATATAATTATGCGCATCGGTGTGCCTGACGTAACGCTACGTAAATTCGGACGACTTTTAAATTGACTGCCTCTTTAGTCTAGTGGTCCCAAGCGCTACTACTGGGCGTAAAGTCCTGGGTTCGATTCCAGGGTCCGATAAGCGATATTGGGTTATTCCATAAGAAACCATAAAAAAAATCTTAGTCACGTTGAGAGGATGAATGACTTACAAAAGGTTATAACCAGGTAGTAGGTAGGTAACATAATAGCCGAGGGTTGCGGAAGGATCGTACTTTCACGCGAGCCCCGGAGTAGGTGTGAGATGGAACACCGGGGTGTTTTTTAGTCAGTAAGAGTCTGACAAACCCCTTCTCTCCGCAGGGCGGAGGACATCCATGAGGATTTTACACCCGATAAAAAAAAAGGTAGGTAACATAAGGCATACGTAAGTGGAATCGCCGGGAGAGGACGCCCTAGAAAGACATCTGTACACTGACCTTAAAGGTGATGTTCTTCAAAAAGGTCAAGTGCGTAGTACTCGCAACCGGTGTGCATGTATGCCCAGATGTATGAACGTAAACGAAGCAAAAGAATGTAAGGAGATCGTAGCAGGTGGCGTTCTGTAGTTTCTTAGTTCTTGTACTTTCATTACTTACAGACATTTCAATTGTATTTATTTGTTATGTCATTCACTATTTTTTACTTGTTTATTAACATCATTAAGTGGTGAAATAGGTGCATTTCTAAAGTGACAACTGCAGACATGACTTTATTTACAAAATACTGTACATTGTGATGATGGCCCAGTGGTTTAGGGTTCAAACCTACCTACTTTCTTAGTTTATCTTTGACATCACTGTCATCGGTGAAGGAAAACATCGAAACCTGGACTTATAATTAATATAAGTCTGAAATCGCCAACCCGCTTTGAGCAAGCGTGGTGATGAATGCTCGTGCCTTCTCTGTATGAGAAGAGGCCTTTGCCCTACACTGGGACAGTAACAGACTGGTATTATTATTACTGTACATGCGTAAATTCATCTCGAACATTTTACTGTGCGTGGTCCATCACGCACTTTGTAGAACCCTTGAAAAATGTATAAAAGTTCTTATTACACTTTAAAAAATACCACTAGGTGTGTAGTTCATATTTAGAATACAAGATGGCGCTACATGACACGTTTCTAGACAAGGTTTGTAGTTTAATGCTTTATTTGGGACAGGCAGGGACAATATTAAACATTGGGTGATACACTATTACTTTTCGAATTACAATTAACAACAATTAGATCGAATTATATATTTATTAGATTGTTTAATCGAAACTATGATATGAAAATAAAAATGAAGTAAGTTAGTACCTATGTTTGGTGGGTACATTATAGATAGGTACCTACATATTATTTTTTTAATACTTACCTTATTTCGATGTCAAATATAATTATGGAAAAATAGCTAGCATTTTTTATCAATCCACTACGATTCCACTTATTATAAAAGATTCCAATATGTAATCGCTCCCCTTTCATTTTTCGTCCGTAGAACGGAACGAAAAGCCACCCCTCGAGGGGTAATGACTCACTCGTTCCACCCCCAACGGAAACTTCCGACGTAACCCGAGGATAGCCGAGCGGCGAGCGTACGGAGACCGCACGGAAAACATTAAATCTCAACCCACATTATGTAATATTTTACATTTTTTTAACAAAATAAATTCATTAAAATTAAAGTGAAAATGCGCGGGAATATGTCAAGTGTTTGTTATTTCGGATACGCATCGGTTTGTTGTGTGAAGCAAAAGTGCTATGGCCAAGACTGCCAATATTGATTTTCTAGTGACGTGCAGATGAAAACGTTTTATGCGGAATACAGTGTTATTATTAGATTGTGTAGTGCTTTTAATAATTCAGTAAGTAATTTTACCAATACAGTGACGCGAATTCGGATATATTAATCCTGTTGGAACTTTGAGATGATTCCTGTGCCTCAATTGGAAATGTGTAAAAACCTGCATTAATTTTTCATAATTAATTATGTCATGCCAGTATTTTTTGGTTAAACAAATGACTATTAATTAAAACCGACGTGAAATAACACAACACTATGTTGAAAAAATCCTTAAATTAAAAAAGACGCCATATTTACATTCTAAAAATAGTTTCTACCCCTAAAAAGACTAAAATAAACAAGATCTATAATGGTCACCGTTTTCTAAAATCATTGTTTAATGTGAATACACAAATTATCGACCGTTTTACAAGCAATGCTACCAACGAACGCGAAATATATTGCTATTTTCTCTCTATTACCTGCCGTCACGCTAGATCGATTTTTGGATAAACAAAATGATAAAATCTACCGCGGTATTCGACGAGACCGAACATTGTTCCCGGTTCTTTTTTTAAATATTGTTGTTACACCGAGTTCCATGTCATAACCAGCCTGCTTAGAAAACGGAATGATGACAGTAAACCCAGAATTTCCCAGAGTGATATATCTATAGAAAGTTATACTTTTCTTATTATTTTAATTGGAGTGGCATATAATTGATTGAAAACACAGTCTGCCTAGCACGAATGATTGGCTTACCCAAACCTCACGTCAATTCGAACGATTTTTGAATCGAAAATACCACTTCCCTATACTACAGCATTTTGGCTTTATTCGAAGCGAATATTTAAAATTTGAAAAATTGTTCGATTTGGCGTTGCTAGGCATTCAGCTCCTTACAGTGTAGGTAATTAGTACTATATCGTGTCGTTTCTAGTTTTTAATGTCAAGTTCAATTAAATTCGGTTCATCGTCTGGTCACTGCCGATAATTCGGATATATTATCGAGAGTTCACACCTCCATAACTATCACATTTCGAAGTAATGTTACAGAATCGTCCTTTAAGTACTTCATTATTTTTATTTTTTAACTAAAGCCTTTTATTTACCAAAACATACATTTAAAATTAATTTCCTACATAATAATTATCGTAATTATTATGTAGGTAATTTATAAGGTTTATAGTGAATAAAGGAAACGATAATCGTAATTAAAATATTCAGTTGGTTACAAAAACTAGTAAATTCATTCGCAAAAACTGGAACAGATAAACAAAATAAAATTTTCAAAGAAAAAAAAAATCATGGATTAAAAATAAAATAAAATAAGTTTGCTACATAATCATCAATCATTAGTACCACAGCCAATACAAATTTCAATTAAGTTCTTCTCCTCTACGTAAAAGAAGAGGTCTAGGCCACTACAGATGCTTGGCTGTAGTTATTAATGTCACTCTTCATAAATTCAACACGGTCGCGTTCTGATTTCAAGAATTTAATAAACCTTTACCTAGTAAACTAGGTTCCCATTTTATTGGAGCAAGGACGCATTGGTATTGACATTGCATTGAGAATGACCCTGTACTATGCCGATACTGTCATGCAAACATAACATCTATGGCGGTAGTTTTCACGACTGGACATTTCTAGATAAAGTAGTCGTACTTTATCTAGAAATGTCAAGTCGTGATGGCCTAGCGGTAATAGCTTCGCTTCTCATGCACGAGGCTGTGGTTTCAAACCCAGGCAGGTAGCAATGTGACTTTTTCAAATCATATGTACTTTCTTATTGGTGATGTTCTTCAAAAAGATCAGGTGCGTAGTACTCGCAACCGGCGTGTGTGTATGACTAGATGTATGAATGAGAGCGAATCGAAAGGAGTGTGAAAGGATCGTAGCGGGTGGCGCTCTGTGGTTTCTGCCTACCCCCATGGGAAAAAGGCGTGAGTTAATGTATGTACGTGTGTATGTACTATCTCAGTTTATCTTAGGCATCACTGACATCGTTAAAGGAAAACATCGTAAGAAAACCTGGACTTTTGGTAAATTTAAGGCTCAAAACGCCAATCCGCCTGGTGCAAGCGTGATGATTAATCACCATTTATTAATGCCTGTGCCTTCTCTGTATGAGAAGAGGCCTTTGCAATGCAGGCTGTATTATTTACTCGCGGTACAAGTGATAAGCGATCGCCCGCCTGGCACTGCTACCCGAAGCGAGATAAGATAGCTGTCTTAACGACCCAGTGTAGTGACCTCAGACGACACGACTGAGCAGGACGCCGTTACTCACGCGATGAGCGAGAAGACAAGGATGAGGAGCAAGCCCACTCTTCAAATGAGCAAGCGAAGTGAGCCCGCCTCCGCCAGGCGTGAGCTGAGAGCCCTAGGAATCGTCGTCGCTTCGCATTACGTATTGCGGTGAATGGTGGCACGCTCTTAACAACATCTTTCATTTGTTTTCTTCACAGTCGTTGTCGCAAGACGCTTGAGATTGGGGGTCGTGGCCAAGCCAAGCTAGCCAAGCCAGCCAAGCCAAGCCAGCCAAGCTCGTGTTTAAAGAGTTCGATCTCGTCATAAAATTCGACAATACACGTTTGACAACGGCTTATCGTTAAAGCCTTGAACTTTTGTACGTTGGTAACCCCGAGGTCTACGAGCGTAATCTGATTAAACACGCGTCTACAATTGGGCCTAATAATGACTTTTTGTGTTACTTAAAATGTGACTGGGTTTAAGGACTACAAGCGAATTGCGGTAATAATTCATAAAGAAGGAATAGACTGGTCCAAATCCTCTTCTTTGTGGGTCTTCGTAGCATTAGATCTCTCTAAATTCTAGACTCAAATTCATTTCGTAACTCGGAAGTTGTACAGTCGTTCAGCCATTTTAATATACCTACTCCAAAATCAAATACCGAATGAATTCGGTTTTCAATAGGGTAGGGTCCTTAAAAATTCTGTTTGGTCCGAAAGTTGAATTACTCAAAAATACTGGACACGTTTCTTTTGTCTCGGAAACCAAAAATGACGACGATATAGTGTGTTGAAATTTCACAAGATGTCACGCCGTACTACTCTTTTCACGTAAAAGTGACGTCACTAGCCCCTTCTCCTGAAATTTGATGTGCTATATATATATCAACTTTTATTCATTTGAGTAAGCAAAAAATACGTGTAAAATATTTTTTGGTAATCTAACTGACGGGCCAAATAGACTTATTATATTTGTACCAAGGACACATCCCAATTGTCTGCGGTTACCATTGACTACTTGAGTGAGGTTTGAAGTGGTCTCTACAGAAATACAGGCTGGAAATATCAACTACGATACTAGGATCTTCAAACTCCTTTTCAAGCTTTACGTCAGCTTATTCAAAGTTCCCGTAATGTTGGGCCAAACGATTAAATTAGCTTTATCGTGTGTGAGAAAAATGGTTGCGCCATTTCGACGAAATTGGCCACGTGCGGACGATAATCTCTAAAACGGAGAAGCAGAAGACACTTTATAAATATGATTATAGACCACCTACCACCTATTTCTTGGACCAATGTCCAATACAATAAAAAAAAGAATCACAGAGCATCGACAATTCATCCGCATCACTGTCTACGGAAATATACATACTTACTTCTTTACTAAATTCATAATATGAAAATATATAAGTAAGGTAGTTTTACTTAAAAAAAAACAATGTTTCAATATTTTTCTTTCATGTTAATTTGTTCCGGCTAATCTCAGAAACGGCTGAACTGATTTGACGACTTTCACTGTCATCCTAATATTATAAGAAGGTTCCACGCAAAAAAAAAACCTTCTATAATCTAAGAAAGAAACCTACAGAACACCATTTCAATATTCGAATAAATTCTCGTTCAATGTACCTAAATATATAGGTACTAAAACATTGTTCTATGTCATTTTAACGCTGGCAACAATCCAGCAAGACGAGGACTATGTACCTATTTACCAACTTATTTCTAAAAGCCTTTCTTTTGACCCAATTCAGTTACCCAAACGGTGTAAGGCTACGTTAATTGCTTTTAAACTGGATAGCCGTCTTTCAAGCTTATTGTTTACGTAATTAGGATATTCCAGAGGGATTTTACTTGATATCACATTGTTATAATTATTTTACATATTTTTTTTCTGTAGAAATATGAGAGGATCAATTTTTTCAACGTTACTTTTTGGAGCACCGCCTTTTTAATATTAATCTGTTAATCTTCGAAATTTGAATGTTGTTACTGAATTCCATTTTGAATAGGGATGTGTCCTAGGTAATTTAAAAATATAATAAGTCTATTTGCTCCTCCAGTTGGATTCCCAAAAAATATTGGACACGTAATTTTTGCTTACTTAAATCAATAAAAGTGACAAAGATATAGCACATCTAAGTTCAGGAGAAGGGCCTTGTGACATCACTTTTACGTAAAAATTGAAGAATGGCGTGACGTCACTCGAAATTTCAAAGCACTATTGGTTTACGTGACAAAATAAAAAATACGTGTCCAGTATTTTTGAGGAATCCAACTATCGGACCAAACAGACTTTTGAAGGACACGAACCTATTGTGTGCGGTACCAAGTGAACGTTTCAATCGCCAATCCGCGTTAAGCAAGAGTGATGACTATAAATAATAATAATAATAATAAATAATAAAACTGGATGTGATTATGTTCTTTTTTTAATAAAGTCCTACATATTCTCTAACACAAGCTCTGCTTAGCTTGGGGCTAGATGATGCTGTGTGGATAGTCCAGCAATATTTATTTATTATTTATTTATTTATTTATTCTACCGTCACCGCGTCGCGTGGGCATGTAAATTAGATTAAATTCTACTTCTCTGCATGAGAAGAGGCCTTTGCCCTGCAATGGGACTGTAACAGGTACTTCAAAGTGCACATAAGAAAAAGAAAAAACATTTTTTTTTTTTTTTTTTGCAATATACGCTAATTCTTTTCCTTAAATAAAAGAAACCTAAGCTACTCCTTAACACATCATCTATCTTCCAGTGAAAGTCCCGTCAAAATCGATTCAGCTGTTTCTGAGATTAGCTCAAGCAAAAAGACAGCAAAATGATAAATTATTTCTTGGTAGAACTACCGTATATTTATCTCCTTATACACCTAGTAAAAAGCTGTTCTTTTGACATTACAAACAGACACTTCAATTTTATTTATCTAAGTCACTGGTTCCCAATCGGTGGTCCGCGGACCACCAGTGTTACCCAAAAGCTTGAGTATGGTCCGCTAAAGTTTAAAAATTACAAACATTTTTAGATGAAATTTCTGTAGTAACTTTTGAGTTTGACGAATATGCTAAAAGATTAGTTTAAAGTTCATTTTCAAATAAACACGTTGTATTTTTTTTATCGTTCTGGTCCTAGCTAACAATCAAAGTGGTCCCGGGTTCAAAATAGGCTGGGAACCACTGATCTAAGTAGACGTATAGACAATAAGGGTCGGTGACTTTCAGTTCCTGCCTCAATGCAATAATAATACACCCTCATTCGTGGTTGTTTTTCAGCCCAACCCTGAGTTAATATTGACCAAACCACCCCGTATCAATTTGGTAATATTTGGAAGTAGGTAAGTGTATATTACAGGTTATTGTCGTTAAGTAATTGCTTTTACATTTATTTTAAATTAGTTAATTGACAGCGAATGATAGTTATCGAGCAGTGTTTGGCACAGAGAGCCCCAGCGTCATGATGAAACTGGTATAGGCACAGATGCACAGATTGTTGCTGGGGAGTTTGTTCCGCCACTTCTTCTTCCCGGCAAAAACACTAGGAAGTGGTGAAGGATGGGCGTTTTGGGGGACTGTCTTTTGTAAACGTTTTGAACGTGAACTATAGAATAAGAAGGCAGAAACTATAGAACGCTAAATGCTACGATACTTAACATTTTTTGATACGATTAAGGGTTCCGTACCTCGACAAGAATAAACGGAACCGTTGTAGGATCATTCATCTGTCTGTTTGTCTGTCTGTCTGGTTGCTAAAACCGTTTTTCTCAGGATCGGGGGGTATCGAGTAGAAATTCATTTCAAATATGCAGTGCAGTCAAACCCCTACATACACCTTTTTCTACAATTTTGGCCATAAATCAGAGGCCGCCTCAACCCTAAATTCGTAAGCACGAACGCTTAACATATTTAAAACCTAACGTAAATTAAAAAAACCCAAACGATTTATTTGCTCTCGCACAGGTGCCTTTTATTTTGTTTTACTTTTTAGGTGTTTTTATTACCAGTGCGTGTCCCAAATAAATGATTGTCTTCATTTATATTTCTTTTTAATCTTGTGTGTTGGTACGGGACCTTTCGTATACAACTTGCACTTAACCGGGGTTTTTTTTTTTTTTTAAAAAACGTTGCCCCACATTAGGAATTTTTCCTGTATCGTGGGTGCGTTTACAAACATTTAAACTCACATACACAAACAGCCAGACCCGGAACAACTACCTGTAGGCCATACAAATATTTGTTCCGTGTGGGGATCGAACCCACAACACGCGGCGCAGCAGCCGATGGCTCAACCACCGCGCAAACCGTGTCGTCGTTTCCTTATTTCTTTCTTCAATACCGGTTAAGTGTTACTAAGTATAGGTACCTAATGGTCTTTACGATGCAGGATTCGGCCATTTGTCGTACGGGACTTTCCGTCCAGTTATCTAAGCTACCCCATTTTTATTCATCGAGACGAGTAATGGTCGTATATCGTACTTACTAAGTTTCATCCCAGGAGCTAAAGGGATTATGAGTTCCACCTAGCCCGCAGGATCAATGTACAGAGGCCAGCACATCTAGCTACCCCAATAGGTTAAATTTATTTGATAGTTTTTCAACTTTTTGACAAAAGTATAAGGTTCAAGATCAATTGTGTGATCTGTGCCCGATTGTTGGCTACAGGCTCGTCCCCTATTACATGGAACTTAAACATACCTGGCGAAGTGTGGGTATTACTATAAGTGAACCTCTGCCCAGCCTTTTGGAGATTACAGGCGTGATGTTATGTTAAATACTTATGCATGGAACTGCAGACACTTGAACGAAGTTGACTCTAAAACTCTTGGGCTGCTGCGACCGCGCCGAGGCCAGACAGCCTTGACCCGGAATAGTGTAAATAAAGCTTTATACAACACTAGCTGCGCCCCGAGGTGTTACCCGTGTTTAAGGGAATACTTCAGTTTTTCTGGAATTTCTCAGTAGCCACCTGGAGTTTGGATTTGTGCCCAATTGATGGCAAGAAATAAATAAATAATGCTGGACAATCCACACAGCATCATCTAGCCCCAAGCTGATCACAGCTTGTGTTATGGGTACTAGATGACTGATATACTTAAAACAATACATTACATAGATAGGTATTTTTATTATACATGGCAAATACCCAGAACACCCGGAACAAATCTTTGTAGATCGTACAAGCATTTGTCCCAAGGCGGGAATCCATCCCGCAACCTCCTGCGTCGCAGGCGGACCTTCGCCCGCCGCGCCACATCGGTCGTCTCGTCATTTATTTATTTAATGTCGGACTGCTCTTCTTATATAGAGAAGAAATTAATCGCCACGCTTGCTGGAGACGGGTTTTCGATTTAATACCAATATTAATTACAAGTCCAGGCCAAGAGGGGAGACCTTAGCCAAATGGCCATTACGATATATTAATATGTCTAAGGATATATTAATTCTACTTCTGTAGCGGTTTTCTAATCTTGTGAGGAGGAATAAATATTTTTTTCTTCCATTGTTCTCAAAGTCGATCCCTCTCTGAGGCAAACTTACTTTCTGTGGTTTCGTACCCAAAGTGTGCCAATTTCTGAGGCTCCACAGTCTGTCTATCAGTATCTCATGAGCCGTAGTAGGTAGACAGCTGAATTTTACAATGTGTTTATATTGCCGCTATAACAAATACGGCGAAAAAATCACGTTTCTCGTACGAGGATGGGGTACAAGGAACGTGATTTTTCCGGTGTTTTTTATTCGACATTTTACGGAATCCTAAGTGAGGGAGCCCGACTCGCAATTGGCTGATATTTTTAAGACGACACCATTTAAACAAAAGGACTATACTAATTTCTATTGAGGCACCGGGATTGTATATTTACGTCATAGACCAATGAATTGGTACAGTCAACCGTAGGTATACAGTGGTGACATTCTGACATTAACAGCGTAGGTATACATACACACAGTAAGAGTTACCACTGTCGTGCGGTTGAAACACCGTTTAAAAAAATACTAAAAAAAACACCAATAACTTCACAGAACAAGTAACAACACTAGTGAATCTGAAAAAAAAACAATTGAAACAAAACAAAAAATAGTAATCTGCCGGCATGAATGTCCAACGAAGCAAAAACAAGATTAAAATAATAAAATGACTATTAAATTTAGTACAACGCCATCTATCGGCGAAAAGACTGAAGGATGTTGGTGAAATGTGACAGTTTTTTATGTTTGTGATTGGACCTCTTGGTGTAACGCGTGAAGATGGAGGGTGGAGGTTCTACGGGGACCTCCGAGGTCTACCAATATGTGGGACCTTTCAGGCTGGAGAAGACCCTGGGAAAGGGACAAACAGGTATTTTATAAAACTTTTTATTTTTGTTCTTTTTTGCACGCTTAATTTTTTTGCGTTCTGTTTTTTGTACGGAATGAAACACGAAGTATGTAATAATAAGTGATATAACAACTATTTATTAAACAAGTTAGAAATTACGCCACATCCCTATATCTCTGAACTCGTTTCTTGTTCTCTGAGTCCTCCACTAAAGCTTGCAACAAGGAGTTGGTTAAGAAAGGATCTGAAAAAGAAAAAAAAATATAAATCAAAACTTCTGTATTCCACAAAGGGTTAGGTAGAGGTACCTGATCTTAGCACCCCCACATTTAGCCAGTCAGTCATGTCAGAAAGTACATAGATAACACACAACATCACGACTGCAATCCCTGAAGGATTAGGCAGAGGCGTACCTATACACACCCGCATTTTGCACGTTATGTTTAAGTCCCATGTAATGGGGGGTGAGCCTATTGCCATCAACTGGACACAAATCCAGACTCCACTAAGATATTCCAGATGCAAAAATCCAATAAACACTTTGCCCGGCCCGGGAATCGAACCCAGATCCTCGCGCTCAGCAGTAGCGCTTTCGGCCACTAGAACAACGAGATAGTACCTCAAAAAAAAGTAACTGAATATAAATTGGAAAAGTCGCATTGGCAGTTGGCCGAATTTGAACCCACAATCTCATGAACGAGGAGGAGCTCGTGGCTAAATAAAAACAGCCGCACAGGACGATCGAAGGTTAAGCTACGTTTGCCGAGGTCAGTCTGTGGATGGGTGACCGTTCGTAACATATCGAAACTCCTCCGTGCCTCGGAAAGCACGCTAAGCCGTTGGTCCCGGCTGTCATTTGTATCTTTGACAGCCGTTACGGGTAGTCAGAAGCCAGGAAATCGGACAACCAGTCTTACGAAGGGGTATCGTGTTGAACAGTAACTGGGTTGTGGAGGTCAGATAGGCAGTCTCTCCATGTAAAACACTGGTATTCAGCTGCATCCGGTAAGTCTGGAAGCCGACCCCAACATAGTTGGGAAAAGGCTACGCAGATGATGAGATGATGATTTATGTTATCCGCAGGTTATGCGCCAATATCCCTTCTAACCTATTTTCTATTTATCCTATGTAAATTTCTGAACGAACAAAATGCGGGTCAATTACGTTTGCATTTGTCCGACTTCGATAATTAACGTTAAAATTGATTGGCTCCCTTTACTTATTAAATGGGCAGCTCTCCAAATGCTAACCGCTAGTTGTGTAATAACTTCCAACGTTGCTGGAAATTTAACCAAGCGTAGACGCATTTGTCATATTATATTTCATGAAAGCGTTGAGGTTAATTGCAAGTAACGAGGTACCTATTTCATAGTAGCACGAGGTTCTAGCTTAAAAATAAGGGGGGTAGATCGGGTAGATCAAAATTTAAGCTATGATTGCTGAGGTCGGTCCGTGGATGGATAACTATCTATTACATACTTGGTATGTATTAGATAGTTGTCCTAGTTATGAAGATGGACCGTCTTAGGACTTTGATCGTTGTTAAGGGTAATAAGAAGCTCAAAAGTCATACTAAGAATCGTATAACTCAGTAACTGGGTTGTGGAGGTTAGATAAGATGTTAAATACTGGTATGCAGCTGAGTCTGTTTCGACAGAAAGCCAAAGAAAAGGATATTTATTTAAATGATATGGTATTTATTTATTTAATACTTTAAGCACACAAATGTACAGAGGCGGACTTAATGCCATATGCATTTGGTACATGGTACTTTCAGTGCTGTTAAATATAAAAATGTTCATTGACATATCCGCCACTGAAAGCGATATACTTACGAATATTTTTAATTTACTTTAAATTTAAATTAGCCGGCCCCAATATAATTGGGAAAATGCTAAGCCGATGATGATAGGTACCAATAATCGCCATTCTGTGAGCAATAATAATTTGGTAAACATAAGGCAATTTCAATTATCCATTAACAATATTACCATACATACGAATTTTAACGTTTGCCGAATAAACGTAAAAATCCATGGACAAACATTCCATTTTCAAATTGTTCCAATTTCGAATAGTGCTTCGATGTGACCCGAATACTCAAAATGGCGGAAACGTTGACAGCTGACAAGACCTCAGGAAATAGGGACTGGGAACAGTTTTCAGCCCTTTGAAATCGTTTTCTGTTAAAGACACGGTGTTTTCATTGTATTGTGTTGGTATTGTAGGTACAGCAGTGGTATTCAGTAGAAATCTCCCCGTGAAAATGTAGGTGAAGCTAGGGATTGACACTTCACTTCACGCTCAATTCACCTATGTATTTTTTTGCGAAGAGATTTTCACAGCGTAGACCAACTGGCTTTTCGATGCATACGGCATGGTGCGATGCGGTTTTAGTATAGATAATAGTTCCGATTCCACTGTTTGTAATTACTTATTAAATATAATTTTTAATAGAGAGTGGTCGTCTGGAACGAAAAATATCGCAAAATTGTCAAACGCACGTACCTAAACTGCTGTGATTGGTTGAATTTGGATTGACAACGATTTGTGATGCGTCGATATTTCTTTTCTGCTCGATGGGTTTAGTTGTATTCCAATTCCCAAATAAGCCATCATCATCATCTGCCTCGCCTTTTTTCAACTATGTTGGGGTCAGTTTCTAGTCTAACTGGATGACCTCGAACTGACCTCCACAACCCAGTTATTGGGTAACACGATACCTCTTGGTCAGACTTCCGGGCTTCTGTCTACTCGTTATTGAAGTAACGACTGTAAAAGATCTGCAATTGTAAGCCGGTTATAACGGTTTTGCGTGCTTTTTTGTCTCAATATGTAATCAACGGTTACCCATCCATGGACCAACCTCCGTAAACGTAACTTAACTTTGATTGACTCGTGCGGCCATAATTATTTAACCTATTTACTGTTTCATTTTTTTAAACCTGTCCTTGTAGGTCAAGTGGTTTTAAGCGCGCTGAGCATGGGTTCGATTCCCGGGTCGGGAAGTCTTGTTTGGTTTTTCCGTCTAGTCTACATTTCCGCCCGGTTGGTGGCAAAAGGCTCGAAATTTGGGTGAGCTCCGCTTATCCCTTCGGGCAGTACACGTCGTAATGCAACGATATGTTGTTTAAAAACAAAACACACAACGACGCAGAGACCACCACCACTTAAAAATATACCTAATTATTGGCATATTTAAGCTTAAAATTTTAATTAACTCAATCTGCCCTGTGGTTCATGTTATTTGATTGAGTGCACTACTTACGTGAGCTCGATAAATTTTAATGGATGTGTGATTAAGGCTGCCTCTCCATTGAAACAGAGCGGGGCTGCGGAGCAGACAAACGGACAAATTTTACCCAATTGAATTACAGTGGACAGGGATTACTGGTTAATATTTCTCCGTTTCTCCGCTCCATAGCTTTTGACGACCTATGTGGCGCAGCGGGCGAAGGTCCGCTTGCGACGCAGGAGGTTGCGGGTTCGATTCCCGCCTTGGGACAAATGTTTGTACGATCTACAAAGGTTTGTTCTGGGTATTTGCTATGTATAATAAAAAATATCTATCTATGTAAAGTATTGTATTGAGTATATCAGTCATCTAGTACCCATAACACAAGCTCTGCTTAGCTTGGGGCTAGATGATGCTGTGTGGATTGTCCAGCATTATTTATTACAGCTTCGCTCTTTTTCAATGGACTAGGCTGGCAGCCTAAGGCCCAGAGTCCACCATCGCGGACATGTGCGGATATGTACGAAGCGGAAACGAGATGTTTTTCAGCTAGGGTGTATCCACTGTGCTGGCCAGAGCGGAACTGAGCTGCGTGTGACGAATATTCAATGTTGAGATGAACCCATAGCTTAGCGATATCTGTCACGAAAGGGAGGTAGTGGCTTGCTAGGCACAGCTCATATCCACTTTGATTACGCCATACAAATATTCTCCGCTCAGTGGTATTAACTAAAGCTGAGTAGAGATAGGACCTGTGAATAACGAAATTCTATTGGTTGTTTAAAACACATCTCCTCTCCTGTCGTCTCGTCTCCGCTTTGGTGGAGTCTGGGCTTGGCGCTTGTGTGACATACAGAAGCTCGATATCACGTTGAAAAACAAACATCGCGAAAGGTTCACAAGTCGGCTTCCAATCTAACCGGATGCAGCTGAATAACAGTATTTTACATGGAGCGACTGCCTGTCTGACCTCCATAACCCAGTTACTGGGCAACACGATACCCTTGGTAAGACTGGTTGTCAGACTTTCGGGCTTCTGTCTACCCGTAACGACTGTCAAAATCTACAAATGACAGCCGGGACCAACGGCTTAACGTGCGAAATGTTCACAAGTAAATTTGAAAATATGTTAAAGAACTAAAATGTAAAAAACTAGCTGCTGAGCTATCGAGATCATCAGGTATATATATATATATTATTATGAATGCATACGTTGAGTCAATTGACCTCTATCTGGTGGCTGACCAGATGGTAATTAATGATGCGGTGGCACACTAGCGCAGAAGCAGCCGAATCACTCGAGACCTCCAATTAAAAATCAAATTACTTACTGATATTGATAAAATTCACGGAGTTCTGCTTATCTCTTATGGGCGTGAGGGAGACACTCGGTGGCACCGCTTGTATGGCAGCAGTGTGGTACATGACAGTTGAATAACTGCTTACCATGTCTAAGGCCATCAGAATTACAATCCTGAAAAGATACGCAACAGCTTTAGTAACCCTAAGTGTTTAAACACACTATGCCGAAGTTACGCGACCGAAGTTCAGCACAATTACGCCTGCAATGCTATTTGAATTTCTGACGACATTACTGAAATTACGTCGTGAGCACACATTATACGCGACCGAAGTTCGGTTCGGTTTCCGACACTGAATACACACACAAAGTAGCGGAAATAAATATCTGCCGCGTAAGTTCGACACTTATGGTGTGTCATTTCATCCGATTAGTCGGAACGTAAAATCAGCCGCCGAGCATCGGTTGCGTAACTTCGGCATAGTGTGTTTAGACACTAAGAGTAGGCAGAGTGTAAAAGACATCCACATTCTTTAGCCGGACTATTTATTGACATGAATTATCGAATAAAAATAGTTATACCAGCCTGTTACTGTCCCACTGCAGGGCAAAGGCCTGTTCTTATATAAAGGAAGAAGCATTAATTAATCAATCAATCAACAAGTGAAATAAAATGTATAAAATATTCTAGTTGCCCCATTTCAAAAGGTAGATTCGCATGGTTAAGAATAGTAAAAAAAACGCCAGAGTGAATCTTTTAAAATAGTTAGAAGGTGAGCCTATTAGTGTTTTTCACCAAGCCTAAATTAATGCCTGTATTCTATCCATAATACATCTAATTATATTGCCATCAAACAACCATAAATCTAGACTCCGTGCTGCTACTGTTTCTCTGTAGATTAAATTACTTAATGCATTTTTCCACTTACCCGTGTGTAAACGTCATTATTGTTATATTCCACCACTTGTTACACTTTCCGAGGATCCTGTAAGAATGGCGTTGTGCTACAAACGCGCCTCCGGTTTCTCTTTCAGGTCGGATGTTACATAGTGCTGTTAATACACCCTTGGCTGTGACAAATGATCTTTGGTGTGTCAATTGAGTCTATGAAGGCCATTCCTCTAACATGGGATTGAGTGATCTTTTCCAATTGCTAAGCTTTGGATATGTTTCAATCCCACCAATAGGGTCACTCAATTTCATTGCTAAGTACTAGTGGAACAGGATTCAAAGAAGCTTTTTGTTTCTTTTTTTATATTGAGGGATGTGGAGGAGCTCGTGGCAAAATAAAAATAGCCGCCCGGGTCTTTCAAAGCTACGCTTGCCGAGGTCAATCTGTGAATGGGTGACTGTTCATTACATAGTGAAACTCCTCCATGCCTTTGAAAGCACGTTAAGCCATTGGTCCCGGCTGTCTATTGTAGATCTTTGATAGTCGTCACGAACTAAGAAGCCCGCAAGACAACTAATGTTAGCGAGGGGTATCATGTTGCCCAGTAACTGGGTTGTGGAGGTCAGATAGGCAGTCGCTCCATGTAAAATACTGGTTTTCAGCTGGATCCGGTTCGACTGAAAGCGAACTCTAACATATCTGGGAACAGGCTTGGTAGATGAATATCATGCTAAGAATTTAGCTAGGGATGGCGGGATGCGCGAATGGAGTTTCAGTGTGGTTTCAGCCCACTGCCAGCGCTGTGCCCCATTCTCTTACTACAAATGCATCGCTAAACTCGAGTCGTGCATCTTCTAGAATTCCCGTACAGCACAACTTACCCGCTCCACTATACATTAGTGGAAACGGTCACATAGTTTCGTAGCTTAGATTTGACCTCGCTCACTGCTGAGCTGTCTAGCCTGAAATAGCTAGCCAAATGTGGATATATTAAAGGTACACCTTTAACCTACTAGCTCAGGGATACAGGCGTAATGTTACTTGGGATTACCGATATTAAAATAAACCTGGCATTACCAACCTATTAGATAATCGAACGCCATTGAAGCGCAGCCAAATACAAAAGAACAATATGTTGAAACCTCTCTATGTGAGTAGAAATACTGATACAGGAAATATTGAAACTAAACCCGCGATTCGCGCTAAGTCTAAAGTAAATATACATACATAGTAATAAAGCGTGAGAAAGAGACGCATACAGGCTTCTCTTTCTCACGCTTTATACATTGGGTACAGTGGACGTCACGTCAGTAGTAACAAAACTAGTACCACCAGGCCTCGCGTAGTAGGTACTCAAAGTTTATACTTTCTTTCTTTTCTTTTTCTTTTTTAAAGAAAACGTTGCCCCACACTAGGAATTTCTCCTGTATCGTGGGTGCGTTTACAAACATTTAAAGTCACATACACAAACAGCCAGACCCGGAACAACTACCTGTAGGCCATACAAGTATTTGTTCCGTGCGGGGATCGAACCCGCGACACGCGGCGCAGCAGCCAATCGCTCAGCCACTGCGCCAACCGTGTCGTCAAATACTATGCTAGGTCAGCACAACCCCAAAGTGCTACCACCGAAATGCGGTCTAATGTTATATAATATCATTTATATGCTTCAGGAGCTCATGGTTACATTAAAAAAGCTTCACGGGTTGATTGAAGGTTAAGCTACGCTTGCCGAGGTCAGTCTGTGGATGGGTGACCGTTCGTTACATATCGAGACTCCTCCTTGACTCGGAAAGCACGTTAAGTAACGTCCCGACTGTCATTTGTAGATCTTTAACAGTCGTTACGGGTAGTCAGAAGCCCGAAAGTCTGACAACCAGTCTTACCAAGGGGTATCGTGTTGCCCAGTAACTGGGTTGTGGAGGTCAGATAGGCAGTCGCTCCATGTAAAATACTGGTATTCAGCTGCATCCGTATAGACTGGTAGCCGACCCCAACATAGTTGGGAAAAGGCTAGCACATGATAATTTGCTTGAAATGTGGTGGTAGGTACAAGTTTTAAAATACAATATTGTCTCTTCATATTCCGCCTCATTTTCAGCATGCATTTTTTTATGAATGGGCATTTCTCAATTATTTGTATCGTATACATTTATCATATATGTTCGCTTCCCAATTATTGGCTACTAATGGTGCCCCACGGTTTAACCCGTCCCTAAGGGTCGTATTTAATATCTTCCTCCAAGGATTGACCTATCAAATGGCAGGGCAGGTAACGTGTCAATTAGCAGCCCTAAAAATAAATTCTACTGCCTTGAAGTTATTTTAAATCGACCAACGGATCCACTTGCTCCTAAAGGTCGTAGGTTAACGTACCTTCCTCAACAATTGGACTATCAAATGTAAAAAGATTCTTTCTTATCTGACTGGCAGTTTCAGAGATTAGAGCGTTATAAAAACCACGTAAAACCTCAGGTTTATATAACTGCCTGACTTTTCACAACTATATTGGGGTCGGCTTCCAGTCTAACCAGACACAGGTGAATACCAGTATTTTACATAGAGCGACTGCTAACCTGAGTTCCATAACCCAGTTACTGGACAACACGATACGCCTTGGTAAGACTGGTTGTCAGACTTTCGGGGTTTTGACTACGCATAACGACTGTCAAAGATCTACACATGACAGCCGGGACCAACGGCTAAACGTTGTTTCCGAGGTACGAAGGAGTCTCGATGTATTAAGAACGCTCACCCATCCGCAGACTGACCTCGGTAAGCGTAGCTTAACCTTCGATCAACCCGTGCGGCTGTTTTTATTTAGCCACGAGCTCCACAAAACTTCAGATTTATTATATTATTATAGTATAGATATGCCTATTAGGGAATGAGTAAACTGCCTCGTCGGTCTAGTAGTCTCAAAATTGAATGCTGAGAGCGGTGCCCATAGGTCGACCGATTCCAAAGTCAGGCAAATCTTGTTTAATTTTTCCTTAAGATTTATTTTGTATTAGGCCGGTGTCTGGATATTTGCCCAGTAGTTGATAATAATAGCCGCTCAGCTGAATCAAAGGTTAAGCTACGCTTGCCGAGCTCGGTCCGTAGATGGGTGACCATACTTTACACACCAAGACCCCTGTCGTACCTCTGAAATCGCATTATAACCCATAACAACGGCCGTCATTCTTTGACAGCCTGTCAACCAGTATCACTGATAGATATTGTGTTCCCAGTAACTGGGTTGTACGGGCCAAAAAGTCACTCCATGTAAAATACTGGTATACAGCTGCATCCGGTGAGACCTGAAGCCGACCCTAAGATAATTGGGAAAAGGCTGGGCAGATGACGATGTTGAAAATATGGTTGGCCTCTACTAACAACATGGACCTCAAAAGAACTAAGCCTGGACGAGTAGCGATACCTTCTAGAATGTACTTGTCAACTGTTGTTTACTTGCGCTGCCATTTTTCTAAAGAGAAACAGTTTTAATCATGTACTTATCTAATATTTCGTGTTTTATATTTACAGGTCTAGTAAAATTGGGTGTCCACTGCGTGACGGGCAAGAAGGTGGCTATCAAGATCATCAACAGGGAGAAACTCAGCGAATCGGTGTTGATGAAGGTACAATAACTTATTTTATCGTTCGATCCCAGTTTAAATAGCGCCATCTGTTGTTGAGAAGATAAACGTAGTTCTTAAAAAAGTAATTGTAAATAAAGTATCTTACCGAAAACTAAAATATGTAAGTACCGACATAATTATTTGTTATTTGTAACAAAAAAGAATAGCAACCTTGGAAATTCATTTCAGTTATGAGAACTACAATATTGTATTGACTGACTTGTGACGACACGGTTGAGCCATCGGCTTTTTTTTTTTTTGCCTCCAGCCAGGCAATGAGCCATCGGCTGCTGCGCCGCGTGTTGTGGGTTCGATCCCCGCACGGAACAAATATTTGTATGACCTACAGGTAGTTGTTCCGGGTCTGGCTGTTTGTGTAGATATGTGAGTTTAAATGTTTGTAAAAGCACACGATACAGGAGAAGTTCCTAGTGTGGGGCAACGTTTAAAAAAAGAAACTTATATATGCATAAAACCACTAAAGTTTGATTTGCTGATGTTAATATTTAAACATTTTTGTATTTTTCAGGTGGAAAGAGAAATAGCAATTATGAAATTGATAGAACATCCACACGTGTTAGGACTGTCCGATGTTTACGAAAATAAGAAATATTTGTAAGTACTTAAATTCCTATTCTTCCACTTTATCATATCAAGACCCAGAATCAAACACAGCAAAGTCAACTGCACATCAGACAATAGTAGCTCACACTGAAACTAAGAAAACAGCAATAATAAAACAAAAAGTATTTATTGTTTCTCATGAAATTGTTCTACAGCACAAAATTGAGGCATCCCCGGTAAGTTATAACAATACTTGTGATGGGGTTACCTCGCAACTTCCCATGTGTTACAATTTCAATGTTGAGGCATAATTAAAAAGGAAAAGAAATATAATAATAAATGAATTAGGTTCTATGATGTTACATGATTATTGTTTCAAGTTCAGGCATGTGTAGTGTTTGTGAGTGTGGGTGTGTTACTGATTGATCGATTGATGTATGTTACGGTTGGGTACTGATTCTACTTTAGCATATTCTCGTTAACGTTCAACTTCGTCGTATGTTTGAGATTTTAACCATTCCGATAGAGATTTTTGCATTCATACCGCAACATCGGATTAAATATATTCAATCAATGACCAGTTTTTGGATCGCAAACTATCACAAAATTAAAGTGACAGATCGTAAAGCGCGCGTTAACTATTGTCATTTGTTGAATGAATTGTTAACAGCCAATGGCATCACTACACTTGCGTAATTTGTGACGCGTCGATTATTTCATTTTTCGAATGGGGTGTGAGAAAGGTCTGGCCATTATGATTATTGTAACCATAGACGAAATACCTAGTAAAGAGTAACTGTAATATAAATTAGTTTCTATACGGCCAGCAAGTATTGTGGCATCGCGATTCGCCATTTTTACATGTACGGCCATACGTATTTAGAATCCATAGGTCAGCAGAGACTCGGCGAAAACAAAATAAATTACACATTGTGATATAATAGTTTTTAATGATACCCTTTTCTAACCTAACAATCACTTATTTTCCAGATATTTAGTATTAGAGCACGTCAGCGGTGGGGAGCTGTTCGACTATCTGGTGAAGAAAGGGCGGCTGACCCCCAAGGAGGCGCGCCGGTTCTTCAGACAAATAATATCCGCGCTGGACTTCTGTCACAGTCATTCTATATGGTACGAGTCATCGAAATATTTTCTATATTTACGTAACCAGTTAATAGTTAATGAGGGAAATTCGTTGCAACTGTTAAAATAACGGTTCTTGCCACCCTTTACCAACATACACCATAGACTCCTGTCTATGTGACAGACTGCTGTCTATGATGCACATCAAGCTACTCGAAACTGTCAGATTTTCCGAATTGAACATGAACCTTATTTCAAAAGAAATTTGAAACATTGTGGTAGCTTGATGTGCTGGCCTCTGTACGTTAACTAAAGTTGAAGTAGCGTTCCTACGCTACTCATAAACTTAGCACCTGCACGCGTAGCATGACCAATTCTATGCCTATTCTACCAAGACTAGACTTCGTTCTTTCTTATCAACTTGACATATCTTCTACCCGAGCACGGGGCGCCCCGTAAACTATAGAGAACATAAAACTTTCCTCTCTTCAGTTTTAAAATCGTCATGCTTAGGACGGTAGAAACATTTCAACAATCAGTCATGTTGTCTATTCTTGCGTCGACACAACCCGTTTTTATGGTGCTCACTCTACGCATGTAGCAGTCCTTGTTGAACTGAGCAGGCAGTGTCACCCAGCACAAACTAGTTAGACACAGACAGATCATTTCACCTAAGTGTCGGAGAGATTTTTACATAATGGACCGGGTAGTACCTACTTGGTTCCATACGCGTCAAATTCTTCAGACGTGATTCTAGTATTCTGGCTTGATAGGCTGAGCCGACTGCTTAATCAAGTTTAATCAAATAATGCAGATGTACCGCAATCTCTATTTCGAACGAAAAAGGTGACGGACCTACTGATCAGTCGAAATTAATATCCAACTATTGCCATCTAGCGACAGTTAGCGCCAACTAATCACAGTTTTCACTGTTTTGACTCTCACTCTGTAGAACGAAGACAAACAAACTCCAAATTCATCTGTATTTATTTTATTTTCCAGCCACCGCGACCTTAAGCCCGAGAACTTACTTTTGGACGAGCGGAACAATATTAAAATAGCCGATTTCGGGATGGCCTCGCTGCAGCCGGCTGGCTCGCTGCTAGAGACATCTTGTGGCAGTCCCCACTATGCATGCCCTGAAGTTATCAGGGTAAGTGACATTAATAACCGAAATATTTATTTTGTATACAACAAACATACATACATGCACTCACGCCTTTTTCCCATGGGGTTAGGCTGATACTACAGAATGCCATCTGCTACGACCTTACATACTCCTTTTGCTTTATCTACGTTCATACATCTGGTCATACACATAAGCCGGTTGCGAGTACTATACAAATAAAATAAATTATTACTTTATTTAAAAAAAATATTCTGTAAGAATTAGAATTGTAGGGTATCCGAAAAATGCCCAAAAGGCTGGCAGCATTGCCACGATAAATGTTTGGCCAGCCCCTGGTCACGTGAATGAATAACCGCTAGGCGATATCTCGAAACTAGATGGGCGCACGGAGCTTATGGCCATAGTGAGTGCAGGCTAGGCAGATTATGATGAACTTATTTTGCCCCTCCCCGACCTGAGACCCTACCCAGTCTTAAACCTTTAGCTGTGACAGCGCCCCCCCGACTGTATCCCCTTAACAAATTTCATCCTAATAGTTCAACCAGTTTAGCAGAAACATAATAATATTTCACTCTGAAACGATCTGCTTTCGCATTTTGAATTGGTGTGAAGTGTTATTTAGGTGCCATTAGTATTAGTGTTAGTTTTAATCCGTGGTGCAATTAGGATTATCCCTGTGCGTATTGACCTAGCTCTGTTTTGTCTCGAGTTTGATATGGAGGGAAGTGGAAATTATGTAGGTGTTTTACTTACGTCTCCGCTGTTCTTTTTTGATTACTTTTTGCTGCGGGATCCAGTTTGTATCGTTTCTCCAAGATTCGTCGAGCTTTATTGAAGCTTTCCGAACTGGTCACCATTCTCCATCCATCCATTTATTCAACATTGCTTTAAAGACTTGATTAGGTTGAGAATAGTGTGGCGGGCTTGCCCCAATAAAAAGTAACTAGGTTTAATCTACCTAGATTCTGTTATAGAACGGCAAATTATGATTTTGGTAAAACTAAGTTAAGAGGGCGTACAACAGTCCACTAGCGCCACTCCTTCAGTAAAATATTATCTAGCGACTGAGAAAGAATTATAAATAACGGCTCAATGACTACAAAATACGATCTAGAAGAATTGACCGCTTATCTTTACTTTGATAGATCGAATTATGTTGCTTAGTGTAAAACAACATGAATTTGTATAAAAGGTATTCAAAATTCAAACCACACTTACCGAGGGTTCTTATAGAACAACGAAAATTTTAATAGATTGGTTATATAAAACTGATGCAATATAGGTTGAACTAAATACACAAAGCTTCGATTTAATTTCTATAATGACTAACTTGCATCCCCGATTCAACCATTTTGCGGAAGGCATTTTCAAAAATCTCATCTAAGTGATCACCTTCGTTGCATAAAGACCTCTTGTACAAAATTTCTAGCTTCTAAACCCTGTGTGTTGTCTGTCAGTACTAAAAGAATTTAAGCTTTTTATTATTTTTTTGTGAGCAGCTCCTGGACGTCTCTCTATCCACTCACAAGTATGACAGCCGTGAGCCGTTACAACTTCAGTGACTGTATCCTGTATTTTATGAACGTAATTCGATTACAGTGTTTTCTTAAGTGGAATGGGACTTGAGGAAGTCATCTGAATGGCGAAGACAAATTTAAAACATGGCAGTTAGTTTTACTTGTCCTGCGGGCGGATTTAAGTTAAAATAATAAGCCAACCCAATATTTTCATAGACACGCTAGATGCAGTTATTTTATAGGGTTAAACAATATTAATCCTGGCTAGAGAACAAAAAATAAAACAACAAAATCAATAGAAAAGTATTTTAATACAATTCCGCGCCAAAAACTTGGCGGGAAAACTTACAATTGACGTACAAGATGGCGTCAACAAAATAGTTAAACCAAAGTTTATTAAATAACCCATATCCTCATAATTATCTAGTTAAGTACTTTGAACGCAAAACGGTGCGGTGGTAATTGAATCAAGTGGCGTTGTAAAGGGTCTGAAATTGAGCGTGGGATGTGGTGGTACACTGTTGCTACTAAAGTTCAGATGATTCAATTGTTTTGAGTAATGGGCGATGTGGTTCTGTGGCAAAGAAGACTAGGCACAAAGAGAATATACTGTAAAAAAAAGTAGGTAGACTTTTAGTCAGTGGTCTAAATTTATAATTATATATACAAATAAATAAAATTGAAGTTTCTGTTTGTAATTTCAAAATAACAGCTTTTTTACTAAATGCCTATAAAAGTGTATACGGTAGTTTAAAAAGATATGTCTATCTGTGTTTGTTTGGGGTAATCTCCGAAACAGCTGAACTGATTTCAACGGGACGTTCTCCGACAGATAGGTAATGTTTTAAGGACTTACGCTACTTTTGTTTTAGACAAAGAATTAGCGTTCCTCGCAAAGAAATGAAAACCCATGATTTGTTAAATTCTATGCGGACAGAGATTACTTATACTTTTTTACATTTTAATTGGTTTTTTGTTATAACTACCTTATAACTCACAAGCATTTAGTAAAAAGGCTTTTATTTGGACATCGACACGACCAGACACATGAATTTAATTGATTTGTATAGATTCAAATCAATGATTAAACAATTAATAGATATTACGTAAGAGCTAACTAACAGAACAAAGTACCAATTAATACAATCCTTAGTAACGATGAGATTACCGAAACGTTTCAACAGGGTCAGATTAAACACGTCCTTTGACACCGGATGCGGACACCCCTACATTAGATTATCCATTTCCGTTTTGATATGTGACGTTTAATTACTCATACGCGTTGAAAATAAAAGAATTAAGTTTGACTCATTTAAAGCAATATGAAATAAACTAAACGAAGTCTTTGCCAAAGAGGTAAATAAAAGTGTAGGGTACAAGAGCCAGCACATCAAGCTACCCCCTGTCAAATTTCTTTGATTGTTTTTCAACATTATTTCATAAGAATAAGGTTTATTTTCAATTGGGAAAACACAGTTCGGAATAGCTTGATGCGCTGGCGTCTGTACATAGTTACACCGACATTTCGCCAGTTATGTTGAAGTTCCATGTATTAGGGGGCGAGCCTATTGCCGTCGACCAAGGAAGCAACTGCTACTGAGCAATTCTAAAAGGTATAAGACTACCTATTTGTACCACCAGCCGTCATTATAAAAAGATATTTACGGAATAAGATATACTATCCACTTTTTTCGATTACACAGCGTTTTTTCTAGGTCTATCAGATCTATATTAGAACTTATATTAGCCTAGGGCTTTATATAATACGTTTTAGTAGGTACATATTTTTTTTAAATACTTAAGATGAAGATAGTTTTATTTCAAATAATGACTTAGTCGGCAAAGACTATAGTTGCGAAATTAAAATTGGTTGTTAATAATGCTACATTATCAGGTTTTTTTTTCAAAGGTTACCAGTATTTGTGAAAAAAACTAACACACAAAATTAAGAAAAAAGTTAGTGAAAGACTTATTAACTATTTGTATAATATGCGAATATAATTATTTATACTAATCTAAGGTGGCTGATTTCATTGACAATACTTGTTAAACAAAATGAAGAAAAATAAATCTTTTTGATTTTTCATCAATATTTTGAATATTGTACTTAAATTCACAAGAAAAGGAAGTAACTAATTGATATTTTTTACCGTAAAATATTATTGCAATGCTATTAACACCTATTTACTAACAATGCATAGTCAATGAAACCAGCTTTAAAAAGTAACAAAAAAAAATGGTATGTACTTGTACAATGAGCAGTTTTATTTGAATCACAGTCAAAAATGTCTTCAATATCAAAAAAATCACAAGCCCGGCTAAGCGTGTTGTATGGAATCGTCTTCTACCCTTTACTAAGTAGCTGAGTACTTCATTCAAATACCCTAAAGATTATTTTTTCTAAGAAACTAGGGTACTGAGTGAAAATCACTTTGGTCAGCCCCTGCTAAAAGACTTTAAGATCAAAATGTAATTGGAAAAAATTCTATAACTACAAAATTACATATCTTAACAAATCTTAAGTGTTAGACATTTTAACTAATTATTAACTAATAATGTTTTGCGATAACTTTATTACCCGACTGTGGTTTGTAGCTGCTTGCCAACTAATCCAAAAACATTGGATATTTTTTGAAAAGACGCATTAATCTCTGAAGTCTGAAAAACTGCACTACAATATCCCCTTCACTGCCCAGTTCAAAAATACGATTTAACTTGTATGTCATAATGTTTGGCAAACTACATAATGCGTATGTAGATGGTAAGGGGGTGATGGGCATGTTCACATCTCATCTGTAGCTTTTTACATGTACGACTCGGGAAGCGAGTTCTGGGTACAACAAACTCTTTTTCGACTCTTTTTTTGAGCCGGGTGCTGGGCACTAAAAGTGATATAGAAGTCAAATTAAAACCTATTTAGAGCTTCAGGCTTGTTTGAGAAGTTATTAAATTGAGTTCAGATACTAATCTAGTATATATCATTGGGTCCTAACTAATCAACATGTTATTTACTTTTAACAGAACTTAGAAATAACAACAAACCTTTTTAACTATCTCACACAATTTATCATAATCAAATTAATTAATAATATCCAGACACACACATCTGAAATTGTTGATCAATAATTATTTTGCCAACATTTTTGGAGATTTCTAAATCCATTAATAATTAATTATTTAAGTAATTTTGATCAAGAATCCCAGATTATGTAGACAAGAGAAAATGGCGAAAGCATCTTACCAGTATCTACACTCAGTCATCATCAACTCTTTGTTTTTTGCTGGTATTGGAGGGTGTCTGAGGTGGAGAATTATTGGTGTCCCGACGCTTGCCAGAATGTCTTGCACAATTAGTACCAGACTGACGATTGGAGTGTGAATAAGAAGATTCTCTAGTAGGAGAGAACTGCTTTAGCATCTCAACATCATTGAAAATCACCTGCGCACCCCCACCACAAGTAGGAACCACGTCTCCCTTATACAATTTGGTTTCTAACTCCCCGTCTGTATCCTGTTCTTGGGAAATGAGGCAATATTTCGATGTCCTTGAGTTAGCTATGTCTTTGACACTTGTCAATTTATTAATCACCTTACTGTTGACTATGTTAGGCTTCATAACTGTACCCATAGGGACTATCTTGTTGGGCGCATGTTCCACCCAGCCCCGACCATCGGCGGAGATAGAGCGACGGTGGCGTGGGTTCGCGATTGCTATGCCACGACGGGATGACGATGGCGTATTATCTCGTTGTGTGTCTCTTTGGTTATGATTTGTCTGTGGTACGGAGCTGAATGGAGTCAGCAGATGGGCAGGTAAGGCTCTGGGAGTGGACCCTGGAGTAAAATTTCCATCTTTGTTGCTTGTCTGTGCACCCATATCTCCTGTTAACTTAAGATCATCATTATCTCCACGATTAAGAGCTTCAGCTATTATTCTTAGTCTGTTCTCTTTTTCTTCTATAGCATTCCTCAATCTTTCCTTTTCGCAATTTATTTCTTTTGCTTTCTCATGTTCAGCTGCAATCTTATGGTTGTATTTCCTTTCAAGAATCTTCTTCTGCTTCTCTTTGTCGAATTTGTTTTGGCTAAGCATCATCTCTTTGTCCTGCAATTCTCTTTTCAATGAAGATGTGTACTCTGTCATTTCATTCAGTTTTCTTTGATGGGTGAGTGATGCATTTTCAGTAGCAGTCAAGCGTTCTTCTAAAGCTCTCACCCTGCGTTCTGATGCTGCCAATTGTCCTCGCAAGGAAGCATTCTCGCTCCTGATTTCCAAGGAATCCTTTTCAAGATCTAGAAGAGCAGACCTCAACCTCTCATCTTTGATGGCTTTGCTGCGTTTCAGCATTTCACGTCTACTAATCCTCATTTCCAAATGCGCCATAAGTTCCTTGATAATATGAGCTGCTTGGGAACTGTTCAGTTCTAGACTTGGGAAGTCAGGTCCAAGACTGTAGACAAGCCCCAGATCCATCTCCAAATCCTTGGCTTCTGGCCTGACTATGTTGTCTCGGGCTGTTGAGAATAGTCTGTTGGCCTTACGTCGGCCTGAAGTCAGGCCAATGTTAGCACCAATGTCTATTACTTGGGGTTTAGCCACTTCAACTTCTGCAGCCATCTCTGCAAACCGCATCACTTGGAGAGTCTCATCATAATCTTCAGCTCTTGGATTCGCACACACAACCATGCGTACTTGGCCTTCACCTTCAAAGAAGTTCTTGAACAAATGTGTAATCTTTGACTCTCTGTACGGTACCATATTGTTAGCACCGCTGATCTGATTTTCTCGTAATGCTTCCAGACAAGTTCTGAGTGTCATTAGAGACTTGTTGATGTTACCTGCTTCACGTAGACGCTGACCAGTGTTCTTAGTTCTGTTTGTCCGTTCACTTCCAGCTAAGTCAACTAAGCTTAACTGGCTTATGTTCAGAAACTTTTTGTTTTGGATCACGGCTTCTCCCATCTCATCAACCGGTGCCTGCACCAATCGAATTGTGAACACAGAGTGGCTTCTACTTGATTCGGCATTTAATGAAGTATGCGCCATACGTTTCCGTTTCAAGCCCAAGTAAAATGCTTCAAAAGCTTCTTCAGCAGACTTAATTTCTACTTCAGTTACTCCATGAACATACATATTATGGGCAGCATCTTCACGTATGATTTTCACTGGTAAGTTCCTACTTATAGGCGGTCCATCTTCAAGTAAATCAAACACACTGTTGTTATAAATTTCTACATAAGTAACAAAGACAGCATATTGATTATCTTCATTAATACCCTCAATTTTAGTAACATCTGATGATGACATGGCTAAATCAGGATTAGAATGGTTTTTCCTTCCAGTTTTGAATTTGTGGAGCTCCTGCTGTCGCTCCAACATGGCTTCCGCTTCAGTTTGAATATCGAACATGTTCATTTTGTCAGGTTTAAAGATGTACTTGTGTGCTTGGAAGTCGTTTATAGTTTTGAAGATAATATTCAAGCATCGTGGTAAAATACCGCAATTTTGAGGTTCTCCGGTCATTGTGAACGTTTTCCCACTGCCTGTGACACCATAAGTAAATAATAAGCCATTTTTACCTTTGATTAGGCCTTCAACGATCGGTAAAGCGACTTTATCGAATACTTCTTGTTGATTCGTTTCTGGCGGGAATACTTCTTTGAAAGTATACTTCATAGTCTTCGCATTCTCGTTTCTGTAGCTTAGAGCGGTCGAAGGAGGCGTCAGGAGGACCATAGTAGGTGATATTATCTTCATACATTGTGAATCAGAGTCTCTTTGCATAGGTCGCAGTCGGCAATATACTTGTACTGGATCTCTCTCCCCAATTAGATTTTGTTTACTCCGAGCTGGGGTTCGCATGTCGTTTAATCTTTGTTTCGATTTCGCTGACTTCATTTTGAACGTATTTTGATATCACATACACTATCACAAATTATATTTTCCAACGGATTGATGAAATCAAAGCAACGGTCGTTCATGAGATATCAATATGTTGCAAACATTTCAATTATTGAAATATTAAATTGCGAGGTATGTGGTCTTCCTCTAGCATGTAGGGTTTGTATGTTGCTTTCTCTTGTAACGGCTGACAGTCGGTATCTGCCGGGTTTGGTCGGGTAATATTTGGCCGTTTAAAGTTGATTTGACGTAATGAGAATGTTGCTATAATTCAAAATTAAAATTCCGTAAATATAACACAAAATGAAATCAAGATCCACTATTTATATTTAGTTTTAAATATTATTCGTTTATTTTTACTTAATTATGAATTAAATCACTAAGTGATACAATATTAATAAAGCGTTGCCGGTACTAAATGAGAAGAAACAATCAAAAGTTTGAAGAATTTTTAAGGTTTTAATTATTTTAAAATCATAATTATGTTGACAAAAAATATTTGAATAGCGTTGTGTAATGCTTTTCTTTATAAAATCGATAACCCCACATATCTCAGAGCTGACACGGTGGCTGCTGCTAGAGATAGCATTTTTCAATACATTCCGTACAAACCAAGCGTGTCCACGGAGACACTCTACTTGCAGTACGTATACAAACTTACGACTTTGAAAATGTTGCGAATTGTATTATTACTGAATTTTATTATTTTTACTATTGAATTTTATTGCTCTGGGAATTACCCCATCTTTATATCCGATATGGATAACCCAAGTTAAAGGGAATATTCAATTAGGTTGCCACACTGAAATCTTGCAACGCTGCCAAGTACCAACATAACAAAAATACGACATAACACCTCGAAACTTTCGCACAGACTAAATAGTACTCTATTTCGTGGCATAAAATTCTATGAAGTCTATACAACTAAGAATATAGATACCCACCTATTTATTATATTAATACGTGAAGTGAAACCTGCTCTCACAGAGGAGTGTGAGATATAGTTATAGTGTAAGTGTTAGTCATAGTTTAAGTGTATATGGAATTATGGGTAGTCGTGGCTCTCACTTGTTGCTATATATTGCTATGCTATAAATCGCCCTCTCTCTAAGTCCGTGTCTGCGTTTACTTCTACGATATTTTTGTACAGTATATATTGTGGAGAGATAATACATGGTACCGTATTATAATAATACTTCTTTTTTTTAATTTTCAGGGGGAAAAATACGATGGTCGGCGCGCCGATGTTTGGTCGTGCGGGGTGATCCTATACGCACTGCTGGTCGGTGCGTTGCCCTTCGACGATGATAATTTACGTCAATTACTTGAAAAGGTATTTTTTTATCTTTTATTTTACACGAAAATCCTTGAAGCAATATAATCATTAATGTATACTACTTTTTAAATACTACTTTTCAGTTTTAAAGTTAATTGTTGAACTTATTTACCGTCTTTTTTGAAAAAATAAGAACTGAAAATTAAATGCAAATTAAACAACTATTTACTTGATCTTTCCATAATTATCTGGGTGCACTGCAGTTCGTCAGCCATGCTTAACGTAATTAGGTATTTAATGCATATCTAATTATTGTTCTATTTAACTTTTTTTCAGGTAAAACGTGGTGTATTCCACGTACCACATTTCGTACCTCCTGACTGCCAACAGCTTCTGCGAGGGATGATAGAAGTCAACCCTGAGAAGCGGATGACGGTATGAAAATATATTATTTTTCATCATTTTTGGTTTATGTCCAGTTTTTTAGGGTTACCGTACCTCAAAAGATAAACTCAAAAGGAACCCTTATCACTCATGTCTCTCTTGTCCGTCGGTCTATCCATCTGTCTGTGCGTGTGTCACCACCGATTTTCTCAGTAGTTCCCACTGACGAGGTCTTACAGCAAAAAATCCAAAAAATTTAAACAGTTAAAAATTATGGGTAGGAATGGAACCCTTGGTGAGCGAGTACAACTCGCTCTTGGGCGGTTTTTATTAAAGGTAGAAGCTAATTGATTCGAAGAGCTAAATTCTTGTACAGTAATAATAGTACCAGCCTGCACCTGGAAGTGTAGTGATGGAATTAAAGGTGGACCACCTTTAATTTCCATCACTATAGCGTTGCCAATTCTTTACTTTAAAACTTACATAACCTGACATCCTTCACTCTTTATCCTCAGTTGGCAGAAATCACCCGACACCCGTGGGTGACAGCTGGAGGCCGTGGAGAGTTGGAACAAGAGCTACCAATGATGGAGGTGGTCCAGACTAGGGTCCTGCCTTCAGCAGATGCTATAGACCCGGATGTCCTGCAGGCTATCTGCAGCCTGGGCTGCTTTAAGCAAAGGGAAAAGCTTATACAGGAGTTATTGAGTCCACAGTGAGTATTTTAAGTATTTTTATTTTATTTGGAACAAAAACAATTAAAGATTATAAGAACAAGATTTAAGACGTAACATTTATGTGATCAACAGCGTTATTTACGGAATACTTAAAGCAAAACATAAATAATGTTTTACAATGTAGAAAAAAATAAAAACAAATTTGTCAATATAATTTTTTGAGAGTGATTTTAAACAATTTCATATAAAAGTAAGTGAATTCTTAATATTTTGCTGATCATATTTCTGATTCCTTGGGCGTCCTCACTACGTATTCATTTAGGGGGAGTTATGACATAATATATTACAAGTGGTACGTTATTAGTTTCTGTGAAATAATATGCTTTTAAAAGTGTTTTTTCTAACCCTTGATTGTACGTGCTAGCAAAACGATAGGTACGATATATAAATGAACTAAAACATAAGCTGTATACCAGGTACTTCTTATTTTTGGCCAGAAGAAGTGGCTTTTTCTACCCTGCCAAAACACTAGAAACTTCTGAAGAGCGGGTGTTTAAAGGTAATTTTTAATCCTTGTCCCAGATAGCTGATTCATAGTCAATCGTTTTTTATACAGCCACAACACTGAGAAAGTGATCTACTTCCTACTACTGGAGCGCAAGAGGCGGAGACCTGCGCGAGATGACGAGCCTCGACCTGCAGCACCCGCGCTGCCACCAGACCCACCCAGGAAAAGACTTGATACTTGTCGGGTAAGAAGTTTCATTGTATATGGGAATCCACTTGAAAATCATAGATTGCCATTATTAAAGAAACAGAAATCAGATGAAACCTTAAACAGCAGCCATTTGTGTGTGTGGAAATCATTCTATTGAGAGCTTGTATCTTAAGCTGTAAATGTGCCCTTATTTATCTTGATGTACTGGATCACATATTCACCATAATTTGATTCAATAATAAATTCATTTCACAAAACAACAAAACATCACGCAAAAATCCTCGAAGGCAACGACACGGCTGGCGCGGTGGTTCAGCCATCGGCTGTTGCGCTGCGTGTTGAGGTTTCGATCCCTGCACAGAACAAATATTTGTATGACCTACAGGTATTTGTTCCGGGTCTGACTGTTTGTGTATGTGAGTTTACATGTTTGTAAACGCACCCACGATACAGGAGAAGTCCTAGTGTGGGGAAACATAAAAAAGGCTTAGGCACCACTTATGGATAAGTTCCATGAAATGAGGGCGAGGTTACTGCCTTCAAACGGGGACAAATTAAGACTCCAGGTTGCTACCAAGAAAACCCACATGAAATAACACTGCCCAAGCTCTCGAGTTGAATCCAGGACTCATGCTTAGCAGTAGTTCTTATAACCACTAGACCAACTAGGCAGTCAAAAGAGCATATTGTAAAGAATAATCTGTAGTACTTATTTCAGGTAAACGGGCAGTCAACACACTTCGGTCAAATCAGCGAGGGTTCACCCATAACGCCACGGAGATCACAGTATAGGTACGAAGTACAAATCCATTCCTTGCAAGTTATTCGTTGTGAGGGTAAGCAGTAATCTAGGTTTAGACATTGTTAAACACCTACAGTTTATTGATGATTTAATGTGGGTGCATGGCAGTGTCCCACTAAGATGCTCTGCAGATTTATTTCCTACTAAATACAGAAAATATAGGTACCTACACGACAGCAGGTTCGCGATTAAGTTTGGACGAAGAAAAAAGTTCATATTGATGCACAATAGAAGGGACTTTGCAGACAGATCCATTTTTATTCAATTCATTCATTATGCAGTGTGAGGTGAGAAAACCCTTGGATACTGGCCAAAAAAAAACACTCTCAATAAAAAGAGGTACTATGTGTTACGTGTATGTTAAAGTGAACCTCCTTTTTACCACTTTACCTGCATAATTGTGTCCTATGTTGACCTATAACCTGCATCTCCACGCCATGCGGCAGTAGAGTAGAGGATATGTAGTAGTGTGTGTAATATCTGAGGTTTGAGCACAGGTTTGGTCGCAGCAGGTCTGCCTCAGGGCGTCGGGGCGAGGGCCGGAGCTCCCCGCAGCTGCCTGCCAGCCCTCCTAGTGAGTATACTTTGTTCTCTACTTTTATTAACTTCATATGGAAAATATATTAAGTACATAAACAATTTAAAGTCAGCAAAAAGAACTTGAATCTTTTTTAAATTACGAAAAGCTTTTGACTGCAAAAGTAACATTAAATTCACTAAGCAAACTGGTTTTTAGCATCGAACTTGGCGGGGACCATTACCGTACACTGGGTAGCTACTCGCCGCGTCCAAATATACTAGATCGAAACCTTGTCAAGTTCTAAAAAAGGATCTATAATTAAATTGGCAATAAGTCCACCTCTGTACAGCTAATTGTATCTTTGCATAAAGTTTTAACAAATAAAAATAAATGAATAATTTTCTTTTATTCAGCTGGGCACACTCCACATCGGGTGTCGTCACTAGGCGGCACACCTGCAACCCCTGGTTCACCGTTGGGTATGTATTTCTGAGTATTCAGCGTGTAACGATAACTTGGCACCCCTGTCGCTGGTCGTCCCCGCGGGTGCTGCACCACCTGGGGCTCTCACCTAGAGGGGACCGACCGCCGAAGTGTTGTGAAGAAAGCGACACTGAGCGATACAGTGTCGCAACGCGCCTGCATAAAAACAACATGCAATCAGTTACACAAGCGGCTTTAGTTTTACTAAACCCAACCTCCACGCCTAATAGGCACCACAAAGAGGGAACCATTTTTACGGGTAAATGTAAAGACCCAGCAGAAGCCTAGTGACCTCCAGCTACGCTCCCTGGCGGGGGCGTCGGTTTTTCCGCGAACGAATGAAAACTCGTCCTAATTCACTAGCCCTTGGAAACACTTTATAGCAATGTGCACCGTAGCGGTTTGCCGCCATAAATGTATTGCTGGGCTCTAGTACCCAATAATAATTTCATAATATCAAGTATATTATAACATTATACGCTTGCCACTTGCTTCGTGTGCATATTTTATTATACCATACCCTGCCGTAACAGTTTTATGTATACACTCTCTCCTACGAGTATAACCTGTTTCATGTTTTATCAAGTTTAACAATGGCCGCGCGGCCTAGTTCCGAATTTGAAACTAGATGGCGTTGTAAAAATACGTCACGATTGTGAATCGCGGTGTTAAGATCCTCCGCCGTTGAACGACCTCCCCGCGTTACTGTAGAGAAATCATACTTACCTGGCATAGGGGACACCGTGATCATGAAGGCGGTTCCCCCAGGGCGAGGCCTTCCCATTGCACTGCGGTTAGGTTGACCCCTGCGATTATCCCTAATGTGGATAACTCGGATGCGTAATTTTTGGTAGTGGGGACTGCGTACGCGCCGTCCCCCCAGAATTCTTTGAGAAACTCCGACCGTTTGAATCGGATACCGCGTGTACGTCACATTATATTCTTGCATAGGAAATCGATCCGTGTTGGCATATTAATAAGACAGAATCGTGATTGCAAATGAAACAATACTAGAAATTCCAAGTATTTTTATAAAGGCGCGGCCGCTAGTATCGTGGGTGCGAAAATATATCATTCCTGATTCTTACGCATCATCTGCCTAGCCTTTTTCATACTGTGTTGAGGTCGACTTCCAGTCTAACCGGATGTAGATGTAGCTGAATACCAGTATTTTACATGGAGCGACTGCCGATATGACCAACACAACAAAAACTCTTTAGTGTGTCGTATCACGCAGCAACTAAGTTGTGCAGGTCAGATAGGCGGTAGCTCCGTGGAAAACACTGGTATTCAGTAACACTGGAAGCCGACCTCACCCTAGTTGGTATTAGGAAGACGATGACTGTTCAGCTGGGTATTGCTACCGACGAATATTGCCGATTTTGGTTATTGTTTGAGTATTCTGAACATTTATATTAAATGATTTATTTATTTTCAGCGTCTCCATCGGTTCGGGAGCATCATCACCAGCGAGCGAACTCAACAGGACCTACAATTAGCCTTAATATTAGTAAGTTATAGTTTTTGGAAATTCGTAAAAGAAATGTAAGTTAATCAACGAAAAATTACAAAATCAGCTGACCGATCCGAAGGTCAATGCCCGGAATCAGTTTGCGCGCGACAAGCGGCAGGGTGCGCGCGGATCGGTTTTTTTTTCGTTAATTTTTTCCTTCATTTGTTTTTGATATCGATGGGTATAACCTAACACATGGGTAAAGTTTAATTTGAACGTAGAATCTAAACAAAAATCATAAAAAAGAAGTGAGGTAACCAACTTCTTTCTCAGATATAAGGTTTTGCTTTTTTATCAGCAGAGGTCGGAATTAGGTAGAGTTACTTATGTACTTGCATCGAAATGTTGATATTCCGGGATTTCCCGGGATTTATAATACAATCCCGTGTGGCCAAAATATTACAAATAAATAATAATAAAAACCTCAGAGATAGATAAGACATTCGGACATCCGACGTCGGATGGCTTAAATTGTGTAAAAGTAAATAACTTTTTTATTTAATAAATCAAGGTCTTTATAATAAATCCGGGATTTAAGGTATATCCACTTCATTCTTTCGCTGTATGAAATCAGTGTAAGGACATAAATAAGTCTAACTAATTCCGACCTCAGTTTATCAGTAACGAAGCATCAAATAGTTCAGACGATGATGTTCTATAACAACAAAAATCACCACAGGTGGCGAGCCTGGTGAAGCGGTGATTATAATAAACGAATCACCGATAATGGGCTCGTCTGTGGCCGTGCGACCGCACAGTCCTTCACAATCACATAGAGGTATGTGCACGGTAGTGGGAGCGCCAAGTTCGTAGTAAAAACTGCAGTTTTTTTTTTGTAAAATCATTTATTCGTTCTCATCACACTGTTTTATCGACTTGGCAGTAGTTACATCATAGTAGTAACATAAAATAATATCACGCCTGTATTCCCTGAAGGGTTGGGCAGAGCACTTATCGACAACATTAGCAACAGCCACATTTCACCAACTAAGCTTAAGCCCCATGTAAAAGGGGGCGAGCCTGTTCCCAGTAGATAACCGGGCACAAATCCAGACTACCGACTGCTTACGAGAAATCTCTTATTAGAAAAGATAAAGTTATCATATTAGTGTTATTCTCTAAAAATCACTTCGAAATTTGATCGGTGTACCGTGGTGAATACGCGATAATTTTGTTTAAAACAAATGACTCACTATCAATATTACTCGAGTGACGTTCCAAGTGAACTTTAAAGAATAGTACTACTACCCATTTTCCCGTACTTTAAGTTTATAAAACAAACATTTTTACGCCTTTTCCCCATGGGGGTAAGCAGAAACTGCAGAACGCCACCTGCTACGGTCCTTACATACTCCTTTTGCTTCGTTTACGTTTATACATTTGGTCATACACGCACGCCGGTTGAGACTACTATGCACCTGATCTTTCTGAAGTGCATAAAGTCGTAAGAACATCTGTCTTTCTAAGTTTATATGAATCATAATTGAGTTATTATCTTCACAGTGCGTGAAAGGTCATCTCTACCGGGTCCAACGAGCACTAGCCAGTCGCCCGCGCAACCTTCGCTCTTCCCCAATCTAGGTACTATTACAAGTAAGTAAAAAATCTTTAGCCTTTAGCGTAGAATAAAAACACTACAAAGTACACAAAAAAACTTTCAATCTCTCTTATCAAAGGTATCATTAATGACTATTAAATATTGAGATTCCTCTGTGCCTCAAAAAGCACAATAATCCATCGATTCCGACAGTTATTTGTAGATTTTTTAATGTCGTTGCGGGAAGTCAGAAGCCCGAAAGGCGGCTAACTAGTTTTACCAAGGGGTTCCGTATTAACTAGTAAATGGATTGTGGACGTCAGATAGGCAGCCGGTCCATGGAGAATACCGGTATTCAGCTGCATCTAACTAGACTGGAAGCTGATCTCAACATAGTAGGTTTTAGGCTATGTAGAAGCTTTATTGTTCAAGAGAGCATTAGACAAGCTGAAATATCACTAGCCTCCACACTAGGATTCCCTGTGTCGTGGAGACTAGTCTCCTTCGTCTTACAAAAAAATAATAAAAATAGGAAGTAAGGCGTACTATACATCGTATAGGGAAGATTACTTGGTTAGGCTACAGTAAAAAAATATGGAATTCCAGAGCATTAGCAAAGGTATGAATTAAATTAATTATAGGTGTGTACATGTGTGTGGTACTAGGTGAAGAAGGGATGCTCATAATCCTCTTTTTGAACGACAAAACGTTTACATGAGACAGTCCCTCAAAACGCCCACCCTTCACCACTTCCTAGTGTTTTTGGTGGGAAGAAGAAGTGGCGTCAATCATCTTTATACATCATTCAATTAAATAATTTGCTACATGTTAGCTAGCACACACCAATATACCAAAATAAATAAATAAAAAGTAATATATACCAAAATCGACCATTAACTCAAGCAAAGCCTGCTAAACTGAATACATAAAAAGCCTCCAAGGCAGTCCAAGGGCGTGCCCGCTGACTTGTGCAATGCTGGATTATATAAATAGGGCAGTGACTAAAAGTCACTACTCATAAACTAGTGATAAACTAGGACCAACGAAGTTAAGAAAGTAAACTGCAGTAGGTTTGGCAGTAGCACTGTTCGCAAACGTGCGCGGAAGGCCAGTGCTCCTGTATATGTGTGTCAGGGGTAGTGTGTACTAAGTACCCGGCGTGGGCCGCAGGCGTGGGGCCGGGCGCGGGGCCGGGCGCGGGGCCGGGCGCGGGCCCGTGCGGCGCGGCGGCCCCCTGGCGGGTGCGGCTGGCGACCATCAAGAACTCCTTCCTCGGCTCGCCGCGCTTCCATCGGAGGAAAATGCAAAGTACGTATTTTACGTGCGATTCCCGCCCTGGGACAAATGTTTGTACGATCTACAAATATTTGTTCCGGGTGTTCTGGGTATTTGCTATGTACAATAAAAAATATCTATCTATGTAATGTATTGTATTAAGTATATCAGTCATCTAGTACCCATAACACAAGCTCTGCTTAGCTTGGGGCTAGATGATGCTGTGTTGATTGTCCAGCATTAAGTCCTAATTAAATCTTAAGACTTTATTATTTAAGTTTTAGCTAATATTTTAGATACTTAATTAATAAAGAAATGTTATGGTTTTGTATTTTTATATTTAAAAACCAGCGTCTGAAATTTTTTACAAATACCTATAGTTTGATCAAAACCGTTTCTCTCCCACAGCATCATCAGAAGAGGTCCACTTAACTCCAGAATCGTCTCCGGAACTGACGAAGAGGTCGTGGTTCGGTTCCCTCCTCCTTTCAGCTGATAAAGAGGAGACCTTCACCGCTTTAGTCAAGGGGAAACCTCTGGCAACCGTCAAAGCCGACTTAATACACGCTTTTTTGAGTGTAAGTATTGATACTGGTTTTTTAAAGCTTGAATACCAGTAACCAGTACCAGCCTATTACTGTCCCACTGCAGGGCAAAGGCCTCTTCTCATACAGAGAAGGCACGAGCATTAATCACCACGCTTGTTCAAGACGGGTTGGCGATTTCAGACTTATATTAATTATATAAGTCCAGGTTTCCTCAGGATGTTTTCCTTCACCGACATCGATGTCCAAGATAAACTTAGAAAGCTTGAATATCTGTGGTTCAATTTCATGTCAGGTTATGTGATTTGATTAGCTTTGGGGTTCCGCACCCGGACAGTAGGTAAGGAAACCTTACGGCGCGACTTCGACTACCTTCAGAAGAAATATAAATATTAATACTGGAAGAAAAAACTTTGAAAACCCCTTTTTAGACATTTTCCGCGCACGGACAAGTATGAGATTTTGCATAGTTAAAGTTTGTATAGAGTAGAAGAGCAGAAACTGAAATTAGACCGTATGGTCGAATCGGTCGATACCAATAGTACAAAATTCAAGCTAAGTACTGTAACAGAACGCCCTGTACGACAAGACCGCCCGATGCAAACTTGTTTTATAAATATTTGTCCTGTGTTTTATTATTTATTGATCAATAACTTGGGTAATAAATACGCTTTGCCGGGCAATCATTGAGCATTCTTGGCCCACAAACCCGAACTAAATTACCCAAAATAATTTATCCTCAAATATTAGCATTTTTTTTTTAATCAATTTAAACCATGGTGGTTATTTTAACTATTAATATTACACTTTCAGATAGCAGAATTATCACACAGTGTGTTAAGTCCAATGTCCTTTCGAGTGGAATACAAAAGAGGATCAAATGCGCCCGCCATGTTCCAAAGACACGTTAGGTTTCAGGTAAGAATCTAATCTTCATCATCACGATCAGCATCTCTCTGATAGGGTTGGCTGCCAGTCTCACCGTATGTGGTTGAAAAACGGTAATGTATATGGAGCGATGGAGCGATCGCATATACCTTCACAAAAATATACCACGTCAGGTAAAACGGCGTGAGATGAGATTTTGATGTTGATTCAATATTATTTATTACTGACAAGATGTCGAAATTATTCATTTCAATTCCTTAAAAAAAAATTGATGTGTGTCATGGGACACCCGGATGGAACGAAGTTCCTTTCGATTAATTAATGAAGGAATTGTAATAAAATTTTATAATATTTTTTTATTTAAACACGCGCACGCCGCACGGCTTACAACTATAACAAAAAGTGTCGTTACAACATTTTGTCTTAATTTTTTCCGTCTAGCCCCCTTTAGCAACACGCGATTTTGTTCCAAAAATAAGAGTCCTTGTAGTAACAAACAATGTTGAACTAACGCGAAAATTCCCTTCAAAGTTTTGTGTCTATTCACCCCTGCATTTCTATTCACCCCGTTGGATGGTACTCTACTTGTAGTGACACAAAGTTGCATTACCCTTGACGTAGCATTTTACGGTTATCGCTCCGCCGAGTAGGTTGCTAGTACTCACCAAAGAGTACATTGCAGTGGCGGACTAAGCCCGTCAGAGGCCCGGGGCGGCAAAGCTGAATGAGGCCCCCCAGCTTAAAAAAAAATGTAGTTTTACAAGATTTTTATTCAGTTCACATTTGTATGTAGTAGTAGTAGTAGTACCAGCCCATTACTGTCCTACTGCAGGGCAAAGGCCTCTTCTCATACAGGGAAGGCACGAGCATCAATCACCACGCTTGCTCAAGAAGGGTTTGCGATTTCAGACTTATATTAATTATATAAGTCCAGGTTTTCTCCCGATGTTTTCCCTCACCGATGTCAGTGATGTCCAAAATAAACTTAAAGTACATATGAATTGAAAAACTCACATTGGTACTTGCCCAGGTTTGAACCCACAACCTCGTGCACAAGAGGCGAGGCCTAAACCACTGGGCCTTAATTTCATTTTGTATGTAGTGTTTATGTTTATTTCGTTATATCTGGTTAGTAAAATTAATTTCAAAGTACCCGCTACAAAGACGGGAATTCCCCCAGCGTATTGGACGGGTTCAGCAAAGTTAAAAGAATATTAGTACCGCGTAAAAAGTCTAGTTGGCTGTTGTGTTTTGATCTTGATGAAATTATGTAGGTTAGGTACTTAGCACATTTTTAAAGTCTTGTTTAGGATTTGATCAGGGGAATGCGAAGGCATTTGGGGGCCCCCAAGACCGGAGGCCCGGGGTGGGCCGCCCCTTCCGCCCCCCTGTTAGTCCGCCACTGGTACATTGAATTAGCCTGGGCTGAAATAGTTCGTGAATATTTAACTAAGTATGCAAGGAATAAGATAATATAATAGGCTTATGGTATAAAGACAAAGTTGTACCTCTTATATTACGTTTAATTTCATATCATCTGTAATAAGAACGTAAAATTATTTTCGTGTGAATAAAAATAGTAGGACGTAAAAGTAATGTATTTCTAATATGTATAATTAAGCAGTAGGATTTGTTTATTTTTTTTTAACGCGCTTACCACTGGAACTAACTGTCAGTAGTATTTACAAAAATCTTTTTTCTTTTTGTAGCCCAAGCTTTGAGGAAGGTTATAAGCTGTTTAAAATCACGCCACAATCGTTTGGAGTGTAACCGCGAAGAACACCTAGTTACTCACACAATTATTGTTTCAGGTCGATATATCTACAATAACGAAAGCGCCGGGAGAGAATGGCAAGGAGTATTTATATGCTATCACCTTCACGTTACTATCAGGTGAGTTATAATACAGTTATAAATGAAATAAAAAGACAGACAAGTTTTTAGAAAATTCATGTTAATTAAAAGATAAAATTTAGTCGTTCATAAGGACTTGGCGTATAGCAATACACTACCGTCCCCCAAATTTTTACTATACGCGTCACAAAATAATGAAAACAAAAAAAAATACTTTGTTTTTTACAGACTAAATCCTTGAGATTTTTAATTGAAATAAAAAAGTTTTCACCAAAAAATGTTAAAAAGTTAGAAATTAGCCCCAAATTAGGCATATCTTGGGTACCAATCCAGGGGGTTTACGATTGTTTATTTATTTATGGTGTTGTATTTATTTGGTAACCACCAAAGGAAAACTGGTAGCCTGGTAGTTATCTACCTTAAATACCTTATGCCATCAAATTTGCTTCGTACAGGACGTTATTAAAATAAGCTATTAATAAGTAATTTGATTCATCATCATCATCATCATCATCATCAGGCTATACTAGTCCACTGCTGGACATAGCCCTCTCCTAATGAGCGCCATAGCGCCCTGTCTTCAGCTTGCCGCATCCAGCATCTGCCCGCAGTCTTACGCAGATCGTCATCCCACCTGGTCAGAGGGCGTCCTACACTACGTTTGCCGAGTCGCAGTCTCCACTCAAGAACACGTTTACCCCAGCGGTTGTCGGTTCTTCGCGAGATATGGCCAGCCCAGCAATTTGATTATGATGACGAAAACTGGGATTAAATTTTGTTTTCGGTATAACGTATTAAAATGAATACTTTTTGTTAAAGTCGTCATAAGCAGTGTGTTGTCCTGCAGGTAACATCCGCCGCTTCCGGCGCGTGTGCGAGGTGGTGCAGGCCGCCGTGAGCCGCGCGCCCGGCGCCGGCCGCGCCGCGCTGCTGCCGCCCGAGCCGCGCGCGCAGCGCCGCAGCCTGCACCCGCACGGTGACGCACATTTCTTTAAATATAATCATTCAAATCACCATTGTTACTCTCTTAACACTTTCAGTGCCCAGCACCCGGCTCCCGGGTCGAAAAAGAGTTTTTTCATGAATCCAGAACTCGTTTCCCGAGACGTACATGTAAAAAGCTATAGATGAGATGTAAACATGCCCATCACCCCCTACCATGTACCTACGCATTATGTAATTTGCCAAACATTAAGTCAAGAAGATCCAAGACAGGTTACTTACTCGATCCCTGCTTCGCTTTCGGTGACTTTGGTGATATGGGATCTGACAACTTTGAATGTTAATAACCGAAGTAAAAACTACAAACGAACGAAACGTCGAGGTCAGTCTGTGGATGGGTAACCGTTCGTAACATATCGTGACTCCTTTGAGCCTCGGAAAGCACGTTAAACCGTTGGTCCCGGTTGTCATTTGTAGATCTTTGACAGTCGTTACGGGTAGTCAGAAACCCGAAAGTCCGACAACCAGTGTTACCAAGGGGTATAGTGTTGCCCAGTAACTGGGTTGTGGAGGTCAGATAGGCAGTCGGTCCATGTAAAATGCTGACATTCAGCTGCTTCCGGTTAGACTGGAAGCCAACCCCAACATAGTTGGGAAAAGGCTACGCAGATGATGATGATTATCGCTTCCTAGACCATACCCAAGACCGTTAAATCACTTCACCGCTGTCTAAAGAAGTTTTGGGGAAGCAGGTCGACTATTCTACCTGTCCCCTTTTTGTACGCGTGTCGTGAGGTATTCGCAATAAATAATAAACCGACTAGGGATAACTAATTTAATAACACACAGTAAGGTTACGGTTACACTCTATTAATCTAAAACTAACAGAATATAAAGTGAACTGGGCGATGAACCAGACTGTGACCTAGGAAGAGTCCCTTCGTAATCCCGCTTTGTGTTGCCACTTGACAGCGCGTCGATATTTTTATTTGACGTCACGCCACGTATACTCATGATAGTGTGTTATAGGATTATTCTCAACAGATTGGGAGTTTTCTGTTTGTCTAAGAACTAACCACAAATAGCCCATATTTTTTTTTCCATGAAATAATAATTCTATGTTATATGTTCCAGCTGCTGGAGAGATCCCAGACAGTCCAGAAACCCCGCACCAACAGTCGGATCACGACAGTGACTCGTCAGTGTTCGACACTATCAAGAGTCCCACTAGCCATACTTCCATAGACCAGCTTGATCAGGTATACTTTGATTTTATAGTAAAAAACGTTGTAGAAATTATTTTCTTAAGTAATTTTTCTCATGCCTCATGAAAATTAGCTAAAAATACGGATAGTAATATCATAATATCATGTTTTCTCCGAAAGGTCAGGCTGCCAGTTTTGTTTAAGTCCAATGTAATTGGGGGTGAGCCTATTGCATAGTATAAAGAGCGAGCAAGTAAGTTATCTTCATACAAACGCACCGCGCGCGGCTTGTATGTGTGCGCCGTAGTATCTATGCGTCGCCGCACGCACACTTAACAAAATCTCGACTCATTTCGAGTTGTGCCAGTCAGGGCTAACACTGCACGAGTTTCGCGCGTCACGGCTTATTTTACGCCGCTCGGTTTATTTTATCTTTTTTTATTATAAATAATGCTGCTCTGTATCTTGAATACATTTCTAGATTTGATAGGAAAACCATTGTTGAACTTTATTGACTAATAAGAGATGTGTTATCTTTGGCAAGGGCCGGGTTTTAAACTAATGAATTTGTGACAGTACCATAGTACTGCCAGCAATTCATTAGTGAGGCCTGACAAACCCTGTACCCAGACAATAAAAGTAAAAAATACAACTTCCCGACCCTTGCCAATTTATAGGTAGGTACTGAATTAAAATTTAGCTAAAAGTGACATCCCTAAGACAGTAGGCAATTATATCGCGGATTGGGCCGGAGATAACCTACTTCCCCTCTTTATACTATGCCTATTGTATAATATCATGTTTTCTCCGAAAGGTCAGGCTGCCAGTTTTGTTTAAGTCCAATGTAATTGGGGGTGAGCCTATTGCATAGTATAAAGAGCGAGCAAGTAAGTTATCTTCATACAAACGCACCGCGCGCGGCTTGTATGTGTGCGCCGTAGTATCTATGCGTCGCCGCACGCACACTTAACAAAATCTCGACTCATTTCGAGTTGTGCCAGTCAGGGCTAACACTGCACGAGTTTCGCGCGTCACGGCTTATTTTACGCCGCTCGGTTTATTTTATCTTTTTTTATTATAAATAATGCTGCTCTGTATCTTGAATACATTTCTAGATTTGATAGGAAAACCATTGTTGAACTTTATTGACTAATAAGAGATGTGTTATCTTTGGCAAGGGCCGGGTTTTAAACTAATGAATTTGTGACAGTACCATAGTACTGCCAGCAATTCATTAGTGAGGCCTGACAAACCCTGTACCCAGACAATAAAAGTAAAAAATACAACTTCCCGACCCTTGCCAATTTATAGGTAGGTACTGAATTAAAATTTAGCTAAAAGTGACATCCCTAAGACAGTAGGCAATTATATCGCGGATTGGGCCGGAGATAACCTACTTCCCCTCTTTATACTATGCCTATTGCCATCAAACAGCATGACCATAATCCGGGCTGCTACTAAAATAATCCAGATGGAAAAACCTAATAACACTTACGCCCGACCTGGAAATTGAACCTAAGAACTCTTGCTCAGCAGTAGCGCTTGCGACCTCTAGACCTACGCGCCTATATTTGTGCCCGTTTGATGGCTGATAGAAAGGCTCACCCCCATTGTGTGTAAAAAGTGTACCTATGATATCCCCACATATTGCCCAAAATACAGCATTTATTCTCCAAAGAGGTGTACCGTTCACCTCTGTCTACACCTTTGGGGAATAAATCATGTTATATATGATGCTTATTATATATCGGTAACATTTCAGAACGGGACACATCCACTCGGATCAAGTTCATCTGTCACAAGCGGGTCCAGTGGATACAAAGTAAATATTTATTTATCTTTATTTTTAATAAAAATATTTAAAAATAAAGTTAATGGTTAAGACAGTAACGAATGAAAATTGCATTCTGAACGAAAAAGAGAATGAGCTACGTAATGAATGAACTTAATTAATGAAAAAAAATGAATAAGCGTTTATTCGTGGTGAAATCCCTCTAGTATTACATTTATTGTTTCTCTTCTGCCAAACTGTACAGCAGTTTGTTGGCAGATGTAGCTCCCGTATACAGAGTTCTGTTATATTTTATGTAATAATAATTATATTATATGATATATTGTTATGTAATGGGTGAGTGACTATCTACTGAAGTACTGAGCACCGACAGAATTTAATTCTAATTTTTTTTAACGGAATGGTTTCTACTTTGGCCTAAGCAGCGCCAACCAACGTGGTAACGCCGCCACAAAAAAGCTCATTGTTTTTTTTAATATTTATTTAATATCTGTTTGGTTAGCTCTATGGTACTAGACTCATAATTAACTGTCAAACAACGAGAAACAATAGAAAATGTATTGCTTGTCGGTCATTTGGCGTTCAACGTGTTAATGAACACCAAATAAAATGAATAATCAAGTGATAAAATATTATAAAATTAACTTCATTATTATTTATTGAATAATTAAAGTGTAAATTCGGAAAAATGTAACAAACAACCCTCAATCTATTTATCGTCGAATGTAGTGAACTGAATGAGCGAGTTATTGAATGACTATAACTGTTTTTTTCGTGAATGAACTAATTGAACGACGAATGATTGAGTGATTTGGGCAGTTATGTCACCGTGTATGAGTGCACTGTACTATAAGGCAAGTAACAAGACGTGTGCCAGCAGCAGGGCGCTCGAGGTCGCCGCGCCGCAGACCCAGCCTCCGCCTCCCTCGACCACGAGATCATGAGCTGCGGCAGGGATCTGCCAGGTGCGTACCACTTCTACTACTCACTGTAATCCTAGATTATGCACTAAGGGGATAGATCAGTTTCTTATGTCACGGGCGCCATATTGAATCCCGAGCGTAACGTTTGTAGCGAGGGATTCAAGCTAGCTTAAGAGAAAGACACCTTTATCTCTAAGAAGAAATCTCTACTTTTCACACCTTCTGTGAGATAATAAAAAGCAATTCGATTTTAATTTGAGTTATTTTTGGTACCTACAAAGATTTTTACAACTTTTAGTTGAGGTTCCAAATTCAAAACACAGTATCGCCCTGCGGGTCTTAATGTAATATTATTGCCCGTCTGGACCATAGGACTAGGGTTGCCAGCCATACTATAATATGTAGTTTTGTACTGTATTTAGGGTCTGCGTACTATATGTATATTGTTGAAGAAATATATTATAGTACGTAAAAATATCGAAATCGAACAAAGAAATCTTTTAAATCTAAACATTTATGAACATGGGTTTTCATTAACTTTTGACTCCTATTTGACACAAAAAAAATGTAAAAAATGCAAATAAATATAGGTTTTATAAAAAAAAAAAAACTAATATATCTTTGTCTACTTTTTGAGTCTTCTAAGTGTACTACATTTTCCTATGGCTTCGTCTGAAAAATACTATATATCGCTGAAGAAATGTTGGCAACCCTACTGTTACTACTGTAATAATTTACTTTGGGTAAGATTTACGTGATATATTATTTGACATATATTTATCGAGCAGAGGGTGTGAAAAGTGTATTACTTAGTACTAAATATATGCCTTCATCATTTGGGCACCTCTCACCCATATTCGTACATCCTTGAAGACAAATTTATAAGTAGATCTTTAGATATTTCCTTAAATTTCATTCTTATTTCATGTCTTTGAGAGTCGTTACAGAAAACTGTAAATAAACATTGTTATATGTAGAAGCACTTGAATTGATTTGTTTGATTACATTATGGCATGCATTACTGAAGATTAGTTCTACTTGGTTTGGATAAAACAGTTAAAAATTAGTTTTTTTTAATAATATAAAGTAAAGAGCGTTTAAAAAAATCCAATAAAATCAATTCACTCATCCCATAGAATCACCATTACACTCTCACCGCAATCCACAGGCACCCACACAAAGCGTTCCTCATCAGAATGTCGCGAGGCAACCTCGTCGCCTCGTCGCGGACTCGACAGCCGCGACAACTCCATCAAGGACGAGCTGCGACGCAACAACTCTCTGCGCGACAATCGCCGAGACTTGTTGCAGCGCGACAGGGATGTCGCACCGCCTACTACGTCGATTGCGTGAGACTAAACTTAGTAAGTTATGGCGGATTGTGATGGGGAATACTGAAGAGTGAAGATATCACCTTTTTTGAGGTAATCGCTTGGCAGATGACTAGCCTTTTCCCAACTATGTTGGAGTCGGCTTCCAGTCTAATCAGATACAGCTGAATACCAGCATTTTACATGGAGCGACTGCCTATCTGACCTCCACAACCACAACCGTGCAACATGATACCTCTTGGTAAGACATGTTGTCAGATTTTCGGGCTGACTACCCGTAATGACTAACAAAAATCTACAAATGTCAGCCGGGACCAACGGCTTAACGTGTTTTCTGAGGCACGCAAGATATGTAATGAACGGTCACCTATCCACAGACTGATCTCAGCAAGCATATTTTAAACTTTGATCAAACCGATCTGGCAGATTATGACCATTCGCCAATAATACAAGCCAATATACAGATGGTGGTAGGGCAGACTGTCCGTAATAATACTAATAATAACACTAAAATAAATTAATTGAACTAGCCAATTGCTTAAGCAAAGCTAAATTTGCTTGTTTTGTGAATTTAATATAAATCAACCCCTTTAATAATTGTGATAAAATTCCATTGGCTCAAGTATTTACATATGTTGATAACACTGTCAAAGATCTACAAATGACAGCCGGGAAGAACGGCTGAACGTGCTTTCCGAGGCATGGATGGATCTTAACATGTAATGGATGGACACACGGACCGACCTCATCTAAAAATATACTAAAAATTGTCGCGAATTAGCTGGCAACACAACCACTATAAATGACTGGAATTCCCATGAACTATTAGTTCTTACTTTCTTTCTGTTTAATTTAGGAAAAACATATTGATCATTTAAATACAGAAACTGAATACTGCTTTTGAGTGTTAAAAATAAAATACTGCTTCGTTGGTCTAGTGGTGGCAAGCCCTACTACTGAGCATGCGGTCCTTGGTTCGTTCCCGGGACGGGCAAAGATCTTTTAAATAAATTATAATTATTATAAAAGCGTTGGTAGATTTTTTCCATTTGAAATTGCTCAGCTACCACATCGGACTTAAACATAAGCAGAAAAATGTGGGTGTACCCTTCGAGAAATTCATGATGATATTTAATATTCAAAAATAAAATACATAGGTTCAGTCGTGATTATTGCTAACGTACCAGCTTGTCAAAATTATAAAATACCTACACTTCACATTGTTTCTATCACTTTTGATTCCCCATCACATAATTCTGCCTTAGCTAAAACACTATTTATGTATTCTGACTATGCCGAATTTGTAAAATTACCTTCAAATTGAGCTAGACGATAAATATTTATTGTTTTATATCTAGTACAGCAAAGAGCCATTAAAACTAAATTTAGTTACTTCTGCCATTCTCAGCCGCAAAAATTCTAGTATTTATCGTCTTCCATTCATCAGCAAACAAATCCAATACAGTATAATCATAATTTATAAGACGAGATATTATTATCTGCTAACACATTGATAATTAAAAAAAAAAACGAATAAATGAGTGAATGAATAAATCCTGGTATTTCATTCACTCATTTAATGATACTGTGGGGTCGCAAAAGGCAAAGTTGATCTTTCAAAAAAAAAAATCGAATGAATGAGTGAATGAATAAATCCTGGTAATTCATTCACTCATTTAATGATACTGTGGGGTCACAAAATGCATAGTTGATCTTTCGCTGAATGTTTCTGAATCTGCGTTCTGGTAACGAATACAATAATGACCAGTGTATTCTGGATCTATCTTCCCATGAGTCTAGGTGAAGTGAGCTGTCATCCCATACTAATGCTAGGGATTGGCAGTTCACTTCATGCTCACTTCACCTCACTTCTAATCTCTCACTTTGGCGTTTTCTAATTAACAGTTGTCTAGCTCAGTTTGAATGCATGTACAGTCAGCTATGTAAAATAATATCGCGTGATACGGTTGTGTCGGGATCATTGGGTACTGTTCTGTCTTCACTGGCTGATAATAAGCTGTCAAAGTTTGAGATAAAAAAAACTTGGGAATAAAAATGAGTATGTAGGTAATTGCTTTTTATAAAGGGGCCTATCTTTTTATCTGCCACAATCTTTGCCTAATTTAAAGGTCTTATCTTACCGTGAAGGCAGAACATGTGGTGGAGTGCACAAAATTTGGATAAGAATACAAGATTTTGGATACGACTGTACTTCCAAATTATAATTAAAAAAAAATATAGATGACACAAAAGCTTCCTAATTGACACCACTTTTGCAAAAATCGATTGTAATAAAAAAAACACATTTGGCATACTCCCAAATAACATTTTTGTCGTTTTCGAGAATAATAAAAAAAAAACATGGTGTTTTGAAAATGTATTTTGTTTCGTGTAAATTATATAAATATTGAGATTTTTATTATAATTGTAAGTGTTTTGGAGGAGTGATTGTAATTCACTGAAAAAAACGTTTTGTTTTTTAATGAATACATCAAGCGAAAAATATTTTTAAGTACACCATCAACGCCGGTCAAAACAATGTATTTAATTTTAATATTTTAAGCAAAATAGTATCATTGTTTTGATTGGCTAACATTACCAAGTATGAATGATATACAGGTGTAACAAAAATATCCAAATAATATTTAGAAAAAAAAACTTGTTAAATAAAACAATGTAAATTGCAATTGGATATTTGTTACAACTGTACAAAAAACGCCGTACGATGAGAAAATGTAGCAAAATCAGTTTTTATAAGTATACATATAGCTGTATTTAGTAAGCTTAATGTATGTGTTAATTTAAATTAAAATAAATTAAAAAAAAACTTATATAAAAATAACGAAACCGGCCATGTACTTTTTAAAATGTTAAAAAAAACGCTACCCCTGTGTACTGAGATTATGCTAAATTAGTTTAAGGCATGAGATGTATGCTGTATTTTTGCAAAAAAAGTATATATGTATATGTTTACCTTACCTACTGCCGTAGACGACGCTTACACTATAGTTATAGCATCTATAGACTTGCACTTTATATATATCGCCCATACAAAACAGCAGGTTTATTTTTAAAATGAGTGAATGATATCATTCGTGGGAAAGTGTTTCTAGTAATTTATTTCAATGGATGTAAAAAGAGCAGAAAACTGAGAAATAACAGCTCATTATTCTTTAGGTGACCAAACATTTTAGTTTTTATCACAGAAAATGAAAACTTCTTTCTAAAAATTAAATGTCTTCTTATTTTAAAGTGCTTCATCTCTTGCACTTTAAATATTTATTTAAAAAAGAAAACATTATTGCTAGTTTCAAGTAAAGTAGTTACTCTGGGCGGTATAGTAGCTGTTTTAAATCTATGAAGTCGTCTAACTATATAAAGTATAACACGCTGTGTTCATTGTCAGTTAATATCCTGTATTGTGCAAAATATTGTAATATTATCAGGGTGCACGGTAGAGCGCCGTGAAGTTCTTCAAATAGTCTAGAAGCTATGATAACTAAAACACAATATTTATGGGTAACGGTTATTTTTTTAAGTGTGCATAAAGGCGTGTTCCTAATATCATGCATGATAGTTTAGGAGTCGTAAGCTGTTACTCCATCCAGTTCTTATAAAAATAGACAGAGTACTAGGCTCTTTTTGAAAAACATGTAATATTTTTTGGTTTATAAAAACTAAATCAAAACATCGTCATGTAATAGTATTAATGATGTCAATTTTAACTGTTTATTGTAGAAGCGAAAACAAAACGATATTTTGCACGTCGAAACTATATAAACATGTTTAACAAAACAGTATAAAAACATATACCAAAATAATCTAGTCAGCAATAGTTCTGTTCTGTTTGTAAATTATTGTTAAAAACAAGTTTTTTTTGTGTAAATATTAAGTACATACCGCAAAAACATCTCATACGAATGCAATGAAATATTAATTTCATGTAATTTGTATGTCAAATTATATTTTCAGTTAAGCCATTAATAAGTATAATTGAGTGATTCTGAATAAAACTTAATACGCACAGTAATTTGCTACTGAAATCAGGCTGAAAATTTTTAAGCAGCTAAAGTAGTTCCGTATTCAATCTGAGATTCCTTTATTTGTTGTAAAAAAAAAACTATTTTATCTTTCGGCGCATAAGGCGCTCAGATCATTCCCATTCCGTATTTCCTACTTGGCGTTTATTGCAGTGAGTTAGTTAATATTAATTTTAATTCTGAACCTATCTATAATTTGTCTTGTTTTTGCTCTTAAATGGTGATATCCGATGATATTATTGATGAAACAACAGCTTTACTTATATCATACATTCCCTGATATTGTATGTAGTTAGGTAATTTGTATAGTATATTATACGTCAAGTGCTTTTGTATAAAATGTTTAGTATATACCTTTGGTCGCGTTTTGCGAAGTGAAAAGGATTGAAGTAGCATTTACAATTTTAAGATGGACACTTGAACTATACAAGTTGCGTTTTATTGAAATAAAATAACAACTACAACATTTTTCCCAAAAAAAAATCTGGATATTTTTTTTTAACTTGTTTTTTAACTCAGTAAACATCGTTAAAACGTCTTAAAATTGTGAATTCTACTTACTTTACCATGTTTGATATTAAAAACTGCAATGGTAGTAACATTTTCTAGTCATTATGTGACTTTCTAGTCCCAGTTAGTCTAATTACTATTATTTGTTAATTTTATTGGCAACGATAAAGTCCATACAACTGGTTGGTAAAAAAAAACTTTACATGTAAGAATTACATGTAAATATTTGTAACTATCATTTTTCTGTCTGCAATTGTTTGACTGCTTTTATAGATATTATCGTTGCCTATAATAATTTGTCCTAAGGTGCTTATTTTGTTAAAGAAAAAGCCACAAAAAAATATTTTGTTACTTAATGATTATTATCATTTTTCTGATTGCTTTTGTAAAGATCAGAGAAACGATATTTTTAGTGGCTTTACGAGTTTTCATGTTCCCATTGGTTTGTTTTTGATTATTAGATTTTGTTGTTTTAATAAATAATAATAAATATGTTATTAAGTTATATAAAAGAAATGCAAACATTACTGTAATGCCATATTTTTTTACTGTTAAAAATTGGTGTTTTGTACATTCGTCTTGACAGCCTGACCTGATTTTTACATATCACAGAAAAGAACCATGTCATCATACCCAAATTATTTATCGATGCTATGCTAATTCATAATGGTAAAATACCTAGTAGATTAATAATGACATAAATGAACGATTTTCAAGCCTGCTAAAACTGAACGAGTGAATGATAATTATTCATTCAATTAACTTATATTAAGCGAATGAACGATTTTTTTGCAAAGAAAAAGTGTTTGTGAAAAAATATTTACTTACGATAAATGCCTTCGTAAATCATAATAAATGTATCGTTGAAAATATTCGTATATTTTGACATTGAGAAGCGAACATAATTTTGTACTCAGTAATTTTTTAAGAGAAAATAACAAATATCCTATATTAACAGAAATCCTCTGATATTTATATATTTAAAAAGAATATATAAATACAATTCCGTTTACTTTCTGTGTGTTTGTGTAACTCTGTAAAATACTTAATAATTAATATATTTATTAAAAAATATTCTTCTTTGGTCTTCGAGCAAAGTATTTGAGACATGTCAAGTTATTGTGGTTCTTTATAATATTTGTTCGTGAGACCAAACATGATGGATCTGTACATTATTAGGGGAGTATACTATGCTACGCTATATCCATACTGTAACTTGCTTAAGAAACTTATTGGTTAACATTGAACAAAATAATAAATTGAAAAATAATTTACGCGTTTTATTTGTGACCCAAGCAATACTTTAGGAGTGATTCGTAGCCTTAGCGCGAATTTTACCTTTTATTTTTTTTAAGTTTACCAACGGAAAACGTCAATGATTTGTACAGTACAGACGCCTGCCTATCGAGCTAGCCCAAACTGTACAATTTTCTCAATTGAATATGTACGTTATTCTTTATGAATAAAGTTGAAATAATATCAAAAAATTGACAATTTGGAACTGCTTGATGAGCTGGCCTCCGTACTAAGATTGAAACAGCGCCTCTACATTACGTACGTGAAACTATTCTCATTGGACTAACAACTAGATAATTTGACGTTTTCTATTGATAATATTCTAGGGCTACTGATCTAGTCATAATCCAACGTTTTACTTTGCGCAAATCGAGACTTTGATCCCCAGTTTGACCCTAGCAGTAGGTTTGGTACAAAGAGACTTTACTGTCGCGTTTTTTAAGTTACCTACTTCTTCTTATCGAGACTTTAGTATGTGGATGACCGAGCTTGGCTCGGATAAAACGACCTTTTCTAAAAATGTAACCTAGCTAGATCGATTTATCGCCCCCGAAACCCCCTGCATATAAAATTTCATGAAAATCGTTGGAGTCGTTTCCGAGATTCAGATTATTTATAAATATATATTATTTACACACATTTATACAAGAATTGCTCGTTTAAAGGTATTAGATGGATTTGTGCACAGTGCCCAAAATGTTTATTTCAACTTAACCCAAGCTGAACTTCAACTGAATATTTTTTTGTTATGGCAATTATTTTTCAGTTTTAGTATCTTGACTGAAACTTTCTGATGGTGGACTGTACCTACTAGATAAAGATATATTTACTTATTTTAAGAGTTGGGCTTTTATACAGGATCGAAGTGGCATCAACGAACAACTTGATACCATGAGTTCAGTACATGATTTTTTATGTACCCCCGCCAGCTTTGATTTTTTTCTGATATTTTTTACTTTGACCACTCGTTATTTCTGGTGGTTCGCTTCTTGCTAACGGAAAATACTTAATTATAACCGAATACCTAGGCAGGATTTTTAGTACCCGCAACTTGCATTGAAATACAAACTTGTCAAGTATACAAGATACAGATACATTCACTTCAGTCTGCGCGCGCGCACGGTACGGCAGCGATCTATTAGCAACTTGCATTGAAGTACAAACTTGTCAAGTTACATACAAGATAGACAGATAGACAAATAATTTATTCACTTCAGTCTGCGCGCGCGCACGGTACGGCAGCGATCTATTTCGCTCCTGATTGTAATTATGACTATCGTGTTCCGTGAGTTGTTTCTAGATGTGTGATGTTGTACTAAGTGTTGTTATCGTGAGTTTTTAACCGTGTTTAGTTCTGTTTATTACTGGTGAATCTTCGACTTCGTCAGCTATCGGTAAGTACATTTATTTTCTTAAGTGTGGGGGTATATCGATACAATTTTATCGTTCGCTTTAAAGTTTACGTTGTGAGGTGTTACTTTCAATATTCAGACCCTGTTGTCCCTCTTACTCTTGAGCCTGGTCTCCTGGTCTCCTGCGCGTGTTATTTCGAAGCATTACACAAAAACATCGAAACAAAGTGGCGTGGTAGTGACATTTCTGTTTGAAAACGTCATCTAATAAAATATATAATATAATATTTACCAGTCTATTAATGTCCCACTGCAGGGCAAAGGTCTCTTCTCATACAGAGAAGGTACGAGCATTAATCACCACGCTTGCTCAAGACGGATTGGCGATTTTAGACTTATATTAATTATAAGTCCAGGTTTCCTCACGATGTTTTCCTTCACCAATGCCAGTGATGTTCAAGATAAACTTAGAAAGTACATATGGATTGAAAAAGTCACATCGGTACTTGCCCAGGTTTGAACCCATAACCTTGTGCACTAGAGGCGTCATCATGATATGACCAATAAAAAGTATTGGTCTGAGATGCAAACACGATGTTTTTATTTTCCAAACTGCACGTAAAACATTCCCCGCGCGGTTGAGAGACATTCTATTTAAAAGAGAAAATTATACAAACCCTTCCCGGTTTGTATAATTTTCTACACAAAGAACTCAGCCACTGACCAAAATGTGTTATTAATCTAAAAAATAGTTATAAATAGAATGTAAGTACAATACGCAGGAGACAGCTTGTGTATGAATACAAATGTTTATATGTAAGGTTATTTTTCACGCGCCACAGCCACAGCCGGGTCTCCTGGCTTATGAGGCTTTAGACATACCCTCCGTCACGTCTTGCGGTCGCTCGCGGGCTGCAAAGTTATCGTGAGCGCGGATGTAAACGCGTGATCGTCCCTGTGGTATGGCGAGGTTCGTTCCACTGATTCCGATCGACAGCGCTATCGAGGATTTCATTGGTGAAATCTATCTATATCAATTCATAACACCCTTGATGCACCTTTTAGAGCCAAATCTTGTATTCGGGGCGAATCTTGTATTGACGTCACACTTGAAGGACAGACGTACGTTTGGATAGGTGGCGTGTCATACCAGACGCGGCTTGTAGTGATCATCGCCTGATCGTGTACGAATTCGTTCCTTTATTTACTCAAAGTCCGTCACATATTATTAGTAATTTTCGATACAAATGTAAAGGCGCGAATAAGGAAATGTTTTCTTTACTTTCTGCGTGTCACGCCAAAGATTTCAATCACGTTGGACTGAAAAAGTAGCTGACAGTGTGTCAGACACCTGCACTTACTGAACTGATATCGCCATTGGTCGGGGATCTATGACGAATATTCGTAGGCGTGATGGGTATAGTGGCTTTAACGGGGGTAAATATTCAGACTTTTGGGGAAAAGACCAGGGTGTGTGAGATTCCTACCTCACTAAAACCACCCCGGTGAACACGATCAGCACATGGAAGGGGCCCCGTTACCTCTTAAGAGACCACTCCGGGACTCCTCTGTGCAACGCCTGTTAGGGCACATCCCTGAGAAGACGGTAAACAGGTCACCAAAGGTGGCTTGGTACCTGGTTGAACAACGTAAAAGTTATTGCAGAGCGCGTCGACAGCATACAACCAATTTATCGTGAATAAAATGTTCAAGTGTAGAACTTAGCGCTTGTTTGATGTAGCACTAATTTCCTGGTTGATATTCGGTTGATTTGGTATTCTATTAGAGTGGTTTAATGATACGAAATAATATGGTTTATAAGTTACATTGATTACTAGTGATAATCTAAATTACTATTCAGCCCTCTTCCTCTCTCCTAAATGTTTGCGTGCCCGACAGGGTCCATATTGTATCCTTAACTTGTTTTTTACCATCTTTGTAACATTCCGATAAAAAATTGAGTATTTAGTATTGAGGAATCCTCAAATGGTAATACCGCAAAATATTATCCCATTAACTGTTTTAATTGTTTATGTATACTCGTGTGTGTATGTTTATTTGTGTATATTCTATATAGGTATTATATTTATAGTTTATAATATTTTCTGTTCACTTTTCGTTTAAGAAATTGCACCTACCACTGTCTCCAAAGGTTGACTGGTTTTTTTTTGGAATGGGCATTTAGCACTTAACCTTCAGGAATATGTAGATATTCCACAGGAAACAACTTTCCACAGGAAAGTTCGGTTAAGCAGTAGTGCTTAACCGAACTTTCCTGTGGGGGACTTAATTAGAAATTAAGGCCTCCAGGTAAGGCGTAAAAAAGTTAAAAGCTAAGCGACCAATCGCTAAGGGTACCCCCTGCGGGGTATGCGCCTCGGCTTAGGACTGCGCTGGGAGAGGACAGCAAGGGACGGGCTGGATTTAATAGATATATTATTTAGGGGGTCTAATTTAAACAGTTACTGGCTCAGCTACGCGGGCTGGCTCGAGCAAAGGGTCGGGGGGAGGATGTTGACGGGGTCGTCGCGACGGGCCTCGGCGGCGAGGACGGTATGACGGCGGTCTGTGTTTGCGAACAGTGCTAGTGTCCCTATTGCTATCCTAGTGGAGAGTGATAGGGTCATCAGGCTCTGTGAGTGTGTGTCCCGGTCTACGAACTTTACTAATTCGACTAACTGTCATAGTTGCGATACATGTATTTATGGAAACGCACGCAGGCAAAAGCTGTTCGGTTGCAAATATTGTATCAAACATCAAGATTAACATAGATTATACATATCATTTCCGGCAACAAAATAAATAGTTTTGGAAAAAAAAATCTGGGTACGAAACAAGCTTTTGTACTTACTTCAATACTGGTGGGTTTACCGGATATTCCCTGTTTGGCTGATTATAATGAGGTGATTTTTCCAAAAGAGTCCAGCTAAATCTTATACCACTAACAGAGAGCGAAGGATCATTGAATACTTCACAGTATAATTTAAAAAAAAGTATTACTTTTTCTTTTAGGCTGTCCCATTTTGCATTCAATAACAATCTCAAAGCTACTGAAATTTATCGCAAATCCCGTGAGATTTATGTGGGGTGTCCCACGACATGTCACCAAGGAGCAGGGAGGTGTATGATAGTAGTGTAGGTACCTGATAGAGTTACCAGAAAAAAATAAAAAGCAAATTTATTTTTCAAATATATTTCAGTAATCAAAATATAATAATAGGCTTATACGTTAATAGTTACAAATCGTATCTCGTGGCCCAATCGAAATCAACATGGAGACGCCACAAAACATCAATAAACGCTTATTTTATACACGAAAAGAAAAACCATTTTGATATCACAAAAACCTTCAGCCAAAAAATAAGTATTTACACGCGAAAGTACATAATTATCCAATAGAGTATTACATTTTTTTTTTTTACATAAACAATGTTCAATGTGCAGATTATTCACAACGTGAAGATTTTTTTTGCCTTAATTTAAAAGTACAATAAATTAAAAATTAAAAAAAAAGCTCTTAAGTCTAAGTGAATTTAATTTTTAACATTTTAGTGCATTAAACACGTTTTTTTATTAAATTATTCTTTAAAAAAGAAACTTTCTTTTTTTTTTCAATAAAAACGATCGTATGAAAATTTTTCGTTTATAATTCTCAATATAGTTATTAGCTATTTATTATCTTCGGTTATTTATATAAATTAATACTTTCGTCCTGTAATTTTTAAAAAATGCATTTATTCTTAGGTCGTTTACACACTGGGGACTGGTTGCACGACTTTTTTTCTAATAATTAGTTTATGAAACTGTTATAATTATAACAGATATAAATTCATGATATTTCACCAAAAAACACAAACAATAATATCATAAGTAATGGCGCCCAAATCTGACATTCCACAGATAATCTACGCTAGATAATCCAAAATAAAAACATAGAATCAATGAGTTTTTTTCTCGGTACTACTTAAGATTTCAAAATAAGAACTTTATGTTAGTGGCGATAAAATATATCTATATCGCTACGGTATTAGTAAACATTTGGTTCCCTTTTTATTCTATCACAAAAAGTGGTACTGAAAAGGGCCATACGACTATTTTAATGGACATTATAAATATGTATTCTCACACAATAATCGCACAACCGAATCCCCGCTGTGCAAACATTAAATTTAATAAATTATTCAGCTAAAGTATGTACAATAGTCTTCTGGGCTACATAATATTTCTTTATAAAAACAAAGTTTAGGCAAGCATTGACATTCTGAATCAGAATATTATCACAAATAAGAAAATTTGAGTTCAACTAAAAGCATACAGGAACTTGATAATATTTACATCGTTTAGGCCCTTTGCACACGGAATGAACTTGCGACAGTAAAATCGTAATTGATTTAAATGGAACATGATATTTTACAAAAAGTCGTGTCTATGGTTTTTTTTTTCGTTTGTGGCTGTGTCGTTTGTACTAAGCAAGGAGAACCCGTGTACAAAGGTATACTTAAGTTAATTTTATCACATACTAAATAAAAATCCACTATTTCGTATGAGCAAATGTATATTTATATAACTACTGTTGGTCATTATTGATTGTTAGCATTAAAAGCAAACTCAGTAGGTATACAGAAATACTTTCGGGGGCCATCTTAAGATGCGTTTGACATTTTCCTTTTCAGAAACGTTTCATTTTTAGGGTTCCGTACAGAAAGGGTGCCCACGGGACCCTAATACTAAGCTTCCACTGTCCGTCCGTTTGTATGTGTGGCATCGGGCTGTATCTCATAAACTGTGATAGGTAAACAGTTGGAATTTTCTGTAATACTAAAAATTATACAAGAAACGTTATTGTTTTTAAAATCTTTACGGTTCGGAGCCCTTCGTATGTACTTTCAAAAAGACTAGTGATGGCCCCACTTTAAATTAATTATGTAAAAAATACAAATTAAAAATAATGTTATTTTAAATCAAAGTTTAAAAATAAAATTGGTCACACTCATTTAGTACGGAATAAGAGGTTTTCTTATAATTATATGAAATACGTATAAATAGCTGCTTCAAATAATACTATGTACTGTAGGAATCAGACTTTTAATTATTATTTAACATAACCGGGTCTAATGTACCTGTAAGGGCCGGCGCACACCGGCGACACGGCACGTCAAAGGATTTTTGTAATACAGATGATTTCGAATCTTGAACACTGTTAACGCTCACATTTCATTGATACGTCACAGCCTGATTCGGCATCCTTCGACACGTTCTGGCATGCTGTGGTATACCGAAATGTGAACGCTAAACATATTAAAATAAGATCTCAAATCATTTGCCTTTAGAGGGAGAGGGAGGTTCAAGATTTTAAGTCAGTCACACTTCATCAGATAAGTAGTTATTGTTTTCAGCTTGTTATAATGTCTCGATTTGAATTCAGAAATACTTATTTGTGACATTTTTTTTAAATCACTTCAAGATGATTTAATAAAAAAAAAACGTTTTTCGCATGATTTATCGGTCGTAAAAAAAAACTTTAATATACAATGACTAGCCTAAACTCTTATTTCGTACTGTAGCTGCAATTATTACAAAAAAAAAACTCACACAAAAACTGAGCATAATAAAAAACATGGACGTTTTCCGTAAACTAATCAAAATCGGCTGAGCATAGTCTTTATCTACATTTAGTTCTATCTAAATTAGTCTTATTCATATATTCTGTATATCTCACCGGATCCATTGCTGATCATAGACACACAACGATTTTTCTTTTCTGTTTAGTTGTCTGTGGTTTCACTCTCTGATAAAACTATTTCGTGTACCCAGATAAAAAATATCTTGTGATTTTACCCGGTCCCGGACTGCATCTGGTTAGACAGGAAGCCGACCCCAACATAGTTGGGACGAGGCTAGGCAGATGATCATGATGACTTACTCTCACTTTGGACCATCACGGCGCGGCGCCATGTGTGTTTACTTAAATTGAGGAGTGGCTTATAAAGAATTATTTAATGATAACAAGTTGACTTACTGAAATTCATTTAAATAAATAGTGAAAGTGAGAGATTATAACTATCACGAAAAACTTTCACTTCATACGTACACACACTTTTTGTTTCTTGAGTGGGATTTTGAACACCACGAATGAGATGGTGATATGTAATATATAAGACATTACATATACTTTTTCGTTGGTTGAGCCCATGTTAAGCAGTGGAACCAGTTACATATTTATGTTATGTATAATCTGCATACAATGTATACTTTGAAAGCGTTTTTTTTCTATAGTTTATCCATCGATATATTGTACAGAATAAATCGATGCCATATTTGTGAAGAGAAAATCTTACAAACGACAGTTTTGTCGCGCGATTTTTGAGCAATTTTTTTTTATAAAATCGTATCTTCTAATTTGCCTACGCGCTGAAAATACTTTGAAGCAGGTTTGCGTTGCGTGTAAAGAAAAAATCGCAGCGGTTAGTCGCATATGCTTGCGACTGCAGCCAACAGCGTTACATCTATTTAACTCATACTAAGATTAATAATCGTGCGACTGATAGCAGCGACAAAACTGTCGGTATGTAGGAGAACTTGACAAATACGCCATGGACCACATTTATATACTACCTAAGTATGTTAAAACAATAAAAATATCAAATATATGTACGTGGTTACAATGGGATAGAACTTGGTCTTTCTCGAATAAGTGGTTTTTTTTTTTTACAAATTTTCCATTAATTTGAAAAATAATTTCCTGAATTTAATGTTCATGAAAGTTCTACGTCCACTCCCCCACGATAGATTATGTTAATATGTACCATAATTAAATTACATTAGTAACAGTTATTTAAAAATCGTCATATTCTCTCCAGTTATCCAACTTTATACCTTTTTTAATATATACATTATCGATCAAGTTTCTTCGTTTCTTTTAACATTGTTTCGTTCCCTTCTAAACCTATATATTATAGCACACGATGACATTATTCCACAGAGTTCCACTAAAAAAAAACAATTTTTACAAAACACCAAAAAGAATAACAACCGAAAATTTTCTAAAAAAAAACCTACTCCATAAAATAATTCATCGTTAAATGGCAACATTTTAGCACTTTGACAGTTCAATTTCAGTGTTGCCATTACAATAACCTTTAAATCCTACTAAAAAGCTGCCGAGCTCACAAAGGAGGTTGGTACGTGTTCGGTACTTTTTCTACCACTGGTACTACTTAGTGTTCTTGCCGTATCTTGCACTTATCACATTAAAAAGCATCACTATTCGCTATACATAATGCAGCAGGGTTTGGATGTAATTTTAATTGGAAAATAAATGTAAAAATTAGCTGACGTACGAGTTAGGAATAGCATTAAGGGTACCTGTGTCTAACACACAGTCTCAGAAACCAGAAATATCGCAGAATTAATGTGACAATCTGTCAAGCGCGAATTAATTGCTGTGATGGGTTGAATTAATCATCAACGATCAATCGCGTCACTTGTGACACGACAATAATTTTGTTCCTGAAACCCAGTGTTAGACAGTTAAAAAATACAGGCCATCTTGTCCTCTCAAGAAAGTAAATATGACTATGAAAGTCACATTAGTATATGCAAGTTGTTGGCAGTTATGATAACAACAGCATCATGCCTGTATTTCTTTAAGGGTAAGGCAGAGCTGTATAGATAGTCCACCGTCATTTCGCTAGGAGGCATCAGTATGATGTTTTGGATACCAGGTGCATTTACTTTTAATCAAATCAAATCATTTATTATCAGCTAACAAAAGACCCATTGATAATACTGAATTACTGAACCTGTCATGCTGGCCCAGTGGTTTAGGCCTCGCCTCTTGTGCACGAGGTTGTGGGTTCAAACCTGGGCAAGTACCAATGTGAGTTTTTCAATTCATATGTACTTTCTAAGTTTATCTTGGACATCACTGACATCGGTGAAGGAAAACATCGTGAGGAACCTGGACTTATATAATTAACATAAGTCTGAAATCGCCAACCCGTCTTGATCAAGCGTGGTGATTAATGCTCATGCCTTCTTTGTATGAAAAGAGGCCTTTGCCCTGCAGTGGGATAGTAATAGGCTGGTACATTTTTTTACATTACTGAATTACGACACTCCCCGCTACCCACCTAGTTCACCATGACATGAGATATTTTCACAAAAACTCGTGCCGGCACGAGAGAAGACTACTATTGAAATTACTTAGGACACGATGCGTTCACTATATTCAATTCATAAAATTGACATCTCTTACTGACCTGACAGACAACTCGAGAAAAGGACGGTGATAGATAAGAACTACGTTAGCGATGTTTGTATGGGAGCCTTAGTTCAACTTAATAGCCAGCTCTTATATATATCCGCCCCTTTCTGGTTTTATAAGAGAGAGGGAGATGAATAGAGCCCAAATTCGGCTTAGCTTCTCAACAAAGGTACCATCTATCTCTTGGGAATAACAAAATGGCGTACACTATTAAATACCCCTAATGCTGCCCCGTAAACTCGTGAACCTAGACTCTATGGTGTCCAAACCCTTGGCTGCATCAACGACACGCCGCAGTGTATCACCTGGCGCCTAATACCAGCAGCGCGGCCAGCAGGGCGAGCGCCGGACATAGGCGCTGCGCCAGGCTGTTGTACTTGCTGCTCTGCTCGCATGTACCTGCGGAACCAATTATAAAAATCTCAAACGGCGCAAATAAAACAATCTTACTGGCATTCCCCTAAGAAGGGTGGTTAGTAGGTTAGGTAGAGGTGTACCTCCTTTGTACACCCAAATTTTGCTAGTTTTGTTTAAGTCCCAAGTAATTAAGAGGCGAACCTGTTGTTATCAACCGGGTACAGGTCCAGCCTCTGGGCTGCTAGTGATTAATTACAACAGGAAGAACCTAATAACACTGCCCTACCCGGGAATCGAACCCAGGAACAGCAGTAGTGTTTGCGTCTACTTAGCCAACGAAACAGTACTAACAATCTTACTGGTTGTTATATGTTTAAGCCGATTGGGGTACAAACACTAGGGCCATAGGATCCGAGTGCCCACCTAGTTTATCAGGACATCGCCAAGCGGTTGGTCGACTCTTTTGGCCTTTCTTTGGGTAAAGAATGGACGTTGCCATTCAACGTGGCAATGCTGCCAGTCTTTTGAACACTATTTGCGACTAAATCTCGACACGAATTAAGTTTTGGAACAAATCGTCACGCAAGGAAAAAGCGTTATGTCTCCTCATTGCCACGTCTCGCTCACTGACTATGTCATTGTATTATACCCGATTGTGTGTATGTGCGATGAACTTCGTTCCTTCGACCCTCGTCTGCACACGTTTTACACTAACATCACACCTGTAATCCCCGAAGGGGTAGGCAGAAGCGTACCTAACGTACACCCATATTTCGCCAGTTACGGTTTGAGTCGTTTTTTGAAGTAAAAATTTCTTCAGCCGTTATGTTCGCGTCACCAACATGCTAATGAGACGTCTTGAGTCACACTGACAGTTGCTCCAAAGATTTAAGTTTTCACTTCTATCGATGGCCAAACCCAGAATAACACATGACGGATTGTAAATAAGTAAAGTTGTTATATATACCATTGAAAGTAAGGTTGTAAGCCTTGTCCCCGGCGAGTCCCGGCAGCACGGCGCGGTCGCACGAGCGGGACACGCCCGACAGCGCCAGGTGCTGCACTGGCACGCCAGAGTCTGGAACATTACACAACGTATTACTACCACGGCTACATTCCAGGTCTTCATCACACATTAAAATAGGACCACCTAGACAAAAAAGTCATCCAAACAAAAAATAACCTTCCAAAAGTCAAAATGATGATGACTAATAATATTATGTGATGACAAAACTAAGCATATACCGCGAAATGAGGATAGTGGTGTGAGACTCTACAAAGTTTATACAGGGAAGGAGAGAGATATAAAAAGTTCGACCATTGCGAGACCACTAATACATATGAACAGACCAATTAAGAATCACTCTTTTTTGAAGTCGGTTAAAAACAGATAAGATGCAATAATTTCAGCCCGTAACTCACTTAACACCCGGTTGCTGGAACTAAAATCAACGATTTGTCACAACGAACTCGTGTCAATTGATCTGTTATCTAACCACACCAGTTGACAAGCGTTTGATAAATTGTTAATTTTTGTGTCCATTTTCGTTGCGGCTGTGATGTGCGTTTACCTTTATACTGCACAAAAGTAGACGTAACTTTATATCATCATCATCCTCCTGCCCTTATCCCGTATTTTTTGGGGTCGGCGCAGCATATCTTCTTCCATACATCTCTATTGTCACCTCCTTTCAATCCATATCATCTTTCACACAATCCATCCATCGTTTCTTTGGTCTCCCTCTACTCTTGTAACCCTCCACATTCATGCTCGAAACTTTCCTCACAACATGGTCCTCATTATATGCATGTAGGTTAATACTGACCGTTCCTGGAGTACGAGGAGTATATGAAGCACATCGCGTGCGGCCTGGAGGCAGGTCGCACGGGCCCGGCCACCACCAGGCCCAGGGTACCGTCGGTCCAGCTGCCGTAGCACGTGTACACTGGAAACATAGGACCATATTATTGTATAAAATGCACGGGTTACTTTAAAAAAATTCCTAATAAATAATAAATAATGCTGGACAACCAGATCCTGACTTGGTTGGACAACGGGACATCAACGAGAGTATAGGTACCCTTTCAAACCTAAAAAAGAATCGAACCCGTGACACGCAGCGCAGCAGTCAATCGCTCAGTAACTGAGCTAACCGTGCCGGCACAGACAAGAAGACTTGCATAACGACTGCAACGACACTGTCCAGCTTCTAAATATGCAGAACCTTGGTCAAGTGGGCGGAGGTATAGAGCCAGCGAAAGAATCGCGTTTGTAGCGATTGTACAGATGGAGCCTTTTTGGCCTCACACAGGTCCTTTTATTATTTTTTGTCCGTTTAGTTTTAGTTTTTGGTGTTTATATTTTTTGTGAGTCTCATCTGCCTGCATCTCATTTCCCAACTATGTTGGGGTCGGCTTCCAGTCTAACTGGATGCAGCTGAATACCAGTATTTCACATGGAGCGACTGCCTATCTGACTTCCACAACCCAGTTACTGGACAACACGAAACCCCTTAGTAAGAGTGGTTTTCGGACTTTCAGGCTTCTGAATACCCATAACGACTGTCAAAGATATACAAATGACAGCCGGGACCAACGGCTTAACGTGCTTTCGAGGCACTTTTGTGAGTTTCCCACATAATTATTTTTCTTTCTTTCTTTTCGCTGCAAAACGTCGCCATTGACGACCTCCATATGAGTTGGTATGATTATATAATGGAGGTGTACCTGTGGTGGTGCAAGCGGACTGGAACTCGATAGTGTCCTGAGAGGCGCCGCATCCGATGCTAGCGCTGTCGTACTGGCCCATCACGCACTCCACCGGCTTCTCTGCTACATCCTCGCCAGTTGACTCGTCTGGAAGCAAAGTAAAGTCATATTAGGAAAGGGCATTCATTTGGGAAGAGTACCACTCTATACCCAATCACTGTAACCGTCCTGAAAGCAAGAACCAACAGAAAAGCGTTGCGGGAATGAAGCTTGAAGAAAGAGTCCCGGAGAAACGATTCAAGAGTAACTGTTTTGTATCCCGCAAAGAAATTAATCAGAAAAGAAATCGCAAAGAAGTTAAGAGGATCACTGTGGATCACGTCGGGCCACGTCACCTGAAAAGCTTTACATTAAATCGTCAAGCTACTACTGAGAAATTCAAGATAGAAACACCCAATAAGACTGACCGCCCCGGTAATTGGACCTATGGCTTCATGCTCGGCAGATGCGCTTTTTTTTGTTTTGGATCAAGCCTGCCACACTATCCCCAAACCACTGCAACTCCTGAAAACCAGAATCAACAGTGGCGACCAACCGAAAAGCGTCGAGCCGACGAGTCCCGGAGAAAGGATTCAACTGTCTTGGATTCCGCAACGAAATTAATCAGAAAAGAACAGCGGAGGAGTTACAAAAATACATCATTTCCATTTCCCTTCATATCAAGCAGGAGACAGAACAGAGCTAGGCCAATAGGCACAAAGGGTCGTTTCCAACTGGGTCAGGCCCAGTTGCCGAGCACCACGGTCTAAATTAACACTGATATTAATGGGTCCTAAATGATGAGCTGTTACATTTGATTCCAATAGTAGGTATGGCAAAAACACTTGAACGCACGGAAATTTGATCGAGTTTCTACAAGGTCCGTATAGTAAACCACTCCGGATGCAACATGCACACTATCTAACATTATATTGCGATCATTCTGCCAAAGAGTAGATGCGCTTGCGACAGCTAGACCGACAAGGCATTTAGTAATATTGCTAAGAAAAGGTTTATATTACCTATAGCAAGTTGCTGTCGTCTCCGGCGCCGGTCGGCGAGCGAGTCCAGCACTGTGTAGCGGCCCAGCATGGGGCACCGCACCGGGTACAGAGCTGTGGCTGCAAGTGTTAATAAATACATGAAAACAATGTTACAATTGGAATAGTAACAGGATGTTTACGAGAAGAACTTAAAATAAATCTGCTAAAGTTATTAGTTAACGTTTATGAGGTACAATATTAAATTCGTCGACGTCATCTTGTTTTGTTTTTGACCCCATAATCGTTATAAACGACCTCTGAAACCATGAAAATGACGCCCATGATGAAAAGTTCTCAAATTTGGTGGGCGCCATCTTGGATTTCGATTTTGACCCCATAATAATTATTAGCGACACCGGTAAACACGAGAACATCACCCATGATGAAAATTTTGCAAATTTCATCGGCGCCATCTTGGATTTCGCATTTTGATTCCATAATCGTTATAAGCGAAACTGAAAACCAAGGAAATGACACCCATGATTGATTGATGATTATCGGTCGGCCTGTTGGCAGCTCATACAGCGCACTTTCACAACGATTGCTGTGACGGCACAAGGTGCGTCGTCAGATAATTGACATCAAAAACAGCTGTAAGTGCAATGACCTCCGAAAACATCACGTTTCTTGTATTCATTTTAAATTGAATTTTTGTCGTTATAGTGGCAATGAAAATACATACTCTATTCAAAAATGAGCTGTATGGTGACAGACGGAGCAGGGTCCGTACTTACTGACGAGCGTGACGTGCGGCGCGTAGAGGCCGGGCGCGCAGGCGTGGTGCGGCGCGGCGTGCAGCGCGGCGCCCAGCTGCAGCTCCAGCAGCGCGCCCGCGCGCCGCGCCAGGCGCACGCACACGTGGCCCGACTCGCTGCAACCACACCCATGCACATACACATACACACTGCTACGTCACGTCTGCACGACGCGGGACTCTACCTATACTGCGCCCCCATTTCGCAAGTTATGTTTAAGTCACATGTAATAGGTTGCGGGCAATACTTGTGACTTATAGGTAAAGACAAATGTAATAAGCGGCTAGTCTATTGCCATCATTACTTTCTAAGTTTATCTTGGACATTACTGACAACGGTGAAGGAAAACATCGTGAAAAAACCTGGACTTATATGATTAATATAAGTCTGACATCGCCAACCCGTCTTGAGCAAGCGTGGTGATTAATGCTCGTGCCTTCTCTGTGTGAGGCTGGTACTTTACTATACTATTGCCAACAGCCACGCACGAATTCAGATACCGAGCTTCTACTGAGAATGTTGAGATGGAAAAGCGCAATAATACTTTGTCCGACCTGGGAATCGAACCCAATACCTCATCTTAAGTAGTAGTGCTTGCAACCACTAGACCAAATGGGGAACAATGGACAGTCACTAGGTTTTTTTTTGTGAAAACACTAGGATTTTTGTAAAATAACGGATTGTTGGAAGTAGACAGATTTTCGTAATGAACACCCACTTGGTCTAACCACACTTTAGCCAACTTTTAGGCTAATCTACAGTTTGTAACAATTTATACTATCATTTCATTTCGAATACTATTTTATTTTCTTGAAATTTTAAGTTTCGTGACTCGCTATAAAAGAAGATAAAGATTATTTATGTATTATGAAGATATGTTATTCTAGCTAATGTCAGACACGCATTGCTGTGTCTCAACCAGAAACCCACCCTTCTATTGCGCTTATCAAACTTGACAGTGTATAAAAGTGTATAATATTTAAATCTCAACGGATTTATAATAAAATGAATGGGAATATATCTCCTTCTTAGCGTTTGGATGTCAATTCAACTACATACTGTATTTATATTGTTACCTAGAACTTGTTTAATTTGATTTTATAAGTTAATTTAGAATTTCTACACAGGCAACAGCAGTGTATGAGAAACTGTTTAATATTAAGATCTTTTTGTACACACATTTCTTTTGACATAAAGTTGCAAAACTATCAAAGAAATTCGACACATTGGGGTAGCTTGATGTGCTGACCTCTGTATCATATACTCAAAAATAGTACTTTTAAAAATAATAATAGCCTAGAGCACTCAGGAATAATGTAGCTTTCTAACAGTGAAAACATTTTTAGAATTGGATCATTAGTTCCGGAGATTACCCCCTATATACAAACTCACAAACAAATTTTAACTTTATAAGATTATTATAGTAGATACAGCACGGTTAGCGCAGTGGCTGAGAGATCTACTTCTGCGCCGCGTGTCGTGGGTTCGATTCCCGCACGGAACAAATATTGCCTATGGCCTACTGACAGGTAGTTGTTCCAGGGTTGTTTGTGTATGTGACTTTCAATGTTTGTAAACGCACCCACGACACAGGAGAAATTCCAAGTGTGGGGAAAAGTTTAAATTAAAAGAGATAGATAAAGCCATGTTTGAAGTTTGAACTCACCATCCCCTAGTGAGATGCGCGACCAGCTTGACCAGTTTGTTGTCCTTGTGCTCCAGTATAGAGTGGCACACGAGCCGCTTCTCCTCGAACGAGCCATCCTCGTTCATTATCTGGAAATTGATAGAAAACCACATTATTATTTAAGTTCTACACCTCTGCCTCTGGCGCCTCTGGCGTAACTTTAAGTTGTTTCTATTAAAAAAAAAACACAAAAAAACAAAGAAAGAAGACAAATATTAACCAGATTGAGACTACTTCATGGGTCTAGAGTGTGTGAGGTCCTGGGTTTGACCCTGGGGTCGGAAATCACGCCTGTATTTCCGAAGAGTTGAGCATAAGTATGCATAAGTGTACCTACAGGCCACGCACATTTCACCAGTTATGGTTTTAATTCTCATGTAATAGGGGGTGAGCCTATTGCCATCAACCGTGCACACATTCAGGCTCCGAGCTGCGACTGAGAAATTCCTAATGAAAAATCCCAATAAGACATTGCTCGACCTGGGAATCAAACCCAGGACCTCATGCTTAGCAGTCGCGTTTACGACCACTAGACCAACGAAGCAGCAGATTTTTTTTTACGTAAGGTATTTGTGTGGCTCCCCTGGAGACCTGGCAACTAGAGCGTCTAAACCCTAGGGCCGCTGTTAAAACCAGTTACCTTGAGCGTGGCGTTCTTGGTGGTGAAGTGGTACTGGTGCGTGTGGTCCAGGCTGAACCACTTGTGGTGTTCCACCACCCAGCTCGGGAAGTGGCAGCGATTGTGCTCGTCGTCAACTGGAAATATTGTAACAATATATTTAACATAGGTATTTATTTTAACATTATAATTTCCCATGAATCATTACAAAATTTGTGATTGTTACTTCGATGTGTAATGAGCCTGTAACGACTCTGTTTCCACCTTTATAATAGGTTAAAATTAAATTTGGACGGGTTTGGATGTTTGGATAAAAATGTCCCAAGCTATAATTATACTATATGGGACCACCGAGTGTGGCAAAAGTAAGGGGAAGCCTGTATCCAGCAATGTGTGATTATGGTCTGAAATGATGATGATGATGTTGATGATATTGGGAAGAACGAGACGGGATTGCAATAAGCGATTTAACATTTGAGATGTCCAGCTTATTTAAGTAGTACCTATTATTTTTTAAAGGCTTGAATGCCCTAACTACCGGTAGCTTGTCCCCTGTTCCCGCCATCAGCGTATTACTACTTTTTATATACTCAATAGTTTTGTTTATTTTATTGAACATGTATTTTATAAAGTAGAATAAAATGCTTTATAATGCTTGCGTTATCAAGACAAACACTGATTTTAATGCAAAATATGGGATTAGTGAACAATTACTTCAACAAATTATAATTAGGATAAAAAGCAATAGACCATATTAGTTTCCACCTGCCTAAGCACTTAAAAAAAAAACAGGGAAAATTATGCAGATGAGAACAATCCATATTTTTATAAGTAGAAATGGCATCGAAACCCCTTAAAACTATATTAATGACACCCAAGACGTATAGAGAAGTTTACTTACGTAGTCTTGATAACCTTACAGCCATTTTAAACCTTGTTTCTAACTTAACTTCTTAAAACATATTGATTAATATTAATTCATACAGATATTCATATTAATTCATACAGAATGAATATTAATACAGAATGAATTAATATGAGATTTGGCATAGTTAAAGTTTATACGCAGAAAAAGTGCAGGAAGATAAAACAGTCAAATTTCGACTACTGAGCGATTAGTAATTTATACTCTGTGATCAATTTTATTGCGCATATTCAGATACTGCAATTTTTTTATAATTTTGTATTTAAATAGAAAACGAATTTAAGCTTCCTGCAGGCTAGGCCTTACCTAGAGCAGAAAGTCGTTGGAAATTGTGAATTTTCGAAGAAAAGCCAAAATATTTTAATAGTCGGTAACCTTTTTATAATCAAATTAATCTCATCCTGATAATTAACTCTGTTTTAAATCACTGACAGGACTTAAACCCGTGACCTGTACCGAATGAGTGCTGTCGCGTATGAATTCTTGAATTGTAAGCTTTACTTGAGGATCTTACTCGACAGTGGCGCCAACTCATTATATTATTGCTACTTGGCAGACAATGGTGTCAGTCACAGTAGGGCACAGCAGAACTTCCATAATAGGTAGAACTATTAAACATCAAATTAAACTTATTCATACCACGGCCTACTTGCAGATCTTTTGTCCTTCTCTATCACGCCCAACTAAAGGTTGTGTGTAAGAGATAGCTTATAGCGATAAGGCTGTTCATTGTAACACCCTATGTAGCTCTTAAAGTTAGTATTTTAAAAGTTTTAACAGTAAACAATAAGGGCTATTTTTATTCTATTAAAATAACAAAGCATAAATAATCATAACATCATAGTAAATACAAAATTTATTTCCCATCACCATAACGGTTTAAGACACAAATAAGCATAAAAGCAAGGAAAAACACATTTATTAGGCAAGTACAAATAAACTCTAAACATAACATATAAGAAAGAAATAAGAAAAATAAAAAAGAGAGTCCCCATTCAACCCTTAATAAAAAAGAAAACCTCTACAAATAATCTCTTCATCATCATCATCATTATCATCTGCCTAGCCTTTTCCCAACTATGTTGGTCTTCCAGTCTAACCCGTATTTTAAATGAATAAACATAAAATACAAGAGAAAAAATAAACATGACTACTCAACTAATAAAAATCTAATCCATCATCATCATCCTCCTCCTTTTATCCCAATTGATTTGGGGTCGGCGCAGCATGTCTTTATCTTCCATACATCTCTATTTGCCGTCATCTCAAAATGCACCTCTTTCATAGCCACATCATCTTTCACACAATCCATTCATCGTTTTTTTTGGTAACCTTCCACATTCATACTCAAAACATTCCTCACAACATGATCCTCATTGCTTTGCTTCACACTCCCATACCGTGACAACCGATTTCCACAAAACTTCTCGGTCACAGGCGTCACTTTCAGACTTCCTCTTACATACTCATTTCTCATCCTATCCATTCACGTAACACCACAAACCAAACCGTTAATGGTTCAGAAATTACCATCACGCGCTCAGTGTGGTGATCAGTGCTCGTGCCTTCTCTTTTTGACCTACCCATTAGATTAAACATTCCAGAATACAATTTTCCAGGCGCCACTTTCACAAGCAGGCCTAAACACTGTTGTTATTACTTTTATAAAAAATCGGTTGTCTGTAAAGTCGGTTTACTGACGATAGTTGAACGTGACAACGTCATAAGAAAATACTGATGGAATGGTTGCATTTTTCAAAAGAAAATTTTAATTTTATTTGTTTGATAGACATTTTGTATGATGTATTATTGTATAGCAGCTGTCCATGTGGATGCATCGCTCACTCAAGTAGGAGAGAGACAGATGTCGAACGCTGCCGAACGCGGAGGCCGATTGTGCCTTTTAGTCGCTCGTTCCGCGCTCTCGCTTGCACTTCAAGCCTTAAATGGAACGCCTCAGAGCGAGGTAACGCCGCATGCGTCATGTTTTTTCGTGCGTGCAGCCAGCTTCATCGAATTATAAGACGTTGTCACGTCAAAAGAAAAGTTTATTTTAAGTACACTTAAACATAATAAAAGAAAGAAAGAAACAAACTAACTACCCCCTAATAATAAACCTCATAGCTTGTACAAGTGTAGTCATCATACGTACTGTTTGTAAGCTTCATGGTGCGACTGCCGTCCACCGGTGACGTCAGACCGTTGCACGTGGCGTCACCTGACTGTGCAATGTTGTACGTCACCGACTTGTCGGCGTGCTGGCCTTTGTACACGAAGCATCTGGAATTATTGAGAAAAGCGGCGATGAGTTTGGTCATAAGGTCTGTATCCAAGAGACAATGGTAGCGCAACCACCAGCTCGGTTGAGCTGTCAAAAATTGTATGGTTGGTAGCGCAACCAATCGGATACCAGGTGAGGTACCCTCCATAGAGCTGCATATATTTAGTTGGCAGCGCGACTGGTCGTTGCTGGGGAGTTTGTTTGTTGCTGGAGAGTTTGTTCCGCCACTTCTTCCCAGCAAAAACACTAGGAAGTGGTGAAGGGTGGACGATTTAGGGGACTGTCTTATGTAAACGTTTTTTTTTAATTTCAAAAAGTGCTGATTCTCAGCCTAATTTGAATAAATGAATTTTGATTGTGGTCTCGCAGCCACTGGTGTCCTCGTTGGCTTAAGAGCTATTAAAAACACCATAATAGTTGTCAAATGACTAAAAATGGCCGTGAAATTAATAGTATAATAAAATAAGTTTATCGTCAAAAAATACCTTTAGGCCTTTGCTTTAAGGCCTATATCTCACTGTGTGGTTCCTTCTTCAATAGACCACCTCAGACACTAATCTGCTTTGTCCTCACATGACCTTACCAAGATAATGTCTGGACTTCAAAAAGACTGACCTTTGAGTTTGTGTCGGTGTTTCTTCTCAGAGAGTCAGGTAAGAAAACACCGACCTAATTTAATTCTAATTTATTCCACATATGTTTTTTTTTTAATAATATTTACAGAAATAAATATCATTTCACAATACTAGGACACCATGATTGTGCCAACCAATCAGACTCCAGGTAAGACAGCCATCGTCAGACCTGTATCTCACTTAGACACCATGGTGGAGCAACCATGGTCGTGCTGCTAAAACTGTATAGTTAGTTGCGCATCCAAGCGGAACCTGGTGAGGTACCCTCCATAGAGCTGAACACATTTAGTTGGTAGCTCGCCTGGTTGGGCAGCCATTATTTATTTATTTAATACTTTAAGCACACAAATGTACAGAGGCGGACTTAATGCCATAGGCAATTAGTGTTCTAGTTGGATAGGCTTAAGAGCTATTAAATACTTGGTCATCATGGAGGTTGTCAAATTACTAAAGCTATATATATACATAGTTCAGAGTTTATTCGATCAGCCACAGCGTCGAACCTAAATTGCTGTGCCAACACGAATTCTCAGTAATAACACTGCTTGGCAGAAGAAAAACTTCTTCTATCCATTGTTGACCCATCCAAGTGAGTATCATCATCTCATACCTGTACATATCTTCATCAGTGGAGATGGAGTTCCTCCTCTGCACTTGTGAGATGAGGCCCACGAGGTACCGCGTGGAGCCCTCTTTCCATGTCGCCAGGCAGATCAGCTCCTCAACTGGAAATGTACACAGAAACGCTTAAAACTTGTATCATAGTTATCATTTATCTACAAAAGGCAAAGTAGCTCTTATGACTTTATAATAAAGATTCAATTAGCTAAAAACGGCCATCAGCACTTCATGTTATTTAATCTGAGGATAATTATCAAGCTAAGACTAAATAAGTGTTTCGTACGAAAATGAACATTTAAAACGATTGATCACATTTGAATATTATTTTTGAAACAAACATTACGGGACTACCACGTTGGTCTCGTGGTCCAAAGCGCGACTGCTGAGCGTGAGGTCATGGGCTCGATTCCCAGGACGGGCCAATGTAATTGAGTTTTTCCAACAGGAGTTATGGAGGGAGCCTAGATTTGCGCCCGGTTGATGGCAATAGGCTGGCCCCCTATTACATGGGACTCAAACATAACTGGCGAAATGTTGATGTTACTTATAAAAGTGCACCTCTACCCAACCCTTCGTGGAATACAGGCGTGAGGTTATATTATAAACATGATTATTTTTCGTTCTTTTAAAAAAACGTTGCCCCACACTAGGAATTTCTCCTGTATCGTGGGTGCGTTTACATACATTGAAACTCACCAACAGCTAGACCCGGAACGACTACCTGTACGTCATACGAATAGGTATTTCTGTCGCACGGGAATCGAACCCAACGACACGCAGCGCAGAAGCTAATCGCACCGCTAATCAGGTTCTCAATCGTATTTATTTCCTTAGCAACATAAAGCCTAAGTACGCCTGATGGAAGTTACTCGCCTATACCCTTTGCTCGAGCCAGCCCGCGTAGCTGAGCCAGTAGTTGTTTAAATTAGTCCCTAAATAATATATCTATTAAATCCGGTCCGTCCCTTGCTGTCCTCTCCTAGCGACGTCCTAAGCCGAGGCTCGTACCCCGCAGGGGGTGCCCTTAGCGATCGGTCGCTTAGTTTTTAAGTTTTTACACCGTGGCTGGAGGCCTTGATTTCTAATCAAGTCTCCACAGGAAACCACCACCAAAATGTCAATTCCAAAAAAATATAAGTATGATAATCCATATTTTCATATATTTTTTTGGAATTGGCATTTTGATAATCCATATTTTCATATATTTTTGACGGGCTGAATCTAATAGATATATTATTTAGGGACTAATTTCAACAATGGAACTTGGCGTAGCACTACAAACTGGAGTACCAGGGCCCAGCAGCTCTCTGTGTAGGAGAAGCCTATGTGGATTAAGACCGGCGGTAGTGGCATACCGTTGCTCTCAGTGCCCGGCACGTCAGGACAGGCCATGTAGCGCAGCAGCAGCCGAGAGTCGTCGGTGCAAGACTCCGCGCGCGACGGAGGGTTGACGCAGTCGCCGGACCCACTGAAAACATAAAGTTATATTGGACTCTTCGCCCACGACTTCGTCACCGTGAAATCCGCAGCCATCCCTTCGAATTTTAATATCGCTTCACCCCCTTTTATTGATAATTATGAAAATAAAAAATAGTATATTGGTGAACATTTTTTTGAAATCGGTTAAGTAGTTTTGAGATTTTGCATTACAAACAAACATTCAATCAATGGAATCTTTCGTCTTTGTCCCCATGGAATTTGACAAGTATTAATGGGTTTTAATTTTTTAAATAAAAGTAGCTCAAGTTATTCCTTAACTCATCAGCTATCTGGTAGTGAAAACCGGTTAAGCCGTTTCAGAGATTACCCCAAACAAACAGACAAAATAATTCAAATTTGTTTTTTTTTGGTAGTTCTGGTTAAACGTTGATATGCATTAAGTAAAATGGTATTATTTTGACATTACAAACAGATATTTCAGTTTTATTCAATTGTAAAGATATAAGATAGAAGGGACACGTGGTGCGAAGGGATGAGGATCATTTTGTGAGGAAAGTTTTTAGTATGAATGTAGAGGGTTACAAGAGTAGAGGGAGACCTAGGAAACGATGGATGGATTGTGTGAAAGATGATATAGCTAAGAAGGAGGTGACTTCTGAGATGACGGCATATAGACATGTATGGAAGAAGAAGACATGCTGCGCCGACCCCAAATAAATTGGGATAAGGACAAGAGGATGATGATTAGTTGAAACTTACCGGCTGTACGTGAATGTGAACGGCGTTGGGTGGAACGGGCACGGCTCAGGCAGGGGCCGGGGCTCCTTTCTGAACATGGAGTACAGGGCCGCATCGCCAGTTATTGACTCGCACATCGTGGATAGTGAGTCTCTCTGGCCGCAATATGCTGTGGAAGTAACATAATTAATGCTGAGATGCCTTTTTGACCTCACACAGGTCCAATTATTGAGGATCAAAAGTGATGTGAGTGTAACAAGTGTTATTTCATTGAAATACTGCCTTCCTACCCAATAGGGATGTGTCCTAGGTAAAAATATATTAAGTCTATTTAGTCCGTCAGTTAGATTACCATAAAATATTGGACACGTATTTGCTTACTTAATTCAACAAAAAGTGACAATGATATAGCACATCTAAGTTCAGGAGCAGGGGCTTGTGACGTCACGCCGTGCTACACTTTTAACGAAAATTTTAGCACGGCGTGGCGTCACGCGAAATTTCAACGCACTATTTCGTCGTCATTTTTGGTTTACGTGACAAAAGAAAAAATACATGTCCAGTATTTTTGAGTAATCCAGCTTTCGGACTAAACAGAATTTTCAAGGACACTACCCTATTATCCACGCCTACCTGAACATGGAGAACACATTGATTGCAACTCGATTCACTTTAAATATTTAAAAATAAAACTAAGATACTCACTTTCTTTATATTGTAACACATATTTGTGCTTTTCATGTATAACCAGACACCTGTAGCAGTCTTCATTCCTGAAACATTAGAAAAATATATGTGTGAGTATAACGCAAATATCATTTAGGCGGAATTAGAATTTGTTTAGAAGACCAAGGTCCTGTTAATCGCGAGTCCTACGGGTATGATATAAGGTCGTGTTTTGTTTGAATGACGTGCAGTCTCTCTTTGTTATAAATACTGCTGTGTCTATCGCATTATATTGTACACTATTCTTATATCATATTGCTTGTATTATTAGGAAAAACAGTGTAACATTATTGAAGATAGGCCAATAAATACGGCCGCTCCAGTGGAATGAAGTCGTTTCTCCAGAGTACCTTACCCCATAGTACTTAGTTCAAGTTTCGGGCTTACCATCAACTTCATCGTAGCCTTTGCCTAACTAAGTTGGGGTCGGTTTCCAGTCTAACAATGCATCTGAATACTATAACTTCTACATGAAGGGACTGCCTATCTGACTTCTAGAAACACAATTAAAGCCTTTTGTAAGACTGGTTGAGACCCTCGGGCTTCTGACAACGTAACTATTGTCTCGCACACCCACTACCGCCCTGCATGGTGGTGTACGCCTCAGATCTGCGGTAACCATAGCAACTAGTCAACAAACCCGTTGTAGACTAGGAGCTTGTCCATGGCATTGTACATATGCAACAGACAAGTGCAATACAGTATGAAACGAGTCGAGAAAACTGACCAGATACACAAGGTGACGTATTAGTCAATGAGACCTATTAGGGATAGCTGAGGAGCTCCTGGCTAAATATAAACAGCCACACGGATTGATCGAAGGTTTAGCTCAGCTTGCCGAGGTCAGTCTGGATGGGTGACCGTTCGTAACATATCGAGACTCCTCGTGCTTCGGAAAGCATGCTAAGCCGTTGGTCCCGGTTGTCATTTGTAGATCTTTGAGAGTCGTTACGGGTAGTCAGAAACCCGAAAGTCTGACAACTAGTCCAAGGGGAATCGTGTTGCCCAGTAACTGGGTTGTGGAGGTCAGATAGACAGTCGCTCCATGTAAAACACTGGAATTCAGCTGTATCCGGTTAGACTGGAAGCCGACCCCAACATAGTTGGGAAAAGGCTAGGCAGATGATGACCTATTAGGGATAGCGACGAAATAGCGAATGTATCTCCGTGTACTCTCCCTTCCTCTCCATAGTAGTGTTCGCCTCAGATCTGCGGTAACGATACCAGTCAACAAACCTGTCATAAACCAGGAACTTGTCGTTGGCATCTGTCTCCGCGCACTCCCCCTTGCCCTGCATGGTGGTGGAGTTGATGTAGATGAGGCCAGGGATGCCCGACTGGAACCAGCCACCGGTCCAGCCCTCTGGGAAGTTGCAGCCGCCGCCTGAAAAGAAAGAGAAAGATATTTATGAGACTGTGTTTATAATAAATGTCGTGATGTAGCATTTTTGCCTGTTTGTATCTTTGTGAAGTCATTTGATTGGCAAGCTCGACTTTAAATGGCCATTCGAATTAAAATACGTCTACGATTCCTGAAGGAGATAGGTAGAGGCGAATTTCGGTTTAAATTCGGAACAAAGCTTGAACATGGCCCAAAGGAGACCACGATATTCTATATTTAATGTGGTTTCTCTCAAAAAATCGCGGGTAGGTAATAAAAATTTGGAAAATCCAAAAATGCACGCCTCATAATCTCATTTTTCACTTTTTTATATTTTTTTTAGTTGTAATTAAACGACAACGAATTACACAGAGATTTTCAATAGCAAACAGCGCGCTGCGATTATGAACCTTTAAAAAAAGAATACTTCGATACATTAATTTTTACGTTCGTGAGAGTGCCAGATCCATACGGACAGACATCCGGACGTCCTCGACCATTTTTGTATTTTTTTTTCTACTCTAAACAAAATAATTGTTTAAAAAATATGAAATATGTTTAAACGAATGTTTTGTCTTGATATATGTATGATAATATTATCCTATAAGTGCATTGTGAGAAAAATACGGTCATTTTTAGTTTCGAAAAGTCCTTGACTTTCATATATCGGGAGTAGAGCATCACCTCAACGCTTCGCTTATGAGGCGTGCAATAGCTGATACGATCCATTAAGTAGGAACTTAAGGGAGCGCACACAGTTCGGAACCGAACGTATTTGTTTTTAAACAGTTTTTAAAGTAAATCATCGCGGATTCAGAACGAGACGCCGCGCCGTTCAAATATCGAAGTGATGTTTAAAGAATACGCCAGAAGCGAAGTTAATAGTCATTCGATTTTGTTCTTAAAGATATAGCAATCTATAGCTAGTTGTAACACCTTAACTGCCAAACAGCGAGACACAATAGAAAATGTATTGTTTGTCGGTCATTTGGCGTTCAACGTGTTAAATAAACTTTATTCTCGATAGAAACATGTCACTTAGGTACCTGAGAACACTACCTACTAACCAGAATTAAATGACAAAAAGCTCGAGATGACAAAACATCATTACATACATACTAACGTAAACTAACGTCTTTTTCCCATGGGAATGGAAGGTAGAAACTATAGAACGCCACCTGCTACGATCTCTACATACTTTTGCTTTATTTATATTTTTTGCGTTCATACATATGGTCATACACGGACGCCATCATTATAGAAAAGCATGAAACATGAATATTCCATAAAAATTGACATGGGTCAACAATAACTTCATCGGAAATGAGAAAGTTAAAAAAACTCGTATTAGGCCCTAAGAAGACCCTCTCTCTCACACTCACTCTTGTGCAACAACTATAAATATATAAAACGCCATCTTTAGATTCGTCAACGGTCGTACAGCCACACAGCTAGATCAGTAATCGTTTTTAAATCGGCCTTACGGAGACCCCTCAACAACCTAGAGTACTCACTAGAGCATAACAAACCGTCATCAACCCTCACTAACCCTAATAGGCAAAAACCCACCCCATTTTTACTATTATTATTACGTCACGACGACGGCAATTAAAACTACCCTCGATAATAGTATGCCAAGGGCTAAAACAAAGCTTCTAGCCACAATAGGTCTTAGCCTAGCATTCACAGCTAGGCTAGCTCCCAATAGGTTTTGTTCTTTATTTTTGTAAAGCCTAATTTACAGCTGTGAAGAATTCAATGGATTGTGGTTTGGTCTAAGTTTAAAGGTACCAGCGTTTCTGTTTAAATAATTTGTGGATTTATATTTACACTGGTCTTTAAATTAATAATCTTTCTAAATTGTAGAAAACATTGACAATGGGGTAAAGGAAAATGTCGTTGGGAAAACTACGGAGTAATTGTATCTGTAAAGCACTTACAATGCTTTTTATTATAACCATTCAGCAAAATTTGTTGCGTTGTTTACGTTGTCGAGCAGCCAATTTTTTAGAAAATCCTTAGGATTGTGATAGAAAGTGTGTTTAGCAATATTGGTGCAGGATATATACGAAACTGAAACCACCAACACGCAGTGAGCAATCGTAGTAATGCTTTCTCGTTCCTTCTCTGTATGGTAAAAATCTTTAAGCCTGCATGCAGTGAGATAACTTTTACAGCTATTGCAGCATAACCATTAGACAGAGAAATTACTGGCGATCTCCTCATAATATTTAATATTAACTGGGTTGTGGAGGTCAGATAGGCAGTAGCTCCATGTAAAATACTGGTATTCAGCTGCATACGGTTAGACTGGAAGCCGACCCCAACATAGTTGGGAAAAGGCTCGACAGGTGATGAATCTCGTGAACGACTATACCTTCAGAGGTCTTTACCCAGCAGTGGAACAGTAACAGGCTGGTTTTTACCTACTGTCTTACTATTACCGCATAAGACTTTTGACTCTTCTGGCGTAACGTGGGTATAGTAACGACCACAAGTCAATGCTAAAATACTATTAGTATTAGCTGACACGTGTTCTTTAAAAAAAATAAGGCGTGATTTTACACTAAGTCAAACAAACTGTGTTTATCGCTAAAACCGCTAGTCCCTCCTGCCTCACACCACAGCTCGCGGTGCCAATGTATAAAACATTCGCCGCCATTGTCCTGCCCTTTGTTTTACACGCCACGGTTTGAATCCAGGTGTTCCGTGTGATGACGGATGCTAGGATTTTAGGGTTCCGCACGTTTTTTTGTTAAGTGAGGACAATTAGTGTGTTGTATGTATTGCATTGAGTTATTACATATCATAATTATGAAGATAAATAAATAAACTATAGTCAAAAGGAAAAACAGATTTACAATCCTCTTCGACTTCAACTTACTAGCAATAGGGTAGTATCCTTAAAAATTCTGATTAGTCCGAAAGTTGGATTACTCAAAATACGTATTTTTTCTTTTTTCACGTAAACCAAAAAATTACGAAGATATAGTACGTTAAAATTACGCGTGACGTCTCGCCGTGCTACACTTTGAGCGTAAACGTGACGTCGCAAGCCCCTTCTCCTGAACTTTGATGTGCTATATCATTGTCACTTTTTATTGATTTGAGTAACCAAAAAATACGTGTCCAATATTTATTGGTAACCTAACTGACGGACCAAATAGACTAAATATAACCGTAACGCCCGCCCTTCACCACTTCTTAATTTTTGAACTCGGAAGAAGAAGTGGAGCAACTAACTTCCTACTCGCGCATCTGTTTGATAATGGATGCTACAGTTTCGTTCAACAAAACTCTAGAGACCAACGTTTTAGACCTACGTATATTGCATATGCTTATCAAGTTTCATATGAATCTGCTCACTCATTTTAAGACTTAAAAGCTTCTACGGAATAAGAGAAAACACGTATATTAATCACCACACTTGCTCGATTGACACGACGTTGGTGATTTCACACGATAATTATAAGTCGAGGTTGTCTCCGATGTTAGTGATGTCTAAGATACACTTAGAAAGAACAGACGCCAGAACATCAAGCCATCCCAAACTGTCAAATCTTCCCAATTGAACATGAACCTTATTTTTATGTTATAAAGTTAAAAACTATCAAAGAAATTTAACTGATTAGGGTAGCTTGATTTGCTGGCCCCCGTGCATATGAATTGTAAAAATCCCATTTGTAAACGTTGGTTTACGCTATTAAATACAATTAAATAATAAATGTACGGAACCCTGCTCAAACCGAGTACAATATTGAAGAAAAAAACTCGTTCAGTTATTAAAAATGAATTTATTCTTCAGAACTGCATCCTGCCATTGTCACCACAACAATATTGCACTGCAATTCTGATACAGTACCAACTCATAATAATTGTCGTCAAATAATCGTTTTTTAATTTTAAATTCATTATTATATCCCGCGTATTGACGGGCTCGTGACTTAGTATTCAGCACAATTCAGCTTTTGTCCATAGAAAACACCAGTTTTGTATGATATGCCTACGCGTCCTTACACCTGAACGGATGTGTACGCGTCTCCATACAAAATAGTTGTTTTCTGATTATTATTTTATTTTTATTGGTTGTCTTTATAGCGGCCATGGAAATACCAACTCTGTGAATAATTTAAAGAAAGAAAGAAAAAACATTTATTCATTCAAAAACATTATTTGGTGAATGGTGACGTTACAGAGTAGATATATTATAATTATGTTTCTTGAGTTTTGCTTTAAATTTATTTATACTATCACACTTCTTTAAATCTTCAGGTAAGTCATTAAATATTTGTACTCCTTCCACCAATATTGTTTTTTTTTTGCCGTAATTAGTCCGTGCACGTACAGTCATTAATTGAAACTTGTTTTTGCTTCGTATGTTGTATGTTTTTTTTGTACATAGTTGTAAGTTTGATTGAACGGAATTTGTGGTGATTTTTCTAATGAGAATGCAGGTGTAATATATATATATATAATTATATAGTTGTGTGAGATTTAGTAGATTAGTTCTTTTGTATATTTTTTTTGTTGGATATAGATAGTGATAATGAAATAATACTTTGATAATTTTGTTTTGTATTCTTTGTCGTGAGTTAAGGTTAGATTTATCGGCTGATCCCCATATTTCAATTAGGTATTCGAGGTTGGATTTTACCTTTTGCGTACGGAACCCTAAAAATGAACAACCATAGAAATACACAATAAAAAATCTACACAATAGTTTTTCAAACCTCTCGGAAGTTATATTGCCAACTAAATTGAATGGCCAGTTCGAAGTATTATATTTCAGTTTGTATTCGGTATAATATATAGTGTATTTTTTATATTATACTAGTTTTTGCCCGCGGCTTCGCTCGCATTGTGAAGTGGTTGGAAAGAGACAAAAAGTAGCCTATGTCACCCTCCATCCCTTCAACTATCTTCACTTAAAAAATCAAGTCAATTCGTCGCTCCGTTTTGCCGTGAAAGACGGACAAACAGACACACACACTTTCCTATTTATAATATTAGTATAGTATGGATATTGTATAGATTCAAGTTCTTCAAACCTATCAGATAGACGTGTTGCTGGGAGTTTGTTCCGCCATTTCTTCTTCCCAGCAAAAACACTAGGAAGTGGTGAAGGGTGGGCGTTTTGGGGGACTGCCTTATATAAATTTTGACGTTCTAAAAGTGCTGATCAGCCTATTTTGAATAACTGTATTTTTATTTGTATTTTTTTGTTTCTTATCCTCACGCATTATTTCACTAGTTAAACAAATGGTCTTAGAGTATTCTCAGTCATGATGATGATCCTCCTGCTCTTATACCAATTTGAATTCATCCATACATCTCTATTTGTCTTCATCTTAATAGTCCCCACCTTTTTAACCATATTATCTTTCACACAATCCATCCATAATCTTTGGTCTGTCTGTTCTCCTATTATAGCCTACTCTTGTATGTAAAACCATAGACGATTTAAAATATCATACGTGTTTATGTTGTTTCTATGAATGTTTGCCGTTCTCCGATAGATTTGGGTATATTGGCTTGATACATACATATATACATACATACGTAACCGAAGCAAAAGGAGTATATATAAGGATCGTAGTTGGTGGCGTTCTGTGTTGTCCTGATTGGAGGCCTTAATATTTATTTAAAATTAAGTCCCCACAGGAAAGTTCGGTTAAGCAGTAAATAACCCCGAGAAAACCATAACAAAAAAAGGCGTTCTATAGTTTCTGCCTACCCACATGGAAAAAAAGGCGTGAGATTGACTAGGTATCAATCAATTCTAAATGTTCGTTGAACAGTTCTTAACCAGATTTAACATAATTTTTTGGATAGACTTTTCACCAATATGTTTGGGTCCACTTCCAGTCAAACCAGAATGATGCAGCTGACCAGTACTCTATTTGGAGCGAAAACCACAAAGTTATAACCCAATGAAATAAACGTTAAACACCAACATTCCACATTAAATCTCAATAACTATCGACCCACCGAAAACAATTTATATTATCGCCCGATTGCGCCCTACCCTCACCGCAAAAATATTTTAATTTCTCTCTGGTATTCGGCAATTTATTATCAAATTAATTACGCTTCCCCCCACAAGATGGCGATGGAGATGAGGGCACTCGGCAGGTAAACAAATATATTCAATTATGAAATGGTGAACAATTAGTTTTGGAGATTGCACCCGCCAAAAACAATTTCGATGACGGACAGATACACAATTGAGTTATAAATGCTGTTGGCTATATAATATGTATATCTGTCTTTTATCTTTTGTCAGCCTGTTTAATTTTATTGCAAATTGTGAGCTTTTGACAGTTTTCAGTGAGGAATAAGTAATGTTTTGAGTTGAACAAAATGGTTTGTTTTTGCACAGACACGATGAATTTGAAATATATAGATCTTCGTGCACGCTAAAAGGCTAATAATATCAATTAGGTAGATAAGGACAGCGTGGTTTGTTGATAAAAAAGTAACCTATGTCCTTCCCCGGGGTGCAACCTATCTCTACCAAATTATATCGAAATCCGTTCAGTGGTTTAGGCGTGAAAAGGTAACAAACAAACTTACTTTCGTATTTATAATATTATAGTTAGGATTCAATTAAAAGCTTGATATTTAGAGAGTAAAATTCGTGTTAACGTTGATTGGCTGTTATTATTTTGTTCAACCAGTAACACAATAGAGATACGTTTGATGACACGCGGCGGGCGAAGGTTTGCCTGCGACGCAGGAGGATGCGGGTTCGATTCCCGCCTTGAGACAAATGTTTGTACGATCTACAAAAAAATGTTCTGAGTGTTCTGGGTATTTACTATGTATAATAAGAAATATCTATCTCTGAAATGTATTGTATTAATATGTCAGTCATCTAGTACACATAACACAAGCTCTGCTTAGTTTGGGGCTAGATGATGCTATGTGGATTGTCCAGCATTACTTATTTTATTTATTTATTCGATAGAAGGTCATCCGCTAAAAACATCACTTCGATATTCGAACGGTGTCTCGTTGTGAATGATAATTTAAAAACAAATAAAGATACAAACAAAGAGTATTTATTAGCACAGGCACGCATTTTTTAGGTCCAGTTTAGCAAAAATGCCTGAGAGTTGAAGTGCGACTTTTAATTCGATGCGGTAAGTTGACAGAACTTATGTCACACAAATCGTTGAAAATACCAATATGTTGGTGCACAAATAAGATAACCAGCGAGGTACTGTACTAAACTGTACTCGAATCTAATTTGTAGGTGATTTTATTTTTTGTTCATGTTTAGTGTCTTGGGTTATAATAACTTATAATAGATCCTATCAAATGACTGCATCGAAATAAAAGTCGTATTTTAGTGCCCGATTTTGTATTTATAATTGTGATAATGTTAGAATCCATACTGAACACGTTGAAAGCCAAATGACCGACAAACAATTAAGTTTCTATTGTGTCTCGTTGTTTGGCAGTTAATATTATAAATGGGAAAGAGTGTGTGTCTGTTTGTCCGTCTTTCACGGCAAAACGGAGCGACGAATTGACGTGATTTTTAAGTGGAGATATTTGAAGGGATGGAGAGTGACATAGGCTACTGTTTGTCTCTTTCTAACCCCCCACTTCCTAACGCGAGCCAAGCCGCGGGCAAAAGCTAGTAGGATTTTGTATTAATTATATATAATTAATACAAAATCGAGTTCACTATCGAATGAGGTTCAAAACAGAACACGACAACCATTGTAAGTCTCGAGACTTTCATTAAAATTAAGAATACCTAATTAATGTAATTACTAAGAACATTAATTTCCTATATTATCTAATAAAACGTGTACATATTTCATGATTTAATTACAGAGAGTCATAATCGAGTATGCATCGCCCGTCAAAGCTTTCTTAATCGCGTTTCCTACGTTACTGGGGCGGATGGTGCCACGCTAGAGTGGAGAAGTAAGCTAAATCAGACAGATATTGTATATCTGTGATGGGGGAAGGGTCGCCGTGGAAATAGGTGACTAGGAAATGTCATTGTTGTGTTTATATACTAGAAGTAACTATCTTTTACAATGGACTTAAACAAAACTCGCGAAATGTTGGTGTTACTATAGGTGCACCACTGCCCAGCCCTTTGGAAGTAAGTAACGAACTGACATAAAACGGGAAATCATAATTAATAGTGGTCTACTCGACGTCAAACGGTCGGCCACGGTTTCGGGCTCCTGACTACCCGTAACGCCTGTCAAAGATCTACAAATGACACCCGGTTATCATTTATAGATCTTTGCAGTCTTTCTGTCAGTCGTTAAGCCATTGGTCCCGGTTGTCATTTGTAGATCTTTGACAGTCGTTACGGGTAGTCAGAAATCTGAAAGCCTGACATCCAGTCTTACCAAGGGGTATCGTGTTGCCCAGTAACTGGGTTGTGGAGGTCAGATAGGCAGTCGCTCCGTGTAAAATACTGGTATTCAACTGCATCCGGTTAGACTGGTAGCCGACCCCAACATAGTTGGGAAAAGGCTAGGCAGATGATGATGTATGAAGGACAAAACTGTGCTAGTTATTAAATACGAAGATTCTCTTTTAGACAGTGTTTTCTCCGAGTTCCTGGAACACGAATATAATATTCCCCACTAACTTAATCCTACTTAAAACTTCGTACCAATTACGAAATTTCTTATGAAAATTCAACCAAACTGCATTATTCCCTCTAGCATAACGCTATCCTCTTTAAACGCGACAGAAATGTGATTGAATTTCATTTTCCGAATGCTTAATGAACTCACTCATTTACCCGCCTGTGCTCCGTCCCTCTCACACATGCTCCAATCACATACGTCAAAAAGAGACAACTACAAGTTTGGCTGCACACTTCACGAATGAGCGATTTCATCTCGCAGGAACCATTCTCTTTATTTCATTAGGTTTTAATTAATTTTGTATAGAACATGTGAGTTAGTTCCTGTATGGCGTATTATACAGAAAACTAATAATATGTTCGGTTACTTTAGTGCTTTCATTCGATTAATTGTAATTTTAAATGAGTTTGTAATTAAGTTTCGTGAGGTTCTACGTTATTTATTGACTGTTATGAGCGTGGGTGCTTGTTTTTCGTGAGAATTTGATAGAACAAACTAAAAGACGGGGCGTTAGTTATATCCTACTTTTAATATTATAGCACAAATATGATCAAAATAAACAAGAAATAAGTCAAATCGGTCGGGCCGTTGCGGCAATAGATTTTATTTATAGGTATCAGGCAGAAGATCAATTGCCGTTCTGACTTTAGTAACAATTCTGCATCAGCTCAGTCTAGCAAGAACTCTATGTATTTCTTTGATAAAAAGCTGATTCAGAGAACACACTTTTTAAACTTACTTTTACTTCTGTTGAGAAGAACTTGAGAACATGAGAAATGAGTACTTATGTAGTATGTAGAGAAAGTCTGAAAGTGGCGCTGGTGACTGAGGAGTTGTGTGGAAATCGATCGTTATGGTACGGGTATGTGTTGCGGAGACATGAGGAACTCGTTGTGAGGAAAGTTTTGTGTGGAGTGTTACGAGAGTAGAGAAAGAGCATAGAAACGATGGATGGATTGAGTAAAAGATGATACGAGTAAAAATGTACTGCGATGACGGCAAACAGAGGTGTATGGAAGAAGAAAACATCCTACAGCTCATAAATAGCCATTGGGATACATTCCAGTTGGATGATGATGATAATATAGACATGAGCTTCAAAACAGATAAAATTATAGACAGGCTCACACAATCTAGTAATAACAAACTCACTACTAGTCTATTATTCCCACAACTATTATGAAAATAGTGTTCAAAACAGAATTCAATTAATTTTAACCAGCTCAATTAGTTATATGACTAGAAAACAAAAACGTCAAGTAAACAAGCTATTTTCGCGCGCAAAAATAGTCGGCCATTTGCACGAGTGACGTAAACAGAGCCGCCATATTGGAAAATGGAGGGTAATGAAAAGCGCGGCAAAAATATCGCAGTGTTTTGTGTTTGCTAATTAATTAATTGAAGATTTTTTTCCACCTGTTTTTTAATTATGCATTTAACGTAATTAAATACGTACATATATATAACGATATGAAATTTTGATAATTATTTTTGGTTTATGTTAATAGATATTTATCGTTCTTTTTTGTCTTATTTTAATAAGAGTAGATTTGATTTTATATTGTTCTTGGGGAAACAAATCATTTTCTGAAGCTTCTTGACTCAAAGTAATCTCTCTAAGATGGAGAAAAATATTGTGTAATAATCGAGCTAGGGGGCCGGCAGGATTATTTTCAGGGGGGCTCATCTTCAGCTCCACGAAGTGAGCCCGTCCAGCTTCGCCTCAGATAACATATTCCTATATTCTTTAATTAAGTATATTAGGTTTTTCCTTTCAGCTTTTTTTTGTAACGGACGCGTTGTTCTAGTGGTTGGCAAGGCTTCAAGCAAGGTCTTGGGTTCGTTTCCTAGGTCGAGTAAAGTGGGTTTTTATTGGGTTTTTCCATCTAGCATTTCTCAGCCCCAAGTCTGGATGGAGTACCCGGTAAAATTCATAAACAGTTTTTGATTTGATTATATTATTTATTTTTGTACGACCTACTCATCACCGATGATGATGATTGAGTTCCCTAACCACTGTAACCACTCCAAGCATCATATTATAATCTACAATTGTATTTGACAGTATCAATTGTTCAATGACGCTACTCGTCTCGCCCTCTTTGAGAACACATGGTGTTTCAATAATTAGTTGAGTTATTTCATTCGTGAAAATGACCTATAATAATAATAGCAATGACAGTAAAAACTTTTTACATTATTTTTATCATTACATAAAATAACATTTTTTTCCTTAATACTTGGGGTTAGTATCCCGAAAAAAATCTATTATTTAAATACAATATATTCTGTAAAAAAATACATAGTGAGTACCTATACCTAACAGGTATTATAAAAACAGAATAAATAAATTAGTATTAATTGATTAAAGTGGTTTGGTGGTGGTGTGGTCGGTGTTTCCCTACCTTACCTGGAAGTCAGTCTCTTTTTAACCAGCTTCAAAAAAAGAGAAGGTTCTCAATTAGGTGTTTGTGTTACCTTATACCTCCGCCATTTAAGTACCAAAATAAAAGTTTCATATGAAATTTCATCAGGTTCAATTGGGGGTTTTAAACCAAAATACCTTGAAAAAATGTATCCTTCAAGTACTTAAACCAAATTTCGTAATTTTTTTTGCTTACCAGTACCTTTTTAAGCTCCAGACATTATCCTGGTCTGATAAAGATGATGGTGCGCCAAACCCAAATAAATTAGAATAAGGGCAAGAGGTAGATAGACCTAACATGGGCAAAAGGCGTCGTTGACGTCAATCATTAAAGCAAGGAAATTGATATACGCTATCAGTGACAAAACGCACCATCGTTTTTCAAACACCCTGTATCCACCGCATATTCCGCGGCGACACTTGAGACTCCCCGAGTCGATCACATAGTTACGTACATCACAAACCACTCGATGTTTACAATTGTACCGATTACGATAATGGATCAAGATTAAACCGATTACCGATTATATCGAGTGGTATCGAATTAACGGCCGGATTGTAGTTGAGAGGGTTTACTTGAGACTGGGTACTCTAAATATTAGTTATTGTTTGTTGTTGTAATTATGGTCTAAACTGAAACCGTTCGTTGGTTTTATTTAGAACTAGCTGTTACTTCTGCCGTGACTTCAGCCGCGTAGATTTTAAATTTTTGAGATATTTTTCAAAAATAAAATTAGTTACGCCTCATAACATCAGCTATCTACCAAAGAATCTTGTCAAAATAGGTCGAGCCGTTTCGGAGATAAGCCGAAACAAACAGGTTTATTTTTCTGTTTTTTTTTGCGGTAAAATTCTGTTATTTTCACATTACAAACACTAATTTCAATTTAATTTATTTGTATAGTTTTGTTTGTTAGTAGTCCGGAGGCTGGACCAATACCCGATTGATGGCAATAGTCTCGCCCCCTATTACATGGGACTGAAACCTGGCGGAATTTGCGTGTACACTTCTGCTCAACCCTTCGAAGAAAACACTGCCGTCCTTTAACTAGAAGGCAGTTAAGCCCAAAAAGTTGTTTCCGAGAAAATGGCAAAAAACGCGGTATTCGTTATTTCTTAAAAACTACTATACTTTAGTTAACGATTGTTGGAGGCATCAATTGATATTTATTTCTTTTTAATTAAGGTATTTTAAAGTATATTAAGCGAAGAAGTGTGGTTTAGACGCTTTCAAGTGATGGAATCATCATAAATTATGTTTCTTAACGCCCTACAAAAAGTTCATATCTCTGGAACTATTTATGCTGTAAAAATGTTTCATAGACAGAAAGATAAAGAATTTTGAACTTTATCACTTTCTATTAACAATTATCTTTCGATTAACTGTTATGATGGCCCAGTGGTTTAGGCCTCGCTTCTCGTGCACGAGGTTGTGGGTTCAAACCTGGGCAAGTACCAATGTGAGTTTTTCAATTCATATGTACTTTCTAAGTTTATCTTGGACATCACTGACATCGGTGAAGGAAAAAATCGTGAGGAAACCTGGACTTATATAATTAATATAAGTCTGAAATCGCCAACCCGTCTTGAGAAAGCTTGGTGATTAATGCTCGTGCCTTCTCTGTATGAGAAGAGGCCTTTGCCCTGCAGTGGGACAGTAACAGGCTGGTACTACTTTATATTAAAAAGTAAAAATATACCATTTGAGGGTTAACGGGAGGGGTTCAGGCGTAATGTTATTTTAACTAAATGCCCCCACATCAGAATGAAGGTCATTTACACAGAAAGGCACACCCGATACAGTCAATTTATGTGTTTATACTCGGCTATCACCGGCTATCTTCGTGTAATCGGCCATTATACGTGTTTGTCTAGGCCGTACAAACTTCACAACTAATTTAGGTACTATATTCGTGTGTCACGTGTGGCTTTTCCTGGAGTCATACGCATGTTATATGTATACTAGCTGACCCAGCAAACGTTGCTTTGCCATATAAAATGTTTGGGGTGGACCACCCTTATCACTTAGGGGTATGAAAAATAGATGTTGGCCGATTCTCAGACCTACCCAATATGCACACAAAATTTCATAAAAATCAGTCAAGCCGTTTCGGAGGAGTATGGTAACTAACATTGTGACACGAGAATTTTATATATAAGATTTATTTTGCACTAGCTTATGCCCGCGGCTTCGCTCGCTTTAGGAAATGGGAGTTAGAAAGAGACAAAAATTAGCCTATGCCACTCTCCATCCCTTCAACTATCTCCACTTAAAAAAAACACGACTGATTGATGGCAATAGGCTCGTCCCTTATTACGTACATGGACCTTCAACGTAACTGGGTTTGGAGAATACTGGCGTAACGTATACTTAATGGTTTTATTCATAGTGCTGCTAACTCTTGGAAGGTCTAGTTAGCCTTTTGCAGGATATTATGTAGTAAGCTGAACTAATGAAACTTTACTTGTTTGAGAACAGTTATTTCACGTTCGATGCAGGTCTGTATAGTTTCTAATTGGCAGAATTTAACACTTATAATAGTTATTTTGTTCTGGTAAGTTGGCTATTGATTTATGAACGGCCGCACGGGTCGATCGGAGGTTAAGCCACGCTTGACGAGGTCGGTCCGTGGATTGGTAGCCGTCCCTAGCATATAAACGTACGTTCATCCGTTGGTCCCAGCTGTCACTAGACTAATATCTCAAGTTATGTAATTGTGACATTAGTCTCACCTGAGTTGGCAATCAAAATAGAATACTTCCATTTGGTATTAGTCTTCTGTTAGTCAACTTTTGAGTAAACACTAATTTTATGATTATTTTACGAGAAATGTATGTTTGTTACGTTCGCGAATAACTTTTTCAATAACATCTATGAAAATTCGAATTTCGTAGGCTGCCTCGACGCATTCGCCTTTATTGATCCTGCAGGGACCTTTATATAAAATACCGTGTACAAAACTACACATAAAGACGCACAATAAAACAATTTGCTCAAAAGAAAACTTGAACAAAATCAATGGACTAGTTCATATCTTAGCAACGCCCTTAACATTCAGGGTTCCATGCGAAATAAAACAAATCCCTGTATAAAAAATTATAATGTACGTAATTGTATCTCGGGCCGCACCTGTCGCTGAGGCGGACTGCGTAGTCTTGATACTTGCGTCTGAATGATTTTTGTTTGTTTGGGGATAGCATATATTTAAGGCTGCTTTATTGAATCTATAAAGGCAACAGTGCATTTACAATCTAGCTTTCAAAATATAAACAAATATGCTTTTTTGGAAAAATAACTTTACTACCTAAACGTAAAGTTTACTTTACGTGATAACGTTAACAATTTATATGACTTTTTCAATAGTGCTAGTCATTGTGAAATGGACTTCATTTACACATGCATAAAGTAGATATTTTCAGTTGATACAATTTTGAATTCAATGAAATAATTTTCAATACTAGCTTCTGTCGTTCAAACGTGCTATCATAATTAAATGAGCATAAAAATTTCCTGTATGTGCTGCTGACTGTTAAAGAGTTCTTCTGGAGCCAGCCCTGGGTGTGGAATCCAGGTCATGTTCACCATAAAAATCTATTTCCCTTAAACTGAATCAATATGTAAAACTTCAACTCTATGGGGTAAAGCAAGATTCGATTATAGACAGACAACGGGACAGGTGAAACTAGATAAAAGCATATAAAAAGTTACATTTGCCAATGAAAAAAAAAAAATCGCCAAGATAATTGTTATATCTCGCGCCTACGTTTAGACTTTTCAGATGGACCACTGGAAGTTAGACAAGAAGCTGGGTTTATGTTTATTACAGCTGATATTAACAGCTCAAAACTTTGTGAAGCCCGCAGTCAGCCAACACGTTTTTAAAACAAAATATTCTTACTTCTTTATCCAGATCAAAAACTCATAAGTTACCTACAAAACCAAAGATACTGTGAACAACAGCCAATCAAGAAACTCTTCATCTGTTAGTTTCATTTGTAAAATTAACCTCAGAGTGGAACATAGCCACACGGTTCGTTAGTCAGGTAAAGCGCTCGTTCGGACCCGACTTCACCCGACCCGTCAATTTTGCACGCCTCAACGCACTTTCTGAAAGAATTTATAACAATAATATACGTTTCTCATTCGAGATAGGCACGGCGGTAACAAAACCAGTATAAGCTGGCCTCTCAATCTATTGTAACTCCGTACTACGTTATGTCAGCTCAATGTGAAAGAGTTACCACCGACGTGTGCTCCACTGTACGATACGAATTCAGAGGAAAGGTCCATATTTTTTGGAAATTATTTCGACTAAGTCAATATTGGATGACCATGTTTCATTCTATTTTAATAATAGAGAGGCGGATGCCACCACCAGATGGAGATGAAGTAGGTCCAAAGAATTACTATCAATACTCTGACCATGCTATAATTCTGCTGTCAAATTTTCAGGACAATTTGGAGAAGCTCATCTCTCCAGCGATAGACTGCTAAAAGCTGATACAAATTACCACTTTGTGTCCTTTGGTGGAAGAGTGCAGAAACATAAAACCGACCACTCAGCGAGCAACCCTCAAGTTAATTTTATTCGCCAACCGCTCAGCAGGACACATTTAAAACAAAATCTGACATACACTAAACTAAATTTTACAAAGTCATCTGCCTAGCCTTTTTCCCAACAATGTTAGGGTCGGCTTCCAGTCTAACCGGATGCAGCTGAATACCAGTATTTTACATGGAGCGACTGCCTATCTGACCTCCACAACCCAGTTACTGGGCAACACGATACCCTTCGGTAAGATTGGTTGTCAGACTTTTAGGGCTTCTGACTACCCGTAACGACTATCAAAGATCTACAAATGACAGCCGGGACCAACCGCTTAACGTGCTTTCCGAGGCACGGAGGAGTCTTGACATGTTACGAATGGTCACCCATCCACAGACTGACCTCGGCAAACGTAGCTTAACCTACGATCAACCCGTGCGGCTGTTTTTATTTAGCCACAAGCTCTTCAAAAAAATTGTACTAAGTACAGATTTAAAATTTACAAGAAAAACGGCATTTTTATGTAATATTTTGCAACGTACACTGTAAAGTATCAAGAAGGTGGGTAAGGTGGGTCGGCGTAGTGTCCGCTGAGCTCAGGTGTGTTATAAAGACGTTTTTCTTGTCTCAGGTCCCGCGGTGCCATTGCTGCTTAGGGTTGGGACACTGACTCGAGTTTAATTATCGATATATCGATGATTTTTTTACAGCTCTGATTTAATAGTGGATTAGTGTTTTACTACCCCAAAAAAGCAGCTTAAGTTATAAATAAGTAAAACTAACCAATAATTATATTGTGCTATTCTACCAAGTATTTCGTTGGTATCTAAGTGGTATCTTGATAAAATAGCGTATCAATATGTGATTTCGAATAAAACAATGGAACTTATAACAACTGTGTTCAATAAAGTCGAGCCTTGTCGTAAACAGTATACGACGATAAGATTAACATAACCGCAATAACGTTGTTATAATTCCAGTACTACGGCTGGTGTATTGGTCATTACCGACTATATTGGATAATAAGAATAGCTAACCCATTAGAATAGCTATTTTAGTATTAGCTAGCAACATTGTGTATAACGATTGTTAGTAAATTGTGTTACTTTCCTTATTTGTTCAATCGTAAGTGTTTTTTTATTGATTAGGTACAGAGCCCAGCACATGAAGCTATCCTACACTGTCAAATTTTACCAATTGTACCTTATTCTTTTGTAATAATGCTGGATATGTATCAAAGAAATTTGACAGATTGGGGTAGCTTGATTTGCTGGCCTCTGCACCTAATCAATTATGTCTGTACACCACCAACAAATACATATTATGTCATAAGTATAGAGCACTGTTTTGGTATTACTGAAAGTTGATTAAATTGAAAGAATATTTGCTGCTGGAATTATATGGAGTTAATCTTAAATCTGGATTTATTTATTAGTATTTTATCAACCAGTTATCGACTGTTTTTATTGCTAAAGAATCATCAGACTACTTTATAAAACCTTGGCCACAAAATCTTCAAACCAACCTATCGATATCGACAACACACGTTCCCATCTCTAATCATAAAATATCAGTCAAAGTATGACAAATATTGTTTTTACTACACAACGGGATAGTCGAGACAACCCAACACAGCAGCTGCACAGATTTTAAACATATCTCGGGAAATAGCTGGCTTCACTTACATGTTTCTTATTGATATATCTACGGCATTTTCTTTCTGAATAATGTGGGATAAAGACTGTATTTGCATGGAGGGTTTTTTTTAAATCATCCAATGACTTCTCCCGTTCTGGGTGGAACGGGAGGGCGTGACAGACTTCTATACTCTTCTTTTTCTTTCTTATTAATTTCGTTGCGGGATTCAAAACGGTTAAATAATTTCTCCGGGACTCTGTCTCGACGGTTTTATGGTGGTCGCCACTGTTGATTCTGGTTTTCAGTAGTTGCAATGGTTTGGGAATAAAGTGGCGGGCTTGTCCCACTAAGACTTTCACTGACTAAAACTATGTAACTTTTATCCGCCTGCGACGCAGGAGGTTGCGGGTTCGATTCCCGCCTTGGGACAAATGTTTGTACCATCTACAAAGATTTGTTCCGGGTGTTCTGGGTATTTGCTATGTTTAATAAAAAATATCTTATGTAATGTATTGTATTAAGTATATCAGTCATCTAGTACCCATAACACAAGCTCTGCTTAGCTTGGGGATAGATGATGCTGTGTGGATTGTTCAGCATTATTTATTATTTGTTAAAACCCAGCCGTGTTCCGCCCTTGGCCTTTACGTTCCAGGGTCACGGTAACTCTTTCGAACATCCCGCAATCCTGGCAGGCTTCGCCCCCCTATTGGGCCCCGTCAATTCTGCTGATGCGTCTCCTTGAAGCGCGAGTGGAACACGACGCATAATACACAGGGTGGATGGGACATCACACCATGACTTAGTACATGATTCTGGATACTTTTGCATTGAAATTTTTCGACGGTTTTTAACTAATTTCTAGGTAGTTTTTGCTTTGTTGCCTTGGCGATGTCTGTCCGCTGATAGGTGACCATCTATTACATATCGAAACCCCTACGACCGCGGCTCGGTAAGCACGTGAAGCCGTTGGTACTCACTTTTATTTGTAGATTTTTGATAGTACTCAATAGTCTGATAACCAGTCTTACCAAAACTAGAAAAAGGCGGTATTTTACACGTAACGAAATTACGTCACTTTTGTTGGAAAAACAAAAGAAAAAGTGTACTTTAGTTAAGTTGTATTTTTTAGATGTTTAAAGAAATTTTCTTCCTTCAAAAGAACAAAAACTAACCTAAAATAGAGCAATATTTTCAGCACTAAGTGCCGGACCGAACGTCAAGTAGAATTTGTCACTTTGCAACCCAATCCACCTTTTTATATCAAATACTCGCCATGCTGAATAAATATCGTATTTCTAAGAAAACAGCCCATTTGTTGAGGCTCTAATGGCCGAGGAATTGTATAAACAAGTTAATTTAACTTGAAAACTTGGTATCCCTTACAACTGTAACTTTCAAGTTAAGGCTGAGCTCACACTGGGATGGCAGCTTTTTGACGGATGGACAGAACGATGGCATTTAAACTAAAAAACAATGCTGTCTTTGTTTTCGTGGCCTAAACATGATTTCGAAATTTGAACGTATATAGGCCAATTCCCATAATTAAAAACGGTAAAAATCTAGTCGCTATCTCATCTCAGTGACAATCAATGTCAAAAATGTTTACAGGAAATAGACTAGAATTAGACTAGATTTTTTAAATATACAGGAATTGCCCCTCTAGTTGTGAATCCACGATGTATTTATTGAACACAAATAAGTGTGTTTTCGAATTATATGCGGTCACGTGACTGAACTCTAGAGTTATAAGTATATATGTATATTAACTTGTTACCGAGTAATTGCGTGGCCAGACAAGTGTGATACAGCATAGAAGGACTATCAAAATCTGAAACGGTCCAGTATCGACCCCTTTCCAGTGTCGATCCCTTTTTAAGAATACTGCGAGCATGAAGGAATGTGTGATTTGGCATAGTTAATGTTTATATGCAGAATGAGTGCAGTACGCTTAAAAGTTTGAATTTCGATCACGACTAAATATTAAAACCAGTAACATCCAGCCAGTGTCAATTAAAATACCTCTTGCAGCATTGTAAGATAATAATTTTCAGTTTCAGTGTGCGCTGTGCCCAAAACTAATGGGCCAGAGGGCCGTCTTTGTAATTCCGAGACATTTTGTCGATAAAATAATTTGATGGCCGTTATAAACAGTTGACAATTAGGTGGAGATGTGCTATAGAATTAGGGAGGGAGGCAATTGTTATTCCATTTAGCAGGCAAGATGGTAGACGCCCCAGGTAAGGAAGGGTTAGATTGGCATGAGAATTATTTGGAGAAGAACAAGGCAGAAGTATGTAGGTATTCCGTATTCAAATTCATATTTCTAATTGATGTTGTTTTCACTTCAATAAATATCGACTTTATAGCAATGTTAATGAAGTCCATTTTACAAAGGCTAGTACTGTTGAAAAAAAAACTAGTTTTTTTTAATATTAAATTTAGAATAAATTAAATTATTTTTTATTATTATTTAAATTAAATTTTAAATTTAAAGTCCTATTGCTTTTTCTGGGATGAAGAAGTGGCGCAAAATACTCCTCAGCAAGACGTTAATAGTGAAACAATAAACAGATTAACTGTTACAGAAAATTATACTTGGTTTGCACGAATGTTATTTTTGGAGTTGAAAAGTTTGTGATTTTAGCTCTTTCGGATCACTGGTTGGGATAAAGAAACAATCATTGTCAAAGGTATGTTAAACTGAGCACTATATTATGAGCAAAGACGACTGCTTATCATATACCTTTGTGACAAATGGACAGACAATACGACCAGTTTGAATGGTAAACTACACTTTATGTGACATCTTCACGGCTTTTACCTCGAAAGTGGTAGACTGAAGAACGTTAAGATTTAGACACTCTGGGAGAGTTTTTGGATGCAGCTCAGTAGCCAGGGTGTTATATAATAGTTTGAGAAACAGTTTAGCACCCCAATGGAGTACCATACTAGCAATCACAATCCATTTTTAAAGTTAATTCGCGTTAATTCGCATTCGCATGTTTGAAAAGTACGTCTACTCTACGACGTAAATAAAACATAATAATAATTATTTACTGACATTATGTATACATTTTAACTAGGATTCTCTAACACTGTGTTGTAGGTGTTAGTGTCAAAATCTAAAGTCAGATAGAATAAATTCGATTTTATTTTGTTTTTTTTGTAACTTAAAGTTGGAAAATAGTGCGTGGAGTCCGTTCGCGCGGAAGAAGTGAAGCTTCTCAATGTGGAAATGAATAGGAACGTTTAACGCAACATTGCTTTCATACCCCCTCCATGGTAGCGTTAAACGTTTAACGCAACCTTGTTGGAAGTCGCATTAGAAGTTTCACTTCAATAAACGTGCTGCCATATTTATATTTGTGTATGTGAGTATTTGTGTATGTTTGTGTGTGTAAATAAAGTAATTAATGTTGTTGAATCGTCGAAATGAAAGATATTGCCATTGCAACTGTACTAGAAACTAGTTTCCCCTACTTAAAGACAGGAGCGCGTGGTTAAATAAAAACAGCCGCACGGGACAATCGAAGGTAAGCTACGATTGCCATGGTCAGTCTGTAGATGGGTGACTGTTCATTATATATAGAGACTCCTCCGTGCCTCGGTAAACAAGCAAATCCGTTGGTTCCGGCTTTCATATGTAGATCTTTGACATTCTTTACGGGTAGTCAGAAGCGCGAAAGTCTGACTAACAGTGTTATCAAGGGGTATCGTGTTGCCTAGTAATTGGTTTGTGGAGGTCAGATAGGCAGTCGCTCCATGTATAATACTTGTAGGCATCCGGTTAGACTGGAAGCCGACCCCATCATGTTTGGAAAATGTAATCTACACAACCAAATACAAGAATCAAGTACTTTGCTAGTCCAACCTGAAAATATTCCTGCCGAATCTGATGTACAAGTACCAAAATCCTTCCGTTTTTCGAGTACTTTTTCATTGGCATATCCATCGCCGGGCTCTTCATCACACGTCAACGTTGGAACACAACGTCATCGGATGCAAGCGGACGAGATATCTGACGTGTCGGACGGCTGATCGAGTGACAAGAACAAATTGCATCGGAGCTCTCAAGCTACACCGATGACAGGCTAAGCGGTGGACGATTTTGTATGAAGTACTGTTTTGAGGGTTTAACACATGTGTTTAATTCCTATGAGGGGATCGTGGCTTTTATTTTTTGGGACAAGCCCGCCACACTATTCCCAAGCCACTGCAACTCCTGAAAACCAGAATCAACAGTGGCGACCACCAGAAAAGCGTCGAGACAATGAAGCCCGACGAGTCCCGGAGAAACGATTCAACTGCCTTGGATCCCGCAACGAAATTAATCAGAAAAGAACGGCGGAGGAGTTAATTAACTATAATCTATGTTGAACTTGGTTACCTGTCTAACCAGATACAGCTGAATACCAATATATTTTACATGGAGTGACTGCCTATCCGACCTCCGGGGGGGGGGGGGGGGGGTTTGGCTAATATATCACTTATGTTTTCCGGAAGAAACAAAGTAAAATTTAGAGATTAGAAAATTGGATTAAATAAAGATTTTTTTTTTAAATAAATCCAACATATTTATACTAGAAACACGTATCTTTAAAAATATCACGTGAGATTGGGGGATGAGGAAGAGGACCAGGGCGGGAGGGGGATAGGAAAATAGCCAAAAGCGCCTCACGAAATTAATGGTCGCCCGCTTAGGCTGGTCAGTTAGTTAGACATTGTCGAACTGATATTAAAGATATCATGCACTGCAATCAGCGTTTTTTCGAAAAGTATTCACACATTTAAATGCTAAGGGTTGTAAAATTCATACTTCAGCAGTAGGTATTTGTTCCCCAGAGCGACACACCACTTTTGAAATTCGAACGAGTCTCGTCAATCCGCGGTGATTTACTTTACTGAAATGAGGTCGCTATCGAATTGTGTGAGCTCACTTGAGTGATATTCCAAGTGAACTTTACAGTAAATCACACTTCTGCTTACTCTCTGTTACACAGGCGAGACGATACTTCGCATTCTTAATGTCAACCCCCAGCATTGCATGTGTAACCCTAGTTGAAACAAAATATACTTATTAATATTAACTATGACGCCCACATCATTACCGAAACACGAATTAATAGTTCATAAACCATTAATTTAATGAGTACAAAAACTTTATCTTCAAATCTAACATATGTCGCATTTCAAGAAAGGTCGTATGTCGCTAAAATATTGACCCATTTGGATAATCATTTATTTGGGGCTATTAAATAAACATTATGTTTGGAAAGGGTCCTTATGGAGGGTAGTACGAGTAAGTATAGTAAATGTACTGTGAAAACATTTTTTGGTTGTGGTTTGACGTCACGGCACAGCTCAGCGGTTAAGGCTCGCCTGTCATGCATGAAATTGTGGGTTCAAATCCGGGATCCAATGAGATTTTTTCAACTCTTCTTAGGATATCTGGACTTTCAAGTAATAAGTCTGAAATTTAAAAACCAATACACCAATGCTTGGCAAAAGCAAGACTGATAAAAAACTCATATTTTTACATTCGTGTTGCGAACCCGCTACCTCAACTTGAGAAGAAACCATTTAACCACTGAGCCATTACATAACTAAAACCAATAAATTATCCTCCTCTATTTAATAACGCTTAGCTGGCTGCCTGTCCTTGTACGAAAACCGTGAAGATAGCAATAAATTCCTGGCTTCATCAAGGGTATAATAATATAAATAACGGAATATCCCCTACGCCTCTGTTCGTGATGGTATGTGGTAGCGATGAGGGGCAGTCGCGACTGACCGGGAGGTACACACGACGGTATACAGGGTGGAAGGAAACTCAGCGCACAAACTGATACGATGAATTCAGTACATGATCTCCAGCATTCATTTTTGGACAGTTTTTTTCTTATATCTTCTTATATATATATAATTACCGTGTCACAATGTTAGTTACCATACTCCTCCGAAAAGGCTTGACTGATTTTTAAGAAATTTTGTGTGCATATTGGGTAGGGTCTGAGAATCGGTCAACATCCTTTTTTCATACCCCTAAGTGATGAGGGTGATCCACCCCAACATCTTAAATGGCAAAACAACGTTTGCTGGGTCAGCTAGTTTACGATATTTTTTCCGGTTTGATTTTTTTAAAGTAAAATGTGACAATCCTAATTTTATTTTTAACACTATGAGGTTTTTAATTAAAAAGCTAATACTTTAGATCTCTAGAAAAAATGTCATGGGGTTAGATAGAAACTGTAGCGACATCTATCTCGCCACATACGAACTAAATCGACGTGTCCTACATCGCGATATTTAAGTTATCCACGCGACTGAGTATGTATATAACAGCCCGAACACAACCGTCGGGCTGTAGCCCACCAGATACTGCACTCGTCTGATCGGAAGATCCTCCCTTTTCAATGGCGGATGAGGAACTTTACACCCTGTTCCTCATACTCCAAAAAAAACATGACATGTCAATTTATGTAAATAAAAAAATAAAAGAAAATAAGAAAAACCGACGAGATATTTCAATGCTTAGGTTTCCAGCATCATGAACTGAACTCATGGTATCCGTTTATGCGTCGATCTCCCTTCCACCCTGTATATATCAACCAATACTTTTCCTATAGAACCTGACCTCGTATTGGCATAGTCTCACCACAAAATGAGAGGTCACGTTTTACTGGCAACGTTTGTATGCTATGGCGGAGTGCGTAATTACCCATGTGTCTGTCTGTATATGGCTTTACACTTTGTGTCCCAGTACTGGGTACATTTTTGGCTAATAATGGTTTTATATAGCAGCATGATTCATCTGTTGCATGGATTCCTCTATTATCTGAGCACATACGATGTCTTCCATCATCATCTGCCTAGGTCGGCTTCTAGTCTAACTGAATCCGGCAGCTGAATACCAGTGTTTTACATGCGAGCTAATAACCCTTCCTAGTTAGACTGGATATCCGACCTTCGTACTTCTGACGAGTCGTAAATACTGACCTACAAATAACAGCCGGGACCAAAGGTGGCTCTTTCGGCTCATCTGTGGCTCCTTGGGTCGCTCTCAGTGTAAAATCTCGTCGGTGGATCTGACTATCTGATGATAACTTCAGTAATCGTTGCTTAACCTTGAAGCTCGCGACCCGCGTGGCTGTTGCTACGACCCCAATTTAGAACTATTTTTGCTGATTATTTGAGGCCGTTTTTAGAAATACGAGTACAATACTAAACTTCTAATATTGCAGATGGTTCTAATGACCCTGCGCCTTCACAGAAACTCAACTGCATAGACAAACATTGTCATACATATCACGAATGAAAATCATAATTAAAAGGCCATTTTTTTATTGATCCTGTCTGGACTTACATCGACCATTCTGGGTACGCAGTACAAGAATCGTGCATAAAGACAAACTCACTTCTGCAAGAATTATTTCTTTGCTTAACGAAAATAACCCTTAAAAGTATCTACCTCCAACTATTCAAAGAGACATCTGTTACATCACCGACTGCGGTACCATCAATAACTGCTTGCAAACTCAACATGAACCCTAATTTTATGACCTCAAGGTAGTTTTTCGTTCGTCACGCAAGTTACATAACTCGGGAAGACGGTATGTTCTCCAGTTTTATGCGTCGATATTATTTGGCAATTGCTAATAATAAATGTTGCTCGTTTGTATGTTTGTGTGTCTTAAGTTTATGTATTTTATATTATGGGTCCGGTCGTGTGGTTTTAAGTCAGCGATGAGGTCAGATAGAAAGTTGCTCCGTGCAAAGTACTAATATTCAGATGCATCCGGGTGAACTGAGAGCCGACCCCGATATAGTTGGGAAAATGGTAGGTAATGATAATGACGATGATGCTGAATTCCTATACAAAATTGAGGGAGTTAAAAATCTCTATACAATAAAACGGGGTGAATCGAAACGCCAGGGTGAAACGAAACAAAACTTTATTTGAGATTTTAACGTTGATTCAATATTATTTATTACCGGCAAGATGTCGGAAATAAATCATTACAATTCCTTAAAAAAAAGAGTACTTATGTAGTAGCAAACAATGTTTAACTAACGCGAAAGTCCCTTTCAAAGTTTTGTTTCTATTGACCCCTGCGTTTCTATCCACCCCGTTTTACGGTACCTAGAGATTTTTACACTACAAATGAAAATAGCAAAAGTGACACAGTGGTTATGAGAAACCATTGTACGAACATATTCTCAGAAAGGGTAATTAGATGTGTACAGTTCGCTGTCAACAGTAAAGGCCAAGCTTTAGCCCCTTTTAGCTGGAAACCATAATGGACTACGGGCTGCTACTGACACCTTCCTAATATCAAACAGTTCGTATGGCTGACTGGAGCTATTTCTATTGTTCTCAGCAAGAAGTCGGAAGCATAACTTTTTATTTTCTGAATGAATAAATAATAATATTGCTGGACAATACACACAGCATCATCTAGCCCCAAGTTAAGCAGAGCTTGTGTAATGGGTACTAGATGACTGATATACTTAATACAATACATTACATAGATAGATATTTTTTTATTATACATAGCAAATACCCAGAACACCCGTAAAAAATCTTTGTAGATCGTACAAACATTTATCCCAAGGCGGGAATCGGACCCGCAACCTCCTGCGTCGCAGGCGGACCTTCGCCCACCGCGCCACATCGGTCGTCACGAATAGAGTGAATGATAGTGCAGTGGTGGTCACTACACTATGATTCACTTAACAGTCGTATTCCGAAATCAATTACCAAAAGTAATGCGACTAAATCGCATTAATTTCACAAAGAGAGAAGTTACTATTTGATTTCCTTTGTTTTATTGCATTATAAGTTTAGCGCGATCTGACGACGAAAGGCTATCACAGCTCACATCTCCGCTTTGATTGCGCCATACAAACATGATACATCTCCACTCAGTGGTATCAACTGAAGCTGAGAAGAGATGAGAATTATATGGGTTGTTTAAAACTCATCTCTCCTGTCGTTTCGTCTCCGCTTTGGTGGAGTCCGGGCTTGACGTTTGTGTGACGCAGAAGCTCACACACAGATATCTTGTGAAAAACATCGTATCAACAACGCTGAAAGATTCACAAGTCATCATTTCAGACAGTCAGTCTAGCCGGATGCAACTGGATGTCAGTAATTTACATGGAGCGACTGCTTATCTGACCTCCACAATCCAATGGGCAACACGATACCCCTTGGTAAGACTGGTTGTCAGATTTCAGGGCTTCTGACGACCCGTAACGACCGTCGAAGATCTACAAATGATAGCCGGGGTCAACAGCTTAACGTGCTTTCCGAGGTTAATAAATTACTTGTATAAATATATTTTCATTGTTTTCGTATTTATTGTAGTATAAATTTGTATAATATTTTTTGAAATATCTTGTATTGTATGTCCTTGGCATCACAGCGGGCCCTATCAGGATATCAGCGCAGTTTATCGGTCCAGTTTTAGTTTTTATTATTATCAACCATGTTTAGTATAAGTGCGTCTTCTGAATAAATGTTCTTTTTTCCTTTTCTGTCTATGTTTTGTCTTTCTTTCTATCACCTCAGCTCAGTATTCGTGCATGTCAGGCAACCAACCATACGAATGAAGCACACGAAAAAAGACGCATGCAAGAGTTAGTTGGATAAATATCCTCGCAAAATTATACACAATATTTCGCAAGCCAATCCCGGGCTCGCCATAGTCTAACTTCGCGTGACAGCCGACTGTTGTATAGACACGAACGCGGGACCCCACTTATTTATTCACGAGAACCATCTAACATACTACAAAATAATGTTACTTTAGCGTCTCTATGAAAAGAATAGGCCCGTCTCAGGTAGGATTGTCGCATCTATGGGTATGGCGTTTAAAAATATACAAAAGGTTTTTGTACTGCCTTCACTGTCGTTGAGGAAGTCAAAATCAAAATTCATTGATTCAAATTAGGCTGAGAATCAGCACTTTTTGAACGTCAAAAAAAAATAATGTTTACAAAAGACAGTACCCTAAAACGCCCACCCTTCACCACTTCCTAGTGTTTTTGCTGGGAAGAAGAAGTGGTGGAACAAACTCCCCAGCAACACGTCTGTCTGATAGTTTGAAGAACTTGAAGCTATACAACATATATAAACATGGCATGCTCGAAATCAATCAAAATTTCTGATAGAGATTTAACACACAAAACGTAACATCATGCTGGTAATCCCTGAAGCTTTGGGCAGAGATTCACCTAGAGTAACACCCACCATTCGCCAGTTATGTTTAAGTAGGTACCGAGTAGGGGGCGAGCCTATTGCCATCAACCGGGCACACGTCCCGACTCCAGGCGGAGAAATTCCTTATGAATTATTTATTGTATTTTGCTCTATTATCTTGTAGATTTAAACGTGGCAATGCTGCCAGCCTTATGGGCACTTTTCCCGTTGACAGCGAGGCGGATGAATTTTTCGATGCCCTCTGATTATTTATTTTATTTTATTTTTTCATATATTAATAATTGTATTACCTTGTCAAAATACAGAATCATGGGTCGATGGATGGCTGGCTAACTCCATTGGGCATCGAGATCGTGAGACCTCTGCCCAACCCTTCGTGGAATACAGGCGTGATGTTAGAGGTGTAATAGAGCAAAATAAGTACGTAAGGATCGTAGCAGGTGGCATCTGTTACTGCCAACCCCCATGGGAAAAAGTCGTGAGTCTATGTATGTATGTGTGTATATAATTATAGATCTGTGAACCAGTACACCGATAAAACGGCCACATAAAGATGGATACTTCGAAGGTACAAATCTACTTCATACAATTCGCGTCACCGCCCGTGCCAGTCGCGACACAGCAAGAGCAATAAAACCCAATAAATATAGTTTGATTTACTTCTCCAACCATAGCGCCATTACTTACTCGGTGAGGTTATGTGACGGTTCCGTGGTTAAATAATAACAGCCGCACGAGTCGATCGAGAGGTTATGCTACGCTTGCCGAGGGCGGTCTGTGGATGGGTGACTAACTAGGACGTCTCACATCTGCCTCGTTCGTCTTTCATTCATCCCCTCAACATGACCAAACCATTCAAGCATTGGTACTCTTCTAAATTTCTGTAGCTACATCTTCTTTTAAACCATCAAGTTGTTTCATCGCACTAATCCTCAACCTTTTATTTATAGTTACACTACACATACTTCTTATTTTAAGAAACCTTGGAAAACCAGAGCCTCGCAGCATCAAGGATAATCATAAAAGAAATAGCAAAACAAAACGCCTCAAAATCCTACTCCTAACTAAAATTAAATGCGAAGGTAAGTTTGTTTGTTACCCTTTAACGCCTAAACCACTGAACCGATCATCCATCATTTGCATATAATTATTATTTTTATTTATTTTTAAAAACGTTGCGCCACATCAGGAATTTCTCCTGTATCGTGGGTGCGTTTACAAACATTTAAACTCACATACACAAACAGCCAGACCCGGAACAACTATCTGTAGGTCAAACAAATATTTATTCCGTGCGGGATCGAACCCACAACACGCGGCGCAGCAGCCGATGGCTCAACCACTGCGCCAACCATGTCGTCGATATACGTTGTTAGGTGTACAGAAACGGGCATAGGGTACCTTAGATTCCAAAAAAAAGTAATGAACCCGAGGAAAACAACAATAACTTTCTTATGATAATAGATGGCGCCACGTGTCTTTCGAATAGTGATTGCATTATATTATTACAACCCGAATTAATTGTCAAATTCTAAATTAGCTCGAGCAAAGCCGCGGGCAAAAGTTGGTACATTAATATTTCTTATTCCCGCATAGTCGTGAATACAGCGATCACTCTTATTCCATCCAAATCCTCGACATTGTCTTAAGATCAGAATATTTCATGATTTTTGCAAATTAATATATGATGATAGATATTTGTTTTATTTTCAGCTTCACTCCTGGTAAGTATACAGCCATTTATCAGTTACGCGTCCATATTTTTCTATTAAGGGATTGTATATATATCATGATCAGGATTGTAGTTCATGTGTTTTAGTTAAGAACTGAATTTACGCATACCTTACTCGTGGTTTGTATGTCATATGTCATGATGGCCCAGTGGTTTAGGCCTCACCTCTTGTGCACGAGGTTGTGGGTTCAAACCTGGGCAAGTTCATATGTACTTTCTAAGTTTATCTTGTTAATCACTAACATCGGCGAAGGAAAACATCGTGAGGAAACCTGGACTTCTATAATTAATATAAGTCTGGAATCGCTAACCCGTCTTGAGCAAGCGTGGCGATTAATGCTCATGCCTTCTCTGTATGAGAAGAGGCCTTTGCCCTGCAGTGGGACAGTAATAGGTACCAACCTATTACTGTCACTTTTTTTTTTAATCTTGGTTTAGAATATCTAGATAAGTGAGAAGAACAGCTCATAACTTTGTTCTGTGAGTGACGTTAAAGGTACCTAAATACCAATGGGATTCTCAAGTATAGCATACTTTGTTAGATAACAATCTAGCCAGATTTTTTACTAGGTCAATCATGAGACCAACCTTATTGTGTAAAGTTCCCTTGGAACCTCACTCATGTGAGCGCACACAACAAGACTAGAAAGTTAAGTCATTTAGAGTCAAAAAGAGATATCGTTCGAATTGTGAATAGATTTTTAGAGAATTACACCAAAAGTGGGTTATTCTTTGCAGAAAAATCTTTCTAACCAAAAACCCTATAGGTACTATTTTACAACTTCACAACAATTTTCATGATGGTGAAAATTTTGTTGAGGATGCATCCTCCTGCCCTTATCAGTATTTATTTGTGGTCAGCGTAACGTCTTCTTCTTCCATACATCTTTATTTCTACGTGATCATCTCAATAATAACCTTCTTTCTAGCCATATCATCTTTCACATAATCCATCCATCGTTGTCATCTTACCCATACTAATATTATAAATGCAAAAGTAACTCAGTTTGCTTGTGACCTTTTCAGGACTAAACGGCTGAACCGATTTATAGGATACTAGTTTCCGCCCGCGTGGTTTGTTGATAGAAAAAGTAGCTTATGTACTTTCCCGGGGTGCAATCTATCTCTCTGCCAAATTTTATCGAAATCCGTTTAGGGGTTTAGGCGTGAAAGACGGACAAACAGACACAGAGACCCTGGGAAGGACATGGAATAGTTATTAATCCGCGATAATGGACTTTCACGTGGATGAAGTTGCAGGTAAAAGCTAGTACGTTATAAACCCCGAATTCATACTCAAAGCTTTCCTTATAATATGAACCTCATTCCTACGCATCACATTTTAATTAGTAATTAACTGTTTTTCTTTAGATATCTTTGAAAAAGTGTGTCAAAATAATATTATTTCTAACTAGCTTTGACCTCCATAAATCAAGGCTTGATTGTAGGTACCTAAAAATGATAACGGCGTCGTATTTCTTGAAAAGCTTCTGTTATGGCAAATATCATTTTTAAAAAGGTTAATTAAAAGACTTTCTTTTGTTTTCCAAATTAATAGAGTGCGATTTAAATAATGGGTCTGAGAGGTGTTAATTAATGTGGTAAATAATTTTGTAACACAGTCTTTATTATCATTATCTGCCTAGCCTTTTCCCAACCATATTGACTCTTTATAATATTCGTGTAGATAATACTATCTATAAAACTTCATCTAAATCCGTTCAGTAGTAAAAACTCCTCACAGACTTTCACATTAGTTCCATTAGTACGAAAAAGGATTTGACACATACTCCTTGTCACTAGTAATTCATTGTTTTAAAATAACGCTTCTTCGTTCCTAACCACAGCAAATCCAGAATGGCGGGCACCAAAAAAGAAAGAAAATCGCTAAAGATTCACAAAATATATATATATAACAATGACACCCAATATTGTTTGTTTATAAAATCATCCAGTCGATCTACGAACCGAAACAGCCAATCACTTAACGATGCGAATGCCATGCCGTGGCGATCAGGACTTGCTGGCCAATGAAGTGTAGAGCAATCGGGACGTCTTGATACTTTACATTTATTTGATCATTTGTTTAGGTAAACATAAGTTCTTATAATTCTGTACATTTTCACTTAACACGTTGCCTGCGATAGTACAATGTTATAAAATTCGTACGTCCACCTACAATCTCGCCCTAACTTGACAACATTTTACGGCGGCTCTTTTCAATTTTCGGTAGCCCTGTTATTTAACCATACATCCTTGAAAATCTTTGTCTTCTTATTCATACGTCCAGTCAAATTAAAAACATCAAATTTACTCTTGGATTATGACTCCAATTATAGTCATGGACATATGAGTTTGGTACAAATGTGATTCCTTTCTAGTCATTGGACAGTAAACGTGTCAAGTCAAATAAAGCAACGTGTAGTTAGATAAGTAGTATTTTAAGCAACCGCTCCCGTTTGACCAATCGCTTAGCTTTTATTGTCAGTGAAAAACTGTTAAGTTACTCGTATGCTTTGTTTATTTAACACTAGCACTTCGTACTTAATCAATCGAACTTCCTTTAAAACGTAGTTTTGAAAATAAAATACCAAAAAATATTATTAACTGTTTGCTAACAATATTGTTAGTTAAATCTTTTCTTTTATCTAAATGAAGAGATTTTGATTACGTCTAGAGTTTCTAAAAGCTCTTTCACTTTGATGGGTTTTAATATTAGCTCCTAAATGGTAAACCCGCCCGCTAGTAGTATGCAAAGCACAGACTCAAACCTGATTCAAGATTAACTATTAATGACGATAACAAGATTGTAATAGAAACACAAAACCCAGAAAAATCTCATCAAATTTACGGCTAAAGGTTAGAATAGCAAGTAACATTGTAAGTACTTATTTATCTTTAATTTCAGGATACCATTCTATTCCAAGATACTGAAATATAATCAGTAAACGTTTTAACATATTCCATTTGTTCAGATATTACATTTCTATAGAAGCTCTGCTTATAAGTCTTAAATATTCCATATTTTATGTAATATAATTTCCATGTTAATGTACAAATTATAGAAAAACACGAGTTACTGAATTATAAGTGGAAATTGTTGATTCAAATCATTCGTTACATAATATTATTATTATTTTGCGTTGCCCCGTGGGTGTTAAAATAAATTAGGTTGTACTACACTGACATTGTTACTAATTTATATCTTCTGTGATATTTTGTTAAAATTAGGTACCGATATTATAACATACTAGCTCTAGTCCTCGGTTTTACGCGCATTCTAGGCGAACTACTTTATGTTATTATCTGTATGACATTTAACTATGTTGGGGTCAAGATATCCCTTAGTAAGCCTGGTCATAAGATTTTCTTCGCATAACAACTGCCAGTGCCAAGAACAGCCAGGACCCACGGTTTTAATGGTTGATAAAGCACGGACGGGTATCTCAGTATGTAATAGATGGACCTACACGTGAATCAATCTCGGCAAGCGATACGTGACCTTGAAATCGACCCGTTTTTACTCATGATCAAACATGAAAATCTTCTTAGACACATTTGCAGGGTTGAGCACCAAAGATCTCATCTGCGTTTGAAATCCCAAAATATTACTAAAGACAACATCTATCTGTTTCTGTGAATCAAAACAAAACTATGAATAATTCACTTCTACATATAAAAAAATCACCAAGTATCAAAACTGTTCGCACGTCGACCAGACGCGTATTGACAAATCGCTTTACCGGGCGGCCGAAGCTCCTTCAGTCGCGAATTCGGTCACATCCGCTTCCCGTTGCGCGTGCCCACGTAAATAATATTAGCTGTCGATATTATTGGTTCGGCGTTTGTTTGTGCCGAATTATATTTTGGGATACAGATAAGTAGGATATTATCCCAGTAATTGTTTGACGACCAAAGACGAATTGGATAAGCTTATTCTTTATACTGCGGATGCTGAAAGCGACTTATGATGAAATTAAATGTTGAAATGAGTACATTTGGTATAAAGAGACGCTTGACGTAGCTGAGTTCCCGTTATTGTAATCATTTGTAGGTACACCTATTTATTCATATTTTGGGGTTGACACCAGAGAGCTGGCCTTTTTTTTTGGCCAAAGAATCAGCATTGCGTGGCAATGCTGCCAGCCGTTTGGGCACTTTTCCCGTTGTCAATGATGCGGATGAATTTTTCTATGCCCTGTGACTATACTACCTACCCTACCTATGTACTACCTATTTATTCCAGGAAATAGATTTAAAAAAACATTTACAAGTCATAAAATGAAATAAATTAAAATTAGATTAAGTCCGCCATGATCATCATTCGCCTAGCCTTTTCCCAAATGCGTTGGGGTCGGCTTGCAGTCTAACCGCATTAATTAATACCAGTATTATACGTGAAGCGACTGCCTATCTGACCTCCACAACCCAGTTACTGGGCAACACGATACCCTTTGGTAAGACAGGATTCTTTTGATCTTTTGACTATCAGAGATAGTAATAGGGGTCGAGGATCCGTTTTGCCATTTGGTTACAGGGCCCTACAAAGAGCAGTTAAATCTAAAGAAAGGTATTCCTTTGTCAATACAACAGCACAAGTAATTGGCTCTCAAACTATCACGAGTTCACGACATTTGTATTCAATTAACATCTACCCCAGCGTATTAATGTCAAACGTGATCTTAGGTTTAACACAAATTATAAATTGTTTGTTGAGTCAAGAAGCATCTATATCTTTACTAGCTGACCCAGCAATCGTTGTTTTGCCATATAAAATGTTTGGGGTGGACCACCCTTATCATTTAGGGGTATGAAAAATAGATGTTGGCCGATTCTCAGACCTGCCCGATATGCACACAAAATTTCATAAGAATCGGTCAAGCCGTTTCGGAGGAGTATGGGAACGAACATTGTGACTCGAGAATTTTATATATAAGATATAGATGTGAGAGTATAGAACCGGTTGCTCCATGTAAAATAATGGCATTCAACCGCATCTACTTAGACTGGAAGCCGACTCCAACCTAGTTGGGAAAAGGCTAAGCAGATGATGACTGTAGAAGCAGAGATAATAAGTCACATAGTAGTCTAGTCAGATAGTAGTCTTTTTCACCATTTCCTGTGTAGTTGGGGTTAAATTATGTATGTATGTATAAAAATATGTTTTTAATGTACAAAACATAAGGATTAAGCAGAGGTGTAGTAGTACACCCACTTTTCGCCAGATGTCCCATGTATTAGTGAGCCTATTGCGATCTATCGGACGGGAATTGGAGTAAGTACGAATAATAGGCTTGCCCCTATTACTTGGGACTTAAACATAACTGGCGACATGTGGGTGCATGTAGGTACGTCTCTGCCTAACACCTCGGGGATAGCAGGTATGATGTTGTGTTAGATTCCATACTTCTGCAAAACCCATCTCTAAATACCAATACGCTCCAGCAGGTCCCTCCTAGGACACAAAAATATCCATTTACTATTTTCCATATTCTAATTTTACGAAAGCCAACGACGGAACTGTGTCCATTTTTTAACACACGCTCGCTTCGGTCTCGTGGGGCCTCAGAACAAGGTCTTTCCATTTATATGGGAGTGGCCTGGGCCCTGGGGACAACCCGTTTGCCCACAACCTTGACAGCGTCTGTTTTTACAGGTTGTGGGCCCGGGATCGTGTTAAAAATATTCATAATATGGAGTCATTTGAGGGTTAAGTAGACGGCCGTGTAATGGATTGTAGTTCTTCTTAGTTGTGTGCTGCTTTTGTTTTTAGTGTAATTTTGTGTCTAGTTTGTAATTGGGTTGAAATATGACTGAGTCCACTTCTCATGGAGAGAAGGAATAAGCGGTTATCATCCTTGCTCACTGAAACCATTCCATGTCCTCTTACGGTCTTCTCTTCTATTATTAATATCTTATTCTTCTCTATTTCTTTCAGACCTACACTAGAATGAAATTAGAGCTCAACAGAAAATGGAAAGCCTCGTCGGCTGAAAATATTAACAAGAAATAAATTATTGACCCCGGGGTTCCACCTAAGCTTAGGTCGGAAATTATCCTATGGGAATGTACTACTAGGACGAAAGTAAAAAGAAATATGAGCACTTTTAGTTATTATGTTGCCGTGCCCTAACCGGGTTTCCTGATGGAACTTACCTACTTTTAACAACTAAATGTACACATTAATGCAATAAAGAGACTTGATTTGATTTGATGGTGTCCTAACCCAGCGGGGCTAGCTGGGCTACTGTGACTGTGTACAAGGATACTGTGTCTCAATCTCTTCGCACCACCGCTATGTAGATCTGTTGCTAGAGCAGAATCTCCAATATGTCGAACTCTAAGGATGCTAAACGTCCTCCTGACTGCCGACCCTGAATGTGATATGTTTGCTGATGAATGGAAGAAAATAACACGCGCTTGTCTGGTGTTCTGTTCTCTCACAGAACACCAGACACAGTATGCGAGGGTGTCCACTGTTACATGTTAGTTTGTGTTATTTTGTGATGTATATAAGTTTATTTAATCATTTAATAAAATAATAATTTTATCCATGAATTGTATATGTTATTGTTTTTATTTTTTTATAATTCTATTTTAATTAACTATCCCACTTTTTATCACATCATACCACCGTAATCATTTTTTGCCATAAACGTCTTGTACGGCTGTGCTTGCCCCGCAGATCTTTCATCATTATCCTCTTGGCCTTATCCCAATTTATTTGGGGTTGGCGCAGCATGTTTTCTTCTTCCATACACCTCTATTTGCCGTCATCTCAACAGTAACCTCTTTTCTAGCCATATCACGCAATCTGACGACCGATGTGGCGCGGCGGGTGAAGGTCCGCCTGCGACGCAAGAGGTTGCGGGTAAGATTCCCGCCTTGGGACAAATGTTTGTACGATATACAAATATTTGTTTCGGGTGTTCTGGGTATTTTCTATATATATAATAAAAATATCTATCTATGTAATGTACTGTATTAAGTATATCAGTCATCTAGTACCCATAACACAAGCTCTGCTTAGCTTGGGGCTAGATGATGCTGTGTGGATTGTCCAGCAATATTTATTTATTTATATTTTTTAATCCATCCATCTTTACATTGGTCTTCCTCTACTCTTGTAACCCTCCACATTCATACTCAAAACTTTCCTCACAACGTGGTCCTCATTCCTTCGCATTACATGCACATACCATGACAAGCGATTTCCACACAACTTCTCGGTTACAGGCGCCACTATCAGACCCGCAGGTCTTTCTGTGTGCGAAATTTCATCCAAATCCGTATAACCGTAAAGGCGTGTGATAACTCTGTCTATCTGCTTGTTTGTTATAGACATAGAGACAGACAGACAGAGTTATTTTCGCACTTGTAATATAAGTATAGATGCTCCTTAGTTTCCGTCGATTCGCACTAAGAAAGGATTTTGCGAAACTCCGGCGACTGGCGAGTCACACGGTACCAAGTTTGTGACCTAACAAAGTCTCAGCCAACGAGCTAGTACACATCAATAAATTCCCACAATCAGGAACTCGAAGATTGCTAAAGAGTACCATTTACCAATACGGTGGGCAGTATTGAATCAACGCTGGAGTGGACAGACCGACAGATGTCATTTATCATGTTCAACAACGAGGTTAAGTGCAGTTAGTATGGGAGCTTACAGTTGGGAACGAGTCGACTGGGGGCACTATGCATGATACCTACTAAATATGAGGTCTAAACAGAACAGTGTTATATAATGTTCCTATACTACCTATAGGAATAAAAGTTATTCAAATAAAGTTATAAATGGTCAAATGCAAATTAATTCTTTGACCTATAGAGCTAGTATCATAGAGTATCACCTCAGAATTCGATAGCGAACTCATTTGTTTTAAAAGTAAATATTCGTGATTTCACAACGAGACACCGCCGCCGTTCGAATTTCGAAGTGTTATTTAGAGAAAAACGCTACTGGCCACAATAACAAAGACAACTAATTCTTTTTTTTAGCGTAAACGTCGACAAGCCAATCATTCTCCCAATCTGTCAAAAAGTTAAGAGTATGACGATATACGCCAGCACTTATTCAAAACTGTTAAATTTTCCCAATTGAACATGAACCTTATTTTTTTGTAAGTTGAAAAACTATTAAATAAATTTGTCAGATTGGTGTAGCTTGATGTGCTGGCCTCTGTACCTAACTAAGATTTTTCTAGACGACCATTTGAACCACAGCTTAAATAACAGCAAATCGATAGCCACTAAAGCTGAACCAATGAGGAGCGTCCCTGCAGTTTATAGCTGTTCGACTAACGGGTGTGTCAAAATACGTCGCCTGTTACGACAATGTTGCTAATTCTGGTACCATTAATTGCATTGCACAGTCTACAGCATTGCTGTGTTTTTAACAGACTTCAAAATAGAAACTGTCTCGAACTCGATGTTTTATTGGTTGAATGCGAGCCAATAATAATGAATCGATTTATGTATTCTTATTCTGGCTAACCAAAGTATTTTTAATTTCATTTTTACCCTACAATTATTTTATTGAAGAAATATGAATAACGTCCGTAAATATTAAATTAAAATTTGTAGAAACACCCTACGCGAGCACGAGGCTTATTTTTTGCTGATAGATTTTTGCGTCGGGGTTTTTTAAATTTAAAATTCAATTTTTATTTCATGCTTTTTAAAGTACATATAATATAACTAGTAGTAGGCACGCGTCAATCGACAATCTATGGAAAAACGTAATTATGACACGTTATCCTGCGAAAAAACCCAGATTCAAAGAGTAAAATACGGATAACATTTGAACGGCTAAACCGATTTTCAACAAAGAACACTCCCGACTAATTTGCGTCGGGGGTTATAAATACCCTTCCTCCTTATCCCCGAAGTTGGCAAAGCAAAAACTGTGCTAAATATGGTTGACGGAGAAAAAATGTAAAATTACTCCTCTAACTACTACCGGTTTTCACAAAAACCCTTCACAAAAAAACTTCGTTTAGAGGTCACAAGAAAAGTACTTAGAAAATAGAAAAATAATATCCCTACCGAGATTCCTTTGGACTCGCACTTTACCGGTTTTATTAGTTCATCAGTTACCAGAAGATAGTACTGGACAAATACCTTGGTCCATTGTATGCGAGTCCTGTATGTTTTTTTATGCGCTTTACATTGTTTTTTAACTGATGTGACGCGGCGGGCGAACGTCCGCCGATTCCCGCCTTGGAACAAATGTTTGTACGATCTACAAACATTTCTTCCGGGTTCCTCCAGTTATAATACTGACGTAACGCTAAAAATGTTTTGTGTCCAGTGTCCATCTTATTACACCAACTCTCCCTATTTATACCTCCACCGTGCGAACACTGCAGCTAATGACTAGTTGTTACTGTGTTACTGATCCGGGGACAATTACTTGCAAGGAGCGGGACATGTGTCGCCAAGTGCGAGTGTCGGTGGAACTTGATGTTGTTTAACTGCACGTTACAAGTAACAGACAGAGTTTAGTAGTTTTGAGGAGTCAACGGTTGAGTGACTGGCTTTAAGGCGATAGGCACACTGCACCGCATCACGCAGCGGGGTGCGTGGCGACGAACGACGAAAACTGCGCGTAGAGAACGTTTTCTGTGTGTTGCACTACGCGCGTGTTTTATAAAACACTGATACTTGCAAACAACGTGAACACGGACTCCTGCGTTACGCTGCGTGATGCGGTGCAGTGTGCCCATCGCCTTAGGAGAGGTCATTAGTGAATTAGGAGAAAAATTCAAGGTTAATATTACAGCTTGCAACTGTGGTCACAGAACAGTAGTAGGACCTCAAAAGTATATTCTGGTACCTTTGTCCACCACAAATGGTAGTCTGGGCTGGAACTTACCTGGAATAGATAAACATAATTGTTAATAATTAAGTTGTTATACTTACACAAAAACATAATTTCTTAATTAAAAAATAAATAAATAATGCTGGACAATCCATACAGCATCATCTAGCCCAAGCTAAGCAGAGCTTGTGTTATGGATACTAGATGACTGATATACTTAATACAATACATTACATAGATATATATTTTTTATTACACATAGTAAATACCCAGAACACCCGGAACAAATACTTGTAGATCGTACAAACATTTGTCCCAAGGCGGGAATCGAACCCGCAACCTCCTGCGTCGCAGGCGGACCTTGCCCCGCCGCGCCACATCGGTCGTCAAAAATATCACAAGCTTTGCGAATTGTGCGGTCACTTGATTGTTGGCAGATATAACCAACTGCGCGTCAAGACCAACTGGACTTTGAGGGTCGAGAGGTTGGAGCCGCGTCATAACACGAACTTCAAGTCGTTCGTGGTGCTAGTTCCGACACACCATCTCGAGAAGTTCCTCAAGGAAGAGTTCTGGCCGAAAGGTGTTGTGTATCGCCGGTTTCGTGGCCGCCTACATGACACTAGTCAGGGAAACACGACGCCGACACTTCGTGTGCACTAGTTTTAGTTATTATGTAATATATATTTATAGTATTTTTAACTTTTATATTGTTAATATAGTATTGTATATGTTTATATGGGCCTTGATGCCTGAAATAAATAGATAAAATATTAATATTATTAACTAGCACTTCGCTCGCGAGTTTGTCTGCATGGATTACGTACTTTGCCCTTCGAACTTTAACATCCCCTCCAGCCCCAACCCTCTAGTTTTGATTTTATGTTTTTTTGTCATATTACATTCCCGATTTAAAAATCCTTTCACTTATAGAAGCTACATTTAAAGCTACATTTTCAGCAAGTAACCTAAACTATATATCTTTTTCAGACCACGCATTTCATCAGGGTTGTAGAGGTTTTTTTCCTCTTTATTTGTTTTGGGGTTTTTATATAACCGGATATGTCACCCCATCGTGCTTTTTACCTTTATTACATTAAGCCTTATAATTAACACAAACTATACTAATCAGTTAAACAGTTATATGAAACTCTTGGATCAAGGTAGAATTCGCCGATGAACGACTGTTAACTGTTATTATTATATATGTATTACATTACATAAGGATATTAAAGTTCAAAGGGGAAGTAGGTACGAAATTCGCAGGCGAAGTGTTAGTAATTTATAAAGAGACATACACAGGCGAAGTCGCGGGTTGCCGCTAGTTATTAATACAAATAATAATAACACCAGAAATGTTTGCCTGCCCTCCGAACGACTCAAGTTCTGCAAAGGGGAGTATATTTTCGATATTATCGTCTAACATTAATATTACAAGGAAAACCTTTTAAACCTTCATCGAGGCTTTGACCGAGTCACTGAAACTGAAATATTGTGTAATTGTTTCAACTATTTTCAGTTATCATAGTTTCGGTTGAGTGCAAATGAAAAATCACACAGTCTTGTTCTTCATACATCATCATCTGCCTAGCCTTTTCCCAAATATGTTGGGATCGCCAGTCTAACCGGATGCAGCTGAATACAAGTACTTTATATGGAGCGACTGCCTATTTGACCTCCACAATCCAATTACTGGGCAACATTGTACCCCTTGGTAAGATTGGTTATCAGACATCCTGCCTAATTTGGATTGAATGAAAGATAATATGGAGAAGAAGGAGCACCACTCTTTAGAGCACGGCAAATAAAGATGTATTGAAGAAGACATGCCGCGCAAACCCCAACCTAATCAATTGGGATTAGGCCAGGAGGATGATGATGTTTGACAAAAACAATGGGTTCTGTATGTAGTGATACCCTGTAAACTTCACTTGGAATTGGTATCTCAATCCCCATTTAGAGATCGATCTTTGTTTGTAACCAATCAATGGCCGAGTTTGCAATCTGCTTGAGAGAGCGAATCAGAAGCGGCAGTTTTAGATCGTCCGTAATTGGAATTGGGCGTTAGTGAGCGTACACATAACTCGTAAACGAACTCATTGGTTTTAGACCTACCTAAATTACCTAAGGGTCTGCGCAAACGTAGAAACTTTTTGTTACCGACACGGCACGCCATCACAGGAAACATGGACACAAAAAAATGTTTAAGTCTGCGCAGGGAGTGGCTGAGTTCGTAATGGTTCTATAGATATCAAATATTCATCGGTAACTTGTATCCGACAAAAGATAAGGTCTAAGACTAAGTCATCGCAGATTCACAGCGAAACACCGTTCGATTTACGAAGCGATGTTTCGAGAATAACACATGGTAACAATAATTATAGTAACTGATATGTTTTTTCCCTTTCTATCACATCCCTCAAAATCAAAATTCTTTCGTTCAAATTAGGCTAAGATTCAACGTCCGAAACGTCAGAAATTACATAAGACAGACCCCAAAACGCCCTACCTTCACGGCTTCCTACTGTTTTTGCTGAGAAGAAGTGGCGGAACAGACATACGAAGAATGAATGTCAGAGATCGCTTCTAGCGATAAGGTTTAGAACACATTTGTAAGCTTTTACTGGTGTACAATAAAGAGCATTATCGTCTATTCTATTCCAGAACAAACTGCACCAATCAGTATTTCATGAAGAATCTTCAACGACACATGATAATCATCTAAAGAATAACACAATTTCACACCCCATTGTTTACCAGACACTTAAAGTAAATCAACACTCGTCCGCAATACACCGCACATGATCGCACGAGTCACGAGTCACGACACACTGTCAATGCGAAGAAATAAAACGTTAAACTATTCGCATAACTCCTGACACCATCGCAAACAAAGTTAAAAATGATAAGTTACAGTGAAAACCTCTTAGTAAGTGTAACTTTATGTGAATGTTAGCGGTTTTTGTCGCCTGTCTCTTATTGTGCTGCGGAGAAGTGTAAGTTGGCTTTAAGAAATATGTCCGGGTTAAAAGTTTTGAGCGGCGAATACTCTGGTGAGCGCGGACGGAGGCGCGGGCTGCAGTTGTGTTGTTTTGCGAGTGTCTGAGAATTTTGTCGGGCGGTCTATGTGTGGACGGATAGCGTTTTATTTGTATACTAATTAGGTTTACGACGCGGTTTCGCTTGCTTGATGGTCGAATGACATCATTTTGAGAAGTAATGCTATGGAAACGTACTACCGGAATGGAAATGTTATCTTTTGAGGTAATCTAGGTGTTGGTCTGTCTATCCGGGTTACTGAGAAATTCTATATAGGAAAACCTAATAACGCTTTGTCCGACCTGGTAAACGAACTCAGGACCTCATGCTCAGCAGTAGCGCTTGCGACCACTACACCAACGAGGCAGTCAAGAATTAATTTATTAATCTTTGTTTTGTGTTTTAATAATTGGTACCTATACAATTTATTAATTTTATTTGTACGTGACACGAAAATTTCGAATCCTTCTTTATGAAAATTTCGAATCCTTCTTTATGAAAATTGCGTGCACGGAGGAAATGTGAGATTTGGTATAATTCAAATTAATAAAGGTAGGTGGTTGTTCCGGGTCCTGGCGGTTTGTGTATGTGACTTTAAATGTTTGTAAACGCACCCACGACACAGGAGAAATTCCTAGTGTGGGGCAACGTTCAACAAAGAAGGATATAAGTTAATATGGAGAAGGATATTCTAAAAGCTAAAACAGTCTCGACCGAAATAGGTTAGAAAATAAACATTGAGTTTTTCAGTACAACATGCAACCCTAACATAGCAATTTACGATAAAACTAATCTTGGATTGTATTCATATTTTGTTTTTGTTTTTGCATGGTATTATGCTACGTTTTGACTGTTTATTGTTTTTTTTATTATTTGGTTGTATTTACTTTTTACTTTTAATGTTTTTTGAAGCACGTTATTAATATTCTACCTGTGTACTGTGAATTACGTTGTTGATTACACGATTGTTAGTCTTAAGTATAATTGTTTATTTGTATTGTCTATTGTGTAATTGTTTGTTGTTCCAAATAAAATAAATAAAAATAAAACTAGTCTTATTTACAATAAGTAATTCTCGTCACTCGGGAACAGATCCCGGAGCCGTCAGTAGCGCTAGCAATGTCCGTGGAGGCGGTAACCTTCACCCTTACAGCCCACTCGACTGCTTATTTTACCCTGGCGTGGTGCAAGTAAGGAGAATTAACGATTTTGCCTGTAGCTTGTATATGCCAGTTTTATGTTTCTTGCAGGACATATAAAGTGTCATTGAAGTCTGCGCACTTACTTTTGGTTTTAATTCCGATCGATCGACATTAGAGTTTGGACGTTTCGTACGCTTGAGTTCGATGCTAGCGCCAAATGCTACTCTTGAGTTTATTGTCACAGCTGTGTATTTCACTAACTAACATTAACATTGGAATCGTGGTGGATTGGCTTTAGATCGGAATTGAAATTAGATTAAACAGTGAGGCCCCTGAAATCTCTAACAGCCGAATTGAGTAACGTATCTCAATCCTTCTATGGTTTTAAGATACCAATACATTGTCAATTTTTACAATAAGTAGTATCATCAACACGCTGGTCGCCTATGCCTCACCCAGCCCCCACCCTGTAAATATATTAGGCCACCGGCGATCCGTATTCTTGTCACAGAGTACAACATTAGTCCAACATTAGTATGAGGCAGTGGTGCGCGGACTATTCATTGGGACCCGACACGACAAATGGTGGGTGTGGTGTATAGGCTATTTATATTGGGGTAATATCTCAAGTGTATTGCAGGATGATGTTGGAATTTTTTAGCCAGCCTCTTTATGTTTAATGTCGTAAGAAGCAGTCCATTCCACGTTCGCCTTTAAACTGATTCTAGGTTACTCTCGTGAGGCAAAAGAGAGTCCCAGAAAGGATCGCCACTCCTAACTTCCACTTAACTATATCTGAAATTCTATACATTATATACTTACAGCTTAATTAATATGCACATGTCGGATACAGACATTAGTTTGGAAGAAAAATGAAGCGCACCACGAGAGCCCAGAGGTGGCAGCACCGTTGCAATGTAATGGTAAGACCGTGGCGATAACGTGAAACTCGATTAACGTGCCTGTCAGATGGCGCTGATCTGTCATATACATACATATACTTACTATATAAGTATAATTAAGCTGAAGAGTTCGTTTGTTTGAACGCAATAATATCTGGGAATGTCCAGAAGTATTTGAACAAATCTTTTTGATTTGATACCCCTATTTTTGAAGGTCATAAGCCTGATAGGCTATTTAACAGCACGCTACTATCCCTAGGAACGGGTGAAACCGCGGTTCACTGTGCGTCATAAACACATTAAGCAGACGATGTGATCAATGCTTCTTGCTCCTTCTTTGTATAAGAAGAGGAGTTTACCTTGCAGTTGGACATTTATAAGCTAGTTTAGTAACTAAACAGTATACGCTTTACAAGTTGAATTTTCAGCAGCTGATATGAAACCCCTCAACAACAATATATAGCAAAATTGGGTACAGAATTCTACATATCGGAGTTTCTTTGGAAATTCAAGGAACAGAAAATTGGGTATTAGAATAGAAACCTTTATCTATCGTATTGGAGTCCAACTAAGCTATCCAGGCGTAATGTTCAACTGAGCAGGCTCTTTCATTTGTATTCGAGGCTACTTAGATGTACACAGGGTTGCTATTTGTTGGAAATTGTAAGGAAAATCTGGACATTTTGTGTGTTGTCTGGGCAAATATACCAAAATTAAATTTCTTAAGGTCATTCATGATCGTCTGCCTAGCCTTTTCCCAAGTAGGTTGGGATCGGTTTCTAGTCTAACCGGAGCAGCTGAAATACTATTCGGTCCATTCCGTTAAAATGTCTTCGTGAAAGTTAGCTGAAGTTTGGTATCACAGCTCACTGCGCCTACACTTCACCTACGTGTTCACGGGAAGATTTTTCACAATTGCACCGCTGTGTTTTATGTGGAGCAACTGCCCTTCTTACCTTTCCAACCCAGTTGGTAGTCAATACGATACCCTTTGGTAAGACTGGTTATCAGACTTTCGGGTTTCTTGTGCTGGGGAGTTTGTTCCGCCATTTCTTCTTCCCAGATCCCAAAAACACTGGTAAGTGGTGAAGGGTGGGCGTTTTGGGGGACTGCCTTATGTAAACGTTTTGACGTTCAAAAAGTGCTGATTCTCAGCTTAATTTAAATAAATGAATTTTGATTTAATTTCATTTTTTGATCTGACTAACCGTTGTGTAACAAATATAATTGACAGCCGGGGCCTAGTTAACGTGTTCTCCGAGATACGGTGGGGTCTTGGTTTAGTGTCGTTAATGTTTTTCTGTTAAGATCCCTAGAAACCTCACTCAAGTGACAGCACACAATTCGAAAGCAAGCTCATTTGTTTTGAAGAGTAATCATCGCAGATTCACAACGAAACATCGGTCGAATTAGAGGGAAATAGAGGACTTTGCTAAAAATAACACTTTCAAGATTATTGACTGCTATGATCTTGCAATTGATTGCATATAATACTAGCCTGTTAACATACAAAGATGGTACGAGCATTAATCACCATGCTTGCTCACGGCGGATTGGCGTTTTCAGATTCATATTAATTATAAGTCCAGGTTTCCTCACGATGCTTTCCTTCACCGATGTCAGCGATTTACAAGATAAACTTAGAAAGAACATACAAAACGGAAAAAAGAGTCGCATTGTCGCCGATTCTCTTGTTAACAAGTTAAACTAAATTTAGACTCCTTTCATCTCTTTCTCTCTTATAAAACAAGAAAGGGACGGACATTTATAAGAAATGTCAATTTAAGTTGAACTAAAACTTCGAAACAGACGTAGTTTGACATTTAAAAGGCATCGACCAAAAACAAGGTCAAGTTCAATAACTAATTTGACATTTCCAACTTAGTACTTAACTGTCTCCGTCCTTTTCTCGAGTTACCTGTCAGAAAGAGATGTCAATTCTCTAATTTAAGTTTAATTTAGGAACAAGGGCATCGGTGCCATTGTTATTTGGCAATTGGCACACTGCACCGCATCACGCAGCGTAGCGCGGGAGTGCGTGTTCTTACGTTGTTTGCTAGTATCTGTGTTTGAATCGAAAACACGCGTAGTGTTCTTCTTTCTCCGCCACGCACGCATCGTGATCGCTTTAATTTGACAACCTCGTGCAATATGCGAGTAGTAACCTAAAGCCGCTGGGTCAGCAAACGTTATATTTTGCCGGACGATATTAAAGAGTGTGATAACGCGAATACATTTAAACAGAAGCCAAAGAAACATGTATGTACATTATAACTGCTAATACTCTGGAGGAAATTTGTATTTTACTGAAATATCATGTTTTATTACTTTGTATCTCATTATAAGCGGACTGTACGAGTATGTTCTTATGAGATTTTTTTTTAAACCGATATTTTCATATTAAATCTTTATTTTGACCTGTTTTCTTCAGCATGACAACCCTGAAGCTATCAGGCACGGGAACAAATGATCAAGATGGACGAACGGTGGATAAGTAGGTAACGTTTTGTTTAGCGTACGCGGAAACATGCGGAAGGACTATTTATCAAAGAGAAAAGTCAATTGTTGGTTTATATTACAGTCATATGTCAGCTTCGCCTTTGGGTTACATGTTCACATATCCGGAAAAACGGGATGGGAAAAATGTCGGTGAGACGTAGGTAATGGTGCCAACGATTCCGTGGTGTGTTTGAACGGTGTCAAATAGAGACCATGTAAGAAATTGATAACGATTTTCAACCGACGGAAAAAAAGGAGGTTCTCATTAGCCACCGAAAATGATCTCGCATAGCTTTTTATGCTTTAGTCCGATTTAGATGATTCTTTTTTGATTGGATAGGGTTTACTTCTGAATCTAAACTCCATCCAATTGTTGAAGTTGGTCCCATTGAAATTTGATATAATAAACCAACCCTTAGTGTAAAAAAATAGGGGATGATTGATTTTCACCAACTAAGATTTTGTTTAAGTTGATGAGCATAAATATTTTTTCTTGCAAAAAAATTCAAACGGCTTCAAAAAAAAACACAAACAAATGTAAAATAACTATAATTTCGGAAGTGGTGGCTTTGCTGTTCCAGTTGGTTTATTTATTTCCACCAACTACCGATATTATAGTTATACAGACATTCTATAACGATAAAAAAATACCAGCCTGTTCTTATCAGTCTCTTCGTTTCTCAAACCCCAGGCAAAACTTGTAATCTATCGAATTCACCAGTAACTGTACTGTAAATCAACAATCTCATTCGCTAATAGTTTGTTTCGGACAAGCACAGAAGGGAGAGGGTGCTCCCCTTAGACGCAGACCATTATGTTGACGATATCCGCAGAGTGACGCAACTAATGATATATTATACACTTAAGAAATTTAGTTTCGTTTTAGAAAAGTGTTTGAACGGTAGGCACATTTAAATAAAAATGTCCAGTGGCATAGGCCTCGCCTCTTGTGCACGAGGTTGTGGGTTCAAAATTGGGCGAGTACCAATGTGACTTTTTCAATTCACATGTACTTTCTTATGTTATCTTGGACAGCACTGACATCGGTGAAGAAAACATCGTGAGGTAACCTGGACTTATAAATTAATGTAAGTCTTAAATTGCCATCCCGTGGTGATTGCTCATGCCTTCTCTGTATGAGAAGAGGCCTTTGCCCTGCAGTGGGAAAGTAACAGGCTGGTATTACTATAACATTCAAATAATTACTTTTAATAAATACATAGGATATTCAGTTTCTCGTTAGTTAATTAGTATAATATGCCGCTATCGGTTTCAAATTTGGGTTTAAATGTGACTTTTTCAATTCATACGTTAACACTTTTAGTGCCCAGCACCCAGCTCCCGGGTCGAAAAATAGTTTGTTCATGTATCCAGAACTCGCTTCCCGAGTCGTACATGTAAAAAGCTATAGATGAGATGTGAACATGCCCATCACCCCCTACCATATACCTACGCATTATGTAATTTGCCAAACCTTATGACATACAAGATAAATCGTATTTTTGAACTGGGCAGCGAATGTGTTAATGCTCGTGCCTTCTCTGTGGTAGGATAGTAACAGGATTGAATTTCATTTGTACTAAACAGTTTCTGTTGATAACCTTCGAAACACGATGATGATGATGATCTCTTAAAGCTGCCCAATTAAAAGGGTACTAGCCTGAACAAATAAACAGTGCCGTGAGGTCCCATAGAAGACAGGATTGGTGCCCTCAAAATACGGCACGCGGCTGTGGTGGACTACGAAAGAGATCTAATTTAAATAAATAATTAATTAATAAATTTTAAAACTTTTTTGCAAAATTCTGCCTTAAAAGTTGGCAAAATGTATTGCAGAATAAAAATCTATGGTAATAAATAAATAAATAATAAATAAATAATGCTGGACAATCCACACAGCATCATCTAGTCCCAAGCTAAGCAGAGCTTGTGTTATGGGTACTAGATGACTGATATACTTAATACAATACATTACCTAGATAGATATTTTTTTTATTATACATAGTAAATACCCAGAACACCCGAAACAAATATTTGTAGATCGTACAAACATTTGTTCCAGGGCGGGAATCGAACCCGCAACCTCCTGCGTCGCAGGCGGTCCTTCGCCCACCGCGCCACATCGGTCGTCAAAATATAATAATAGAGGGAGGCTTTTATCATCTACAAAATTACTTCTACGATTTACGCGACCATTTCTTATGAATGAGTCTTCTTGCTAGGTTTCAATACTTTAGTCATTTTTTTGACGTTTCTTTCTGTGTAGGGAAACTTAATACCTTGCAGGGTTTGAAAGTACTTATGATTATAAAGAACTACTACAACACCAAGCCTGAAATATTAGAAAAAAAACACAGTTATTTCATACATTTTCATCGGATAAATATTACATTTTGTATGAAACAGCTCATATTTTTTGGGTTCCGTACCTATTAAGGAAAACACGGAACCCCTATAGGATCACTTTGTTGTACGTCCGTCCGCCTGTCACGATCCTTTATTTCGTTTATTATATTTCAAGCTTCGTCTCATTGTAAAAAAATCGTTTATACGAAGACTTTCAAACCCTGAAATATTGTTAGTGTCAAATAACCCTGTTACTATATTAAAGATCTTAATATACAAGATCTCTCAAAACTAGAATCTTATTTTATAATTCAGCGTGCATGACTGTACCGTTGGTAATTCTCGTGAGTAGCGCATTGAGTACTGTCGCGTACAAATGGAACTACTGTGATTGGGTTACTCGCAAGCCTGTGGCATTACTTGTAAGGGTGAGGACAGACGGGGCGGTTATCTTGTGGATATTTATTTATTTATTTATTATTAATGCACATCAACATCATAAACACAAACATTAATAAGAGACACGAAACAGAGACATATCGTAGGTACTTCATCCTAATAAGCATACAGGATGAATGATTGAGATATGGTTTTAGTCTTTTAGAGCTAAAACTGAAACGATGATGTGGTAAAAGTAGATAAAGGATCTACGAGTGTTGGTTAAGGAAAAACTTTAACCTTTTTTTAAGAATTAGTTTAATTTCTTAAATTAGTTGAATCTTTATGAGACAAATGTATACAGGCGGAATTAATACCATAAGTATTCTCTACCAGTCAACCAAAGGCTAGTGAAGAGATAAGGCAGGTGCATTGCAAAATCGAAATTCATTTATTCAAATTAGGCTGAGAATCAGCACTTTAAGAACGTCAAACGTTTACAAAAGACAGTCCCACAAAACGCCCACTCCTCACCACTTCATTGTGTTTTTGCTGCAAGTATTCGAAACCGATATATTTGTCAAAATAACTTCTCTACTTATTTAATAAATGGTTTTCTTATAATTGACACAATTAACTGATATAACGCTTGCTATCCAAAGTCTTAATATATCAGTAAACCTACCTGAGTACAGTCACAGTCAAAATAGGGTTGTCACCTTTATAGCTCCATAAATGATGGAATCTTTTGCTGTTTTATTGAAATACTTACACATTATTATCATAATGTCAATGACTCAGAATTACACACAATTGCAGATAAAGAACTGTGACACCGATAGTTAAATAATACAGTTTTGAAATATATAAAAAATTTATGCTAGACGTCAACAAGAAATGAAATGAACTGAAAGATTAATAAGTTATTAAATTTAGATAATTATTATCTAGTTATTATACAGTAGTATATTACGTGTTGTAGCTTCATAAGATACATCATGCTATGACATAAAAAAAAACCACGAAGGGGTAAATGCCTCGATTGTACATAAAATAAAATCACAACCACTATCGCAGCGACAAGTCGTCCAATATGAACGTGACCTGACATTCAATAAGACATCAATAGAGGACCACTCGGCGCAAACCGCAGCGGCGACGCGCCAGTCGTGTCTGAAAGGCCTTTAACTACATTTGCGGTTTGTCTTACATGTGAGACGGCATTTTGTTGCTTTTATTAGATATGGCTAGTCTGGAGGGATGAGATTGAGATGGACTAAGTGCTGTGCGGTTCTCGGTAAGGAACAGACCAGACTCCTGTACCGTTACAGCAAGTAACTGTAGCTGTTCCGGGTCTGGCTGTTTGTGTATGTGAGTTTGAATGTTTGTAAACGCACCCACGATACTGGAGTAATTCCTAGTGTGGGGCAACGTTAGTATACAACAAAAAAAATGGGCATATTTACCTTGATTGAGGTGAAATTATGCTTTGTACTGGCCACAAAGCACTAGCTGTGCCCCCGTCTTTGTTCGCGTTGAATTTAACAAAACATGGGTTTTTCGCGGCACCCTAGACCTTTTTCTAAAATAAAAGTAGCCTATGTTACTTCTTATCACATCAGTGAAAGTCCCGTCAAAATCGGTCCAGCTGTTTAGGAGATAACCTCAAACAAACAAACTGACGGACCAAAAATTAACATAAAATTAAGCTTTTTTTGTAACTACAAACAGATACTTCTACCTTTATTTATTGTATAGATAAATGCAACTTCACTAGTGGTATTATCTGCGATGATTTTCTTTAAAAAGATATGAGTTTGCTTTCCAATTGTGTGCGCTCACTTGAGCGAGGTTCCAAGTGTACTTTACCGAAAGTCTCAGTAATTCACAGAGGTAAGTATATTCAATGTGTCGCCTTAAACAATCCTTTGTAAGGGGTTATCGCTCTGCATCCCCCGATCCCTAAGCTAAGGGATCCAATGTATGAGCAGCAGTAAAACCTTGTAAACAGAGCCTTATATCAGGCATACATTGGATAATTAAAGCTTAGTACACAATCATTTGTAAGCCTCATACCATCGTATCGTATATACGCAAGACTTGGAAAAAAACCTTGACCTCTTGGGTTTATTTCCGAGTTTCTACTTCAAAAGTAAGAAAGGGCACACCGAACTCAAGAAGTTATAAAAATTTATTCGACGTGTCTATTTTTCTTTCGTATAGACACGAACTATGTACAGTCGAGTCGTTTATACGTTCGTCAGTTTTTATTTTTTGCTTTATCAAGCCTGAACTCATCAACTCTATTGAAGGTACGGAACTGAGCCAACTCCTGCGTAGATAACTATAATTTTTAATAGTAACTAATAGTTAATTAAGTACTAACAACAATAACATAGCATGTAAGCACAGTTTGTTACTAACCATTAACTACCTATGGACTGCTTAGGTCGGAAATAAAGATATTTTATTTTATTTAATAGTCAATCTGTCACAAAAGTCGTCACACAATGGGTGCCCGAAGATGTACGGCGCCGCCGAGCGCGGCCCAGAAAGAGGTGGCGAGACTAGCTGGACGAGGGCTGGCACGAGGTGGTACGGGAAAAGAGTAATTGGAAGGACTTGGGGCAGGCCTTTGCCCAGCAGTGGGACAGCATAGGCTAATATAAAAAAAATGAAAATCTGTGACATCAGAATTATAACAATACTAAGTCGGTAAAGCTGAGTGAAATAGCGACCGGAGCAAACACACCATAAGGTGTCGAACCTATTACAACTGTAACTGTTCATACAAGATTTAATTAAAGTAACTCTCCTAACCTAACCTCTCAAGGGGTCTCAGAGGCCAGTACAACAAACTATTCCATCTTTCAAATTCATTTGATACTTTTTCAAAATGTTTGTAATAGAATAAGGTTCACGTTCAATTAGGATAATTTTACAGTTTGGGATAGTTTGATGTGCTGGCGTCTGTGCTCATCATTTTGAACCTACTATGAGACCAAGTATGTAATAGCGTTCAAAATCAGGTATTCCCCACATAATGTGCAGTTTTTAAACATTATATGTAGGTATGTAAAGCAGCATATTTGTATTTTGCATTTTAGTTTTAACCAGATGTATCTATGAACGTGAACGAAGCAATGGGAGTATGTAAGGATCGTAGCAGGTGGCGTTCTGTAGTTTCTGCCTATCCCCATGAGCAAAAGGCGTGAGTTTATGTATGTATTTTAGAGCTGGTCTTATATTAAAAGATTTTATACTTAGTCTGTTTGGAAAGAGGCCTTTGAAATGCAGTTGAACAGTTAAAGGCCGGTATTATTACTTTGACGTCGGCCAAAAAGAGTAATTTGCGGCAATACCAAGATTGCATGGAAATTGAGCTATTTTAGCTTTCTATAAACACTTGCAAAGGCTCTATTTCACTCCAGAAACAAATCCTTTATATTGCCAACATCATCATAAGCTTTTCCAACTATGTTGGCGCCAGCTTCCAGTGTTACCGGATGCAGCTGAATACCAGTATTTTAAATGGAGCGACTGCCTATCTGACCTCCACAACCCAGTTACTGTAAGACTGGTTGTCAGACCTTCTGGCTACCCGTAACGACTGTCAAAGATCAACAAATGACAGCCGGGCCCAACGGCTTAACGAGCTTTCCGAGGTACGGAGGAGTCTCGACATTTTACGAGCTGTCACCCATCCACAGACTAACCTAGGCAAGCGTAACTTAACCTTCGATCAACCTGAACAGTCACCCTCCACAGACTGAGCTAGGCGAGCGTAGCTTAAACCTGTGCGGCTGTATTTATTTAGCCACGAGCTCCTCATATATTGCGAACACACCGTAGATAATGTAATATGAATGAGGAGTACAAACAAACAACCAATCCAGTCTCTAATCACACCTTACAACGTAGACAAACGTAGCAATCATTATTACACGATATTCATATTCAAAATCAATTACAAGTACCAGGGTATCACGTAGCAAATGATTTGGACTGTATTAACATTCTATAAACGTAGCTCGTATTGTGTTTATACTCTAATAAACAAGTGGGTTTGAGTGAAATACACCGTTCGGGTTGAACGAGGGAGGCGAATTAACTTAAATTATATGTAAGGGGATAATTATTGTGGTTACGGTTAGTACCGAAATTTCGAATTTAAACTTAGGTATTGTAATATAAGCCTGTTTATGACCTGCTGCAGCGCAAATGCGTTTTTTAAACCGACCTCAAAAAAGGAGGCGGTTCTCAATTTGACTGTACGTTACTTTCGTATGTTACGCGAACATTGCGGAAATTATGAATGAACATTATGTTGATTGATTATTTTGTTTTGTTAAGTTTTTAAATTGAAAAATAGCTGGAAAAAATATGTCCTCCAAGTAAACGAAATTTCAGATTATCTTTTTTTTTGCTTTCTTGTGTCACGAGTGTGTGTCAGTTTAAATAAAAATAAAAACAACAGAAAAATGCTAACGAGTTTACGAAAACCGACGAAAAAGCTTTCAGAGCTGGGGGGTCCGGTATCAATCATACTGAACTCATGGTATTGTAGCGACATCTATCTCGCCACGTACAAACGAAATCTGACGTATCCTACATCGCGATATTAAAGTTATCCGAGCAAATGAACATATATACAAGAACCCGACTGCAACCGTCGGCCAGTAGCCCACCAGACACAACACCCGTCTGGTCGGAGGATCCTCCCTTTTCAATGGTGGATGAGGAACTTTACACCCTGCTCCTCATACCCCCAAAGTATCTGTTTGTACGTCGTTGTCCCTTCCACCCTGTTCAAGCGTGATTTTATTCCCGATTCCATCAATCCTTTTGCAAAATTTTCCCAAAAAGATCGCATGCACCGGGCGGTGCGCCTCCCATACCGGTCCGTAAATAAATTCACCATAAAATGGGCTGTGCCTGGCTCGTGACACAACTGGGTCAATGTGCTGTGACCATGTGCAGCTATTCCCTTAGGAATTGCATAGCGCACATCAATTCTTTATCGGAATATAGAAGACTTAGTAAGTAGGTGAGTTAATAAATAAGCAACGAACAAGGTACTTTCAGGCAACTGTTAAGTTTCAGTAACCTCTGTATGCGAGGCATTGACTAATAATTGAGAAGTAACAGATCAAAGTGTATTACTACTATACTCCAACCACCGTAAAAATAATAGTACAAATGGATTTTTCATCTAAAACCTTAAGTTAATAATAAGAATGTATGTAGGTTATGGGTTCAAACCTGGGCAAGTACCAATGTGACTTTTTCAACTCATATGTACTTTCTAAGTTTATCTTGGAAATCACTGACATCGGTGAAGGAAAACATCGTGAGGAAACCTGGACTTATAATTAATATAAGTCTGAAATCACCAACCCGTCTTGAGCAAACGTGGTGATTAATGCTCGTGCCTTCTCTGTATGAGAAGAGGCCTTTGCCCTTTGGATTTTGTGAATAAATAAAGGTTCTCTCAGGAGATCTTTGTGTAGAAGCTGCGAGCCAAACCGTATTTATCTATGTTCTATTGCTGTGTTCCGGTTATGTGTAAGCTGCTAATATAATTAAAAGCATATGGGAAAGATATAAAGTTTCTGTATGATTTATGTGGCAGAAGATCATATGACTGCTCTGATTTGACAAATAAATTAAGCTGTGTTGTACCTAAATCTAATAGTTAAAATTTAAAACATTTTTTTATAGATCTATTTATATTGTCATTTCGACACATTTCGAAAACTTTGACGACATGGTTGGCGCAGTGGTTGAGCCATCGGCTGCTGCGCCGTGTGTTGTGGGTTCGATCCCCGCACGGAACAAATATTTGTATGACCTACAGGTAGTTGTTCCGGGTCTGGCTGTTTGTGTATGTGAGTTTAAATGTTTGTAAACGCACCCACGATACAGGAGAAATTCCTAGTGTGGGGCAACGTTTTTATTGAAAAGAAAAGAAAGAAAGAAAAGACTTAGTCTAGTCTGCGAATTTAATGTACTTTAATTATTAATTTAATAAGATACGAGCATTATTCACCACGCTTGCTCGACCGGGTTGGCGATAAAATGCAGCGCAGCTTGATATTTTAATTCCCATCGATTGACATGGGAATTTACTAATTTAAACATTTCCTATTCTTGAGTTTGAATTTATTTTGACAGCTGTGTATTTCGCCAAATATGTACTTAATATCAGCATAGTACTTTATGGTTTGAGATCGGAATTAAAATTAGTTGGAAAAGTAAGGACCCTGGTTTGCTCACGATATTATCCTTCACTAATGTCAGTAATGTCTGATATAACCTTAAAAAGTAGGTACCGTAAAACGGGGTGAATAGAAACGCAGGTGTGAGTAGAAACAAAACTTTGAAGGGCATTTCCGCGTTAGTTTAACATTGTTTGTTACCACAAGGACTCTTAATTTTTTAAAGGTCTTGAAATGAATAATTTCAACACCTTGTCAGTAATAAATAATGTCGTAAAAAATCAACGTTTAAATCTCATCAAAAGTTTTGTTTCGATTCACCCCGTTTTATTGTACATATGAAGTGAAAAAAGTCCAGGATTTGCACCCACAACGAAGTGAATGAGAGGCGAGGCTGTATCCACTGGGCCACCACGACATCCACAAACGTCAATACGCAAATAGATTGGCCATAAAATTGCCGTACCTGGTACTTGACGCATCTGGGTCACGTGGCCATCTAATGTATGTCAACTGGCTCCTTTAGGAGTTGTATTGACTATAAACGGTTTTATCTACATACGTATTGAAGCCAAGCTATATTCGCAAGCGATGCAAAGAATATCGTGCCTTACCTACTCTTCAAAGTAATTGTAATTCCGATCCAAAACCAGTACGATTCTAATGTTAATTTTGCAGTCACGTGATTATGTGACGACCGATGTGGCGCGGCGGGCGAAGGTCCGCCTGCGACGCAGGAGGTTGGAGGTTCGATTCCCGCCTTGGGATCAATGTTTGTACGATCTACAAAGATTTGTTCGGGGTGTTCTGGGTATTTGCTATGTATAAAAAAAAATCTATCTATGTAATGAATTGTATTAAGTATATCAGTAATCTAGTACCCATAACACAAGCTCTGCTTAGCTTGGGGCTAGATGATGCTGTGTGGATTGTCCAGCATTATTTATTTATTTGTGTAGCGAAATCTAACTCGCCACATACGAACAATATCTGACGTGTTCTACATCGCGATATTAAAGTTATCCGCGCGATTGAACATATACTGTCTGATGATCCTCCCTTTTCTAAGGTAAATGAGGAACTTTACACCCTGTCCTCATGTCCCCAAAAGATGACGACTAATGTAAATGTATGGGAGACGAAGACATGCAGCGCCAATCCCAAATAAATTGGGATAAAGGCAGGAGGATAATATGATGGTGATGACGATACAAGAACCCGACTGTGGTTGTCGGGTTCTTGTACGTATGTTCAATCGCAAGGATTACTTTAATATTGCGATTGAACAGGATGGACACTATGTAGGATACGTCAGATTTAGTTCGCAAGTGATAGATGTCGCTTTATATCAATAGTCAGCTTCTTCTTAGCCATATCATCTGTCACACAACCCCTCCATCATTTCTTTGTCAGCTGGTTTGAAATAATTTACAAAATTTTGCACAGGTAAGCAAGTCCAATGACCTAACATCTGTCGTCCATATTACTAGCTGGTGGACATTTCAACCAATAAAACCTCTGAGACACAGTCAGCATGTCCAACTTCTGTCACCAACACAGGCCAATACCATTGTGATTTTATTTGCCGAAGAAAGAAACATCTGGTGAGGAGCTAGGTTACTGAAATTAACCATTGAGGTTGAGAATACGAAATGTTTTGAAAATGTTGTAGTCCAGAACTGGGTACCGAGATTTCTACGAATATTTGTATTTCTTTTTGGTCGAAAATACATTCTGAAGTGTTCTCGATAATTATAGCTTCGTTTCTTCTCTTTAGTGAAGCATATAAATGACTCTCAAATAATATCACCTGCCTAGCCATTTCCTGACATGTTGGGGTCGGCTTCTAGTCTAACAGGATGCAGCTGAGTACCAGTATGTTACATGGAGCGACCCCTTGTTGAGACTGGTCTCGTGGTGGACTCAGTCTTTCAGGCTTCCACCAGTAACGTCTGTTACAGATCTACAAATGACAGCGGAAACCAACGGCTTAGCGTGCTGTCCGCGACACTTAGGGGACTCTATATGTAATTGATGTCCACCCATCCACGTGCCGGACTCTGCAAGCTTAGCTTAACCTTCGATCGACTCGTGCTGCTACTATTTAACCACGAGCACCAAGTAATTGGACAAAGTATAAGCAGCAAAATTCTAGCACTTTAAATTCCGCAACCAATATTTTCTCCCAAGAGTACAGATTGCAGAAAACTTATTGCAAGCAAACACGAATGCACAAAGGTAATGATAAAAAGAAAGATATATGAAAGGATGAGCAGGCGTCAGCACCTATGTTCATATTTCTAGACGTCGTCGGGTAGTCAGCAATAAAATGTGAGGGTAAGACGCAGTCAGGCACGCTCAGCGACCTACTTTTGACTATTGCAACCGCGTACATTTTATTTGCGGGTAGACAAAGATATTTCGAACTCTTGGAAAAAGTAGAGATAGAAATGTATTTTATATCCAGGTAATACGATTACATGCACAGGTACATGGTTGGAAGAGCTAGCGGCTAAATAAGAACAGCCACACGGGTTGATCGAAGGTCAGTCTGTAGACTGGTGACTGAACGAGACTCTTCCGTGCCTTGGAAAACACGTTAAGACGTTGGTCCAGGCTGTCATTTGTAGATCTTTGACAGTCGTAACGGGTAGTCGGAAGCCCGAAATATAAATAAATATTGCTGGACAATCCACACAGCATCATCTAGCCCCAAGCTAAGCAGAGCTTGTGTTATGGGTACTAGATGACTGACAGACTTAATACAATACATTAGATACATAGATATTTTTTATTGTACATAGCAAATACCCAGAACACCGGAACAAATCTTTGTAGATCGTACAACAAGACATTTGTCCCAAGGCGGGAATCGAACCCGCAAAACCTCCTGCGTCGCAGGCGGACCTTCACCCGCCGCGCCACATCGGTCGTCAAAAGTCTGATAACCAGTCTTACTAAAGGGTATTGCACAGTAATTGGGTTGTGGTGGTCAGATAGGCAGTCGCCCCATATAAAATAATGGTATTCAGCTTCATCCGGTTAGACTGGAAGCCGACCCCAACATAATTGGGACAAGGCTAGGCAGATGATAACACAGGTACATGCTTACTATAATTAACAATGAACTGTTAGAGTATTACCTACAACTATTTAGCACAGTTAGTGAGCACCAAAACTGCAGGGTAAGTTTGTATCTTGGGGCTTTGGTTGTGATATCGAAGAGAAGAGATTTATACAGCTGTTTGTGCTGTCCTTTTACTGTTTTATGAAGAATCTTAAGAAACTATTTGATGAGACGCTTATTATTAGATAAGTGGAACTGTGGAATATAATATAATATTTTTAGGGTTCACCATAGAACTGACATATAATGAATATAAAGAGTTAAAAAATAGACGGCCTAAAAATTAAACGAGAAAGGATAGAATGAGTGTGTACGAGGAAGTCTAAAAGCGGCTCCGTCGAGCAAGACGTGTGTGTTAAAATCGCTTGTCATCACAAGAGTAGAGGAATACCATAGAAACGCTGGAAGGATTGTGTGGAAGATGGTGATGTCTAGAAAGAAACTGACTATTAAGATAACAGCAAATAGAGATGTATCGAACAAGAAGATTCATGGTACGCCCGCCCCAAGTAAATTGGGATAAGGGCAGGTGGATGATGACACATATCTATCAAACCTAAAGACAGAAAATCTGCTACTGATAGTAAATCCGGGCGAGCTCTTTAACAAAAACAATAACTACTATAAACATACATCGACAGAATCCAAAAGTATTTTTTTCCGCACAATATTTGCAAAGCCACAATATCATTAGGCCGAGTACACAAGGCTGGAGTTTAGTGTCGTCATGGGAACGATCGTGTGCCCTCCGCCCACGCTGACGTCATTACGTGTTTGCCTTTACTTATATTCACGCTATTTTTGTGTTTAACAGTGAGTGGAAAACTACTGTGAGAGGTTTTTTTACCCTGAGTGTATCATATTAGCATTTAGTGGCACCTGATGAACAGACCAGGTCCAGTAAGACATGTTTGAGCCGGCTTCCAGTGTAACAGGATGCAGCTGGATACGAGTATTTTACATGGAACGACTGCCTGTCTGACCTCCACAACTCTGTTATACAGTAAAACGATACCATTTTGTATGACTGGTTCAGACTCAGGTTTCTGACTACCCGTAACGAATATCAAAGATCAACCAATTCCAACATAGTCGTAAAAAGTCTAAGTGCTGACTGCTTGGAGGGAAAATGAAAACGCGGCTGCTGAAAACGGCGCCGTGATTTCGATCCCCGGCTCGGGCCGTTTTGGGGTTTTTATAAGGAAATACTCAGTCGAAACATTTTTTTGACCGGTTAATGGCAATAGGCTGTCTCCTTTTATCATTGCTGGAAAATGTTGTTACACTGTTTTATTTTTTTCTTTCATAAAACGCCACACTAGGAATTCCTCCTTTAACGTGAGTGCGTTTACAAACATTCAACTAACATACACAAACAGCCAGACCCGGAACTATCTGTAGGCCATACAAATGTTTGATCCGTTCGGGGATCGCACCCACGACATGCGGTGCAGCAGCCAATCGCTCTGTACACATCTGCAATGTCTGTTGAGATTACTCTACTTCTTAGAACTGCCTCGTGGACACATTGGTTGCAAGCGCTACTGCTGAGCATGAGATCCTGGGTTTGAGTCCCAAATTTAAGATGAAAAAACGATATATGTTTTCGATATATGATGTTTTTTCATCTTAAATTTGTAACCGCCCGATTTATCGCAATACACTCCCCGCCTATTACTTAAAAGTTAACTGGCGAAATGTGCATGTACTATAGGTACACCTCTGCCTTACCTTTCCAGGAATATATGCGTGATGTTATGTTACTTATTAGACCTATCCCAACAGAACCAGCCGACACAACTCTATTCTTTTGTACAAGCGAATAGCCGAACAATGCCGAGTTACAAAACGCAGAACATCCCTCGCAGCCAGTCAAAAACAATACCATTTAATCAAAATTCCTCTTCATCACACACTTTTGAGTCCACAAACGAACAGATCTCGATTTTTCACGCCACACCTCCCCTTTCACTCAGATGGACACAATCAATGCTATAAACTCGGGGTTTTTCAACACGGAACCCCACGAAAGAGGGGAGGGAGGGTTCTGCAGGATGAAACAGTTAATCGAGAGCTGGAGAGGTGCTTCATTCAATGCGTCTGTAATTTGGCGAATTTTTTGGAGTGGGTTCTACAAATAGAAGGGTGGGTTCCGCTCCGAATGAAGCAAAATTTGACCTGTGTGTGCCGCAAGATAGCATTGCCATGTGTAGTATGACAGGTATGAAGGCCAGTCACATAACATGCATGCACATGTGAGCTTCTACAAAAGAGCCTCAAAAAAAAAAGCAAAACAAAGTTAGAAACAAATACTACCCCACATGTCACCTTATATATTTTTTATGTTTTAATTTTCGTTTTTCTTTTGATCACAGAGATTTTCACTTCATGATATTATATTGTACTTTTCTCATTATGTAAGCGAACCATATTCGTTTTTTTGTGAGAAATTTATATGTTTTAACAGAAAATGGATTCTTACTACAAAAATAAACCTGAAGGGTTATTTTGTGTTTCTGTTTGAAAGCGCTAATCTCTAAAACTGTCAGACGGATTTGAAAAATACTTTTTGCGTTTGTTTGCTCAATTTTTGAGGAAGGTTATAAGCTATATGACATCAAGCTACGACTTTTCGAAGTAGGTGAAACCTCGAGGCCCTGCTTGTTATTACATAATATTTTTAGGTAGTAGTTAGGTAGGTAAAGGTTTAAGATGACGGCAAATAGATGTATGGAAGACGAACATGTTGCGCCGACCCCAAATATATTGGGATAAGGGCAGGAGGATGATGATAGGTAAATGGCGAACTCTACCAGACGACTAATTGTAACAGAAAAACCGTTGATAAATTGAAACGGTTCTCGATTATCAGTAGTGAGTGAAAGATTACAAATAGAGAGAGAGAGAGAGAAGTCTTAGGTGGACTTTCTCATAAACTGTTGCAGTTGTAACAATCAAAAGCTTAACAATTAATGAACTGCACTTGGTACCTCACTCAAGTGAGCGCACACAATTAGAAGCGAATTAATTTGTTTTAAAAGTAAAGCATCGCGGATTTACAACGAGACACCGTTAGAATTTCTTAGTGATGTTTAGAGAATAGCACTACAGATAGACTACAATGGTTTAAGAAGATTTAAAGCTTAGCTCTTACCTAGATTAGTATTTGTCTTAGTTGCTGTTATTCACGATATGAGTATAGAACAATTTAAATCTACTAAGCAGCGAGGGTAGTGTAGGGACCCTTGAGTTTTAAGTTTTAACTAGTTGTGCCCTACGGTTTTACCGCGGTTTTACTTCCTCATTATTTGGGCTGTCATGTGAAATTATTTTTTCAAATCCGCCTGTAAGTTTCAGAGAACAAACAAACTTTTCAGCTTAATTACTTATATTAGTTTAGATTTATATCTATTTGACGACCGTTGTGGCGCGGCGGGCGAAGGTCCGCCTGCGACGCAAGAGGTTGCGGGTTCTATTCCCGCCTTGGGACAAATGTTTGTACGATCTACAAATATTTGTTCCGGGTGTTCTGGGTATTTCCTATGTATAATAAAAATATCTATCTATGTAATGTATTGTATTGTGTTCTTGAGTGGAGACCGCGACTCGGCAAACGTAGTGTAGGACGCCCTCTGACCAGGTGGGATGACGATCTACGAAAGACTGCAGGCAGATGCTGGATGCGGCAAGCTGAAGACAGGGCGCTATGGCGCTCATTAGGAGAGGGCTATGTCCAGCAGTGGACTAGTATAGCCTGATGATGATGATGATGAATGTATTGTATTAAGTATATCAGTCATCTAGTACCCATAACACAAGCTCTGCTTAGCTTGGGGCTAGATGATGCTGTGTGGATTGTCCAGCATTATTTATTTATTATTATTTATTTATTTATATCTTTTAGGTACAGACGCCAGCACATCAAGCTATCCCAAAATGTTAAATTTTCCCCATTGAACATGAACCTTATTGTTTTGTAATTAAATTGAAAAACTCATATCAAAGAAATTTGCCTGATTGGGGTAGCTTGATGTGCTAGTCTCTGTACTACTTAATTAATTTTCTGACTAAACAAGCGATTGCAAAGACTGACAGTACTGTTGCTGCTTCGATCCCAAGAGATATGCTGATTTTATTAAATCATGATCCGCCCGACTTTACCCACAGCTGGGCATATATCTTCCCATGCTTGAGCTTCCACGACTCTGTGTCAGTCTTTCCCTCACTTAAGTTTGCACCGCAATGGCGAAAATGTTGTCCGCCCCACACGTCGTCGACGACACTTCTTCCAGTCCATATATGAATTACTTAACACTAAATAATACATTTTTCGCCCCACGGAACCCCAAAACGCCGAGTGCCAATAAGGGGTGTCCGCAGTAGATGAAACAGTGTTCGGTAACACAATTGCGCGGCGCTCTGAATTACAAGCGTTAGGGTTAAGGACACGTAGACACGCTAGGGTAGAGTTGCGACACGGGACGAATTGGGGGTTAATTTGTAAAGGGGGATGTTTTTTTTTGTGTAAAAATTATTATTATTTTTTGTTTGTGCTACGTGTCCTGAAATGGGTGATTAAATTTTTCATGTATGCGTGAAAACATTGAATGGATTATACGGGTACCCACTAGCTGCGTCCTGCGGCGTTACTCAGTGCCATGATGTAAAAATAAGACGCCGTTGCCAACCTAGAAATCAAAATTCATTTATTCAACAAATTAGTCTGAGAATCAGCACTTTTTGAACATAAAAAAAAACGTTTACAAAAGACAGTCCCCTTAAACGCCCACCCTTCACCACTTCCTAGTGTTTTTGCTGGAAAGAAGTGACGGAATAAACTCCCCAAATTTAAAAAGTAGCCTATGCGTATAAACTACCTTCATAACAAATTCCATCCAAATCCGTTCAGCCGCTTCAGCATGAAAGAGTAACAAACATACACACATACCGACAAACTTTTGCATTCATAATATTACTGTGATTCGCTAACACGCTTACAGCAAAAAAAAAATGGCTTCCCTAAACTTGAATCATTTGACATTTTCCAAGTTGGATAAACTTCTGCCATTGAACTTGTCTTTGTAGGGATCAAGCTACAGAAATAAATCTGGTAACTTACATAAATGTCATGGCAATTATTGTATACTAGCTGAAGCCCGCAATTTCACCCGCACCTAAGGGGAAATACATTACAAACCCGGATAAAAAGATATTTTTATATATAGACATAATCTGCATTCTGCGTTCAGCAGTTTAAGCGTGATTGGCTAACAAACATTAAAATATTTCGCGTTAATGGTGAAGAGGATGATGAGGAGTTGATGATGATGGAGTGATGAGGAGTTAGACAACTCTCATCTCATCATCATCTGCCTAGCCTATTCCCAACTATAAGGAGTCGGCTTCCAGTCTAACTGGATCCAACTGAATACCAGTATTTTACATGGAGCGACGGAGTATTTGTTCTCCACAATCCCTGAGTTTGGGTTATCTGGCTTTCAGGTTTCTGATTACCCGTAAATACTATAAAAGATCTTCGAATGACAGCCGAGACCAATTGTTTAACGTGCTTTTCGAGGAGGTATAGATGGGCGCCCATCCACGGACCCACCTTGGCATAGCCAAGTTTGTTAAGGCAGGACCAAGTCCAAGTCAGTCGGTAAGCTTAACCTCCGATTGACCCGGGCGACTGTTATTTAGCGACTAGTAATACATAATTATAAACGTCTTAAGGTAGCGATGCACGGATTATCTGAAAGATTACATGGCTAGAAAGGCGGATTATTGAGATGACGGCAAATAGATATGTACGGAAGATGAAGACATGCTGCACCGCCCCAAAATAAATTGGTATAAGGGCTGGAGGATGATGATGAATTATACTCGATAATAATTATAAATAAATAAATAATGCTGGACAATCCACACAGCATCATCTAGCCCCAAGCTAAGCAGAGCTTGTGTTATGGGTACTAGATGAATTATACTCGATGCACGTAAGATACTGTACCCTACCGGACCAAAAAGCCGTGACGTCCTACAATGTAGACGAGCGCCATGCGCCGACTGCCATCGATCCGTGCCTCGAAGAAAACAAATTAACTAGCCCGACCCTGCCTGAATAGATAATAACAACGGTTATTGTAACCGTGCTATTGCTCACTGAACTTGAAACTAACTTACTGAAACTTCGCGTACAGGTAGCTACGAGTTACCTTGGCTAAGTCAATTGATAGCGGTGGTGGGGGTGGGGGCGTCTGTGTCTGCTGACGCTTGGTTGCTTTGGGGTGAAGTCGTTGTTCGACTAGTCAGCTGGCTGGCAGTATTTCAGGCGCTCTACACAGGAGGATGTCTTTATTTGATTTGGGAAAATCCCACCACACATTCCCAAACCTCTGCAACTCCTGAAAGCTAGAATCGATAGTGTCGAACTGGCGACCACCAGAAAAGCGTCGAGTCAATGAAGCTTGACGAGTCCCCGTGAAACGATACACGAAATAAATGAATTTGAATTTAAACTTCTGGATCCCGCAAGGATATTAATAAGAAAAGAACGGCGAAGGAGTCACGGGAGGATGGGCGGTTGTGGGATCTGTCGTACTTAGTGAATGGATCCAATGGCGCTTATGGCAGTCAGGAGTACACGCGAATTTACGAGTTTCTCCCGCGTCTCGATACCGTCATCATCAGATCATGACTGCCAAGTGACGATCTGATGATAAAAATGGGTTTACTCCTCAAGACCTCAGGAATTTCACCTTTCAAAATATTTAATTTAATTGGTCCACATCTGATAAATAGAGATGTATGAAATAAGAAAACATGCTGCGCCGACCCCAAATAAATTGGGATAAGGGCAGGAGGATGATGATGGTCCACATCTGACGAAAATTTCAGAGGAGAGTTTCCTGATCTGCTGGTTCCAAGAGGTCGACATAACTCCCAGCCATCACCAGACGGGTGATCTATTACAATTTCTACATTCAAATCGCATAATAACAGACATCCAGACGAACGCACCCGTCCCAGAAGATCTTCGTGCTTGTGAGTGAATGCCAATTTTCGCACGCACTTCAAAAAGCTTCTTAACCGTCTCACTCACTCACAAAAATAACGTCTTAACCCAACCGAAGCCAACACGACCTCTAATAAAATAAGAAGGCACAATCTTCCACAACTCAAGCGACTCGTGTCTCTGACCGCGCCACCAGTTTTATCGCGTGTGCCAATTTATGCCCTGAAACACTGCCAACGAGAATACTGACCGGTTAGCGCTGGCGACCACTGGGGCGTAACGTGGTGGCTTGGTTAAATGTTACAATGAAATTCCGAACTGCCAAGTCTTTATTGGGAAAATCGCGATATACTATGCCCTGAAAGCCAGAATCAACAGAGGCGACCATCAAAATCGCCAAGTCAATGAAGTTCGAAGAACCCTGGAGAATCGTATCGTCTTAGATCCCGCAATGAAATTAATCAAAAAGGAACAGCGGAGGAGTTAGTCTATGACAGTCACGAAACAATGATGCTCATGTGTTTTTCTGGACTCCTAGAATACTCGTGCCTTCTCCGTATGAGAAGAGGCCTTTGTCCAGTAGTGGGAACGTAAGTAACAGGTAAGTATTACTATTATTTATAGTCAGTCTCGTAAAGCCCGCGGCAATGAGAAACGAGCTTACAGAATTATGAACTAAGTACGTTTGTTACGCCGCAGTGGACAAGCAGCCTTTACATTAACATTAAGACGGTCCAAGTCACAAATTCGCTTTCAAGATATACAATAGCTAAGACCACACCGCGTCTACTGGATGTGCAACCTACCTAAAATACGATAGGGTTAAGTATTTTAGCTATGAAATTATTTACTAGAATTTTGTAGCATACCCATAGTGAGTACTCAGGTTTACAGTATTTGAGATCTGATCAGCTTTAAGGTCGATTTTCGAATAAGTTTTATCAGAGAAATAGAAATGGCTTTTTGATAGTATAAAAAAATACTAGCAAGCACTCGGGACTTCGCCTGCTTATGTATCTTATAAAAAACTTTATGAATAATTAATTAATTAAGTAATTGTGGGTTATTCTGAAGTATAAGCTATGTTACTGTAAATTTTCATCGAAATCCGTTCCATCCATACATCCTCACAAACTCTCACATTTATAATATGTAACAGAACAATAATTTGGATGTCAAACCGCCGTATTTTTAAGACAGTAGTTATCTGAGTTTTGGAAAATCGGTTATTAAAGAAAGAAAAAAATAGTTGGAAGTCATGAAAATGTTTGATATTTTGGTAGTTGTTCCTGATCTGACTGTTTGTGTATGTGAGTTTGAATGTTTGAAAACGCACCCACGATATAGGAGAAAATCCTATTGTAGGGCAACGCATATTAAAAACAGCATTTAATATTAGACAACCTGACAAACCTTGGTCTGCAACCTGGATTATGACAGTCTGGAACTTACCTGAAAAGACAAAAAAAAAAAATATTAGTACATTTACATATTATTGTAACGTCTTCTAACTGAATCATCTTTCACTTAATGGTAACATAATTACATTGGTCTTCCCCTATGCTTATACACATCCACATTCATGCCTACCTCAAAGAAGATAGAAAGAGTGTATGATCTCTGAGTTTTTTTGAGGATTTTTTCACAGGGATCAGTTAATTAGGAAATGCCAGCGTCATTAAATTTAAAAAAAAAATGACGTGTAAAGTTTCTAGAAATACGTAAATAAATATCATATAAGAGATCAGGGAACTTCATAAAAACAAAAAACACAATAAGTATAGAAAGTCATCATCATCCGCTAGCCTTTTCCCAACAATGTGGGGGTCGGCTGAATACCAGTATTTTACATGGAGCGACTGCCTATGTGACCTCTACAACCCAGTTACTGGTCATCAAAATACCTCTTGGTAAGACTTGTTGCAAACTTTCGGGCTTCTTCTAACGACTGTCAAAGATCTAGAAATGACAGCAGGGATCAACGGCTTACCGTGGTTTCTGAGGCACGGACGACTCTCGGCATGTAATGAACGGTTACCCATCCACAGACTGACCTCGGCAAGTGTACCTCAACCCTTGAATCAACCCGTGCGGATGTTTTTATTTAGCCTCGAGCTCACGAGTAAGTATAAAAAGTCACAGCTTAAAACATTTTCTCCTACAACACACAGCCTACATAATAGGTACTTGCTAGCCTGCTACTTCCTCAACATTTCCCACTAACACAGCAACATATTGGCAGACTGAACTTCAAATTGCCAGGGTAGGCTGTGCCAACCGGAAACGCTGTGACGTCATCTCGACGCCATTTCCGTCGGCCATTATCCAATAGGAGCGGGAAATTGTTCAATACAGGTGGTTTTATTGTATTTTTGAATTTGATTGGGAATTGAATTCGGTGTTGTAAACTTTTGAAATGGTCAGATTTTAAGTTAGGAATTGTGTTTTTTCTGTTATAATACTGTTTCGGGTTATGTTCATAGTATTCTTACGCTTTTTAGTAAGTACTGGTTGTAAAAAATAATTTGAAATAAACATGAAAGCATAAAACCTTTTTGTGTGTTCTTATTTTTATTCTTCTTTATTCAAAAATGTTGCTCTTCTTTTGTCTTCGTCCAAAATTGACATCAAACAAGGAGTGCACAATAAAAAATAAATATTTTTATATTTCATTTATTTTCGTTCCTTGTATCTCTGACACAGATGCTCAATAATATACAATTATGATTATTGCGATTACGAAAAGTTTTGTGAAAAAGACCGAGATCGATATTGGATCAATATTCAAGGTTAAGCAACGCTTGCCGAGTTCGGTCCGTGGATGGGTCACTGACCACTGTCCATTACGAATTGAGACCACTCCGTGCCTCGGAGAGCTTGTCCCAGCAGTGTGATGATACTTTCAAGCATAAAAAAACATCCCAACTCATAACCCTTCCACCTAATCGTGCAAAAACACTAAAAGCCACTTTATTCGATTTTAACCCTCCAATGTTCACGTTCATATAAACATCGGCAACGCTGCTGCGTTCTGATTAGTTATAAATTAAAATATCTCAACCCTCCGCTCGCTGAGTATTCCCGACACGGCCGGTCGATTCGACCTGGATTGCAAATGAAGTTCCAGTAAACGGGAATAAGTTTGTTGTAACGTTAATTAAGAAGGTAAATGTTTTGTTTCTGATATATTTTTAATGCATATTCATTCTATTTAGAAATTTACGAATAAAATGTGGTCTTATTCGTAATTTTCTAAGTATCTAAATCCATTGTTCCATTCGTTTTTCATAAGAGATTTAACTAAAGGAGTATGCACCGAACAAAATCTTAAAAGACTAGCTTCTGTCCGCGACTTCTTCCGTGTGAAATATCATGTTTTATCAATAAGAAAACCAACCAGCTACATCTAAACTTACAAAGTTTACCTGTTTATAATATTAGTGAAGATAACGTTGGTACAGAAAGAAAGAAAAAAAGAAAAAAACATTTATTTGGGACAGGCACAGATAATAAAAAACACAAAAGAATAAAGGAAATAAACAATAAAATAAAAGGACCTCGGCCAGGTCAAAAAGGCTCCTACAGGACAAAAAAGGAAATCGGAAAAAGGCTGCAAGTATACACAGACTCTCAATGGAGAAACACTTTATCGATGTCTACAGAGCACAGGTGATTTTTAATTCATATGTAACCATACAGGGGGTGGGGTGGGTGGGGTAGCTTCTTGTGATTAACTAAGAGCAAAAAAACAGCTATTCAGGGCATTTATATCCACATTACTCGGCAGAATGTAGAATAGAAAACACAAGATATTTTTTCATTATGTCAAATTTGGTCCCACATTGAAGATTGTTCATATTCTACAGTACTTTCACCTCCGGAAGAAAAATTCTTGGGAATGATTCAGGTCGAAAACACAGAGGCAATTCTCATGTTAATGTGGACGTTCGCTTTCCAATCTGTCAAAATTTAGTTTGTTTCTTTTGTTTTATCGACTGCAAATTGTAGGCTTAAGTTTGCATGCTTTAATTTAAGCAAAACATGTAAGATCTCATATTTTAAAATAACACCTTGTATACCTATGTATATGTTTTAAGCAAATAAATATATTATATTCTATTCTAAAAATATGTCTTATTAACCTACATTTTTGGCACTGTCACTGGGACAAAATCGCGACTAGATTTTGAACGTTTTTAAATACGAGAATAGTCTTTCGAGCCCACTGAGTACTCAATAAAAAAAGGTTGTGTAAAAGAACGTTTCTATAGTAACCAGCCATATAAATTTTAACAGTATATTTTTAGTATCTAATTGGTGAGGTTCTTCAGCAAGGTCATGTGTGTAGTACCCGCCACCGGCGTGCGTGTATGTCCAAATGTGTGAACGTAAACGAAGCAAAAGGAGTATGTAAGGATCGTAGCAATTGGCGTTCTGTAGTTTCTGCCTTCCCCATGGCTAAAAGACGTAAGTTTAAGTATTAATTTTTATGGGACAAGCCCACCACACTATTTCCATACTACTGCAACTCCTGAAAACCAGAATCAACAGGGGCGACCACCAGAAAAACGTCGAGACAATGAAGCCCGACGAGTCCGGGAGAAACGATTCAACTGTCTTGGATCCCACAACGAAATTAATCAACAAGAACAGCGGATTACGTATGTATGTGTTACAGTATCGAATCTCGTCCCCGAAACTGGTGACAGATGGACAACCCAACCTGATTTTGTTAGTAGAGAATATCCCACTGCCCCCTCCGTTCTAGCGACGCGAGATAATCAAATGCCGATGGAGCTTACCAATCATGAAATATGTTTTTAATTCCATTACAATCTACACGATTGGCCCTCGTTTGTTTTTGAAAACTTTTTCTAAATGAAATTGAGTGTGATTTTTAATACTATCGACGTACTGTGAAAATGGATGTATATTTTCACAAGAGGTCGATAGTTTAGCATTTTAGAATGGTCATACATAAGTGTCGAAAAAAAAGTGTGTGTGTGCGTGTGTGAATTAACGTACCCCACGTATGAAGTGAAACTTTTTCATGATAAAAAATAAATCTATCTATGTAATATATTGTATTAAGTATATCAGTCATCACTAACCGATAACACAAGCTTTTGACGACACGGTTGGCGCGGTGGTTGAGCCATCGGCTGCTGCGCCGCGTGTTGTGGCTTCGATCCCCACACGGAACAAATATTTGTATGACCTACAGGTAGTTGTTTCGGGTCTGGCTGTTTGTGTATGTGAGTTTAAATGTTTGTAAACGCACCCACGATACAGGAGAAATTCCTAGTGTGGGGCAATGTTTTTTTAAATGAAAAAAAAAAAAAAAAAGCTCTGCTTAGCTTGGGGCTAGATGATGCTGTCCACACAGCATTGTTCAGCATTATTTATTTATTTTTATTTTATGATCTAAATTAAGTTAAGATTAAGAGATTATGATCTATATTAAGAGTTAGCATCTCTCATTTTCACTATTTATTGAAATGAATTTCAATCAGTCCATTTATTATATTACTTGTTTTCATAAAAATATTTCCTTATAAGTCATTCCTCAATTTAAGTAAACGCGCATGGCGCCGTGACAGCTCAAAGTGACATAAAATGAGACGATTATTTCAAGATGGCGCCGAAAAGACTAACGATTTTTTTTCAACATTGCTATAAAATTTCTTCCATACGTCGTCGATAAAGATTTTTCACTTAAATTACGTTTTTTTTACAATTCCGGGGCCGACAAAATGGCGAATAAAATCATTTAAGATAAACGTAGATGCATTCCTCGAAATTGTAATTTTCATAGGTTTTTTCGTAATTTGCAGCTTGTTAGGTTGTATGTTATTAGAAAAGTCATTCGCGACCGACACAAATGTGTATTTTACGAACTATTAATGCTTTTTATATTCGTAACATGCATACGATTATCAGAACCCTAGTTATATTGCACTAAGACACAGACAAACAGACAGACGTTATGTTCCCTAATACCTACATTTTGTCAGGATCGGTATAACATAGAGAGTATGCTCGTTTTGTATCTAAAATCTGTATGAAGCCCAGTCGGTATCTTGGCAGCGTTTATATACACTTAAAATATGAAACAATACTAGATATTTATTCCCGGTCTGCCTGCCAACAATATAATACAAGTTAGGGTTAGAGATATCATATTTATTACAGCACAAAGAAGCAGTGTATCAAGTTGTGGTTAAAAGATGTGTTCTTAATTTTTAGTGTAAGTGTTATTCTATTAAGTTCATTTGGACAAGTGACCGTACACAATACGAAAGAGATTCCCATTTTTTTAAAATAAATCATCGCAGATCCAACCAAATGCCTCGATAGTGTAGTGGTTGCAAGTGCTACTGCTGTAAACAAGGTCCTAATTCGATTCTCGAGAAGGTACGTGTTATTGGGTTTTTCCATCTGGATTTTCTTTGTAGCAGCTCGGAGTATGGTTCTTTCTGAACGGTTGATGGCAATAAGCTCACCCCCTATTACATGGGACTTGAACATGACTGTGAAATGTGGGTGTAATCATTGTATGGGAATCCTATACACTGAGAGATCAGCATAAACTGGAAATGTATAGCTTGATATGTAGCCGTGTGTACGTCATGATGAAACTTGTAAAAGTACAGATAGTTCTATCATCTCTCTCTCTCTCTCTCATATGTTTGTTGTTCTCATTTTTTTGCCAGCCTGAAGCCAGGTCCTGTACCTAAAGAAACAAGCACTCATTAGTGAACTTTTGAGCAGCGTCCTTGTTCATGGTTTGATACTTTTTTAATTGTCTGTGGAAGTGAAGCTGCTGGTCTGAATAGAGACAAACTTTTTAAAAATCATTTAAAATAATACCATTCAAGTAACTCCTTTGTGGAATGGATTTGCTAATAGAAGTAAGATGTCCTCAAACACTATCAATGTTTAAGAAAATGGTAAAGGAGCATTGAATTTTAGCCTAGTTTTTCTTATCTTTTCCTGATTATACATTTAAGATGAGCTCGTGGCTAGATAAAAGCGCCTGCACGGGTCGATCGAAGATTAAGCTAAGCTTGCCGAGCTCAGTGTGTGGATGGGTAACCGTTTATTACATATCGAGACTCTTCCGTGCCACGGGAAGCACGTTAAGCCGTCAGTCCCCGCTGTCATTTTTAGATCTATGACAGTCGTTACGGGTAGCCAGAAGTCTGACTTTTCTGACAACCAGTTTTATAAAGGGGTATCGTCTTCCCCCGCTAGTGGGTTGTGGAGGTGTTCTAGTGGTCGCGAGCGGTCCTGGTTTAGATTCTCGGGTCGAGCAAAGAGATATTGGATTAACCCATCAGGAATTACTCAATAGCAGACCGGAGCCTGAACTTTTGGCACCCTTTTTACATGGGACTAAAACTTTACTGGCGAAATGTGAGTATACTATACGTACACCTCTGTCTAACCTTTCAGAGAATGCAGCCGTGATCTGTTATATTATTATTAAAACAGCAAACTTGCTCTGACTACCCACCTCGCACAAATACATAAGTAATTAAAATTACCGAGGCATCCGGCTCAGTACACCGAGCCACCAAATTGTGCATCTATTGTTGAGCAAACAAATTGAGCTGTCAGCAAGACTTGCGCTCGAGGCTGTACGGGGGAATACAAGTTATTGGTGGCCAATGTTATGCAGGAGTGAGGAAATGTCGGAGTGGGGGGTTTATGATATACGTATTCTATACAAAAAGCTCGTGGCTAAATAAAAACCGCCGCACGGGTTGGTCGACGGTTAAGCTACGCTTGCCAAGCTCAGTCTGTAGATTGGTGACTTTTCGTAACATATGGAGACTCCTCGTCTGAGCCTCGGAATGCTTTGCGTCTTTTTTTTTCTAGCTAGCGACACGAGCGACTGCCTATCTGACCTCCACAACCCAGTTACTGGGCAACACAATACCCCACTGGTTGTCAGACTTTCGGGTTTCCGAGTACCCGTAACGACTGTCAAAGATCTACAAATGACAGCCGGGACCAACGGCTTAAAGTCCTTTCCGAGGCACGATATGTTACGAACGGTCACCCATGTGCAGACTGACCTCGGTAAGCGTAGCTTAACCTTCGATCAACCGGTGCGGCTGTTTTTATTTAGCCACGAGCTCCTCGCACCACAATAATTCCCCAATAAAAAAACCAAAACCATTTCTATGCAAAATCGATTAAAAAAACTGAGCTCCCCTAATTTTTTATAATAATAAACCCTTAATGAAAACCCGCTTCAGTGGTCACATATAATTGTACTGTACAATACAACGCACTGAGGGGTAGGCAGAAATAATAAAAATATGAGTGGACTGACAAGCGCCTGATTCGTGCTTATTGTAGTACCAATGAATTTAATCATAGTGTCTTTGTGTGTGTTAGTTACGACATGATTTTTTATATGCTAGAACTTGGTTAGTTGTGGTTGATAGGAGGGATGACGCCGCGGTAAAAAAATATATTTAGTAGATCAGGCAGATCATAAAAAAAATACTTAGATAAAACGCATTAAAATTGAGGAGTATGGGTCGCTACGTCACAAGTATGTATAGACTCAACATATGGGTGACGTCATGGATTATTTAAACTCAATGTATCAACGTAATCTTTTGATTAGGTACCTACGTGAAAAAATAAATATAATTTGTGTACAAAGGCCAGCACATCAAGCTAACCCAATGTGTTAGATTTCTTTGATTGTTTTTCAACTTTAACCCAATAGAAATAAGGTTCATGTTCAATTGGGAAAATCTGCCACTTTGGGGTAGTTTGATGTGTTGGCGTCTGTACTTATCCCTGTTGCACGGTATCGTCATAATAAATATCAACCTCTCTCGTTGGCCGTCTTGTTTGCAAGCGGTACTGCTGAGCCTGGTAATCGAACCCGAAACCTTATCCTCAGCAATAGAGCTTATAACCACTAGACCCTTTTAAAAACATCGTTTAAAACTAAGTTATTCCAGCTTAAAGCGCTGTAAAGCTATTTTTCCGCTCTAAAGCACTTACAAGTCTGTTACGACGTTGATCTAGGAATTTGTCTCTGTCACTCAGTCTGGACAGCCAGACTGGAAAACGTTCCTGTTATAGCCGTTTTCACTGACACTAGGCGACACCTAAATTAATGTCTAAATATTATTGCACTGTTGGATTTTCAACTCTCGGCGCTGTGTGGAGAGTTGAAAATCCAGTACACATTTAGCGCTAATTTAGGTATCGCCTAATGTTAGTGCAAACGGGTACTAGATTCGGATGGCTGATGCTGAGTTAATGATAGTACATATAATGTAACTAGTTCTGCATGGTTTCACCCGCTAAGTGTCGCCTCTGTCTTACCCTTCGGGGTTAATAGGCGTGAAGTTATGTTAATAATGAAACCTAGAAATCTAGACACGAACCTCCTTCATATCAAAAATAATTTGGTCTCAGCGAATCTTAATTTTAAATTGACGAAAACTTCTAAGATCGCAAATTAAAAACGGTCGGGTCTCAAAGAAATCAATCTCTTTCAATATAATTCCACTTCAAAGGTTCTGTATGTACTTTCTCAGCAATGTTTTAATTAAGCGCATTATTTGTATGGAAATTAGATTTAATCGGCACTCACTCACTCACAGAGTATCGGGAACTTGAATGAATCCTAAGTAATATTATAACTACGAAAGTAAGTTTGTTTGTTGTGAACCAAATACTCTATTATCCTGTAATTTTGCATATACGTTGTCAGGTGTACAGAAACGGATAAAGGGTACCTATCATCCCGACAAAAAGGAAAACAACAAAACACAAAAAAGTTTATCGACAATTTAAAAGAACAACAACAACTTTTCTATGATGACAGATGGCGCCACGCGTCTTTCGAATCGAGGTTGAATTTTAGGTATTATTACAAGCAGAGTACAACCCGAATAGATTGTAAAGTTCATTTTTTTTTAAACTTCGCCCCACAATGAAACCACACAGAAATGCCTAGTCGCATTTCTCCTGTATCGTGGGTGCGTTTACAAACATTTAAACTCACATACACAAACAGCCAGACCCGGAACAACTACCTGTAGGTCATATAAATATTTGCTCCGTGCGGGGATCGAACCCACAACACGCGGCGCAGCAGCCGATGGCCCAACCACTGCGCCAACCGTGTCGTCATTTGAAATTGTCGTCATTTCAAATTTACGCGAGCAATGCCGCGGGCAAAAGCTAGTCGTTAGTAAATATAATATAATTAATATAATAAATATAACTGTGACAGAGCAATGGCATCTTCTCGTACGGAGAACACTACCCTTGCTTAATTGCACGCCTCATAAGCGAAGCGTTGAGGTGATGCTCTACTCCCGATATATGAAAGTCAAGGACTTTTCGAAACTTAAAATGACTGTATTTTTCTCACAATGCACTTATAGGATAATATTATCATACATATGTATATCAAGAAAAAACATTCGTTTACACATATTTGATATTAAAAAAAACAATTATTTTGTTTAAAGTAGAAAAAAAAAATATATTACAAAAATGTTCGAGGACGTCCGGATGTCTGTCCGTATGGATCTGGCACTCTCACGACCGTAAAAACTAATGTATCGAAGTATTTTTTTTTAAAAGCTTTTGTTTTGCTATTGAAAATGTCTGGGTAATTCGTTAACGTTTAATTAAAATTAATAAAAAACTAAAAAAAATATGAAGAAGTGAAAAATGAGATTATGAGGCGTGCACTTTTGGATTTTCCATTTTTTTTTTGCTATTTACGCCTACCCAAAGCTGGTTATCGATTTCAGACTTTTATTGATTACTAGTTTTTCCCCGCGGTTCAACTCGCTCCTAAGGATTGTAGCGTGATGTCAAGTCAAGTTATTTATTTCAATAACACCATTAAAAAGGCAATTTTGAACGTCAACTTTAATATTAAAATAAAACACTAAAACGATTCTAGCTGCCCCTTCCAAAATGTAGTTTCGATTGGAGAAGAATGGGCAAGAAACTCCACACATATCCTTTAAATCAGCCTTTTTACAATATTTTTTATCCATTACAAGTTAATTATATGTGAAGACGATATACCTACCTAGAATAAAAACTACTATACCAAAATGGGCGTTAAATAGTCTAGTCTAACCCTCCTCAAGGATTAGGCTATCAAATACAAAATTATTTTTTCAAATCCAACTGTCAGTTCGACGACACGGTTGGCGCGGTGGTTGAGCCATCGGCTGCTGCGCCGCGTGTTGTGGGTTCGCTCCCCACACGGAACAAATATTTGTATGACCTACAGGTAGTTGTTCCGGGTCTGGCTGTTTGTGTATGTGAGTTTAAATGTTTGTAAACGCACCCACGATACAGGAGAAATTCCTAGTGCGGGGCAATGTTTAAAAAAATAAAAATAAAAGAAAAGCTTGTTAAAAAAAAAAATAACCTCTTCAGGTTTATTATATTACTTAGTATATAAGTAGATGTCGGTAGTGGTCCATTGCTGTGAATCACCAGTTAAAACAAGTTGACCTTAATTTGAACCAGCTGTAACCGATTTTAAAACACATTTCTTCCCCGCATATAATCGACTAGCACTTCGCCCGCGACTTTCTCCGCGTGGATTTCATACTTTTCCCTTCGATTTTTCACATCCCCTCCACCCCCGTTAAAGCGTAAGTAGTTTAAAAAATAAAAACAGTAATAGCCTAGAGCACTCAGGAATAATGTAGCTTTCTAACAGTGAAAGAATCTTTAGAATTGGATCATTAGTTTCGGAGATAACCCCCTACATACAAACTTTACCTCTTTATAATATTATAGTATAGATTACGTCACCTTTTGAACTGTCAGTGTCAATAGTGTCAAAAATGTGAGTCGCAAGAAAACTTTCTTACGTATTTAACCCTGTAGGCTGTATTACTCACCCCGCAGACCACGCCATACGCTCAGTGCCACTAAATAATTCATGCGTGTCTAACTCGCCTGTCTAGACGCAAGACGTTTTTTTTATAGTAATTGCTGACGACTAGTTAAGGGTTGTTTTAGCCTAACGCAAATCACAAGGGACTTCGATAGACAGGGGCTAAGTAGTGCATTTCCATTGATCGCAGTGCTATTATGTTTAATTCACTTTGTACGTCACTCAAGTGAGCGCACACAATTCAAAAGAGAACTCATTTATTTTTTATGTAAACCGTCGAGGATGCACTACGTTCGGATTTCGAAGAAATGTTTAAAGAAAAAAGGAGCTCGTGGCTAATAAAAACAGCCGCATGGGCTGATCGAAAGTTAAACTATGCTTGCCGAGGTCAGTCTGTGGATAGTTGACCGTTCGTAACATGTCGAGACTCCCCCGTGCCTTGGAAAGCACATTAAGCCGTTGGTCCCAGCTGTCATTTGTAGAACTTTGACAGTAGTTACGGGTTGTCAGAAGCCTGAAAGTCTGACAACCAGTCTTACCAAGAGGTATCGTGTTGCCCAGTAACAGGGTTGTGGAGATCAGATAGACAGTAACTCCATGTAAAGTACTGATATTCAGCTGCATCCGGTTAGACTGGAAGCCAAACCTAACATAGTTGGGAAAAGGCTAGGCATATGATGTTTAGATAAACAAAAACAAAATCAATCAAATCGTATCGAAAATAATTTATTCGACTTTCATAACGTCGTGTTTTATTTGAGGAAAGAAGAAGTGGCGCAACAAACTCCCCAGCAACATATCTGTCTGATATGTTACAAGACATTAAATCAATACACTAATGAATGCCGTCTATTAAACATAAAATTTAAGGAAAACTAAACATTTGAAAAGCATAGTTCGGTTGTAGTCGAGTCAAAAAACTCCTTACGGTAAAGTTACATAGTACGTACACGTATGTACGAGTATATAAGCTATAAACCCTATGACTGCCTACCCTATGGCTACAGTCCCCACAGTAATTCATGCATGTTTAACCCGACACTCGCCGCTCGTCTAGACTCAAAGACGTTTTTTATCGTTATTGGGGACGCCCACCAATTGGGAAAGTGTCGCAAATATAAATATTACTTATGTTTAAAAGCTTGGGGTGAGACGCGAATGTTTTTGGGGCATTTTGAATTTATATTGATAGGTTTTCTCGTGGCTCGTGGCTAAATAAAAACAGCTGCACGGGTGGATCGAATGTGGTTGGTTCGTTCATTACATAATATACATACATAAATAAATAATAAATAATGCTGGACAATCCACACAGCATGATCAAGCCCCAAGCTAAGCAGAGCTTGTGTTATGGGTACTAGATGACTGATATACTAAATACAATACATGACATAGATAGATATTTTTTTATAATACATAGCATATACCCAGAACACCCAGAACAAATATTTGTAGATCGTACAAACATTTGTCCCAAGGCGGGAATCGAACCCGCAACCTCCTGCGTCGCAAGCGGACCTTCGCCCTCCGCGCCACATCGGTCGTCAAATACATGTATCGTGACTCCTCCGTGAGTACGGAAAGCACGGTAGGCCGTTGGCCCCGACTGACATTTGTAGATCTTTGACAGTCGTTACGGGTAGTCGGAAGTCCGAAAGTCGGTTGTGAGAAAACTTTTGAGTATGAGTGCGGAGGATTACAAGAGTAGAGGAAGACCAAGAAACGTATTGTGTGATAGATGATATTGCTAGAAAGGAGGTGACTATTGACATGACGGCAAAAGATATATGGAAAAACTAGCTGACCCCGCAAACATTGTTTTCCCATTTAAAAAAATCCAAAAAATAAAGTATAAATGTTAGGGGTGGACAATCCTTATCACTTAGTGGTATGAAAAATAGATAGTAGCCGATTCTCAGACCTACTTAATATGCATATAAAATTGCATAAAAATCGGTCAAGCCGTTTCGGAGGAGTATGGTAACTAACATTGTGACACGAGAATTGTACATATAAGATAAGAAGAAAAGACCTCTAATAAATTGGTATAAGGGTATGATGAGGATGATGGATACTAGGCTCTTACGAAAACCACCTTTATCGTTACAAATGAAAAGCCATTTAAAAACCAGCAGTCCACTAATTGCAAGAATATATCTCGATCAAACTATCTATCTCTGTCTATAAAATGTCCAACAACCAATATTTAGCTGTAGCCTAGGGCACAGATGCACCGCAGAAAATACTAATCTCTTAGGAACGTAATATTTCACGGATTATTGATGGTGACACCTACCGATACTGGTTATGCTTTAATTTACTTTGGTAAGGTTCAGTATTTACTGAGGATTACGGGTTTTGTGAGCGCCTGGCTTGGTGGTTTCATAAAGACTGAGCAATATAAGTACAAATAGATAGAAGTTAGTAAAAAAGTTATTTTTTTCACTTGAAATTGTGAAGGTGGATGTCGTGATGGGCTCGCGTCTCATGCACGGGATTGTGGGTTCAAATCCAGGCAAGTACTTTTATGACTTTTATTGGACTCTACGAGCTTTCTACGTTTATCTTAGAAATCACTAATATCGGTAAAGGAAAACTTCGTGAGGAGTATCTCTTACTTTTTTTCTTCATTGTCTGTCTATCGGCCACAGCTGCTTATTTCAGAACCTACTATTAATAATAATCACTACTTGTGTATTTATAAAGCAAGATAAAAATTTCAAAAAAAATGTCGTATAATTTAACTTAGTAACACCTTAACTGCCAGAAAACGAGACACAATAGAAAATCCGAGTTACTTGGCGTTTAACGTGTTAATTAAGAAACTAAAAAATATGGTTCCAATTTTATTTATGAACGGTACCTTCGGTGGGCGAGATGACTCACTCTTAACCAGTGTTTTTGTTTGCTCAGGTTGAGTCCTATATCTCGCCCGACTGGTGGAAAACTTAGGCAATAGATGAATGATGAAATGTCTTCCGTTCAAAAGCTTTTAAAGTCCTAGAAAAACCTCCGATCCTATGAAGTATAGGAACTGGGGAAATTGGACAGAAATCTGGAATGGTAGGTACCTACCTTCTTTCCCATCACGCATAGTATTGCTAATTTTCTCACCCACCACCATTTCCGAATCCTGTAGTGACACACGAGCTAATTCACCGTCTAAAATCATTTACGACTAGTTAAGTGAAATATTTATCGATATAATCCCGGGATTATATGCGGTCGCACGCACTGCTCCGGGATTAGACCGGGTCGCCGCGGTTACGGGATTCAGCTATCTTTCGAGACAAATTAGTGTTTGCCAGGGGACAGTCGGATTCATGTTTAATTTGCGAATTAGTTTATCATTTGTTTATTTCCGTGGTTTCGCCCGCAATTGCCTTAGCTTTTGGATACGCAATGTCACGCAATAGATAATTGATCTGAGTGATTTACGAGTAGTAATCGTCTATTTTTGGATAGTCCGTGGGTACGCGGTGGTTACTTAGGAACGTCTGGATCGATTTATATATAAATAAACAATCGGTTAATAAAAGTTGCGAGGCCCTATTGTCTCATTTGCTCCGATAAGTATAAGAGTTCAACTGTCCTCTAAGCTTCCGCGAACAAATAATAAGATTTTCCTCACTCAACTTCCTTATTACCAAAATATCTTTTCCCTGTACAAATTCCCAAATCTTTTGGTCACAATTTTATTTATTTAAGCAACGCTTTGTTGTTGATCACAAACGCAGTTGGCGAGCCCCATTGTGGTAGATTGTATCGACACGGTCCCGCGTTTAATCCTTTAATCCCGGGGTGCGGGATTCGCATCGACCGCACTACAAGACAGGCGGTTTTTGTTGTGTTGTTAAGGACATTTAAGTGGAATTGTACACATATTCATGTTTGATTTCTTTCTTTTGCTTGAGTATAGATCTGAATAGTCTACGGGTCGTTTAACAATATCTTGAATTTCAGAAAACCGTTAAGTATTTACTGCACGTATTTAAAAAGGGTACACAATTAGAATGAAATATTCCGAACTAAAAGTTTGTATGGGTAGAAACCAAGCCTGTGTTATTCTTACTTCTTTTCTACAGTCACGACGTGCAATTGCCGCCATTTTCTGTGTATGGCTTTTGTCTTCACTAACATAATACTCATACAAGCAAAATATCTACTAACACTATCATTAGAAATTCTTAGTATGAATGTGTACGTGTGTGTGTGTGTGTTGTAGTTGTTTATTGTTTTTAAAAACTAACGTACTTATTGTCTTGTGTGACAAATAAAATATTTTTGCTTTTTCTTCTTTTTCGCAGTATTATCTAAGCATCAGAATATTTGAAGGTACACCTCTAGTTAAGCGAAGGCACTAACAGATCTTCCCAGGAAGGTCCATAGTCCGTCCCAGCCACAAACGAAATTAATTTAAAACCAAATAAACGGAAAATAAACTAACGAATCCTCATACAAATATGAACTGAAGCGAATTTGTATATTTTGCTGAGCGCTAGCACCCTTTACGGTCGGCCAGATACTAACATTTTTGCATACAAATGTTTTTTCAAGCGATTTGAGGGTAGGATACTGTGCTGCATTTAGCGGAATGAGTACAGTCAGGGGTTTTAAATAGTGTCTACCTTAGTTGTGTTGAGTCAGGTTTGTTGGATACACACACTTTTGCTAATAAAGGATAGATATGGGAGTTTTTTTATACCGATATTGCGTGGAAAACAATCATGCGGCCTATCTAAGGATTAGTGGTTATCACCGCCTGTGATAGACGATAAAAACTAATGTGTTACTGTATCTTTTCAGGGCATGGGTCTCTTCTCATACAGAGAAGGTACGAGCTTATATTATTATTGAGCTTAGCTTATTTTGCTCGGACGGGTTGGGGATATTAGGTTTCCAGACGATGTTTTCCTTCACCGATGTCAGCAATGTCAAAGATGAACTTAGAAAGTCACTTTGAAACTGGCCAGATTTGAACTGTTATGTAATTATTGAAACGGCTGCGCCAAAAAGGTCGAATTCGGAGGTAATGAGCTGAAAAATCAAATTAACCCATCGGAACGACGCATTTGCAACTTCTCTATACATACATCCATAAACTCACGCCTTTTTCCCATGGGGGTAGGCAGAAACTACAGAACGCCACCTGCTACGATCCTTACATACCTTCTCCTTTTGCTTCGTTTAAGTTCATACATCTGGTCATACACGCACGCCGGTTGCCGAGTACTACGCACCTGACCTTTTTTGAAGACCAATAAGGTCAGTGTATGTCCATCTAGTGCGTCCCCTCCCAGCATTTCCGCTTACATCTTATTAATACCTTCTGTTAGTTTTTTGCAACTTCTAATACCTATACTACTAATACCCTCACGATCTCTTTCACAGAGATATTTTGTACTACTGCTAGGAATCGTTTACAAACATATTTTAACATACAGTCCTAAGACAAAGGTTCTTTGTCGGATGTGAGACCAGTGAGTTATGTTCGTCTGTTACATAAACGTGTTACACAGTTCCTTTAAAATACTTTACATTTTCAACAGTCTAGCTCCACTGTGACTGAATATGGGGGAGAAAACTACCCCGCTGAGTGAAACCAGCGGAAAAATATAAAAAGTAACAAGAGGGTTTTATAACCACAGAATAAAGTATTTGATGATAAATAAAACAATCACTTGCCTATTTGGTGTTTGAAATATTTTTTTGGATATACATAGTACCGTTTGTGTCCATAGGTATGATGGCGGAGTCTCAGATTCAAACGTAAATCCTACCAATCTATACACATAAATAAAATTGAAGTGATTTGTTATGACAAACAGATTTGTAATGTCCAAATAACAGCTTTTCACTAAATGCATAGGTATGTGAAAATGTGCATTTAGTAAAACCCCTTGGTAAGACTGGTTCTCAGACTTCTGGCTACCCGTAACGACTGTCAGAGATCTAAAAATGGCAGTCGGAACCAACGGCTTAACGTGCTTTCCGAAGCACGGAGGAGTCTCGATATGTTACGATCTGACACCCATCCGCATGAGCATAAAGTACTAAAATGCCAGTTGAAATTATATCTACCTACATCAAGTACTAGAGATTTAGAATAAGCACATGCACGCAGCATCTTCCTAGTAATATACTCTTGGCAATCTTCAAATGGTGTACCCTACGGACCATAAAAATCCTTCAGGCATATATTATAATTTACTATTGGACGTGTTCGCGTTCGCACAGTTTACGAGTTTTACCGTAACATGACGTAACGCGAAGTGCATTTTATAACCGTTTGATATATTATCATGCGAGAATTTTATTTATGGGTCAGTTTGGGCTTATAATATCGTGTTTTAGGGTTTACCCCTGTCCTATATGTACTTGAAGGGTAATAACACACTTTGTACTATTATGATATATATGTTAGTCTGTAAGGTATTTATCTATGGGCCAAAGTAGCCTGAAAATAAAGGATTTATTATTATTATTATTATTATAATAACATCTTGCAAAAATATTTTAAGTAGGTATCTAACTATTTTCATGGTTTTACGAATCAAAGAACTATAAATAGTTAAGTAATAATTTATAAACTATGACGGTTGGTGAATCTGATTTTACCAGTTATAAAATTCTGTGTAAGATGCTTCCTATCTTAAAATGTGTCTTTAATTTAATTTGTAACTGATTCCTGGTATTATTATTAGTGTTTTCTTTATTCAGTTTTTATTCCATATATAATAAATAGGTTTTGATTAAAGTAGATATTATAGTAGACTGCACGTGAGTGGTAATAAAACCAGTATAACCTTGCCTCGTTTTCTATTGAAACTTCGTACTACACTAGGCCAACTCAAAGTTAAAAAGTTACCAGTGACGTGCAGCCTACCATGAATAAAAACTTATAATCATGTTTCACATTGATAGTGAATCTCTATGAAATTACAGGTACAGTGTACCTAATATATTTAAATTTAATTGTGACGACCGATGTGGCGCGGCGGGCGAAGGTCCGCCTGCGACGCAAGAGGTTGCGGGTTCGATTCCCGCCTTGGGACAAATGTTTGTACGATCTACAAATATTTGTTCCGGGTGTTCTGGGTATTTGCTATATATAATAAAAATATCTATCTATGTAATGTATTGTATTAAGTATATCAGTCATCTAGAACCCATAACACAAGCTCTGCTTAGCTTGGGGCTAGATGATGCTGTGTGGATTGTCCAGCAATATTTATTTATTTATTTATTTATATAGTGTACAAATATACCAAGACAAGCAGCGCAGTCCTGGTAAGAATTAAATTCCACTTTTCAGTCCGAAAAAGAAACAAAATAGCAACAACAGCCATAAATGCGAAATCACGACCGACATAGCTCAAAAACTATTTTTTATTCGCGGTCAAACAAAAAGAAACTTAATAAACACCGTGACTCGGCGTTACAAACATCTGGTGCGACCATACCGAATGGATTAGTTTCGTTCACTCAAAAGTTCAAAGTCATTCAGGATATATCATTTATTGGGACTTCAAAGCGTATTATTTTTAATTAATTAATTGTATTTGTTATCCTTTAGATGTCGAGATGTTATGGTCGATGGCCCAGCAGTTATGGTACAGTGGTAAAGCGCTGAAAAAATGGTGTTATGGTAAAGCATTTTAAGCAGGAGGTCGTGGATTCAAAGCCGACCAAGAACCAATGTGTGCGACGAGTAGTTCGTTCGAGATGTCAGATGGCCTAGGCCTAAAGGGTGTTTTTAAAATATATTTAATCGCGTTATCAATAGCATTAATTTACATTGATTTATATAAAACAATTATGTTTCGCATTATAGTCACCAGATGGCGCTTATTCTGTTTTAGTTCAATTTGAAGTTTACACGAACACGATCGGATATGGTTTAAAACATGTTTAAACAAAAGAACATACGAACTCTCTCACCGTTATGGTCTTAGTAAAAAATCCCGAATAAAGTGTGCTTGGGATCATTTTCAAGTGGACAACAATAACGCAGACAAACTTGTGGCTTCCAATTAATCTAGAAGCATCCCTAAATTGAATTCGTCGCATTTAACCCATAAAGCTTGGTAGAACTACTAGTAATTAAAACACCCGGCCAATGCAGACAATAGCCATAACTTACCCCTGTCACGTCACTAACGTTAAAACGTCAAAAACAGCGAACTCAGCTATTTTAGCGACGGAACCGGACGTTTGGTATAAAGTCAGATTTATGAGTTGCACTACGACATAAGATAGCTTTTGATGTGTGAATAAATTATTTATTTTAAGTGTTTCATATTCGCGTTTTAATTGCTGGAAAAATATAAAAAAAAGTAATTATTTCTTCCTCAGTCTTCTTGAAATGGGAGCTATTTATTTTATTACATGCAGATTACGACTTTCTCTCTCTCTCTCTCTCTCACTGCCTGTCTCTTCCTAGTATATACGATAGAGTGTGTGCGTACGAGTGTCCAGATTCCTAAAACTTCGTTCTTGAGGTTGGTCCCCCGGTAGCACAAGTTATTATTCTTACATTAACATTGTTGAACAAAAAAGCAATTGTTTCACGAACCACAATTCCTCCTATCATATCTCACTCGCGATGAAGCAAAGGATTTTCGAATAAACAACGCGAAGATTTATATCGACACAACTCGCGGGGCGGACGTTTAACGGAAGCACTGATTTACGAGTTTCACCGCAACACGCCTAGGCTTTGAAGTGCCGCTGCATGATATAATTAAAGCTGTTTATTACTTGGCTGAGTTTTTGGACTTAAATGTTGAGTCGTTAAGTTTTATTTCTTAATATCTCTTTGGAAATTTTCTGTTTCATACACGTATTTTTTATTCATGGCTCAATGGTTAAGGACTGACCTCTCATGCACGAGGTTCATCATCATCTGCCTAGCCTTTTCCCAACTATGTTGGGCTCGGCTTCCAATCTAACCGGATGCAGCTGAATACCAGCATTTTACAAGGAGCGACTGCCTATCTGACCTCCACAACCTAGTTACTAGGCAACCCGAGGCACGGAGGAGTCTCGATATATTACGAACGGTCACCCATCCACAGACTGACCTCAGCTAGCGTAACTTAACCTTGGATCAACCCGTGCGGCGGTTTTTATTTAGCCACGAGCTCCTCATGCACAAGGTTATGTGTTCAAATCGGGGGAAATCTCTAAGAGACTTACAACTTACATCTTCATCTTAGACATCATTGATATCGGTGAAGGAAAACATATCTTGATCAAGCGCGGTGTTTAATGCTCATGCTTTCTCTATGAGAACAGGCCTTTGTTCTGCAGTGGGACAGTAACAGGCTGGAATTATTATACACTTCTTATCGGGGTATAAAATAGAATATGCTTCACGGTGTGCTTATAACATTCCGATCTTTTTTTCAAAGACCGTTTGTACCTCCATCTTTCTCACCGTTTTCTGGTTTTCCAATTGTTTAAATAACTCTAGCAGAATATTTATTTCTTTCTTTATTCACAAAGTCCACAGTTCTATAAAACAAATATTTTTAATAAATAAACTAACGTTACAGCAAATTAAATAAATACAATAAAAAAGCAACTAAACTGTACTTCACTATTTATTGGTTTACTTTTATGTAAGCATGCACCATTGTCAACTGCATTATATCAAGTGAGGCAATAGTAAATTTAAAAACAAGTAAAAGGCAGATTCTTCTGAGGACGTCAATCGATCCTTTTCCAATCCTCGAGTCGGTCCGACTACTTTCGGCCACGACCGAATCCGTGATGATGACCAAGATTCGATATGTTCACAATACCAACAAAATCTAAACATAGCAACCGCCGCACATAGAAATAGTCAATCAATTAGATGACTTGCGAATACTTAGGAATAAACTGTGGGGACGAGCGGTCACAATGTTGCCATATGTCGCTAACTAGCTCAGGCACGCACTGGGTTTTGGAAACTCCGCGTTTTATAAACGTCATTATCTGCTTAGCTTTCCCTAACACTGTTAGGATCGACTTCCAGTGTAACTGGATGAAGACCTGAATTATAGTATTTTACATGTAGCGACTGCCTATCTGACCCGCAACCCAGTTACTAGATAACACGACACCATTTGGTAAGATTGACTACCTGTTGCCACAGCCAAAGATCTGGAATGACAGCCAGGACCACCTTGCAAAATAATCTTTGATCGTTAAAATTACTAGTAACTGTACCTGTTTTAGTGAATCTTATAACTGGATTACTGGAAGACTTTTTTCTGACAGTACTCGAATTAGCTGAAAGTTCATTATGGTAAAAAGAGCTGTTGGCGCAGCGGCTGAATGATTGACTGCTGGCGTTGCTGCACTATCGTGACGGGTACGATTCCCGCACCGCACGGGTATTTTTGAAGCAGCTTGCTGATACTGGTTCCAGCTCAGGGTGTTTGTTGAAGTTAGGGAGTTTCGTGTATATGGTTGTAATTGCACTCACGATACGTGGATGATGCAGTTTACACTCTTGGCATAATCCATTTGTCAATCACCTATTCAAGAGAATAACTTGTTGCGAAGTAACTGGGTTGTGGAGGTCAGATAGGTAGTCGCTCCATGTAAAATACTGCCGACCCGGGCAGGCCCCGCTAGGCAGATGACAATGATAATGTTGGGGTTGGCTTCCAGTCGAACAGGATTTAGCCGAATTCTAGTATTTTACATGGAGCGACTGCCTTTCTGACCTCCCTTGGAAGCCAACCGCAACATAGGTTGAAAAAGGCTAGGTAGGTGATATGAGATATTTGAAATCTGGATGAATCACCGTTGGCTTTATACTTGTTGGGCTGTTGAGCACCATCTGCCTCCCAACTATGTTGGGGTCTAGACAGATGATGATAACAAAGTGATATGGAAAAGTTAAAATTCAGTGACAGAATAAACGCGTTAAAACGCGGCGTCTCTACAACCAAGTGCGAACACCAAACAAAATAACAACATTTTCTTATACCTAGTAGAAAGGGGTCAAAAACGCTCAGTCACAATAGTTAGCCGGATAATTGATTGAGCTGTTTGGCTTTCATGAAATTTTCGACGGCAAGGGTCCCCGGTTCGATTACTGTGCGATGTACGTTCCATTGTAAGTGCTGTAACTAAAGCAGTTGATAAGCAATGGGATGATGTATGTGATTTTATTGTTGCGTATTTTTTTTTCACTGATCCGTGGAGAGTTTTAATGAGTTGTAAAATTATGCTCGTTTTGAACATATTGAAATTGAAGAGGTTATTTGTCGAACGAATACAATTATTTAAACTGTTAGGTTTGATGTGATCATGTAGTGCTGTTGTGCTTTTTACTAAAGTCAGTACAAAATCATGAGAACGTCATCAATTCTATCTAATCTAATTTTAAATAAAAAGATCCATAAAAAATAAACATATTTTTTTCAAACATATGAATGTGGAGGGTTGCAAGAGTAGAGGGATACCAAAGAAAATAAGGATGGATTGGGACAAGCCCACCACACTATTCCCAAACCACTGCAACTCCTGATAAGCAGAATCAACAGTGGCTACTACCAGAAAAGCGTCGAGACAATGAAGCCCGACGAGTTCCGGGGAAACAATTCAACTGTCTTGGACCACGCAACGAAATGAATCCGAAAAGAACAGCGGAGGAGTTAGAAAGATGGATTGTATGAAAGGAGGTGACTTTTGAGATGACGGCAAATAGAGATGTATGGAAAAGACATGCTCCGCGAACCCCATATAGATTAGGACAAGGACTAGGAGGATGATATTGATTTGTAAGCATCCGATAAAAACATAGAATTTAGTAAAAACTGACGAAATATTTCAACTCTGGGGGGTCCAGAATTACGTACTGAACTCATGGTATAATTTTGTGCGTGGATGTCTCTTCCATCCTGTATAACTAGACCCTGCAATTCGTAAGCGAAGGAGGTCGCAGACAACAAAATAAAAGAAAAGAAAAAAAAAACACTTAAATTTTAAGGTCCCCTCATAAAGAAACGTGTCGTGTTTCCCGACTATTTAAAAAGGTAGTAATTTTTCTTACGGGAGGGTTCCGCACCTCAGTGTGTCCTTGGGGATGTCGGGATGTAATGGCATGTCTCACGCATCAGCGTAAATAGGGATGCCTCTATGTTTATAGATCAGGATGCTGCGATGCCACTGGGTTTTATTTGGAGTGGGTTCTCTACTTTACCTAATAGGATAATAATAATAACACAGGCCTGCAAAATGAAGGTCATAACTTCCTCTCTGGAATTTGATAGCTGATTCTGGAGTATTTTGATGCGCTGATTACGAATATGTACTTAGTTTTTCTCCATCACCTCCTGATTTTTCAAAAAAGCTACAGATAGAAAATTGAGAAAAAAGACAAGTTTTCACTTAAAAAATTATATATTTAAAAAAGTACTTAATTTTTAACTTAAAAAACTATTAACACGTAATAACAACTTATTGCTGGGTTAAAATACACTTAAATTTTATTTGTGGAACCTGGTCCTTTTTTCCTGGAAGCTTCTGTTGTGCGATTTTCGCTTATATTTCCGGTTTGGATCATCACGCTTCAACAACCAACAATAGTCCGCCATCATGCTGACATTCCATCTTCCTTGATACCGGACTTCAAGCTCTTTTAAATCTTGGTGAAATCTTTCACCTTGTTCTTCGCTAACGGCTCCTAGATTTTCTGGGAAGTAATCAATGTGCGAATTCAGAAAATGAAGTTTAACGCTCATATTACAACCCATTACACCAAAATTCGTTATCATTTTGGCTACTATTTCTTTATAGTCCGAGCTTTTATTGTTCCCCAAAAAGTTTTTTACCACTTCCTTAAATGATTTCCACGCTTGTAACTCGACAAGTTTAGGTTGCAAGATGCGCACTTCGACTGTTAGTTTTCTAATTCAGAGTAGGTACTTATACAAAAAAAACCGTTTGTTTTCTTCATTATACCCTTTTTGAACAACATTAACAACAATTAGGCAATATCACCTAAACATCGTGTATTAATGAGCTCATTACTAAATGAAGCCAAAATGACCCGTTTTCGAAATGGTTAATGCGAATTACTTACACTTATTATGTAGTAATTAACAAATTACTGATTTGCATTCATTTCTATGTCGTCTTAAACTAATTAAATGCAATAAAAATTAAGCTGAAGTAATTAAGTGACGTTTTATAGATTTTAAAATGTATGCGCTCAGACATTTTTAGTTAAAATCTTAAATATTCAATATCAAAGAATCCTGACGTGATAGAATTTTTTTATTATTTTTCTCGTAATCAGCACATCAGAAACTATAGAAAACGTTAATCAGATCTCAGAGAGGAAAACCATTGCAGACCTGTGTAATTGAATAAAGGTTTCTTTTTTACATGCAGTTAAACTAGAACACTCGACTCCTAGGTTACTAGGTTCCCCTATTTCAGGCGGCAGGGTTTTTCACTACCTGTGCCGCCTTTTCCCAAAACCATATGTACCAATACATTTCACATAGGTATGTGAAATGTATTGGTATCGTCAATGGGGCGAAGACCGTCAGTCGGTTAAGATCGTACAGTAAGAATAAACGACGAATACTTATTAGCTACAAAGAAAGCATGGCCTAAGATACAAAAATGTAATGTTTCTTCGTATTTCTTTCTTAACGATCATAGCCTATGACACACAGACACAGAAGATCTTAGGCTACTGACGGTCTTAGCCTACTAACGGTCTTCGCCCCATCGACCTTAATGTATACTATTGTGTTTATAAACTTATTTTATTATAGGTATATTATTGTAGAATATTCGAGAGAAAGTTTTTTTCCGCCTATTTCGACAAATTACTCAAATAAATGAAATTGGTATTTGAAACTTATGTTTTTATCCGTCTTGCTAGTATTTGATCTATAAATCAAAAGTAATAAAATATAGTTAATTCGGATTACGGTAGTTTTACTTCTGTATCGTAAGGGTGATTTGATTATGTGCGGAAAGAAAAAGAAAAGTAAGCAAATACGTATGTGTGAAACGTCCGTAATTTCGTAAATATCTATCACACCAGACTTGAACATACATTTTTTTTATTTTTTTTTATTTTTTTTAAAAACGTTGCCCCACACTAGGAATTTCTCCTGTATCGTGGGTGCGTTTACAAACATTTAAACTCACATACACAAACAGCCAGACCCGGAACAACTACCTGTAGGTCATACAAATATTTGTTCCGTGCGGGGATCGAACCCACAACACGCGGCGCAGCAGCCGATGGCTCAACCACTGCGCCAACCGTGTCGTCAAATACACGTGTCGTGTCGACATATTTTTGATTTTCTTTTTTTTTTCATATCAGAATGTCATTACCTATGTTACTTAACCGCAATCTAAAGAAACTACCGTTTTCCGTCGCTCTTCACGGAACCGCAAACCGTAGCCGTGTCCAGCGACAATATGTCGCCGCATCAAATTATTGGACCCCAGCTCTCTGCCCACCCCCCGCTCCAGTGATTAATGATACGCCATCGACCACTACGCGATTAAACATTTATATTATTACTTGTCCTATATTTATTGCGTGTGTAAGGAAAAGTATTGGATAATGTAGACTTCGTTCAGGACTTTTCTCATTAAAAAAAAAGAAATGTATAGTTGTATACCTAAGGACGTATCCTTGTGGTTAATTCGGTTAAAAAATCCTTAAATTTCAGTCTTTTTGTAGAGAGAGGTGAATTTACACTCATTATAACATTAAGCGTGCTATCACTTTTAAACATTGCTTATTGTTGTAGTGTATTAATGTGTGCTTCATCAACACTAGGCGAAATCTAAATGTACACATCAAGCTATCCCAATGTGTCAAATTTCTTTGATAGGTTTTTAACTATATTACAAAAGAATAAGGTTCATGTTCAATTGGGACAATCTGACAGTTTGGGGTAGCTTGATGTGCTCAACCCATTATAACAATACTCATCTGTTATTTTGGGATCAAAAATAACTTCGTTACGAAAAATCTGGGAAGATGCTATATGAAATTATGAATTATCATCTGCCTGGTCTTTTCTCAACTACCTTTGTGTTGGTTTCCAGTTTATCGGGATGCAGCTAAATTCCAGTATTTTACATAGACCAACTGCCTATCTGACCTACACCACAAGTCCAAAGTTGCCAACCTACCTTTACTGAGCAAGCGTGGTGATTAATGCTCGAGCATTCTCTGTATGAGAAGAGGCCTTTGCCCAGCAGTGGAACAGTGACAGGCTGGTATTATATTAATACTAGCTTTGCCCGCGACTTTCTCCGCGTGGTTTAATTTTTTTTACGCGGAATCTTCATTCTTTATCTTAAACAAAAGTAGTCTCAGTTACTCCTTATAACATTAGCTATCTGCACGAGAAAGTCCCGTAGAAATCCCCTCCAACAAACATACAGACATTTTTTTTAATGATTTTTTGGCATGACTACCGTATATGCATTCGGTAAAAATCTGTTATTTGGACATTACAAACAGACATTACAATTTTATTTTTTGTTTGGATTTGTTTGAAGCCGAGCTACGAGTACACTATAGGATTTTACTGTAACAAAAAAATATTCCCAAATATCACCGCATCACGCCGTGAATAAAGTGACTTTCCCAATTTCTAGTGAGCATTGCCCTTTTGACATTACACATAAAGCCACTTTTAAACTATTGTTGTACACTCGGTGCCACAATAAAAGGTCCAGTGTTCGCCACAAATGTATGATTGATTGTTGTATACCTTTTTTTGGACTACAATGTATTTCATTACACGTCTTTACGATATATTTTACCCTCGGTTTCGGAATATTTTTTGTATGCCTACGTCATAATACCTAATAATATATTTTTATGAGTAAGCTGAAAAGATTTTGTTTTATAAATCGCTGTATTTATGCTAAAGTAGCGAATAAGCTGCATTTAAGTACAACAATATTTTACATGAACGAACGTCTGGATTCAGATTAGCTTTTGAGATTGCTTGACCAAAATAGTTTGTGTTGGAATACGCTAATCTCTGGCAATTTTTGGTCGGATTCGATTAATTCTTTTGTATTTGATAACCCAATTCTTGAGGAAGGATATAGGCTATTTAACAGCACGCTACAAGCCTAAGGAGCCTGCAAAAGTATTGTTTCGTAAGCCTGTTAGTACACCGGCATCGAATATTAAGATCTGGATATTGAAATAAAGCTAGAAAAAATAACCATCATCTGCGTAGCCTTTTCCCAACTATGTTGGGGTCGGCTTTCAGTCTAACCGGATGCTGAATACCTAATAAAGTCAGAATACGTAATAAAAATTCCTTTTCCCAACTACATCGAAGCTACCAGTCTAACCGGATCCAGCAGAATGAGCAGAGAGTATTTTGCCCGTTTGACTTCCAGAACTCAGTAACTGGACAATATGATACTACTCGGTAAGACTGGTTATCAGACTTTCAATCTTCTGACTACAGCCAGGACCAACTGCTTAACGTGCTTTCCGAGTAACGGAAGGGTCTCGACATTGTAATAGATGGTCACACATCATACCGACCTCGTCAAGCGTAGCTTAACCTTCGATCGATCCACGTGGCTGGTATTGTTTAGCCACGAGCCCCTCAAGAACACATGATGTATGAAAATTTATTCAAATAGACACAAGACTCGCTCCGGTGTGTCTTCGACTTTTCCTGCCAGCTTTTAGCATTAGTATTTTGATGGTTCGCGTGAATTATTCACAAATTCATAATTTCCACTCCCCCGCCCCCCCGCGCCTTTCGTTCCCCTATTACATCCACGTGCCCTGTCACCCCCTAGCACCCGAGTGGCTGTTTCTCAAACTTCTTTCTTTGACCGCTACCCAATAATATTTTAAAGCTGGATTATTTTTATTTTCTTGTATTTGAGATCACAACCTCCTTTATTAATAGACCACTAACTCGAAAAAAATATGGTATAAAATATAGGTATGGAAGAAGATGTACTGCGACGACCCTAACGAAGTCACCATTTGGCTGCGACAGTGTTATGGAATATAAAGAAAGAAAGGAAAACAGCCTATCTCAGCATAATGCTGCGATATTTATATAACATACAGAAGCACAGATATTCCGATAGAGCTTGCTGTAATGTCACGGACAGACGGTCTACGTATACACTAAAGTCCACTAGAATGTGCCAGATAAAAAAAATACATTAGTCGGGCAATATTTTGACGGCACGGTTGGCGAAGTGGTTGAGCTATCGGCTGCTGCGCTGCCTATCGTGGGCTCGATTCCCGCACTGAACGTTTTTGTATGGCCTACAGATAATTGTTCCGGGTCGGGCTGTTTGTGTATGTGAGTTTAAATGTTTGTAAACGCACCCACGACACAGGAGAAATTATTAGACTAATTCCCAACATCTCCCTTTATGCCTTAACATTTTAATGAAGCTTACACTAATTACATTACTAACAAATAATTTGTTTAGCCCAAAACGTTGACAGCCGCTGTACGAAATCATTTCTAGGGTAATTTTATTTGTCGGAGACAGTGAGTTCACGCCAGCCAGACTTAATCTATTTCTTATGTAGGTAAATTTCCCTATGTCAAACGTCAGTTTTATGATTTCAATGATTTTTAGTAGGTAGGCACTGATCATTAACTATTCAGTGGATACAACAGAGCCCAAAGATCTGCTCAAGATGAACTTAGGGGCATTTATAATTAAAACTTCATGAATATTAAAAAATATATTAGAAAGTAGGATTTAAAATTATCTATTTTATTTGGACCCCGCTCAGGAAATATAAATAATAATAAAAACAAAACGCCAACCCGTCTTGAGCAATCGTGGTGATTAATGCTCGTGCCTTCTCTGTATGAAAAAAGGGTTTTACCCTGCAGTGGGACAGTAACAGGCTGGTATTATATATTTATTAATTAAGATAAAAACAAACATTTGAAACTTACAAATAATAGAAAAAAAAAGATCAGTGCCGAAAGTGAAATAAGTTCGTATCTCACCATAATGCTGAGATATTAAATAGGAAATAAGTTATTTTTTCAAAATAAAGTTACTTAATCAACCTAACCAAGTCCTAAGTCATATTCTGATACGCGATGCCATTGGACAATATTTTTCCTCGAAAATTTATATTTTATTTTTAAGCAGTTAATGTACAATATTCTTTCAAATAATTATGCTTTCATTTTTTTCCTCATTTTAGACAAAATAATGTTCTTTAATAGCATCCATTGTTGAACTACTGCAGTTCCTTAGTAGCCGGTCGGAGTTTCAAATACTAGTCAAATGTGTGTGTGTGTGTTGTGTGTGTACTACAGGCATACCTCTTCTTACCTTGGCGAGGAAAACAGGCATGGCGCATGTTAATTAACAAGATTAATTAAATATAACATTTCACCGCTACCAACTTAGACATTTTAAATACATACTTCTATTATAAATAGGACTCATTACCAGTTTCATAAGCCGCTTATTTTCGAGTAGGTGGGTGCTCTGGTAAAAACAGAAGTACTTTGTGGATGGTGCTTACCTGCGGAGGAAGAGAAACAGATCATTAGTTTCATTGAGGATAACACAGACCGAGTGCGTGTCAAAATACATACATATCTTTACCATTTGAATCAGTTTTTTTGAAGTGAAACTTCTAATGCGACTTCCAACAAGGTTGCGTTAAACGTTTAACGCTTCCATGGAGAGAGTATGAAAGTATTATTTAGCCCCGAGTTTATTCTTAGTCGCTAGTAACTATAACAAGTAATTATCCATAATGGAAAGTTCATAAACAAAGCCACGTGAGTTTAAACTCATAATACAAATAACTATTGTGATTCCGATCGCCATGGCAACGGGTGGTCAGTCCATGTGCTGAAGGAAGTTGGTCGGCGGGCCGCGGGGACGCAACTTTTGATTGTTTCATGCGAACGTGTATTGTTTTGTTTACATCAGCGGCTCCCAACCTTTTCCCATACGCGGCCCCCTTTTACCTGTTATTCTAAGGCAAAGTCGACGTCTCGGACGTATATGGACGCTGCGGGGAGAGCACGGCTACTGTGACATGGCTAGAGCGACAAGTTTTTATCACACTTTGGGCGATAAAACCGTAGCATACCACCGTGATTATTCTTGTCACTGACGTCTTGTACGCCCGTGCTGGCCTCGCTGACCGTCAATGCTTCACTTTAGATAAAGACATTCATTTAAAGTCAACGTAAGTACGCGTGTCCAATGTTAACGTGATATTACAAAGCGCCGGTGACCAGTGAAGAATGATAACGTCAAATAACTAGACTAGCGCCCGGTTTATACAATGTAGGTAATTTATCGCCAAGCAAACGATGCTGTGATTGGTTGAATAAATTATTTTCAACAGCCAATCGCATCACTTGACTTGTCTTTGATTTGTAACGCGCCCATTATTTTGTCTTTCATAACGTGTACTCACAGGCGTACAGACACTTTCTTTCTAATACCAAGATAATAACGTTTAGTTAGTATACATAAGATTATTTTTGGACACCCCGCGCCCCCCTTAGGCTACTTTACGCCCCGGAACTAAGCTGCGCGGCCCAATACTTGGGAACCTATGGTAGGTACACGTGGATTGAAACGAGAATTTAGTTGTGTATAAATATGTTAATTAAATAAATAATAATAAGTAAAGTCATGGAGTGTCACTAAAGCCGGGGCTTTCACTAATAGAAATCTACAATATCGCCGAGTGCTATAGATAAGTGTCCTATGTTATAGTTGACAGCCACGGGGTCGCGAAATCGCGGGCAGTTTTTGTTTTTTGGAATGGGCATTGCAGTTTATCCTTCAGGGATATGTACTGCTTAACCGAACTCTCCTGTGGGGACTTAATTAGAAATCAAGGCCTCCAGCCAGGGCGTAAAAAACTTAAAAGCTAAGCTACCAATCGCTAAGGTCACCCCTGCGGGGTACGAGCCTCGGCTTAGGATATCGCTGGGAGAGGACAGCAAGGGACGGGCTGGATCCATTAGATATTTTATTTAGGGACTAATTTAATTATTTACTTGCTCAGTTACGCGAGCTCGAGCAAAGGGTCGGAGGGATGTTTTTTCGACTAATAAAGGTAGCATTTTACAGTGTAGCTGTCCTACCTAGGAGTATCTTGTTGCCCAGTAACTAGGCTGAGGAGGACAGATAGTCGTTCTATGCTAAACCTGCATCCGATTATACTGAACGCTGACCCGAACATATTCTGGAAAAGGATAGGTAGAACATGAATTCGGAGGGTTACACGAGTAGAGGGAGACTAAAGAAACGATGGATAGATTTTGTGAAAGATGATATGGCCAGAGACCGAACACCGGGGTGGTTTTTAGTCAGTATGAGTCTGACAGACCCCTTCGCTCCCGCAGAGCGAAGGACATCCATGAGGATTTTCCAACCAGCACCAAAAAAAAAAAGGACAGCAAGGGACGGGCTGGATTTAATAGATATATTATTTAGGGACTAATTTAAACAACTACTGGGTCAGCTACGCCGGCTGGCTCGAGCAAAGGGTCGAGAGGAAGGCATTGACGGGGTCGTCGCGACGGGCCTCGGCTGCGAGGACGGAATGAAAGGCAGAAGCTAGCCATAATATCATAAAACGAACAAAGTATAGACTGTACCTTTAGGAAGAGCAAATACTAAAGTAAATCTGCTCCATAATAAGCTCTAAACTGAAAACGATAGCACCGCATTTCAAGTAATAATTAACTTCATGAATAACTAAGTTACAAGCTAATAGTTAATAGCTTACAGCATAATAACTGATTCCCACAATCTGCGAACAGTCGCGTGATCAATTAAAATGTAATTAACGGTGCTATGTTGGAAATTAATTTAGAAAAGTGTAGCTTTAGCTTACAAAGCAAGTCGATTAGGCTAGCTTTACTCTGCGGTTGGTGAATGTCGAGGTTTCTGGGTTAGTTTGATAGTTGCTGCGACCATTGTTTGGTACATAGTTTATTTTAAGCTCAACCAATGAAGGCGTCTTGATATTATATTAGCCTATTTCCATTTTGGATCTCTTATAAAGAAGAAAGGGACGGATAAGAACTGTCAATTTAAGTTCAAGTAAAGCTTTTATCCAAATATAAGAACAGAGCAGTTCGACCAAAAACACGGCGCAGTTAAAGTTATAAATTTGTACGTATCTATCTTTTTTGAAAAGAACAGCGGAAACACATAATTTCCAACTCTAAAAATACATAATTCCCAATTCTAAAAATACACAATGTGCCAGTAATAACTAATTACACAAGCGCAAACAGGAACACATCAACGCCGAGTGGCTGTAGATATAGGTATGATCATAATTATGACTTCCCCGCACGTTACAAATAATTATAAAAACTAATTACACAAAAGTGCAAAAAAAAAACATTCGAAAGTAAAACAACTCGAAAAGAATATGAAAACGCACCGCAAAAACGGGAACCAGCATATACATAGATGTATGTATGTATGTATATCAGTTGGTGTGTGTAGATAGAACGTAAAAAGCTTGTTTCAATACAAAGTTGGGTTAGGGCGGCCGCGCCAATTTCAAACTCGATTTAACTACTGCACAGAGTAGTGTGGCACAGAGACTGCGTTTCCATTAAAATGTTGTTGTTTGAGGTTTCATGGGAAACAGATGGATTGTCTATAGTTCAAAATCATGGAAACATGGTCATCGGAGCTATAGAATAGCTTAGAATAGAATACTCTTTATTGTACACCATGAAAACTTACTAATAATGAGTTTAAGAGCTACACAGGGTGTTACAATAGGCGGCCTTATCGCTAAAAGCAATCTCTTACAGACAACCTTTATGATGATGGACTTGATAGAGAAGGAGAAAATCTATAAAACTGCTGCAACACAAGCTGGAAATTACGATATTAGGATTCTAAAGCGTTTGGTTAGCGATGAACTTCAAGATCTAACTCTGGGTGCCGTAGACATTATAAGCTCTCAGCCTCAGGCTAAGACTTTATGTACTTACCGCGAGGGGCAGCAGTGCTTTGTACAGTCACAAGCATAACACAAGACGCACACACACAAGATTGAAAAGCGATTCCCTCTGAAAGGAGTGATATACCTTGTACTGTAGTGAAAAAAAGTATTTTCTCGAAGTTCAAGCAAATGTTATTTCATTCTACATCTTCTCTTTAGGGTAAGGTAGGTTCCGCTGGGCACACTCAGTGGTCACAAAACCAGTATAAGCTGGTCTCGTTTTGTATCAAAACTCAGTACTGCGCGAGGCCAGCTGCAGGTCAAAGGGTTCCTACTGACATGCGGCCCGCAATGCACTGATGTTCCATAATTACAGGGCTAGATACAGCTTTGCCCCCTGCTTTATGCCCGACTACAGCAAAGCCAAAAGTATTGGTTATGTTTTTAGCTGTCTATGTTTGTCTGTATGTTCCATCGTAAGCGCCTAAACTACTCGTACGATTTTAATGAATGAGGTGTTGATCTATTCCGTATTTGCACGCTTTCAACCAAATGACGTCGTCTTCTCAACTATCAATACATGCACTTAGATCTCTTATCTAGACCTATTTTTAGCCACTGAATCATCGACTTTGCCAAAGTAATAACAAGTCAAGATCGTAACATAATTACAAGTTTTGATAAGGCGACCGTGAAGATCTAGCCTTGTTCACGATACAGTAATATGGAGATGTAGATTTATGAAGCACTTCGCCCGCGACATCTACCGCGTGGATTTCGTACTTTTACCTTCGAACTTTAACATCCCCTCCAACCCCTTCAAATTGTAGTTTTGAAAATAATAATAGCCTATAGCTCTCAGGTATAATGTAGCTTTATAACAGTGAAAACATTTTTAGAATCGGATCATCAGTTCCGGAGATTACCCCCTACATGCAAACTTACAAACTCTTTATAATATTAGTATAGATACGACAAGGATTTGAGATGCCCCGGATATTTAGGGACCAGCTTTTCAAACAAGACCATATGAGGGTCAAAATCTGGTAACCCATTTATTGGGAAGGGTCTCAGAAGTAAATTTGGACAGTAATGTAGGAAAACATCGTTAGGTCATTAATAGGTCCTTTGTTACTGATATTTAGATTTTAGGAAACCCGTGTTTGTACTGGGCTGAAATCGCTCACAACCAATAACCAACCATGCTGATTAATTCCGGTACTTTCTCTGCATGAGAAAGAATTTCATTTCATTCGCCACCTACAAAAATGCGACGGTCTAAAATAGCTACCGACTGCAAATAGAAAAAAAAACAAAAAAAAACCACTCTATCCCTTCCCTGCTCTAGGACTCGACCCACAGAATAAAAGAATTGTTTTAATTTTACAAAAAAAACGCGGTTAATGACCCCATTGTTTCAACGCGCATTGTTCAGACTACCGGCAGACGGTCAGTGGACAAACCTTGCAAGCCCATGAGAAATGTGCAACAGCTGTTTAACTTCATACATGGCCATTCAAAATGGCAGCTGGCTTTCTTTATGGTACAGATTATGGGCCGGTTTTATGACTTAAAGTGTACTGTAGTGTTATTTACTAAAAAATCTGTTCGAAATTCAAAAAGTATCGAGGTGTGCCAGCGATGATTTACTGTTAACTTTTTTTTTTACATAAATTTATTGTCATCCGAACAAAACGTATGTGCTAAATTTCAGCTCAAACATGTGGAAAGAAGTGGTTTAAAAATCAGTTGCAAGTTAAATAAAAGCCAAAGGCTTGTAACAAATGAGTTCGAATGAGTAAGAACTGTGTGAGGTCACTTGAGTGAGGTTCTAACTTCTAAGTGACCTTTGCAGTATAGGACTACTGACCCCCAAAACCATAACCTAAAATTCAGAGCTCGATACGACAACGAACTTCGCAGAAAAGACTTTGGTTTACTACATCATTTCAAGGCTTGTTTTTATCTTTAAAAATAATGTAATTAATTAAATTACATACGTGATGTCGAAGTGGTTAGGGTCCCGCCTCTAATAGGTTCAAGGTCTAAAAGGTTCTAAAAGGTCATATGTTTTTAACTTACTAAAGGGGAATGCCCACCGTCCATAGACACTTCGGCCTCGAGTGCACACATTTTAAAGTGTATGGATAGGATAATATGCAATTTAAATAATGAACTGGTCAAGGAATTGGTTTAAAAAAAAGTCCGGGTTTTTCAGTTAAAGTCGTTTTCATTCTTCACAAACAATTTATTTAAAAATCATTTTAATCTTATATTTTTATGATCTTATACATCATTAATTGTATCATATACTATTAGTACATCGTCTAAGAATTTTTATTATTTATTCGTTGGTTAAAATAACAAATTCGCAAGAAAATAAACAAAGCGATGCAAATGCAAACAAAGTCGATTTGTGATTTGACAGTCACTTGACAGCCGGCCGGCATAACTCAATGTTGCCACAGAAAAATTGATAAATCGATATCGATTATTTATTCGAATCCAATACAAAATTATAATCGCCACTCACCACAAAGACGTACATAGCTTCTTAAAGAGTCCCCTCTAAGAAGCTATGTACATCTTTGTAAATATATTTTCTTTAAGATATTTTGCCTTTATTCTGCTGAACAGTTAAATAGTGATAGGTAATAAAAATGTGTAGTAGCGTTTTTGCTATGATCCTATACATTCATTATTATATCAACTATCAATTCACTTGTTCATTTAATATCAATAATAAAAATAAAACAGTATTTATTTGAATAGATCGAATAATAAGCATTACGGATCTGATATTGTCAATAAAAAACCCATGAAAACAGAATCGATTATTTCGTGAATTAAATTGATAATTATTGGCAACACTGCTGATTTTATCCACAAAAGTGAATTATTTTCATTTATTTATCTTTTCATTACTTTTTATTTGTGCAAAACTGTTGCAATCTTGTTCGGATAAACGAATATTCTGTTAGATAAATAAAAATAACGATGTTTTTTTTTTACATAAATGTAAATTGTTGTGCCTTGAGGGCCAAAAACGGGCATCCCCCTTTATCTTATACTTAACTGATATCGGTGAAGAAAATATTTTGAGAAAAACCTACTCTTTCTAATAGTTTTACCTTTCTATTCTGTTTTTTAGCTGTAAGTCTTCCAAGTTCTATTAAATTAATAAATAATCTATTTAAGTCTGAAATCACCTACCCGCCTTAAGTAAGATTGGTGTAGTACGTATTGAAGAACGTAGTGGGTAGCATAATTGTTCAAAATTTATATTTAAGATAATATGTCTATATCTTATTGTGCTACTGTTTGTTTTTTTTATAAAAAAAACAATCAAGTCTTTTCTGTATGAGAAGAGCCCTTTGTCCTACAGAGCGACAGCATCAGGCCGGTATAATTATTACTATACTATACTGTTATGCTGTTAGCCTGCGTCAACCCACTGCTGGGCAAAAGCCTCCCCCCATGACTTCTAGTTATTTCGATCCAGGGCTAATGTGGACCACTGGTCCTTGGTCTTTCTACGAGGTCAGCAAAGACGCCTTCTGGTTGTCAGGGCTCCAGAAAGTGGTTATTTTAGACCGGTATTAATTATAGTTAAAAAACAGCTGTATGTAAGATCATAAGTTAATGCTTTCCTGAATATTAGACCAATATGTCGCTACAAGACATCGTAGCGCACTAAAAAACACAACTCACTACAGGGAATACGTGACGGAAACGCAATTTTGTGTTATCGATTTCTTCTGACGACAGCGCCAAGACATAACCCATTTATCTACACCGCAAACTACATTCCAAGAACAACTTTAACACTCTTGTAATACAGTTCCTTTTACATTGATACTCGATGTCACTTATTCCCATTTGCATTTAACATCACTCCAAGTTTATTCCCTGCTCCTTCAAAGGAAAATCAGCTTTGTTTTGATGGGGTTAAAGTACTTTTTGTATGGGTGTTGAGGTGTGATTTAAGTTATTGTGTTATTGAGTTGGGGTCCGGATTCCCCTTCAGTTGGCATTGTAAACAAAACGCCTATTATAATGGACAGCGTAGTGCTGTGCTCTTATCGATAAATAGAGATTGTGCGATAGTGCGGTGACTGATTGATATTTGTGGTCATGTTGTAATCAGGCAGGTTTTAAGGGCTGAATACATTTAGTAAGCGGTAGTTTTAATACATTTTTTTTTTGGTATTTAATGAGTGGTTGCTTACAGCAGACACATAAGACAGATAAGCATTCCCTCCATGTAAGATACCTGTATTGGGAACGTACTTGAGGAAAGGATAGCCAGATTACGATAGTAGTGGCGTATAGATACGGTAATTCCATTAAGAAAATTAAATTGAGCTTCGTCATCTTTAGCCAAAAATATAGCAATACCACCCTACGTGGCAACAGTAAGTGTATTAAAGTCCAAATAGATGTATACTGTAATTAGGTACAGAGGCCAGCACATCAAGCCATCCCAATGTTTCAAAGCTATTTGATAGGTTTTCAACTTAATCACAAAAGAATAAGGTTCATGTTCAATTGGGAAAATCTGACAGTTACAAGACAAATATAATGTAAGTAGGTAACGTACCTATAATATTTATAAGTAAAAATAATAAAACCGCAGCCAAATTACTTCTTTACATCGTAATTGGTTGTTTAAGTTCCAGCCATTTCTTTCTTTTACTTTATACATAATAAAGCAAAAAAAAACCAATCGCTTAACCCAACAAAACACAGCAAGTAAAACAAAAACATCCCTGAAATACGTACGGTATAAAGATAAACATTCCCATATTTGCTTCGACTCAAGCAAAATAATAAATTTGGGAAAGTCGAAGGGAAATTTTCGGTATTTTGACTTTTGACACACTTCGCTAGAAACAATAAAAAAGTTTCACACTTAATTACTTAACAAACATACATTTAACTTGTACGGGTTTTCTGTGAAACTCGTTAGGTATTATTTATTTACCGTTATTTATTTTTCTGTATGAAACGGGATTGAATCGAATTTCTGAGTATGTAGTTAGGTAGTTTGTCCAATTAGTGTGTGAGTGTTTTGGGCAAACAATGTATTTATTTATTAAAACTTTTATGCACAAGTCAAACTTTTAATAACCGTACAAAGGCGGGCTTAATGCCTCAGGCATTTACTACCAGTCTATGCTGTGGTCATGCAGAGAGGTGATTTGTCTGTGTGTTTTGTTGACCATATGAAAAAAAAATACTTGAAAATAAAAATAAGTAAGTAAGTAGACTTTAATAAAGAATAAATACATATTATAATAATATATTAGGAAAACCAAAAAAATAAGTCAACGGAGAAAAAATACGTTGATGGAAAAAAACGAATGTTATAAATCACTACGAAGATCAAATGTAATAAGTATCTATCATAGAAACAATATTTTGTTTTCTAAACTTTCTCACTGGCGGGTAAAGGTCTCGTCCATACTCCATTCGTCCTTGTAACTTGCTGTATTTTCCGGCCAATCAGCTTAGAACGCGTGTAGACCGCGTGTTTTTTGGTAAACAGTAAACGTTATTCCTTTGAAATAAAAGAGGAATAAGAGAGCCTTTACGTATGGTTAGCCAGACAGGCATCGATAATTATAACGATAAATTATTCAACTCCAAAACAATTAATTCAAAATGATTTTTATCGACACCAATCCCATCACTAATAAAGGGAATTGTGTAATCCGAGCCGCTAGGTTAGGCTATCGGCTATGACGTATGAATGTATAATGTTTGTCACACGCCCTCAGTAATTCTACCGGGCACGTATATCAACGCAATCAATTTGGGCACAGCACTTATTCAAATTCCAATCGAATTTATCACTTTTTCATCGTGGTAAAAGCAATGAAAAAAATATTGATTTCCCATCACTAGATAGCTAATCGATTTGTAATTAAATTTGTCACGTCACTAGCTTAGGGCTGGGATCTCTTCGAATTAATATTTTTCGCATCACTAATTCGCTTGGCTAATTGAATACTGTGCCATATAAATTGCAGTCTGGTGCAATTTAGTTTAGAACACCTGCATTATTATAATTAAACTTTGATTCATATTTTACTATAATGTCTTCCTAGTACGGCGGACTATACCGGTACGGCTGCTTTAGGTGCAGAGAACCTCAAACGGCGAAATATAACAACCTAATTGAGAGTTATATATTTGGGCCGTTTGGGGTTGAAACACTAGGGCCATGAGGTCCGTATGCCCATTTAGATTTTCGGGACATCGTGAAGCATTTGGTCGACTCTTCACGTGACCTGGCTTTTTTTGGCCAAAGAATCAGCATTGCAACGTGGCAATGCTGCCAGCCATTTGGGCACTTTTCCCGTTGATAGCGATGCAGATGAATGTTTAGATACTTTTTTGGTTCTGTTCATGTACATAATAGTTTATTAAAGTAAAGTTATATATTGATGGAGTTCATAAAAATTTGAACATTATTAAAAAACATTCAACAATTTATATTTTAGTACTAAAGTAGCTTTTAGAAGTATGCATAGGTATTATCTGCACACAATCACAATGGGATGCGTCCTTTTAGAACTCAGACACGCGCGGTTCGTCCAGTAGCGGTAGTATTCGGCAAACTCGCGTTGATGCTCGCTAGACGATAGGATCGTGTTGATCATGGGAAAGGATATACTATCCGATTGGTTCCATAGATTAATTCCATAAATTTAGAAATTTAATCAAAATCGGTTCAGTAGTTTGATATTCAAAACAAAATAACAAAAAAACGTAACGTAAAGTAAACGAAATGCCGTCTTTTTTCTTTGCTTTCCTGTGACTTTTATCTTAGATAAATTACAAAGCGAAATACTAAAAAGCTAGAAACTAACCGAGTCTCAAAAAGCACTAAACGCTGTAAAATAACTTTTGTTTCGGAAGTCGGTGGTATAAAATGAAGCATACGAAACAAATTTTAGTTTTTTTTTAAATCAATTTAAAACGGGCGCGAATTATAATGTCATTATTACAAAAAGTATGCCATGACATGACAAATGATTTGACATTTGGCAGTTTGTATTACATCTAACTTGATTTTACCCGACTGTGCATTCTACAAGTTTGCAACGTCGCAAATAGCTAACAAATATTAATGCTGTTTTGATTAATTTATCAATATTACTGAATTTAATTATGAAATGAAATACGCTTTAAAGTGAATTGCAATATTACGAGGCATATACAAACAGTTTTAATAACGGTTTTCTGTAAGAGATCGCTTCTAGCGATAAAGCCGATTGTAACACTCTATGTAGCTCTTAAAGTAGTAGAGTATTCTACTGTATTATTACTATTATATGTAGTTTCATAAACAAGTAGAAAACACATAAATCTTCAAAATTAAAAACAGCTTTAACTTAGTTTCCTTTTTGACCTACTTTGAGGTAGTTTATTTTTCTGTCTTTTTGTACGTACATAAGTATTTATGTACGCGGCGATTTATGTAAAAAGGCGTGCGTTTATGTATATTAACTAACGCATTTTTTCATGGTGTAGGCAGAAACTATAGAACGCCACCTGAAACGATCCTTATATACTCCGTATGCGTTCATACATCTGGTCATACACGCAAGCCGGTTGCGAGTACTACGCACCTGTCCTTTCTGAAGAAAATCTCCAACAAGGTCAGTGCATTGTGGCCCACAGCTTATTGCAGATGCGGCAGACGTGGCCAGTCCAGACCCACTGCAGCTCAGCGGCTTTTTGAGCAACGGCAGTCATCTGTGTTTTGGAGCGCAGTGTGGTGTTGCGTACATGGTCAGTTAGTTTGACGCCTAGAGTGCTGTGCTCCAACATGTATTCTTCTTTCCCTTTCTACTAGAGAAGAAGATTGATAGTAAGTGGTAACGCAATCGGACGCCACTTACTCTACACACTCCTTTATAATTGAGAAAAAACTCGTGAACATAAATAAATAATAAGTAGCGGTTTCAACTTTCAATGTTGTCACACGGTCCCCTAAATTTTTAGTCTTGTAACCCTATCCTTCCATTGTCAACCATTATAAGATTGGAATGGGGTTGCCAGCAATATATCATACGCAATTATATTTACAATAAACATTATAATATTAAATTCGTTTTGTCGGTTTTTCTATAGGGTCTAATTTAAAATTGCAAGGAATAATTGGTAATGATGTAATGTTGATGGTTTTTTTAATCGATAGTCATTTATTTCAGCTGGTTTAAATGTAGAATGATAACATAGAAAGATGGTGGTGATTATAACCACCTAACATATATAAAAACTAATATGATAATATACAATATGACTGTGGCATAGATCTCCTTTAGGTCAATGCGTAGTGGCTGCCCGCGAATTCAATTTTTTATATGTTTTCAGTATTTGTTATTAAAAAGTCATTCGCGACCGTAACAAACGTGTATTTAGTGAAGTATTCATAATTGAAATAATTATACGACTTTTTCAGTTCAAATTTTGCGATGGAATGACTTTTTCATGAAATCATGTCTTTTGACCACAATTCTTATTAAATAGTAATGGAATTGCCATTGTAACATTACAATTATTATATTTTGAGAAATGTTTGTTTGTTAGAGCACTGAGCTGCAAATTGCAAGAATATTGAGGCATTGACGGGGTCGTCGCGACGGGCCTCGACGGCGAGGACGGTATGGGGGTGCGGTCTGTGTTTGCGAACAGTACTGACGGCTTTCTTGCAGAAGAGTGATAGGGTCATCAGGCTCAGTTAGTGTGTGTCTGGGCCTACGGATCTTACTGAAGTCCACCGCCCAAGGTCCGTGTCGGTGCTTATATTTAGCCCCAAGCCTATGAGTCTCCAAGTGAACTTTAAAGAAGTATTAATAGTACTTAACCACAGATTATAACTTTGTTCTGTGACTAAACCATGAATACCTTGGAAACTAGGTCAGAGATAGTAACATTGTGACAGATGAGTCAATGTAACAGTCACAACAATGAAGATGCTGTGATGCAGCGGGATGAGTCATTACTTCTCATAAAATGTTGTAAAAACTGGTTGTAAGATCCAGCTTATGAGCTTACGCGTCATTAAGTAAGTTGAGCGGGATTTATATTATTTACAGCTACACTGTAAAAGCATGTTCTCATCCTCATCCTCCTGCCGTTATCCTAATTTATTTGGGGTCGACGCAGCATGTCTTCTTCCATGCATGAATTTTGCCGTCATCTCAAAAGTCACCTCCTTCCTGGCCATATCATCTTTCACAAAATCTATCCATCGTTTCTTTAGTCTCCCTCTACTCGTGTAAACCTCCAAATTCATGTTCTACCTAAACTTTTCCTGACTATGTTCGGGTCAGCGTTCAGTACAATCGGATGTAGGTTTAACATAGAACGACCATCTGACCTCCTCAGCCTAGTTACTGGGCCACGAGATACTCCTAAGTAGGACAGCTACTCTGTAAAATGCTACCTTTATTAGTCGAAAAAACATCCCCCCGACCCTTTGCTCGAGGCTAGCTAGGCGTAGCTGAGCCAGTCAATAATTAAATTAGTCCCTAAATAATATATCTAATAGATCCAGCTCGTCTCTTGCTGTCCTCTCTCAGCGACGTCCTAAGCCGACGTTCGTACCCCGCAGGAGGTGCCTGGTGCCTGGATGGAGACCTTAATTTCTAATAAAGTCCCCACAGGAAACTTCGGCTAAGCAGTAGATATCCCTGAAGGATAAACTGCGAGATGCCTATTCCAAAAAAAAAAGTCGATAAAACAGTAAATAGCAAAAATGTATGTGTGCATTTACTGTTCAACACAGATTTATTATAATTATTATATTAAAACGTGAAGCACAAAACTTCGAACCCCTTTTTATGAATATTGCGGGAGGAGTGTGTGATTTGGAATAGTAAAAGTATTTATTACTTTTCAAATCTCGAAAGCTAAAAAGGTCGAGTCGAGCGACCACGTGTATCTATAATTAAATATTAAAGTATCTATTATTAAAAGATCGATTCCCGGTTTGGCCAAAGTGCTGTTGGGTTCCATTGGGGATTTCTCAGTAGCAGCCCCGAGTTTGGATTTGTGCTCGATTGGTAGTCTTAGGCTTTCCCCTATTACATGGGACTTAAACATAACTGGCGTAATGTGAGTGTACTATATGTACACCTCTGCCTAACTTCTTGAAAAACAGGCGTGATGTTATGTGTAATGTGTATGAATTAAGTGAGAAACTATGATTATAATAAACTAGCACCACGCCCGCGACTTCGTCCGCTGGATTTCGTACTTTTTCCTTCGAAATTTAAAATCTCAGCCATAAAAGACTAAGTTTAGAAATTGAACTATGTATGGCCTATGTAAATTGCTGATATTGTAGCCTTGTATAGCTGAAAGATTTTAAATCAGTTCGAGTAGTTTTTGAGTTTATCCCTTACAAACAATAAGAACTTTCCTCTATTAATTATTAGTTAAGAAATTGAAACAAATTACGGAAACCGATATTTGTTATTGCTAATATGGCTGGCGCAATTTCTAATATCCAATATTTTCATGAGCCCTTAAACATCACTGCACCATATTTCTTACTATAAACCATAGAAATAAACGCCATTGTTTATTTTTATTCCCCACACATCCCATACATGGTTCAGCAGCTATGACCAACCATAAAGGGTCTAATTCTTTTATGCGATCAACCGAACTTTTAATATTTTCTTATACTCACTTTTATGCATCGTTCGCGAATACAAAGACTTTTTATTATGACTCTTAACGTCTTTTTACTCGTAAAAGACCGTGGGTACCCTCGGCGACATAGCTATGCTATTCAGTTCCACCACAAGCTGACTTCTTATTGCATGGTTAGTCTATTCAGTGCGGGGTCTGCTTATATTGGAATTGTTGAGCTTGATATGCCATCGATGTGCGGTGTTGTCATAATAAGGAATTTGAAAATTAGTTTCTGGAATGGTTGTTTGATGGGTTTATGAGCAAATATTGTTGGTATGGTCAACATGGCTCAGCTGCAGGGGTACTGGATTATGAGTTGAGGGTCGCGGTTTAGGTCCATGGTTTAAAGATAGTTTAAAAAGTAGATCACGTGGAGGAAAGCATATTTTTTTAAATGGGCCAATTACTTTGACTTCGCAGAACTTCTTTATACTCCATAAGCGAGTGTTACTGAAACAAGACTGTCTCAGCATTTACATCTGAACGCAAGACTCGCTAAATGCTCTAACATTATCTTACTGACAATTTTTTATTGATGAAAAACATCATGCCTGTATTTTCGGAATTAAACTCAGGACCTCAAGCTCAGTAGTAGTGCTTGCGACTACTAGATTACTGAGGCAGGCAAATATTTGCAAAACTCTAACAAGACCTATCAAACAAGCAAAAGTCCGAGCGATCTATCTGAGCAAAATTAAGCATGTTACGTAAATTATCCCCTTCTTTCGTGTATCACAGCAAAAAATAATGAGTTTCCTTAATTAGGGACGAAGACACGTGTAAAGAAGTTTAATAATCGTTTGTATACCCTTGAACTTAACGCGTACACGTGCGCAACGCCGCGCGCCGTATACTTGCAAAACTTTTTACAGATTTAGTCATCATCTGCCTAGCCTTTTCCCGTTTATATTGGGCTTCCTGTCCAAACGAATGCAGTCGAATACCAGTATTTTACATGGAGCGAGTGCCTGTGAGACCTCCACAACCCAGTTACTGGTAAGACTGGTTGTCAGACTTCGGGAATCTGAGTACCCTTGTTGATTAAAGAATTACAGCCGAGACCAACGGCTTAACGTGCTTTCCAAAGCATGAAAGAGTGTCGATGTGACAGAGATGGCCACCTATCCTCAGACTAACTTCGGCCAGCGTGGCTTAGCCATTAATTTAGCCACAATTTACTTTCTCCTCTTTGTAAAGATTAAGTGCTGACCGATAATTCTTCTTCTTCTTTTTAAAACATTGCTCCACACTAAGAATTTCTCCTATACCGTGGGTGCGTTTACACCATTTAATCTCACATACATAAACAGCTAGACTGGGAACAACTATCTATAGGTCATAAATTTGTCCCGTGCGAGGATCGAACCCGCGAAAAGCCACGCAGCAGCAATTATTTAAAATACTAAGAAATCTATTCGATTGTAAGTAGTAACTGCAGGCTCTCAGCTAAAACTTATCTTCGATTTCAAATCAGATTATCAGATACAAAGTTGTAGGTCTCATAAATGTTCACTTCAATCCATCACGGCTGTATGTACTGTGAGAGAGAGTTGGAGATACCCAGGAGGAATATCACTATCCCTGTTTCTCAACGGAACAATGTTGGCTTTTACACGTCGTCGTGAAAGTTTGCCACTTTGAATCACGCAACACAAGACTGCGTAGTAGTAAATCTCATACTGAAGCAGCAGCGCGCCATGCCATGCGCATCTGAAAGCCTGGATTCAGAGCGGTGACGGTACGAGACGCGAACTCTAGAAGGTATTAATATTATATTTATTTATTATTGATATTATATTGGATTTAAGTAAGAAGTTTTCGCTCATCAGTACAGAGTTAAGAGTATTTTTGATTTTCAGAGGCCTTCAAACTAATTTTAATTCCGATCTCAAGCCAATACGATTCCAACGTTTATTTTGAAGTCACGTGATTATATTATTCGGCGAAATGCGCTGCTGTCAAAATAAACTCAAGAGTAGCGTTTTGCGCGCGCGAAGCCTGATTCAGAATTTGGCGCTAGCGTCGAACTCAAGAGTAGGAAATGTCTAATTTCCAATGTCTGTCAAATTTATTGATTTTTTATTTCTTTAAAACGATACAATTATAAATATACGAAGAAATAAAATAAAATAAATAATCATAGGGCATCGAAAATGTCTGTCAAATGTATTAAAATCAAGAGTGATGAACACAATACTTTTCCTAAAGAACATAAAACACGAATGTTACAACACTTGTTCGGCGTAAAACAAACGAAGCCCTAACAGTGAATTAAAAGTACTAATAACAGTTTATAAGGCAACGGATAACACTCATTAACACTTAAAATCAAGAGTGATGAACACAATACTTTTCCTAACGAACATAAAACACGAATGTTACAACACTTGTTCGGCGTAAAACAAACGAAGCCCTAACAGTGAATTAAAAGTACTAATAACAGTTTATAAGGCAACGGATAACACTCATTAACACTCGCATTCAGTATTATTTTTACTCACTACTTATGTACTTGTGGATACCACATCAGAGACGAGAATAGAAGGTTCATTGTTAACAACGTTTTGAACCTTACTCAAGAGATCTCATTTGATTTCACGGGCTCTTTTGAATGCAGCATTATAAAAACGCGCAATGGATTTTCGACGCTTTGTGCTGAGAATTGAAAATGATGTAATGGTGCGCTTATATACGCTCTGTTGGATTCTCATCCCTCGGCTCAACTTATAGAGTTGAAAATCTAGTGCCTGTTTTTCAGCGGATCGCTGAATCACGAGACATTGGTCTAATTTCGAAGTCATGTTTAGATACATTGCAGCCTGGTGTATATTATTGCATCCGTAGGTACAAGACTTTCAGATCATAATCTACATGGTTATCAAATGATCTGACGTAGATAATGTCTGGACTTTTTGGAAAGAAACTTACCTCTTTTGCTTGTTTGACGTGTAAAAGTGTTTGTGAAAAATAAATTTACAGAAATGAATATCATTTATATTTCGAACGTAGGTATTTGTATCTTTAGTGGTGTTGGTTGCGCGTCGCTGTCATTCAGTCAGCTAGTACTTTAGTTGATGGGAAGAAGTAAGCCTTCTGTATTTGTTCCCATGTTAGCGTGCTTTGTATGCCTATGTGAAGCTTCATAAAAGAGTTGCTAAAACATACTCAACACATCCGTCTTACTCATATGTTAGATTAACGGTTGTGTGTTTTAATATGAGCTTAATGGAAGCTATATTTGTATTTGTTGAGACTAAAAATAGTCATATTTCCTCTCGTGGAAATAACATGGGAGATTATTGATTACGGAAATGTGAATTAGCTTTTGCCTTAAACCGTTTTATAAGAAGTGAAATACTTACACGTGGAAAGAGGGAAAGGTTAATTGATTTCTGACGCCTACTCCTGCTGAAGATTTACCAAGGTTAAGTGGCAGTGGGTGTAGTAAAAACGCCAGCACATCAAGATAACCCATACTGCCAGATTTTCCCAATTGAACATGAACCTTATTCTTTCGTAATAAAGTTGAAAACATATCAAAGAAATTTGACACATTGGGGTAGCTTGATGTGCTGGCCTCTGTACATTGCTCGCAGAATCGATGGCCGTTGGTTCTCGTGTAGTAGTACAAGTAGCAGCGTGGGTCTAGTTAGTGGATAGACGATCTGGTGAAGATCGGAGGAAGCTGATGGATGAGGACAGTGCACGTCCGATCGTTGTGGATCTTTGGGAGCGGCCTATGTCCAGCAGTGGACATCTTTTGACTGAACGATGTCTCCTTATTTCTTCGTTGTGTACCAGGTACACGTAAAAGCTCAAGCCATGGGGAATGATGAAAAAGTTATCCAGTTAGTAGGGTTCGTTGGTGAAGCTGATTGCACAGGATGCGATGGACATATGTAAGGATGTGTTTTCACTGAAACGGAAACGTTTAAGAAGCGGCCAAACGTATGAGACCAGATAGGAGATGTTGATTTCATCAATGTGATTGTTCAATTCCTACACGTCTCCTCCCCGACACGCTCACGTCACCGCTTTTTTACGAACGCACCCTAAGTATGGTCAAAAGTGTTTTTTTTTTTATGAAATCATAACTTAACTAATCTATGCTTACCACTAGTAATATAATACAGCTGAAGACTTTGTTTGAAAGCGCTTTTCCCTGGAACTACCAGTCGGATTAAAAAAAAAGCATTTTTAAGAACTAGTCTTGGGGAAGGTTATGAGGGTTTTAGGGTAATATCACGCTAAGACACTTAGAAGCGGGTAAAACCGCCGGGCACGGCTCGTTCTGAATACAATAGGGTAGTGTACTTAAAAATCTGATTGATCCGAAAGTTGGATTACTCAAAAATACTGGACACATATTTTTTCTTTTGTCACGTAATTCAAAAATGACGACGATATAGTGCGTTGAAATAGCGCGTGACGTCTAGCCGTTTTACACTTTTAACGTAACAGTGACGTCACAAGCCCCTTCTCCTGAACTTTCATGTGTTATATCTTTGTCACTTTTTATTGATTTGAGTGAGCAAAAAATACGTGTCCAATATTTTTTGGTAATCTAACTGACGGACCAAATAGACTTAAAATATTTTTACCTAGGACACATCCCTATTATTAAAGTGTGTTGGGTTCCTTACATAACTATCTCTGATATACCGGTAAACATAAAACCGCTACAGAATCAATGACCAGCAGGCTAGTTAGTTACTTATTATTCTCAGCTGACGCAAGACTCAGGGTTTACTTTCATGCCCGATTGCTAATCCTTCCTGCCACGCTGCTGATGCCTGGGGCCGATTAAGAAAGAGACCGAGGATTGTTGAATTTACGTTATGTTAGGCTTTTGGCTAAATAGCTGTTGGAAAGTTTGCTGTTTGACGGCACGGTTGGCGCAGTGGCTGAGCTAACTACTGCCGCGCTGCGTGTCGTGGGTTTGGTTCCCGCACGGAACAAATATGTGTATGGCCTACAGGTAGTTGTTCCGGGTCTGGCTGTTCGTGTATGTGACTTTAAATGTTTGTAAAAGCATCCACGACACAGGAGAAATTCCTAGAGTGGGGCAACGTTGTCTAAAAAAAAAAAAAAAGTTGACCAATCTGCAAGAGTACCTATGGTAGTAAACTATTTCTGGGGTTTGGAGAGCCATGTTTAGGTCAACTGCCTCATTGGTCTAAATCCTTAAGAGGGGTAACGAGCCACAGTATTTCATAAAAATATAGTGCAAAGTCTTAGATAAGAGAAAAGTTTCGAAAAATAAAGTTCTCTACTGACTTTCTAGACCAAGTAGTAGTTTCAAATTTTATTAAAAGCAGTTCTTTAATTTCCATGATTTTGAACGTAAAGAGTTAGGATGCCATACCGGGTCTCATTTATGGGGTGCTTTAAAAGATTAAAGCTCCCCAAAACCCAACACAAAAACCTTAAAAAAAAATACTTAGCTAAACTCAAAACACGCCGAACTTAAACCTCATCTTCCAAGGGACTTCCCTCCAAACTACCTCTAATCACAGGTCCCTCAGGGACTCGCGGGAGGCAGAGGGGGGAGGTCTTAAGTCCACAATCACTTAGCACAACTCAATGGTATATCGCTTACTATGATCATCAAAATGTTATTTGCATGTCTAATTTGATACCAGGATTCAGTCTTGGGATAACTTTGGGATACAAGGGTCGACATTTTGTAAGGGGCCGGATTTCTTATAATAATAATCTTTTCATTATAAACTAACTTTCATTTAAGTGGGAGACCATGGGGCCCAGACAAATACAGTTTCTGTAAGTCTTAACGCCAACGGAATAATCAAGTTTTGTGGAGTTGACATTAGCTTGACAGATGTCAGGTGACTCCTTACCGCATTTGTAATGTCATTGCCACACATTTTGACGCAAGCGTCCGGCGTTTTACGCTACAGAAAAGTTTTTGCTCAGGCCTGAATGAATCGTCGAGTAGTCAAAGTAAGGGAGGACGCCAGACTAGGTGGAGCAACGAACTTCGCAAGAAGGCTGGTCATGGGTCGATAAGGGTGACCAGAGCCATTTGACTGTTGACTGTTATAAGAGGAAGATTATTAATTTGCAACCAATTCTATTCTCTAGCTGTTCACGGACGAATGAGAAACAATTAGGGTTCGTGGCTAGTTGGACTCAGCAGAGATCAAAAGATTGAATTCTATATAAATCAAACGCTAAATGACCTCTGCGTGCCCTCTACACACTTTCATCCCTATGTTTCCATCTGAAAGAGCCAACTTTGAACTCTCAGAGCCGCTCAACTTGGACCAAAGTTAATTCCCTACTCTATGATATGACTAGATAAATATAAATAATTCAAGAAAATATTAACTACCTAATAGCAAGGCACACTTTCTCAAGGATCCCATAAACTAATCCTGACTTGAAAAATCCGAACACTTCGGGAGTATAAACGTTAAAAAAACAAAAAATAAATCGGTCTGTTTTTTTTTTTTAAAGTCGGTTAAAAAACAAATGATCGCTCACTGGAGTGAGGTTTCAAGAGGATTTTACAGCATAGCACTCCGGTGTAGCAAGAAGCAGCAACAGTACTTTATCAGCCATCAAATACCTAATTATTTACGTAAAAACAGGAGGAAAAAACCCCCCAGCGTAGGTCGTATGGTGACAGTTGTGTTTTTCGTCGAACCCCACAACAGAACGTCGCGTGTCCGCACCATTTAACTGTCGTATGTCCCCGTTTTAAAATTTCAGTAAACTTAGGGCTTCCCCAGCGGTTGAGGTTAATTCCATTACAGTCGGGTCATTGCGTTTGCGCGGAAATATTTATTAGCATGCGCTGATTACTGGCGACGCCACTTTTAGTTTTAATATTGCGGAAGACATTTTTGTGGCCTACAAACCTAGATTTAATTTTGATGTTATGGTTAGGGCAATAAGGGGCTCGTGTCTTAGTACTGATGATCTTCAAGGTTAAGCAACGCTCGCTGAGGTCGGTACATGGATGGGTACCGAGACGCTTAGAAAGAACTTTAAGCCGTTGGCGCCGCACAGTGGTCCGGATTTAAAAAAAGGTGGACATAGGATCGAAAATGCATATTTAACTTAACAAAAAATTGTTTCGTATAGGAAATATAACGCTGATTAATACTTATTACTACAACTTTTCAAAAAAACTGCTCCTTCACGTCAAAAAAAAATATTGAAAATAAAAATGTATGGGAGAAAATCTATTTTATTTTTTTTCTCCGTTCAGTATCAAACCTTATATTCTGGTAAACACTTATTGTCCTTAACACGACGACATATAAATTGCTTGCGTATCCCTGCGGCCTTGGCGCCTACGATGCTTTAAAGTTTAAAATTTTAATGTTGAATTATCTTAATATTATTAACGAGTTTTTCTATTAAAATTAATCCAAAATATCAATTTAATAAAACAAGCCCCCCGCGCGCCCCATCCTTGTTTTAGACTCGCCCCCTATCACTTTGGACTTAAATATAACTGGCGAAATTACAGTGTACTATACTGTAGTATACACCTTTGCCAAACCGCTCGGGGAATATAAAGCGTGATATTATGATAAAATAAGCATTTTGCTTATTTTTTTTAAATAATCTTCTGTTGATTATTCTGTCATCTGTTGATATTTCCTATTGATAAATCATGATATTGTTGTGTGTTATACCACTAGCGTGACTCATATTAAAAGAAACAATTAAAAATAGATTTAGCCCTGAAAAGGGCTTTTTCTGAAGTCATGAAAACGACTATTTTAAGTAGTCCGCAAACGACCACAACTTAACTACTACCACTAACAAACTCAATTCTAACATAACAACATCACTAAATCTGTCACGTTTACATTAACGGATCATGTTCAGACTGCAACTCCTGTAGATCCATATTTTCGGTTTCTTCTGTTACTACCTCAGGCAACAACAAAAGCTCTTTAACATCTGAAAAAAAATCGAATTGCTTTGAATTGCTGTATTTTGGTCAAATATGGGATAAATATGGGTCTGAACTAATTAAAAAATTATGGAGCAAGTCCTCGTTGGTCTTTATCCTGTTAAATTTTCTTGTGTGAGATTCACGAACTCTTCTAAATTCTTTATTTCTTGCTTCTCCCGCTTCTTCGGAAAGAATGCCAATTGGTAGGAGGCCAAAGTGATGACAAATGTCTGCACCGTGTATGAGTAGCTTGTGCACACTTGCGGGCATATAAAACCATGGGTATAGATCAACAAAGATCTCAGCTGTTTCTCTGCAATAAGTCCTGAATTTTTCAATATCTATGGCACATCCTGATGAAATCGTTTGAAGAATAACCGCAAAATGCTTCAGCAGGTCTTTGTCAACATTGGTTATTTCGGCAGATTTCTCATAATCTCTAAAAAACCTTCTGGCTGTGTTTCCGTCGTTTGTGGTTCCAAAGCCTTGCTTCACAAAATCCACAAGTATTCCCATTTGCTGTTTGAATTCTTCTTGTGTCGAATGTTTCTTCACAGCTTTTAGTTGCTTGTTAGCACCTCGTGCAGTCCACATCTCAAAGTCCATGTTGTAAGATATGTGTAGAATACACTCCATACAACGAATCCACATATGAAGAGTAGAAAGACCATATTTATAAACATCTTCTCGAACAGGTCTTGAAAATACTTCTGACAGCTTGTTCATCTCAGTCGGCTTAGCAAGGCAAATATTGCAGGCAGATGCAGATGAAGTATCCGTTATAATAGTGGCCACTTTTCCGTCGATCATTGTCATATGAAGCTCGTGACTAATCTCTAGCCCTGCCCATTTTGTAGAATCGATGTTTTTTATTTCTTCCTTCAATGCAGCTTCTTCTTGCTTGATGTATTCTGCGGTCTCTTTACAAAACTCGAACTTAATGGGTCTGCAATAATGTGTTGAAGAAGGTGTTGATATCTCCGGTGGTGGGGGTAAATGATTCCTTTATCACAGGAGTCGTTTCAGTCAGTTACAAATAGACAACGAATCAGCACGTGTCTTTTATTGCTATTTTTTATTAAAATAAATTAAACAAATACTTGCAAAATGCTTGAATGCGTATGTTTTAATTCTTATATAATTAAAAAATGATATTTTAAATTCAGCATAATTGAAAAACTCGATAATAATTAGAAAAAAATCGCAATTAAAATTTTAAACTTTGAAGCATCGTAGGCGTCAAGGCCGCAGGGATACGCAAGCAATTTATATGTCGTCGTGTTAAGGACAATAAGTGTTTACCAGAATATAAGGTTTGCTTGCTATACTTTGATACTGAACGGAGAAAAAAAATAAAAATAGATTTTCTCCCATACATTTTTATTTTCAATATTTTTTTTTGACGTGAAGGAGCAGTTTTTTTGAAAAGTTGTAGTAATAAGTATTAATCAGCGTTAAATTTCCTATACGAAACAATTTTTTGTTAAGTTAAATATGCATTTTCGATTCTATGTCCACCTTTTTGTAAATCCGGACCACTGTGCGCCGGCCGTCTTTTGTAGATCTTTGATAATCGTTACGGGTAGTCCGAAAGCCCGAAAGTCGTACAAAAAATCTTGCCAAGGGGTATCGTGTGACCCAGTTAATGGTTAGCGAGGTCGGCTAAGTAAACAAAAAAATAAGCCTAAATAACAACAGTACAGTACCATAAACTAATCACTTTAAAAAAAAAACAAGCCGTTTGGCGCACTGATGATAACCTATTATTTTCAACACTGGTCTCATTTTCACGCGCTTCCTCCCCACGTATCCTCCACCCAACTATGCTATATTTCCCACCAACCCTTTAAGAATTCGAAGCAACAAAACTACATTATTATCGCGAACTTCAGCTACGTTAGAAGTTGGGTGGCACAAGTTTTTTGTGCGACAGAGATGTATGTGCGAACTTCGGATAGGCCTGCGTGTATGTTTATGTGTAAGAGCATGTTACGTGGGTAGGGGGTGGCCAACATTCTGACTTTGACTCTGCAGGGGTGCCAAAGAAAATAAGCGCTTGTTGCCCTTAAGAAAAAAATAATAATATTACTGTGGGAATTTGAGGTTGAACGACTGGCAACGCTGTTGGAATGGGGAGCGGTAGACGATACGCATGACAACACTGAGTGGATGTAGAAATAACAGATGAAGAATAATGGCAAGTTGAAGAAGTAGAAACAAATGAAAAAGCAAGCTGAATAGAATTATTACTATTATTGAATGATGACACGACGGACTGGAGGCAGTCATCATACTTAACCTACTTATAAGCAGATTAGTATCATCTTCCTTCCCTTATCGCAATTTATTTGGGGGCAGCATGTTTTCTTCTTCCATACATCTCTACTTGCCGTCATCTCAATAGTCTCCTCTTAACTAGCCATATCATCTTTAACGCAATCCATCCATCTTTATCCTTCTACTCTTGTAACATTTATTCTCAAAACTTTCCTCAGAACGTGGTCCTCATTCCTTCGTTATTAGCAGATTAGTAGTGAAATACTAAGTTACTAATATACAGATATATATAAATCCTTATAACATTGACACACGTGGAAGGTTCTGACATTCAGTTCAAAGAGTCGCAGACGACTGGCAATCTGTTTATTTTAATAAAAAATTATGTTAAGGACAGACGCTCAATACCATTATTTTTTTAACACAACGTCTGTCTACGTGACCTGCACAAACCATTTACTGGGTAGTACAGGCCTCATGGTTGTCAGACTTAGGGACTCTCATTCCTCGTAACGACTGTCAAAGATCTGCGAATGAAAACAGCCATAAATAAAACCATCTTATACTTGGCCGCTACACCACAACGTATAGCATCTCGAGGGCAGCAGTTACATTAGGTTAGATAGGCACTAAGTCTACCTAGGTATCCTACGCAGATAATAAAACAGCCGAAGTACGTTACCCAGGACATCCATATGCCTTCAAAGATATTTAGTGAGACATCAATATTGTACGTAGTGCGCACGTACGAGTAATGAAATAACTTATGTACTGTACCGATCTGTTTTCTGCTAGGGTTGCTATCTACAAGACGAAGAGGGTAGAACAGCTATTTGTGTATGAGTTCGGCCTGTGAACTACCAGCATACCTTTTTCTGTCGCCAAGCAGCGTTGTAGATTCCGATATGAAAGGTGGATGGAATTTACAAGCATATGAGACATTGCAGCTGTCTCTCAGATGGCAGCATCTGCCATGCTTCTGGTATTGCAGATATCGATAGGCGGCGGAGACCCCTTAACAACAAGTGGATGGTCGGTTTCTTCCGCGTCCAACAATATAAAAACTAAACCGTTTAAGACCTTAATCGGTCTCCAAGATTGACATTGGTTTCTAATTTTGCACTTCCAAACTTGCACTGGGTAGGGCAAATTTTTAATTTCGTAAGGACCAGCTCTCGATCTCGGTCTCGCCAGATGTAAATTGACAGATGAGGATTGCTGGCAGAACAAGAAAAATTTGGAAAATCCAAAAGCACGTCTCAACGCTCATTTTATGACAAAAATGACTTGATTGAATTAGACGGTAATTTTCAATAGGCTATTACTTAGAATGATACTGAAGCGGATGAAAAAAAAATGACTCAAAAAGTGAAGTTTTTTGGGCGATATCGTGACCACATACATCATCCGAACATACAGACAACCCGACGTCCACTGAAATAGTTTTTCAAAACGGTTTTTTATTTACTATCTAGCAAAAATAGTGTTTTTTAAAAGTATCTACTGTCATAAAAAAGTGTTATTGTTGATATTTGTCAACTCATTTAATACTCAAAGTCCAAAAGGATCGGATAAAAGCAATTTAAGCCGAGATAATTGCTTGACCTTGAGAGAGTGAGAGTAAAGCACAACTCAACGCTTCGCGTTGAGACGTGCAAAATTCTGGAGTGACGATCAAAAGCTTATCGAGGCAGACCGATGACCTGGTGAAGACCGCAGGAATCCTCTGGACGCGAAAAGCACAGCCCGCTTGCTCTTGATTTTTATTCCGATCGATCGACATAGGAATTTATACGTTTCGTACTCTTGAGATCGGCGCTGCATTCAGAATCGGGCTTAGCGCGCGCTACTCTTGAACGCTACTCTTGAGATTATTTTGACAGCTGCGTATTTCGCCAAATAATCGCGTGACCGCAAAATAAACATTAGAATAAATAAATAAATAATGCTGGACAATCCACACAGCATCATCTAGCCCCAAGCTAAGCAGAGCTTGTGTTATTGGTACTAGATGACTGATATACTTAATACAATACATTACATAGATAGATATTTTAATTATACATAGGAAATACCCAGAACACCCTGAACAAATATTTGTAGATCGTACAAACATTTGTCCCAAGGCGGGAATCGAACCCGCAACCTCTTGCGTCGCAGGCGGACCTTCGCCCGCCGCGCCACAACGGTCGTCAAGAATCGTATTGGCTTTAGATCGGAATTAAAATTAGTTTTAAGAGTAAGAGTCTGGTCAATGTGGCAATGTTTAGGGGAGGTCTTTGTCGAGCAGTGACCTCTTACAGGTCAAACGATAATGATCCACGATGAAGTGCATATAAATATTGTATTTTCTCTTCTGCGAGGTTCATTGTCAACCCTATTGGTGGTACGGTGTTTCAGACAAGTTTATTTATTTTGACATGCCGTTATAAACGTGATGCGTGCCGGCTGAATATATTACCTGGCACCGGGAGGACTGGGTGGGTAGCTTCGAACTACCTACGTGTGTACCTGTGTCTGTGTACATACATCTTAGAGCTCACTAATGTTTTAGACGCTAGGTTGTGTAGATGCGGCTTTCTGACATGGAAAATTAATAAGGCTTCGTGTAGAAACAACACTGGGCTTAAGTTGCGCCCCGAACTGCTGGATGTAGCGCAATCTAAATGGGTTCGCCTTAATTCTGTATGGATTTTTGGAGTATTTTTGTTTCGTTTGTAGGTTTCTGAACATATATAATATCACGCTTGTTTTCCCCGAGAGGTTGGACAGAGGTGGTGCTAATGTGCTATAGTAACACTCGCATTTAGCCAGTTATATTTGAGTCCCATGCAATAGGGGGCGAGCCTATTGCCATCAATCGGGCACGAATCCGAAAAATATCGGGATAAGTAATAAATGATTCGTAATGATGGTGGTCTAGTGGCCACAAGCGCAACTGCTAAGCTTGAGATCCAGAGTTCGATTCGAGGTGGGTAAAGTACATACTATTGGGTTTTACCATCTGGAATTTCTCAGTAGCAGCCCGGAGTATGGATAAGTGTCCGGTTGATGGTATACCAAATACAAGCTGCTTTTATTAAAACTACTTCTTCGGTCTAGTGGCCGCAAGCGCTACTGCTGAGTGAGCAGTCCTAGATTCGATTTTCGAGTCGAGCAAAGAGATATTGGGTTAACCCATCAGGAAATTCTCAATAGCAGTCCGCAGCCTGGACTTTTGGCATGGAAATAGGCTTGCCCCCTATTATATGAGACTTACAACATAACTCGCGAAATGTGGGTGTCGGTACTATACGTACAGCCCTGCTTAACCTTAACTTATTGCTCAAATGTTTTACTTTTATTTTTTAAGCTGAAAACCAGCGCTTAGCGACTCTTGACACCCGAGCATAATGCTGACGCTTGTAACTTCTGCTTGTGGTATTATAGTTCTGTGTATGTACTATTACTAGCTGTACGCTGCGTGTTCGCAGGTTCGATCCCCGCACGTAACAAATATTTGTATGCCCTACAGGTAGTTTTTCCGGGTCTGGCTGTTTGTGTATGTGAGTTTAAATGCTTGTACACGCACCCACGATACAAGATAATTCCTAGTGAGACAAAAAATAAAAATAAACTATTGTACTCGAATGAACGGTCACCCATCTGCGTGCCAACCTCGCTGATCGATAATTAGTCATAGTTGTTACTCAGGAACTCGTCAGGTTCATAATAATGCCTATACTTAGCACAAAACGTGTACTAGGAAAAACACCATACAATGTTTGAACCACTCTCCTAAGGGGCAATGTTTACTGTAAGAAGTAATCGCCAAGTACAGGGTTCGATTCCCGGCGCGGGCACTTAAGTAATGTAAACATTGACCGTTTACTTTGCGTTATTATAAACAGTTTTGTTTAAACACATCCGTTTTAGATTGTTTGTAGATTCTAGTGAGAATTGGTTCGAAGAGAGTTTTTAGAAAAAAGATGAGGTTTCGGCCCACCTGATGGTATATCGGCATTGATCTTGAGCGCTGTCCTTGAGTTGCACAGTAGTCGATTTGAGTGTTTAAGTAGGTATTACCCACTGCCACGTCCAGTGCTCAAGATCTAAAAAAATACTTTTAATAACTAATGTTAGTAAAGTCGAAGTTAAATCATTTATTCCAATTAGACCATTACAAAGGGCTTTGGAATTACATAATTATAATTTAAAATGATTATAGTTGCCCCTTCCAAAAGGTACTTTCGTATGGAGAAGTATGACAATGACTATTAATATACTAGGACTATTTTTTACTGTTAATTGAATAAATAAATAAAATATAAATGTTGTATAATAATAAATGTACGACTTAACGCAAGACTGACGCGGCGAGGGTCCTGATCCATCCCCGGTGGCGACTGGACGTCACCCTTGGGTTGTTGTGTACTTACTGATAAGTTTGTTGTTTAATTATAAACCCGAAGTCTTAATTAGTGATTCCTAGTGAACACCATAGGCAAGAAACTCCATACTTACTTTTAAAATAGTTTTTGTGTTTTAATATTTAGTAAGGAAAATAATCGTTTAAAAAGCCAACACTACAGTACATTTAGCAGTGCGACAGAGGAAATAATTGAATAACGAAACCAGCCATGCTGTCACGAAACAGAACGCACGCATACACACACACACACACACACACACTCACATTGTAACATTGACATCAAGTCACCAATACACAAAACATTCAACAAACACTCTAATATACTTAGGTAAACGTATAGACTCTTCTCTCACCAATGCCTATTTATTACCTACTAGCTTTTGTCTGTGGCTTCGCTCGAGTTAGAAAGTGGGGGGTTAGAACGAGACAAAAAGTAGCCTATGTCACTCTCCATCCCTTCAACTATCGCCACTTAAAAAATAATGTCAATTCGTCTCTCCGTTTTGCCGTGAAAGACGGACAAACAGACACACACACTTAACCAATTATAATATTAGTATGGATTTCTATTTAATTTTGTTTTACTTCTTAGATTTGATTGAGACAGAAACTTTAATTATTAGATACTGTAGACCGGGTTATTTCATTGTCCTAAATAATAGGACTCCGCAAATTTAAAGGCGTTTATTAAATAACGAAAAGTCAACAACAAACGTTCATCACATCACTAGTTAACAATGAAGAATATTCTCTGCCCTTGACACAGGACCCGTTCCATCTTTTGTACCATTCGAATATTATTTGACTGTTTGAAACCAGAGAGAACCAATGTACTACCAGCCTGTATACAATAAGGTCTCTTATTATATACAACCTCCACTATATATAGTGTAACCGGAAAAATAACATGGATATCACAACACAGGGAATCCTAATGTAAGGAATGAGGAACCGCCGAATGAATATTTTTGATACAATCAATTTTTATGTTCTCCTGGTATAAGTGCGGAACATTGCATGGAACTGGAGCTGATATACTACTAGCAATATTTTCACTGAATACCACAAACTAATTAATTCGAATGCTAGCTAGCACCAACTTAGTAAAATAATATTGTACGTTTTTTTATTTCATTAAAATTATACAATTATTAATATATGAAGAAATAAAATAAAATAAATAATCATAGGGCATCAATCTTCCGCATCGTTGTCAACGGGAAAAGTGCCCAGAAGGCTGGCAGCATTGCCACGTTGAATGGCAATGCTGATTCTTCGGCCAAAAAAGGTCACGTGAAGAGTCGACCAAACGTTTCGCGATTTCTCGAAATTTTTTAATTGTTCTTAATTTAAGGCGATTGGCACACTGCACCGCATCACGCAGCGTAGCGCGGGAGTGCGTGCTCCTACGTTGTTTGCAAGTATCTGTGTTTGTATAGAAAACACGCGTAGTGCAACACACAGAAAACGCATTCCCGCGCAGTGTTCGTCGTTCGTCGCCACGTCACCCCGCTGCGTGATGCGGTGCAGTGTGCCAATCGCCTAAATCTTACTATCACATGATACAACAACCATTTCACTATCACGTGATGGTAAAACTGTTACAACAGACGTTTGACGGTTGACTATGATTTCTCGGACGAGACTAAACAAACTTTGACAACCGATACCGATACTACACCGTTAATAAGGTATCAAGATAATGAAGGGGTATCGTGTTGCATTATAAATATTACTATTGTTGATGATTGCTGCGCCCTCTTTACAAAGTCCAAAGTGACATCACCAGAACGGAATGGTGACACGCGGCGAGACAAAATGCTTGGGTTGCTGTATCTTGAGCCAGAACATCACCATCCACAAGATGAGGTCAAAATTCAGCATAGACATGGACAAGAGCAGCGTTGCGACCACTTACATAAATAAATATAACTAAGTTTATTTCATATCATTTTGGTTTACATTGCTCGTCGAAGCGTCTCCATTTAGGCATAGAAAATGCTTGTAGTTGACCATTTTATATTTAGATTACATAAATTAGTTTAAAACAAACTTTTGTTAGATTTAGCAGTAGTTCTGTATTTGAAAATATTACTCGTATATTATTTTAGTGAAAACTTTTTTCAGTTTATCTATCAATAAACTGTGGCCTTATATACAGGCGTAAGCAGAAACTATAAAACCCCAGCTGCTACGATACTAACATACTTGTTTTGTTTCGTTTACTGAATACATCTGGTCTTGCACGTACGCGCTGGACGCGAGTGCTACGCACCTGGACTTATTAAAAAAAAAGTAAATTATGTTAAATAATAATTATAAATAACATTAACTAATAATTATAATAAATGAAGCACAATAAAAGCAACAGCAAAATTCATAGCAATGCAAGGCTATCATTGTTAAATGTAATTTGTATCCACAAATTATGTAACGGTCGTAAAGACATCTAAAGCGGTGAGCCGACTCTCAAGATACGCCTCAGTTTGGGAGTCAGTGTGTCACTTTTTCAAATGTGTGTGTAAATTCACCATAATCAAACTGTTAATGTTTGTGTTTCTTACATCAAGTTATACCTTTTGAAGTATAATGAAAATTAAGCCCGGCTGATGTCAATAAGTTCGCCCAAATCTGGTGAAAAGTGCGTATACGTTATCTTAAAACTTACCTATTGCAATCATCTAATTTTTGTTTCAACATTAACTAGATCTCCCGTCTCCCGGGCCATCGCTAACCACGTTGAATGCTCACCCCTCAACAGACACACAACCCCGGGTCCTCATCATACGGCTTCATTTAGTATTCTATGCGCAAATTTGATGAAAAAAATACAATCCTCTCTCACTCCTGTTTTGGTCCAACGCTCTTTGTGTTGGGATGTAGCGTGGGTGAGAGGTTGTAGCGACAAATCTTGTTATTGGCCACGAATTCGCCAATCAATCTTATATTCAGTCTTTTGCAGTCCAATGCCGGACATAAGTCTGTGACCGAGAAGTTGTGTGGAAATCGGTTGTCTTGTTTTGGACATGTGATGCGAAGAAAATGTTGTGAGGAAAGTTTTGAGTATGAAAAGATGGATGGATTGTGTGGAAGATGATAGGGCTAGGAAGGAGGTGACTTCTGAGATGACGGCAAATAGAAACGTATGGGAGAAGACGACATGCTGCGCCGACCCCAAATATATTGGGATAAGGGCAGGAGGATGATGATGATGCCGGACATAAGCCTCTCAGTTCTCAGTTTTTTCGGACACTACACTTGCAGAGAGAGTTAATTTTTCACTAAGAAATGAGCTTTACAGTGTATGTGATTATTAGAGAACGACTTACCACTTACCGTGATCTCTGACAACTATAATACGTATTTTAACGTGAGAAGTCTTGATCTGAGAATTTAGATGCGCGCAGGAAACTATTACCATCAGATGAGAAAGTGTTCAGACGCGAGCTGTACCTATATACTAAGAGATCGTGCGGGTAAGTTTAGTGACAAACCCACCACACTACTCCCACTACAACTCCTGAAAGAACCAGAATCAACAGTGGCAACCACTAGAAGTCTTGGATTCCCCAACGAAATTCAGCAGACAAGAACAGCAGAGGTGTTAAAAATCCTATTTACTAGAAACCTTTTTTTAAATAAGTATTCGTTCATTATATTTTTGATGGTAGTCAAATACCCTATTGTGAGCTGTTGTTACATTTGATTGAAATATGCTAAAAACGCTTGAATGCACTGAAATTTGATCTAGTGCCATTGCGCTTATAAGGAGGACTCTTAACTCCATTCCCGTGATTGTTGTTTTCATAGATAAATACTTGGGCTAGGTTTCACCAGACTTATCGTACGTTGCCGCGACCCCCGGCGTAGGTGTGAGATGGAACACCGGGGTGGTTTTTAGTCAGTAAGAGTCTGACAGACCCCTTCGCCCCTCCAGGGCGGAGGACATCCATGAGGATTTTCCATCTCGAGTCAAAAAAAAAGTTTCACCAGACTTACAGCCAAACACATTTTGACTGTTATATTCTCAAGTGTTTTCTTTTAAGTATCGTCCAGGGCACCACGAAAGCCCGCCATTCTCTCAATACTCGCACCATATATTTCCCGTTACCTCCGGAACGTTCCTAGTTGATAAAGTATGCTTTCCATTTCATATTCATCCCGGCGACATCCTCCCAAACGTTGGACTAAAATCAACATCGTTGTCTTGTCATACTTTACATTTATTCAACCTACGCCATTTTGTTTCAGTGTTTAATTAGCGTTTCTCTTCTTAGAAAAGGGTGTTTTAAAATGTTGTTTTTAATTGTCGCTGTAGGGTATAGGGTTTTCTCAAACAGCATGGTTCCTCACTGAGGTTTCAGACCACTTACGTTTTAAACGGAGTTCCACGAAGAACACAAATGACAATTATTATCATATGGAAGAAAGAAACTGTCAAATTAATTCAGAACCATAATTTCAACAACTTTTAAAAGGGATATTATTGTAAGGCCTGATTGCGTTTTGGCTGTAAGAGATTTTACATTTCGCATAGCATTATCCCTTAGTTTTCCGTAGTCGGATAAAAACAAAGTTCCACCATCCACCCAAATTAAAATATCCGCTTCGAACTAGCAAAGCATCCAGCTCGAACCGGTTCAAACTAGTTTCAGGAGCGCCATATTCGAAAAATTACCATTTCGCAGGCATCATGCAAGTTTAAAATCAATTATAGTCTACTACCGGGGCTCAACTTCAGGGGGAGATGAGCATTACACTTTATAATCCTTTGGGGGTCGGCAGATCGATAGCATGACCTTCCCGACCTGAGGTAGCTCGGAATACTGATAGCTTTAGTTAGAAGCAATATTATTTTGAACTTCGTAGTTAGTTCAATCGGTCTCAAAGAGCCTGTGACCCGTATTAATAAACTGTGTGATATTCTGTTAAGTTCATTTGGTACCCGGTTGCCCAGTTGATGGCAATAGGCTCGCCCCCTATTACATCGGATTTAAACATAACTGGCAAAATGTCGGTCTGCCTAACGCTTTGGGGACTACGGGCGTAATGTTTATTTGGAAGTCCTCAAGTGACCGCACGCAATTGAAATGCGAACTCATTTGTTTTTAAAAATGATCATTTATTCACAATGAAAGTTCGAATTTTGAAATGATGTTTCGTCCTCTCTTTGTTTGAATTCAATGAGACCTCAAACAAACATAAATCTGTTTGTTTGTTTGAATGTATGTATGTATACCTCTTACGAGTAAACGGCTGATCGGATCGTAATGAAATTTGGTATGGAGATAGTTTGAGACCCTCGAAAGGACATAGGATCGTCTGTATCAGCGACAACCGACGGGGAAAAGCTAATAGAGTATAAAACAGTTTGGGGAGAGTGCTACATATAAATATGCAGGATACCTACTTGAGAGGTAGTTGTAAAGAAATGTTGTATACCTATTTTTATCAACTACATTAATGAGTAACTATGTTACCAGGTGCTTATTCCAAGAAATAAAGTAAGAATGAATAATAACTGATAAGGGACCAGTAACAGTTTAGTTCGCTCATACGGTAAATATAGATTGCGTCAGTAACCATGACGCATGTTTGTATAACGATAATAATTTAGGCTCATGATGACATACAACATTCATGAATTTAAGCATTTCTAAGTATTGTAAATTTCCACGAAGGAAGCTGAAAATGCTGAAATAAAGCGGGAGGTTTTGCTGGGAAAACAGTTTTCTGACGAATATTTTTTCTAACGTAAGACGCTTGTATTCCCCGATGGGTTGGGCAGATGGACAAGAATCCAGACTACGGGCTGCTACTGGGATTTTTTCTTTTAATAAAGAACTGATTAATTAATTGGACGATATTGTGGATCCAAAATCGAGGCAAGTAGGTACCAATATGACTTTTAAAATTTATCGGTAGGTACTTTTTAAGCTTACCTTCAGACATCAGTTATCGGTGAAAGTAAACTAAGTGAGAAAATTTGAACTTTATACAAATCAATAGAGTGATATGCCTGTTTGTAATGTCAAAATAACAGCTTTCACTAAATTATGCTTTTGAAAGTATTTCCGAAAAATTTGAAATAATATTTTCTTTGAAAAAAAAATTGAAAATTAATTACTTTGATAAAGTAAAACTTTATCAAAGAAATTAATTTTCAATTTTTTTTCAAAGATTTATCTATGCACCCCACGCTTTTTTCCATTAATATACATTTTTTTCTAATTTACACTTTTCTTAATCTAAATTTATTAAATTTTATTTTCTATTTTTTAGTTGGATTTTCTATCTAAGCGTGTATTTTTTTGTTTTTTTAAACTATAATTTATTTTGTTAAATTCCACGCGGACAAAGTCGCGGGCACAGCTTGTTATTATTATAATTCTGTAATCGCGAACCCAACTCGACCCTGCAGTAGAATTCAACTTTTATAATTATTGTGGGATTCAGAGTTGATAAACAGTTGGTAAGACTGGGAACCGGAAAATAGTAGTCAGGGCTCCAGTTACAACTGTCTGTAATGATTAGTAAACCCTTGCAGAAACTCTTAAAGTTATTTTTTTTTATAAATGCTGGATAATCCACTCAGCATAATCTAGCCCCAAGCTAAGCAGAGCTTGTGTTATGGTAACTAGATGACTGATATACTTAATACAATACATTACCTAGATAGATTATTATTATTATATTTTATTATACATAGCAAATACTACTCTACTTTGATAGGTTAATGAACGAGGAGAATTAATGGAATGGTATGCTTCAAGAGACACAGGTAAATATGGGTTTGGTGAGAGAAATTAGCATGGATGAAGTTAGGAATGCAGTTAGAAGTATGAAAAATGGAAAAGCTATGGGCCCAGATGATATACCAGCAGAAGTATGGAAGGTATTAAAAGAAGATGGATGTATGTGGCTGACTTTATTCTTTAATAAGTTGTTGCATGAGGAAGTGATCCCACAAGAGTGGTGCAATAGTTCACTAGTGCCCATCTTCAAAAATAAAGGGGACGTACAGGACTGCAACAACTATCGAGGGATAAAGCTCCTGTCTCATAGTATGAAAGTATGGGAGAAGGTGATAGAGAAAAGATTGCTAGAGGCGAGTGAAATTACCCCAAGTCAATTTGGGTTTATGCCAGGTCGAGGAACAATGGACGCCACCTTTGCACTCCGCCAGCTGTGTGAGAAATACAGACGTGCACATAAGAACTTGCACATGGTGTTCATTGATCTGGAGAAAGCGTATGATAGGGTGCCCCGGGAGGTGTTGTGGTGGGCCGTGAAAGAGAAAGAAGTGCCTAGGAAGTATGTGGAGTTAATTCGTGCAATGTACAGCCGGTCTAGGACGTATGTCCGATCGGCTGCTGGCAACACCGACAAGTTCAGTGTGGCTGTAGGACTGCACCAAGGGTCGGCATTAAGCCCTTACCTCTTCTTGTTGATAATGGACGCTCTGACGTCGGACATACGTTATTTGCCAACGACATTGTTCTTGTCGGTGAAGATGGACCTGAGATCCAGAGCAGATTGGAGAAATGGCAACAGAGGCTGGAGAGTGTGGGCTTGAAAATCAGCAGAACCGAAACTGAATATATGTTCTGCGATTTCGGCGGTCTCTCCAGTCCTGAAGCAATGTCGCTTAACAGCGTGCTTCTCCCGGTCTGTTCCGACTTTCGGTATCTCGGTTCACTCGTGCAAAGTGACGGAGAAATAGATCGGGCTGTCAAGCACCGAATTAACATAGGGTGTATGAAATGGCGGCAGGTAACGGGAACAACCTGTGACCCCCATATTCCCCTTAAACTTAAGGGGAAGATTTACAAAACAATGGTTAGACCTGCTGTCTTGTATGGATCAGAATGTTGGGCCGCAAAAGGCATGAATGAAAGGCAGTTACATGCAGCTGAGATGAGAATGCTGAGGGGGATGTGTGGCGTTACGCGAATGGATAGAATAAGAAATGAGTATGTAAGAGGAAGTCTTAAAGTTGCGCCTGTGACCGAGAAGTTGTGTGGAAATCGGTTGTCATGGTATGGGCATGTGATGCGAAGGAATGAGGACCATGTTGTGAGGAAAGTTTTGAGTATGAATGTGCAGGGTTACATGAGTAGAGGAAGACCAAAGAAAAGATGGATAGATTGTGTGAAAGAGGATATGGCAAGAAAAGAGGTGACCCATGAGATGACGGCAAATAGAGATGTATGGAAGAAGAAAATATGCTGCGCCGACCCCAAATAAATTGGGATAAGGGCAGGAGGATGGATGATACATAGCAAATACCCAGAACACCCGGAACAAATCTTTGTAGATCGTACAAACATTTGTCTCCTGCGTCGCAGGCAGACCTTCGCCCGTCGCGCCAAATAAGTCGTCAAAAAAAGTCCCTTAAAGTCAATGCTGAAATAACATAAAAATAAGATTACAAAATACAAGAATCCAGTCGACAGCAATTTATTTAAATACTACGGAATCTACAAAGGTATACATACAGATAACACTGTAATAAAATATAATATTTAAATAATCTATTTTATTATAATGTTTTGAGTATACACGTGCCTACTAAATTGGACGCAATTTTACTGAAAACGAACTAAGTACTTGCCCGCGGCGATGGACACCCAGAGACCTCTCATTGGTCGAAATTGGATCAGTCGTTGGCGGCAACAGATGTTAAGAAGACTAGACCACTTTTGATAAAATAATGAAAAACCGGCCAATTGCGAATCGGACTCGCGAACGAAGGTTTCAAGGGTCCATTATCTTTAAAAACGGCATAAAATGACGTTTATGTATAATACATATTATCTGTTTTCTTAGTATTTGTTGTAATAGCGGAAACAGACATACATCACTTGTGAAAATTTCAATTGTCTAACTATCACGGTTCACGACCTATTGGTACAGAATCCTAAAAAATAAAAATAAAATATTATTAAAAAAGCCTTGTATTTCGTGAAAAAAGATAGTTTATTAGTCAAGTTTAAATTAACTATATGGTTTCGTATTTCTAACCTATTTTACTTATATTTAGTTTTAATTTGTCTAGTTTTATTTTCCAGAGGATTTTCCTCGGGTCCCCGTTCAAAGATTTCTAACTTTCTCTATTCTGAGCTTTCTGTATCAAAGCATGGCCAGCCATCTTGCCATCTCGTTAGCAACTTGTTTTAACATGACTAAAAACAACGTTAAACATATTCATATACAATATCACTCATAAACTTCAGGTCATTAGATCAACACTTCAACAAGACACACACATCTGAAACACACATCACTTTTCTCCGTCAGTCAGGTAACTGACAGCCCTTTGTGCTTTGAACTTCTTAGTCGAGGGTTGTCTCTAGTGAAACAGAAGGGGTTAATAATACCTTAGGGGTGATAAATGCTATGATTTTTGGTACAGAAACTACAAACGAAAATTTTAACCCTACGCGTCTGTCAGTTTGGGATAATTGTTGAAAACACAAGAGAATACATTTCGTTAATCTGAAGGGGTAGTTACGGCTGTTAAAAGCAAGACGCAGACATCTAAGCAGAAAGTTAACAATATTTTACGAGGATTTAGACTAAATGCTATAAGAAAATATTTGTCAAAAACATGTGTAGGTTAAGAATCAGTTGGAACGATTACAAAAATAAAAAAAAGTTTCAACATGTTTTGCCTAGAAAGGCGTAGAAATACATAATCAGATAATATTAAATTAAAAGTACAGAAATCAAAATAATAATACAATTGTCTGAATTACATCGTTTAAATATTCGTCAACATTATAGTAGCATTTATTTATTAAAAAATTGTAGAATTTTCTTACAAACACGAATACAGATACTAATTCGAATAGTGGCCGGTAAATACCGCTAACCACAGATGCACTAATAACCTAGACCGGTATCTATACATATATTTGCTGGTCTACGTTACTCAGCCAATGTTTAATCCTCTTGGGAACCAAACTGGCGGCACATGGCAATTTTTTGTATGTATTTAATTTATACTATGTTGGTACGTTCGTGAATTTTATACGCGTTTTGTTTTCTCTTCTACTTTTTACACACGATATGTAGAATATAACAGAATAAATACTCTTTGTACACCATAATAACTCACAAACAGTAACTTAAAGGGCTACTCGGCTGGTGTTACATTTGTCGGAGTTTTTGTTCAATGCGATCTCTTACAGACAACCTTTGGATGGACTTGATAGAGAAGAAGAAAACATTACTAGGTACTCCGTGGTGAACTATTTACATACATTATACAATAAAAATCTAGACTATTCTGCATCTCTTCTTAATCCAGTCTCTTATCGCTGGTATGAAGGAAGAGATTTCTTTGGAAATAAACATCATCTTTGCAGGTATTTTTCTGTTCCTGTCGTCTAGTCTGTTTATATGTGTGTACATCATCATCAAGATCCTTCTCACCTTATCCCAATGTATATCTTACTCTTCCATACATCTCTATTTGCCGTCATCTCCTTAGTCACTTCCTTCATAGCCATATCATTTTACACACAGTCTATCCATAGTTCCTCCACTTTACATGCATGCACATAAACTGTTGAATTAATCAGAAATTTAATATCGCAGCTATTGGATGGAATATCTAGATTTATGCCTACATTATCTCCTAATGGACCAGCTATCAATAATGCAAAGTTAGATAGCTATACCCATATACAACATGTCCCAAAATTCAACGATAAGCCGGCACCAGAGGATGGACCTACTAATGACTACTCGAGAAAAAAAAAGAAAAAAAAAATACCTCTACTTTTTTTTAAATTACTTTAAAAAATGGAAATTCTTCGAAAATGTATACCCCTTATGACACTTTTAACTACCATGACCACAATTTTACAAATATTTCAGTTTTTTTGTTTGTATCGGCAACCTAAGTAGTACTTCTATTCACCATAATCTTTGAAAATTACAGAATTTTCGTAGTTTTATACAAAAAAAGAACCAAAAAAAATTATTTCCCTAAAATTTTGAAAGATTTTAACGTTCAGTACACTTTAACTCATCGCAGTGTAAAAAAAAATATGGACACTACTATGGCAAGTTTTTTAAAAAATTAGCGCAACTAACCTAGATTTTAAAATGGTATAATACTTTAGGAAAACTAGCCACAAAAAAAAATAATGACACTTTTTCTAATCAAGAGCCAAATTTCATAAGTTGTTGTTAATATGTAGTAATCAGTACACAGTAATATAATTTAAGGCGATGTCGTGCCTGTATTAATGCCGGTGGTAAACAGTTCGAACATTTATTATAATATTATTAATAATGCAATAAATTTACATTTATTGACACCATTTGTTTCATTCATTCAACATTTTCCAACAACAAAAATCTATTTTGGGCACATAGTAGAAGTGATTACTATTCACAACAACTTACGAAATTTGGTTCTTGATTAGAAAAAGTGTCATTTTTTTTTTTTGTGGCTAGTTTTCCTAAAGTATTATACCATTTTAAAATCTAGGTTAGTTGCGCTAATTTTTTTTAAAACTTGCCATAGTAGTGTCCATATTTTTTTTTACACTACGATGAGTTAAAGTGCACTGAACGTTAAAATCTTTCAAAATTTTAGGGAAAAAAAAATTTTTGGTTCTTTTTTTTGTATAAAACTACGAAAATTCTGTAATTTTCAAAGATTATGGTGAATAGAAGTACTACTTAGATTGCCGATACAAACAAAAAAACTGAAATATTTGAAAAATTGTGGTCATGGTAGTTAAAAGTGTCATAAGGGGTATACATTTTCGAAGAATTTCCATTTTTTTAAGTAATTTAAAAAAAAGTAGAGGTATTTTTTTTTCTTTTTTTTTCTCGAGTAGTCATTAGTAGGTCCATCCTCTGGTGACGGCTTATCGTTGAATTTTGGGACATGTTGTATATGTGTGGTGTTACGCGAATGGATAGACTAAGAAATGAGTAAGTCTGAAAGTGCCTGTGACCCCAGAAATTGTGTGGAAATCTGTTGTGTATGGGCATGTGATGCGAAGCAATGAGGAGCATGTTGTGAGGAAAGTTTTCTGTATGAATGTGGAGGTTAGGTTTACAAGAGTAGAGGCAGACCAAAGAAAAGATGGATGGATGTGTGAAAGATGTGCTAGAAAAGAAGTGACTCTTGAGATGTCGGCAAATAGAGATGTATGGAAGAAGAAAACATGATGCGCCGACCGCAAATAAATAGGAATAAGGGCAGACCGATGATGAGATAGCTATATAGCTCCTAACACAGGCATTATTTGCTTAAAAGGAGGCTCCAAACACAAATGACCCTTTTTGTAAATCTGAAGCATAAATAAATATTTTGTATTTTTGTATTTTGTATATACCCAGCTAGTTACAAACTCGTACCTATATGCATTACTCGAAACACATAAGTAAGTACATCAACAGAGAAGCTTGTGTTGTGTTGTTGAACCGTTGTAAACTATCAGTTAGGATCGTGCTGTTAAGATATTAATAACAACATAATCTGTTCGTTAAGTTTACTGTTTGCGAGTTCACACATGGCAGGGTAGGATAATATACGGGTTAGCTGAAAGATGCTTAACCGTACGGCTAGTTAGTGGAACGGTGGCGCAGACCGGCTGGTCAGGTATTAGTGTTATTTTGTACTAAATATACGAGTATATATACAGGTTATGGCATTGGAGTATTATATAGCTCATACTGCTATGGTTAATTTAATAATAGCTTTTACTAATTGCAATAGTAAATTAGTTTTTACACGTTCCTTATCCTTTTTTTTATGTATGGCCAAACATAACTTTTTTAAATTCAGTTCGATTTCAATCATTCTTATTTAATGGATATAGTATACCTCAAGATTGGCCCCATTGAAACAAGAAATACACCCCCAAGTGTAGAATATAGAGAATGATGGATTTTCACCTACTGCTTTTTTGTAAAAGGTGATGATCGATAAGGCATAAGGTTATTGTGATTTAAAGAAGTTCTTAACTGACCCCCTGAACGAGCGAAAAATAAAAACTATTTTGCCAAAATTATTTGGCGAAATCGTTTTTATTTATACACTATTTAGTCTTAGTTTTGAAGTAGGTTAGGAGTTATCCTAACCTACTTCAAAACGACTAAAAAGTGTAAAATAACTATAATTTCGGTGGTCGATGGCAAATCTGAATCAAATGAAACGAGCAAAGCCGTTAGGTACTTGTTTTTCTTCTTCAAAGAATTATGAAGACAAGGCAACTGGCTAATTCTAGGGGCTGGTTTTATGCTTAGCTTTCGCGACTAAACTAAAGATTCTAAAGAACCAATATAAGATCCTTTATTTAAGGAAATTCAAAATCTTAACACAAGAAGTGCCCTAAGGCACAATTCGTAAATTAAATTAGGCTACGCTTAGAATTAGGCTTTTCCCGGGAGGTGTGACTGACCCAAATCTGGACTTTAAGACTCTTTGACTGTTTCAAAACTAAGAATTTTCGGCATTTAACTATAGTAACTGGAATGTCATGATGGCCCAGTGGTTTAGGCTTCGCCTCCTGTAAACGAGGTTGTGGGTTCAAACCTTGGCAAGTACCAATGTGAGTTTTTCAATTCATATGTACTCTCTAAGTTTATCTTGGACATCACTGACATCGGTAAAGGAAAATGAAACCTGGACTTATATAATTAATATAAGTCTGAAATCGCCAACCCGTCTTGAGCAAGCGTGGTGATTAATGCTCGTGCCTGCTCTGTATGAGTAGACGCATTTGGCCTACAGTAATAGGCTGCTACTTTACTTTACTTTTACTGGATAGACGGAGCAATTTTAATTCTCAAGTCTTTGTAACTGGCAACCCACAGGTACAGTCACGAGTGTAAATACCTCACACAAAATTTCAAAGTGGTTTTCTGCTGAAAGAACGATTGCAACTTCGGAGAAAAAGGAACCTATTCCATACTAGTATTTTTGAGAGAACAACATTTTTTACACTATGAATTTTCTATCAATACTATAGGAGAATGTTGCTTTTGAATCCTGAGTAGGTACCTGTTGTAATTATTAGTATTAAGATGGTCGTGACTGTACGTAGCCCTGGCTGGAGTCTTTAATTTTTTTTTGTCCCTACAGGAAAGTTCGTTTGAGCAGTTAATAACAAATCAAATCATATCACTTGTTTGTTAACACAGGTACAGGTACAGAAATACAGATCTTATTTAACACTAAAGGTAAACTGATGGCCATTCTAAAAAACAAAGTGACCTATTTAAGAAGTCGTCCCTAAAAATGCCCAAACGTGGACGTTGCTGCAATCAAACCATCAAAAATCCTCTTAAAAAGTTGACAGTCGCGTCAACTGAAGTTGCCAGTGTTGTTTCGTATGAGATGCGCCTTACCCGTCGGAAAACACAATTATATACTTGTACTTATATTAGTTAGGCGTTAAACCTATTTTAAATAGTAAACAAGGAGTAGCGACGAGAGGGTTCGTGACTCCAGCACCGCCTGCAGGCTTAAGGGCTCAGAAATAAGGGATGCTCACAAATACACAAGGATCTTGAAATAGTCAAGTGTACCCTGTTTTGGCACGGACTTGCGGAGCTACGGCATAGGAGACGGTATTGATCAAGAAGCTTTGCTTTGCTGCTTCGTTGTGGGATAAAAAGTATTTTTAATGTATGCCAGACATCGTGATGGCCTAACGGGCAATGGGTGCAAAATCTGGGCAAGTCCCAATGTGACTTCTACAATTTATTATGTACCTACTTTCTAAGTATCATTTGACATTGGTGAAGGGAAACATTGTGGGGAAACTTGGACGTATAAATAATATGTCTGAAATAGCCAACCTGCACGCCGGGCAAGCGTGCTGTTTAAAACATAATCATGCATTCTCTGTATGAGAAGAAGCCTTTGTCTTGGAGTGGTGCAGTAACAGTCTGGTGCTTTTATTTGTTTGACTAACGCTCCGAAAGAAATGTAAAATTCAGAAAATTGATCTGCATCTGCAATCATTAGCAATCCGAAAATTGTCAAGATAAGTAAGGTTTAGAAAGTAAGGCTGAACCTTTATTTCATGAGATTTTTACAGGATGAAATTTACATTGGAAGTACATCATCGGTTGGACAGTGACCCAAGGCAGTGGCCCCAGGATATACTAGTTTGCACTAGTATATCCTGGGGCCTATGTCTTGAGGTCAGATGAGGGGGTATGAACACCGCTGCTTAATCGGTCGGGATCGGCTTTTGAAAGCAGATGCAGCTGAATACGAGTATTTGATGTAATGCGTTAACTTTTCTGATCTCCACTACCCAGCTGCTGGGTAAAACGATACCCCTTGGTAACACTGGTTGTCAGTCAGACTTTAAAGCTACTGACTTATCGAAACGCCTTTCAAAGATATACAAATGACAGCCAGGAGCAACGGATAATGTGCTTCCTGAGACACAGAAGGGTCTCGGTTTTGAATGGTCACCCATTCACGGACCAACCTCGGCAACCGTTCATCATCATCATCCTCCTGCCCTTACCCTAATTTATTTGGGGTCGGCGCAGCATGTTTTCTGTCATCTCACATTTGCCGTCATCTCAAGAGTCACCTCTTTTCTAGCCATATGTCTTTCACACAATCTATCCATATTGTCTTTGCTCTCTACTCTTGTACCTACTGCACATTTATGCTCAAAACTTTCCTCACAACATCCTCGGCAACCGTTAGTTAACCTTGAAGATTGAACCGTGGCGACTGTCCTTACTTAGTCGCAAGCGCCAGACTATACTTACTGTGAGTAATATCACGTTATGGTTCCGATCAAATATTCATCAAAACATGATCATTACAAATACAGTGAGTACCATTTTCCGATGTAATCAGAAATGAATTGAATGCATTTATTCATTGGCCCCACTCGCTCTAAATGGTCTACAACCAATTTACGACGCGTCAATGAATATGACATACTGGACGATTGCATTGTGGTCCAAGGTATGAAGCTGAGCGGACACTCCGAAATTGAATCACTAAGTACTACGTTTTTTAAATGCGTAATTTAATTGAAGCATCTACTATTTATAAGAAAGAAGATTATTTAATGAAAACACAATAAGTAAATTAAAAAATGCTTTATCTATAAATTGTTTAAAATTACGTTCTTCCACTGTCAAGTCAATAATTGATTTATTCGAAATCATTGAGAATCGCACAGGATTCTTTTCATTGCGCGCGGTTTCTAGAATTGTGTTTCTAACTTTCTAGTATTGTTCACAAATTGCTGATTATTATCCCCAACGGGATAAAGTTTAAATATATCTGTGAGAAGTAGGAGTTTGCATTATATTTAGTTAACAATTGAATGGCTGCGTTGTGCCAGGACGTCATTATTTGCCTGCTTTAAAACTTCTAAGCTAAATGAGCTTTTGTCTTATATCATACATATACTTAAACCATACTAACAATAATTCCACCACACGAAAACATTGTAAGTTCGTAACTTAACCCACACCCCCTGTTAATAGTGAATGTAACCAGTAACGTAATTACAGTGATGTTAGCAACACAGACACAATGGTAATCTACTGATTACTGGCTTGTTTACCTACCAATATCATGGAAATTAATACACAAATACCCGGTTTCAGTTCTGAGGTCTTCAGAGGAACTGTGAATTCGACATTTCAGTGAAGTTCGGTTTTCATTTGAGCAAAGTTCAGAACTTGTTCAAGATATTGAATCAATAGCACTGTCAAATAGATACAACTCTGTTTAAGAATAATTGAGAAACTGGACACGAACTTTCTCCAAGATGATACTGTAGGAGCTGACTGCTTCTACAGGTAAACTTAACATACTCCGGGTATGTTAATTAAAGGCGTATAATAATATTAGTAGCTTTTGCTTGCAACTGCGTCCGCGTTAATGTCAGTAGTTATCGCAGATTTGGACCACAAGAAAGTATAAGCTACTTCATAAAGTGGCCTATCCTTTCTTGTGGTCTAAATCCAAATTTAGTCTATACCAAATTTCATTGAAATCGGTTCAGTGCAGACACAGGCAGAGCTACATATATATACATATATTTATATATATTAGTATGGATTATAGGATTTAGATACCTACTTTTCAATTTCATGACAAACTCCTGTCATCCCTCGGGGCTCTTATCTCTTCTTAATTATAAATTAGCGTATGCCTCAATAAAATAAACAAATGAACATCTGCGAAGTTTGGATTGCTACAATATCCAATGATACTGAAAATTCCCAAACCTAATACAATTCCACGTTCAACAGTCAATACAAGCAAGCTTCTAGCATTTAACTTAGACAGAACGTCGGGTTTTTGCTCTTTCTATTGCCTCTCCCAGTAACTTAAAGCTATTCAATTTTTTGAGCTGTGACACTATTTGAACGGAGATGCGGAGGAGATATTATCTCCTAGAGGTCTCATAGCTTAGCAAACCTTGGACTTTACTGCATTGCACTGCTGTTCGATCACAAAATATAATCCTTTGCTGTTGAGGGTCTTGTTCACTTACCTGGAGGCTTTATCCATATACCCAAAGACACCTAAAACTAGATAATATCCAGTCTATTTCTACACGTGAGGACTTGTAATTGGCTTTCTATCGACTATGTACATCTTTTTATTTTGTTTTTTAGCTGTAAGTTTTCCAAGTTCTATTTAATAAATAAATAAAAAAATATAAATAAAATAATATAAAAAATAGGTCCTGAGTAGCTTTAGAACACTAGACAGAGGGAAGTGGAAAAAGAGTAAGGAGGCATTTGCTCTGTAGTGGGTAAATCCAGGCTAGTAACATGTGCCTATGTGCCGTGCATTTGCACATCCTTATTTATTTTTAACGAACGCACGCACATACACAAAACTATCGTATAACGCATCGGATGGTCGTGATGGTTTTTTATCACCGCCCATAAAAAATGTCTTAAATGCTGATTTACTGTTCTGGATTTACGCGACTAATAAAATTGGGAGTCGCGAAACGTGCAGACATACTAATCGATAGTGGCAGAGTTAGAGGTACTGGCAAGGTGCAACTCTGTGAAACTGTCCCCGTGAACATGTAGGTGGTGGACTGAGTTATCAATGCCAGGATTTTTTCTATCTAATAAGCCGGACAGACTATTCCCTAACCACTGCAACTCCTGAAAACCAGAGCCAACAGTGGCAAACAGCAGTAAACCGTCCAGACAATGAAGCCCGACGAGTCCCGGAGAAACGATTCAACTGTCTTGGATCCCGCAACGGAATTAAAAAGAAAAAAACAGCGGAGGGTTAGAAAAATACATAATTTCCACTTCCCTTTAGTGCTCGGGATTGACATTTAACACTCCGAATTCGAATGGTAAGCGTAACTGTCCAGCCAGTATCGCAGTCCTTTGCTGGACATAGACAAGGATTAAACCCAAACACCAAACTCCGAACCACAAAGTAAAATGTTCACGCGTCGGTAGTGCTACTACCAATCACCGGTCGACGATTCACTCAAAAGCGGAAAAGGTGTCAAGATAAATCTTTTTGCTCGAATAACAATTGATACTTAAGTCCAATTTTATTTAGTCAACGAATAACTGGCGCTGCCACCCTCCGGAAATACCACACAAGCGCTAACTGCTTTCGGAAACGATAAAAATTCTTACTAATCTTTTTAATTTGTTACTTATTCGAGCGATTTGTGAAGAAAAATGTCTAATTCCCTGGAAATGTATCCGAACGATTTGTAAAAAGAACTTGATTTGACAGTAAAAGAGATATGGCGGCTATTTTAGTAATGACGGCGAGACAAAATGGCGGGAGTTGTTTCAAGATATATTGTTTAGTTGTTTGATGTTAAAAACTTTTAATGAGCGGTTTGAAGTGAATCATTTGAATTCTGATGTGGGATTCGTGGGAATCTTTAGTTTTAGATTGATGTATATTACTTAATGACGCCATTTCGGCTGGAGACACTTGGGATTGCTGTAGACGTCGAATGTTTGCGGATTAATATCGTCAGCCATATTATGCATGTCGGTAAGTATCTATCTGGACATTTTAAGAGTCGACTGTGGTAATTTTTAAGGTCTTAGCTGAGCTGGGTTTCAGTTTAATTTAAATACTCACATGAGTTTCAGATGTCGCAGCTGCTATGTAGGCACCGCCAAGTGACCAACCAACAATACATTTTCTATTATGATGTTAATCAAAGTTTTCACAATAAGTGATATTTTAACTCTGTTCTGTAAATAATAAAAGGCGAAAATATAACAACCTAATTGGAAGTTATATGTTCGAGCCGTTTGGGGTAGAATCACTAGGGCCATGGCGTCGGTGTGCCCATTTAGTTTTTCGAGAAATCGCGAAGCGTTTGGTCAACTCTTCACGTGACCAGAGGGCTGGCCTTTTTTTTGGCCAAAGAATCAGCATTGACATTCTACGTGGCAATGCTGCCAGCCATCTGGGCACTTTTCCGTTGACAGTGATGAGGATGAATTTGTTCATGTACAATAGATACATTATTTCATTCATGTTCATTAATAGTTATATTGTTGTTAAAGAAATAAAAATTCTGTTCTGTTATTCATTAACACAAGTTTGAGCCATCGATTGTCTACGCTATAAATAGATAATATATGTATAATATTATTACGAAGTAAACTTTTTAAGTTAGAATATAGGCTGTACATTTCAATTTCGTTTTATTTTTTCGAAGATACAAAGCTAGACTATTGCTGAATGCCTTATGTCATAGTTGGCTTCCACGCGGACGAAGCCGAGAACATAGGCTAGTATTATCAAGAGACGAATCCAGGTTGATAGGCTTCGATATAATATTTCAGTTCAACGCTCTAGTAATATCCAGTTACGGAATGGCTCTTGTCTATGAAAGCCTACAAGGACTAACGAAAGGTTTTTCATTAAAGTTATCTTTCAAATAAACTATCTATGATGGTTTTTGGAGTATTCATTAATTTAATAGGTCCTAGAAGACTTACAGCTTAAAAACTAAATAAAAAGGTAAACATAGTCGACAGGCAGCCAATTACAAGTCATTAATTAGTATTTCAAGTATTAAAAAATATCTAGGTAGTTAATAATGTATCTGAGATCTTATGCTTATTGAAGTACGAATTAATAAAAGCTTATCATTATCTCAGCCTAGCCTTTTCCAAACTAACTATGTGAGGGTCGGCACGGTTAAAAATTAGCCCGTGTTCCAGAGTATGAGCCACCTCCCAAAAAAAAATCTTCCAAATCCGTTCAGCCGTTTCAGTGTGAAAGAGTAACAAACACACACAGTCACAAAATATCTAATATATAAAATTCTCGTGTCACGGTGTTTGTGATTAAACTCCTCCGAAATGGCTAGACCGATTTTCGTGAAATTTTGTGTGCATATCGGTTAGGTCTGCGAATCGGACAACATATATTTTTCATCCCCTAAATGTTAAGGGTAGTCCAACCCAATTTTTTTTTTGGCTTAAAATAGCAAAACAAGGAACAGCCCGGTCAGCTAGTAACATAATAAAAATATCTCACATCGGACGAACGATATGGCGCGGCGGGCGAAGGTCCGTCTGCGACGCAAGAGGTTGCGGGTTCAATTCCCGCCTTGGGACAAATGTTTGTACGATCTACAAATATTTGTTCGAGGTGTTCTGGGTATTTCCTATGTATAATAAAAATATATATCTATGTAATGTATTGTATTAAGTATATCAGTCATCTAGTACCCATAACACAAGCTCTGCTTAGCTTGGGGCTAGATGATGTTGCGTGGATTGTCCAGCATTTTTTTTTTTATCTATTTTCTTCTACGTATAGGTACCGATAAACTTTGCCATTTATAATGTTAGTGTGATTCTTGCAGGTAAAACAATACTAACGCAATGAACAACTCTGAATATTCTAGAGCTGTCAAATAAAGTCTGAACTTAAAACTGCCACACAAGTTGATACGGTATCTCAGGAGATGGTTCTTTAAGTTGCACACTCACGAGGGTTCACATATCAAGTAATTTGACAGGATAAAGTTTACTTGGAGCTCTTTTGTATTTTCTCCCGATTAAGTCTAGCCTGTACATAAAATATTCACTTTAAGGTGACTTGTTCAATGTAGCGTCGTCGTTATATTTCCACGAAATCATGTTTTTGCAGAAAATATTATTCCTAGAACGATACTGATGTCGTAATTGCCTCATATTGATTATAATTAAGATACAACGTAAAATAAAATACTGAATTTCGATGCTACGTTTACGGATTTATCTTAAATAAGTTTGATTCAATTATGTAACCTGCATGCCGTATTTTTCTTCCTTGTCTCTTTTATTATTATAAAGAGTTTTTACTTCGTTGTTATGAAAAAAAAGTTGTGGGTAAGTACTTACCTAATTTTTTTAATTTTTTTTTTCAGTTTTCGGGATTATCATGAATTATGGATAGTGAGAGATGTTGGTCTTAAGAAATGCGCTTAATCAGATAGTTTTTTGGCCATGAGGGTTTGAATCGGTGCGGGGAAAGAAGACCTGGATAAACCCCGAGAAAGGCCTTCGTCCAGCAGTTGGCCAAGAACAGTAGATTTCTAGTAAAAACAAGTTGTTTACGATACCTTAGTTCTAGTGGTCTTGGGACTTACCTGAAAAGAAAAAGACGAAAGCAATTAGTTACACATCTAAAATACAAAGAAACAACACGATATATTTAAAAATATAAAATATAATAAAGTCAGATCGTTTCATGCACGATTTCGTTCAGACCTGACCATATCAGAATAGTCCGTTTTGATTGATCTCTCAGCGAGAGTATGGAGTGAGTATGGATAACGTATAGAGTCCGGGCTAGCAAAGCCTTACGGATAGTTATCATGTTACCCCGTAACTGAAATGTGGCAGTCCCATGTAAAGAAAATGCTGTTCAGCTACAAATAAATACGGTTAGACAGCAAGTCGACCCCAACATTGCCTAGCCTTGCCGTAGCCTTTCCCAACTATGTTGGGATCGGCTTCTAGTCTAACCAGATGCAGCTCAATACCAGTATTCACATGGAGCGATTGCCTATGCGACCTCCACAACCGAGTTAGTGGGCATCACGATGCTCCTTGGTAAGACTGCTTGTCATACTTTCACGACTGTCAAAGATCTGCAAATGATAGCCAGGACCAACGGCTTAACGTGCTTTCCGAGGCACGGAGGAGTCTCGATATGTTACGAACGGTCACCCAGACTGACCTCGGCAAGCATCAAAGCTTAGCCTTCAATCAACCCGTGCGGCTGTTTTTATTTAGCCACGAGCTCCTCAATCAAAATGATCGACTCTTTTGTTTGAATGAATACGTCCGATTCTCCTAAAATAGTAGGTATTGACGTATGATTGAATACGTCGCTTGGGGTTAAACATGGCAATACCCGTTTATTTGCCATGGTACGCCATGAGTGCGCCCCGTTAGGGCGTGTGCAGAACAAAGGGCGTAAGGCGGCGTGCACAACGCCACGTAATACCGCCTTGGGGCTAAGTAGGGATGGGCCGATAGTGCCTATATCGATCTATTAGTCATTTATTTGTGTTCGATAATCATAAATGTATCCGAGATCGAAATTTAAGAGGGAGACAGATATCTGCCTAAGATTAAGTGAAACAATGGGTAGATTAAGTGTAAATGGATTAGGCTCAAAGGCCTAAGAAAACAGTATAACATTAAATTCATTTTCTTTTACCCTTTATAAAATGTTTTCAAATCAAATTGTTTATTTGCATTCTTATCTTATTACTATCTAAAATGACAAATTAACAAAATGAAGTTATTGTAGAGCGGTTACGTCGTTACACCAGAACGAAGAACTACATATAAAAAAAAAAAGATTACATAGACAATGGACCCAAACTAGTAACCCTGTAATATCTTGGGTAGCAAACCAATACGGAGAGGGACCATTAAACATTATTTTCGGTAACAAGAGAAAAAGAAGTAAAAAGAATCTGCACTGAGATACTCCGTATACCTATAATCTTATGTATAGCATAGGTTCAAGACATTTTAAGGATTAAAGAGATGATCTTCACTTTACACAGAACAAATAAAAAGTTTAAGAAAACAATAATGTCTGCGTCGTAATATGATACGTTTCTTTACATACAATTATTAACCATGGTTGGAAGCATAACAAGGCGTAAACACCAAGGTCAGTAGGCCGGCGACATGACCGCAGAAACACGCATACTGTACAATATACATAATAGTCTATCATGCAATATTCTCGGTCTTCATATGCTTAGAGACATATTCGTGAAACTACATCCATAACTTTAACATAGAAGTAAATATATAGTTGAACTTAATAGCTATAACACCCGAAGTGTTTAATATTCTAAATATGTTACATAGTGTATAACCAGTGCCAATATTAGCTCACAATATCATAGGGGCGAACCAACATTCATATAATATCGATACATAACCTATCGACTTCACCCCCGCACTGCCCACAATCGGTTAACGCTCTGTTTCGCCAAATAATCCTGGGAAACACGGAGTGCGGTGTCCACACGATCTATACATTATACGGACTTGCTTGTTGATGCTCAAGTGACCACGGTTTTTAATAATGTTTACACTTTTGTTGGGGGTAAGCATCGGGAATTGTGCGCACACAATCGATTCGGGTTATAGAATTGATTATATCTATAAGGCTCCTGTATGTAGCAGCATTTTTCGTGGACAGATACGACGAGTCACTCGTGAAGTGTAAAATAGTAAACACCTTTTTAGACACTAAAAATCGTGCGCACCTTTGCCAAATAATAAATAATTTTTCACCGAACAATACCTTCCAAAAATTTAAAACACAGAAAAGCTGATTATTTTTGTTAGTACACCAATTCGAAAAAAATATGAATTCTCCTGCCCACCCAATGAAAAACAATAAGAAATTCAACATGAAAAAACATCACGCCTTGCCAACGGAGACCGGAAGGAAGGAAAACCAAATATTTGTGAACTAATTACAATTTCTGAACGTAAAGTTAACATTTCATTAAAGGTACAGTGTCAACAGGGCTGATGGTTCAGAACGAAAAAAAAGTAAAATAATTCAAAATGGCTGCCCTTTGGTCATTGAGAAGAAATGCTAAGAAGATTCATGAAGCCGACAGAAATACGTGAGCACTTTTATGCGTTCGTGTATCTATGATATTGTATGGCAACCAAAAAAGAACAAAAGGCTGTACTGAGGATGGTGGTATTCTCCATAGAGCTCTACAGTTTTAATCATGTTCAGATACAACCATAACACATCCTCGGCTGGCTTCTAGTTTGGCCGGAGGCTAAGCATTGCCATTCAACGTTTCGTCAGTCTTTTGGGTACGTTACCAGTCGACAGTGATGAGGATGAATTTTTCGACGCCTTATTACATAAATAAAAAAATAATGCTGGACAATCCACACAGCATCATCTAGCCCCAAGCTAAGCAAAGCTTATGTTATGGGTACTAGATGACTGATATACTTAATACAATATATTACTTACATACATAGATAGTTTTATTATACATAGCAATTACCCAGAATACCCGGAACAAATCTTTGTACATCGTACAAACATTTGTCCCAAGGCGGGAATGGAACCCGCAACCTCCTGCGTCGTTGAGCGGACCTTAGCCCGCCGTGCCACATCGGTCGTCATAATAATTAATAATAAAAATTTACTGTTAGGTTTACTAAGTTGGGACAGTTCATTGTTTTTTTTATTTACAGTAAGTATATATTTATTTATTTTATTTTTTAAAAAAAAAAAAACGTTGCCCCACACTAGGAATTTCTCCTGTATCGTGGGTGCGTTTACAAACATTTAAAGTCACATACACAAACAACCAGACCCGGAACAACTATCTGTAGGCCATACAAATATTTGTTCCGTGCGGGGATCGAACCCGCGACACGCAGCGCAACAGCCAATCGCTTAACTACTGCGCCAACCGTGTCGTCAAACAGTTAGCATTTACTTCAAATAAAATTACTATAATACGAATCGTATGTTTTGCAGTGAACCTTCTGAATTTCAGCGTTTCTCGTCACGGTGGTCTTTGTAAATTTATGTTAGAGTGTTTGTCTGTTGGTAAGGCGAAAACCTCGGGAAATTGACGACCGATGTGGCGCGGTGGGCGAAGGTCCGCCTGCGACGCAGGAGGTTGCGGGTTCGATTCCCGCCCTGGAACAAATGTTTGTACGATCTACAAATATTTGTTTCGGGTGTTCTGGGTATTTACTATGTATAATAAAAAAAAATATATATCTATGTAATGTATTGTATTAAGTATATCAGTCATCTAGTACCCATAACACAAGCTCTGCTTAACTTGGGGCTAGATGATGCTGTGTGGGTTGTCCAGCATTATTTATTTATTTATTGACGTTGCTTTGTTATCTTATAAAGTAAATAATGAATTTTATGATTTATGTTTTGTCATCGTTAATAGAGAGTCGAGTAGTGACCTCCTCATTAATAAAAAATGTTTTAGGGGTTATCTTATGGTGATTGTGTTTTTCTCATTACTTTACATAGGAAATGACAAGGAGAACTAGTGATTCGACAATAATAATCCATATTTAATTTTATAAATGGGAAAATGTGTGTCTGTTTGTCTGTCTTTCACGGTAAAACGGAGCGACGTATTGACGTGATTTTTTAAGTGGAGATAGTTGAAGGGATTGAGATTGACATAGGCTACTTTTTGTCTCTTTGTAACCCCCCACTTCCTAACGCGAGCAGAAGCTAGTAATATATATAAGAAAGTTAATTGTAATAATTCAAAAATATTATCAAGTACGTAGGTAATTAGTGATTTCATTTAAATTGTCCTCAAAACGTTAAAAACACGTTGGTTAAGTAATTGTGACTCAAAAACCACTAGGCTGATTCAGATGCGGTTTTCAGTGACGTCTCATTCTCATCTATCTAGTCATTTAGGTACTCTCATCATATGTAACATGCTGCACTATTCAACTCTATTATACTATTATCATAACATCACGCCTGTAATCCTCGAAGGGTTAGGCAGAGGCGTACCTATACTACACCCACATTTCGCCAACTATGTTTAAGTCCCATGTAATAGGCGGCGAGCCTATTGCCATCAACCGGGCACCAGTCCAGACTCCGGACTGCTACTGAGAAATTCTAGATGGAAAAACCCAATAACACCAATCACAATGCCAAGGAGACAGTTACTATTGTTTAGTAACAATAGTAACTGACTCCTTGGCATAGGTCACCTAAAATGTTTCAGAAACCGCTAGAATAGTAGTCTATTCTAGCGGTCTCTGAAACATTTTAGGTAAGTAACGTTCATTAGTATGAACACAAAACGAATCGCAAGTGCGCTTCCTGGCGACGATCAGACGCAACTACTTAAAGTTTGGCGCGCTTCTACAGTCGCGAGGTTACTCGCCGCGATTAGAATACGAAGTGTTGGACCGCTTCGACGTACGACGGCGACGTCGGAAAACTGATATCGATTTGTTTTATTCGAAAGTAAGTAATTAGACGCGTCTGATCAACTTTGATTACGATGAAATTATTTATATGTATTTCTGTACTTAAATAGGTTTCAAAAAAACAAATTTATACGTCACAAAATGGAATATACATACATACACTCTGATAAGAAATACCGAAACAAACACAGAGGTCACAGTCTCTTTCAAAGTCCAGACATTTTTTTGGTCAGATCATGTGAGGACCATACAGATTAGTGTCTGAGATGGTCTTTTGAGGAAAGAATCACACAGATATAAGGGGACCTGTCTAGTCAGTGTAAGCATTTGTCAGCAATCGCAGAGTTAAAAAAATAGTGTATAGAACCAAATGTATTGTCTTTGCAAGATTACCATTTACTTGCCCACACGATGTCTGAAAATCTTGGAAGTTTGAGGGTTTGAGGAACAGGGTGTAAAGTTCCTCACTCGATAGAAAATAGAGGATACTGGTGGTGTTGTATCTGGTGGGCTACTGCAGACGGTTGATTTCGGGTTCTTGTATCTGTGTGCAATCGCGCGGATAACTTTAATATCGCGATCATTAGATACGATACGTCAGATTTAGTTCACATGTGGAGAGATAGAAGTCGCTACAGAAGGACCATTTTGTACCTACAGACAAAATATTCCAGGAGTGCAATTAACATAAAATATGAAAATTTAACACCAGGAAAGCCACCCCGCTAACATCGTCACAATAATTTAATGCAAAACATTTTTTGCCATCGACATTTTTTTGACTTGTGAATTCTTATTTTCAATCAAGCAAACGCGATTTGAATGTTAAGTGGCTGTCCCGCCATTTTGTTTTCACTTATAATTCCCGCCAATTTAAAAAAAAGGAATGGTAATTCAAATGGATTCCATCTGTTTTCGTTGAAATGATTTCAGTGCGACGAGCGACCATTATGAATAATGTAGGATTTTTTTTATTGTAATTTATAAGCATTATTTTTGATTGGGGAATTTAATTTGCAGAATTCTAACGATCATTGGGTCACCAGATCTCAAGTTACCTTTTTAAGAAATCTGGAGGGAAAGCAACAGCAAACCTTTATTTCTGTGGTTCCATCGAACACAGGAACTGTAATAAAATAAATAATAAAATTTATTGCAATAAAAAATTTCACACAGTTTTGTACAGTGGTCCCAAACTAGGCAAGCCTGTATAGGGTAGCAATATATATGGAGGGTTTGCCCTTATAAATTTTTACATTACATGAAGCAAAACTACCATAAATAGAAACCAGTAACTACATGATATAACAAATATCCAAACACATAATCAAAGAGTATTTAACGTTTCATACATTATTACTATCGTACCTAATACCCCAGTAAATTTTCAATGTTGTTCAAATACCCTTGTACTGTGTACAAGTTGTACCTACACACCTCCTTAAGATATTACTATGACGGCTCTCCCTTGTAAACTCCGCCTTATGATTATGACGGCTCCTTGAGTGTGCTCCGGCTTAAAGGTGGATATGTTTTTAATTATTAAGTAGATGTGTACAAGAAGCTGTGTTTAAGGTAACTTGCCTGCGGGGGCTAGTTGATATGCTAGTTGTTTTTTGGGCGTTTTCACACTTATATTATAAATGTGAAAGTTTGTTGGTATGTATCTATGTGTGTATATGTTCGTTACCCCTTCACGGTGCAAGCTTACATCTGTCAGATTCCGTTGATTATAGTTTGTCAACTTTATTTCAAAAGAATAAGGTTCATGTTCAATTCGGAAAAATTGACAGTTTGAAATAGTTACATTATCAGAAGTAACACAAGCTATATTTTATTTTAAACTACGCTTAAAAGGGATATCAAAGTTCGAAGGGAAGAGTAAGAAATCCACGCGGACGAAGTACTAGTTTAAGATAGAAATTAATAATTAATAATGCTGGACAATCCACACAGCATCATCTAGCCCCAAGCTAAGCAGAGCTCGTGTTATGGATATTAGATCTTATACCTTTTAACGAGCAATTCTATGCAATTCAATGTTTGTAAACGCACCCACGATACAGGAGAAATTCCTAGTGTGGGGCAACGTTTAAAAAAAAAAAAAAAAACTTGTATATACATATACTACATACATATACTATATACATATACTATACATATGTGAATTTAAGAAACGGCTCCTACGATTTTCATGACATTTCGTAGGTATGCAGCGAATTTCGGGGGCGACTTATCGATCTAGCTAGGTTTCATTTTTAGAAAACGTCGTTTTATCCGAGCGAGTCTCGCGCAACCAGGTACTATGAATTAAGTCACAGTGACTTACAAATTGCCAATATATGAATCTATATCACCATTTTATACTGACATAATATAACATAACATCTTTAAACATGACAAAAAAAAGAACTATTTACCCACATAATACATATCCCACTTCTTATAACAGGAATCAAACCCCGACACGGTTGCTAGTCGGATTTTTCTCGAATTAATATTCTAGTGTCATCGCGGGGTACAGGCTGAATTTAAAGTGATCGCTGTTCCTATAATGGAAGGGGATTACCCTGATGACGTCACACGACCCCTTCCGACTTATGAGAAGGATCTGTAGAGGTTTTAAGAAGAAGCGATATAATGGGATTTCTTTGCGTACAAATATTTACAGGTGACGATATATTTTGTACTTTAAGCTCATAAATATACAGAGGCGGACTTAATAAAATAGATATTTTCTCATCAGAAAGTCATCCGTTAAAAGTGCGATTTTAACCAATAACTTTGATATGATAAATGATGTTTATTCAGTAAGTTGGTTGTAAATAACACCTATGCACATTGATGACCTCGATTCATAGATCAGGCAGGGAGCGAGTAGATTAAGGTTTTTTTTTAACACTTGCTATAACACTAGCAAATTGGATCATTGTTATCTTCTTTCTTTTCTTTTAAAACTTTGTCCCCACATTAGGTATTTCTCCTGTATCGTGGATGCGTTTACAAACATGTCATACACATACACGAACATATCTGAAATAAACGTATAATTATTATTGTTTTTTTTTTGTAAATAAACTAGATGAGTTCGGTGTTTCTTAGCCGAATGCCACCGTGCCTTTGCAGAAACACCAAAACAAATTCAGATGTCAATTATTTCCAGAAGTCGTATCCACACTTTCCTTATTTCCAGTAGTCATATCCATACTTACCTAACGAAGAATGAACTTTAGGTTAAAATGCATTCGGTTCTCTGATCTCTACTTATCATTCGCACTTCGACCGCGTCGATCTATACTTTTTCCTTCAAACTTTATCATACCCTCAATCCCCTTCAAAGCTTAGTTTTGAAAATGAAATATAGCCTATGTTACTCGCTGATGATGTACCGACCCCAACATAGTTGGGAAAATGCTAGGCAGATGATGATACATTTAGTAAAAAGCATTTTATGATGATCTTATTTTTATGATGATTTTATGATAAACTATGTAATCCATACAAGATTACATAGTTTAGACAACAACTTCGTCAGACTCGGTAATAGACCATGAACCCAAAGAAACAATTAGTCTTTATTTAAACCTCTGGCTAGTCATTTTACTCTTGTTTTCATAAACTAACCACCATCTTCAGACCAAGACTTAAAATAATAATCACGTCAAACAATCAATTAAATTCCTAACCTCCGTCTGGCTAAGATAACACAAATGATAACAAAACCACGGCTCATAACTTTGGACTCGCCGACACAGTTACCGGGATGATCTAGTTAAAACTAACCTATGTCAGTAACTAACTATTTTGGGGGGTCGTTGGAAAGGACGTGTTTGCTTATTACAGTTATAACTTTATGTTAAGCGTATGTACATATATTTATGTATGGCTGTTAACTTTCTAGTTTGGAATTACCTAACTGCCTGAGATTAACCTATGAAGCCGTAAATAAAGAAACGCTTTTCACGCAAAACATTATCATATAGAATCCCGGAAGTGGAACATGCATCAATAAATAAATACTGATGGAAAATCCACACAGCATTATCTAGCCCCAAGATAAGCAGAGCTTGTGTTATGGGAACTAGATGACTGATATACTTAATACAATACATTACCTAGATACCTAGATATTTTTCGATGGATGGAATGGAAAAAAAAGTACAATAAATAAATATGTACTAGAAAGAAAGAAAGAAAAACATTTACTTGGGACACGCACAAAAAATAAAAAAGAACCCGTGCGACGCCTAAAAGGCTCATATCCCAGCATGAGCTGTTTTTTTAAGGATAGGAAATCATCCAATGACTTCTCCCGTTCTGGGTGGAACGTAAGAGCGTGTCAGACTTTTACTAACTAAAACACATCCTTGTTCCGTTCTTGCCTGTAACTCTTTCGAAGATCTCGCAAATCTCAGCATAAGCTGCGAGATAGACTATTTTGTATGAGAAGAAGCTCATGTTGACGAGCGATGTGGCGCGGTGGGCAAAGGCCCGCCTGCGACGCAGGAGGTTGCGGGTTCGATTCCCGCCTTGGGACAAATGTTTGTACGATCTACAAATATTTGTTCCGGGTGTTCTGGGTAATTGCTACATATAATAAAAAAACATCTATCTATGTAATGTATTGTATTAAGTATATCAGTCATCTAGTACCCATAACACTAGCTCTGCTTAGCTTGGGGCTAGATGATGCTGTGTACATTGTCCAGCAATATTTATTTATTTATGTTAAAGGACAATGGTGACAAATGAAACTAAATTTAAGACTATTTCGATCTTTTTCTCTCATAAAAACCAAAAAAATTAGGGGCATGTGAGTGAGCCGTCCATTTTAGTTAATCTACATAGTTGACTCTTCAGAACGCACGGAACAAAAACCCAGCAAAGTTCAAAGCATAAACTAATTTGACATCTCAAACTTGGTTCTTATCTGTCACCGTCCTTTTCTAGCGCTGTCTGTCATAAAGAGTTGCCAGTTCTCCCATTTCAATTTTGTTTGTGGACAAGGGAATCGGCGGCATTATCCGGCAGTTTCTAGTTACCTAATAAAGATAACGATAAGCTAGATTTCTGTACTTCAAATACTGAATAATTATTATGTAAAATTAAATGTCGCTATCGTAGTGTTTAGGTAAGATCTCTTGTGAAACTGTTTTTCACACTGAGTTGACCTGTAGGTCGTACTAATATTTGTTCCGTGCGGGAATCAAACCCACGACACGCAGCGTAACAGTTAATCACTCAGCCACTGCGCCAACCGTGCTGTCAGAGTTATTACACGGCTGAAGAGCAACGGAGGCGGAAGAAGGTTTAATAGCGGAGGTAGGGGCAGCAGGTCCTTAATTCAACATTTAATAGGACAATATACGTCGGTATGTTGACCTATTAATCCTAGAAATACATAGAATGATCCCTGTTACGTTTAAATCTGTGCTACCGTATGCCGGTTTTAAGCTGAACCAACCCTTTCCCGGTATCACACACCACTACCAAATTCCTGACGCAATTAGCAAAAGATTTACGAAATAAGATAGGGCGCGCGACGACATGTTGATGGGGAGAAGGGCGTTTTATCTAGAACTGTGGGGGCTGGGAAGATTAAAGTTTTTACTTGTACGATGGAAAGTAATAATACGCAGCAAAAGGATCTTGGCAGCTTAGAAGTTTGTGAGGATCGTAGCAGGCGGTGTTCTGTAGTTTCTGCGTATCCCCATGGAAAAGTGCGTGAGATTACGTAGGTATGAATGTAAAATACGTGATGAAAACAAAACAATAATATGTATCCTAACCAATATAAGGCGTCGAATACTTCCTCCGTATCGCTATCAAGGTTATGTGCCCAAAAGACAGGGTACGTTTGTATCTTACTGTTTAGCCTCTAGCCAAGATATGGTCACGGGAAGTGTCAACCGTTTCGAGAACTCTTCACAAGCCCTCGAACCTCACGTCTCGAGGGTTGCTACATCAAACGTTTCGAAAATATATGTAACTACCAACAAGGTTATTTACGCCGTTTGAGGTTCAGCACAGCATGCTGAGCTAAGATTTATCTTGAAGTTGTGTAAAAACAATAGTTATTATCCCACCGCTTTTTAAATCTAACGCGTATGTTCTTATAGTTAATTAAAAAAGATTTTAATGATTTATTATTACCGAATACGTAATGATTTGAATCTGGTAATGTCAACGGAGGAATAACATATGATCCAGACAGCTTTTGACAGTCACGACGACGTGCAGCTGCCGACAAATTTCTGTGTTATACTTTTAGTTTGTGTTTTGTCTTCACTAACATATTTTACCAACACCACCAACAGAATGTTCGTTTCTTTATTTGTGTCATCAATTTTCTTTCTTTCTTTACACACAATTTAATAAGGTTTCACTGTTCATTGTGTACAGCTTAACCTACAATCTACAACGTGATACAGTTTTTACTAGTAAGGAGGTCAGAATTAATCTCTAGCAACCATTATAATACGCTCGATTTGTGATCTTATGTTTTTTATTATTTTTTGCTTTTATATTTTATTTTCTTTCTTGAATTCGTAATTACTAAGGTTGTTATAGTGCTATAGGAAATAAAACTATAAGTGAGATTTTAACATGGTTTCAATATTGTTTAGTACTAAAAGACGTCAATTTTATTCATTTCAAATCCTTTGATAAAATAAGACTTCTTGAAGTAAAAAACAATGCTAAACAAACGCGAAAGTCCCCTTCAAAGTTAAGTTTCTATTATTTTAACCCTTTCGCCCAGTTCAAAAATACGATTTAACTTGTATGTCATAATATTTGGCAAATTACATAATGCGTAGGTACATGGTAGGGGGTGATGCAATGGGCATGTTCACATCTCATCTATAGGTTTTTACATGTACGACTCGGGATGCGAGTTCTGGATACATGAACAAACTCTTTTTCGACCCGGGAGCCGGGTGCTGGGCACTAAAAGTGTTAAGTATAATTTAACACCTTAACAGACTGCCAAACAATGAGACACAATAGAAAATGTATTTGTCGGTCATTTGGCGTTTGATTGAAACAAATTTAATCGAGAATCAAGATCGATTCAGTAAAGCTGGAACCACTGCTTGACGTCTTAAAACAATGCTGTCTCACAAACGAAAATCCATGACAGATTAGTAGTACAAAATGCCATCGTTTTCCGTGCAACGGCCACGGGCCGCCGCGCCGCCAGTCTTAAAATAAATTTGCAATCACGCCATTCCGGATTACCGGCGTTTGCTGACCAAACACTAACTAATGAAACAATGTGTTGTCCCCTCCATAATCAAGGGTGGATGTTCACATTAAACGGTTAAGGGTGGGCGCGCAGTTACGTCTAACGACTGCGATTTTTGTTATGTCTGTTTATTTAAGGCTGTGTTGGATAAAAAGTAATTGGATTGCAAATTAACGATTACGATTACAAAATGTAATTGGAATTACGATTTAAAATTACTACGTTTGTATTTGTAATCGCAAATCTCCGATTAATTATTAGATTGCATGATGTTTTGAATTAACAATTACTTCTTGTAGGTAATCCCAATTAGTAATTACTTTTTGTTACGATTACTTTTGTTTTCCACGTGTGCATCTTGAGTAGAAATAAATCAATTTATTGTACATACAATAAGTTCGCATTTTAATTTTAGAAAATAGTTAAAATAAAATATTTCTACTTTAAGTGACATTTTACCATCACAAACCACTTTTTACTGTTATTGTAGTTCGAAATGGCTCTTATACTACGTTTATGCTACTAAGTAAATCTCACATAAGTAGTCATATAATTGCAATGACTAATTACTTAATGTTATCTCAATTAGCGATGCATGATTACGATTGATTGATGTAATCGAGATTACGTCATGCAATCTAATAACTTAAGGGATGTTAGTGTGATTTTACTATTTTTACAGCGAAGCCTCAGAAGATGGAGAATGAGCACAGATTTTATTTCTGATGTTTTGGGTATATGACATCCAGCACTACGCTACATACAGACTGGATTCTCTTCCAATATGATTTTTGCCTGTAAGAATAAGTGCCGTATTATTGTATGTTGGTATGTTGGAGCCATTTTGTTTTAGTAAAAAGGTTTTCAGGACGGTTCAATTCCGATAAGTTTCTAAAAATAAATTTAATATCCAACGGCATCCTGAGGGCATTCGCGCTGAGGTTCGACTGCCGCTACCATTGCTGCACAGTTCATGTACTGAGCAATCGTAGTTAGTAACATAGAGTGTAAGGTTTATTGTGTTTCATGTTATTAATTTCATTTTCTGTGTGTTGTTAGCTTGTTGATAAGTTAATTACGTTTGCTGCGATCGGAGGATCGAAAATAAACGGAAATGATTTTAAATTTAATTTAATTACTGAATTCATCTTACAAAAATAATCCTGTGAATTCAGAAGTAATAATTCTTACAATTTATTGAACAAGCAACAACTTGTGGAATCGGTTGACGTCATAGGTGCATCAGAAAATAAAGAAATTAATAAATATCAGCGCGGATGCAACATCAGCGGTCTTCATATAGAAGTTCTATGTAATTAGTTAATAGTTAGTGGCTAAGTTAGGTTGTATGTAGGTGTAGTTGTCATAGCTCATACATACACTAAAATTCACGCCTATTTCCCATGCGGGTAGACAGAAACTACAGAACGATCCACGAAGATCCTTACATACTCCTTTTGCTTCGTTAACGTTCATACATATAGTCATACACGCACGCCAGGCGCGATTATTACGCATCTGACCTTTCTAAAAAACATCCATTGTATTGGTAACTTACATGATCATTAATTGGTCGAAATAAATGTATATTTATTTCTTTAAAAACATAATTAATGTTGTCGGGTTTTCTCAATAGAATCTACACTTTGACTAAAGTAGTAATTATCTGCAACTATTTTTGGCTCTTAAGTCCCAACAATACCATGTATAATCAAATCGCAAGTGTGCGCCCAAACGAACATTTTCCCCTGTAAATGATAGCGTTAGGAATTGGATTCGGTGGGATTTATGTGTGCGCGATTAAAGTCTGTCCCCGAGTGTATGTACAGTCGCGTATGTGTGCGTGTCGTTAGGGCTGCAACATCCAAGTGAAGTTGGAGATGGTGTCAATCAGAAGCTAACTTAATTTTACCAAAAAATAAATTGGAAGGTGTGTTCAATAGGTTAGGCAGGAGCATTACAGTTATATCATTGCATGTCGGTATTAAGACAATTAAAAGTAACCATATTCTGGTTCGTCGACAAACGACAGAAGAGTCTATTGATTTAAATTATTTATGAAGAATTTATGAAAGAATGCTTATTTTTCAACAATTAGGAAAATTTTATCTGAATGTCATACTTTCTATACAGATACTGTCAGCCAGCCCTTTTTGTTCCATGGATAAAATTTATCTGACGTTTGAAAAAAAAAAAAAACTTGTAAGGCCAGCCAGTATCAATAGCACGCCTGTGTTAACAGTTTGACAGCGCCCTTAAAGTCCTAGCTGTAATACATACACATACGTCTTTTTTAAAGAGGAATAATTACTCATTTACTCAAAGTAAAGGGCTTGTCTAAGTCCCCGGATAAATGTTCTGACTCTGTGAGTGCAATATTCTTAAAAACAGGTGTGAGATTTGACTAAGTTAAAGTTTTTATAAACTTTAATGTTATTAAATCTCACATTCCTACGTTCTGAATTTGTTTTTTTTAATAAACGTTGCCCCACAATAGGACTTTCTCCTGTTGTCCGTGGGTGCGTTTACAAACATTTAAACTGACATACACAAACAGCCAACAGCACAAAGATTGGCACCACCATTGGAAATAAAAAGAAGGAGCACGATTAGCATAGAATAATTATCGTGAGGAAACCTGGACTTATAAAATTAATATAAGTCTGAAATCGCCAACCCGTCTCGAGCAAGCGTGGTGATTAATGCTCGTGCCTTCTCTGTATGAGAAGAGGCCTTGCCCTGCAGTGGGACAGTAATAGGCTGGTACAATCGGTACAATCAATTATCAGCCACACAAGTTATCCGGAACTTATAAGACTCACTGCACTTTTGTAACTTGCATTATACAATTCGCTGTTGCTGACAGCCCTGTCAGTGATTAAAGTCGGGACACAAGTGGGACGACCCAGTAAATGTGTTTCAGCTCGATTTGTCCTTATTAGTGTATTGATTGCTTTGCCCTGACATACTGAGACTTATTTGGGGTTGACCAGTTGAGTAAAAAACCGTATCGTCGAATTAGATAGAAATAAGAACGGCCGCTCAGCGCGCTTACTCTTGATATAAATTTCAATCGATCGACATTGGAATTTAGGTAGACGTTTCGTACTCTTGAGTGCGACGCTAGCGCCATTTTACGGAACGGGCTTGGCGCGCGCTAAACGCTACTCTTGAGTTTATTTTGATAGATGTGTATTTTCCCTAATAATATAATCACGTGCCTGCAAAAATAACATTGGAATCTCAATGGCTTTAGATCGGAATTGAAATTAGTCTGAAGAGTACGGCTCCAGGTAGGTCAAAGGTAAAGCTACGCTTGCTAAGTATCTGTGGATACGTGAGCGTTCGGTACTTATCTGTGCCGAAGAGCACGTTAAGCCGCTGATACCGGCTGTCATTTGTAGATCTTTGACAGTCGTTACGTGTAGTCAGAAGCCCGAAAGTGTGACCACAAGTCTTGCCAAGGGGTATCGTGCTGCCCAGTTACTGGGTTGTGGATATCATATAAGCAGTCGCTTCATGTAAAACACTGGTATTGAGGTAGACTGGAAACCAAATTCAACTTCAAAAGTCTCTTCGTTCTTCTTACTAATTTACTTAAACTAGCTATGCATACCCCGCGTGGTAGATATAAGAACTTATACTGTATTCAAACTTGGTGAGAAAACTAAGAGACCATGTATATCTATGAATCAAAACAAAGATCACGTAAATCAGATAAGTGGTTCTTTAGTTAGGAACGCACCGCACAAACCAACAGATAAGATGGAGAAATGTTGCTTTTTAGGATTCCATACCCAAACTGTTTAGACCTCACATCTTGTGCACGAGGTAAGAGGTTGTGGGTTCAAACCTGGGCAAGTGCCAATGTGAGTTTTCAACTTGGACATCACTGACATCGGTGAAGGGAAACATCGTGAGGAAACCTGGACTTATGTAATTAATATAAGTCTGAAATCGCCAACCCGTTTTGAGCAAGCGTGGTGATTAATGCCCGTGCGTTCTCTGTATGAGAAGAGGCCTTTGCCCTGCAGTGGGACAGTAATAGGCTTTACTTTACCCAAACGGAACGGTATTACTAGCCCTCTGCTGTCCGATCGTCAGGCTGTCAGCGAGCTGTATCTCATGAACCTTACCACCCAACTGTGTAATATTTAAAATATTTAGTCACAGTTGAAATATTTAAAAGGGTGTTCTTCTATTGTAGTTATATTAACAAACAATAAAACCGAAAGGAGGGCCACACAAGAAACGAGATATTGCATAATCTTGTACGATGTTACGGGACCGTTAGAGTGCGAGTCCGACTCACACTTGGCCGGGTTTAAGAACATGTAAAGATTTAAAAGCTAGTGAAGACCTTTGTAACACAACCACGTATAAACGGATGAATGGATTTGTATGAGATTTCGACACATACATTAAACAGTCCTTCAATTAGCCCAGGGTCATTTAAATCCGTGCACATATTAGTTCCCACAGAATACGAATGAAGCCGCATACAACAGTATTTGATGCCTTCGGCTTCAAAATAAAACTATACAGAAACGTTATGGAACAAGCACTATAATTGATTAGTAGCTTCAGACAATAAAAGCTAAAGATTTTTATTTTATTTTTTTAAAACGTGGCCCCACTCTAGGTTTTTCTCCTGTATCGTGGGTGCTTTAAAACAAACATTCAAACTCCACATGCACAAACAGCCAGACCCGGACAACTAACTGTAGGCCATATAAATATTTGTTCCGTGCGGGAATCGAACCCACGACACGCAGCGCAGCAGTCAATAGCTCAACCACTGCGCCAGACGTGCCGTCATTTTAAATTCTGCTGGACAGCAACGTTAGGATTAAAATCGGGATGAACCTATCGCACGTCATCTAAAAAACTGTTCTATCCCAAAATAACAAAAATTGAGAAAATCAGTTCCAAAATGTTCACTTTACGTTTTAAATACGGATGAAAGTTGAATAAGACCATTTTGTGGTCTATGACAGTTTTTAGAGGACGTGCGCTATGTAAGATACTTGCTGCGGAGACACGTTTGAGCCGTTGGTCCCGGTTGTGGATCTTTCAGTCGTTACAGGTAATCAGAAGCTCGTGAGTCTGACCAGTAGTCTTGTCAAGGGATCGTATTGCCCAGTTACTGGGTTGTGAAGGTCAGATAGGAAGTCGCGCCATGTAAAATACTGGTATTCAACTGCATCTGGTCAAGACTACCCCAACATAGTCACACATAATTCGGAATTCTATTTTACTTCTTACTACAAGCTAAAGCGATTAAAGAAATTTTTATTTATACTGGCCATCAAGTAAGGTTTCAAGAAAAACCTTTGCATGACCAAGCTAGGTCTGGTAATGGGACCTAGCTTACGCACGTTTCCGCTTACATCTGCCTTATAAATCCGTCCTCTCAATGTGATCAAACCATCAAAGCATTTCAATTTTTGTCACTACATCTTCTTTCAAACACAATGACGACCACGTCCAATCAATCCATATTATTACACCTATTCTCGCCACATTCCCCGCCGGAGCATTCGCAACAATTTGAAAGCATAGACAACTGAATTACAGCTCAGACTGTAGATAGTCCACGCCTCTGGCTGAGTTATCGTCCGAGGCGGTTCCCCACTCGATCACTGGGCCACGCCCAGATCTGGGCGACAAGCCAACATGCACCCGCAAAGTGTTACCGAGGACGAAAGGAGTTCAGTGATGAAAAAGGCTAAATTACTTTTTGAGCAAAATAAGGTTTAACTCGTAGAGCACAGAGATGCGTTGGCGGCCGCTGTTGGAGTCAACTGGAGTCATTGTTAACAATTTTTCTTATAAACTACGCGTGTCTTTAACATAGACCTTAAGAAATGGGCTGAGCGTTACCTATACTTACAGCTGTAAAATAAATACGGAAAAGAAAGAGTGAGAGAAACAAAACGAACGTTCTGCCAGCGGGGCTAGCAGCAACACGTTTGTGAGAAAAAATGAATACGGTGGTATGATACAGTTTTATCGCCCAAACTGTGATAAAATGTGTGACTCAAGTCACGTCACAGCAGAAGTGCAGTAGTTATCTATCAAATCAAAGAAACATGTATTGGCAGCACGGTCAGTTTGCCTCCTTATACAGAATAGCCAGTTTCTTGAGGATATTGCTATGTTCTTGGCCAGTACCTATGTGTCACCATTTACCTATAGAAGCTGACGGCTCGTCGGCCCGTGTCAATTTTAACTCTGCCAGTGGCAGATGAAACTTGCGCGGACACGAATATTATAAATCGATAGTTTCCTAGTAGTAGCGAATCTATGCTCTGTGGTTACCTCATCTGGTATCCGCTTGTATGCGCAACCAACCATACAATTTTTGCCAGTTCGACCATGGTTGCGCCACCATCGTCTCCTTGTGAGACACGCGCTATTGAAAAGATAAATATGATTGAATCAGCGAAGCCCTACCATTAAAAGAACTAATCTCTCGTCCTGTGAGGTACTGCTCCCCAATATCTCACAGTATCCACTATCTTCGAGCGCCAACTGTGCTCAGCGCATCAGCTTTGTCGTGGCGGTCTTTTTATGCATACACAAAGGAGATGCGCGGAGCCCGAGCAGTAGGTGCGCGGACATATTGGCTGGTGGATACTCAGCTTTATACAATCGTATAAAAAGGAATGCGATTTGAACCTCTGAGGTTGTCAATAGCATTTTTTTTGTTTTAAAAACGTTGCCCCACACTAGGACTGTATCGTGGGTGCGTTTACAAACATTTAAACTCACATACACAAACAGCCGGACCCGGAACAATTACCTGTAGGTCATACAAATATTTGTTCCGTGCGGGGATCGAACCCGTTATGGGTTCGATCCCCGCACGCGGCGCAACAGCCGATGGCTCAACCACTGCGCCAACCGTGTCGTCAAAATTATGATGCATGAGGCTTCGGTGACCACGGGAATAAGGATATCTAGAATAGGGTGCTGCGAGCAACAAAACATAACGTCACGCTTGTAACCCCCGAAGGGTTAGGCAGAGGTGTACCTATAGTAAAAATCAAAGTTCGTAAGTTGCCACATCCTCATCAGACCATATTGTCATCAACTGGACACAAATCTAGACTCCGGGCATTGAGTATTTTGTATTGTTATTGTATTGTTTGACGGGCCGATATCCGCATTTATTTTATTTTCATTTCATGCTATTGAGTAATCCCAATAACACTTTGCCCGACTCGGGAATCGAACCTTGAACCTCACACCCAGCAGTAGCTCTTACGACTACCAGACCAACGAGGGAATTATAACTTTAGTAGTCTTAACAGGAACCACAAATCCTTATTAATTAAAAACATCACTCTTATAAGAAAATTAAAAACAAACACTGTCCTGAAACCTCAAAAGAGAATAATATCCGGAATCTGTTCATAACTATATTTGTCACCAATAACATACTTCCTAAAGGAATCCAAAAGAACTACCGTCCCTTTGAAGCGACATGAAAAAAAAACCCCCATCTATGGGAAAAGTCCGCCTTTGATAACATATTTCACAATTTCCAATCTTACACTCCTAATAATACAGTCCAAATTCGTGGACGAACAAGGTAATTTTAGTTTACAAAAAGAAATCTGTCACTTTTTCTTTGAAAGTCGACGACTTTTGATAGAATGAACGTAACTAAGATTGTTGAATTTGGATAAGAACAATTCTTTCAGTGGTGTTTAATGTGTTTCAACGATAATCAGGTCGGTTTAGCTTTCATAATAACTTAATCCTTACTTAAAATTATTATGGCTTCTCGGACTTTTGTAACAAAAGGCTAATAAATACATAGTTCGATTGTGTCTAAAACTATCAAAACAATAGTAAGCGATTATGCTTTCAAGATTCTAGATTGTTCGGTAATCTATGAAAAACCAAATACTGAATGTAAAGATATCTGTAAATGACCATCATCTTATAGTTAAATACGAATACATACATACATAAACTCACGCCTTATTCCCATGATGTTAGGCAGAAACTACAGAACGCCACCTGCTACGATCCTTTACATACTCCTTTTGCTTCGTTTACGTTCATACATCTGGTCACACACGCGCTGGTTGCGAGTACTACGCACCTGACCTTTATAAAGAACATCACCAATAAGGTCAGTGTTTATCTTAAACACGAATAGGTATTAATTATACCCATATCCACAATTTCTAATTCCAAGTACATATCCTCAACACATAAGTTATTCGGCTCTTTAAAAACGTCATCGAATTTTGTCACAGAAATGAATGGAGTCGTCCTGAGTTGTCTCAACAATTATTAAAAAATAAAAAACAGATGAGCTGTTTTTTATTCTTGTATTACGTGTGAGTGCAGATTGACTAGATAAATTTTCTTTGCATTAAGTAATAAAGAAGATTGCTCGAATCTAAATTTACTAGGGATATTTCGCCACTGGCCACAGCATTTTTATCATCTGTCATTCCATCATCTTCTGCATAAAATTTAACTAACTATAAATACCATTATTTTACATGGAGCAACTGCCTATTCGACCTCCACAAACAAGTTACTGAGTAACACGAAACCCTTTGGTTACAATAGTTGTCAAACTTTCGGCCTTCTGACTACTCGCAACGACTGTCAAAGATCTACGAATGTCAGCCGGCACCAACGGCTTCGCGTGCTTTCCGAGGCACAGCATCTGTTATATAATCCGTCGTAAAACGAAAAACGCACACTCAGACGCTTATGCACCGAGCTCACGATCCTCACATAACCTTTAATACATAATTAGCTTATCTTCTTAGGAGTAAACATTTCTACAAGCACAACAACCCATTGCTAGCTAATTTTCACATCATCTTCGCCACATTGCAGTTAAGTTCAGTAAGAACATAGGCCTTGTTCAGGGTGAAAGCGCTTTGTCAAGCGCGGTAGCGGAAGCGGTTAGGGCCAAAGCAGTTTGCTACTATTGCCACTTTAACATCGATCAATTGGCGATTTTGCGACTTTTTGCATACAATTGCTGTGTCGAATTTTCGCGCCTTTCTTTGTTCCATTGCCGTATCAGCGTTACATTGCTGTATACAGCTTTCAAAAAGAGTGTGAGCGGGTAGAACGGTTTGGGCGCAGCATCATTTGTTCGTCCAGAATTCGACAGAATAGCCGAACACCAGTGCCTTGGTAATCAGGTGGCCAAAGTGCACGCCGAGTTCTTGTAAGAATAGGAGTGTTTACCCAGAGTAAAAACAATACACGATCACTCGGTAGCTAAGTCGCTCAGTCCAATCGCGATCTACGCAAGCACCAGGAGCAACACTATCAGCAGGGCAGGCCAGAGGAGAATTGTACTATATTCCAACATAACTTAAAGTTCAACATAGCATGCTACAGATAAGTCCCTATGGCCTGTCTTTAAGCATGCTCGGGCATATTTTCATTTATAACTGTTTTTGTTCTATCGGCGCCAACCCAGGTTTTATTTAGTTTCATATCCGCGCCAGTTTCTCACCCTGGACGAGGCCATTAAGCTTAGCAATTCCACTTGGTACTCAGGGGTGTGGGAAGAAAATTACCAGCTAATGGGTACTTACTTCTGTGGGTAGTTCGGGGAATTAATAAAGGGGAACCTATGTGGCTTAGGTGCTTTGTGTTGAATAAGATTAGGTAAAGCGAATTTCTTAGACGTGATTGCTATGCTATGCTAATAAAGATTTTTTTCTGTCTTCAGATCTTCTTGAACAGCGTTGAGCGATTTTTGGTAGGGGCAAAACTTACTGGTCCGCATCCCGAACAAGCCACACGTTACGACGACCGATAAGTTTTATAAGTTTTACTTGATGCGCCAGACTGACAGTTATTTCAAAGTCTTAAGTTTTCACTTCTGTCGGCAGTCCCCATGATTAACTATTTTGTTGTTGGAAATCCTTCATGAGAAGGTACTTATTTGATTTTAAGGATTATGTATTAACAAAAATCCCAGTCATCAAGATTGCTAGCGGATGGACTAAAGGTATTTTATTTACTCACCAAATTAGCAAAAAAAACACAAACACTTACAAATAAAACTTTAAATAAAAAATATGTTTAGTCTCAACACGACTCCACAGTTCCTATCTGTCGACACATGGCGAGCACATGTCTTCAGAAAGCGATCTACGTTTCAGGAAATATGAATGAAACATTAATAGTTTCCTACTTAATACTAGCATTACAATTTTAAATCGCACCGTGATTCATTGGCTCATTCTAGGAAATTCTTTTCATAGTTATACCTTTTGGGAATTTGAGAAGATTGTGTTAGTTTTCATTACGTTGTTTCATCATCTATTTAGTTACTTTCACTCACACACACACATACACACATCTAAGAGCTGCAATTTGGCTTCCTACTATGGTTTTATTTAGAAGTTTATTACATCATCTGCCCAGCCTTCTCCCAAGTAAGTTGAGTCGACTAACAGTCTAACCGGATTCATCTAATCATCCGGTTAGACTGTCTTTAACATGGAGCGATTGCCTATTTCACCTACTGAACCCAGTTACTGGGCGACACGATACTCCTTGGTAAACCTGTCAACGATCTACAAATGACAATCGGGACCAACGGCTTAACATGCTTTCCGAGGCACGAAGGTAATAAATGTACCTAAACCACCCATCCACAGATCGACCTCGGCAAGCCTAGCTTAACCTTCGATCGACCTATTTAGCCAGGAACCCCACAAAGATGAAATTTTAGTACATACAAAAATTGTATGGCTTACAGGTAGTTGTTCTGGGTCTGGCTGTTTCTGTATGTGAATTTGTATGTTTATAAACGCACCCACGATTCAGGAGATATTCCTAGGGGCAATGTTTTAGAAAAAAAAGAAAAAAATTCCTCACAAGCTACCGTCACAAAAGAAGTAAAAGGGATACCGTTTTTAATTAATTTAATAGCGTTTTCTTAAGACACATCCGACGTTTTCTTTATCTTAAGATTAGACGCACTTATGCGTACACGGTATCGGCATTACTTGTGATAAGCAGATTATATATTACTGATATATCTAGAGGTGCATTGAATACTGATTTTGTATGGTGCAATCGAAGCTGGGAGATCCAACCGGATTTTTTTCTTGGAATAAGCTGTGTTAGATTGAATTATTATTTCAGTCTAATGACTACAGTCAGACAGACAGATATTTTTGTGACTCAGACAGTTTTTGAGTCATGTTCAGTGAAAAAAAAACTTTAGTCATAAAATATTAAAAGAAAGCTTACGTATTATACGATCTTAATCGGAGCTACATTTCATTAATAAAATATTGACGTAAACTTACGAAATGTCACTTTAATGGCTGGCAACACTGCCCTCTATAATTTATGGGCGCTGTCATAATTAATCTGTGGTTACGTCACGCGACATTTTAATAATTTTCACTTTGTGACCTATACCGAAGAGCGTTTAATTTTTGATAACTGTGGATTATTTTGGTATTTAAAATTCTACATACCTATTTGACTTATTTATTGGTGGTCAATGAGTCACGAGGCAGACACTCAGATTATTTATAAAGAGGGCTCGTGTGGAGCGTAAATTAATTTATTATGTTTGCTGTTTAAATGGCATTGACAGGTCCAGAATATATAATGTTCGAGCTACAAAAAAAGTTGAATACATTGAAGCAATCGAAGGGAACAGCTCAATGTTTGGTGTAGATAAGGGATGATCAGTATGGACTAGGCCATCTAGCAAATGCCGATTCTGACTGACAAGATGGAAAAAAGTTGCTAATACCACCCTGGTTAAAGAACTCATCACGATTAGGTGCTAGGTCCCAATCTTAACCTTTTCTATTCTCGAGCTTGAACATAAGCCCAAATGACAAAGGCAAGTCACTTAACTTAAAACATTTTGGAAATTAACTTCCCGAGCCGATAATCAGTCATCGTTTCGCGCCGTCACGTCCTATCCACCGCTAATTCCCGCCAAACCTTCCCTTCATTTATTGACGTCAAAACAAACGCCCGTCGTTCGAGGAAATAAAAATTAAAAGTCCCCACAGCTAAGAATGTCTCCGCCAATGAGCGCGGCATAAATAATCAGCGGGAGTACGTCTCGGCAAATTACCCAGAACGGGCGGGTTGGAAATTGATGGCAACACTGAAATAAGTGCGCCATGTCAACTATGTTGGCTGTCGGCGCGCTTGCCTTTGCCTTATTTTTTTTTTGGTCTGTAATGATTCGAGTGGCGCGTTCTAAATTGGTTCTATTGTAATTATGGCGGGCATTTTATTTATGGTCGCTTGTTTGTCCCTTTTTTCGAGGTTGCGTCTCGTTTGCCGGACTTGAGATTGGAGAAATTGTGTCAACTGCTGGTACTGTGGCAACGGTGTTCGACAAGATACTAAAATCGGTGTTATTCTTGTTCATTCGCTGCAGATCAGTGGTTCTTAAACTGTTTAAACCTCTCAAACTCCACGAGACAGACTCGACCTAGTGTGGGGTGTTGACCTTGTCCAGGAATTATTTTCTTCGGGTAGCTCAAGTACCTTGATTTCAAGGTTAAGGATCATTTTTTTGTTTATTATCAATGTACTTCTATTTCTTTGTATTCTTCGTTGTTAGCAAGGAATTGTTCTAGAAACTGTGTCAATATGAAAAATCAACTGGTAGCTACTATTGTTATACGCAATATTAATTCTAAACAAAAGTCGGCTTGCAATGTGATTTTTTAAGATGAAAAGTTCGAAATTTTAAAAAATTCGCGGCCTGTTCTTGGCCCCATATCGAAAAATATGGCTGTCAATATCCTCTAGATTCGAGATTAAACTTATTAACTTATGATGCTTATTTTTGGTAGTCTGGGTTACGTACTCCATTATTAGTTGGGTCCAATAATTTACCAAGCTTAAACACCTAAATAGGAGTGGTAAGTATATGTGGATAACAAAAAGAATCTACATCAAAAAAGTCAATTTATTTCGTAATATTAATTCACACACCGACGGACACTTCCGCTCTGCAGACTTTCCCAATGTTACACAGAGTACAGACCTTTCTTCTGTCTGATTGGACAGATTCATTATATTATTTAAATGGCCACGTCCAGTACCTACACTGGAAAATTGTATTCTGGGTATGGAAGTGTCTAAGATAGAAGGAACGAGCATCGATCCAGCCACACTGAGTGCGTGATGGTAATTTCTGAACCATTATCGGTTGGGTTTGTGGTGTTACACGAATGGATAGAACTCGTATAAGAAATTAGTATGTAAGAGGAAGTCTGAAACGCGCGCCTGTGACCTAGAAGTAGAGTGGAAGTCGGTTGTCATGGTATGGGCGTGTGATGCGGAGGAATGAGGATCATGTTATAAGGCAAGTTGTTACAGTGCCCGACAGGGTCCATGATTGTTCCTATTAATATTTCTAATTTTTATTTTACCACCAGTAAGTGTACATCATGGATTGCAATAAATGATTTGATTTGATTTGACAAGTTTTGAGTATGAATGTGGTGGGTTACAAGAGTAAAGGAAAACCAAATAACCAATGGAGGGATTGTGTGAAAGACGATACGGCTAGGAAGGGAGTGCCATTAGAGATGAAGGCAAATAGAGATGGATGGAAGAAGAACAGATGCTGCGGCGACCCCAAATAAATTAGGATATCCTAGGTTAGGAGGATGATGACATTGGTAATAGAGTTATTTTTTAAACGCAGCTTCGAAATTTGAACGTTGATTTGTAGGATATGAAAACAAATGAGTTCGCTTTCGAATTGTGTACGAAAATTTTTACAGAATAGCACCAACAGATTTCTCACGACGTTTTCTTTCACAGTTAGCTATTACATAAGAAAATAGACTGATTGATTTTGTAACAGCTATAGTACCTTCAATAATGAATGTTTTTCAGGTAAATCCATGTTCAATAATCCCTCAGGAATAAATATCAAGTTAGAAATTAATCTCGTAAGTCTATGTTTTACAAATTTGATAAAACCCATTTTAGGCCAAACCCCAGGGGTGTGCCATGTCTGAAAATTTCAGTTGGCTTCAAGAGAAACGGGTGAAAAAAGTCTGACAAGATCTCACGTCCCTAAGGCTGACAGGATCTTTAGAAATTAATAAAATGTTATTTTAGAACGTGCAAAATGTTTCATTCGTTTAGAACTGAGATTTATACGGGTGTAGATAGATACTTGGGCAGTCGCGTAGACATCATCATCCTCTTGACCATGTCCTTATCCCAATTTATTTAGGGGCGGAACAGCATCATCATCTCATCTGCCTAGCCTTTTCCCCAACTATGTTGGGGTCGGCTTCCAGTCTAACCAGATGCAGGTGAATACCAGTGTTTTACATGGAGCGACTGCCTATCTGACCTCCACAACCCAGTTACTGGTAAGACTGGTTGTCAGACTTTCGGTTTGCTTACTACCCATAAAGACTGTCAAAGATCTACAAATGAAAACCGGCACCAACAAAGGCTTAACGTGCTTTCAGAGGCACGGAGGAGGTATGCCACTTTAAAATAGACTTGCTAACCGTCCTGTTTTCCTGGATAGTTTTCAAGCAGGGTCTTGGTAATTAAAGGTCATGTACTTTAAAATTTGCGCGCCCATTTTGCAATTTTTACGAGTACGAGTGGTCGCACAGCTGTGTTAGAGGCATACTGAGCTGCTCTATTGCTGCGTCCTGGTTTTACAGTTTTAAATCCTAGTTTTTGACATTTGGGATTGACAGCAATATTTTAAAATGGAAATAATGCTATTAATATAAACTCACTACACACTTTATTTTATTGATCTATATATGTATTATTAAATTAAAGAATTCATTAAAACATTCCAAATTAAAAGAAAAACTAATAGTGTGTTTGAAGACGTGTACCGTGATCGAGACAGGCTTAAAAAACGCAGGCGCGACGTCAAACACTCGTCCTTGACTGATTAGACGCAAAATATAGCAAACAAAGTCGAATGTAAGAAAATGGGGGAGACTTTTGCCAGTAAGTTGGGTTAAATAAAGAAAATGTAATCATTACTAAACAAATATTATTCGTGGATGAGTAAAACGCTTGAATACTTCCAAAAGCTTCTAACCACCCTAATGCTGAAACGCTACGCCAGTGTATCATCCCAGTAAGCTCTAAAACTGCAAACCAAAACACCCAGTAAACCATACTTCACTTCCTAATTACAGACGACTTTAAAACTTCTAATTTAAGAACCTCTTAAAACCCAAACACACAGAACCATTCATAAATTCAAATTCACATTGACATCCCTAAACCGGATAGATCCAGTTTGCACCGGAAAAAAACCGCCCCTCGCCAGTTTTGACATAAATAAGGGCATGTAAGCCGGTTATTAAGTTAAAGTAAATAACTTGGAACTGTCCCTAGGAAGTCTTAAGGCGAAGATGATAATAAATTCTGGTCCCAGCAGTGGTAATGAATCAATTGGACAAAGAAGGTGGAGCGGCTTTAGTAGTAGTAAAATTTGTAATAGGCAATTTGTGATAGAGATGTTACAGAAAAGGGTTCGGGTAGATATTTATTGTGTTGGGTTTTCAAGAGAGGGTTTTTTTTAGAGGAGTACTTACTGGCCAGAAAATGTTTATTAGCTGTGTTGGATCTAGTATGGGCAACTAGTTTTATATATTTAGGAGTGAAGGAGATACCGCTTTACCTATCCATTAAGGTAATTTGTTCCTATAATATTTAATAAAATTATACAGTATGTTTTCATTGAAAAAAAATCGACAGTATGTAAAATACTTGTTAAACTATTGTCGTATTCGCCGACTGTGAAACCGAAACCAAACTACAATCACATATTTCTTCCAAACTGATTGATTATAGCTAAGTTTGAGCAAAACCAACAAAAAAAAACTACACTCAACTCCACTCCATTCGTTTCTGTCCTTTTAAACTGCATTTTAAACTCTACGGATTTATTTTAAAGTTATTTCCATAAACGTTCCACACGACAACCCTATTTAGGAAAAAGTACCTTCAATTTTGTACCGTAACACCTTGTTATAAGGGCCAAAAATAATATTTTCGTGACATTCAATAAGTTTGTGTAAATCCACGAAGTACGTAAACTATATTTTCATGTATCATTAATATTAAAAGTTTCCCGTGTCCGTGTGTATTTCATTTTTTAAGTTGGCAACACCGCGTAATAACGTGGAGGTTTAGGTCATTAGGTTCTATTACACTGTCTCTCCTTATAAAACAAACTTGTTTTTTTTTAAACAACTTCATGCCTATTTTCCCTGAAGAGTTCGTCATAAGTTTACCTACAGTACACCCGCATTTTACCAGTTATCTCAGTCCCATTGTTATAGTGAGCCTATTGCTATTAAACGGGAACACCTTGACGACCGATGTTGCGCGGCGGGCGAAGGTCCGCTTGCGACGCAAGAGGTTGCGTGTTCGATTCCCGCCTTGGGACAAATGTTTGTACGATCTACAAATATTTGTTCCGGGTGTTCTGGGTATTTCCTATGTGTACGTATAGTAAAAATATCTATCTATATAATGTATTGTATTAAGTATATAAGTTCATCTAGTACCCATAACACAAGCTCTGCTTAGCTTGGGGCTAGATGATGCTGTGTGGATTGTCCAGCAATATTTATGTATTATTTATTTATTTATCTTGTCTCCGAGCTGCTACTGAGAAATTCCTAATGAAGATTCCAATAAATCATTGCTTGACCCGGGAATCGAATTTAATTATTTATCGACTGTAATTTTATAATGTCAGCCAATTATTGCCCCACTGCAGAAAAAAGGTCTCTCTCATACAGAGAAAGCATGAGCATTAATCACCATGTATGCTCATGGGCAATTGGCGATTATAGATATACCTACACTATAGTTTCAGTAAAACTTTTACTTACTATAACCATACCATCTAAGAACTGAGGTTTTGGGTTTAAGTCCAGTTCAGGTAGAGTTTTAGAATTGGATTCCTCATCTGAATTTCTCAGTAGCAGCCCGGAGTCTGGAGTTGTGCCCGATTGAGATCAAAAGGCTCACTATTACATGGGACACAGACTAACTGGGATGGGATTAACTGGCGGAATGTGGGTGTACTGCAGGTACAACTCTGTCTAAACCCTTGGAGTATACAGGCGTAATGTTATGTTATGATCGTTATCTTAGAAGTAAGATGTTTGTGTAGTTTTCAAATTTTTATTGAAATCTTCTTTAACATCTTGCATCGAATTGTACAGAGGCCAGCCCATCTGGCTACCCCAATCTATCAAATTTCTTTTGATAATTTTTCTTAACTTTGTTAAAAAAGAATAAGGTTCATGTTCAATGAGGAATATTTGTCAGTTTGGGATAGCTTGATGTGCTGGCGTCTGTACATAGGTACTAATTTATTCAGTTTGCTATTTTAAGCAAATACATGAAGCTGTTCTTATCTAAATTATAATCTCGTATAGACAAAGAGATGCGAATGCACTTATGTTTAAGTTTTAATCCATTAAAACGACTGTGCTGTTTGGAAGCGGTTTTAACTTGGAGATGAATCATAATATTCAAAACTAAACTACCAGTAACGGGTATTACTCTACATAATCATGTCTTTATTTCGTAGAATATGGATTCTGGGAAGATATACGAATATTTTCAACACATTACACACATTACACATTTTCAGGGCGATTTACGAAGCTAAGCAGTACAGAAAAGCGTAATGATAAGTTCAATTATGGAGAATATCTGGGTGCTGAGTTCGATTCCTGGGTCGGGCAGAGTTGTTGGGTTTGGGATTGGCAATTTAATCAGCCTGGAGTCTGTATATGTGCCCGGTTGATGGCAAAATGCTTAAACTGACAAGGGGTGGATATCCTTTTAGATAAGCCTCTGTCAATAACCTAACCCTTCTGGGATCACAGCCCCACGGCTGTTTTCCCAGAAGGGTTAGGTTAGTAGTAGTTTTTTTTTTTTGTAATTTCCAATCTTATATCGCCATCGTATCTGATAATTACGCCGTAAAATTCAATAACTCAGACAAAAATAAATCTTAAAATCTCATTCGACAATCTTCCGTTTGGATGAGCGTTCTATTTTTAAATCGTTTAACTGTCAACTGTCAAAAGTGATGACAGATGGCGCTAGGCACGAGTGGAATGAGGGGGTGTTCACATCGATGCAGAACCTGATGGTAATATATGCTTGGCTGTAAGTATTTCGTGCAATCGAGAGATACCATAATGACCTTACCACTCTACGAACATTTCGCTAGTGATGAAAGGCCTACGTAATTGATGTAATAGAGGACGATCCTATTCCCACTTAGCTCTAGTCTAGATTCCGGGTTGCTACTGAGAATTTGACAATCCAAAAACGCAATGACAACTACCCAACAGACTTATAAGGCATTCTTTAGTTCATACAGGCAGCATTAATGATATCATCATCCTCCTGCCCTTATCTCAATTGGGGATAGCATGTATTCTTCCACACGTTTCTATTTGCCGTCATCTCAATAGTCGCCTCCTTCCAGCCATATCATCTTTCGTACAATCTATCCATCGTTTCTTTGCTCTTCTTCTACTCTTATAACCATCCACATTCATATTCTAATCTTTCTTCACAGTATTCTTGATAAGAAACTAATTTTCCATATTTTAGAGCACTTACAATTGTAATAAAATTTGAGAGAGAGAGAGAGAAAATACTTGTAGAAGGAACTAGAGGATTACATTTCACAGACCGCAATATTACGAAGCAAGTCAGTCGCCGTGTCGCGACTCGTACCGTCACCAACCAGTAAGCGTGACCCTGAACAAGCCAGTTTTCTGTACGTACATTTCTAAGTCCAGGGATTTGCGGCCGCCATAGCCGTGCCGCCCGAACATATCCGAGATTAACCGAACAGGCACGTTTTGCCTATTACGAACGGCGAACGGTAACCGTTTTAAATATGGCGGCGGCAGTTTGACGTTTCATGTCGTTTTTTTTTATTATTATTTGTACGCAATGGAGTATCGTTGTGCTGTAGATAGTATTATTTTTAGCTAAAGGTTAATGGATATTTATTGTGACAAGTCAAAGCTGGTTTGGGTTGGAGAATTATGAAATACTTATAATGCAATTTTAGTTTGACTGTTTCGTTTTTTTAGTGAGCAAGCACTACTGCTGAGCATGAGGTCCTGTTTCCGAATCCGGGGTCAGCAGTGTTATTGGGTTTTTCCATCTGGAGTTATTCATTAGAAGCCGGGAATCTGGATTTGTGCCCGATTGATAGCAATACATGTAAGTGAAGAAACGTGGGTGTACTCCTTTTCCCTTCAGCCGTCGGAAAATATAGGCGTAATAATATTGACATAATTTTAGTATAACTTAGCCATTTATGACAGATGCTATAGACTGGGTTTATGACAATCGACTCCAATTCTGTATTTTACTGATTTCGTGAAATCAGGTCATCAAGTGCCTACCCACCCACCAACTTACAGGCCATGATTTCTATCTTTTTACATAGTTACGTATATATTTTGATGTGTGGTGTTACGTGAATGGATAGAATAAGAAATGAATATATAATGGAGCTTGTAACAGAGAAGTTGTGTGGAAATCTGTTGCCAAGGTGATGCAAAGGAAGAAAGATCATGTGGTGCGGAAAGTTTTGAGTATGAAGGTAGAGGGTTACAAGAGTAGAGGGAGCCCAATGAAGCGATGGATGGATTGTGTGAAAGATGATATGATTAGGAAGGAGGTGACTTCCTGAGATGACGGCAAATAGAAATGTACGGAAGAAGAAGACAAGCTGCGCCGACCCAAAATAAATTGGGATAAGGGCAAGAGGATGATGATGATACATAATCAGTAGACCCTGACCTTTCTCAACACTTTCCAATACTTCCAAGCCTGAATTGTCTCTAAACATTCCTTAATTAAAGTTCTAAAACAATAGCCGGCAGATTAGTATCGCATGTCAATGATATCTTCATTCTAATTAATGAAAGGGTCGCGGACGTCGTGTGTCATCACTAACGACAGATATACGTACAATTTGAAAAGGAACGGGTTGCGAGTACGGTGGCCAAGCTTTGAGGACAGCGCGATCAAGTCCGGGAAAAAGAAGAGATTTTTAATGAGGGCTACAATACTCTTCAAAAGGTAGCTCGCATGATTAAAATGTTATTGAAATCGGCAGGGTAGATGGGTAACACTCTCAAAGGCAACGCAAGTCATTTGACAACCAAAAACGACATTCATTGCGATTTTTACGCTGTCCAGCAGACGCATTTTAAAACGCATGAAGCAATGGATTAGATTTTCCCTTCAAAATGAACAGGATTGTGAGAGATTGACGCAATTGGGGTACTGATAAGTTTAAAAAAAGTGCCAAATAGAGATAAGCAACTACTAAGGATCGCATGATATATCAAAAAGAGCCCAGCCACTGCCAGTTACTTTTGTCCAGCTGGTAATTGTGAAGACCGAATATATGTAATGAAGTTCACTAAATAGTATTTTTTTTTATGTTGATATTGCTACCAACTAATTATAAAAATTAAAGCGATCCCCGAGTCTCCTACTTTGCAGGGTCCATATTTATGTACATATTTTTAAGCCATTTGTAAAATCTTTTTTACAATATGGAATGCAATATTTAAGTTTATTTAAGTTGAATTCTACACATAACCATCACGTCTGTTTACCCCTGAACGGGTAGGTGCTAGATACTCAGACGTTTAGTTAGTGTTTTGCCTTAACTAACATAATTTAATCTAAATATTTGCTAACGCATCATTAGAAATTCCTTGTTCAACCGGAAACACACCAAGCTATCCCAAACAGTCAAATTCTCGCAATTAAACATGAACCTCATTCTTCTTCTATAGAGTTGAAAAACTATCATACAAATTTGACAGATTGAGGTAGCTTGATGTGATTGCCTCTGTACTAATCCAGCTTCATTTTTCTTCTTACAAAATGAACGTTAACCTCTGTGGCAACCAAACATTTTTACTTTCTTTTTTTCTGTCACTCCCGGAGTCAAGACAGACGTTTTGAAAACGCCAGTTACGTTACACGTCCAAGCCAAGCCAGGAAATCATCCAGATGTCAGGCAAATGGATTCTATCCTATCAATATTTTATCCCCGATCCTCCACCATATTGTGGTCACCGTACCTCTGACGGAGACACGAGGCCGCTAAACGTTTGAGGACTTAATTTATTGACTGCCGCCCGTCACACCGCGGATTTATATTTAAAACTCCCAACACGAACCCTCATGGACTTAACTGTTGTATTTTTAAGTTAACGGGTTGAGCAGAACCGTTGGTAACGCGATTGCATAAGTACACAAACGCGCACTAGGCCCTACAGTACATTTATCTAGGTTGGTATCCTTTCAAATAAAGATGTGCCGATCAGTTCGCAAAAAGTACCGACTGGTTAGTCCATTACGTAAATCTCAATTTTTGCTTAAAATAGGGTGATTGCATTGCAAATTTTTTAGAGCTTCATGGGACCGCAGACCTACGTATTTGATATTAATTCCAACTTTATACCTCTATGCGTTCTTAAAAAAAAAGGATCTCAACAGACAGACACGCAGACGGACACGGAAGTGATCCTAAGACGGTTCCGTTTTTTTACTTTTGAGGTACGTCGTTACCCTAAAAACAAACCAACTCTTTACCTTTTTTATATAAAGTACTAATCTATGGTCTAGATAACAAGCGTGTGGCTGTTCAACCTCTGCTCATACCTTCGGGGAATACAATCGTGATGTTAGGGCTTAGTGATCCAATACTGACACCAGCTATGTCAGTACGTCAGGGACTGATAAAACACGAACTGGTTACCTTGCAGTACCTTGATTACTCATACAGAATGACTAACATATTGGGTGTGTAACTGAGGGTTATTTATTGATCCTTCAGCCAATAATTCTTCTCTCGTGCTGGTACAAATTATGAGAATGAGATTTGTTTATCTTTTTTTAAATCTGGATTCTTGGAGGAGCTTGTGGCTAAATAAAACAGCCGTACGGGTTGATCAGAGTTTTAACTACTAGTAGTTTGTGGTACCCACCGTTAGTAACAAATCGAGACCCTCCGTGCCTCGGAAAGCACGTTAAGCCGTTGGTACCGGCTGTCATTTTAGATCTTTGACATTCGTTACGGGTTTTCACAGGCCCGAAAGTCTGACAACCAGCCGTACCAAGAGGTATCGTGTTGCCCAGTAACTGGGTTGTGGAGGTCAGATAGGCAGTCGCTCCATGTAAAACACCAGATATTCAGCCGCATCCGGTTAGACTGGAAGCCGACCCCAGCATAGTTGGGAAAACGCTGGGCAGATGATGATCTGGATTCTTGGACTTAGTTTACATCTAATGTCGGGGAGGATCCAGTGACAAGTCAACCGTTGCATGTGGAATCTTACCAGGCTCGCAGGTTCTTTTGAGTCTCCTGACGCAGTCATAGAAAATGTCTACTGGCAGATAATAGCAGCAGCGAATGGATCAAAACATTTTTTATGTTTGTTTTGGTATTTACAAAAAATCTTGCTATGGAACTATTTGTTTTACAAAGCGAGTAGTGGCTGGTATAATATCATCGTTAACACTGAGTAATGTAGTAAAACTGAAATCACACAAAGCTTTGAATGGGATTAAAACGTACCTACATTAAATTTTTGTATTTGTTATCAATAATAAATAGGTATTACTGAAGCTATCTTAAAAGCTATTGATCAGACGTAAAGCAAATCTATATGAAGTCACCAAACAGATTAAAGACCTTTTTTTTGTACCCATATTCGGAAATAAATAAATGATTATGATGATAGTTTAAAAAAAATATTTTGAAATAAATAAAAGCGGACGGCTCATCCTTCAACAGAGGAGCATGGGCACCACGCCTGCGTTGCCATTCAGCTAAAATCCCTCATTGAACTGGCACCCATACCTTTAAAACCAGAATAAGCTCTTTCACAAAACCCTATGAGTCTCAATCTTTTGATTGTAGTCAGATAGACCACGACAGACACGTGTAGACCATGTAAGCATGTGTTAAACCCACAACAGTGCTAATATATTACTGGCTTGTTAATGGTAACGCAGGAGAGCGCACGTAATCCAACTGCGTTGCTCAAACTGTTCCTATTACGCCCCCGTTTGGAGTTAAAATGCTGAAATAGTCAGGTACGGATTTTCATGGTATTTCATAGTTAAAAATGTTCAGCTATTGGAATCAAGAAGGCAGGCCTTTTTAGCGGTATTCGTGATAGACAGTCGGAGATGCGATTTGTGATGGAAAGTATTGAGTTACTTTTTATTTGTTTAGTATAAAATCATACTACTTACTTACTCTACCTCTTCAGCAGTTGATGTGACAAGACACGGGGCCACCCTGGTGTAATCGATAGGCATATACAAAACACCATTAAACATATATTTACAACAAATACTGCATCAAATTAGGAGTGCACACTGTTATACGCAATACCAATAAATCCAACAAGGCTTTACAATACAGACACAATCTCAAAACATAAGATTACCGCTAAAATGTAACTTCAAAGCCCCCATCATAAACCAATCCTCCGGGACCGTACTAAACCACATTTCAAAAGATTCAGTCATCACAACTATCCTAAATCTGCGCATTTAACCTTAATCACTGACGCCCCCAAACGAAACGCCCCCGGGGAGACATACTTTGAAGTTTGAGCATCTCTGGCAACGCATACCGTTTCTTATAAATAACATATGTATGTAGGGTTTAAACACAGAGGAGTGAACTAATGGAGTGATAAAGGACCAACGATGCGCACTAAGTCTGCAATATGTAATGGGCAGCTGTCTATATGACTTCCGAACAGTAGCAGGTAATCATGATCCCTATATTGAAAGCAACTGCATAGTAACATGGCTGGAGAATTGACTTCAGAGCTCTTGCAGTTTCTGGATTCACCGACTAACAAACAGCAGTTGGTTAATGCTCATTGCTAACAATCAGTGTGCTAGGTTAGCAAAGAATAGGGTAGTGTCCTTAAAAATTCTGATTGGTCCGAAAGTTGGATTACTCAGAAATACTGGTCACGTATTTTTTTCTTTTGTCACGTAAACAAAAAATGACGACGATATAGTGCATTGAAATTGCGCGTGACGTCACGCTGTGCTACACTTTTAACGTAACAGTGACGTCACAAGCCCCTTCTCCTGAACTTTGATGTGCTATATCATTGTCACTTTTTATTGATTTGAGTAAGCAAAAAATACCTGTCCAATATTTTTACCTAGGAAACATCCCTATTATCCCCTTTTCATAATAATAGTTACTATATCAATAGTTACCACCTGCCTAGCCAATTCCCAACTATGTTGTGGTCGGCTTCCATTCTAAACGGATGCTGATGATTACCAGTGTTTTACATGGAGCGACTGCCTATTTGACCTACACAACTCAGCCCGTGGATAACCAGATATCCATTGGTAATACTGGTTGTAACAACGTGTCAAAATTTTACTAATGGTAGCCAGAACGCAAAATTGAAAAGCGCTTTAATGGCCAAATACCAACGGTATGGTTAAACCTATTCACGCATTGACCTCACCAAGCGTATCCTAACCTTCCATCGTCCCATCCGGCTGTTATAACCTAGCCACAAGTCTCTCTAAGCAAAATCAATAGCATCAGACTATTATGATCGACGGTAAATGACAATAACTTTTTATACCACACAGAAAGCGGTAAGCGACTACGAACATTCCATTTAGTAATTACTTAGTGGATCTAAACATCCCCTAATGTTCGACGGTAGAATTCAGCTGTGCGCGGGTTAATTATCTAGATAATTGTGGTGGCTTAAGGGTTAAGGCAGTATATTCTAATTATAGTCAACGTTTACCCCATTACGCATTCTTGATGCTTGTATTGGTACGTTTAGTAATGTTTGCGGTTGGAGCTGATTTTGTGGGTGCTAATGTTAATGCTGCAGTAAAAAGTTATTGTGTTACTTTCTCTCGTCTTACACAGGGCCTATAAACGAGTATAATATAAGATGTCAATAGTTCAGTACCAATCACCAACCAATTTTGAAACGACCCTATATTAAAGGCTTGTTTTATGTCCATTATAAAGTCAGCTCAAAGACGTCCACTATTGGATAAGGCCCTTAAATATCGCCACAAAAGCCAATGTGCAGTTTTCCCAACTATGTTGGTATCAGCTTCTAGTCTAACCGGATTCTCCTGAATTCCAGTTCTGAACAAAGAGCGACAGCCTATCTGGCCTCCACAACACACTCACTGGGTAACTCGATACCACTTGGCAGACTTTCGGACTGACTACCCGTAGCGACTGTCAAACATCTGGATATGACAGCCAGGACCGATTTTGGAGGCAAAGAGGGATATTCAGTCTGCAGTGAATGGTCCACCCTCGGAACGACCTCGGCAAGCGTAGCTTAACCTACGATCGACTTGTGTGGCTGTTATTACTTGCTGTCCGGCTAATCTTAATCACCACGTCATGAGAGTCACCTTTGGTAGAGTATGGGATACCACGAACGTCTAGACGAAGAATATGGCTCGTCTTATCAAGAGGTGTCGTATTTGCCACTAACTTTGTTAAAGGGGTCGGATAGGCATTCGCTCCATGTGAAATACTGGTATTTCATTGCATCGGGGTAGACTGGGTGCCGACCGAAAAGGCTAGGCAGATGATGATGTTCCTTATGAAGAATATAAAAAGTTAGAAGAGACCAAGGACTCAAGAGAAGAAGAAGAAGAGAAATCAAATAACCATCTGGTTCTATGTTTCGTTGAAGAAAAGTTTTTTTTTTTTTAAGTAGGCCAACACGTAATTCATGTTTTTAGACATAAATTACCGTACTAGACCATAACCAGGTCAGTGCAGTAAGCTAAGTAACTACTTTTACTTCTTGGACAGACTTCTAACCCATTATTACAGGGGTAGACTAGAAATACGTAATCATACTATAAAACAGTATGTATGGCGTTAAAACTGCAGTAGAGGAATACACGCCTGTGTTCGCCAAGAGTTTGGCAAAGATGTATATACTTACCTATAGTAAACCCACATTTTGCCAGTTATATAACATGTCCTATCGACCCCGGGCTGCTTCTCAGAAATTCCAGATTAATCGAACCCAGGACGTCATGGTCACGGTTAGTGCTTGCAACTACTACATCAATAAGGCAGGCAATACACAAACAAGATTTGTATTTGCAGTGACATATATGGGTACATAATTTACACCCTACCACAGTCTAAAATGACAATGCATGAAAAAAGGAGAAGGGCTCGGAAGATTAATTAAAAGAAAAGCATTCGCCGATACCGGGTACAAATCATAAAACGTTTGAAGTCACAAAAAGTTAAACAGAATCCCTTCTTTTACATATGTCCATCAAAGGCGTATTCTGGTCATGATAAATTGGATTTATTTATTTTTATTTAAACGAAATAAGTAGGATTTGTTTCAACTTTCATTTTAATCAGCATTTTTTGAGAAAATTATGAAAATGCTGTTAACTAAGTTACAGATAAGCCCGAAAAAACAGGCCACTATAGAGAAAATGACTAAATATCATCCTTCACCATTACTTGACAACAAAGTGTACATAAACACTGTAGTGCAACATTACGGTAACATCTTATAATTCTTAAGCCGGCAAGTTAAAAAGAAAGTGTAGAAAAGCATAAATTAGAATTTTTTTATTTTTTTTTACTATGCACTTCACGTAGGGTCATTTAAAACGCATTATATGGAGGGGAGGCAGACACGGAGCTTTTGTTATGATAACTGCTACTTTAATAGTACAGGTTTCAAATTACGGTACAAAATATTCAAGATTTCCAAAGCTTTGAAAATAGTAATATGAGTCGGGATATTATGAACGATATCTTTATAGAAACCTGTATTTTAGAATAAGAGAAAGAAATAAGTCATCAAAGGCAACATAAGTAGCAAAAAGTGTATCCACCTTTTCAAAAAACATTATTTACAAGTATTGCCATCAGTGTGTAAAAATAGGTCAGTGCATCAGTTCTGAACTTAAAAATACCTGTTACGGAATCCCACAAGGCAGTATTTTGGGTCCTACCTTGTTCTTAATATATATAAATGACCTATGCAATTTGACACTTCAAAATGGTGTCATTATGTCATATGCGGATGATACAGCTCTACTATTCGCAGCTAAATCAACAGTCGATGTCTATGATGTTGCACAGAAAGGTTTTAATACTGTGTCTAATTGGCTTCATAAAAATCTCTTAACACTAAATATAGACAAAACAAAATACCTATTATTTACAATGAGAAACACTTATCCAACTCTTACTAATCTAAGCATTCAAGCGCATAACAATTGTAATTCACATTATGCTGACATTGCATGCACTTGTCCCACTTTAGCGAAAACAGAACATATCAAATATCTAGGTATTACGTTTGACTCAAATCTGAACTTCCGCAAACACATCGATTTATTATGCAACAGAGTGCGTAAACTAATCTACATTTTCAAAAACTTACGTCACATTGCCCATTTTCGATTAATTAGACAGGTTTATTTGGCTTTGTGTCAATCCATTATTACCTACTGCATAACATCCTGGGGTGGTGTCGCTAAATCAATTTTGCTGCCCCTAGAACGCGCCCAACGAGCAGTTTTAAAGGTTGCTACTTTTCGCCCATTCAGATTTCCTACACATCAGCTTTATATAGCATGCAAGGTGCTAACAGTACGTCAATTGTTTGTTTTGAACGTAATCTTATTACAACACACTGAACTTTATTTTAACCCAGTACCCTCAGATAGGAGGAGAAAAGATTTGGTTTGTGCTAACCTTCGGACGAAACATGCTTTTGCTAATCGTTTTTACTTATTTTTGGGACCCTACTTATATAACCAGTTTAACAGAGTACTAAAGATTTATAGTTTAAGTTATAATAGGTGTAATCTACTAGTTCAGGAATACCTGGCAAAACACAATTATGCAGACACGGAAAAATTACTAGAAATTGTGAAATAAAGTCTGTATGTACACACTCTAATAAAAGTCTCACTGTTTACCTAATCTACTCTATCTACTTTAACATTATTCGTTAATTTATTGTAACATAATATATATCTTACATTCGATAATGTAACATAATAATTAATAATATAGAAGTCTTAATATTATATACCTAAATAGTTACTTGTTAAGTCATTGAAAATAATATGTCTTCTCTATAAGTTAGCTACTAACAAAATTTACTAATGTCCTCTTTTTAAAATGTTTGAACTAAATTGATGGCCTGAAACACAGGTTTTCATAAACCTAGCTCAGGCAGGTCTACATTATAGTAAGAATTAATTTTCCTCTATGACGATTAATGTAAATCTTAGTTTTACTTATATTTTGAATAAAATTTTTATTTTATTATTTTTTTATTGCTAAAGGATTAGCGATCGCTTAAATCTGTTATGGAATGCACAACTCTATTGTTCTTTTGCATACTCTTTATGATATAATCTCAACATCATCCTTTAGTAGGTAATCATTGCAAATCGTGGTATATTATTATCAGGGGTCCACGAAAAGGCTACTTACAGCAGCAGAGTTTAAGATGAGTACAATTAGTGCACACTTCCCAGAAAACCCGTCCGAACCACAAAACGGGTCTTATTACATCCAATTTTACTTTCCAAAAAAGAAACAAATCTTAACTTAAACGATATGAAATAATATGTAATTGTCCACAAACTGGCTTTCGTGTCGAGATGTCCAATTTATTTTATTACACTACACCGCTTACAAGCGCCCATAGAATTTATTATGTGATGGGTGGCCCGCTTTTTTTGGCCTGCATTGTAATGAGAAGTGTTTATTGGGTATTAGGACTTTTTGTTATTTTTTTTTTGTTTTTAAAAGGTTTATTGGTTGAGAACTCGAAGTAAAGGGTCTGAAAGGGTCCTAATTGTTTTGTTGAAGTAAGAAAGTGGGTACTCTCGCAGCCATTGTTTATAAATAGTATTATAAGTACTTGTATGCCCGTTTAACTAACATCTACTGTTTTTTTTTCGGTGGGAAAATCATCTTATGACATCCCCCGCTCTTGGGTGGGGCGGGAGATAGTGTCAGACTTTTACTGACTAAAAACCCACTCCTGTTCCTTCGTTGCCTTTCGTACCAGGGCCGAGTCTTCCTTTCAGAATAAGACCCTTGGCCCCAGTAGGCTTCGACCCTGCTGAGTTACTAACATCTACTGTAATGTCTGTAGTAATATCAAACTTTTTCCTAAATGCATATCATAGTTTGTACGGCAGATATATCAAAAAATCAATTTCGATAAAAGTAAGTTCAAAAACTTAAACCCGGTTGCTGAAAAATCATATTACTGCCGTAATCCCATGCCAGGTAATGTCAGGTAACTTATCTATTCTTGTAATATATGTGCATTGTCTCTCATATAATACTGTATATGGAAATAGCCTAAATTCAGTTTAGCTTATGAACTAAGAAATCGGAGCTAATAGGCGCCTGGACCTATCTACTATGTAATTCAGATTTAATCTGATTGGATCGTACTACCTGAAGTTTGACAGCTAAAAAGTCGCTAATATTTATAGCACAATAGCGCTAGTATTATCGGATTCAGAACACGGTTAACCGTGTTCTGAATCCGAAAATACAATTAAGACATACATTTAGGTACAGAGACCAGCACATCAAGCTACCCCAATGTGTCAGATTTCTTTGATAGTTTTTCAACTTTTTCGCAATAGAAATAAGGTTCATGTTCTATTGGGAAAATCTGACACATTGGGGTAGCTTGATGTGCTGGCCTCTGTACTTAGTTAAAATTCAAAACGTGCATTAAGAGAAAAAAAATACAAAAAACTCACCATATGAAGAATAAACGGCCAGCATCAGCAGGAGACAGATCCTGGCGATGACCACGCCCATATTCACGCGGAACATATTCAAAATGGCGCACATAGCAACACAAGATGGCCGACTAGCTAAACTAAACACTCGATATTACATAATACTGATATTAATTTTATTATTCTATTCGGTTCTCGAGTTCTTGATGTGAGTTTCAACGTTGTATTTTGTGAAATCATTCGCGGGACGATTCGGCTTCTGAAAAGAGAGAAAAAATTGAATTAGACTTATGTTTCATGTAACTAAAAATGCTGTAAGTACCCACAATCAGGTTAGGGAACTAAATTAAGTATAAATATTAAAGAGTTACTCCTTATAAAATCAGCTATCTGCCGAGTCCCGACTGAATCGGTCAAGCCGTTTCGGAGATAAGCCGGAATAAACAGACAGACATACATTTAAAAAAAAACTTGGTAAGTACATACTTTAGTAGGTTTAGCTAAGTAAGTACCGTATATATTTTCGTATGCATTTAGTAAAAAGCTATTATTTTGATATTAGAAACACACACTTCGATTTTGTTTTGTAAGTAGGGGTACGTATAGATTATTTAATAGTAGGACTCACCGGAACGACCTATTACGCACAAAGCTAACACACTACTAAGTTACCAGTAAATAAAATTTTATCTGCCTTCTAAGTATTATCAAGGTTTATAATTTAAAAACATCGGCATCTCAAAAATACTGCTAATTAATAAAAAAAAACGTATTTAAACTAATATCTTTGTGTTAAAGGTCAGTGATAAACCAAAAGTTGTTTAAAAATATCTGTTCCGTATTTCAAAATAAGTCATATTTATGTTTCAGTTTTGAAAATAACTTAACGCTGTAATCATGTAGCCGAAGGATTTTAATATAAAATAAATAAATAAATAATGCTGGACAATCCACACAGCATCATCTAGCCCCAAGCTAAGCAGAGTTTGTGTTATGGGTACTAGATGACTCATATAGGTACTTAATAAGTACAAAACATTACACAGATATTTTTTTTTTTATTATACATAGCAAATACCCAGAACACCCGGAACAAATATTTGTAGATCGTACAAACATTTGTCCCAAGGCGCGAATCGTACCCGCAACCTCCTGCGTCGCAGGCGGACCTTCGCCCGCTGCGCCACATAGGTCGTGAATTCGTGATTGATATAATATATTCCTAGCTCCTCTCCGATCCGAATCCATGGATGTTTAGCCACGCGTTGCGCTTGACCTCCGGCGAGGTATGGTCATTATAATCAAAGTTATGACATTATCGCTGAGGGGTGTATTATGCCTATTATCCCTAACAGTGGACAGTGCATTAGCAACAGTATCGGGTTACTCGCCCCCAGTGACGCTAATGACGACACTGTGAGATCGCAGAGGGTTGGCGAAGTTATACAAAAGATTCCAGACGGTCTTTTCTGTGGAAAACTACCCGCGAAAAGTTTGATGAAGTAAATTGTCAATCCTTAGCATTAGTATGGGTTGACAGCTCCCCACTTCCCCTTCACTTCACCTACATTTTCACGGGGGGATTTTTACAGAACACCATTGCTAAATCTTGTTTCTAACCGTTTTAGAAACCAGTTCCATACGTAAACTGTCCGAGATTTTTATGAAAATTGGAAGAAAGATAGCTTTAATCTATGATTCTATAGGTATATATGATTTTATGATCTTTTTAGATTTAATCTATGTAACAGACCATTTTTTTCTCCGATATTGTATGAAGAACTTCCCTAGGACACAGGTAGATCCACGGTCTGAATCTGAAAATGGTTACCTGATTCTTACACAACGCACGCGTTTATTTCAACGCATTTATTTATTATTTATTGTGATTTACCGATGTATTTATGTTAGCATGAACGATAACACATAGTACAGTACCTTTAAGTTAGTTACTACAAATCTGGGAAGATACTATATGAAATTATGAATCATCATATGTTCTTTTCCTAACTATGTTGGAGCCAGCTTCTAGTCTAACCCCGAATGAAAGTATGGAGCGAGTACCTTGGTAAGACTGGTTGTCAGACATTCGGATTTCAGACAGCCGTAACGACAGTCAAAGACTACGAGAAACAGCCAGGACCAACGGTGGAACGTGCTCCTCGAGACAGGGAGTCTCGATATGAAATGGATAATCACCCATCCATGACTGACCTCGGCAAGCGTAGCTTCACCTGCGATGAACTCGTGCAGGTGTTAATATTTAGTCACGGACCCCTTGGATTATACTATGAATAAAGTATCAAATACCAATCACCGCTCTGCCAGCGTCCTACCTGATGAAAAGTGATATCTAACAACCATCTAAGTACCTAGCTCCTACTACCTAGGTCTCTTGTCAGTGAGAAATGTGATTCTTCTCCCATCTTTCTAGTACGGCAGGCTGTGAGAGCTGGCCTTTTTAAGGCTAAATTATGATAGATAGCCTTTAGGGCAGACGGATTTTCGGATGCCCTATGATTCCTTCCTGCTCTTTATACTTACATATTACTATTGTTATTTTAAGTCTGTCAGCTTAAAAATCAAGACTCCTACTAATACGGAACACAATAATTCTGTTTGGCAGCAGAACAAACGTCGTAATTCAGAAATTTCCCCGCACTAGGAAACTCTTATCTACAAAACAAACATAACATCAAAAACGCCATATTCCCTCCCATAACGCGGGCATGGCCATCTCCCTTACAAAGCCCTAAGGATAGTCTAATGCAGTAATTATTGCACTTTGTATTTTTGTTCCATCAGCGCGGTGGCCGCGGGCAACGGGACGGAACCAAGAACCATTCTGTCTCTCTCTCTTCAAATTGTTATTTTAAATATATTTCTCCGCTTCAGAAAAGTTTTCTAAGTTGTTCTTTCATTAGTATAGTTAAGTAGTGTGTAGGTAATGTTGTAGTGAAACTGTAGAGGGAACGTAGAATTATATTCTTGTTCTGTTAAAAATCTGGGCAGAGCATATTAGATATTGTTTTCGTTTTTTTTTCTACTTATGTAATGTTAATTTTTCCATGTAATTTCAGATACAATGTTGTTTGATGACACGGTTGGCGCAGTGGTTGAGCCATCGGCTGCTGCGCCGCGTGTTTTGGGTTCGATCCCCGCACGGAACAAATATTTGTATGATTTACAGGTAGTTGTTCCGGGTCTGGCTGTTTGTGTATGTGAGTTTAAATGTTTGTAAACGCACCCACGATACAGGAGACATTCCTATTGTGGGGCAACGTTTTAAAAAAAAATGTACTTATTGTTAATGAATAAATGATTTAATGATTGGCAGAGAACAGTGAACTATGGCATGACAGGGAAAGGTTGCTCGGTACTATAATAGTGATACAGGTGCCGCATATCGAACTAGTTACGGGCTAAATCAACCACAAAGTTGGTCCCAGAGAAAATTAAGCGATATCGTGGCAGACCCAAGCGGGTTTGGTCCACACTAGGTCAGAACAGGAAGAAATGGGAGGCTTGCAGTGGGACTACCAAAAACTAAGCTATCGTATAGGATCAAGAATATTCATTATTCATCTGCCCACAGCAAAAGAATCTAAATTCAAAGAAGTGGATAGTTTTTCGTTTCTAAATAAGTTAGCTTAAGCAACAAAATCCTTAAGGCAAGTAATTGGAAACAAAAGGGAAGTTTCCTTCAACAAATTAGCGTAGAAATTAAATGCCCCGAAGGTGGATGTGGGATGCGTAAGCCGAAAAATTAAAAAATAAAATAAAAAGTTAGATAATTAAACCGGGTTCACTAACGCTGAACTAACTTCATTAATTTCTGGCTGGATTCGACTAAAATAAACTTTTCCTGTGATCATTCGAGCGATTATTTCGGTGTAAAAAACAAAAAATAATTACTTTTTTGTAAGTTAAAAGTGAGGAGTGTTTTATTCAGAAATGAGTTCGAAGTACATAATCAAAGTTAACTTGAACTAACGACCTTTTATATGAAAGTAACGTCCTCCATGTATAGCCCCGCCAGCACATCAAGTCAAATTTCTTTGATAGATTTTCAACTTTATTGTTAAAGAATAAGGTTCATGCTCAATTGGGAAAATTTGACAGTTCGGGTTAGCTTGATGTGCTGGCGTCTGTACACTGTAATCACATTATATTTTCATTCTAATAAGTACGTAATAACGAAATTATCTACATAGTGTACAAAATTACGGTACTTTGAAATCTAATTTTAATAGGCCTTGTGTAGCTAATGTTGTTGTGCGTTAGTACCATTATTTATTCTGTAGTTGTATTTAAAGAGGGACAACCCAACTATTATACTCGTAGGTGTTCAAATCTTGAGGTGTTGGTTCCTTAAGGCCAAGGTCTTCTGCTAATAATTAAGGCATGCAGTCTATCGGGAGAAATCAACTCGAAGCCGCAAAGGCATTTTCTTCAAAAGCTCCTTTGCCCTGCATCGTTACACTCACGTTATATTATAATGTTTGAATTTTAAAAGAGACTGTGACCTCTGAGTTGGTTTCAGCATTTCTTCTACTTCCAAAAAATAAATATAATTTCATTTCATTTCAGACATATTAGGATTACTAAATAAAGCTCTACATGAACACACCCTTTTTTTTGTAAACATAATATGTGTTTTTTAGTTAACTTACGGCATAAAGAGGTTCATAATCGGGATCTGTATCATGTATTTGTTAAACATAGGTATATAAACATAATAGATCCAAATGTTGTTAGTCCACTATCAACATCCAACCAGCACACACATAACGTTGTCAAAACTACAAAAAAAAAACAAAAAAACTGATACATCACCTCCTTGTCTTGAAACCTATATTGACAGAGTCAAGACAGAAGCTTGTTAGATAATGCCTCCAGGATAAAATCTAACTTTAATAAGAAAAATAAATGTCAATACCGCCAGTGGTTCGTTATTACATGAACACGGCCGCGGATTACGCCGCGGGGTGGCTCTGGACGTACCTTTAATGTTCAACTACGGCGAGGGTAGGAAATGAAACTGACTCGTATAAATAATCCTGGGATGAAGATTTTTATTCTTAAACCTCGTATTTGGCGGAGTATCAAAATTCAATGTTGTTTTCTTAAGTGATTAGGGACCACTTGGTACTGTTATAATAGGGTATTTTTTTTCCTGGTTCTGGAACAAAATGTGATCTCTGGCCTATTGAAAAAGAGACGTGATAACAGGACCAAAATTCGCAAAAGATACAATAGTCTCTCTTTATTGTAAACAATGAAAACTTACAAATTATGAGTATGCGAATAAGTTATTTGATATAAGTATTGAGCCCGTTTTCAACTAGCGGAAGAAGTGAGATTACTAAAAACCTATTACTAGCTGCGCCAGTGAAGTCATGATGGTCCAGTGGTTTAGGCCTCGCCTCTTGTGCACGAGGTTGTGGGTTCAAACCTGGGCAAGTACCTATGTGAGTTTTTCAATTCATATGTACTTTCTAAGTTTATCTTGGAAATCATTGACATCGAAGAATGAAAACATCGTGAGGAAACCTGGACTTATATAATTAATATATGTATAAAATCGCCAACCCGTTTTGAGCAAGCGTGGTGATTAATGCTCGAGCCTTCTCTGAATGAGAAGAGGCCTTTGCCCTGCAGTGGGACAGTAATAGGCTGGTACTAGTACTACTACAATTGGCAGATGGTGCGCTAGTGTTGTGATCGGACCTCTATTTTTTGATAATCTGTTATTCTGTTGGTATGTAAATTTTAATTTATTTTTATTTAAATTTTTAAATTTTTACATTTCCAATATAAACCAAATATCTTCTTTTATATGCAACAGTGGAAAGACTGCTAAGCTGACACATAGGTACTCTTAAACCTCATAATAATCTTCTGCCTTTACTACCTATCTGGCCTCCACAACCCAGATATTGAAAACACGATACCTTTTACGGCTGATATAAATAACGTATCTCAATCCGAATCTAGAGATCGATCTTTGTTTGTAACCAATCAACGGCCGAGTTGCAATCTGTGACATTGAGAGGACGAATAGAAGCAGGATTGAGATTGGGATTGATATTGGCCGTTAGTAAAACTTTAGGGCTAACTACTACCCGTAAGGACTGTCATAGATCTAAAAACAACAGCCGGGACAAACTACATAATGTGCTTTCCGATCCGAGGCACGGAGGGGTCTGGATATGTAATTGATGATCACCCATCTATGGACCAACCTGGTCAAGAGCAGCTTATACAAATACAAATAGTTGATTATTTTTAACAAGTTTGTGCAACTTAACTAGTGTTAGAAGTGCCCATTTAAGCAAGTAAATGCCTGTTTTAGGACACTTCACTCTTCCATAACTTAAATTGACTTAATGTGTACACAAGAATTATGCAAGTATTTACTATTTTTAACACGTTGAACGCCAAATGACCGAGAAACAATACATTTTCTATTGTGTCTCGTTGTTTGGCAGTTAAGGTGTTAATTAAAATTAATAAAATAAATTTTGCTTAACCTTCGATGGACCCGTGCAGCTGTTATAATTTAGCCACAAGCCCTGGTATTTTTATAACTAAGTACCTAAAGATATAAAGAAACAGCCAGACCACTGCTTTCACCAACAAAACACACGAGACATCGTCGCGTCTGCGTTTGTCAAGCGAATGATTAATGCGTTCAGCCATTTTGTTTCTTTTTCCCGCCCTTTACAGTCGGCGGCGACTTTCATCACGTCAAGATGTTCAGTTAGTGTCTAATTGTGTGAATTAGCTTAATGTACAGTCATGGAACGAAAAGGTTAAGCAATTCTGAAATAAGGAATTTCTCCTGTATCGTGGGTACGTTTACAAAAATTTAGCCTAACATACACAAACAGCTGGACCCGGAACTGTAACAGCTACAGGTAGCTGTTACAGTTCATACAAATATTTGTTCCATGCGGGAATCGAACCCGCGACAGACAGCGCAGCAGCCAATCGCTCAGCTATTGTGCCAATCATGCCGTCGAAGTTGTATTGGACATTGGCACTTGCCCAATTTTAAACCCACAACCACGTGCTAGAGGGTAGAGATCTAAAGCACTGGGCCTTCACGACATTAGGTGTAAATAATTCTCAAACAATAATCACAGTAAAAAAACCAATAAAGTCACCTCAAACAGGTTCAAAAATGTAAGTTTAAAATCCAAACATTGTCTTACCAATGTTTATGTGACGGCAGTTAGTTTGCGTTTGAAGTTCGTGAAGCAATATGAATTTGTGTCGTCTCTTCTCGGAACACCAATCGTTATTGTAATGGCCTCATAAATGGTTTGTTTTTAACCAACTTCCAAAAAGGACGATGTTGTCTATTCGACGGGTATTTGGTATATAATTATTACGACGGCTTTCGTGAGTAACTTAACCCTTGTATTGTTATATTGTATTGTTATACGGGCCGATTTCCGCAACTCCACGACGTAGCGCGTATTTTGCGTAAAGGGTGGGACAATACCTTATTCGATCCACCCCAGTTCCCCGAGAAAGGCCAGCAGCGCCCTGACGTTACTGGCGATCTCTCGGAGAGTAACCGGGTTACCGAAGTATTTAGCCCTGTATGCAGTAACCTCTGGACAGTGGAGAAGCACGTGGTCCGCCGTCTCGTCCACCTCCATGCAAGCTCTGCACAGTGGGCTATCTGTAACTCCTATAGTAAATAGGTGCTTGTTAAATGACCCATGACCTGTGACAGCGGCTGTGACTGTGCGCAGCTGCTGCTTAGTCAGTTGTAGGGCCTGTTTTGTAAAGCGGCCGTCCATTGCAGGGAGTACCTCCCTGGACAGCCTGCAGTCTGTATGGTCTGACCAAATTTTGTTGTGTTGAACCCTAGTGCGTTTCCTTACCAGAGTGCGTATATACCCAAAGGGGAGTGGTACAATGGGTTCCGGTCCCATTACTGCCATGCTAGATCCCCTTCTTGCGAGTTCGTCTGCAGCATCATTGCCACGAGAACCGCTGTGTCCTTTGATCCATTGAATGGTTATGTTGTTTAGAATACCCACCTGATTTAAGCGGTGATGACAATTCAACTTAACCCTTATAGATAAGTGATATTTATGTGGAACTAGATGACTACGATGATACTATAAGATTCTTTATAGAGTAGTCAGCTAGGAACCTGTGATCTCTGAGTTTGTTCTCATAATTTTATATGGAAACAAACTCGGAGGTCTCAGTCTCTTATGAAGTCCAGATATTATCTTGGTTAGACCGATCACACGAGAACCATGTAGATCAGTGTCTGACTTGATCTTTTCAGGAAAGACCCACCAGGTTTGAGATTTGACTTGATTTTTTACTCAAATCTGATATCCGGCGAAAGGTCTCCCATTTTCAAAGAATCACTATTATCTGACTTACTTGCGAGCAAAAAGCTAAGTTAAATCTTCTAAATAAGCTTAACCGTCAATTAGTTACCGACTTTGGGTTTAGTAACGTTTTTTTAAATCTCTAAACTATTCCCATGGAGAATTGAGAATGAGGTAAAAAGCGTGGCGTATCGAATGCTTGCCATACCGTACAAGTGGAAACGTGCGCTGGGACGAATCGTGTTTACTAAGTATTTTGATATCTTTGTTATGGCGCCTAGCATACGCCTCGCCTCGGTCGCGAATGACTTTTTAAATAACAGAGCTGCAAAATGCAAAAACCCTATGAAAATTATAATTACGCGAGCTGCCTATAATTACCTTTAGTAAATATGTAGGGTTCTAGTAATTACAAACTCAAATCTTATGTCCCTACTATAAGGTTGAGTTTACATGAGATAGTATAAAAATGGAGATTTTCTAGTGTTCCTATCGTCAATCGTGTTTTGTTTCGTTTACTTAGTCTTGACACTTTTAGTGCCCAGCACCAGGCTCCTTGGTCGAAAAAGAGTTTGTTTATGTCCCAGAACTCGCTTCCCGAGTAGTACGTGTAAAAAGCTATAGATAAGATGTGAACATGCCCATCACCCCCTACGCATTATATAATTTGCCAAACATTATGACATACAAGTTAAATCGTATTTTAAACTGGGCAGCGAAAGGGTTAATATAAGTGTTTCGACATAATTTTATTTATATTTATTACAAATATCGGAGTTTTGCGAACCCTGCTGTAGAAAGTGAATAAATAATTAAATTAAATACAAAATAAGGGGTTGTGAAGTACGATAAAGGAAACATCAAGAAATAAAATATTTCTTAAAATACAACCAAAATACTTTACACCCAAAAATGTATAGTGCTGGTCTGTTGGCGTTAAAATAAATATTTAAGACAAACAGATTACTGAAATAAAAACGGCGAGACCGTTCTTTTGACACTTTTTTGTGCCATGTTTTGACACTTCGGTACCAAAAAAGTTACTGAGCGCAGCTGCTGACGCGACAGAAATAGAACAGTTTAGATTTTTCTCTTTTACGTACAAATATTGTCGTGGTGAGCGATTCTACTTTCGTTAGTAGCGGGTTAAAGGATTAAGATTTCAGAGGTATTTCTGTTATCTTTGGTGTTTTAAAGGTTAACAGGAATCTATACTAATATTATAAATGAGAAGGTGTGTGTGTCTGTTTATCCGTATTTTACGCCTAAATCTCTAAACGGATTTCAATAAAGTTTGGCAGAGAGATAGATTGCACCCCGGGAAAGGACGTAGGCTACTTTTTTTATCAGCAAACCACACGGGCGAAGCCACGGGCGGAAGCTAGTATAATATTTTGCTGAAAAAATTAAATAGGACTCGACGGACTACCTGCATATCTTTTCTCCTTATTTATCAAGTCAATTCAAAGCTTGTCTGTAAGAGATCGCCTTTAGCGATAAGGCCGCCCATTGTAACACCCTATGTAGCTCTTATAGTTATTATTTGTAAGTCTTTATGGTATACAATAAGGATTATTCTATTCTATTACAGCAGACACCCGCGACTTCGTCTTTGTGCGTGTCTTAATAAATTATAGTCTATGTGTTCTTTAAGAGTATAATATCTACGGTAAAGTTTCATCAAAATCCGTTAAGTAGTTGTTGCGTGACATAGTAAAGAACATCCACACATCCTTACAGACGTTCACATTTATTATATTAAGAAGGTACAACATTCTTAGGGTAATTATTAGCTTAATTAACGTTAAATAAGGTCTAAATAAGTATGTGGATTTGTTACATGATCACATCATTTACGACTTAATTATTACTCAATACTCCACAAAGGTGATATGATAAGTATCCATTTGTTGTGACAATCGTGGATACTGTCCGGCACAGCAACATATATTTTATACATGCAAACTAGCTTACTCTAAGTATGATTTAAGATAACATTGTATTAATTAAATCTAAAATGTTGTTATTAGTTTATATAATAAGTTAACATTTGTTCATTAGCCGCACTGCAAGTTCTGCCGCAAGTGATATTATTTAATAAGCCCATATAAAGTACTATTTCCCCCTTGCACAACATACTCGAGTTATTAAGCAACCATCAATCAATCAGATGAATTAAAATAACGCATTGATGTCAATTGTGTGTAACAATCATGGTCCAGTGGCTTGATTGGACAACAATCAAATGATTGGGGCCTTGGGGCGACTGCAGCGCCGCTGTGACAGACGGCGGTTTAGGGAACTAAGTCTAAATGTAAGCATTTGACTTTATATGACATTGACCTTTGCAGCGGTATTACGACCTTCCCGGATATGTTCGCTTCTAGTTTAAATATGCAAGAATGATAAAGTATTCATGTATTTAGGACTCGCACTCAAATTCATATCATTTAAACATTGTAAAACAAAATAAGAAGAGACAATTTGAAAAAGACAAAAAGTCTAGAAGTTGTTGAGTTGTTGTTGTAGCTGCATTCGGTTAGACTGGAAGCCGTCCCCAACATTGTTGGGAAAAGGCTAGGCAGGTGAGGACTACAGTCTAGAAGTTGGATGTTTTTAAAAAGAACGAATAGTGTATATTTATGGACTATCTTTTAAAACGTTAAAACTGCCCAGTGTTTAGTTTAGTTTCCAGGGCTGCCAGTGTTGCCATCAGGAATTCGTCGGGAGTCTGGAATTGCTGGTCATTTAGTGGCAGAAGGCTTTTAGTAAATCAGAATTAAAGCGTAAAGTGGGTGCATAAAATGCCTGCCTATCCTTTCGAAGTATAAAAGAAATACAAGTGAAGCGACGTACAAGCATGATATTATGCTGTGTAATTACATGAAATTATTTCTACCGATAGACTTCCCTGAAAAAACTGTCCATATCCACCGTACCCGGAAACATTAATGACAGTTCACTTTTAATGACGATACTGACCGCGGAACGCAATCGATTGTTTAAACGGGGACAAGGGGTGGCATGCAAAAATTATAAATTCCCACCCCCAGGGGTGGCACCGAAACATCGCGACCCCGTGACCTTTTCCTTTTTTTTAAGCGATGTAAGCAGAAAAATCTTGCTACCGCTCAACGAGAGTCAAGAGGCGTAGAGATGGGAAATGGTAGTTATCGATAAATACTTAATACGGAGACGACTATGGGTGCCGGGGTGGTAAAAGAAGGCGAGGCCCCACCTGTCTTCTCAGTTCTGTATGTATTTCCAGTACTTAATAGAAGGTAAGGTTTTCTGTTTGTTTTTTTTTATACATTAATAAGATGAGATTTGATTACTAATGTTGATACAATCAGATACACTTGAGAATGAAGAGCGTTGAGTAAGAGCGAGAGGAGCGAGCTGGAATATTTAACATTCCGCCTTATATGGGTATGGAATAAGAATACGTAGTTGAAGTAAAAAAATTGGAGAAGTAAGACAATGTAAGAGCAAAATGAGCTCGAAAACTTATCCACCCTACCCTACCTCTAAGGTAACTTCAAAATGTTGTCAAAGAGCAACGCGCATTTTATTAAAACTCATCATCATCATCTACCTAGCCTTTTCCCAACTATGATGGGGTCGGCTTCCAGTCGTAACCGGATGCAGCTATTTATATATACCAGTATTTTACATGGAGCGACTGCCTATGTGACCTCCACAAGCCAATTACTGGGCAACACGATACCCCTTGGTAAGACTGGTCTCAGACTTTCGGGCTTCTGACTCCCCGTAACGACTGTCAAAGATCTACAAATGACATGAGCCGGGACCAACGGCTTAGCGTGCTTTCCGAGGCACGGAGGAGTATCGATATGTTACGAACGGTTATCCATCCACAGACTGACCTCGGCAAGCGTAGCTTAACCTTCGATCAGCCCGTGCGGCTGTTTTTATTTAGCCACGATCTCCCGAAACTAAAACACTAAATAAAATCATCGATATCGGTACCGCCAGCGCACTCGTCCCAGCCTCAACGCTCACCTGTATAATTTGAAGGGTCCTAGAGTGCAGCGCTCTCGAGCCGACCCCTTTACATCGTGTCACCTCTTCATTCTTTGCGCACCTCTAGTGAAACGCCGTTTACTTCATACAAGGCTTAACTTTGCGTGTTTTTGTCGTTTTATCCTTTGGTTCACGGATACGGATGGGAGTAAATGACGTACTACAATGTGCACTAAGTTTGTTGAATGTAAATAATGCTGTCTACATTTTTTCACACACTCGTATTAGCTTTCGTTTGCGTAATTTAACGACGTGCATTGCGTTTCTGGTCTAGTTGTTTAACAGACTGAATTTAATTTTGCAGCAATGAATTTTGTTGTCAGTCTAGCCTTTTTTTAACTATATTGGCTTCTACAAGGAGCGATTTGACCTTCGCAACCCAGTATAGGGTAACACGATACCCCGGGTAAGACTGATTGTCAGACTTTCTGGCTTCCACTACCCGTGATGGTTGTTAAATATCTAATTTCCAGTCCCGTAGGTGCAAAATTGAACATGTTTTTCGACCTCTTGGACAAGCAATAAGTAGTATAAGACTTTGGTACACAATGAAAGAGAGAGTGACCTCACAGAAGGGCTTTAAATGAAATGCCACGTATTCACTCTACGAGTTATTTAACACTAAACTTTCTTTCTTGCAATACAATGAGTCCCTAATTTGTTTACGTTATAGCTAACTTATACAAAAAAAAGTGACTGCCGCGACCTTCCTGACCATGCTTCGCCTTTGCCGATTTAATTTACCCTACATAATGAGGTTCACACTTAAAGCATGAACGTAAACGAAGCAAAATGAGTATGTAAGGATCGTAGCAGGTGGCGTTTTGTACTGCCCACTCCCATGGGAAAAATGAGTTTATGTAGCTATGTATGTGTATACTTTTTCAGACATTACATAAATTCGAAAACGAAATCGAAAAGTGAAAAGATAACCTTTATTGACTTTTATAAATTAAAATGACATTAATGCCGGGAAAGTGGAACGTTGAAGTCTTAAATGTCACTTGTATAAGAAATTGGTTTAGTTTGAACGATCGATAAATCTTAAAGTTCAAATCAAGTTAAAATGTTTTTTTAATTACAGGTGAAGTGCTTTGGAAGTGTGGAGAAAGATAGTGTTATCGGGGAATCGGACAGCTGGACACTTGCCCAAAGACACGCGGAACGAATGAACATTTTGACATGGTGATAAAATATCCATTGCTGTATTTGTAGGAAAAAAATACTATCTCGTAGGTGAAGTGCTACTGCAGAGCATAAGCTCATGGGCGCGATTCTCAGATCAAGCAGTGATTGGGGGATCTTACAGCTGATTTTTCTCTGTAAGTAGCAGCTCGAAGTCGTGATTTTTAAGTAAAACAAATGAAGCAATAGATTGTAAGTTTTCGCGATTGCTAGTGAGTAATTTATTATGTGCCTCGACTCTTTTTCTTTTTTTTGCTTTGTCTGCACTGCCTCGTTGGTCTTGTGGTCCTCAGCGCGACTGCTAAATATGAGGTCCTGGGTTTCATTTCCAGGTCGAGCAAAGTGATATTGAAATTTTCCATAGGAATTTTGCCATTAGCAAACCTGGACTCTGGTTTGATGGCAATAGGCCGCCCCTTATTACATCGGGCTTAAAAATAACTGGCTAAATGTGGGTGTACTGTAGTCCTACTTTTTTGGGTAATACAGGCAAGATGTTAAATATGTATGTGAAAAATAAATACCACTTAAAGATTAACACAACAAGATTACTGTCAAAAAGAAAGCGCTTGTCACGCATAGATAGATAGCAAAATCAGAAAGAAATATGACGCAAGAAGCAATTTAGGTCATCCAAAAACTTCGTGCCACATAAAAACTGAAAGCGGAAAATCTGCGCCTCCTATAAGCATTTATTAGCCCCTCCAAGTTTGATATCGGCCCATAAAGGAGTATTAAGATCATAAAACTCTCGTTAAATTCGTACCAAGCAATAATGTACCATCGTACCAGGTTCTAGTACTATCCATGATATGGTACTCCTAAAGTACTAGTAGTAGTATTAAAGATGTGTCGACTAGCCGATTAGTCGGTTGTAAAGTGGCCGACTAGTCGGTCAAGCCGATCACAGCTTCGGGGGTATTCGGCAATTTCCGTAACGATTCGTTTACAGCTCGCTTGTCAGTACCAGAAAACCGTCTGTCACAAATCTGTCGGTAGTCAATTCTTTTGAGCGTATTTCGCGAGATTTCTCCACGTTCATAAAACGTCAGATTGATTCTATTGAGAAATACCACATAAGCTTTATCACGATATCCGTAGCAGAATGAAGTGCGGGTGTGACGAACCTCCTCCTTTTTTGAAGTCGGTTAAAAATAGTGGACAGCCAGTAATATGAAGCACTTCATAAGGTATGCCGTTTGAAAGCCCACACAAGAGACCGATATCAATTACAGTATTAAGAACATAATTTCTCGATACCGTATTCAAAGAAACCACGTATAGTTAAACATTGTAAGTGCATAGTTAATCACTTAAATACAATCTCGATTGCGGGTAGTTAGCGGGTACAGTGAGCGGCAATGGTACACCGGTAATTAGAGGGCGATTGGAGCAAATTGCTGCAATTATGTGCTCGACTGTACACGGCTGAAAACGCGCTCGTGGATGACAATTTTTGACGCGAAATAAATAAAAGGCGATTTGTGTTGGTTGCTATACGTTTTTTCGTAGTTATGATGCGGAATTTCAGGTTTTGGAGAAAATATAATTATCCTACTAGCCTTTGTCCGGGGCTTCGGTCGCGTTTATTTAGTTTTGTCAGTCCTTCAAAAGATAGTTCTTTTGTTTATTTCTGGATACGTCCATTTCTGTGCAGGGCATGAATCCACTGGATTTGTTTTAAATGTTCGGCTAACTTCATATTCTGATCAGAAACCTATCAAACTTACTAAACGAATCCGTCTCCAAAAGTAGGTTACAATAACTGGAGCCATAGCTTTATGCCACAGACAATGCACCATAAATAGAACAGTAAAGAAACGCCATAAACATTTTATAAGCCGTTTCATACACGCAAACGTATTCCCATTTATTATCGAAATAAGTATCTCAAATAAACGCATATATCACATAGTAGATAGATAGGTATCTACATAATGTAAAAAAAAACAAAAGGAGTTTGTAAGGATCTTAGCAGTTGGTGTTCTGTAGTTCCTGCCTTATCCCATGGGAAAAAGGTGTGAGTTTGTGTCAGACATTTTAAAATCTGTTTTTCAAAAAAAAAAACATGAAGCCTGTATTCACCGAATACGGTAAGGTCAGGTTAATATCCATGTGGTAGGGATCGAGCCTATTGCGATTATCATCTCAGCCGAGTCTTCCAGAGCAATGCATAAGCCTCCGCCAAGTTTCGCTACCAGTCCTGTGTTTCTCGCATTCTGCGGTCTTCTGCGGCCCTCATCATGCGTAGTCTTGCAATGAAGACTTCCCAGAAGGCGGACAATGGTCCATCCTTCTAACGCTAGGCCTTTCGGTACGCGGGAGCAACTACAGAACCTTTTAGCACCATCAGTCATCCATTTTGTAAGTAATCCCATGTCCTGCCCACTACAACTTAAGTTTGGCAGCTCTTCGGTCTACGTCGGCTACCTTGGTTCTCCTGGGAATCATGGTATTTAACCACGCAGGCTGACCCTTTAGGTGGCATGAAACCTTCTGATGATAGCCTTTGCCAGCGATGGCGATTAACGGGGCACAAATCCAAACCCAAGGTGCTGCCACTGGCAAAATTCCTGACGAAAAACCCTAATCTCACTTCCCGACTAATGAAAGGAGCCCCAGACTTAATAGTCGTGTCGACTAGAAAGAGACAGTTATGTTAATAATTGCAGTGTGTGACTATTAAATCAAATCGTGGGAACTGGGAACCCGCATTATCTCATCCCTAAGTAGGTCAGCAGGTTAATTAGATAAAGCATGCTCAGCTATTGATAACGGCACACAATTGAAATAACAAGGAGGAGGAGGAGTACGACTTGGTACGCGTGAAGACGAAGTCGCGGATTTAAAACTATTCCATGCAGTTCGGTTCAGCGGATTAAGCCTGAAAGGTTTCAGACCGATAGTTATAAATAAATAAATAATGCTGGACAATCCACACAGCATCATCTAGCCGCAAGCTAAGCAGAGCTTGTGTTATCGGTACTAGATGACTGATATAATTAATACAATACTTTACATAGATGGATATTTTTTATAATACATAACAAATACCCAGAACTCCCGGAACAAACGTCGCAGGCGGATCTTCGCCCGCTGCGACACATAGGTCGTTAATTACTTTTAAACAATAATAATACTATGGATGAGTGCATGAGCTGTCTGTGGTACGTAATCGACATAACCAAGCTGAAGCTGGCCATGCACCGGCCATTTCAGAGGCGGTCGTTGTTGAAGATATATTGTGTTCTATAGAGAACACCCCGAATCAGTAAACGTAAGACAAAAGAGGACTAGGGTCGAGCTTAAGTCAGAGTTAAATTACCTTTGGTGTGTAATTGGAGGGGGTTATGTTTTAGTAATGGACTGTTATAGGATATTGAATCAACAGTGATGGCATGACATGGCACTTGGTACGCGAAAGAGGCTTTGTCTGTTAGGAACTTCTTAGTCGCCTGGACTATGCCATTGTGCCCGGTTTATGGTAATAGACCTGCCCCGCTATAGGGTACATGGTACTAATAACGAAACAAATTTAAAGATTACATATTTTTTTAAAAACAGCGCCAAATATAACATAGGTTGCTACCGGTATTTACTCCTGTTCCACGGAATTTTCAAATCTCACTCAATCGTTCGGATGCACATAGGTAGGAATCGGGTAACCAGAGACAAGCGCTAATGCGTTCCGAGTACTACGGATTTAGGTGAAACGAAACACAACCCGTCCTAAATGGAAACCCATCATTGTTTTTTTTTGTACATAACGTAGGTACTACATTTGTAACATGTTATTAACATCACGCATGTATACCACCAAAAGGATAATCAGAGTGGAGCTTAGGTATCGTCGATAACCAAGCAAGTCTGGGAATTCGTAATAGACAAACCTAGTATCTGACCTGGAAATTGAACCCAGGAAGCTCAGTTATAGTGCTTGCCACATGTTTTGTCAGCCAATATTGCAGTAACTAACAGGCTATGTATTATAATGTTACATTTGCTTAAACTGCGTAAAAAAAACATAGGATGTCCTGCCAGTTTACCTCTGCCTAATGTAACACTACACTATAAAAAAACTATAAAACCTGTTTCAGAGAACAGGTCTATGCCTTTACGGGTTTCGCAGTAGCCCCGCAGATGCTCAAACATAGATAGATAGAATACTCCGTACTGTACACTATTTAAATAACAATTTTGAGATTCTAAAATATCCATCGGGTGATATAACGGGCGGGTAAAGCGATGCACTAAAGGCAACCTTTGAAGGGATTAATATTCTGGAGAGAGATGTATTCTGCAAAAAAAATCGATACAAATACTTAAACTTGAAATGTGTGAACTTGTAATGTCAAAATAAGAGTATTTTACTAAATGCATAGAAAGTTTGTACGGTAGTCATACCGAAAAACCCCTAGCATGTCTCTATATACTTGAAGTTTGTAAGTTCGCGCGTAAGTACCTACCCAGAATTCTTTACAAAAAGGGAAGGCATATAAACGAAAATTATTTTAAGGCATAAAAATAGACTGAACCTACCGAAATCGCGACTAAAAATACACTGGTTTTGAAGTAAAATCTTTTCATCAATCATTTTACTTTTGGCCCTATGGTAAATAAGTAAATGGTGTTAAAACCAATGATAGATATTTTCGTATTTAGAGTTAACAACAAAGAATGTATAAAATGCCACAAGTGCTGTTTCATTTCATACTCCGCCTGTGTATATTGTATCTTTATAAGTTTATAGCCTGTGTTATCCTGGAGTACAAGCTATAATACTGTAGTTTCATTAAAATCCGTTCAGTAGTTTTTGCGTGTAAGAGTAACAAACATTTATACAATCCTTACGAACTTTCACGGTCCTAAACTTTGGACTTTAAAACCTTCAAACCAAGAGGCTGCCAAGCTTCATATGACATGTGTGGCGATTAACGTTCATCTCAATGAACAGAGAAGGTTTCGTTTTGCAATTACTGGTACAAATATCAACTTTCAAAATTTCTGCCCATCATCATCTACCTAGCCTTTTCCCAACTATGTCGGGATCGGGTTCCAGTCTAACCTGCATGATGCAGCTGAATATCAGTATTTTACACGGAGCGACTGCCTATCTGACCTTCCCAATCCAGTTACTGGGCAACACGATACCCCTTGGTAAGAATGGTTGTCAGATTTTCGGGCTTCCGACTACCCGTAACGACTGTCAAGGATCTAGAAATGACAGCCGGGCCCAACGGGTTTACGAGATCTCTATCTCGAGATCTATCGAGACTGAATGAATGAGGAACGAACGAAGGAGTCTCGATTAGTTACGAACGGTCACCCATCCACAGACTTTTCTCGACAAGCGTAGCTTAACTTTCGATCAACCTCCTATTCACTAGCTTCTCTTTTGTATCCTATTAAAATCTCTGTCCCATTGGAGGAAATAATTTAACTCTGAGATTGGCACTGTCAAAAAAAAACCACAGAAATATGCTGATGATGAAACTACTCACTTAGAACACATCCAAATTCAACAGCAATTCTGTACATTATAGTATTTTGCTAGTTATGTTGAAGTCCCATGTAACAGGGCACAAGTCTATTGCCAGCAACCGAGGACAAATCAAGACTCCGACCTGCTTCTATTTATAATTCCAGATGGAGAACCAAATAACACTATGCCTGACCCAGGAATCAAACCCAGTAGCGCTAGCAACTACTACACCTACAAGGCAGTTACAGTTAATTTTTGTAACTAGGTACTAAGGCTGAGGAATCACAAAATACAAAGGTAACTTATACAATGTGTCATCAAGCATTGATGTTGACACATTGTAAAAGTTACCTTTGTATTTAGCCTTAGTACCTAGTTACAAAAATTAACTGTAAAGCCTTTAGCCTTAGTACCTAGTTACAAAAATTAACTGTATGTACTGTTGTATAAGTAAATCTTATATTGCATAGTTCTCGAGAAAACCCTGTGACAGCTGATGGACATACTATCATGAAATGGTTTTCCTACATGTTGGCTTAATATGCGCCAATATTGGCCACAGCATTTTAATTTTTCAACAATAAGTCGACGCCAAAGACGGTGGGTCAATGTTTGATAATAGTTTAAGTATACTGTGGTGTCCATTGACTTAAGTTGGCCGAACATGTAGAAGAGGCTTTACAGAAGTTACACTTTCCTTTAAGTTTGGAACCCTACAAGGATACATTGTTTTTTGCAACTTAACAATAAAAACAACACAAGACAAACTAATGATTGCACTGATATACACAAACTTGATTTTTCTTTCTTCAAATTTCAAGTTTTCAAAGAAAGGAAACACATTTATTAGCAACAGGTTGAAACATGCACAGTAAATAGATACTAAAATAAAATAAAACATGGCTCACGGTTGCACTAAAAAGGAGGATTTTTACTTATTCCGATATCCCGGTACCTACACATTGATATGGCACATACAACATCCACTTTTGGAAGAGTTCAAATATGAACCATAGGTACGTACATGTATTAATTACCTACACAAAAGAAATAATATTGATAACCTACTTCTCAGTTTTCTTTTACAGTACCTATACAAGACATATCATAGAATATGGGTTCCTAAAAAAGATAAGGATTGAGGGCATTTAATAATATAATTAGAAAAAAACATACTATAAAAGACAATTTCTGAAACTAATATAACTAAACTAAATAACTTTGTTTAAAACATATCAGTTTTTGTAAAAATCAATTTACTTACAAAAATAAATATTATTTATAAGCTAATCTTACTATGTGTAAGTAATATTACTACTCAGTCCTGCGTGGCTTATCTCGTTCCAATAAACACTACCAACTGGTCATACATAACAGAGAATGAAATAATAGTGATTAATTAAAAAAAAAACATGAAGGTTTTATTCATTCTAGTGTAATTTCACTGCCAACGTCTGGCAGGTAAGAACTATTATTTAAATTAAAAGAAATATAACACAATCAATGAAAATTGATGGTCATTTGTTTTAGACAGCAGGCTACTAGTATTTTTCAGTTTGTTCTCTAATAAAAGCTTGGTGGAAGTTAAAATGGTTTGTTTTTAAGTGAGTACCAGTGAGTTGTTTTAATCTGTCAAAAATCATTAACCTTCATACTGTATGAAGATTAATGATTTTCACATTTAATTGTTAACCATCATTGGAGGGTTTTATTCAGTAAGATAATATTCCTAGGATCTGGGAAAAGATAGCTTTCGGATTTAAGTAATTAAATGTTCACTAGGTTAGCCCAGGGTCATTTCTATCTAAAAGTAAATAAATACTAGGTAAGTAACATAATTACTTAAGGCGCATATTGAACCCGCCCCTTAGATGACCCTCTGACCGCACATTGCATAGGTACCACAATATTGTTATCTTACTAATCCTAATTTCTTTTGTCTGCTGATAATGCTTATCTCTTAGCACCTTACGTAAAACATATTTGTAAATTACGAGAAATATCAATGACAATTCGTGCGAATGAACCGAATTTTAAATGAAATTCAAATGTCGCGTAACATTAGATTTTAAATGCTGATAGAACACCTATCACGCGATGGTACTCTGTTATCTTTTTTTTTTATCGTGGTTTGAATGCAGTCTTTGTGCCTATTTCTAATGCATAGTCCGCGACATGTCACGACCTTTTTTCTTGATTGCTGTACAGCAGATAATCAAAAAGAAATAAAATACTGGCCATTTATATAGAAGGGTTCAAATCATCGAAAAGCTCGGGTAATACCGAAAAAAAATAATTGTTCCCGCCATTAGGTCACAGTTTTTTTCATGGGAACATTGCGTACGGGTTTTGTTATAGGATTTATTTACTTTTCAGTTCGGATTCAAGTGTTTACTAAAAAAAAAGTGATTTGTTTACTAACCTCTCAAAGTGGAAAACTCCGTGGCACAACAAAACAGTAAGTATGTTGTCATAATCACCATCACTTTAGGACTAAATAAATCGGTCGCACTGCAGTTATCAACAATACCACATTTTGTACGCGAATCAACAACATTCGTAACGCCGTTCAAGCCGGCACTGTATTGACCCGATCCTTTATGAAACCATGGGGAAAATATGCATTTTTTATTAACTTATATCGATTATAAGCGCTCCACAGCTCGAACAAGACAGAACACCAGCGTAACGGGAGTGTTTTAAAACGGGTTCTTTATGTAACAATATCACTCGCGAGCACCTTCGTAATTTCATTAATAACACCTAAAAATCGATCCCACAACAAGGCTCACGACAATTCAAACAGAAGACTGCGGCGGCGTGTTAAATTCATTATTTTACTATGTAGCGGACCAATAAAATACGGCACGGCACGATTTATTATAAATAAACTTTTTTTCGTTACAACACGATAGATAGGTATGAGTTACGACTACACCGAGATATTTTTCGTGTCATATTTCTTTATACAATGGATGCAAACAATATAGTGCTGATAAAAACACGCACGACCCAAGCTACGCACGCTCGCGATGACACTAAACTCTGCATAGATGTCGCGTTTCTGACGGCCATTGTGGAAAATGGCGGCCGACATCAGCCGTCAAATGACCGCAAACTAAACTACACTTTATTTTTGAGGCAGTAAGTAAAATAATTGATTGACATTTTTCATAATTTCAACACTATTCGATCGTATAAGACGACTGAATCGGAAAGTCTCAAGTGGTCAAAACTTATTTGGGTTGCGGTGTACTTTTTGTTTATTCGAATTATTAAAAATAATATTTTTGTCTCTCTTTTTCTTCAATGCGATTTCGAACAAATATTGTAATGTGGGTACGCTTGCGCGAGTATTATTGTATCATGATTGCTTGCGTTGCTACAATGACATCAATTTTAACATTGTACAGTCGACCGCAAGTCAATGGTAACAAAACCAGTTAGTATTTAATAAATGCTATAAGCCGGCCTCGTATTTTATTGAAACTTTTTTTTTTTTTTTTTTCTCTAGGCCACCTCAAGGTCAAAGTGATAACCCTGACGTGCGATCGACTATTGTCGATCTTAATATTCAGATTGATATTAATAACCGACTTCAAAAAAGAGGAAGCACTCATTTTGACCCGCCCTATAAAATAGATACCTAATATCTATGTTATTAGGTAAAATTATCAAACTTATCCAACTTTTCGATCTAATTTGCAACACACAAAATAAACAATGAATTGCTATCAGTACCTAAATATCTGCTTATCCCGCTTTCGTTCTTGACTCTACAATACAATGATGATATTACCTATTTCGCACAATGGCGCATGCTGTGGCAATAAATCTTTCAGGCCATATTAGTGACGTCATAGTTGGATTCCATAGACCACTGTCAGGAGTTCTCAGTGTCCTTTCTTTACGCTTGGTATATTTTATGTAGGTAGGCAGCACCAGTAGATTCAATAGGGGGCGACCTAACCGTTATCTCGATTTCGTATTCTCAGGAATTTCTAAAAATCACAACAACCACGACACGCGCTATTTTCACTTATTGTATTACTTCGCGACGACAAAATACGCTTTCCGTTTTCACTAACACTATGCAACCACTAAATAAATGGCTAAATATTGGATTTTTAAATCACGGCGCTGGAGCCGAGCATTCAAAATCCAGCGGCTTTCTTTTATTTACGCATTACCTTAGGTGTCACTTAGTAAGTAAAAACGGGGAAGAAGGCCTATCCAACCTAATTAGCCTTTCTAAACTTACAAGTCATTTGGAAGGGGGTCGTCTGTCTTTAGTTGACTTCCGGTAAACGGATACCAGGCGAAGGTAAATAACAGGTAAGTTCTTCGTCTAAGCAGGTAAGTTTGTACTCAAGGGGGCAACTGCTTACCACAATACAGCGTTTAGAATAAAAACTGCCCAAGCGCGAGTCTAAGATTAAAAGGACTAATTTCTTGTGAAATTAAACTATTAAGTTAAAAAAAATAAGCGGGGATATTATTTTAATATGTTATAATGTAGGTATGCTATTTGTTTTGTAATGGTAATAGAAATACACACTTGTGAATATTTGTGTAATACTTTTTTGGGGTCTCCCTTGTTTTACCGTAAAGAAATTGCCAAATTATCACTTCCCAAACAAATTTTCGCATAATTTCATTTGCCCAATTATTACTTACCAAAAAATCTCTTTACAAATAATTGTTACGAAAACCTATGTTTGGCAAGTGAACGTTTGAACAATAACTTGTTCACCAACTAGTACTTTTTTGTTAAATTTGATGTCATTTGCGTATTTCTTTGTAAGCTTATGTGCTTGAATTTATCTGAACAAGTCAAATTTATGGTTACTAGACTTTAGGTTATTTATGGAACTAGTTAATATATTACTTATGAAAAAAGTACCTACTAGTTGGTGAACACGTTATTGTTCAAACGTTCACTTGCCAAACATAGGTTTTCGTAACAATTATTTGTAAAGAGATTTTTTGGTAAGTAATAATTTGGCAAATGAAATTATGCGAAAATTTGTTTGGGTAATGAAAATTTGGCAAAATCTTTTCGGCAAAACCGCAGGATCCCACTTTTTTAATAGTTAACTCATGAACTATTAAAAACGACTACTTTTAAAATACCTAGTTCATGACATACTCCCGCTGACAGACAGACGGACGGATAGCAGAGGCTTAGTAATAGGGTCCTGCTGGCACATCAAGCTACCTCATCCTGCCAAACTTCTTTGATAGTTTTACAATTTTATTAGAAAATTTTATAAAAATAAACCACACTGTTGGATATTCAAGGCTCGATTCAGCACCGAAACTTGAATTAGTATTTATGTGTATCATAGAGTTAGTAAATTATGGCATACCTAAGTCTAATAGTCATACTCCACTGCCCTCTATCCAGCCAGTAATCATTGGCATTTGTTTCATGTAGGTATGTCATGTGACACAGGTAACTCAAGATCCTGGTTGTGTCAGTTGCAATTGTTATGGTAACTAATTACTTACTTCATCCGACACAATTAATGTCAATATAATGTAGTCTTTACAAAAAAATCCAATTTAATATCTCTTGCAGCGCCATCTATACATCATGCTCGTGCTTTTAAGAACAGTAAACTTAGTAGACTTTGGCGTTGAGGTTGACCCTACCGCCATCTGTCGACATTTTTGAAACATCTCATTTGAAAAGCTAAAGTTCTTCATATTAGCCGTAAGATGTCACTGTACTATATTACCATTACTAATGAATACAAAATATGACAAATTATAGTACAATACAATAACTATAACGGCTAAAATTGTGTAATATTAAAAGTTCAAATGGCACAACATACATGAAATCAATAAAAAATTGAACAGCGTGTGTTGGTGATGTTTGTGTCAAGAATTCGTCTAGAGTCAATTGGAAACGGTCAAATGTGTGTGGTTCAAGTAAGAACAAATAGATGGCATCGTGACGACCTATGTGGCGCGATGGGCGAAGGTCCCCCTGCGACGCAGGAGGTTGCGGTTGCGATCCTGATCATGCCTTGGGACAAATGTTTGTACGATCTACAAAGATTTGTTCTGGGTGTTCTGGGTGTTTAATATTTAATAAAATAAAAGTTGTTTGTGTATAATAAAAAATATCTATCTATGTAATGCATTGTATTAAGAATATCAATCATACAGTACCCATAACACAAGCTCAGCTTAGCTTGGGGCTAGATGATGCTGTGTGGATTGTCCAGCAATATTTATTTATTTATTGTTTTCTACTTCACATTTACCAGAGTAGTCTGTTACGATTCCAATTGCTGTAGCCCGTATTCTATAATGACAGTAAATTGTTAGCAAGCGCTTGTCAATTGAGCGACTGAATTATCAACCCCCAATCGGATAGATGGAGCCATCTTCATTCAGCTTAAAATTACTTTTACTTTGCACTCCGTGCTTGTATTTCAGTTTGAATTAACTAAATAAATAAATAAATAAATAATGCTGGACAATCCACACAGCATCATCTAGCCCCAAGCTAAGCAGAGCTTGTGTTATGGGTACTAGATGACTGATATACTTAATACAATACATTACATAGATAGATATTTTTATTATACATAGGAAATACCCAGAACACCCGGAACAAATATTTGTAGATCGTACAAACATTTGTCCCAAGGCGGGAATCGAACCCGCAACCTCTTGCGTCGCAGGCGGACCTTCGCCCGCCGCGCCTCAACGGTCGTCAAACTAGATGGCAGCGCACTGTAATATTTTCTCCACTGTGTACACTTTTCAGGCTAGCCAGGATCACTCATCCGTTAAGAGTTTGATTATCCTTTATTACACAGAAAATAATCAAATACTTTTTTTGATTATTTTCTGTGTAATAAAGGATAGGTGCTTAAAGAAAAAATACATTAATACAGTACTTATCATTTAAATACAATTTTAATTCAAATATGAAATCCTTATAACAATTGTGTTTACAAAATGACTAAAAATATTTGAATACCGTTAGTGCACAATTTAACGCGCCCAAAATGTTGTGCTTACGGAGGCACGCAACAACAGTTTATTTATAACACTTAAACTTGATTTCCTAAAAAAATTCAGAAGTAGTTGGAACCTCAAACTTCAGTATTAATACAAAAAAAAACCATTACCATGACGGGAAGAACAAGCGACTCGCTTTCGTTTGGATCCTTTTAACAGTTGTTTGTTTACATGATTGGAAACTCAACTTGTTTATTAATCAATTTCTTCGTATTCCGGTTCTTGTTGATCCTGTTGCTCCCTTTCATATTGTTGACGAAAGATTTCAAGGTTCACGTAGAAAACGCTGTCAGGCTGGAAATAAAATAAACGTTTTATCACCAAAGTACCTATGAATCGACGTTATTTCCATTTTAATTATGTAATTTTCACGTTAATCATTCGTGCACTGATGTATGAAAGGAAACGAAGCAAAGCAGAACGCCATCACGTTCTGCTTTTCCCGCCTTCCCCTATGGGAATAAGGCGTGGATTTATGTATGTAAAGGGTATGCTCAGATGGTTTGGTCACGTCGAGAGGATGAGTGAAAGACGACTAACAAAAGGTATTCATAACGCAGATGTAAGCGGAAACCCCGGGAACGCCCTAGAAGGACATACACTGACCTTATAGGTGATGTTTTTCAAAAAGTTCAGGTGCTTAGTACTCGCAACCGACGACGCACGTGCGTACATATGACCAGATGTATGAATGAATTTTTTTTTTTTTTTTTTTAGGTAGTGCCACTCGCAGTTCAGCACTATAAGGCTGTTTACTGCTTAACCGGTCGATCCTGTGGTGACCTTACAAGAAGGCCCCCAGCCAGGGCTAACTACAAGTTACATTTAAACGACCGCTCGGTAAGGGCGCCCCCTGTGGGGCTTGAACCTCGGCTTAGGGCGTCGTCGTTGAATTCTTAATAAAAACAAAGGCTGGGTCTCGTTATTATTGTATGAACGTAAGCAAAGCGAAAGGAGTATGTAAGGATCGTAGCGGGTGGTGTTCTGTGGTTTCTGCATCACCCGTGGGAAAAATGCGTGAGTTATGTATGTATACATATACTTAGGTGTGCAATTATAATTGTACAATGTCTTTTAGGTATCCACCATATTTTGTTGTTTATATTATGTTAAAACAACTTTCGTACTTACATCGATTGGTAACTGAAGTGGTTTAATTTCAGACCGTTTCCAACAATATTTTTTGGTCAGAATTAACGTTATCACAATTAATACACCAGCTAGTCCTATCGCAGACCCTATATAAACTAAATTCATGTCGAAAGATGTGTTGCTACCTGAAACAAAAAAATGTATTTTGCAATCTCATCACTTCTTTGCCTACATAGCCTTTTCCTAATTATGACACTTTCTACGATTCTAACACAGAACCTATACTGCTGTGTTCAATCAAATAAATTAGACTGTAGAGCACTGAGCAAAAGTGGTGCTGATAAGGACTAAGTACTTACAAAGTATTCTTTAAGAAACTCTTGCAGGGAAAAAAGGCAAGTGTAGCTCAAAGCCAGGTCCAAAAGACTAGGGAGTACTGCTGGCTGGCCGTTGAGATGGTCCAGAAGATCAGAGTATCTTCCACCCGTCATCGATCGACATGTCGTCGGTTTTGTACTTCAGAAAAAACTGAAACACATAACCGGAGGTGAGAAGCTAAGTACAGTAGGCTGCCCGCCAGTGGTAACACTTTGATCTTGAGCTGGCCATGCGTAAGTACTTATGGAGATCCAATAGAAAGCATCATCATCTGCTTAACCTTCCCAATTTCTCATTTTTGGGTCGGCTTCCAGTCTATACATTTAATTTGAAAGGCCTGCCCATCTGACCTCCCCAACCCAAGTTCTCGGTAGTACGATACCCCTAGGTAAATACTCGTACAACTAACCAGCTAATATAACTAACCAGTCTAAAAATGATGAAGGCAGGTGGTACCTTGTATAGTTAGGAAAACACTAAGCGAATTAAGGGAGCAATACCGCGTCGTGGGTGTCGTGGACTCGCCCCCAAAATTGTCATGTCAAATTGAAAAACCTAAAACTAGGCAATTATTTACTATTTTTCTCGTATGTTTTAAACATAAATGATGAAAAATAATGAATAAATTAAATAGAAGCTGTAGTGTAAGTGAAAACGACCTTAATTGTGAAGACAAACACAATAGTACCTGGTCTATATCATCATCTTCCTACCTTTTTCCCAACCACGTTTGGGTCGGCTTCCAGTCTAACCGAATGCATACCAGTATTTTACACGGAGCGACTGCCTATTTGACCTCCACAATATAAATATTTACTGGGCAATACCTGGGTTACTGGAATAAGTAGAAAGTCCAAGTTACTTAATAGATAATAACTTACTTGTAGCCTTGGCGCGGAGATTGAAAACAATGTTCTGCGCTGTGTAGTTTCTACCAAGATAACTGTAGGGCTTCCCATATTGGTGTTCTTGTAGAAATACGCACCACCACTTTGATATCATGTTGTCCTTAACTTTGGGTACCTTAACACAAGAATGATTTTTTGTTAGTCAAAAACAGGATATTTTTTTTGGATTTTGAGAGATTTACTGTCATTCTTGCAAGCATAACTACCTACATTTTAAAGGTTTTCACTAATATACAGGGTGGACGGGGAAATCGACGTACAATCTGACACTATGAGTTCCCAGAATGGAGTCCCCATCGTTAAAACTAACGTTATTTTCTGATGTTCTCTTACTATAAACATTATGAAAAAATCATAATTTCTATCTAACCAAACAAGATTTTTAATTAAAAGTAAATAAGGAATGAGGATCATGTTGTGAGGAAAGTTTTGAGTATGAATGTAGAGGGTTAGAAGAGTAGAGGGGACCTAGGAAACGATGGATGGATTGTGTGAAAGATGATATGGCTAAGAAAGAGGCGACTTCTGAGATGACGGCAAATAGAGATGTAAGGAAGAGGAAGACATGATGCGCTGACCCCAAATAAATTGGGATAAGGGCAAGAGAATGATGAATTCGTTTATTTGATCAAAAATCTCATTGGGTTATTTAGAGATGATAACAGTTTGAAGTATTAGAAAAAAAAAAAATTATTCATTTCGTAAAACACACACGTTTAGGTACATAATTTAAATCCAATAAGTGATAGATTCTTTATCTATAATTAATAAAATTTAAATAATGTCACATCATTTCTTATTTCTGAGACCTCAGTGTATAAATTATCTAGATAATAATAATTCGTTAAAGAAACTATATATCTGTTTGAATATAAGTATATATGCTCACAGTGCAAGATTTGGCATAATTAGTTCCTCGAAAACGGTCGAATTAACCACTGGTCGAACACCAGTTTTAATTATATTTTGTACTTACACATATGACCGAGTCACTACTGCCATCAAGAGTAGTATGTTTTATAAATACGTCATCTGGACCGGTGTAATGAAAATTCAGGCACCTGAAAATAATAAAACACGTACACTAAGAAATACCAACTACAATCGCTGCCTGCTTGCCTGCCATAAGCAGGCAGGTGCCTTGCCTAAAGTCAAGACATTTTTTTTACGACTTTTTTTTTCGAAGCCCCACACTAAAAACTTATCTTGTATTGTAGGTGCGTTTACAAACATTCAAACTCACATACAAAAACAGCCAGACTCGATATAAATATTTGATACGTGCGGTAATCGAACCCGCGACACGCAGCCCAGCAGCCAATCACTCAGCCACTGCTCCAACCCTGCCGTCACTTTATTCGAAGGATATGGTACTCGTACGTTCAGACCTGTTAATTATCAATTTGTTCATTGACTGAAAGCGGCATCCGAATATTTTAATTTTACATTCCTACAACTCGTTTTATTTGGGATCGGTGTAGCAATGCTTCTTCTTCCCTAAATCTCTAAGCACCATCATTTTAGTTTCCTATTCTATTCTATTCTACGCTCTCTGGTCGTCTACCAAATTGTACCATAGAACCTAATACTAGGCATACTTAGTTCTATGGTATAAGTATACAACTGACGAATATAAAGGGTGGAAGTCACATCAACCTGATACCATGTACTGAACGCATGGTATGAAGTGGTATTAGGTAGTACGATGTCCACTCCACCCTATATGGGTATTTTATGAAAACATGACGTTAGAGCCCAGATGGCGGCTAAGAAAGATATTTCGATGATTTTAATTATTAGACTTGATAATAATCATTAATATTGTAGCTTCGCTATTCTTGTCAGAGAATTGTGGATTTTTTAATCCTTCGAAAGGCGACTACCAAAGTATTTATTAGGAAGATGTTATGATTGGGAACGCCGGGAGGACGCATCCTACATTACGCCTTCCTAAAATGATCACGTAATACATATTTACTGCCATCTTTAGAACAGAAATTAATGAATGAATTATGAAATCGCTATTATTGTCGAACTGTCCACAGTAATATATTTATGCTCACGCCTGTGCCCAATGAACCGAAAATGCCCTATTCTTTATTCTTAAAAACATGTGAGTTTCCTTTTAAATAAATAAAAAAGTAGATTCTTAAACTTTCTCACTCACTCACCATGCATATTTAGCGAAAAAATTGTCCAGTACTATGTCTACGGGTTCATATTTTTCAACAGTATATTCAGTCCCATATTTCTCGTGATATCGAAATGAAATTTCTGGATTATCTGTAACGTAAGATAATGAATGATTTAATAAGGTCATCGTCATAGGTACAATCAACTGCGCATGGTGCTAATTGTCGTAGATTTTCCTAGTGTCACCTTTACCACTGACGTACCGTCGAGTGCACGTCGTCGGTAGTGAGCTTATACTGGCTGTGTTATCACTAACTACGGGTACGTAACAACCACTTAGCACAGTTTAAGTTACAGTTCACAGATTGCGTTAAGGTCGTTTTAAGTCACACAATAAACATATTGGTCGAGTAAAAATAGAAGGCACGGAAAGCTTAAAAAATCTTACCTGTTTGCTGCAATTTCATTTCTGAGCACGAGCTGTACATTAAAATGATTGATAAACTAATTATTACTAGTACGCACATGTTGTTTTACTTCTTGTAAATGGTAGTTAGGTAAATCTGCTAAGTACAAAATATGACAAGCTAGGCACTGTAATGATGTCATTAATATAGACATTTATAAGTTGCGTCCATTCTTGTACAATAGCCATGATTTTTGTTGTTAGGGAAATGTATATGAGTACATGTTTTCACGTCTTGCATACATAAATAAGTACCTACATAGGTGGGTACTTTGGGATTGCGTCGTTGGTCTAGCTAGTGACTAGCTTAACCCTGCTTTTTATCATGAGGTCCCATGTTCAGATCCAGGGTCGAAATTAAGTAGCCCCAGAGTGACGAAATTGGTGTTGTGACTCGTCGGAAAACACGTCAAAATTTTCATGCGCCGGATTTTTCGGTGGTATTGCCACTATGTTGGAGAGAGAGAGAGAGAGAGAGAGAGAGTTTATATAGTACCTATTACTTGGCTGTGTCAATAAGTAAATAATATCTATCCTATGATAGCCTTCACTGAGATTAAACGCCACGTAACATGATGGAAAAACGAACATTTGAAGTACTTAATCCATTTTTATTCATTTTAATAGTATTCACCTAGGTTGATTTTACGATTATTCTTTCCTAGGAAATTAAGTAACAAATCTGCGTCAAAACGTGTTTAATTCATATAAATTTGGCTTTTAATTTTCAAAGTGACCGTTTTTATGAAGAACTAAGTGACATAGTTCACTGTCCTGTTTAAATGGGTATTTATGGTGACACTTGTAATTCAGCAATATCGTGTTATAAAGGAAAACATTACATTAATTATTCTTCCTCTTGTCAGTTGTTTGTTACGTTATGTATACGGTATACCAAGCAATTGGTAAATTGGGCATACACCCAGTTCCCTCTCTTGTCAGTTGTTTGTTACGTTATGTATACGGTATACCAAGCAATTGGTAAATGGGGCATACACCCAGTTCCCTAAAGTAACCAATAGTACAATATTGTGCATGATAATAATGTAATGAACATACCTTTAGAGAGCAAGTTTATGAATACAGCAGCTGAAGATGCTAAGGATGATTGAGGCTCACGTTACGCTCTTCGTCTAATTGTTGAGTGACTCACAGTCACCCTTCGAACAAAACATAACTGTTGCTGTAGTTCAAAACCGTTAAGGCATCGACTTCGCTAAGATACTGTAGCAATAAATCGACGTTGAAGGAAGACATCTCGAGGAAACCTGGAATTGACGTATATATGTGTTATGATGAATATAATAAAATTGATATTAACACACATGCATTCTATGTATAATAAGAGGCATTTGCCCTGCAAAGGGACATTAAAGACATTACCTTCACTTTGCTCAGTAAATTCTTCTTCTCTTTCTTCTTCTTCCATACGAAGCTTTTCGAAGACCTAATGAGCGTGCAATTAATGTTAATTTTCGTATAAGTTAATGTGTGAATATTAACATTAATTTAATAAGATTAATGTGTAAACTTCTTGTAATTTGCTTCTTTGAATTTATTGTAATCACAAATCATAATTAATTATTTAAATCTAAATTATTTTGACATTTACCTGCCAAGTTATTTTGACTTTTGTTCCTTTAGTAATGAAATAATACAATCATTTATGTAGTTAATTTGTAGTTTAGTACGATTAAGCTCTTTATTTGCATGTAAAAATTGTAATGAATTCTTTTTGTATGCATTTAATAGGCTGATCATAGCGCACATTAACCTAAATCATGTCCAACCACTATACCTATGTATCACAAATAAAATATTTCTAAATCTATTTCTATTTCACATTCTTATACGACGTTTACTTTACGGTGCTAAGTAAAGTCAAAAATCAATCTCTGAAATACTACCCGTATTATATTATTATAAAAATGTAATTTCTAAGCTTTGCACGTAATTGACGTCAGTTATCAATGATTTTCCTCATGTTAATACCAAATTAATTCGATGTTGACTCATTACTCTTTTCCTTCCTGCGACTTATCTAATGCCACCGTTATCAGTATAATATGCATATTGTATATTAGCTGTTTTAATTAAACATAACATATCATCATGCCTTTATTCCCCGAAGGTGTAGGCATAGTAGCGACTATAGTAACACCAACATTTTGCCAGTTACGTTTTAAGTCCCATGTAATAGAGGGCGAGCCTATTGCCATCAATGGGCACAAATCCATACTCCGAACTGCAAATTAGAAAATTCCTATTGGAATATACTCAATGACACTTTATCCGACCTGGGTGTCGAACCCAGGACCTAACGCTCAGCAGTCACACTGGGACCACTAGACCAACGAGGCAGTTTTAATAAAAAATCTATACTTATTACTTTATTGAGTGAGCAAGTCACCTCCTGCCATTTTATTTTTACATTAGCATTGGACTAACATTAGTCAGACAAATCACTGGCCCTAGTGTTTTTGTAATCTGTGACCCCTGTCTTTCATTCAGGTACAAAGTACTTACTGCGAGATTTTGTTTTGGCGCTCTTTTATCGAGGTTGAAGGGACACCATAGAAGGACATACACTGATAATGGTAATTGGTAATGTTCTCCAAAAAGGTCAGGTGCAGATGTATGTCGGTGTGAAAGGATCGTAGCAAGCGGCAATCTGTAGTTTCTGCCTACTTTCTTGTGAGCAAGACGGGGACCCGTACAAAGGTAAAATGGAATTGTTTTGAAAAGAAATAAAGTTATTTTTAATTATTTTCTTGATTTTGATAACGCCACTTAAAAGGCGCCATTAAAATTATATTTATCTTGAATTTTTTTTTGCATTTGTCATTGCCTATAGCGATCGCAACCCTCGTGCTACCCTAGGGCCGCCGCTGGTCAGGCAGAGGTTCTCATAGGGTTCTTCTATAGTTCTAGAGTACCAGTTCACTAAAGCCACCCAAACCCACTCTTAGCCCAATATCTTGGTTTTTTTGTATCGTTTTTGTATCGAACTGAATTTTTTTTAACGTTTCGAATTGTATTGTACAATATTGGTATTCAGCTGACATAGTAGAGAAAAGGCCTAGGCAGATGATAATGCTGCTGTAAACTAACATGGTCCAGAATGTTGTTCTTAGCTTAACATATTCTATACGTGATTGTAAAAAGCAAATAAATGTAAATACACAAATTAATGATTTATGTGTACGAAGGTATGTTGGTGTTGTTGCCACGGTGATTAATAATACCAAAATTGGAACAGGGATGATTTTCATTGCGGTTTCCACCTACCTACTTCATACTTACTTTTGATAATGACGAGCTCACGTGACGACCTACAGTAATAATAATAATAGGATAAGATTACTAAACGTACGTTGTTAATAGATATGGTCTCCAACACATATAGCGTTAAAAAAAATATTAAATACGCAAAATTAAAGGATGAAGTAACTAGAATATGGCGACGACAAAACAAAGTTTTATGTCCTCTCCTTTTTCTTCACAGTCTGATGTTATTAAATCTCAAAGAAACTCTCTACATCACCCTACAAAAAGCGGCAAACTTAAATAAATACTTTTCGAATTTTCAGACAATTTTCATGAACTTTCTAGGTACTCATCACAACACACCCTCAGCGAAACACGCCGCACGCTGCATTTACTTGCGTAATTTATTTAGTTAAAACCAGCCAAAGCGCTGAGAAGAAAAACGCTTTCCGTATATAGTAAGCCTACGCTGCAGAGCTCTCCGAAATCATTATAATAACGCATTGAGGAACTTGTTGCGGCTGCCTCGTTTCTGCAGCACGTCAGGGATGTTCTCGATATTAGGGTGGTATTCCAGTCCAACCGGATACAGCCGAGTAGCAGTGTTTTCCATGGAGCGACTGCCTATCTGACCTCCAAAACCCAGTTACACGTTACACGTACAGTTAGACAAATTGTTAATTACTTTAGATAACCAGAGGAAAAGCAAAACTTCAAGATAAACGAAATTGTAAAACATAAAATTAAACAAAAAACAAAAATTCAAAATTCATGTCTCAAATAAAAAACCAAAAATATGGTTATTTAAGTTTCTTACATAAATTTTGAGGTTATGTGAAAAAAGTGTAGATCTTTTTACTACCTACTTTTTTTTACTTTTTGCTATTTTTAACTTTTTTCCATAGGACTTACGTAGTTTTGCCGGAAATCAAGATAAACCGTTTTTTACCCTTAAAACTTCACCTCCTTCCACTTGCCGACCTCAGATTGCTCGTAAATTATTTTTCCTTTCATTTTTGTTACATTCTCTTCCTTTTCCAATGGGTTTCATCCTACTATATATATTTTTTTGGTTTCAAAACTTATGACCCTGCTCTACATGAAAAAAGTCATAAATAGCGGTATTATGAGGTTACAAACACAAAAATACACCCGCATCGAGAACCTCCTTTTTTGAAGTCGGTTAAAATAGAGATTTGTTTTCCTGACGAGATACGAAACCGTGCGCAAGTCTGTCTCGCTTACTGCCGGTTTTTTTCAAAGGAGTGATGTAAGTACTAAATAGCGCATAGTCCAATAGCACAGTGTATGCAAAACAACAAAAACAAAGTATATGCAAAAAGATACGAAACGGGCAAGATTTGGGAATATCAAAGTACGAGAGTGTTGTGTACCGAATTCAGCTCATTAATAAATAAAATAAATAAATATTGCTGGACAATCCACACAGCATCATCTAGCCCCAAGCTAAGCAGAGCTTGTGTTATGGGTACTAGATGACTGATATACTTAATGCAATACATTACATAGATAGATATTTTTATTATACATAGGTAATACCCAGAACACCCGGAACAAATATTTGTAGATCGTACAAACATTTGTCCCAAGGCGGGAATCGGATCCGCAACCTATTGCGTCGCAGGCAGACCTTCGCCCACCGCGCCACATCGGTCGTCAATAGCTGATTATTGATTCGCAAACGTAAGATCTCATGGCTTTATAATAAGAACAGACATGGTGGTAGAACAACGGATATGTCACGCTTAATTAAAGACCAGTCCGTGGATGGGTGACCATAACGTACCGAGAACCACGTGTGCCTCGCAGAGCACGTTAAGCCCACTGGCTTATCGTGTGAGTGGTTCCGGCTGACATTCGTAGATCTTCCACTGTCGTTGCGGGTAAGCCTGAAAGTCCGGCAACCAGTGATCCACCGCTGCCAACAAAAAAAACAAGAACTCTTACTGTTTTCAGAATGCTCCGCCGATTTCACTTTATGAGCATAGCGTCTAAAGAAACTGGTTTGCAATGAAACGCTTATTTTGATATTAAAAATAGGATTTAGCCCTATATTGATTTTCTAATTTTTATATGCAAACCACCTGTCAGCCAACGGTTGTCTATCTACTATTTTCCCATTCTAATTATCTTTTAACGATTTTAATGACGAATAACGAGTTTAATGATTTTCTATTAACTTATAAAATCTGTGGAGATATATTAGCAAGGCAACGCAAGTACCTAACTCCTCTCAGCATTTTTGTAATGATAGTTAATGGTCATCAAACATAGTTTTGAGAATTTTTCCCTAAACTTTAATGAAACTGAATACTGAAAACGCATAAGGAAGAAGGAAAAATAAACACTAAATTAAAAGAATATAATTCACAATACTGTTTGAAATGTCCCATTCGAATAAATCTATTGGTTATTCGACCCGATTCCGATTCAAAACCGAATAGTATCCCTCCATGGTGTAGTAATATAGCTGTAATTTCTATGTAATCCTGACGTTGTCTATCATACCATGCTTGGTGTTGCGCAAAGATGCTGACAGAAGATTTAAACTAATCGCTTTCGAACCGAATTCTGCTTTGTGGTTGCGACCGAAAACAATCGAATCAGCTAATATACCTACAATCGAGTATTATACGAATGTAATAATAATTGTAATACGCGCATCACTAACAGTCATAACCACAACAATATTGTATAATATGGTTCAATCTCATTTTAATCAATTTCCATACAGTTGACTATTGGTGAAGTGACTATGTTTTACAGAACTATTTTTGTGTGTTTATTTGGATTCGTTTTAGGCGAAGAATTGAGTAAGTACAATCAATAGGTACAACCTTATGTAAATAACTAAATATAAAAGCAAAAGCAAGTTATAAAGCAAGTTTATTGACACATTCACAGCCGATTACCCACATACTACATTATTCTTATTTTCCTTGATGGGTGCGGTTGTCAGGCCTAAAATATATTGTTGAATGCTTACTTTAATTTAACGCACGTATCTACTTACAATTCTAATTTGATTTGATTGATTCCTGTTATGTGAATTTGTCAGTTTACAAAATCATATATTTTTATGTGAAAACTATAATATTATGGATCAGAATTTTGGGCCACAAAAGGGATGAATGAAAGGCAGTTGCATGACCATGTTGTGAGGAAAGGGACCCTACTACTTAGCGTCCGTTGTCCGTCTATCCGTCCGCCTGTCTGTCACCTGATTTTTTTACAGAGTGTATTTCTATTAGAGTTGTAACAACAAATGAAAGAAATAAAATAAAATTTATCAATTTTTATTTTAACACTAGAATCTAGTTTTTATAATCATGTACGATGGTATGGTTTGTTGGTTCATGTGCCAGTCTGACTCACACTTGTCGGGTTTTTTTTTTTAATTTATGTCGTTAAGTTAAATGCAGTTGTCACTGCAAGGTGCACTGAGAGATCAAAAAACGAATAAATCCATAATTACACCTCCACGATTCAAATGAGGCGGTTAACAAAGCCGTGCATGTCACTACAAAGGTATTTTTCGATTTCCGATGACAAGAAAATCACAAGAAGCGACTGTAAAACTTTTCCGAGCACTTTAAATTTAAGTTCGTTTAGGAATTAATCGATAAGGCAGGCAGTAGCCTAAGTGAAAAATAAACACACAAATCACATGTAAACAGGTCAAATATGTCATGGAATACTATTTCTTTCTTTCTCTATTTACATCAATTTGAGACGCATGTGAGAACCTGTGGAGCATTGCCAACTCCTACAACGCACTGCAGTACAAGTATAGTGTCGACCTCTCATTGCTATATCACTTTTGACAACAATTCCCGCTAAATTAAAACGACACAACGGATGAAATTATATAACTGTTACATAGACAAATAGCCCCGTTGTTTTATGACGTACAAGTGACATGTGACCTTGGAGTAATACGTGAATTACGAGGTTGACAATATCTTTCTCCTTCTGGAATCCCATGGTTACTCCGGGCAGTAATACCTATTATACTATCTTCTAGTATATATGTATACCCATATTAAACAACATTGTCGATTACCGATTTAACTGTTTAATATTCCCTCGCACTCTTATATAGAACAGCCAACAACACAGACAGATCTAGAAACATGGACTTTTGGGGGTATGAGGAAAAGGGTCGCCCGGATAATTTTAATATCGCGATGTAGGTACGTCAGATGTAGTTCGTATATGGCGTGATAGATGTCGCTACATCACTTCCTTTCGAGACTGGAGGTCGATGCTTACCGGCCTAGTGGGATGTTCCAGTGAGTCTGAACCGGATGCCGTATACATAGTTCACGGTGACTCAAAATTGTCTGCGTTGTATGATAAACTTTACACCCTATCCCTCATGCCCCAAAAATTAGAGTTACGATGTACCTTTCACAGTGTTTAACGCCGTAAAGAAATCGTGTTTTGTCATCGTAATGTCAAATACACGTCAGTTTTATGACTTCCGTCGTTTTGGATCACTATTTGACGGCAATGCTTTCGGACGAAGCCTACTAGTCCAAGAAAAAAATCTGCCGTCAGTATTCAGCGAGAGGGTACTATATTACGTATTCATATAGCGCCTTAAACACTGAAGAGGCGCCGCCGGCGCAGCACAACGTGATGCAGTTTGACACCGCACATGTGAATTCGTCACTTTTGACACAGCATCGGCCAATTGTCGACTATTCTAGCTTATATATTGTAATTCTTTATATTTTTATTTTATTTTGTTTTTGTATATATAAATTATGTAGTTAGTTTTATATTATAACTGTATATCTGTTGTGCGAATAAAAGTAGCTTAAACATTTATAAAATAAATGAAGACTATTAAATTTCGTATATTTATTCATTCTTTGGCTGCAGCCTTGGTAATGCGTGTACGCGTCTCATGTTTGCGTTCTTTTAGATGGCGTGTGTTTGGCCAAACATCCCCCAGAGATAAATAAAATACTTCTTCTGCAAAAGTCATCTTCCATTTGTTAGTCTGATCATAAATAGTTTTGGAGTACTTATTCCCCTAAATAACATGTATGAAAATCAAGCGATTGAAAATAAGTAAAGTAATTTTTTTTTTTTGGGACTAAGTCTAAGTTTTGGTCTAGCGCTAGCGGAACTAATGGCCAACGAGATGTGTCGGGTAGTGCTGATTAATATTTGGTAGTAATATTCTACAACACATATGTGAAAATCAGCCTTATCATTAGAATTTAAGTGAAGTTCTAATTTTACCTACATTTCCCATCTGATACTACAACACCACTAAACTCCGCACATTTTGTCATTTTTTTTCAAATAAGTATCGTCTTCGAGGCCCTGAGATCTTATTCTATAAGCTTTATATGTACCATACATTAGGAACTAAGAACGTTTCCTGTCCCGATCAGTGATCATACACACAATATAATGGTTACTAGTCAGTTATTCAGTACGCTACTAGTGTCTCTGTTCTCCAATTCGATCGTCATCGCGTCCTACCAGCACAGTTCGTTATTCAGACAGCTTTCACACCACTACACCCTCAGAGATGTTCTTTTATAAGCATTCCTATCTTCGTCTTGTGTGATTAAATTGGGTACCTAATCCTCAAAATAAGCACGTTTGATATTTCCTGGTCGGCTTAACCCGGAAATATCAAACGTGCTTATTTTCTATATCATCCATGTGGATGTTGACTATGACCTACAAAATAGGAGCAAAACTATTGTTATTTAATCTTACTTCATTGATTTTGCGCTCCGAGTACAAAGCTCGGTCGAGTTCCTTGAGCTCGACCAATAGATACAATTTGGACAAAGCAATACCATTTTACCACTTATAGCACGAGTAAACAAATTCAAACCTTTGTTTTATTACAGAACCAATGGAAATTAAATTTGAAATCCGTTCCAAGAACGATACAAATAACAAGCCTACTTTAATCTGTGACCACCTTGATAAAGATATAAACAAACACAAATACACGGTTCTCGAAGGAAACAACTTTAATATAATTACGAAATATAACTCCTATATAAATCATTTTAAGTAAGTAATTGAGGAATTTGTATTGGTATTTTTATTCTCACCAAACTACTACAAGGAAAAGCTCTAAAATAAAATAAATAAATAAATAAATAATGCTGGACAATCCACACAGCATCATCTAGCCCCAAGCTAAGCAGAGCTTGTGTTATGGGTACTAGATGACTGATATACTTAATACAATACATTACATAGATAGATATTTTTTATTATACATAGCAAATACCCAGAACACCCGAAACAAATATTTGTAGATCGTACAAACATTTGTCCCGAGGCGGGAATCGAACCCGCAACCTCTTGCGTTGCAGGCGGACCTTCGCCCGCTGCGCCACACAGGTCGTCAAAAATGTCATGTTTTTTTTACTAAAAGACAAAAAACTACGTAAAAAAAATATTAAAATGAGTTTAAGTTTTGTCGATGTTTAAGTAGGTAGGTGCGTAATAATTTTTTACAAGATACTAACGGTATTAATCTCTTCCAGCTGTAGCGTCTACCCACAGACAGCACAGAAAGTATTTAATTATTTAAATCTGAAAAGAGACATTTTTAGAAACAGTACGACTGCCACTGTAAGTATTATAACCATGTATTAATGGCAGAATGCTACTTATCTCTTAGAAAAATACGAATATCACGCTTATGGGATGTCAGTATGGGAATAAAACTATAAAATATATAGTTTTTGGTTTTATGTCTTTTAAAATATTAGTATAACATGACGCCTGTATTCCCCGAAGTACCTACAGCACACTCACATTCCACCAGTTATGTTTAAGTCCCATGTAAGGAGGGGGTGAGCCTACTGCTATCAACCGGGCACACTCCGGGCTGCTAAAAATATAATCAAATAATCATGGTCACGGACCCTGGATGCTCAATAGTCAATGGATGTTTCTAAATGCTAAATACTAACATTATTTTTGTATGTTTTAACAGTTTCGGGCAGATAAAAATATGGGTAATCTATGGAAATGTCAGATATTGGCCCACCGAGATAACCCAACAATACTCCCCGTGCTCAAGTACGCGGGAAACGAGTATACCCAGGCCTGCTGCTACATGAAAATTCACGTGAGACAAAAAAGTATGATTTAAGCTAATTAAATCCTTAACGCTAATGTTATTATGTACAAATGCCTGGATGTTTGTTCCTCACAGAATTTAGATTTTTAGCTCACAGATCTTAAGATTCTTAACAGTAACAGATATTGTAATTACTTTTTGTACATGAAGTAGTGTAAATACGCGAGTAAAATCGCGGGTATCACCTAAATCAAAATCAAAAATCATTTATTCAAATTAGGCTGAGAATCAGCACTTTTTGAACGTCAAAGACGTTTACATAAGACAGTCCCCCAAAACGCCCACCCTTCACCACTTCCTAGTGTTTTTGCTGGGAAGAAGAAGTGGAGGAACAAACTCCCCAGCAACACGTCTGTCTGATAGCTATACAACACATTATGTCAAAAATAATAATTATGTCAATCATCTTTATACGTCATTCAATTAAATAATTTGCTACATGTTAGCTAGCACACACCAATATGCCAAAATAAATAAATAAAAAGTTATATATACCAAAATCGACAATTAACTCAAGCAAAGCCTGCTAAACTGAATACATAAAAAGCCTCCAAGGCAGTCCTAGTAGAATATAATACCCTTTGGGTCTTAATTAGAAAGAGTCACCCCACAGAGTCGCCTCAGACGATCCTCGTGAACAACATGGTACTGCAAGCAGTTCGCACAGAGCTGTCGGAGAAGGACGTCGATCTCCTTGCCGAGTACCGATACGCAGACGGCGATGTGGTCAACGTCACTTGCGCCAACTTCTTGAAAGCAGAAGCGCCGCTTACGATGAAATATGTTATGGCAGGCCAGCCGAGCGGTGAGTTTATACTTTGTATTTATTAAGTTTTCTTTTCTTTTAGTTTTCCTTTGTATTTATTAGCATGGCAATCTGGTCTGTCTTAAATAGTTCTACAAAAAAGTCCGCGATACCATATAGCTATCTTTTATATTTTATCTTTTACATAGCTTTGTATATTTAAAAAAAGTATTTATTCTACAAACTTACTTTTGAATGAATATTTAAACAACAAAGTATCATTTCTTTTCAGAATAATTATAATATTTTATTATTACAAGGACATCATTTAGATAAGATTTGCCCTTTACAGTATGTCAATTGGACATACAGTTTCGGAGATAACATAAAAATGACTAAAGAACTTAATTACTACCGTTCGCACATAGAACATGGGTTGCGAACGTATGCAAACACATAATTTTCTGAATAGCGGTGTTAAGAATTTTCGCGGATTGATGACGCTCTCGACATATCGTTCCCCTTTTGTCAAGGCGATGAAAACTTCTTAATATATAAATATTATATAATATTATTAATAAACATTTCATACATTTAGCCAATTGTGGCAATTTTCAGTACTCGCGCGTGTTTCTTAAATTTACATTTTGACTAGCTCGATTTTTTTTTTTTTGGTGCATTTCTTTATGGTTGCATCATTTCTGTACCAACGCCCGCATCCCATGACGGGGCTTTTACTGACTTTTTGCAATTATGACCAATTCCGTTTTATGGTCCTAATTATTATTATTATTCATTTATTTTCAGATAAACATCCATAAAACATTGTTAGTAACACAGAAATACTTATGAGAAACTAATGTTAGTAGTGACAAACATGAGACAAAAAACTAAATACAAAAATAAAATATATTACCCATTGGATACCCAGATACTCGTGCGCGTGTTTACTTGACCATGTGTAGTCGTATCCAGCGCTCGAGCATTGGAGAATCCCACCGGTCCGACAATACGCACAGGATGCTGTTGGTACTAGCACGCATGCGTGTTAAGACAGAGGTGCAGCGCTTGCGCATGACTGCAGCGAAACTGTCTACGTGGGCCTCGGCAAACATGCCTGATGCGCTGCAATACCGCGGCAGTCCCATCAACATCCTGAATACATTGTTGTACTGCACTCTCAGGTCACTGTATGCCTTCTGCAAATAGTCAACCCACAGGCTGCACGTGTAAAAGGACTGACAGTATGCTCTAAACAACGTAACTTTTACTTTTTTTGCATTTTTCCTAACATTTGCGAAAAAAAAATTACATGATATTTTATAATTTTACCTTAGTTTTCATATTTACCTTCTTACACTCTCACAATTTAAGGTATAGTAGTTTTGTATATAGTATAGTATTTTAATACTATATTTTAGATTTAAAACAGTTAATTAAATAAACTTCATAAATGACTATATTTTGATTCATTAATGTCATTCAACGAAATCAGGAAATAATTTTTACTGTAAAATTTTAACTGGACGAATTTTGTAAATTGTCGTAAATTGTTGTAAATTGTCGTATGTAAATTCGAATTTATACAAAATTCGAATTTACATACGACAATTTACAACAATTAGGGTTCCAAATTTAAATCACATATTCTTTTTGAAGAAGTGGAACGGTTTGTTGTGGATTGTGGAAGCCTGTGACTACTGATTAGATTACATAACCATTTCTTCCTTAAAGTACCTGCGGTATTCGTAATAAAATATTGTATCTGTATATTTCGTTTATTTCAGATAATTCCACCATGGTAGATCTCCAATCTTACAAAGCGATGGGTTTTGTAGCAAAATTACATTCTGGGCACAACAACAGTTTTATGAAATGCACTATTACGGAAACAACGGACTACACCGAAGTCATGGTGACATTTATTATGGGGACAACATTCAGTAAGTTTGTTTAATTTTCTATCTTTAACCGACTGCAAAATAAGGAACAGGTTATGCTTTCGGCGTGTTTTTACTTTTTAATGTATTCACCGACTTTATGTACTTGTTCAATAAAGCCTACCATATGGCATGCTAAGACAGACCCCAGGTGACTATTTGTGTACCTCGTTTTAAGTTTATGTAAATAAGATAAAAATAAAACAAAATATAATTTTGTCCCATAGGTATTTGGTCCCATATCATTTTACTAACTGAGGTTTAGGAATTTTTGAGTTTTGCGGTTAGGCAGAAACTACAAAAAAATACCTGCTACGCCCTTCTATACTCCTTTTGCTTATTTTACTCTCATACATCTGATACCCAATTGTTGTGTGGAAAGTTTTGAGTATGAATGTGCAGGGTTACATGAGTAGAGGAAGACCAAAGAAAAGATGGATGGATTGTGTGAAAGATGCTATGGCAAGAAAAGAGGTGACCCTTGAGATGACGGCAAATAGAGGTGTTTGGAAGAAGAAAATATGCTGCGCCGACCCCAAATAAATTGGCATAAGGGCAGGAGGATGATGATAATGACATCTGATACCCATTTCTCGTACTTCAAAACGTTCATGATCTAGTCGCAATTTCATCTCAGCGACAATCAATATGTATATGTATAACTTGTCAAAACTGTAGGTAAATTAGACGTATTTTTGACAGATTGAGACTGAGATAAGACTGCGATAGTTCTTAAAAATACGGGAATTACTACTGGTCCTACCCACACGCTATTTCGGGTATATGTTTTACATAGTTTTATTTTGTTAGATAAAATGGGTTTTCGATTGACTTTTCACATCATCTCTGTTGAGAATGTTATAAAGCAGAGGTAGTCTACTGGTAGGTACATAAATAGGGTAGTGTCCTTAAAAATTCTGATTAGTCCAAGAGTTGGATTACTCAGAAATACTGGACGCGTATTTTTTCATTTGTCTCGTACACCAACAATGACGACGACATAGTGCGTTGAAATTGCGCGTGACGTCACGCCGTGCTACACTTTTAACGAAACAGTGACGTCACAAGCCCCTTCTCCTGAACTTTGATGTGCTATATCATTGTCACTTTTTACTGATTTGAGTAAGCAAAAAATACGTGTCCAATTTTTATGGTAATCTTACTGATGGACTAAATAGACTTAACACGTTGAACGCCAAGTGACCGACAAACAATACATTTTCTATTGTGTCTTGTTGTTTGGCAGTTAAGGTGTTACTATACGAGTATTTTAACCTAGGATACATCCCTATTGGCGGTGTGTGAAATTAAAAAGTACTAAAATATACACGAGACTTCAGAAACTAAAGTAATTTTCCACTTTTTCTATTTGTTTGTACTTTTATGTATTTTTTTATTAGGTATCTTTAAGATAGATATGTTATTATTGAGGGTTATAAGAGTAGAGGAAGAATAACGAAACGATAGACGAAATGTGAGAAAGATGACGGTATGGTTAGTCAAGAGGTGACTATTGAGATGACGGCAAATAGAGATGTATGGAAGAAGACATGTTGCGCCGACTCCAAATAAAGCGGGATAAGGGCAGAAGGTTGATGATGATCTCTCATTATTGAATGTTTATACAGACTATTAATATACCTAATATGAGAAAAGTAGGCGCGGCAGGTACCCGCTGCACGCCACGGATGTTTTCTGAAAAATTCGTAGTGCGTGGTATGTACGGCTGTAATACCTAAGTATTATACTCACTTTAATACTAAACTCAATACGCTGTCATGTTATAACCAGAGGTCGGAATTACGTAGAGTTATTTATGTACTTACACTGATTTTATACAGCGAAAGAATAAAGTGGATATGCCTCAAATCCCGGTATTAAAATATAATGACCAGAAAAATCCCGCGATTTATTAAATAAAAAGTTATTTACTTTTACACAATTTAAACCATCCGACATCAGATGTCCGAGTGTCTTATCTATCTCTGAGGTTTTTATTATTATTTATTTGTAATATTGTTGGCCACACGGGATTGTAATATAAATCACGGGAAGATCCATATTAATATCAACATTTCGATGCAAGTACATAAATAACTCTACCTAATTCCGACCTCTTGTTACAACATATAGAGGTGTCTGAGGGTGTCTGTCTTTCAGTGAGATTTTTGAACTTAAAAAGTCTACATCTTTGATTGCGTCATCGCGTGGCCTTTAACCTGGTCTCTAGTAGATCACGAGATTAGCCATTAAATATGTGTCTCGTTCACGATTGTGGTACTAACTACAATCCCATGTATGTAATGCCAACAACTGTAGGCAAATATAATTATGTTGCATGTTTGAGCAAGGATTGTGGTCAATCAATTCTCGTGCCTTCTCTGTACGACATGAGACCTGAAGTAGGACAAGAATAGACGAAGTTTCTATATATATTTTATGCTTTAATTCAAGCAACCATTCTATCTCACGTTCAGTACCTACGAGAGAGGAACCTCGGAGGCACGTCTAGTTTATAGATAAATAACAACAATATAGCAAAACTAAGGAATTACTTACCTACCTACTTACTAAAAATGTTTTTGTTTTTTATAGCTTATGCAAGTATCAAAATTAATGGAATGATTCTAAGACCAAAAGTCAAGAATATTCAAAATAATTATTATGAAATAGATTACAAATATTCAAAGAACCAATATATATATGTGGTGTGTGAAGTACAGCGAGCAGGAATGGAACTGACCGAGCTGGATACGGCGACTAGGAAGAAACTGACATCATACAAAAGGATAAGTAATATAATTGTTACATGCAAATAAATAAATTGATGTGTCTGTTTGTAATGTCATAGTAACCAAATACATATAAAATCTCGTCGAAAAATAAAACAGCCGCACGGGTTGATTAAGGAAGATCAAGCTACGCTTGCCGAGGTTAGTCCGTGGAAGAGTGACCGTTCGTAACACGGAAACATTTAAACGTCAGAAGCCGGAAAGTCAGTCAACCAGTCTTACCAAGGGGTATCGTTTTGGCCAGTAACTGGGTTGTGGAGGTCAGATAGGCAGACGCTCCATGCAAAATACTGGCATTCAGCTGCATCTGGTTAGACTTGAAGCCGACTTCAACATAGTTGGGAAAAGGCTAGGCAGATGACGCATATAAAAGTTTATACAGTAGTCATGGCAAAAAACCATTTTATTTTTTATCTGTCTGTTTGTCTGTTTGCTTGAGGTAATCTCCGAAATGGCTGTACCAATTTTGATGAACTTTCACTGGCAGGATAACGAAGCAAACAGTTGACAGTGTTGCAATATTCGTCCCCGCTCGCTGCTTTAAATAATGTTACAAACTGGCATGACCTAGCATAACATAAGACAATAATACATAAGCCAAGTTTAATATCGGCTTTAGAACCGAGTGTACCGTTCGGCCACCATTGAGCAGCATTGGCAATTCCTCAGCAACAGCAACTCCTCTATGTTTCCGGATTTGAACTAAAATTTAAAAGAAAATCTTTACTGGTGCCTGTCGGGGAATCTCAAAAGAACCTCCACCTTCACCGTTTTGATTTTTCACAAGTTTTCAAATGTCAATCTTTGTTCCGAGTTCAAACATGAACGGACGCTGCCGTTTGCTGTTGCAAAGATTCCTTTAAGATTATTTTTTGAAAGTCTATGTCCTTTCCATTCCAAAGTTATTTTAGGTACACCTTTTAGTGTTATCTCGAAGTCAGTTTAATTTTGCTATGAAACAGGATCGATTAGCATAAAAAAAAGTTTTTGTGAAAAAGGCCCATTGTCCTGTACCAACATTTTGTTTTATTCAAAATCTGTTAATGCAGTTCATCATTTCTTAAAGTTAATGACGATGTTTTCCTGTAGCTACAACAGACAAGGTAGCAGCGCATACGCCCGATCTCAAAGTCCACCCTGTAGGTTTATGGCCTTTCAACCGTGTAGGGTTGTTTTTCTTCTACACACCCCTTAGGGTCAGTTCACACCGAGACACGACGCGACACGACGTAGCGCGACGTTTTAAGATATTTATACCAAATATAACTTTATTTACTGCACAAAAAGATATAGTTCGTATTGAGATAGTTCGCTGGTTAAAGTTAAATCCAAGTTTGTGGGGTTGCAACCCTTCTTGGAATAAGCAGTTAAAGTGGTATTTATGGTTTTTCTGACTTACTTGTTTATCAGGTCTTATAAAAAAAAATAGTTAACACACAACAACAACAACACAACTTTTGTAAGTAACTTTAGTCGTATAACAAAAAATAAAAAGTTATAACCGAATATCCATGAATATTTGAGAAAAAAATATCTATACTATGTAACTGTTTTCTAATAGTTCCGTGTGGTCCCGGACTAAGAATAGGACCACCCCATTTCATCCCGTGGGTGTCGTAAGAGGCGACTAAGGGAACTTTGAGACCAGGTGCATATCAATAAGCACCTAAGGTCACCCGCACGGTGGCGGGTAAACCACCAACGATAGCATTCCCAAGGAGGGTTGGTGTCAGGCAGGCGGCCGACCGTAAAAACTTATGCCAAAACCACTGCAGCATGGAAAGTAGGAAATATATGTTGTACGATAGGGCTAGGGCGTACCCCACAGGCGACGCGTAGGTGCAGCACCCGGCACCTGGGGTAAATGGACAAGGGTTGTCGCACCAAAACGGGCGGGTGCGACGTAAGACGCAAGCTCGGAGAGAAAGAGAGGTAAGACTGAGATGTGGGAGCTGGAATGTAGGTACGATGACTGGAAGAGGAAGAGAGTTAGCAGACGTTTTGAAAAGGCGACGAATAAATATAGCGTGTCTGCAAGAAACTAAGTGGAAGGGGGCGAAAGCTAGAGAGATTGGAGAAGGATATAAGTTTTTCTATTGTGGCAGCGATGGCAAGCGAAATGGTGTAGGTATAGTTTTGGACGGCAAGCTGAAAGAATGTGTAGTAGATGTAAATAGAGTGAGTGATAGAGTGATAGTTGTCAAAGTGATTCTGGAAGGTGTAGTACTAAAGGTAGTGAGCGTATATGCACCCCAGTCTGGATGTGAGGATAGTATAAAAGATAAATTTTGGGAGGACTTTGACTGTGTGATGAGAGATGTGCAAGACAGTGACGAAGTGTATGTAGGGGGTGACTTTAACGGGCACGTTGGAAAATTGAAGAATGGGTATGAGAGAGTGCATGGTGGTTGGGGGTATGGAAACCGTAACAGTGATGGCGAGGCACTACTGCAAGCTGCTACTGCATTCGACCTGGCAATAATAAATACGTGGTTTAAAAAGAAAGACGATCATCTTATTACATATAAAAGTGGCCACCACGCGACACAAATCGACTACTTCCTAGTAAAGAGGAATAGTTTGATTTGTGTCAAAAACTGTAAAGTGCTGCCAGGCGAAGCATTAGTCTCGCAACACAGGTTGGTGATGGTGGAGGCTAAAGTACGTGTCCCCATCAGACATAACAAAGAACGACCCCCACCAAAAACCAAATGGCGTATGATAGAAAATGAGGAGTGCGGCAGATTGTTCAAGAACCAAGTAGTGGACAAAATGATTGAAATGAAAGATATGGAAGGGAAGTCTGTGAACGAATGCTGGAATGAGATGGCAGATTGTATAAGAAGAGTAGCAAAAGATATATTTGGAGAATCGAAAGGGAAAGGTATGATAGATAAGGATACATGGTGGTGGAATGATGAAGTGCAAAAGTTACTTAAAGAGAAAAAAGTTGCGTTTAAAGAATGGCAGGGTGTGGAAAATGGGAACGATGGTTTGAAAGAAGAAAAGAATACAATTTACAAGGAATGGAAGAGAAAAGCAAAAAAGGCGGTAGCAGTTGCTAGGGCTCAGGCACAGGAGAAGTTGTATGACTCACTGGATAGCCCTAGAGGCCAGAAGGAGCTCTATCGGATTACGAAAGCAAGGGAAAAAAGGACAAGAGATATTACTCATATCAAATGTATGAAAGATGATGTAGGTAAGGTTCTGTGCAATGATGATGAAATAAAAGAGCGATGGAAGGTTTATTTTGATAAGCTTATGAATGAGGAGAATGAATGGAATGGTATGGTACGTGAGGCACCAGTAAATGAGGGTTTGGTAAGACAAGTTAGCATGGATGAAGTGAGGCAAGCAGTAAGAAATATGAAAAATGGAAAGGCCATGGGCCCAGATGATATACCAGTAGAAGTATGGAAGGAACTTAAAGAAGATGGATTTACGTGGCTGACTTTATTCTTCAATAAGTTGTTGCATGAGGAGGTGATCCCACAAGAGTGGTGCAATAGTTCACTAGTGCCCATCTTCAAAAATAAAGGGGATGTACAGGACTGCAACAACTATCGAGGGATAAAGCTCCTGTCGCATAGTATGAAAGTATGGGAGAAGGTGATAGAGAAAAGATTACGAGAAGAGAGTGAGATTTCCCAAAATCAGTTCGGGTTTATGCCAGGTAGAGGAACAATGGACGCCACCTTTGCACTCCGCCAGTTGTGCGAGAAGTATAGATGTGCACATAAAAACTTGCATATGGTGTTCATTGACCTAGAAAAAGCGTATGATAGGGTGCCTCGGGAAGTGTTGTGGTGGGCCTTGAAGGAGAAAGGTGTGCCTGGGAAGTATGTTGAGTTGATTCGTGCGATGTACAGTCGATCTAGTACCTATGTCCGGTCGTCTGCTGGAAACACTGACAAGTTCAGTGTGGCTGTAGGATTGCACCAAGGGTCGGCCTTAAGCCCTTACCTCTTCCTGTTAATAATGGACGCACTGACGTCGGAAATACAGGAAGAGGCACCCTGGTGCATGCTATTTGCCGACGACATTGTCCTTGTCAGTGAAGAAGGACCTGAGATCCAGGGTAGATTGGAGAAATGGCAACAGAAGCTGGAGAGTGTAGGCTTGAAAATCAGCAGAACCAAGACAGAGTATATGTTCTGCGATTTCGGCGGTCTCGCCAGCCCTGAAGCCATTGCGCTTGATGGCGTGCTCCTTCCGATCTGCTCCGACTTTCGGTATCTCGGTTCATTAGTGCAAAGTGACGGAGGAATAGATCGGACTGTCAAGCACAGAATAAACACAGGGTGGATGAAGTGGCGGCAGGTAACGGGAACAACCTGCGATCCCCACGTTCCCCTTAAACTTAAAGGGAAGATCTATAAGACAATGATTAGACCTGCTGTCCTGTATGGATCAGAGTGTTGGGCCACAAAAGGAATGAATGAAAGGCAGTTGCATGCAGCTGAGATGAGAATGCTAAGGGGGATGTGTGGTGTTACGCGAATGGATAGAATAAGAAATGAGTATATAAGAGGAAGTCTGAAAGTGGCGCCTGTGACAGAGAAGTTGTGTGGAAATCGGCTATCATGGTATGGACACGTGATGCGAAGGAATGAGGATCATGTTGTGAGGAAAGTTTTGAGTATGAATGTAGAGGGTTACAAGAGTAGAGGGAGACCCAGGAAACGATGGATGGATTGTGTGAAAGTTGATATGGCTAAGAAGGAGGTGACTTCTGAGATGACGGGAAATAGAGATGTATGGAAGAAGAAGACATGCTGCGCCGACTCCAAATGAAATTGGGATAAGGGCAAGAGGATGATGTAACTGTTTTCTAATAATTTTACAAGAAAAAAACATTCGACCATTTTCATAGATTGTGTTTCAACGAATAATTTTTACTCGTAACTTTTTAAATTATATTTATTAGTTAGGGTTTTACAGCGCTGCGAAACGAATACTATTCTTTAGTATTCATTAGGTACTATACATAAATATTAATAATTTGCCACAATTAATGATCAACTTTTATTTATTTTTTATGGTAATGTTTAAATTATTATTTTTTTAAAACGTTGCCCCACAGTAGGAATTTCTCCTGTATCGTTGGTGCGTTTACAAACATTTAAACTCACATACACAAACAGCCAGCCCCGGAACAACTACCTGTCCTGAGTTGACCCCACGAGGTTGAGTCTGGAGGGGAGTTTTTCCACCGACAAATGCAACCCCAAATGTAACTTTAAATGGACTAATGCCCTTTGTTTTGATGTTTCTGTATAATGTTTCGGAAAACCACGCGCAGGAAAAATTAAACACGCAATGTATAAAAAAGTACCTACTTGCCTTTAGTAGTTTACTAAAAAGTTCGTAATTGCATTTATCTAATTTTATATATGACATAAAAACAGTTTTTGTTTGTTATGGAAAAACTCAAAAACATACTTACTGATTTTAAAAATTATTTCTTCTATGTAAAGTTACTCTATCAGCGATTAACATATTAAGCTATAAGTTTTTTTTATTTAAATAGAAATCCCTACGGATCAATATAAGTGCAATAATGTAATCCAAGTCTTATTTGGCGTGTGCTGTGAAAACTTTTGATGATATTATATAAAATGATGTTCTAGCGTCGATAAAAATTGAAAATGTTGAAACTAAAACTCCGCAGTGTTAACGAACAGCCCTACACTTAGTCCATTAGTTACCTACACATTTCCGCATTTTAGTCCGCCTGCGACGTAGGAGGTTGCGGGTTCGATTCCCGCCCTGGGACAAATGTTTGTACGATCTACAAATATTTGTTCTGGGTGTTCTGAGTATTTGATATGTATAATAAAAAATATCTATCTATGTAATGTTTTGTATTAAGTATATCAGTCATCTAGTACCCATAACACAAGCTCTGCTTAGCTTGGGGCTAGATGATGCGGTGTGGATTGTCCAGCATTTTTTTTTTGTAAATTTAGAAACAATTGAATAGTAGTTTGTAATTTTTATTTTATATCTTTATGCCGCCGCACGCCTCCCGACTCTTTGCGATAACGACGTGTTTTTGGATTTCAAAATGTGGTGAAAATAATCTTAATCTTATATGATGGAAACGTGCATTTTAGTTGTATGTCGTGGTGTAGCCATTTTTCGATTTCCAAGAGAACAAGGTCGCGGGCACTTGCTGGTGACATAATTGAAAATGTATTTACCTATTTAAATAAGTTACGCTAAATTGATCTTCGGGTTAACCATACATTTTAAAGATTTAAGGTTAGCATAACTTTACTCCGAGTTTATTAAAAATGGGTTACAGGAGGTATTAGTTACTGCTGAAACTAAATCTAACATATTTTTTAAATTTCAGGAAATAACACGGTGACTGAGATGTCGTTTGTAGGTGGAAAGATATCAGTAACGTGTTTTACTGATAAGAAAGTAGGCGGAAGTATAGAACAAATCCGTATTATTTTTTCTGAAGCCATTTTCCCTATTCGTAAGTAAACTGTGCGTGTCTGAGCTGACAGCGGACCCGCCTTATAATTATGTATTTAACAATAATTGCTTCTACTGCCGTTCCTCACCATGTGGCGGCGTGAGGTGCGTACCTGCTGTACTCGCGTCACTGTATTGGTGGCGAGGCGCCGATGCAGCTACATAAGGAGCTGCGTCGAGGTACCACCTCACTCTCATAGGTGTGAGCTGGAACTCCGGGGTGGTTTTCAGTCAATAAGAGTCTGACAGACGTGTATGAGGATATTTTCCACCCCGGCACCAAAAAATAAAAGATGTCCACCATGCTAGCTCTTTAGATTATGCACTCCTATTTTTTTTATTCGGTATTACTTTTGAAAATACGTTTATAATTATTTTGTTTCTGTACAATGCTCGTCTGCTCGTGTTCAAGGTACGGGGAGTGAGGGAGGTAGTTCGTTCATGTAAAATGTTGGCGGTTATTTGAACTCAGTTTACCAAAAATACTGTTTACTGTGGAAATGAACTCCAAGTATTATTTCCAGAATATTTGTTCCTTGGATGCACTGAGTGATGATTTTGTTCATTTATGATAATACTAACAAAGTATTACTTGTTAAACTAAGGGAAGGCAAACTTTGATAATTTTCGTATTAAAATTGCTTTAAAAATATTTAACACTGTAATATGTATGACGTCATGGCTCGGGGTTTAAAAGCTCGCCTCTCGTGCACGAGGTCTGAGTTCAAATCTGGGCAAGTACCAATGTGACTTTTTCAATTCATATGTACTTTCTTAAGTTAATCTTGGACATCCCTGACATCGGTGAAGGAAAATCGTAAGGAAACCTGGACTTAAAATTAATATAAGTCTGAAATCGCCAACCCGTTTTGAGCAAGCGTGGTGATTAATGCTCGTGCCTTCTCTGTATGAGAAGAGGCCTTTGCCCTGCAGTGGGACAGTAGCAGGCTGGTATTATTCATTTATAATATGTATGGGTTTTTGTTAATACCCGCTCATTAGTCTGTGAGACCTACAAAACACTTTTGCAAAATCAATGCTAGTGAGAAGCACGTTTGGTTTCGCATTTGAGTAGGTTCGACACCCGATTCTGGCAATTGACTTTTCAAATATGTTTCAATGTTTTAAATCAATTCAATTTTACTTTTTTCTACAATCGAATGTTTTTTTTTAATTAAAATTAGTCACATTAATATTTAGGTTACTTCCCGTACCGGTCCCGTTTCAACTATCCAACCTGTGTAAAAAGCTATCGATAGTCTTTCCAGCGTCTGCAATTTCACCTTTTTAACATACATATATCCTGACATTATTTTTAGAACGATATCCAATTGACATGGAATTGCCATCAAACGGTACAGCGATGGAACTCTATAAAGATGAACAACTCAAGGTTATTATCTATGAGTTCAAAGTTGGCGAGACATTCAATTTAAAATGTGGTCCTTTGCCTGTGACAGCTGGACTAGTTAAATATCTACAATTTAAAGATTATGGTAAGTTATTACAATACTTGAGCTTCCTCCCGTTCACTAATAACTGTTCAAGTAAATCACACAACGAAATAAAACCGAACCCACACATAAACTGCCTGCCTATGAGCAGCGCAGCGCTAAGAGAATTTTGACGCATATAATTCCACTACTTCGCTCTTCTCCACTTACTCGCATCGCTTAATCGACTCTCAAATTCTAAGACATAACATGACGTCTGTATTCCCCAAAGGTTTAGGCACAGGTGTATCAATAGTACATAGGGTTCGATTCCCGCCTTGGGACAAATGTTTGTACGATCTACATAGTTTTTTTAGGGCTGTAAAGTTATGTCATTAACTTATCCTGTATAATAAATCATCATCTTTGACGACCGATGTGGCGCGGCGAGCAAAGCTCCGCCTGCGACGCAGGAGGTTGCGGGTTCGATTCCCGCCTTGGGACAAATGTTTGTACGATCTACAAAGATTTGTTCCGGGTGTTCTGGGTATTTGCTATGTATAATAAAAAATATCTATTTATGTAATGTATTGTATTAAGTATATCAGTCATCTAGTACCCATAACACAAGCTCTGCTTAGCTTGGGGCTAGATGATGCTGTGTGGATTGTCCAGTATTATTTATTATTGATTTATTACCCACATTTCGCTAGTTAGTAGGAGGCGAGCTTATTGCCATCAACCGCACAATTCCAGACTATGCTGCTACTGAGAAATTCCAGATGACAAAACATTTTGCCTGACCCGGGAATTGAACCCAGGAGCTCGTGCTCAGCAGCTGCAGTGCTTACCACCACTAAGCCAACGAGGCAGCTGACAATGGCAAGGTGAAATGTGAGACAGTTGGATAATATTGTTGTTTTCATCCCCTTTCAGATAAAACATGCGATAGCGATGGCTGCCATATTTCTGAACCATTAACACTTACTCGTAAAGACGAGAATACTAAAATAGTATGCTATTTACGAAGTCAAAAAGCGGAATCTGGTCGCAGTTACCAAGACGAAGTGCTTAGAGAGATTAGAGTGGTCTTCCGCGAGAAAGTCCTGACTACTACTACCTCCACTACTTCTACTACATCCACCACGTCTACAACCTCCACAACAGTTCGTGAGTATTCAATCTTTAACACTCTTACTACCAATCTAGAGCCCGTGCAGAATGCCTACTATGGTACCGGCTATGGTAGATATTCTGTAGAGCTATGGCCGGCATTGATTTGATTTTATTTGATCATACACTTTACACGCTTTATACACGAGTAAAATTGATAATCTTATCGTAAGGACATAACTGTTTCGAAATATATTATTTTAAAATAAATACTCTCTTTATTGTCTGACAACCAGTCTTACCAAGGGGTATCGTGTTGACCAGTAACTGGGTTGTGGAGGTCAGATAGGCAGTCGCTCCATGTAAAATACTGGTATTCAGCTGCATCCGGTTAGACTGGTAGCCGACCCCAACATAGTTGGGAAAAGGCTAGGCAGATGATGATGATGATTGTACCTCATAAAAAAACTCCTTCCTAGTTAGGTACTTACTCAAGTGTTCCGTTTGACGTCCGAAATCCATTTATGAGAGTACATCGTGGTTTCCCACACGTTTTCGCTAGATGATGCTACTTCCGTCACAGTATTCGAATTAAGCGCCATCTGTGACAAAACCTGGAACTAACTTAACAGCACAAAGTGAACCACCTTTTCTTAGTCATTGGTTCGGTGTTATCACACCGCGCGTGTGCCGTTACATTTTAAAGTTAGGTAATTTAACAAACCTCCATTTTGTTAAAGTTTTTGACAATTGTTTATAATTTTAATTTAAAAGTAGTAAAGTAATGTTTTTGTACTTCTCCGTTCTCCGTTATGTTAAGTTAAGTGCGCTCATTGTTAAAGTGGACCGTAATGATTAAATACAAGCCAGCGTTCACAATCGACGGCACGGTTGGCGCCATGGCTAAGCGATAGACTGTTGCGCCGCGTGTCGTGAGTTCGATTCCCGCACGGAACAAATATTTGTATGGCCTACAGGTAGTTGTTCCGGTTCTGGCTGTTTGTGAATGTGTGTTTGAATGTTTGTAAACGCACCCACGACACAGGAGAAATTCCTAGTGTGGGGCCACGTTTAAAAAAAAAATGTAGTTAGCTTTATTCGCCGACGACACGCCCATGGTTATTTTTGGGTTATTCATAACTGGGTTGTTGAATGGGAAGTAAACAGTAGTTCCGTATTCATTAGTCTTGACAGAGATTTCATTCAAGAAATAACCTAGCTACGGAGTTATCTACAATACATGTGCGCAATACTTTTTGTTTACTCGATGTGTTGTGTAAATATAGCACTAATTTTGTTGTTGTAGCAATAGACACTAGTGTACCCAGTGAGCCGCACACCCTTGGAGATAAAGGTAAAACAGTATTTTTAAATGTATGTACACCGTGTTTATATGTTGTCCATGTACCATCAAGAACATAAATTTCATCACACTTGGGCATCTGAGTGCTATGGAAATTCAACTGACAATAGACAATCTATACTGAGATTTGCTAGAAACGATCTGGCGTTTCACGATGTGTTCCCATGGATTGACCGGTTTTTTTCTCGTCACGAAAATTTCACCCGTCAGTGAAAACAGGCATTACTCACGAACCTCCGTCACGAGAACACTTGTCTTTTGATGTATCAACTTGTATGTACTTAACTTGTGATATACAAACTAAAAAAATAGAAGAAAAGATAGGTCACCATTAATTACTTCTTGGAAATAGACCTGTGCACACGGTCTTATTAAGTACAACTATACTTATCTTTAGCCCCAAATTGAAACCATCAAGCCATTTTTAAATTTCCAACTTGTTACGACAAAGTTCGTATTCTGAACAATCTCAGCCCGCATTTTTTGTGAAGAACCATAATATTATTATTTTCCTAAAATAAAAGTAGCCTAAGTTACTCTTTATCTGCTAGTCAAAGACTCGTCTAAATTGGTCCAGACGTTTCGGAGATTACCTCAAACAGACAGACAAAAATTAATAAATAGTTTTTTTGATTTAGCTGCCGTATAAACGTTCACATTTAGTAAAAAGCTGTTCTTTTGACATAACAAACAGACACTTCAATTTTATTTATTTGAATAGATCAAACATGAAATCAGATATTATTGTTGAACTATGTAATACTCGTATGTATAGTAATAATAAAATTATAATGCTCGTGACTGGATGAACGACGAGACTCGTAAGATACGAATGTCGTGATTTTCCTCGCCTCTTTTGAACTAAAATGTGGGTAAAAGCCGGGCAACAACCAGTGTGAATTTTACAATTCTTAAGTGCAGAGGCCAGCACATCAAGATATCCCAATCTGTCAAATGTCTTTGATAGTTTTTCAACTTTATAACAATAAAATAAGGTTAATTTTCAATTCAGAAGAATTTGGACTAGCTTGATGTGTTGGCGCCTCTACTTTCTTGGTTTATCTTAGACATCACTAACATTGATGGAAGAAAAAAACGTGAGGGAATTGGACATGTTAATTATTATAAGTCTGAAATCGCCAACCCACCTTGAAAAAGCGTGGTGATTCATGGTGGAGCCTTTACTGCATAAAATGATGACGATGAACATTATATAACGATGCATTTGCTTATCAAATGATACATTGCAGGAAACGAGGACAAGCTTAAACCTGAAATCTTGGGAGTGATTGGCGGCGCCATCGTTTGCTTCATCATCATCTGCTTATCTACTGTCATCATCAAGCTTCGGAAGCGTAACCACTCGCAGGTACACACGGTTTGCATTTAGATAACGACAAAAAAAATATCTCCCTCGCACACCTGCGATCTGAGTAAAATATATTATGTATCAAATCAATCAATCAAATCAATCAAATAGTTCCGCTTGTAGTTCCCGTATCATGAGACGTAAAATTACTTCTTTCTCCAAATGAGAATACCTAGACAGTGCTGATGGCGTTTCATTGCGTTAAACATAAAACGAAAAAGAAATGCGTTTTAAAAAATTACCGTTTAGGCCATCCATAACTTGGTCCTATAATTAATTTTGATGCATGCATATTTTTTATCCTAGAAGTTTATCAAATTATAAATCGAGAATGATTTGAAAAAAGGTGCAAACAAGTGCTCTTGTTTGCACGGGATGATTTTTTATCGAGGAAATATAATTGTATGTTTTTGCCTTGTGAGGATCCTCGGAATACAATTTACACGTTGGTGATGACTGTTTAATTTTTCATATGAAATTTATGATTGGCAATTTATATATACCCTTAACTTAATCTCTTACAGCCGACGTAGTGTGTTCTATATTTTGTGTAAGCCTTCGCTTAGAATGTGATGTATGGAGATCCGATATGCGCTTAGCTTATTACGACACTGCAGTCAGCCCCGTTATCAGCTCCCTGACAGCATTTTACCTTGGCATGATGTGCCTTAAAATAGGCTAGCGTTAATATTATTTGTTTTCTTTCTCCTACATTTTCTTATGACTTAAACATAAAGACTGGTATTAATTTGAACTTGCTACCATTTCAGGGTGGACCCCACAATCGCAACTACGAGAATCTGGCGACACCGAGTGAGACTTCCATCCCCACCTTCCCACCTCAATGGGAATCTAACTACGCTGTGCCTTTGGACCGCAGAACCGAAGACACGACGTACAGCGTGCCGTGCCAGGAGCCCGTGCTCTACTCCACGCCCACACCTAAGAAACTAAGGAACAAGAAACAGAAACCGGCCGAGCCTACATACGCTGTCTTAGACGTAGCAACCGCTCGAGGTCGGAAGAACACCTTTAAAGAAACTGAAGATCCGAACTATTCGGAAGTTTATGCTAACAGGAAGGAGCAATGCTACGCCAAAGTGCTGCCAAAGAGTGCCAGGAACAAGACGGAACCGGACAGTAACCCTTATTCGTACGTGACGAACGAATCGCCCTATGCCAACACGGCCGAGCCCGAGCCCATGTACTGCGAGCCTGCCAAGGCTCTGGGCGCAGAATATGCCAACTTGAACAATGCACACTATGCGAATAGTAACGCGCAAGAGTACGTAGAGCCCACTTATTGCGAGCCACAAAAAAAGCTCATTTCAAAAAAGAAATAAGTATTTCAGCATCAGGACGTGTATGGAAGTACACCTTTTAGTAGACACAGCATGGTTTAATGTAAATGATAGTTAATTTCTGTAAAATTGGTTTTCGTAATCACTTTTACACGTCAAACAAGCAAAATGTGTTTTAGACTAGATCGGTGTTTAGCTCCTACTCAGAGAGGAAACAACAAACTCTTTCAAAGTTCCAGACATTATCTAAACCATTATCCGTAAATTGAAACCATGCTATGTCCACTGAAGACTTGCACGACGTTGCACGTACTTATAACAAAATCTTCGATAGTGTAACAACGCCATTTTAGCGCATTTCAAAGTGAATTTGTAGGGCAGTAGATTATTATAGAGAATGTGGACGAAAAACACGTTGAATTCATAAATTTACAATTTTTGGAGTGTCAATGAGTGTGGAAAGGACATTGACGCACTACCTGGTACAATGAGTTCAACACTTGATTCACGGTAATATTATAATACAGTAGTGTAACTCGGCCGCATGATAGAAATAAATGCCTACAGCCGCGCGGTACGTAAACATGCGTTAGAGCTGCTCGTCTCCAGCATTTTAATTACATTTGCCTACTTTCTGTTTCGGTCACCGCGCCGCGCCGCGCTCAGAGCCCGCGATAAAAGCTGTGCAATGGCTTAAAAATCCTTCTATAGAGTAAAAAAAAATATAAATAAATATTGCTGGACAATCCACACAGCATCTAGCCCCAAGCTAAACAGAGCTTGTGTTATGGGTACTAGATGACTGATATACTTAATACAATACATTACATAGGTAGATATTTTTATTATACATAGGAAATACCCAGAACACCCGGAACAAATATTTGTAGATCGTACAAACATTTGTCCCAAGGCGGGAATCGAACCCGCAACCTCTTGCGTCGCAGGCGGACCTTCGCCCGCCGCGCCATGTCTGTCGTCAAATATGCTTTCTCCTTACGCGTTACAAAACTCCAATCCTTAGAAACTCCAACACCTACCTACTCAACTAGAATGCAAGAAACAGCTGATGAGTAAGTAACTTTTTATCTCAGCTTATTAACGTCTATAAATTAGGTACCTACAACTCGCATCAACTCAAAACAAAAATTCTTTGGTCACCAATTAATTAATTATTAAAAAGCTGAACAGCTGACTACGAATGTTTCAAAATCTCAACCCTCAAACATCTAAATATTATATATGAGTCTAGCTGTTGTTGTTAGTACCGAGAAAATAAAACCAGTTTTTAGTGGTATGTGTTGTTATAGTAGCAGCAGAAACACTTTGTGAACATTTCGAAAACTATCTAATGTCACACAGACGGTATAAAATTGTTTCTAGTATTATTCATACACACAGATAATAAACAAATATTATTAATAATAAAATACCACGTCTTTACTTTGAATTACGCAAACTAACAAAACACACATGCACCGAAGTTTTAACACAAGCGTAAGTAGGTAGGTACCTATTTAGGTATTCATTCAGAACCGCATAATTATAACTACCTATTTCACTCGTCTCAATAACTTTCCGTTACTCTATTCGCTTTATTTATTAATGCAAACACCTTTTTTTTCGTGAGATAAAAGGAAATACTTATCCATTAAAAAGACACACATTATGTACCTACCTACTAGTAAGTAAAATTATTTTATAGTCTTACCTTTCAGAGTTTCCAGGTAATTGAAAAAAACTTATGTCTGGATGCGTTATTGAAGAATTCATACAACCAAAAACAGCACAATATTTCCTACTCGTCATATTAACTGATTTTTAGAGAAAAAATCGCGCGGTTATTGTTAAAAAAACAACACACCGTCCGTTCGACATTGCGGTATGGCCGTGACTGACTGCGCCCCGAGCGCACTCCGAGATCGAGGCGCGTGGGTATACCTCGCGTTTGTATGAAGTTGGAGTACTGTATTATAATATTACCCTGCTTGATTCTAGACTGGACGTTGAAATTTTTCGTCGGATTTTCCTAATTTATACCAGTTTTTCTGTATTTCTGAAATTTTTTATCATTTTAAACTGTACAAAAATCATGTAGAAATCATGATTTTTCATGTCATGATTCATTGGGTTTACCAATGACATTTGTAACACCTTAACTGCCAAACAACGAGACACAATAGAAAATGTATTGTTTGTCGGTCACTGAACACGCGTTCAACGTGTTAATGAAAGAAGGGAATTCCGGCTCAATTAAAATTCTTATTGGGTTACATAGAAATGATGATTTTTTACAGTTTAAAGTAAAAAAGAACACATTAAGAAAAGAAAGAAAAGTCACACACACACATCACAAAAAACCGTATTAATTGCAAGCACGCTGTTTGTTTTGCCATCGACATACTAGGAAGAGTAGATCAACTCTTGGTGGGTGAACTCTTTTTTTTTGGAATGGGCATCTCGCAGTTTATCCTTTAGGGATATCTACTGCTTAACCGAACTTTCCTGTGGGGGGCTTAATTAGAAATTAAGACCTCCAGTCAGGGCGTAAAGACTTAAAAACTAAGCGACCAATCGCTAAGGGCACCCCCTGCGGGGTACGAGCCTCGGCTTAGGATGTCACTGGGAGAGGACAGCATGGGACGGGCTGGCGGGATCAGATAGATATTATTTAGGGGCTTTTTAAGCATTTACCGGCTCAGCTTCGCGGGCTGGCTCGAGCAAAGGGTCGGGGGGAGGGCATTGACGGGGTCGTCGCGACGGGCCTCGGCGGCGGGGACGGAATGAATGGGTGAACTCGTAGTTCCAAGTGTATTTATAAACGTGAGCCTACTTAGCTGTTTATAATTGTAAGGATAGATATAATTGGTATAACTGTACTTTCGCAGTATTGAAAAAAAAAACATTTTTTAGTTAAAACTCAGTATTATGAACATTACTTCATTTTTGTATGATTCTTCGCAGTATGTACGTACGTTAGATAAGGGCTAAATGGTCCATGATGAAAATCTAAAATATGTTTTATAATTAGGTCTTATTTTATGAGTATTTCATTAAACCCCGCTGTGACTTTTGCGACACCTACTACTTGCGAGTCAAGCTTGTAAGACTAATTTAGTTAAGTCAAATATAGGTAAATAAGTAAATAATAGTAACAATTACTTCTAAATATAAAAAAAAAGATAATTAATATAAATTAAACAGATATTTTTTATAAATGATATTGATAATTTATATAAAAAAAAGATAATTTAATTCGATACTCGTTCATAATTGTTTTAAAATAGGATCTTAATATTTTACCTAATTTATGTATTGAATTCTTGATACTTTTAAGTATCAAGATGTCCAAACAGATTTCATAACGACACTATCGTTATGAAGACTCGAAGAACCATGGTCGAGCTGACAAAAATTGTATAGGTAGTTGTTATCGCAACCAATCGGATACCAGGTGCGGTACCCTCCATAGAGCTGCATACATTTAGTTGGTAACGCGCCTGGTTGTACCGCCACCGGTGTCCTAGTGAGATTAGTATATGCCTAAAGGAATGATGGCTAATTAAAGGATGGTTGACGTTTTTTTGAGTTGTGTCAGTTTTGGTGTAGGTGTGCGATATAAATATACACATATATATTATTAGTTAATGTAAAAAATATTGTTTGACTTAAGTAACTACTAGCGATTGATAAAAGCAATGTTTGCCGATATCAAAAAGTATTATAATAGTGAAATAAAACAAAGATAAATATCACTCATAACTTTTATTTAAACTTATAATTATTACGTCATTTTGTCTATTTCGTTTTAAAACGTATATGTTTTGAAACATATTAAAAACTCTTACAATAATTTATAATGTTTTACTTAATATCACAAAAATATTTACATAAATAATTCTCAGAAACAACTGTCTTAGAGAATGTATGAGGCTCACTGGAGCTCGAGGATCTGATAAATATTTTTTCGGTTTTGTCTAAAAAAAAAAATGAAGCATCAGTCTGCCCAAACTCTATTTAGCTAATTTCATTTAGCTTCTAATTTGCCATTTCTCGAGACTGGGATCCCAGAAGGCGTACGAGGGTCTGAAGTCAATTGGCAGAGGCCTATTTGACATGTTTAATGAAATAAGGCACCAACCGACTAGCTTCCGTGTACTTTGCAAGTGCTTCCAAGGACAACCCCCGGTTGGTGCAGGACCATAGTGTCAGAGCAGGCTATGGAAACAAAGGTATTGGACCATAGGCTAAGGGTGGTTCAGCTTTATATTTTATTTTTATAGGTAAGTAATGTAGAAACAACAGTAAACATACACAATAGAGGCATTAGTTCTTCCGATTTGAAATTGCGCGCATCTCCACGGTTTCTGTACAAATCCTTGAAATGTGTACTTACGTAACTAGCAGTGAAGCGCTCAATATACAATCAGAAGATCCACACCAGATGTTAATAAAATAAATAAGTGCAACTGGAATATTGCTTTACAAAATATAATACTAGGTTTTTTTTTATTTTAAAGTCGTAAAAGTAGCAACTTAATTTGCAACGTTCCCTGTCCCTTCGACTAATAGACCATATTGGCATCCCGCGAGATTGTACATTATTGAACAAAAAATTCGCGACCGCGACAATCATTGATTTTTCGAAATATGTATAAGTATAAAATCATTAAAAAGCACCATTAAAACTCTCTAAATTAGAATTGTGCTCAAATTTCATGATTTCATGAAAGTCATAATATAGCCCCAAAATTTGAACTTAACAATTCGTATTAATGATTTCAATAATGAACACTTTGTGAAATACACATTTGTGACGGTCGCGAATAACTAATACTGAGCTGCAAATTGCAGATAACATGAAAATCTCAATTTCGCGGGCTGATTCTACACAAGCACCATACGCACAAGACAAGCGGTAATTAATGTACAGAATTCTTAGATCTAAGCATTCTGTTTAGCTTGGTACTTGGCCTTTTTACACCCTGTAGATACCTAACTTTTGATGGACATCTTTTGAAATTGTAATAATCAAACAGCGAAATTATGTATAAGTGTCGAAACCGATCAAACAGAATAGTAACAAAGTTACTATGGGACCAGATCTGTAGGATCATTCAATGCACTGTTATACAATCATGAATGGTAGGTACTGTTTTCTGTGTGTTCTAGATAAGATAATGTAGTCATATATAATACATAAGCAAGCACTTTTCTCTAATAAGGGATCCATACTTTTAGGAACTACATAATCAAATAATAATAGCTCCTCCATATCTGATTGGCCTGATTATACGCATTCCAAGTAAATACGTGTCGTTTGATATAGCGGTGGTTTTCCGATGATTCTACTATTTCAGTACACCTACGTACTAACACAAGGTGCGTGTGTGTTAGCATACAGCTTCCCTGAATTACGTTGCACGTAGGATGAAAACATTATTTATCGAACATAATGTTGTAAATTGAAGTCTGAAAGTGGCGCCTGTTACCGAGAAGTTGTGTTGAAATCGGTTGTCATGGTATGGGCATGTAATGTGAAGGAATGAGGACCATGTTGTGAGGAAAGTTTTGAGTCTAAATGTGCAGGGTTACATGAGTAGAGGGAGACCAAAGAAAAGATGGATGGATTGAGTGAAAGATGATATGGCTAGAAAAGAGGTGACCCTTGAGATGACGGCAAGTAGAGATGTATGGAAGAAGAAAACAACATGCTGCGCCGACCCCAAATAAATTAGGATAAGGGCAGGAGGATGAATGTTGTAAATTGAAAGCAGAATGACCCTACAGATTTGGTCCCATAGTGAAAACATAAGAAAGCACGTTGTTCAAAATTGCTAAATATTTAAAATCTTTTTTGATTAACACTTTCATATTTTGCCCATATTTATTTTTAGTCCATACATTTTTGTTCAGTTTGGTAAGATTATAATATATTTTATTCTCTATGTCTCGGAAATCTCCTATTTTTGTGTTTATAAATTAAACAGGATGATATAAAAAGTGTACACGATTTTTAGCAACAAAAGTTGAACTTTATCTGTTGTTATTTATTAAAATCCGTGTCAAAATTAAATTAAACATAGTAAAATTTGTATAAAAATCTTTTTGTACTAACACGTAACTATCCAAATTATTAAAATACCTTCGACTGTAAAAGCGATTACTTACAAAAAAAAAACAGAATTCTTTTTATTGGAATTCCGACCTAAAAAAGAAACTCGGAACCTTTACAAAATCTCTATGTGTCCGTTTGTCACAGAAGTGTTTACTTTATATGAAGTCATTCCGATACTCGTGAAAATTAAACAAAGTGATAACTTCAGAGCATAGGTATACAAAAACCATAAATAACACTTTAATACATAAACTAACAAAACTAAAATTTGTTCTAAAACAATACTGTTATAATATATCACACTACTTATTTGTACAGAGGCCATTACTAATCTTATCAGCCATGAAGAAAGTCGTATTTGCCAAAAACATGATCGTTCGGCTTGAAATTATTGGCAGCCATTGCGACAGTTAGGTCCACATTATTATCATGTAACGTGTTATCAAGCGACAACATAATACAGCTTAATGATTTAAGCTCAGGTCAGCTTATATCTTTTAATCCCATATTGAAGCTTGTGACATGGAATTAGATGGACGGATCGCATTCAAAACATTGCCTGTAGTATTAACTTAACACCTTGACTGCCAGACAACGAGACACAACAGAAAATGTATTGTTTGTCGGTCACCTGGCGTTTAAGGTTTTAATTATTGGCATTCTTAAGGAACACTCAGATAAAAAGGAGAGCTCTAAGTAAAAAGACCCGATCGGTAAAAAACCAACTACTTAGTGCTACTCTATGGACAAATAATATCTAAGTAAGTACAAGGATCTACCATAAGTCACAACGAGGAGAAAATATCCAGATATTATCCAATATGTAATCTAAAACTTGTTGTTAAACTTAACAGAACATGGTGAAAACGATAGTACCAGGGTTTAATTTATCCTCTACACTTCTTTTATCAGAAGTTCTAAAATCACATAAAAATATGTAGTCCTAAAAATGATCACTATATATTTTTCTAAAAAGCATCCATGCATTGTTGCTGGAAAAAACTGTAATACAAACAAGCATACCGGAGCTATTCTCAGACGGAAAACAATAGGTTTCATTCGTTTAGGAAGAAACTAGTAAGCTACGCTCCGATGTAATCAAAAACACGTGAGGCAAGACCAATAAACAACGAACGATAATTTACTGTCTCCGGTAATCAAAAGGAATTCGAAAACAACGCAAGATTTTGATTAAAAATCTAAAAATACTTTTAGTAGGTACATGTTCATCTATTTGTTCCTGTTTGTCTCGAAAATTCTGTCTATTAATGCCATTCAAACAGACAGTGGCATAGCATAAGATATCCTGAGGCGACTATAAGATGTCCTATCATGACGGGGAAGCCGATCTTAAAGAATTGCACAAAAGTGAACTTGTAGCCGTGTTGTTCTGCCACTCCTGCGCACACCACGTTTGCGCTTGCGCCGATTAATGTGCCGTTACCTGAAATAAGCCATACAATAAGAATTTATTGTCGTAAGTTATATAAGGCCTGTTTCAGTTGTGCTTAAACTAAACTTTATAATTATAAATATTGTTATCTCTTTTTTTATTGATAAGATCAGACAGAGATGAAAGATAATTGAGAAACGAAATGCAATCTGTTCCATTCAAGCTAAGACTTAACGTCAGAACTTCAAGATTCTTCACGGTATTTTCTTCCCTGTAAGTTGTGTCCAAGATGAATCTATTAAAGGATGTTAGACAAACAAGTAGTATGTAGTATGTGTTATGTAGCACGTGGTGCACTGACCGCCCAGACACGCGCCGAAGGCCAGCGCCCACACGAGCGGCGCCAGCGGCAGGCCCAGCGCCGGCTTGCTGCCCAGGGACGTCACCACGCGCACCATCATCGTCGTCAGCGGGATGTTGTCCACGAACGCAGACGTTACTCCCGACACCTGACGACATTTGTGATTTCGTGTTCATTTTTAAACAACTTAAATTGTTTAACGGTAACTTATGCAAATACAGTATTGTTAGTGAACCAAAATAAGTGATTGATAGATTTATTTTTAGTGGCGAATTCGATAAATAATATAACAGTGACGTCACAAGCCCCTTCTCCTGAACTTTGATGTGTTATATGATATTATCTTTGTCACTTTTTATTGATTTGAGTAACCAAAACATACGTGTCCAATATTTTTTGGTAATGTAACTGACGGACCAAATAGACTTAATATATTTTTACCCAGGACATATCCCTTTTGACAAATATAAAGTTGCCTCTATTTCTGATTGATAGATTTATTTTTAGTGGCGAATTCGATAAATAATATAACAGTGACGTCACAAGCCCCTTCTCCTGAACTTTGATGTGTTATATGATATTATCTTTGTCACTTTTTATTGATTTGAGTAACCAAAACATACGTGTCCAATATTTTTTGGTAATGTAACTGACGGACCAAATAGACTTAATATATTTTTACCCAGGACATATCCCTTTTGACAAATATAAAGTTGCCTCTATTTCTGATTGATAGATTTATTTTTAGTGGCGAATTCGATAAATAATATAACAGTGACGTCACAAGCCCCTTCTCCTGAACTTTGATGTGTTATATGATATTATCTTTGTCACTTTTTATTGATTTGAGTAACCAAAACATACGTGTCCAATATTTTTTGGTAATGTAACTGACGGACCAAATAGACTTAATATATTTTTACCCAGGACATATCCCTTTTGACAAATATAAAGTTGCCTCTATTTCTGATTGATAGATTTATTTTTAGTGGCGAATTCGATAAATAATATAACAGTGACGTCACAAGCCCCTTCTCCTGAACTTTGATGTGTTATATGATATTATCTTTGTCACTTTTTATTGATTTGAGTAACCAAAACATACGTGTCCAATATTTTTTGGTAATGTAACTGACGGACCAAATAGACTTAATATATTTTTACCCAGGACATATCCCTTTTGACAAATATAAAGTTGCCTCTATTTCTGATTGATAGATTTATTTTTAGTGGCGAATTCGATAAATAATATAACAGTGACGTCACAAGCCCCTTCTCCTGAACTTTGATGTGTTATATGATATTATCTTTGTCACTTTTTATTGATTTGAGTAACCAAAACATACGTGTCCAATATTTTTTGGTAATGTAACTGACGGACCAAATAGACTTAATATATTTTTACCCAGGACATATCCCTTTTGACAAATATAAAGTTGCCTCTATTTCTGATTGATAGATTTATTTTTAGTGGCGAATTCGATAAATAATATAACAGTGACGTCACAAGCCCCTTCTCCTGAACTTTGATGTGTTATATGATATTATCTTTGTCACTTTTTATTGATTTGAGTAACCAAAACATACGTGTCCAATATTTTTTGGTAATGTAACTGACGGACCAAATAGACTTAATATATTTTTACCCAGGACATATCCCTTTTGACAAATATAAAGTTGCCTCTATTTCTGATTGATAGATTTATTTTTAGTGGCGAATTCGATAAATAATATAACAGTGACGTCACAAGCCCCTTCTCCTGAACTTTGATGTGTTATATGATATTATCTTTGTCACTTTTTATTGATTTGAGTAACCAAAACATACGTGTCCAATATTTTTTGGTAATGTAACTGACGGACCAAATAGACTTAATATATTTTTACCCAGGACATATCCCTTTTGACAAATATAAAGTTGCCTCTATTTCTGATTGATAGATTTATTTTTAGTGGCGAATTCGATAAATAATATAACAGTGACGTCACAAGCCCCTTCTCCTGAACTTTGATGTGTTATATGATATTATCTTTGTCACTTTTTATTGATTTGAGTAACCAAAACATACGTGTCCAATATTTTTTGGTAATGTAACTGACGGACCAAATAGACTTAATATATTTTTACCCAGGACATATCCCTTTTGACAAATATAAAGTTGCCTCTATTTCTGATTGATAGATTTATTTTTAGTGGCGAATTCGATAAATAATATAACAGTGACGTCACAAGCCCCTTCTCCTGAACTTTGATGTGTTATATGATATTATCTTTGTCACTTTTTATTGATTTGAGTAACCAAAACATACGTGTCCAATATTTTTTGGTAATGTAACTGACGGACCAAATAGACTTAATATATTTTTACCCAGGACATATCCCTTTTGACAAATATAAAGTTGCCTCTATTTCTGATTGATAGATTTATTTTTAGTGGCGAATTCGATAAATAATATAACAGTGACGTCACAAGCCCCTTCTCCTGAACTTTGATGTGTTATATGATATTATCTTTGTCACTTTTTATTGATTTGAGTAACCAAAACATACGTGTCCAATATTTTTTGGTAATGTAACTGACGGACCAAATAGACTTAATATATTTTTACCCAGGACATATCCCTTTTGACAAATATAAAGTTGCCTCTATTTCTGATTGATAGATTTATTTTTAGTGGCGAATTCGATAAATAATATAACAGTGACGTCACAAGCCCCTTCTCCTGAACTTTGATGTGTTATATGATATTATCTTTGTCACTTTTTATTGATTTGAGTAACCAAAACATACGTGTCCAATATTTTTTGGTAATGTAACTGACGGACCAAATAGACTTAATATATTTTTACCCAGGACATATCCCTTTTGACAAATATAAAGTTGCCTCTATTTCTGATTGATAGATTTATTTTTAGTGGCGAATTCGATAAATAATATAACAGTGACGTCACAAGCCCCTTCTCCTGAACTTTGATGTGTTATATGATATTATCTTTGTCACTTTTTATTGATTTGAGTAACCAAAACATACGTGTCCAATATTTTTTGGTAATGTAACTGACGGACCAAATAGACTTAATATATTTTTACCCAGGACATATCCCTTTTGACAAATATAAAGTTGCCTCTATTTCTGATTGATAGATTTATTTTTAGTGGCGAATTCGATAAATAATATAACAGTGACGTCACAAGCCCCTTCTCCTGAACTTTGATGTGTTATATGATATTATCTTTGTCACTTTTTATTGATTTGAGTAACCAAAACATACGTGTCCAATATTTTTTGGTAATGTAACTGACGGACCAAATAGACTTAATATATTTTTACCCAGGACATATCCCTTTTGACAAATATAAAGTTGCCTCTATTTCTGATTGATAGATTTATTTTTAGTGGCGAATTCGATAAATAATATAACAGTGACGTCACAAGCCCCTTCTCCTGAACTTTGATGTGTTATATGATATTATCTTTGTCACTTTTTATTGATTTGAGTAACCAAAACATACGTGTCCAATATTTTTTGGTAATGTAACTGACGGACCAAATAGACTTAATATATTTTTACCCAGGACATATCCCTTTTGACAAATATAAAGTTGCCTCTATTTCTGATTGATAGATTTATTTTTAGTGGCGAATTCGATAAATAATATAACAGTGACGTCACAAGCCCCTTCTCCTGAACTTTGATGTGTTATATGATATTATCTTTGTCACTTTTTATTGATTTGAGTAACCAAAACATACGTGTCCAATATTTTTTGGTAATGTAACTGACGGACCAAATAGACTTAATATATTTTTACCCAGGACATATCCCTTTTGACAAATATAAAGTTGCCTCTATTTCTGATTGATAGATTTATTTTTAGTGGCGAATTCGATAAATAATATAACAGTGACGTCACAAGCCCCTTCTCCTGAACTTTGATGTGTTATATGATATTATCTTTGTCACTTTTTATTGATTTGAGTAACCAAAACATACGTGTCCAATATTTTTTGGTAATGTAACTGACGGACCAAATAGACTTAATATATTTTTACCCAGGACATATCCCTTTTGACAAATATAAAGTTGCCTCTATTTCTGATTGATAGATTTATTTTTAGTGGCGAATTCGATAAATAATATAACAGTGACGTCACAAGCCCCTTCTCCTGAACTTTGATGTGTTATATGATATTATCTTTGTCACTTTTTATTGATTTGAGTAACCAAAACATACGTGTCCAATATTTTTTGGTAATGTAACTGACGGACCAAATAGACTTAATATATTTTTACCCAGGACATATCCCTTTTGACAAATATAAAGTTGCCTCTATTTCTGATTGATAGATTTATTTTTAGTGGCGAATTCGATAAATAATATAACAGTGACGTCACAAGCCCCTTCTCCTGAACTTTGATGTGTTATATGATATTATCTTTGTCACTTTTTATTGATTTGAGTAACCAAAACATACGTGTCCAATATTTTTTGGTAATGTAACTGACGGACCAAATAGACTTAATATATTTTTACCCAGGACATATCCCTTTTGACAAATATAAAGTTGCCTCTATTTCTGATTGATAGATTTATTTTTAGTGGCGAATTCGATAAATAATATAACAGTGACGTCACAAGCCCCTTCTCCTGAACTTTGATGTGTTATATGATATTATCTTTGTCACTTTTTATTGATTTGAGTAACCAAAACATACGTGTCCAATATTTTTTGGTAATGTAACTGACGGACCAAATAGACTTAATATATTTTTACCCAGGACATATCCCTTTTGACAAATATAAAGTTGCCTCTATTTCTGATTGATAGATTTATTTTTAGTGGCGAATTCGATAAATAATATAACAGTGACGTCACAAGCCCCTTCTCCTGAACTTTGATGTGTTATATGATATTATCTTTGTCACTTTTTATTGATTTGAGTAACCAAAACATACGTGTCCAATATTTTTTGGTAATGTAACTGACGGACCAAATAGACTTAATATATTTTTACCCAGGACATATCCCTTTTGACAAATATAAAGTTGCCTCTATTTCTGATTGATAGATTTATTTTTAGTGGCGAATTCGATAAATAATATAACAGTGACGTCACAAGCCCCTTCTCCTGAACTTTGATGTGTTATATGATATTATCTTTGTCACTTTTTATTGATTTGAGTAACCAAAACATACGTGTCCAATATTTTTTGGTAATGTAACTGACGGACCAAATAGACTTAATATATTTTTACCCAGGACATATCCCTTTTGACAAATATAAAGTTGCCTCTATTTCTGATTGATAGATTTATTTTTAGTGGCGAATTCGATAAATAATATAACAGTGACGTCACAAGCCCCTTCTCCTGAACTTTGATGTGTTATATGATATTATCTTTGTCACTTTTTATTGATTTGAGTAACCAAAACATACGTGTCCAATATTTTTTGGTAATGTAACTGACGGACCAAATAGACTTAATATATTTTTACCCAGGACATATCCCTTTTGACAAATATAAAGTTGCCTCTATTTCTGATTGATAGATTTATTTTTAGTGGCGAATTCGATAAATAATATAACAGTGACGTCACAAGCCCCTTCTCCTGAACTTTGATGTGTTATATGATATTATCTTTGTCACTTTTTATTGATTTGAGTAACCAAAACATACGTGTCCAATATTTTTTGGTAATGTAACTGACGGACCAAATAGACTTAATATATTTTTACCCAGGACATATCCCTTTTGACAAATATAAAGTTGCCTCTATTTCTGATTGATAGATTTATTTTTAGTGGCGAATTCGATAAATAATATAACAGTGACGTCACAAGCCCCTTCTCCTGAACTTTGATGTGTTATATGATATTATCTTTGTCACTTTTTATTGATTTGAGTAACCAAAACATACGTGTCCAATATTTTTTGGTAATGTAACTGACGGACCAAATAGACTTAATATATTTTTACCCAGGACATATCCCTTTTGACAAATATAAAGTTGCCTCTATTTCTGATTGATAGATTTATTTTTAGTGGCGAATTCGATAAATAATATAACAGTGACGTCACAAGCCCCTTCTCCTGAACTTTGATGTGTTATATGATATTATCTTTGTCACTTTTTATTGATTTGAGTAACCAAAACATACGTGTCCAATATTTTTTGGTAATGTAACTGACGGACCAAATAGACTTAATATATTTTTACCCAGGACATATCCCTTTTAACAAATATAAAGTTGCCTCTATTTCTGATACGTACCCATAACATGAGTAGAATAGCTACGGCCAAACGTGAACTTTCATCCACTTTTAGAATAACACCTTCTGTGAGACCGCCAATGAATTCAATCAGACCCAGTTTGGATAGAGCCTGAAATGAGAAAAGAAAATTTATTACTGTATATACCAAAAATCAATATAACTATTATGTGTATGACAAGAAAAGAATCAGGGCATCGAACAATTCATCCACATCGCTGTCAACGGGAAAAGTGCCCAAAAGGCTGGCAGCATTACCACGTTGAATGTCAATGCTGATTCCTTTGGCCAAAAAAACGGCCAGCCCTCTGGTCATGTGAAGAGTCGACCAAACGCTTCGCGATGTCCCGAAGAACTAAATGGGCTCGCGGACCCCATGGCGCTAGTGTTTCAACCCCAAACGGCTCAAATATATAATTCTCAATAAGGTTGTTATATTTTCACCGTTTGAGGTTTTCTGCACCTGCAGCAGCCACACTGTATTTCTAACTAATTTAAAGAAAAGCAAACCAAAACTTCATAAGCCTCTATGTAAAAGATTATTTAATAAACAACTGTAGGAAAATTCATTACTATAAACAATAATAATATAAAAGTAACTATATACATACATTTATACAAACATAAAATAAAATAAAAAACCGTCAAAGTACTCCTCCACATCGCTGTCATCTGGAAACATGCCCAAACGACTGGCAGCATTGCCACGTTGAATAGCAATGTTGATTCTTTAGGCATAGAATGAGCCAGCCCTCTGGTCACACAAAGTGCCGATCATCAGAAATTTCTTTGTAAAGGAGTCTGTCAACCATTTTCTGTATTAGTGAAATATTGACCACCAGAGAGTTGCTTGTGAAATTTTCACAATCTATTTATGTTTACCTCCATAAGCACAAAAAGTGCTGCAAAAAAGAGCAGCGTGGACCACTCGACCCTGTGCAGCACCGGCTCCAGGTCCTCGCGGTCTGCCAGCGTCAGCAGCAGCAGAGCGCCCAGCAGAGCCGTCCAGCCCAGGGACACGCGGTCTGACAGAAGGAAACTTATTAGACAGAACTGGGAGTTGAGATTGAAAGCATTCGATCGACTTATTAAATGCCAACTTCAATAACCTATCTCAATCCACAATCTAAAACTGCGGATTCTGATTCGCCCTTTCAAGGTGACAGGTGGAAAACTCGCTCATTGATTGGTGACAAACAAAGATCGACCCCTAGTTTAGGATTGATTGAAATTGGCAGTTTGAAAAAGAACAAAAGCAAGATAACTTGGCTGTCATGTTCGTCATCAACATTATTCGGCTTAAAGACTGCTGGAATTATAATTTCAAACGGTACCCAAAGCTTTTCTAGGTAACTTACTGAACTCAGGTATGGAGTGTAGAAAGAACACGGCGACCACAAATGTAATTGCTACACTACACTTGATTAGTAACACCTTGTCTCGAATCTTGTACTGGAAAATAGAAAAGAAAATATTAAAATATCACAGTCAATAGATTCAGAAAAATAAAACTTATGATATAATTCGCATTATGTACTTTTATTTCCTTTTTTTAATAACATTGCCCCACTGTAGAAATTTCTGCTGTATCACAAACATTTAAAGTCACATACACAAACAGCCAGACCCGGAACAATTATCTGTAAGCCATACAGATATTCGTTCCGTGCGGAGATCGAACCCGCGACACGTAGCGCAGCAGCTACTGCGCCAGCTGTGCCGTTAATAAGGATCTTCTAAACACTTTTGTCATTCAGAGATTCCAGATTTAAAGATATGTCAATAGCATTAGTTACTTAAATATCAGTGAGTTTACCTTATCCTTCATATCAGCTAGCATGGTCTCAAAGCAGTCCTTTGGGCAGGCTCTGATCTTCGTCTCCTTGACTAATGCGTCCAGTTTGACCGACAGCTTCCGGATCTTCCTCTCCAATCGGTCCTTAACCACCTGCTCATCTCTGCTCAAGTGAGGAAGCGAGTCTGCGGCACGACGCCATATTGAAATCTGGTGACGTAGATCTGGAGAAGAAAAAAGATGAGTTGTTTTAAATAATACAAATAGAAAAAGACATGTGCGAGGCCTAAAACGTTCAATTTAGTTTTCTATATATGTATGTACCTTGTACATCCCTGGGTACGTTGAGTCTCAGTTTATCGGTATCCCTGAAGATGTACCTCAGCTGGAAGTAGGTCTGCACACACACCAGCAGGATACCAAACGTCATATGCATTGTGAAGTTCGTGAAGTTAATCCCCTGGAAAAGATACGAAACAGTATAAAAATAAGGTGATTGCCGGCCAAAGTACTGAGTGAAGAAGTAGTCACGAGAAAGATGATGTTACAAGTCCCGTCATTATATTTTTTGTAATTATTTTTTCATAACATCATGCCTGTATTTCCAGAAGGGTTGGGCAGAGGCGCACTTACAGTACACCCACGTTTCACCAGTTTTGTTTAAGTCAAACGTAATAATAGGGGGTAAGCATATTGTATTATATATATATAAGACAAAAAGCATTCCTCAGGTACCTTTATAAGCACTCGTACGGATTTTATCCTTATTTGTATCCCACTAAATTCCTGTTGGGCTGCTTAAATTTCAACTCCCTAGAAGTTACACGGTCGCGCGATCAGATGACAGTTGTGCTCAAAATTCTTAGCGGATAATTGATGCAACAGATATGCATAATGAAATATGCAACCTGTTCGTCCCGGACAATTATTGTCGTGGCAGAAGACATCGCTTACTAGATGTTCCAAGTTCCCGTACTGTGGCACATTCCAAGTCGCCTATTCCTCGAACAGCCACCATTAATGCTCTCCTGAACTCAAACACAGATCTTGATGTGTTTTTGCGGATGAATGGAAGGTGATAATGTCAGAATGTTTGAATTTTTGTGAGAAGGATGCATGCGGGACTGAGTTAAAATTAAAATTAATTACAAGTTAAATAGGGTAATTGGCATCGGCCGTTCTATTTAAAAATAAATAACTAAATATTGCCATCAACCGGGCACACATCCAGGCTCCGAGCTGCTACTGAGAAACTCTTAAAGAAAAATCCCAATAACATTTAGCTCGACTTCATTCACTTGTTCGACACTCTTATCATTTATTTTCACATCACACACCTTCATTTTTATTTATTCCCTTTTTTTTTTTTAATTACTTATTTGGGAAAATAAACAGTTACACATTACATAGTAGGTATTTGAATAATTACAGAAGATGGTTAAATATGTAACCAACGTCATTTTCCACAAAATATAGATAAAAAAATATTTTTTTTAAAAGTCATGCGTCGAATTTAATAATAACCACTAAAAAATAATAAAAAAAAAAACATATAAATAGGTACATATAAATAAAACAAAATAACAACAACAATTTACAAAATAAATAAGCAACAAAACGGATTATTTGGTAAGAGTTTCTACGATATTTCTTTTCAATGGAACAGCGGAGAGGACAAACATATCAATGTCGTCAAAGTACTCGTTACTATGTATATGGGACAACACAACTGTGAAATGTGGGTGTACTGCCCAACGGTTTGGGGAATACAGGGATGATGTTATTCATATATTCATATCTTAATTTGCATTCCATAATGTGTCGGGATCTTACAATAGGCTTAAAGCTAAGTTACAATCACGGCCCTGTAGGGCACAGCAAAAAGTGTACAATTCATCATCTGCCTAGCCTTTACCCAACTATGTTGGGGTCGGCTTCCAGTCTAACCGGATGCAGCTAAATACCAGTGTTTTATATGGAGCGACTGCCTATCTGACCTCCACAATCCATTTACACGCAACACGATACTCCTTGGTAAGACTGGTTGTCAGACTTTCGGGTTTCTGACTACCCGCAACGACTGTCAAAGATCTACAAATGACAACCGGGACCAACGGCTTGACGTGCTTTCCGGGGCACGGAGGAGTCTCGATATGTTCCGAATGGTCACCCATCCACAGACTGGCTGTAGCTTAACCTTCGATCAACCCGAGCGGCTGGTTTTATTTAATATTGAAATAATATTGTTTAGTCACATTTTGAGCGCTTCGTGTTGTCTACGTGGAAATTTAAATGAAGACCACACCGAAGTGGCAGTGAGCGCACTCGCTTTAATTGAGTGTCAAACAATTGATAGTCAGTGTTGTGTGTCAAGCATGTAACATTCCAATCCCTTTGTAAATCTATACATATGAAAAAATTGTAACAGGAAGATGTCTGTACACTGTAGATATTGAATAAAAACTAATATAGGTAACTTTTTTAGAGCAACAGAAGCCAAAACAACAGTTTTTAGAATGTTTGTCTGTCTGTATGTACGAGTATGTTTGTACAGGTATCACGTAAAAACTACTGCACGGAATTGAATGCAGTTTTCACCCATATATTGCTAGAGGTCTTACTTAAAATGTAGGGTCCATTTTATTGGTACTTAATTAATTCTCAACTACCTACATAAACTCACGCCTTTTCCCGATTTGGGTAGGCAGAAACTACAGAACGCAACCTGCTACGATCTTTACAAATTATCCGCTTAGTTTAGACTAGAGGGGCTAGACGGAAAAATTAGACAAAAAGTTGTAACGACACTTTTTGCTATAGTTGTAAGCCGAGTGCGTGTTTGTCTGTCTGTCTCTCTCTCATAGAAAGCAAGCCAGTTATTTTCGTTTCGTCTTTCTATTTCGCATTGAACAGTGTGGTGTCGCGACGATTATATTTGTTGAGTGTATACAGGTTTTTTGTACATAATAAATAATAATAACAAAAGGAACTTCGTTCCATCCGGGTGTCCCTTGACACCTCTCAAGTTTTATAACATCCTGCCTCAATCTATTATTCAACGTTTAACCACACATACTTCATAATGTACATAATAATTCTCAACCGGTCTGCAAAAATAAAAAGTATGGATACTTGATTCTGAATTGCACACCTACGAAGTCGCAGGCAAAAGCTGGTTATAATGATATTTTTGTCATTAATTATTTTTGTTCGTCATGAGATTTTAGCATTATATTTGGGCTAATGGCAGACGAAGATAGTTATATAAGTAATGGATGTAAGTATGACTTGGCTGTATGACTCCCTGCTTGAAAGCCAGGAAGGAGGAAGTGATGATGAAGACGATGCTGCTAGAAGGCTGTGCTTCAACCTCCAAAGAAAAAAGACAACACTCCAACCAGACGGGTGGTGTGTCTGGGCAGTGGCCCAGATATATATATATATCTGGGCCACTGCCCAATGTAGTGTAGGACGCCCTCTGACCAGGTGGGATGACGACCTGCGAAAGATTGCAGGCAGATGCTGGATGCGGCAAGCTGAAGACAGGGCGCTATGGCGCTCATTAGGAGAGGGCTATGTCCAGCAGTGGACTAGTATAACCTGATGATGATGATGACGGCAATATTCTCGCCCCCTACCCGGTACCTACTTAAACATAACTGGCGAAATGTGGGTGTTGCCAGTTTACCCCTGCTCAACTTTTCTGGGGATACAGGAATGGTGATATGTATACTTACAGATTGCACAATAGCTTTGTTTGAAGCTATGATGACGTTGGGGGGGTCACCGACTGGGGTCATAGTGCCCCCTATGTTGCTGAACAGCACCATGGACATCAGCACTGGGATGGGATCCAGGTCCATCACTTCACATAACCTAGTTATCACGAGAGAAGACATTCACGTTAATATCCGTATACTTTCATTTGAGAATAATCTAATAAACTGCGTTCGCTTGTTTTTATTTCTTTTATTTACAGATTTGGATATTTTTGTATGCAAAATTTTCTCTTTGTACCCCCGACGCAAAAAATGACGCGGTGTTATAAGATTGACGTGTCTCTGTGTGTGTGTGTGTCTGTTTGTGGCATCGTAGCTCCCGGACGGATGAACCGATTTTGATTTTGTTTTTTTTTGTATGTAATTTCAACAAACAACTCACTATGTATACTGAAATCAACTAAACAAAAATACACAGTCAAAATAACATAAAAAAGGAGGCATCTACACAAATAAATATAATTTAAGTGTATGTTGTTAATGTCAAAATAACGGCTTACCAAAAGCATAGTATGTATACGGTAGTTATACCTATTTTTATTTTTTTGTTTATCTGACTGTCTGTGTGTTTGTTTGGGTTAATCTCCGAAACGGCTGGACCGATTTTGGCGGGAATTTCACTGGCAGAAAGCTATTTTTATTAGGAGTAACTTAAGCTGAAAAAAAGTTACTGTTGACAAAACTAAGCCGTTACCACGATCATATTTCAATTACGAACGCGAACATTGTAATACAAGTTCCCTTTTCTACGGTTGTTCATCATGTCGACACCAATAATACGAGTAGTATTTTCTTTAGTAAATGTTTACCTGATAGTGACCGGGGTCATGAGCAGCACCGTGGTCACATTGTCCAGAAACGTAGATATAATGGCCGTGATAGCGCTTAGTAGTGTTATCAGTGGCCAGATCTTGCCTTTTGTCACCTGAAACAGATAATATTATGTCTCTTTAAATCTTAATTATTTATTATATTTAGCACCATAGACCACATACATACGCTGCGACAGATTATACAGAAGACTGAGGAGTATAATCAGCCACTCTGCTTGGCGTTTGTGGACTATGAGAAAGCCTTCGATTCGATCGAGACCTGGGCCGTGCTACAGTCTCTCCAACGGTGCCAAATTGACTATCGATATATCGAAGTGCTGAAGTGTTTGTACGAAAACGCCACCATGTCAGTCCGCCTCCAGGATCAAAGCTCAAAACCTATCCAGTTGCAGCGAGGGGTGAGACAGGGAGACGTTATATCTCCGAAACTGTTCACTGCCGGCCTGGAAGATGTTTTCAAGCTCCTGGACTGGAGAAGACTCGGCATCATTATCAACGGCGAGTACATCACTCACCTTCGATTCGCTGACGATATCGTAGTCATGGCTGAGACCTTGGAAGACCTAGGCACAATGCTCGATGGCCTCAGTAGAGCCTCCCAACAAGTGGGCCTCAAAATGAACATGGACAAGACGAAAATTATGTCAAATGTCCATGTCACACCCACTTCTTCTTTAAAGGTTGGAGACTCTACACTCGAAGTTGTCGACGAATATGTTTACCTGGGACAGACAGTCCAGTCAGGCAGGTCCAACTTTGAGAAAGAGGTCAATCGTCGAATCCGAGTTGGATTCGTAATATCTTCTCGTCCAAAATACCGCAGTGTCTCAAGACTAAAGTCTATGACCAGTGTGTGTTGCCAGCGATGACCTACGGAACTGAGACTTGGTCCCTTACTATGGGCCTCATAAGAAGGCTCAAGGTCACCCAAAGGGCGATGGAGCGTGCTATGCTCGGAGTTTCCCTGCGTGATCGAATCAGAAATGAGGAGATCCGCAGGAGAACTAAAGTAACCGACATAGCACACAGAATCGCCAAACTTAAGTGGCAGTGGGCGGGGCACATAGCTCGTAGAACAGATGGCCGTTGGGGCAAGAAAGTTCTCGAGTGGCGACCGCGCGCCGGAAGACGCAGTGTAGGCAGGCCTCCCACACGGTGGACCGACGACCTGGTGAAAGTCGCGGGAAGGGCATGGATGCGGAAGGCGCAGGACCGGTCATTGTGGAAATCCTTGGGGGAGGCCTTTGTCCAGCAGTGGACGTCTTTCGGCTGAAATGATGATGATGAAATCTTAATTAAACAGAAACGAGCATAAACTGATCGAATTTGCAATCGAGCTGATTGCTAAAGGTTGATACTGATCACAGGCTTTTTTTTTTAAACATAATCTTCTTTAGCTCACTCCTCTCACCAGTCTCGTTAGTAACTGCAATCCCCTTGCTTCTATGGCGTAGGTAGTTGGGTAACATTTAGCATATTCGTCAAAACTCAAAAGTACCGTAAATTTAAGGCACGGTTGGCGCAGTGGCTGAGCGATCGACTGCTGCGCTGCGTGTCGTGGGTTCGATTCCCGCACGGAACAAATATTTGTATGGCCTACAGGTAGTTGTTCCGGATCTGGCTGTTTGTGTATGTGAGTTTCAATGTTTGTAAACGCACCCACGATACAGGAGAAATTCCTAGTGTGGGGCAACGGATTTTAAGAGAAAAAAATAACAGCAGGTACTATTAAACTAGAAAACGGTTTGCATCAATGTGATTTACGAGTTGAAAATTTGTAATTTTAAACGTTTCACGGACTATTTTCAAGCTCTTGTGGACCAGCGATTGGGTACCAATGCTCTAGAGGAGAGGCACTCCGGGGCACACCGAAGGCTGCCTATCCATTGAGGCACAAGGCACCAGGCAGCGGAGCCGGGAAACGGAGTTTTTTTTTTATTAGATTAGATAGATTTAGATTGCTTGAAATCTCCGCTTAGCTCCAGTGGACGGGCCTATTGGTTAATATTTAACCGCTTAAATGTACTGTCAGTCTAAGATGGCGAAGTGATGGCAGTATCAGTAAAGTAGACCTCGTAATTATTCCAGCACAATGCCCAGTAAATTTAAACTTCTTCAAGGTTGAAACTATCTTACTGACACATAGACAAACAGACCCTGACGTTTTAAGACGTGAAAGTGATATTCAACCTTAGGATGAAAAAGCAACTACGAGGTTGAATAAGTATATACACTAACAGTAGAAATCTAAGCAACATTGTATTGTCTGCGTCACTCGCCTAAGCATTATCTTATCTCGGAGCTAATGATTATTATTTTAACATTTAATGCAGCACACGTGCTCGTAAGATGGAGTGAGATAAACGTAACAAATAAAATATTGACTTTATGGTTAAAAGTTAGACGTGACATACAACATTTTCTGTTACCTATATTAACAACTGGCTACAAGGGGATTTAAGGGAGACGCAGGATATGCCGAGATAGTGCTTCCCTTCCCATCCCGTACGTTCCACCTGCTGATAGTCTCCTCCTGGTCATTAGTGGCCTTGGCTAACCAGGAAGTCTCTTAAAAGACTCAAGACACGGTTTTCCGAAGCACGGATAGGTGGAAATTAATAGATGATAAGATAAGAATGCATTCAAACTTGAATTATGTCGTGTGTGTTACGAATGGCGGTAATAGATATTTTTTTGATAAAGAATCTACTACGCCATCGAAATAGTATAGAATCCACCTGTCGTGATGGATCCGTTGGACTTATCAGGCAATACCCATAAATATCGTCATCATCAGAAGTATCTATGTAAGATAAATCAGAAAGATTGTCTCATATAACTTCTGTAATTATGTTAATAATTGTCTAATTATGTTCAAGTGTTTTATCATTAATCTACGTACAAACAAAAATTATTATCCAGAATAAAAACTCGGCGGAAATTAATCCGTACATTTCATATATATATTAAACATGATCTCGGTAACCACTATCACCATTTTAACTACAACAACACCTACCTCAAAGGTAAAGACAGCGAGGAAGTCGAAGATCCCAGTCTCCGCCATGATGGCGACGAGCAGCATCATGCTGAACAGCAGCAGCAGAGTCTCCACGTCGAGCCAAGAGATCAGCTCCGGCAGGGAGGGTCTCTCGCCTACCAGCGCCAGTGCAGCCAAAGATGTGGTGGATATCAGGACTGCTGCCATCGTTCTGTTTATTACCTAGGAAAGAGTTTTGGTAAGAAACAGGAGAAACGAACTAACAGAAATCACAAAACAAAATTGAGTCTTCTATTCTTTTTAGGCTAACAATTTACTAAAAAATAATTTTAAACTGTCTATTTTAAGTTTAGAGTTTTGTCAATTTGACGAAAGATTTGGGGGGGGGGGGGGGGGGGGGTTATGAATATTTTGGGGGATGTAATCCCTACGACCCCCTACCCTCGTATAGCCACTGGCAGTGTAGACCTTAACGTGACCAAATAACAATAAGAACATTAGCAGCAGCTGTGAATAGCAGGATCTTCATATTTCCGTATAGAGTTATATGGAACAAAGCCAGGTTCAACTCTTGTTTCAAAATCACACAAACCACTGGATAGTGTACTTAGCTCTGTTTATACATAGCTACGTTATCATGAATGTAATTATGTGTGCCAACAATCTTCAGCTGATAAGGACAGTCGCGTGGCTGCGTTTAGTTGAGTTTACAGAATCCGCTTTGTCAAGTACCTTACTTGTCTAGACTTTTCTCGATAAGGTCGCCTTTCAGTCTAGCTTAGTTTACGTATTTCTCCGCATTTGCATCTACAATCGATTCGACATTCATTTACTTTTAATTCACTCCAGTGTGGTTTATTTGTGGTAGCATATTATACGGAAGTTAGCTATCAAAATCATGTTACGATAACATAAAAACTATTACATGTACACATAGGTACCTACTGTCGTGATTATTCGTTAGTAATAATAACAATTGCTCTAGAAAACATACATTATATAATGGCGCCGATTCCCTTGTTGAAAATGTGTAAACTAAATTAAATTAAATTTCAAAATGTGGGTGATACTATAAGTGCAGCTCTGCCCGACACTTCGGGGAGAGTCGGGCGTAAGGGTGTGATTTTCTGTACTTAATGTACTTTTAGGTCTGCAATAATTACCGTTTTTACCAGCTCACCTCAAATATGATAAGTACATAGAGTGCACAGAGGAGAATAAAGGCGTATATCACCCCCGTCGACAGGTCCAAGGGGTCCATAGTGTAACTCAAAGCAAACGGCGTTGTAACCAGGGAAGTTGTGGACATCTTCACTGCATATTTGGTGTGGTTGGACCCTGGACTCTGAGAATTTCGTCTGTTGGCAGTTGGAGTCAGTTTCAGGACTCTAGACCTCGTCTCACCTAGTGTGAAGTCTATGTCGTCGTCGGGATTGAGGTAGAGAATCCATGGTGAAGTCTGAGGAAGAAAAAAGTAGATACATATAGAAACAACTTGATGGGATCGGTGTCTGCTGGCCATTAATTTGGGAAGAAACACCGAAACACACTCAGAGGTCAAAGTCTCATTATCTTGGATAGATCAATCATATGAGGACCACGTAGATTAATGTCTGAAATGGGGAAGGTAGGTATTTCGCAGTAATATTTTTAATTAATTAATTAATTTATTTTATGTGTAAAGAAGCTCAAGATCCTGTTAGCTCATTACATCATTATCATCATCTGCCAAGCCCTTTCCCAACTATGTTGGGAGCGACTCCCAATGAAACCAGATGCAGCTGAGTACTAGAATTTTACATGGCGCGACTGCATATCTGACCTCCACAGCCCAATTACTGATATACACGATTACTTTAGTAAGACTGGATATCAGTAATAATTCAAGTTAAAAAGAAAACATACCTGATTAGAGTCATTTTTCAAAGCGTCAAATCCGTCTGCTTCCAACCAGACCTCCATTTTGGCCATTGCTAACTTTTCACTAGAATTTAGTTTTTTCTCATTTTGTTCTGATACAAAGGGTCCGGTGAACTTCAGGAGGACTGATATTTGATCTCTATCTGATCTTAGAGTATAACCTTAAAAAAACAGTTTAAATGAAAAAGTACAATTAAACAAAAGAGTTCACAATACAGGTAAGAATTGAAAGTAAACTGTAGAAGTGGCAACTGGACCAAACTCAACTGGCCAGATAGAAAATCATCAATCAATGTTTCTTTAATCATATTAAAAAAAAAAGTTGCCCCTGTCTAAGAATTTTTCCTGCGTCGTGGGTGCGTTTACAAACATTTAAAGTCACATACACGAACAGCCAGACCCGGAACAACTACCAGCACGCGTAGCATGATCAATTCTATATCTATTCTACCAAAAATAGTCAACGTTCTTTCATTCCAACTTGACATCCCTTCTACCCGAGCACGGGGTGCCCCGTACACTGTAGAGAGCAGAAAACTTTCTTCTCCTCAGTTTTAACATCGCCATGCTTAGGGCGGTAGAAAACTTGAAACAATCTGTCATGCTGTCTATTCTTCCGTCGACATAACTCGTTTCTATGGTGTTCATGCTACGCGTGCCATAAAAACATTTGCTCCGTGCGGGAATCAACCCACGACACACAGCGCAGCAGTCGATCGCTCAGCCACTGCGCCAACCGTGTCGTCAATGCGGTGCTGTACCAGCTGTATTTCATAAAGGTAGTGAGGAATACTTACTCTTGACTTCACCGGGAGCTACTGAGGAGTGCCTGCAGACCTGTTCTTTCTCATTATACATGAGAAATACAATGGTGAAGAACATCCACAGTCCGACTAGAAGGGTTATCTTAACGAAGTGTCCAGCTTGAGCCATCTATGAACAACGATATAACTATCTTTTATTCACTATTCTTTTTTTAACTGTATAGATGACGATCTGCGAAAGACTGCAGGTAAATGCTGGATGCGGCAAGCTGAAGACAGGGCGCTATGGCGCTCATTAGGAGATGTCCAGCAGTGGACTAATATAGCCTAATGATGATGATAGAGGTCGGCTCCCCCAGTGTTACTAGAGTATGTACTTGGTTCTATTTTATAAACATTTCTAAATATCTTACCTTTGTTGGCTTTTTGGGTGCAGGTTCGTCTTCAAGCCTGTAAAAACAAAATTCTTTAATACCTATTCGCTAAGTTGACGGTGTAAGATGTGATTGTTAAAAAATTTGACATACGTTTTCCTACAAACTATTTGATATCAAAACGAATAACTACTATACTCAAAACTTATACTAACTTAAACCTTAAAACGAGCAATTCTTGTATTTATGTATGTACATATTTATTATAATCTGAATCTCGAAAACAGCTCGCAACGATTGTCATGAAATTTAGGATTCGTTTCGGGGGCGATAAATCGATCTGGCCAGGTTTCATTTTTAGAAAACGTCGTTTTATCAGAGCAAATCTCGGTCATCCAGATACTAGATATATCTATACGAATAAATAAAATTGAAGTGTCTGTTTCTAATGTGATAATAACAGCGTTTTAGTAAATGCATATGAAAGTTTATACGGTACTAAAAAAAAGTCTGTTTGTTAGAGATACTCTTCGAATAGGCTGGATCGATTTTGACGAGACTTTCACTGGTAGGTGGCGAATGTTATAAGGAGTAATTTAGGCTACTTTTATGTTAGAAATTCGAAAGGAATAATATGAAATTCTCGCGAACAAAGTGCAAGGTCTATAATCACAGACTTGATCTGGCTTTCAGCGATGAAAAAAGAAAGAAAAGTATTTATTTGGGACACGCATAGATAAACAAACGATTAAAACTGATGCTATGTGCCGGTAAAAAGATCAACTATATCTCGTTATTTATACCCAATAGGCTCGATTTATTTCATGCAAACATTCAGTTGGCACCTACCTACCACATTTATTTAGCATACATAATGCTATGTGTGAATTTACTAAATGGAAATATATGAAACAACTGATATATCAAGATTGGTCTCATAGTAAAAGATGTTTAAAATCAGGAGTCTGTCATTAGTGTTTTACAAATAACCCTGTTTAGGTCATAGTAGTAGGTAGTACAGACGCCAGCATATCAAGCTTTCCCAAACTGTCTAATTTTCCCAATTGAACATCAAGCTTGCGATTATTCATTAACAATAAGTACATTGTGTCTGAAATTGCATGGAAAATTTAAATGAAAAAACGAAACAAAAACACGCTCAAATATTAAAACAATGCATCAGTTCAACAACAAAATAGGAACTGCGTTATAGATCCTCAACGGAATAAAGAACCTTATTCAAAAGGAAACTTTTTAGTTGCTTTTTAAAGGAGCTTGAGTAGATGGCGCTTTGTAATATGTAGAGGCAACTAATTAAATAATATGGATTTTGTAATATGGTTGAAAAACTATCGTAGAAAATCGACATATTGGGGTAGCTTGATGTGCTGGCCTCTGTAAATACAAAGGACATTGGAACCGTAAAATCTTTTATGTGTGTTAAGTTAAGTTGTTTTACTAAATAAATTTCAGCACTTACATTTTCGCCTTCTTTTCGTCGTTGGGAGGAAGCTTCTGGCAGCCATTGAGAAATGCGACGGACATGTCATCCTTCGGGACTTGAAGATTGTTATTGAGGTGTGGCGCCGAGTTGACGCTGGGGAGGCGCTTTCTTGACGAGCCTGAGTTGCTCTTCCGAGGTAGGCCCAGACCGCCTACAAAGAATAAAGAAGGCTTTATAAAAAAAAACAGTTTTACCCTGCCAGACGGCGCAGCATCTAGAGACGTCAGTATGTCTTGATTCAAAGTCATTCCGACGGAGAGTCGTCGGAATGACACACAGGGTACAGGTTTGCGTATTAGCCGTATATCAGTATCTATTAGGGCCTTTGCTTTCGAGCTTTCGAGGATACCAAGCGTGATGTTATCGGTCATTAATCATCCACTGGAAAGAAAAAACGATGGATGGATTGTCTAAGAGACAATATGGCTGGAAAGGATTGAGATGACGGCAAATAGAGAGTTAGTACAGATGGAAGAAGAAGACATGACTCCAAATAATTGGGAGTAAAGGCATGAGGGTCATGATGACCTAAATACCCGTAAAAATGAATACAATGGGGATAGTAAAAAGATCATCATCATCCTCTTGCCCTTATTCCAATTTATTTGGGGTCGGCGCAGCATGTCTTCTTTTTCCATACATTTATATTTGCCGTCATCTCAGAAGTCACCTCCTTCCTGACCATTTCATCTTTCACACAATCCATTCATCGTTTCCTAGGTCTCCCTCTACTCTTGTAACCCTCTACCTTCATACTCAAATATGAATATAAAAGGATGGTAAAAAGAGACAACAGATAATTTTGTGGGAGTCATTTCTTCTGTTTAAATGTCGCGATTATCGCTTCGAGCACCCCTGAGGCATAAGAACCGCGACTGACTTACCCGCTCGTCGCTCCGCTTGCCCATGTTACAAGCTTTATACAAGAATTACATAAACTCTAGTCCCGGGTCCTTGAACGAAAGGCCAATGGCCTCTAATTACAGTTGCATACTGCATAGTGACATGTTTTCAAACATTGCGATGTTTACGTAAACTGTAATGAATCATTCATGAACTCAGTAGTTTCGCGCTTCCTAATAAGTTGTGATGGGACGAATGGCTATGTTATACTACTTAGTGTGTTCGAGAGTAAGTACTGCTCCACCACCACCAGTCGATGACCTCCTCTCTTCTGAGTTAAGCTACACGATTACTGACAAATCCTTGAACTGACTGGACAGGTGCACTCATATCACTTGGGACAAATGTTTGTACGATCTACAAACATTTGTTCCGGGTGTTCTGGATATTTGCAATGTATAATTAAAAATATCTATCTATGTGATGTGTCTACAGTATTAAATATATCAAGTCATCTAGTGCCCATAACACAAGGTCTGCTTAGCTTGGGGGCAAGATGATGCTGTGTGGATTGTCCAGCATTATTTATTTATTTATTTTATTATTTATCTGTGTGATTATTTCTTTAAAAGACCATCTCAGACACTAATCTGCATGGTCCTCACATGATCTGACCAAGATAATGTCTGGACTTTGAAAGCGACCTCTGAGTTTGTTTCAGTGTTTCTTTCAGAGTAGTCGGATACGGAAACAACTACCTAGGTACTTAAAAAAAAGTATTGTGCTTGTTTGACGTGTAAATGTGTTTGTAAAACCAATTTACAGAAATAAATATCATTTAATCCAATTGCATACCACACTTGCAATCACTAATCGAAGGATTTTGAAAGAAATTCATTATTCATTGCTTCACTGAATACATACATGCATGCATACATGCATACATGTGTAAGCAATATTTGTCTGTTCGACAACGAATTACGCAATTAATATTATGGTATTATCAAATATAAGACATTGCCATTTATAAGTGTTATACAATTTGTAGAAACTAAAAAGTAAATCCAAAAAAATATATAATAAATAAAAATAAAATATAAAATTCAGACTGCTACTGAGAACAGTCTAGAGTCTATAACTAGATGAGGCCCATGTATCCTAGCTGACTACTCTGAGAAGACCGAAACAAACTTAGTGGTAACAGTCTCTTTTATGGTCCAGACATTATCTTGGTCTGATCAATCATATAATATCTAAGGACTATAACATGACTGGCGAAATGTATGTGTTCTATGTATAGAGGTACGAGTATAATGTACACTTCTACCGACCCAATAGTGGATAGAAGCGTGACGTTATGTATAACTATATTGTAGGGTTTCAGAATCCTGTGTTTGATTTGAATTTGACTACTAAGTATCAAACTTAGAGAAATGATCAGAACATTAGCTGTTAAACATAATTACTGGTATTGTTGCAAGTCATTTGATCTAAAACCATTACTTTTTGCTTTTCAAAATACCATGATGATGATCATTTACATAATTGGGATGTTTTCAAAACGTAATTATGCATAATTTGGAGTCGGTGTCATTGTCAAAATTGACCAATTTCGTGAAGTAGGTTATGTCGAGTTAAAAAAAAAATATTTATAAGTAATAGGACTTGCTTGAAAGGGGATTTTTTAGGTCAAATTTATTTAAATTTGTTTTTTTTAAGTAGGTTAATATTATTTGCGAAAAAGTTTTTATTTTTCGGTTTTTTAAGTGGGTCTGTTAATAATTTAATAACAAAACCCTACTCATCAACATCAACATTTTACAAAAATAACAGTAACTGCTCAAAAACTTTTACAAAAATTAAATAGGCGAAAAATAAATCATCACTATTTTCTACAATTAGGGGTGCAAAATCAGTAGACCAACTGAAATCAGAAAACAAACGTAGTATTCTATGTTTTATTTGCAAATGGGAAGTCAGCCTCATATCGTATTGTACATCATCATTTATTAAAAAAAAAAACGAATAAATTATACTTGTATTTTCAATAGAATGTCTCTTAATAGGAAGGGTTATCAAGTTTTTAAGCAAGGTTAGGTGTTGAAGCGAACCAAATCAAATCACTTTTATTTGTTAACACAGGTAGGTACATAAATACAGATCTTATATTTGATGAAGAGAGCGCTATGTTATGCCAGGAGGCGTACAAATATGGTGAGCACCCAGCACAAGATAACAAATTAAAGTTTAAAAGAAATTGTACCTAAATATTTGAGAATCCTGCATAATTATGGTATTAAATTTAATTATGAACATTATCTAGCACTTCAACTATCTAGAGATATCAGACCTAAATAAGGGATTATTTTTATGAATATCAAAAAAATATGAAAAAAATGATAAATGTCAAAAAATCGAACTACCTAACCTAAGTCCAAAATATTAACACTTAAGTAGGCTTTTTTGAAACATGATATTATTATTGTCTGTATGTAAGTCATTCACGAAACTGTTTTAATATTATTAAGCAGGTAAGTATTGTAGAGGTTGTATATAAATAAGAGACCTCATTGTATACAGGCTGGTAGAACATTGGTTCTCTATGGTTTCGACCTCCCAAGAAATATTAGAATAGTTTAGAAGATGAGATCTGTCTCTGGTCTAGGATAAGATTCTTGATTGTAACATAGAAGTAAGGTTCGTTAACCATTATCAATCATCTCCTTATCAAAATCAATTATTTTAAAACAGTAAAGCACTCGCGCTTGGGTCTACAGTATTATGAATAAATAGATTATCTTTCCTTCTACCTCTTTCCTCCTCGCTCGATCTTCATACGGCGAAAGTGCATCAAAATGCACACTCAAACAAAGTAACTCGCAGGTCAACAGTACTTATACAACCATTATATTCTATATTGAATACCAGTTTGAACTGGTTTGAACCGGTTTGACTAAGCTCAAGTGGGCTGTGTGCGAATCGAAACGTGCAAATACGAGATTTGAGATATAATTGGTTTTTTTAAAGAGACAAGGAAAAAATAAAGTAAATAGTTTCTTTCTCTGGTATCTTGCAAGCTAGCACTCAGTTTCGTGACTGACTGACTGATAACACACAGAAACAGACCAGCACCCAAATCGCGTAATTGAGATAAACTTATTTCCCATAACAATATAAAGTCACTTAGGTACAGACGCCAGCACATCAAGCTATCCCAAACCTAGTTGAACATGGACCTTATTATTTTGCAATAAAGTTGAAAAACTATCAAAGAAATCTGACAGATTGGGGTAGCTTGATGTGCTGGCCTCTGTACATGAGAAATTGACAAACTAAACTGACAAAAATATATTTGAATGACGCACTATAACAGTTTTGATAGAAATAGCAAATAACATCATACCATAGGCCTTACGCCTGTGTTCGCCAAAGGTGTGGGCAGAGGTGCACCTATAGTAACACCCACATTTTGGCAGCTATGTTTAAGTTCTATGTAATAGGGGGCGAGCCTATTGTCATCAACCCAGACTCCGGGTTTGCTAATGAGAAAATTTCTGTGGAAAATATCAATAGCACTTTGCTCGACCTGGAAATCGAACGCAGGACCTCATGCTCAGCAGTCGCGCTTGGGACCACAAGACCAACGAGGCAGTGCAGACAAAGCAAAAAAAGAAAAAGAGTCGAGGCAAATAATAAATAACTCACTAGCAATCGCGAAAACTTACATTCTATTGCTTCATTTGTATGCAGGTCTTTAAGGCCCTTAAGGTCCTTATTGTAAATACCGCAATGAATAATACTGAATTGTCAAAACGTAAAGGATTGTAAATGTGTAAGAGCTACGGATTTAGGAAGCTTTACGATTTCTGCTTTCCTTCAAACTTTCGCACTGACCCAAAACGTCATCTAAACTGGTTATGTCCAGTTCATACCGGTTCTAACTATACGTACGTTGCGCAGCGACCTCGTTCGCCGCCCGTGCGAACTACACATGCAGGCAGAATAAATGAACATACTTTAAAGTTATTGCCATTCATGCATGTCAGGGACGGAACCCAGACTATCCAGATGCGGCTTAACATCAATATTTATTACTCGCGACTACTGTGTGACTGAAACTAAACGCGCCGATTGGTACAAAATGATATTACAACAATTCTTGTGTATGTGCGTTACTTTCACGTGAAAACATCTTTCTTTTCTTTACTTTCTTTTCATTATTTAATTTATTTCTCTTTCTTTTCATTATTTATTTCTTTCTTTCTTTCTTTCTTTCTTTCTTTCTTTCTTTCTTTCTTTCTTTCTTTCTTTCTTTCTTTCTTCCTTTCTTTCTTTTCTTTCTATATTGGAGAAATGATGGAGACGAAATGTCAATGAGTAGAGAAAAGCGTATAATTCAGCGTACATACGCGTATCTCGGCACATATTTTACATAATACACAGTATACAATACAATTAGGCTGACAGAATATAAAACAGATAATGTATCTTAGTAAAGTTTGTTTCTCCATACATTCAATAAGTCAGAGGATCATTTTATGAGATCAGAGAAGACGAATTTTCTTAATCGGTTTGCAATTGACGGAGAAATCGGTGAACATACAAACACTTGAACGTAATACCCTCCTTTTTTGAAGTCGGTTAAAGCATATCAACATTTATTTTTCATTAAAAATCGTATCTAGTTTCTCAAAAGTCGTTCACCTAACATCAGATGCGGAGCAAACTGGATCAAACTGGTTAAATATATCCTAGACACTAGTAGAGCTATGATTATAAATACTATCTAGTCTAAGCATCCCAGACAGATTTCAAATAGCATTTTGTAGTTAGAAAACATATAAGTATTCTTATAAAGGCTTGAAGCAAAAAATCGGCTTTAACTAGTTTGAACTGGTTATTTATACAGGCCGTTGTTGTCAAGTAATTTAAAAAAAAAATACGTCTGTAAGTGGTGATTTAGTTTTAAGGTAAGTTTTTATGCATAACAAAAAGAAAAATGATTTAATCCTATGTGGGTTTTATCTATTACTAAAGCATATAATGGCGTTTAGAAACAAGTGAACATTCGCAGACAGAGCGAGACGGCAGAATAACATATAGCTAGGTACCGGTACAAACTAGATTAGACCGGTTTAAATATAGCCTAGCAGATTGGAACGCTGACAAAAAAATCTTTGGTAAACAGCGAACGATTGTTTGAGGATAGAACGATTATTTGTATTTGATAACCTAACACAGGTATCCACTCCTTTTTAGGGGTCCGTAGGCAAGAACGAATAACCTTATCATTCAGGCAAGAATTATAATATTGTATGGGTATCGGGGGATCCCATTTATTTTTATTAGTCTATGCTGTCCCAATGCTGGGCAAAAGCCTCTCCAAGTCCTTACAAATATCATATTTCTTCACCATCTCGTGCCAGCCCCCATAGTTTGCATAGAGGTCGTCTCTCTACCTCCTTCTGGGTCCCATAATTAAATAAAGAAGTTAACTACAGATAAATTGCGTTCAAAAATTAGCTTCTAAACAAAAGTAAACGAATACCTGTTTTTGGAAAAACTACTTTAACACCCACACATTGTGTTTTGTTTGCTCTACAACTTAAACAATGTTAATGACTCTCTCAATAGTACCTACTAGTCATTGTGAAATAGGCTTCATTTACACCTGCATAAAGTTGATTTGTAATTAACTGCCATTTTTAATAACTTGTCTCAATCCGCGATCCTAAGCTGCCTTATCAAAGTAAAAGATCGCAAACTCGGCCATTAATTGTTTACAAATGAAGATCGATCCGATCCCTATATTGTTTAAAAGCGTTAAAAAAACGTTACGCCACACTAGGAATTTCTCCTGTATCGTGGGTTCTTTTACAAACATCCAAACTCACATACATTACCCGCCAGACCCGCAACACGCAGCGCAGCAACCAATCGCTCAGCCACTGCGCCATCAGTGCCGTCAAAAGTAAGTGAGCTATCGGATAATTCAGTCATTCAAGAAATACTGTTAAATAGAAACGTTTCGTAACGATAATGTTGCGGTCGCTTATATCAACTATGTGCTTATGTAAATAAGCATCCTGACTATGGGACCCCCTACTGTACGTGGACCCACACTTGGCCGTTTTTTTTAAATGTCTGTAATTAAATTCTGCATGACTCGAACTATCTTTAGCCTGCTGTCTGTAAGTGTTCATACTGTTCAACTAGGTATGTCAATTTATACTTAACTAGGAATTGGATCATTAGTTCTGGAGATTACCCTCTACATACCAACTTACAAACAAATCTAAGTCACATAAATCAAAGAGACATAATTACGTAAGTACGTAATTCGACTCATTCAATGAAAAAAAAACTAGTTTATATTTTTTGAGGTAGCTTTTCTATTAACAACTTAAATCATCATCCTCATCCTCCTGCCCTTATCCCAATTTATTTCCATGTCTTCTTCATCCATACATCTCTATTTGACGTCATCTTAAAAGTCACCTCCTGAGAGCCAAATCTTTTGCATTGAAGCTACCTTCGCGACGCAATCGTAATTTGTTTAAGCTGTAAAAACGGGTCATCCAACGGATTATTGACTGGTGAACTGGGAACAAGAAGCACTTGATTGCATTGCAGCGTATTTTGCACCAACTCATCATCCTCCTGCCCTTCTCCCAATTTATTTGGGGTAGGCGCAACATGTTTTCTTCTTCTATACATTTTGATTTGACGTCATCTCAAACATCACATCCTTCCTAGCCACACCATCTAACACACAATCCATCCATCCTTACTTTGGTCTCCGTCTACTCTTGTAAGCCGCCACATTCATACTCAAAACTTTCCTCACGATATGGTCCTTAAATCAGTGACCAACGACACCAAAATGAGTCTATTTATCTCAATAATTCAAGGTCCCAAATTTATTATTTACTTGTCAAAATGTAATTTTCATATATGGCAAGTGTTAGGTGGTCAACACAAATACCTTTATATGGTGTCCATGACTGAGGTTATTGTCATAGCCCTTGAAGGTTTCTCCTTGTAGTTTACCATATTGTTATCTAAACTAATGTCTATACAAAAATAACTAAAATAAAATTGAATTGTCTGATGTAACCTCAAATGTCAAGGTAATTTATAACAAAAAAAAAAATTACAATGTTTTTGTCTGTCTGTTTGTTTGGGCTAATCTGCGAAATTGCTGAACTGTTAGATATAGCTAATGTCATAAGGAGTAATTTAGGATACTTATATTTTGGAAAAAAATAAGGGTTCCATGCAAAAAATGAAAACTTATGTTTGTTAAATTCCATGCAGCCATGAATAAAGAGGAAAGATTTGATTGTTTTTATGTTTGTTTGGAGTGGGTAAACACAAAAACTACTTAAACGATTTAAAAAAATCTTTCCCTAACAGAAAGCTACAATATCAGCAAGTGACATTTGCTAAATGTTATTTTCTCAACTGCGCTTAAAAGAGGGTGGAGGGGTATGTTTAAGTTCGAAAGGAAAACTACGAAATCCACGCGGATGAAGTCGCGGGCGAAGTGCAAATGGTAGGTATAGGTGTAAGTATACTCGTACTTCAGGATAGGTGGATTATTTTTTAATTAGAACCTCCTCCTTTTTTGAAGTTTATGAATGGACATAGAGGAACTTTGTCGCATCACCACACGCCTCCGTTACATATCAGACCCCGCGTGCCTCGGAAAACATGCCCGTTGATCCCGGCTGTCATTTGTAGAGCTTTGAACTTCAGAAGCCGGAAAGTCTGACAACCAGCCTTACCAAGGGGTCGTATCGTACTCGTTTGGATGTCAGGTATGTATATATAGGAATACCAGATGATGATTTATGTAGTTGAATACTGGCATAGGATATTTAGATGCATGTGGTAGGAATGGAAGCCGGCCCTAGCATGCTATGCAAAGGTGAACAATGATTTCATGGTCGACTAGCGGTTACTACCACCTCTGGACGTCTGCAATATCGGTTAAGATGAAAGCAGATGAAATGTACCTAGGAATGAAGAAGACATGCTGCGTTGACCTTAAATAACTTTGGATAAGGGCAGGAGGATCATATTCAAGTACCTACATAAATATCGTTTTAATTTCGTCTTCATAAAAGTTATGGAATCCTATCCTCATCATTATGCATCATCTGCCTAGCCTTTTCTCAACCATGCTAGGGTCGGCTTCCAGTCTAACTAGATGCAGTTGAATTTTACACGGAGCGACTGCCTATCTGACCTCAACAACCGAATAACTATAGCCCTTGGTAAGACTGGATGTCAGATTTCCGGGTTTCTGACTACCCATCACGACTGCTAGAGATCTACAAATATTAGCCGGGACCAAGGAAATGAGCTAAATCCTATCCAAATATAGAAAAGAATTTTAATGCGATTGTACGTTTGCAGTGCGCAAATAGTTGATGAACTAAAAATAATTACGAATTGGAACTTTGACAGATGTAAAGAGAATCTAGACACGCTTTGTGTCTGCATAGATCAGGGTATCTTTTGTAATATCATCAGTTTGTGAAACTGTATTTACGAATGTTCCTGATCATGGCAGCCCTGCCACAAACTTACTCACTGCAACCTTATAACCAAGGTATAAAGAATACCAGATGATGATTTTAATGATTGATGATTGTAAGTATAAAGTGGCGCCAGCGGAATCCTTGGTGTTAAAATTCAAAAATATAACATTACGCCTGTATCCATTTAAGGGATGGGCGCTAATGTATTATACACCCACATAACATCACCAGTAATTTAAAAAGCCGGGGTTTAGTATCTTACTGCCATTGACTGGGTACAACTCCATTGCTACTTTAATTATTTTCTGTTTAGCAAAACACAATTTCATTTTTCTGATCAAGGCATCGAACCTAGGATATCGCTCAGCAGACATACGACCACAATGCAGCTATAGTAATGAAAATATTATGTGCAAAACTCACCATGCTCCTTCTCATAGTGCTGTCGGAACTGCTCCAAGGCGGGATCATACTTCACTTCATCAGGCAGACCCAGCCAGAGCTGAACCGCTCCATCAGTAAGGTCAGTTGACACCAATGAGTACTGGCTCCGGGTCAGGTCCTCGACAGGCCTGGGGGTACGCCACGATTTCACATTTTTCACTATTTTATCCATTGTATATTATTTTATTAACATGTCTACCTTACAAAAAATAATTATTATAAAAACACTGTCATTTTGAGGTTATAATCATCCGAACTTTGTTGTTGTGCTGTGTTTGACAACTTGGGTTTACTTTTTTTTGTGGATGAGTTTTTGCCAAAGGTGTTTTTGATAGAGCTTGGTGTTGAAACTTTTTTGATTACAGCAGTGCTATTGTTTAAAAATCTTCGTGTGACAATGTAGGTGATGTGAAGGCGATCATACTAATGCTAGGAATTGACAGGTCACTTCATCTAACTTTTCATCGCGAGATTTCAACAGAATACACTGGCTGTACTTATAGTTGGGTTACTTTTTCTTTATCATTTTGTTCGTGTTGAATTTTAATTATCCAATATCATAACTTAATTAGGGTGAAGGAGAACCTCGATTCAGATTAAATGATTTAATTGGGAAGCTGTTATTACATCAGTCATAGCATCTTATATGACGTACAGGAAGGGGTAGGAAGGACATTGACGTACCACATGATACCATGAGCTCATGAGGAATGAGGACCATGTTGTGAGGAAAGTTTTGAGTATGAATGTGCAGGGTTACATGAGTAGAGGAAGACCAAAGAAAAGATGGATGGATTGTGTGAAAGATGATATGGCAAGAAAAGAGGTGACCCATGAGATGACGGCAAATAGATGTATGGAAGAAGAAAACATGCTGCGCCGACCCCAAATAAATTGGGATAAGGGCAGGAGGATGCATAATGATACCATGTACAAGCTTCTGGACCCGTTTTTTTGTCGAAATTTACCTTATTTTTCCGTTTCTTATTTTCTGATGTTCTTATTACTTTAAGCTGTAAAACATCATGAGAAAAATATAATTTACATCTAACCCAATTACAATATAAATTAAAATTAAATAATTCACTTCATCATTAAAAATTTCACTGAATTAGATAGAAATTATGTTTTTTTTTTTACAGTTTTGACGACCGATGTGGCGCGGCGGGTGAAGGTCCGCCTGCGACGCAGGAGGTTGCGGGTTCGATTCCCGCCTTGGTGCAAATGTTTGTACGATATACAAAGATTTGTTCCGGGTGTTCTGGGTATTTGCTATGTATAATAAAAAATATCTATCTATGTAATTTATTGTATTTAGTATATCAGTCATCTACCCATAATACTTGCTTAGCTTGGGGCTAGATGATGCTGTGTGGATTTTCCAGCATTATTTATTTATTTAGTTTATTATTGTTACAATTAGGGAAGCCGACTCTGGGGTCCAATCCAGAATTATGTACTGAATTCATGGTATCAGGTTGTGCGTCGATGTTTCTTCCACCCTGTATACTGGTTTTTATCTAATATATAATGATTTCATGCGCTTGGTCTAGAACTCACTCTGAAATTATGCTGATTGCATCAAATTCCATCAGCTCGAACATTTTACCGTTTACAAGCAAGTTACCACTTTTTATCCATTAAATAAAATTTAGTAAATCCTTCTGGATCAGTCGGGTGAAAAAGAAAGCGTGGTTCATATGTGGCGATTTATGTTTTTACTTTTACAAAAGTTTATCTTAAGCATTGCAACGGCGAAAGAAAACAACACCAACCCGCCTTGAGCAAGCGTGGCGATTAATGTGCCTTCTGTATAAGAAGAGCTCTGGATTATGGAGTACTTATTAAACATGGAATAAGTACCGACTTCCATAATAAATATTTAATAGCAGTCTATGCAGTAGGCACTGTTTAGCGTAAAAAACTCAACAACTAAACTAAAATAAAACGAAAAAAGATCGTTTTTAATTATTTTATAAATTTTGCCCACGATTTGTATGTTAATCGATTTATCAGATTTCATTTCGAATCGATTTTAAGATCAAACTGTTTCTGGCAGAATCGCCATCCTTACTTTAAATACCTTTTTTTATAATGAAGCTCAAAACACAAACCACGTTTAGAATTGACGAGGTTCTTTCCCCTTGAGCATCTAAGAAACATTATGGGTGAAACCCTGACGCAAAAATGACAATAGCATCTTGAGAAAGGGCTGCAGAGGTTGTTTGTAAGAGTTCGCTTTTAGCGATAAGGCAGCCCATTGTAACATCCCATGTAGCTCTTAAATTTGTCAATTGCAAGTTTCTATGGTGTACAATGTACTATTCTATTCAACTGCAATGCTATGGTTTACAAAATCGCATTATAACTGAGACAACACCGTTTTATGGGAGGGACCGTAAAGTTATGGTCATTAACTTATCCTGTATAATAAATCATCATCTACCTAGCTTTTCCTAACTACGAGTATGTTGGGTCGGCTTCCAGTCTGGCCAGACGCAGATGTATACCAGTATTTTATATGGAGCGACTCGTCGTTCCTTTACAGCTTTACTAGGCAATACGATAGTCCTTATTGTCAGTGTTTCGGGTTTCTACGCGTAATGGTTCTCAAAGATTAATAATGAAAGGCGGTGGCGACGGCTTCACGCGCTTTTGAGTCAGAGAGATCGGTATACATCATCATCTGCCAAGCCAACGTTTAAAAAAAGTTGATAATATTTAAAATCATCACCACATAAGAAACCACACTTGAATAAATATAGAAGGGGTTTCACTGTTTACAAGTAGAAAGCACTCAATGAAAGCTTAATCGTAACTGAGGTGTGATGGAAAGCCGCCAGTGAATATGTACAGTCAGGAAAGAAAACATAATGAATACCACTTGAATGATTCTGGACCTCACAGCGTTGGAATGAAATTATTCGTTAGCTTTTTCTTCAATTTTAGGTTTTTTTCTGATATGTTTTTTTTTAATTAATACAGTAGTCATGAGAATCCAGTGTAATTAAAATGAAAAGTAAATACTTAACGTCTCTTAGTAAAAATATCATTGGGTTAGGTTAATTTGAACCGTCAAAAAAATTCAGGTTCAAATTTTAAAATTATTTCCTTATTTCGTGTTTCTGTCATCAGAGAGATCAGAGTATTTTTATTTTTTTTACGTCAAAAATTACATTAGGCAGTCCCCCAAACGTCAGACCCTCACCATTTCCTAGTGCTTTTGCTGGGAATAAGAAGTGATGCAACAAAATTGAAAATTGAAAGAACTTGAATCTATGTATACAATATAATGCTAATATTATTTAGGCCACTTGTCTATTAGCTAGTTGGTACGGAAGAACCACAAAAAGTTGCGTTTGCCTTTCCTGATGGCTACAACCTGATATATGTATTTAAGTCTCAAGTAAATACCATGGTTCCAGCGTGTACCAACATCGTCCGCAGCACTGTCAGGCAAATATGGAGGAAATGAAAAAAAAAAAGATTAATAAATCTCTATGTTTCTTGAACAGACCGTACTTAATATTCTCCTTAGCTCATGTTAAACATGATCAGATAAGGCTGATTACACATATCACGAGTCAACTAATCGTAGGTCTAACTACACCCTAACGATATAAAAATATGGTTTTAATTATATTGTGGGGAGGCCAGGCTTAGTGGGTAGCGTGATCTTTAAGGTGGACATCACACTAGCACGCATCCGTCCGGTCAGTACGGTGTGCGTTCGACTCCGGGCAGAGACTCTTTGTCAGTGTGATATAATGGTTATACAATTTTGGTACTTACAAGCAATGATTAAGCCGCAGCCAGCGGCAGCTGCTCCAGCGGGGTGAGCAAGGGCGTACAAGATGTTTGTGACAAGAAATGACGCTGGTGCTAGGGTTTTGGCGCTCAAAATAGATTATTTAAAAACATTTTTTTCTTTTTTTACGTAATCAAAAGGTTACGTCAATACATTAAATTAAAATGAAGCATGACGTCACAGGCAAGTTGATTTTATACCCATATGTGACGTAGCGAGCTCCAATTTCCCATCCGAAGTGCGTTTTATCTAATTAATTTTTTTATTTATATGATAAAGTATAAAATGCGTGTCCAATATTTTTTATTATCTGAGTGACGGGCTAAATATAATTCCTTTTGTTACCCATCCCTATTGTATGAGTCTTTTGACAATATTTTGTATTGTTTATATTACAAATAATATGTAATATTGTAAGCAACATACAATAAAAAGTACATTTTATCTTATTTGGTATCTATTAAGTGCATTATTGACTCTTTGGTCTAGTGTTATTGCAAGTGCTATTGCTGTGTATAAGGTCCAAGGTTTAATTCCCAGATCGGGCAAAGTGTTATCGTCTTTGCCCATTAGGAATTTCTCAGTAGCAATCCGGAGTCTGGATTTGTACCCGGTTACATGGCGAAATGTGGATGTACTTAAGTAAAGTGGCAAAACAACGTTCAACGTCAGCTTAGTATTTTAATTACATTACATTTTCCGTAGGTTTATTAACTCAAAATTTACTTTGAAATAATTATCTAATGGTATATAGGTAATTGTGTTCATTAGTATGGAGGATAATCACCTTGTTATTTTAATATTTGCATGCCAGTATATAATATGGCGGACGGTGGCCTTGCACTTACAATTTATTTACGTATTAACGTATCGACCAAAATGTACATAAAAGAAAGGGGCTCGTGGCTAAATAATAATAGCTGTCCGGGTCGGTTGAGGGTTAAGCTGCGCTAGCAGACGTCAGTCTGAGGATGAATAACCGTTCATTTTACAGGGTTATTTGTAAAACACCGACAACCTCTCATGAATATGATATTTGATCATAAACAATAACTTTTGTTCTAAAAGTTTGTTTTGTTTGTTATATACCATGACCCCTTCGTGGACTTGGTCCCGGCTGTCATTCGTAGGTTTTTGACAGTCGTTAGGGGTAGTCAGAACCGCGCAAGACTGATAACCAGTATTGCCAAGAGGTATAAAGGTACAGTAACTGGGTTGAGGAGGTCGGATACGTATGTCGTTCTAAGTAAAATTATAATATTCAGCTGCATCCTGTCAGACTAGAAGCCGACCCTGACATAGTTGGGGAAAGGCTAGGCAGACGAAGACTTTAGAAGAATTCCTGTGTTAAGAAGGAGATACTCGTGCCATTCTTTTATGTGTTGGTTATGAAGTGATGGTGTAATCAAAGGCACTGGATACCATACCTACAGCTTTGTGAAAATCGATATTAATATTATTTGTTTTTTTACTTGAGTAAATATAGTTTTCCTAGGACGAGGCGAGACGGGGGACTCGAGGACGTCCGTCGCCCCCCAGACATCAGGACCCGAGGTGGCGGCGAGTATCTGCCCACTCCCATTGGAATAAGGCGTGAGTTTATATATTCGTATTTATGTACTATTGGAATCAAATGTAACAGCAAATCATTTAGGACCCATTAATATCAGTGTTAATTTTAAACCGTGGTGCTAGGCAACTGGGCCTAACCCAGTTGTAAACGTCACTTTGTGCCTATTGGCCAAGCTCTGTTCTGTCTCCTGCTTGATATGGAGGGAAGTGGTAATTATGTTTTATTTTAACTCCTCCGCTGTTCTTTTCTGATTCATTTCGTTGCGGTATCCAAGACAGTTGAATCTTTTCTCCGGGATTCGTCGAATTTCATTGTCTCGACGCTTTTCTGGTGGTCGCCACTGTTTATTCTGGTTTTCAGGAGTTGCAGTGTTATGGGAATAGTGAGGCGGGCTTGTCCGATATAAAAATGTATGTATGTATTAATCATAATATACCTAATTGTACACCAAATAATAGAACACAGGACAAATATAATATCAATCTAGAGTAGGTATAACGGCTGGAACTACGAGTCCAGCTTGATAAATCGGTATTATTCTTAATTCTCTTAAATTAGCGACCAAAGGCCTTAACTCTCAGTGTTTAATGTGCAGGTATCTATAGATACACAATAACTATTGTTGTAACCTGTTATAGATACACAATAACTATTGTTGTGTCTATTGTTGTAACCGTTTCGTCGTACAGCTTCATGCATTTAACATAAGTTATCGTGTACTCATTTATATACAATGTACAATGTGTGAAGAACATCACACATATATATATATATTTCATATTCTGCCTCAAATGATGTATGTATCTACAGGAGGTACATCACAACTCGACTCGCCAATGTAACTAGTATTTATAGTAGGGGTAACTCAGTGCAGTTGCATTTAAGTTGAGCTTTCGGTGGAGTGGTGGGGGTTTGCGTGTGTGTCGTATTGTCTCAGGAGTAAGGTCCAAAATCGCTTGAAGTAATTACAGTTGCCGGCATTTAACTTGAGCTCTCGGTGGTGTGACTGGGGGTTTGCGTATGTGTAGTATTGTCTCAGGAGTAAGGTCCAAAATCGCTTAAAGTAATTAAAGATTAGAGGTCGAGATAAATGACAGCAGCTTTACTCAGATTTTATATCGAGTTAAAATTGAAGTTTTCTCTCAGAGAATTCGTTTTAAAGATATTTACTCTCATAAAGAACACAAATAGTTCACTTAAAAAAGTAGCCCTGACGACCACTGGGTTTATACGGCAGTCTTGTGTAATCTTTTATTTACGATTTCAATTCTGTCCTCTCTACCAAGAAGTGGAAAATGCCACATGCCAAAATAAATTTGCCTAATGTGCTACAAAATTTAGATGTGTGTATTCTAAGTCCGACGGACCGTAGACAACTTGATACCTATACGCGGCTCTAAGAAAAAGGATCGTTACAGATGGACAACTGATCCTTAGCCCTATCACGAATTTCCTGCGAGAAATTGACCAATCGAAAACGTCAACGATTTGTACCAAGATTGAAACACCGTCTATATATTTCTTAGGTACGTGAAACTAATTTCGTTTGACTAATAACTAGAAAAAGGAAATAAATAATGAAGTATGTATTACGTATATGTGGTTATTATATTTACAGTTTATAATCTATATATATATACTGTCTCGACGAACTTCGTACCGCCTTAAAAGTTAAGTTACACTGCCATCTGTTAGAAATATATGGACATTTTGATAGGAAAACATTTGATTTGCAATTAAAAAAAATCAAAATAAAAACTATCCTATTTTTTAAGTTGGGCCAAAACACACACTGTGTGCAAAATTTTATTTCAATCGGTTCAGTAGTTTAGGAGACCATAGCGGACGAAAACGTGACAAGTGATTTATATATATTAGATATAGATATGTATATTTCCTTTCCCTTTTCTTTTTAAGAAATTGCACCTACCACTGTTTGTCTCTGCATCACCCAAAGGTTGACTGGTAGAAAATGCCTATGGCCTTATGTCCGCCTCTGTACATTTGTGTGCTTAAAGTATTAAACAAATCAATAAGTATAAATTAAGTAGCATTAGTAGTAGTAAGAGTAATTGGAAAGAGGTAGTGCGGAATCGCGACCGATGGAGGGGATGGAGGGAAGCCTCGCCCAGCTGTGGGACACTTCGGGCTAGTAGTAATAATAATATTACAGTAACTAGGTTACTTGACTTAAATTCCTGCTAGAGCTACCTATAAGGGTACCGTTTATCTTGTGCGAAGCCATTCTGGCTGATGTGTCATTGTCATGTAAACATACTCTGCGCGGAAAGAATAAAGGTACGCTATGCTATTGTTTCAATGTTGTAGTTTAGCTATTTCTCTTACATTGTGGAGAAAACAGAAAATTTAACGATCTAAAATCTCTGCGAGCCTAGCGTGATGAGGAACAATGCTCGCAGTCACAATGTTGAGTCAGTCGAGAGGCAAACTGTCGAAACAAAACAACACTTTTCCTCTGACCTTGTTTACACAATAAATATTAACATAAAAACATAACATTTATATTTTTGTATATTTTTCTACCTATATTTCCTTATACCGCACGCGGTCCCAGCTGCGGGAAGTGGGAAATATGTATATTTAAATAATATTTGTTTATTTATTATGATTCAGCGTTCTCATGTTACTGCAGGCTACTGCCCGACAGTTTTTGTAGGGTTCTTGTATATAAAAAATGAAAAAAAAAATGAAAAAGTGTTTACTCGTGGTGAAATCCCTTTATTACATTTAATGGTACTTCTGCCAAACTGCACAACAGCTGCACAATGTTCAATCGCGCGGATAACTTTAATATCGCGATGTAGGATACGTCACATTTAGTTCGTATATGGCGAGATAGATGTCGCTAAGGGGGCCGTACCGCAAAAGAGTACAAACCGAACCCATATGGGATCACATCGTTGTCCGTGTGTCGGTCAATACCCGTTTTCTCAAGAACGCGTGGAGATATTAAGTTGAAATTAATATCAAGTACGTAGATTTACGATCCATAAGAGTTCTAAAAAAATGAATTGATCTAAGTCAAAGCAAAAGATACGGACGGATACAAAGATACTATTCATGCGACATATTTTGAAATTTTTCGCAAGTAAATCAAAACCTATAAGTAAACCCTAGAATCATGTAATTTGATAGAGAGAGAGAGAGAGAGAGAGAGACAGAGAGACACGCGCACGCCGCACGGCTTACAACTATAGCAAAAAGCGTCGTTACAACTTTTTGTCTTAATTTTTTCCGTCTAGCCCCCTTTCGCAACGCGCGATAAGGAACTTCGCTCCAAAAACGTATGTTTGCTGTTAGAGAATCGACCGTGACATAATATTTCGGCACGGTTGGCGCAGTGGCTGCGCGATTGGCTGCTGCGCTGCATATCGCGGGTTCGATTCCCGCAGTGAATAAATATTTGTAAGGCCTATAGCTGGTAGTTTCGGGAGAATTTCCTAGTTTGGGGCAACGTTTTATAAACACACACACAAAATTTATAAATACGTTAAAATTCGATCGTCACATTTTGTTGATGACTTGCTGCCCGTCGCGATATTTCCCGTCGCGTCACTCTTATCAGCCTTATCACGAGTGTTACAAACTAATATACGTACAGGCATGCATTTATGATCACCGTAATAATGTCAACATTAGTATGGTAAGTAAAAAGGCGTAGTTTTTTGTATACAAAATGCTACGGAATTAGGGTAAATCCTGAAAGCATATCGAAATATTTCATACCATAACGTACACGCTTACGTTACGTTACGGGTAGTCAGAAGCCCGACGTCTGACAACCAGTCTTACCAAGGGGTATCGTATTGTCCAGTCTGGAAGCCGACCCCAACATAGTTGGGAAAAGGCTAGGCAGATATATAACGTACACGCTTGTATGAACCTAACAGGTAGGCAGAGATGTACAGTACGCAAGGTAATCTCTGGGGGCGAGCTTATTATAACTAAGCACAAATCCAGACTCCGCGGTAGTACTGTTGATATTAAAACCCAATAATACCTAGCCTGCCCAGCTTCATATTTCTACAATCAATTACACACGTATGTATAATGTTCTTGACAATGCGTAGTTTTCATACTTTCGCAATTTAGACCTTATTTTTTTATTTTTTTTTATTACTAGCTAGATGGATTTATTTTTTAACCTAGTACCGGTTTCGATCTGCGATTGTCCACACATTAATTTAACAAACTCTATAAAATATCTGGGAATAACAGTTGATCGAAATTTAAGTTTTGCGGAACACATAAGTAACGTAGCTACGAGTGTCAGAAAGCTTACATATATTTTCAAACAGTTAAGACATGTGGCGGATCCCGAGATAATGAAAACTGTTTACCTGGCTCTCTGTCAATTTGTCCTTACTTACTGTATCTCTTCTTGGGGCGGAGCAGCTAAAAGTCACTTAATAGAACTGGAGCGGGCTCAAAGACTCGTATTAAAGAAAAGCCTTTCCAAACCGAGACTTTTTCCGACAGTGGAACTTTATAGCTTAGCTTGCTGACCCAAACAACGAAGTTCTTACCCGACGTAGGAACCACCAAGTTTGCCAAATAAACCCAACCAAAACAGCTGCTAGCGCAAATTATTTCTTTTTTCAAGGACCGAGACTTTATAACCTTGCCAACAAGATCCTGCAAATTTACCACAAAACCAGAATGGAAAAGCAAATTAAATATCACTAAATGGCTTCTCACTCTTGACTACCATGAAACAGAAACACTCTTAAACAGACACAGAAACATTTAGGCTCACCACAAAACCATATTTTAGCGGATTGCATACTCAAATATACACTAACTCTCCCACTCTCTCATAAACAGACACTCGCTCTCACCCTCACCATCCAATACTCACCCTCACACCTGCCCATACGCACACACCCTCACACAACTATACACCTATACACACCCTCACACCCACGGTACTCGTCCAGTTTTACTCCCATACATCTCTGATGTATTAAATAAGTAGCGTTTAATCTTCGGTTGGGGCCAGGAGACCCAAGACACAAGCTCTGCTTAGTTTGGACTCCTGTCTCTCCTCTAATTCTGTATTGACTCAAATTGTAAATATGTTTTAAAAGAGAAAATAAACGAATTTATTTATCGCCCCCGAAACCCCGTGCGTACTAAATTTCATGAAAATCGTTGTAGCCGTTTCCGAGATTCGTATTATATATATACATACATACACATATATACACAAGAATTGCTCGTTTAAAGGTATTAGATAAGTCTTGTGATTAGGTATTTCCCAACTATGTAACTTATTATACCAGATTTTACATGAAGCGACTGCCTATCTGATATCCACAACCCATTCACTGGGTAAAACGATACACCTTGGTAAGACTGGTTGTCAGACTATCGGACTTCTGACTACCCGTAACGACTGTCAAAGATCTGCAAATATCATTCGGGACCAACGGATTAAATTGCTTTCCGATGCACTGAAGCGTTTCAGTATGTAATGAAAAGGCACCCATCTACGGCACGACCTCGGCAAGCGTTGTTCAACCTTGAATATACTATGCTATTATTAGTTAGCCACGAGCCCTCTTATTGCGTTGTAAGTACAATTATCAAACGCACCTGTTTATTAATAAATATAGTTACTTCTGTACTAGACTCTTACTGACAACCATAATTTATTATGAAATGTAACAAATGTATTCGAAAAATAATTGCTTGGCTATTAAAAGTTGACGCATTATTTTGTTTCTTAATTACTCACATACTAGCGAAGCGCCTCTGTTGTGTTTTACGACTTGACAAGTCGTTGAGATTTTATCTATTATCATCATTAGCTAGTCTTTTCCCAAACTATGTTGGGGTCGGCTTCCAGTCTAACCGGATGCAGCTGAATACCAGTATTTTACATGGAGCTCCACAACCCAGTTACTGGGCAACACGATACCCCTTGGCAAATAGTGCCAGACTTTCGGGTTTCTGACTACTCGTAACGACTGTCTAAGATCTACAAATGACAGCCAGGACCAACGGATTAACGTGCGTTCCGAGGCAAGGAGGTGTCTCGATATATTACGAACGGTCACTCATCAACAGACTGACCTCGGCAAGCGTAGCTTAACCTTCGATGCAACCCGTGCGACAGTTTTATTTATCCACGAGTTCCTGAGAAAGAGATAGCGTGACAATGACTTGATAGTGTTACGTAGATTCATTCGTTTCAGATAATGCGTGTATATCTTATATTTGCTTTAGTATAAAATTATCTCAGTAATGATGACATGATTTAGGTTCAATATAAGCAGAAACAGTTTACGGCGCACAGATAAGCGATTAGACGAGATAACTTTTGAGTGAATTAAGCCGTTTTGAAACCGAAATGTCCTTCATTACACCTGTTTATAAGAAATAGGTATGTAGAAATGTATAGGTTAGGATCACTGGTAGTAGAATAGTGATTTTGTGTATAAGAGAACTCGGAGTAAAAGCTGCTAAATTCTTGAGATAAATAGCTATATAATAGGTCTTTACCTATGAAATTGCCGTTTTGTATGAAAAAATTTAAATGAATTTTTTTCATGTATTTTTTATTTGTATTAATCGAAGTAATCACCCATGCAATCAATGCATCTTTGCCAACGCAGTGGCAGTTTATTGATGCCCTTCTTAAAGAAATCAGCTGGACGGGAGGCAACAAATTCTTCAAAGGCATTTTGTACTGCCTCTCGGGTATTGAATTTTTTTCCCGCCAAGAAGTTATCCAAATTCTGGAAAAAGTAGTAGTCTGTAGGCGCAAGGTCTGGTGAGTAGGGCGGATGACGGAGAGCTTCCAACCCCAGTTCTTGCAACTTGGAGACCGTCTGCTGTGCAGTATGAGGTCGCGCGTTGTCGTGCAGGAGCAGCGGAGACGAGCGATTGACCAATGCTGGTTGGAGATGTGCCAGCTTCTCCATCATTGTGTTCAATTCTTCACAGTACACATCTGCAGTAATGCTCACCCCGTTTGGTAAGAAGCTGTGTTGAATCACACCGGCGCTAGACCACCAAACAGTGACCATCACTTTTCTTGGGGTAAGTTTTCGTTTAGGGCATTGTTTAGGTGCTGAACCAGGATCCAACCAACTTGCTGAGCGCTTGCGGTTATCAAACAGAATCCATTTTTCATCGCAGGTAACAATGCGGTTCAAAATTCCTTCATTTGTGTGTCTGTTGAGCAGTGCAAGGCACGTCTCGACGCGTACTTCGCGCTGGCGATCATTGAGTTCGTGGGGCACCCATTTGTCAAGCTTTTTTACCTTGCCAATTTGACGCAAATGGACCAATATTGTTTTGACGCTAACGTCGAAAGCTGCTGCTAATTCAGCCGTAGATTGTGTATCATCAGCTTCCACAATCGCCTTTAAGTCGTCATTGTCGACCAAAGTCTTCGGACGACCGCGAGGTTCATTTTTCAGGTCGAAATTTCCAGAACGGAAGCGAGCAAACCAATAACAGGTAGTGCGTTGGTTTGTAGTGTTAGCTCCGTAAACGTCGTTGATGTTGCGTGCCGCTTGTGCCGCGTTGCTGCCACGACGGTACTCATATTCCATAATTACTCGAATTTTTAACGTATCCATGATGACGAAAAAGATTTAAATGCGATGAAAATGTAACACTAATCAATAAACAAATGACTACTTTTGGAAAAAAAAATCCATGTTTTTAAAATAAAATTAATTTGAAATTAGAATTCTTAGCCAAACAAAAAATATTTTGATTTGAAATGGCCAGTACTGCAGAACGGCAATTTCATAGGTAAAGACCTAATATATACCTACAATAACCTATATACCTACAAGAAAGCAATAATTTATTTTTTAGAGCGCGCTGTTTTGTTATAAAGGAAAATAATGGAACCCGTATGGGTTCACTTTGCTGTCCGTCTGTCTGTCTGTCTAGTGTGTCGAGACTCTTTTTCTCAAGCTGAAGTTAATGCTGTCCCTTGGTGGTCGAGAAAAATCAAGCTTCTAAGTCAACGCAATTAAAAACACGGCCATGATATATGTACTTATTGCAATAATTTCCCGTTGAAAGCGATGCGGATGAATATTTCGATGTTCTGTGTTTATTTATTTTATTTTATTTCTTCATATATGTATAGTTTTATCGTTTTAAAGAAATAAAAATTGTGTTTGTATAAATTATATAAAATTGTATATATTTTTTTTAAATAGTCATTTTTTTTTTTTAAACGTTGCCCCACACTAGGAACTTCTCCTGTATCGTGGGTGCCTTTACAAACATTTAAACTCACATACACAAACAGCTAGACCCGGAACAATTACCTGTAGATCATACAAATATTTGTTCCGTGCGGGGATCGAACCCACAACACGCGGCGCAGCAGCGGCAGATGGCTCAACCAATGCGCCAAATGAATCAAAACCATGAAGTTTGGCAAGAAGAAACGTCCCACAGCACAAGAAAAGGAGAAAGTCCGAAAATTGATGGTTTCATCACATAATATTAAAAATAATTTTGGCGAAAGTAGCTGAACAATTAACAAACTTTTGTTCGGAACCCCCGGGGAGCGAGTCAGACTCGCACTTTTCCTGTTTTTGTTTTGTGTGATTAAAGTAAGTAAGTAAGTAAATCATTTATTTGCGTAAAACATGGTATACATTGATGTTAATATTATTACAGTAGCTCAACATGTTTCGCTAAGATATAACATAGCATGCAAAAATGTATATTTTGACAAAAGGAATCAACATCTCACATCCATAAAATCTTTAGATTGTGTGTGTAATTGTGTACTATATTATTAATAATAATACGTTTATTTCGGAACTTGCCATATCGTGCTAGTAACAATTTATACTTAGAACTAGTGTTAGTAACAAAAAAATAAATAAAAATAAAATAGGTACTTGATCTAAACTGGGTGAGACCCACCGAACCTGGGGAATGTCTATTTGACCGCGTGCAGTCGTATCCACCGCCCCAAGATCGGAGAGTCCCACCTATCAGCCAGCGTTCTGAGAATGGTGTTGGGGCTGGCGCGTACTCGGCTTAACAAAGATGCACATCTTTTGCGCATAATGCACGAGAAACTGTCGACGTTTGCGTCGGCAAACATGCCGGACGCACTACAATAACGCGGCAGCCCCAGCAACACCCGGAACGTGTTGTTATATTGGACACGCAGGTCGCTGTATGCCTTCTGCGTAAAGTTCGCCCACAAGCTGCATGTGTAAAAGGATTGGCAGTAAGCTTTGAAAAGCGTTACCTTCACCTGCGTCGTACAACGTGCAAACCTGTGGGCCAACATGCCACATCGAACAGCCAGCGACCTGCGCTCCCTCTCCACATCCGTATTGTCTCTCAAATCGTCTGAGACCCAGTGACCCAAATATTTAAATTTTGCAACTCTTTTTAGCTGTGTACCGCACAGCACAACTGGTGGTACACTGGTATAGCATTTACTGCCTGCTTTAAAAATCATGAGCTCGCTTTTGAGTGCATTATATTTGAGCCCATGAGCCTCAGCATACGATTCACACACATTTACCAGTTTCCTTAGTGCCCTGATCGATGGGCTCAGCAGTACCATATCGTCGGCGTAACTTATGTTATTAACACATACTCCTTCAATGTGACATCCGATTCCGGTCCTGCTGAGCTCATCGACCAGACCATTCATATATAAATTAAAAAGTGCTGGCGAGGATAGTCCCCCCTGCCTCACCCCACACTCTAGCCTGTACTCTGCCGAAAAGGAGTCTGCCCATCTCACACGATTCTGCTGGTTATCGTACCAATATTTAAATAAACCCATTATCTCCAGCGGTACATTCGACTCATGTCGCAGTTTGCTCCATAGCTTATTGTACGCCACTAGGTCAAATGCTTTTGACAAGCTTTATTAGGCAATAGTAAAATGGTTGCACTAAAAGGAAGCCGGCAGGAATCGAGTTTCTTGGTAGTTTCTACCCTGATCACTAGTCCAAAGACCAGGGCACTAGTCTGTGTGTCGTACTCTTATGAAGCTCAACGCCTTTCTTACTGCCTACCCTGAATGTGATGTGTGAATGGAGTCTATGAATGCGTATGTCTGGCGTTCTGCGAGAGAAAGTACGCAAGAGTGTCCACTGTTCCGTGTTAGTTTGAATTTTAAGTTATTTTCTTTTAAACCATTGGATTTTTCAACTGGATGTTTTACTTTTGTTTTGTTTTCTGTTACACTGTTTTAACTAACTGAAGTAAATAAATAAATGTAGATTAATAACTCGGCTGGTGTGATATAACACCATCATCGTGTAATGGTTGACAGAGCTACACGTGAATCACAGTTTCATAAATCCATAAGGAATTTTCAGTCGACGTAGAAACGTTATTATATTAATAGACTATAATTCCGTGACTTTTTAACCCTGACATAATTATCTCTGGACACGCCTGTACACCGTAATTGGCATAATTTATTTAATTAAGTAATTAATAAAAATAAACATTTTTCTGTGCAAAAAATGTAGAATGTATCACAACGGAGTGGTGTGATCGGGATGTATGTCGGATAACTTGATAATGTGGAACATTTTTATAGAAATGTTCTTCGAGGCACACTCGTGCGCAGTCGAAATCCATTTTCAAGAGAGGATCCTTCCTCAAGTCTGACTCGAAATAAAGATTGATTATAATTATTACATTAATTGACAATTATCCGAGATTTCGAATTTTAACATAAAAGCTACCCAGTGGCCCAGTAGTAGTACTTTCTTAGACGTGATAGGTTCCCTTTGGACTGGACACCTGACTTATATTTAAGGCTCTGCATTCGTGATAAAGCGGACAATTTTAGTAGGTTCTTTATCTAATCAAGCAAAAACAAAAACAAAGACAAAAAAAATAGGATCCCTTTTTAAAAATCTTACCCGCACAGAAGAGTGTTTTCACATAATTAAAGTTTATATGAAGAAAAAGTGTAGAAAACTACAACACTTGGCTACATGTGACCATTATTCTCACTAATTGTTATTACAATAAATCCCGAAATATAATTTTAAAATTATTTCGCCGAAAATCTTGTAGAAAATGCCTATGGTATTAAGTCCGGCTCTGTACACTTGTGTGCTTAAAGTATTAAAGAAATAATTTAAAAAATAACCGACAGACATATTGTATTAATTTGTATTGTCACGGCATTTTACAGGACGTTAAATAAAACTTTCCACTGGGAAAAACAAAGTGGTGCTGACGCTTCAAAAGATAATTTTGATAATAATCTTATCATTAATCTAAGCAGCTTATGATTTAATCTCTTTAACTTTAAAATCCGGTACGTACCGACTTTTTTCGTTATCACCATTATAAATTATGATAAATAGCTGATAATTAATTCGATCATAAACGATAAAAGTCTTTTAAATCGATTACATTTGAGGATTTATTTCATTTATTGATCAATCATGAAATTAATCGCTGTTTTTATTATTTCATAATTGTAGCTCTCTGTCTAGGTATTGATAACTATCTGTGGGGTATTATATCATTGATGACGTCAAAAGGAAAAATATTATTTACGTAGGTAAGTTGTAGCACCAAAAGTATTTAAATTACACTAATATTATAATGCTTTTTTAAATTTCTCAGTAGCAGCCCGGAGTCTGGATGTGTGCCCAGTTGATGGCAATAGGCTCACCTCTTATTACATGGGGCTTAAAAATTACTGGTGCAATGTGGGTGTACTGTAGGTATACCTCTTCCCAACCCTTCGAGGAAAGTAGGCGTGATCGTATGTGTCGTATGGTAAATGCGAACGTTTGGATGGATGGATGTTTGTTCCTCAATCATGCCAGAACGGCTGAACGGATCTCAATGAAATTTGGCACCGAGATAGATTATAGTCTGGGTTAACACATAGGCTACTTTATTTCCCGAAAAGTGAAGAACGCCCGCGGGATGGCAACACCGTTTCTTATTGAATTTTTAAGCGCGGGTTGCACCGCGAGGCGCACTTAGTTACTAGAGTCAAAGAGATCAACTAGATGATACCCAGAGCCCGCAGAACGTCAGGGACGTGTGACTTACATGTTTTGCTGACATCTGTCACCCGAAGCATTATCACCCAGGCCTGAACATGCCTATTAGATTTTATCGTCAGTACCACAATCGCACGATAGTACACGCCAAGCTGGACTGATGTATACCTAAGCTATTCTTAAAAAAACTAGATTAACGGTAACAAATGACAGGACCCTGGAGTTAAAAATCTACATCGCATTTACACAAGGAATTAAGTTCCCAACTTGCCACCTTGTTGAAACCTTGGTGTACTAGAATGCAGATAAAATATTACCTGGAAATACGTGCGGTGACACGATACAGTATTATCTTTCAGATATCATGTGCTCCACAATATTAATTACCAAGATAACGTGATGTGTGAGCATTAGGACTTTGCATCAGAGTCCAGTGTAGGCTAAACGATGCGATGTCGTACTCTACTTACACTCTGCGTAGACCCATATAATCTCGCGTAGCCCCCTCGTAGGCCTTGCGTAGCAACTGCGCAGACAGTGCGTGTCACTCAAAATCGGGACACCTCCTTGCCTCCTTGCCTTGACAGTCGTTACGGGTAGTCAGAAGCCCAAAAATCTGACAATCTTACCAAGGAGTATCGTGTTCAGATATGCAGTCGCTCGATGTAAAATACTGGTTCAGCTGCAACCGGTTAGACTGGAAGCCCACCCCGACATAGTTGGGGAAAGGCTAGGCAGATGATGATTCACTAAATTCAGTATCGAAGTATAAATAATATACACGTGTATGGTGTTATTACTAACGGCTGATTTCAATACCGTATCTTAATCTCAATCTAAATCCGCGATCTTCTACTGGTGTTTCAAGGTTTCAGATTGCAAACCCAACCTTTTAATAAGATACAAAGATCGATCTCTTGATTGGGATTGAGATACGATATGTCTACTGCCTCGTGTAAAGTGTATTTTTATTCAACATCCATGCGGGCGAAGTCGCGGGGAGACATATAGCATATAATACATATAGGCCTACTAATACTGGCAAGGCCAAAATCTCTAACACGAAGGGAAACAAAGTCTCCATTATATGATAATAGGGATGTGTCCTAGGTAAAAATATATGAAGTCTATTTAGTCCGTCAGTAAGATTACCAAAAAATATTGGACACGTATTTTTTGCTTACTTAATTCAATAAAAAGTGACAATGATATAGCACATCAAAGTGCAGGAGAAGGGGCTTGTGACGTCACGCGCAATTTCAACGCACTATACCGTCGTCATTTTTGGTTTACGTGACAAAAGATAAAATACGTGTCCAGTATTTTTGAGTAATCCAACTTTCGGACCAATCAGATTTTTTAAGGACACTACCCTATTGTAATAGTTTTTTGGTGTTTATACGAGTAATAGGGTGCCTATTTTTGGGTAAATATAAAAAAAAATAATCTAATACTTACTTACCTATTAAATTATTGAAAACGTATTTTTTATATTCATAACTTTGAAAAAATGTGCTTAAGGAAATTTCATGTCTTCATTTTTTTCTTTAACTTACTAATAAATGACATTGTTCATGTATTTGATTGTGCGTATTTTATAGTTTTACTTTGTTTTTTTTTCTATTGTGTTATGTTCGTACTGAATAAATGCTTTATTTTTGCAGGAGCAGCAAGTATCCTGGAACATTGCAATTACCACTTGGGTGCAGCTTCAGGTATATTTGCCTGACAAACGCTGAGCTAGACTCCCATTCGGTGCTATTTTGAGATGCAGACGCATTTTGTATGTTCATTGATATAGCCTATAGTGTCATCACAATAATATTTTATCTTCTCTTTTTTTCTTGGGATGTTGGCACCTTGTGGCTATTTCCTATATTTAGGTATTGGTTTGGTATGTATTTACAATCGTGTTTTGTATGTTTGTGTGGACCATATAAACGATGTATCTATCTCTCTTTCAGGTATATGTATAACCACAAAGCAGTGGCGGACTAAGCCCGTCAGAAGCCCGAGCCGGCAAAGCTGAATGAGGCCCGGGGCGGCAAAGCTAAATGAGGCGGAAAAAAAATGTTGTTTTACAAGCTTTTAATCCAGTTCACATTTGTATGTAGTGTTTATGTTTATTTCGTTTATATCGGGCAAGTGAAATTAATTTCAAAGTACCCGCTACAAAGACGGGAATTCATTCAAAATTGGATGATCTCAGCAAAGTTAAAAGAATATTAGTACCGCGTAAAAAGTCTAGATGGCTGTAGTGTTTTGATCTTGATGAAATAATGTAGGTTAGGTACTTAGCACATTTTTAAAGTCTTGTTTAGGTTTTGATCAGGGGAGTGCGGAGGCATTTGGGACCCCCAAGACCGGAGGCCCGGGCCGGGCCGCCCCTTCCGCCCCCTGTTAGTCCACCACTGGGATGAAGAACGTGCATACTTGATGAAGTCACTGGAGAACACGCATGGAAATTGACGGATTTGTATATATCATAACTACATTAAACTAATTATTCACGCTCCATATACATATATAAATAAATATACACATACGTATGTACGTAGGTATATATACAAATATATACCTAAACAGACTGTCGTATGTGGAAGTAGTGACTAATTTACATAACAATGACGATTATAAAGACGCGTTTATAGTTTAAGTAGGTAGTACTTATGTTATGTGTAACTGATTATGAATGATAGATTGCGGAATGATGTTATAAAACAACGTAAAAGACAAAAGTTGAGAAGAGTATGCTCAGATGAGAGGTCACGTTGAGAGGATGAATGAAAGTCGACTAACTAAGGCGGATGTAAGCGGAAACGCCTGGTGGGGACGCCTTAGAAGGACATACACTGACCTTATTGGTGATGTTCTTCAAAAAGGTCAGGTGTGTATGACCAGATGTATGAACGTAAACGAAGTATTAGGAGTATGGAAGGATCGTTGAAGGTGGCGTTCTGTTGTTCTTGCCTACCCCCATGGGAAAAAGGCTTAAGTTTGTGTATGTTTGTATGTATGTATGTATGTACAACGCTAATTTTGTTAGGAAATGTAAGTATCTATTACATTTTAATAACGTACAATTACTAAAACAATTTTTACAATTTTTTGCTCGGTATAATACCGAGATGAAAATTGTAAAATACCTATGAAACATTGAATTTCCCGGGCTGTCACTGCGCATTCACCTTAAGCCATTTGCTCAAATAAATCCGACCAAACCACAGGCTACTATCGTAGGAAATAGGTGTGAGTACATATTTATAAAAACTCACAGTTTTAATAACATTGTATTATTTATCTTAAAAACGTGTATATCTGCTTATGTCATTTACTTTAACGAACAATAACTTATTTCCCGTATTTGGAAGGTCAATGTACTGAAAATAACTTAATACATAAAGCGTAAATTCACGACGACTTTTTTATATATTATACTTGTTCAACTTCAGTTATTATTTTATTATGACTGAATTAAGGCACATTAGTTCATTTCCCCAACACTATTAGATATTGTAGCATGGTAACATTATTTTGCTTAGAACTGTCAAGTTACTGAATACTAACAACAGTTCAAGTTTATGCGCAATTATTCAATAATAAATAATATTTCTTTGTATCTTTTTAAGGTCTATTTTTCTATACTCTGACTACTAAAGGTGTTGTTTTCACCCAAGTATTAGTACCCAGCCAGTATCACTCTCAAATAAAACTAAAATCCTTAGACTCCTTTAAATAAAAGGAGGTTAAGAAAAAACAAAAATACTAAAGACAAATTGCCATTCTATCTTTTGAATGCATGATTATCTGAAACAGATTTTAATAAGACGACCAACAGCTGATTCTATCATAATATTTATATCTATTGACCTATTTATTTCTGTAATCTGTTGGCCAGCTAGCAATAGGTACTGCAAAACTCAATAGGAAAAGTACGCAGTCGTAAATAAACACACGATAATCTTCATTAAATTTACGAATTTAAGTACCAAAATAGTCTGTATACAAACTTTGATATGTCAAACGAGTTTGGCAGAAACCCAACCTGTTGAAAACACAACACAACAACCTTTAAAACTCACTGTTAGTTTACAATCTAATCACGGAAACTGATACGAATTTTCACAGACAAACACTTTTGACATATTTTTGACAGTTCACTTGTAAAAATGCCGCGAAGCCACTGTTGTGTTTTTGTTTTGTTTTTTTTTACGCAGCGGTACGTGCTTATTCAGCCGCGCGCGTCTCTCGACTGGCTTTGTAAACATTATCAGTGTTGATTTTTATACTGTTGTTGATAGATTATTTATTTGTCAAACGGATTATGACAATTTTGTTTCGGATATTTTTTGGTAAGTAATATGTTGCCAAGTCAACGCTGTACGTGTACTGCGAGGTCGTTTCTTGAGTCTTACTTTTTTTAGGTCCCGTATACATAGTGTACCAACGTAATATGAGTAAGCCTTCGCTATCTGTTCGTCTGTTTGTCTGTTAGACGACTGGATCTCGTAAAATAAAAGTAACTTTCCTCGACCTTAACTATCGCTGTATTTTATGTTTTCATGGTTTTCGTGTATTTTATTTAAATGGTAAGTTGACATGCTTAAAAAAAAGCATCCTCAAAATTATTTAAAAAAAAAAACAATTTCTCATACATTTTGTATGGAACAACTCAAAATTAATTAATTCTGAGGCGGTACGAAGTCCACAGGGTTAGCTAGTTGCATAAAAGTCTCAAATCGCCAACCCGCCTTGAAGAACCGTGGTAGTTAATACTCGTGCCTTCTCTGTATGAGAAGAGGCCTCTCCTATACAGTGACAGTCTCGTAATTACATTTTCTTATTAATACCTTGGGACAAATGTTTGTACGATCTACAAAGATTTGTTCCGGGTGTTCTGGGTATTTGCTATGTATTATAAAAAATATTTATCTATGTATTGTATTGTATTAAGTATATCAGTCATCTAGTACCCATAACACAAGCTCTGCTTAGCTTGGGGCCAGATGATGCTGTGTGGATTGTCCAGCATTATTTATTTATTTATTTATAGATAGCAAACTGGCAGTTCAAAGTGCAGTAATCATATTGCTGGTTAAAACAAGGGCTTGCCTTGTCTTCCTTATCTCTTTCATATGAGAGAACCTTTGAGATTGTGTTAATTAAGCCGGTTGCCGTGGTATCTGTGGGCGAGCGTACAAAATGTTTGTGACAAGAAATGATTACGGCGGTATGGTACGGTTTTATTGCCCAAACTGTGATAAAATGGACATATGACTCAAGCCATGTTACAGCAGCCATGCTGACCCCACCCGGTTAGTTTACAAACTTACAATCTGTTTAATATAGTATGACGAGTTGCATTTGAGCTCTTGAAGAATGAGGATCATGTTGAAAGGAAAGTTTTGACGGTTACAAGAGTAGGACCAACCGAAAAAACGATGGATGGATTATATAAAATACTGACTGCCCGAAAGTCTGACCACACCGTCTCACCAAGGGGTATCGTGTTGCCCAGTAGTTACTGGGCAACACGATACCTATCTGACCTCCGCAGCCCAGTTGGGCTGCGGAGGTCAGATAGGCAATAGCTCCATGTAAGATACTGATATTGAAATGCATCCGGTTACACTGGAAGCCGACTCCAACAAAGTTGGGAAAAGGCTAAGCAGGTGATGAGCCGGGATCAACAGTTCAACTGTGTGATGTGGTGGCTTAAAAGAGAAAAAACCACTTAAATTACCTTGTTGCAATGGAGTAGATAAATGATATTTACAGTACTATACGTATTTTCTTTGTTCTAGATAAGTGTTCTCTAGTTTCTAGTTTCTTATATCAATAATGCATATGCCTTTTTGCATGTTTTTACTGAAAAACTGGCCAGCAGTGTCCACAAAATATCAATAAAAAAAGAACTAGACTAATTTTTTTTTTTTTTCCAAAAGTAGTCATTTGTTTATTGATTAGTGTTACATTTTCATCGCATTTAAATCTTTTTCGTCATCATGGATACGTTAAAAATTCGAGTAATTATGGAATATGAGTACCGTCGTGGCAGCAACGCGGCACAAGCGGCACGCAACATCAACGACGTTTACGGAGCTAACACTACAAACCAACGCACTACCTGTTATTGGTTTGCTCGCTTCCGTTCTGGAAATTTCGACCTGAAAAATGAACCTCGCGGTCGTCCGAAGACTTTGGTCGACAATGACGAATTAAAGGCGATTGTGGAAGCTGATGATACACAATCTACGGCTGAATTAGCTGCAGCTTTCGACGTTAGCGTCAAAACAATATTGGTCCATTTGCGTCAAATTGGCAAGGTAAAAAAGCTTGACAAATGGGTGCCCCACGAACTCAATGATCGCCAGCGCGAAGTACGCGTCGAGACGTGCCGTGCACTGCTCAACAGACACACAAATGAAGGAATTTTGAACCGCATTGTTACCTGCGATGAAAAATGGATTCTGTTTGATAACCGCAAGCGCTCAGCAAGTTGGTTGGATCCTGGTTCAGCACCTAAACAATGCCCTAAACGAAAACTTACCCCAAGAAAAGTGATGGTCACTGTTTGGTGGTCTAGCGCCGGTGTGATTCAACACAGCTTCTTACCAAACGGGGTGAGCATTACTGCAGATGTGTACTGTGAAGAATTGAACACAATGATGGAGAAGCTGGCACATCTCCAACCAGCATTGGTCAATCGCTCGTCTCCGCTGCTCCTGCACGACAACGCGCGACCTCATACTGCACAGCAGACGGTCTCCAAGTTGCCAGAACTGGGGTTGGAAGCTCTCCGTCATCCGCCCTACTCACCAGACCTTGCGCCTACAGACTACTACTTTTTCCAGAATTTGGATAACTTCTTGGCGGGAAAAAAAATCAATACCCGAGAGGCAGTACAAAATGCCTTTGAAGAATTTGTTGCCTCCCGTCCAGCTGATTTCTTTAAGAAGGGCATCAATAAACTGCCACTGCGTTGGCAAAGATGCATTGATTTCATGGGTGATTACTTCGATTAATAAAAATAAAAAATACATGAAAAAAAATCATTTAAATTTTTTTATACAAAACGGCAATTTCATAGGTAAAGACCTATTATTACGATGTCTTTGTATAACTTGTTGTTCAAATGTGTTTTTTATTTGTATACAGGAGGTTTATGCTGAAACAGCTCTTGGCGACCCAGCTTAGTGCTAGCGCTTTAAACATTAACACGCACAATAAACATTAATTATATTTTATTCTATTGTTTATTGAAGGTGTGTAAAATTCCTCATAGCTATCTTCGACATCCTTTGCATACAATTGCAATTTTCCACAATATTATTATAATTATCTTTTCTAGCCAACTAAAAACAGAAAAGTCAATTTTCTTTTTATATTTGAATTACGATTTCTCCGTAATCGTTGGGCATATTTACGTGATCTCTTTATAAAATTGGTAAAGTAAATTTGTCTTGTGTCACCATACAAATTATATTAACTTCGTTTGAGTAGTTTTTGAGATATCTTTAATAATAGGTTTTTAATTTGCTTCATCTATTTTGATGATCACATAGTAAGTAGTGAACGTAGCGGCACAACATATACAGGCTGGTACAACATACCGAAAAGTAAAAAAAACTGTTTCTTCAAAAACAACAGCTACCGACTTCAAAACCACTACCAAGTGACGAACATAGACGCAAACACACACACACACAATCTGGCACATAATTTCATTTTTTTATGTCTTTTGCTACCATAGGTAGGTATGTACAATTGTATTCTATGTTTAGTAAGTATTATGTGTGTGATGCGCCTGTGTTAAATAAATGTTTTTCTTTCTTTATTTTTCTTTTCTTCTTTAAGAATAACTTTAGTGTCTGAAGTTGGTTGTAAATGGAAATTAAACCAAGCTAAAATCGAAGTAGAAGTACTTTGATCTACTACTTATCAAATAAAAGAAATAATACTTGATAAGAAATATTATTATTTATGAAAACTGTCTGCGATTAGATAAGATTTGAGGATTCAAATCCAGATAAATACCTTTGTGATTTTTTGAATTCATATTATCATGTGAGTTCTGCATAATAACATACATTACCAGTACCAGTACCAGTACCAGCCTATTACTGTCCCACTGCAGGGCAAAGGCCTCTTCTCATACAGAGAAGGCACGAGCATTAATCACCACGCTTGCTCAAGACGGGTTGGCGATTTCAGACTTATATTAATTATAAGTCCAGGTTTCCTCACGATGTTTTCCTTCACCGATGTCAATGATGATGTAAGTCATGATGGCCCAGTGGTTTAGGCCTCGCCTCTTGTGCACGAGGTTTTGGGTTCAAAACTGGGCAAGTACCAATGTGAGTTTATCAATTCATATGTACTTTCTAAGTTTATCTTGGACATACATTACATCACGCCTATATTCCTCCAAGGGTAAGACAGAGGTATACCTACACGGGCACAAATCCAGACTCCGGGCTGTTACTGTTGAATTCCAGCTGGAAAACCCAATAACACTTTGCCCGTCCCGGGAATCGAACCCAGAACCTCATCCTCAGCAGCAGCGCTTTGCCACCACAACGAGGTAGTCTTTCTAAGTTTATCTTAGACATCACTGACATCAGTGATGAAAAACACCATGAGGAGACCTGGACTTATAGTAGGTGATTGCCTAATAAAAGTTTGATATCACCAACCCGCCTTGAGCAAGCGTTTACTGATACGTTTCAGTGATTACTGCGCATGCCTTCTCTTAACATAAATAGGTGTAAGCACTGCAGTGGGACAGTAACAGGCTGGTATTATTATTATAATGCTAACCTGACCACAAATCTGTTCTACGTACTCCCTTATCTTATCTTTTTAATTAAACATCGACTCTAACAGCTAATGAGTATGACGCGTCCGTGTGTCTGTTTGGTTCCATCTCAGAAACGGCTAGATCTATTTAGTTACTCTATTATTGTTGTATAACTACTTAGAGGGTCATTAAATCAATAAACAGTTGTGCAATATGCTATTGACTGCTGAATTAAGGACTTAGGTGCGCCCTTTATAACCCTAATTCAAAAATTAAAATTGTTCGTTTGTTTATTTTGTTTGTTTCACATGTTTGTATGTTTGTCATTCCTTGACGCTGAAATGACAGAACAGATTTGGATGAAATTTGCTGTGAAGGTAGCTCATAGCTTGGATAAACGGCATACAAAGATTTGAACATGAATAGTTTTAATAAAAGCATGAAGAAAATTTTTATAAATAATCGCTACTATAATGTTGACGTATATTTAAATGATGTAATTTAGACTTATTTTGATTTCTGTACTTTTAATTTAATATTATCTGATTATGTATTTGCACGCCTTTCTAGGCAAAACATGTTGAAATGTTGTTTTTTTATTTTTGTAATCGTTCCAACTGATTCTTAATCTACACATGTTATTGACAAATAAAATTATCTTATCTTATCTTAAACACATAGACTACTTTCAATCCCAAAAATGTGGAGTACCTACTTGTGGTAATTTCTAAATGCCCTATGTATAACCGCGGGTCGCAGCTAATTATCTATATTCCTACTTGGAAATGATTTATTAATTCCGTCTGCCCTCGTGAAATGATGGACAACTCGAAGATAGACACATTCTGCCTATCTTTTGCTGTCGTGCGAAGAAATACATTTCCGGTGGGAATTGTCTTTACCAATGATAACAAATCACTGGGGGACGCCTAAATCGTTTTCACTGACACTAGGCGACACCTCAAATTAAAGTATGTTCAACGCTCAACTTGGCGCTCAGGGCAGAGCCAATCTAACAGTGCAATATTAATAACATAACATGACGCCTATATTCGCCGCAGAGTTAGGCAGTGGTGTTCGGGCAGTAAATCCACATTTTGCCTTAAAATATAAAACGAGAAAATCGTCTTAAGAAACCAGAAGTAATCAAGCTACCCCAATCTGTCAAATTGTTTTAAACTTTAGATACTACTAAAGGATGTGACAGTTTGGAATAGCGTGATGTGCTGGCGTCTGTACAGAGTCCAGCACATCAAGCTACCCCAATGTGTCAGATTTTCGCAATAGAACATGAACCTTATTTCTATTATCCTTATTTATATATAAAGTTGAAAAATAATCAAATCAAAATCTGACACGTTGGGGTAGCTTGATGTGCTGGCCTCTGTACCTAAATGTATATCTTCATTGTATTGCTATCGGATTCAGAACACGGTTGAATTGTGCTATAAATATTTGCGACTTTTTATCTGTCAAACTTCAGGTAGTACAATCCAATCAGATCAAATCTGAATTACATAGTAGATAGGTCCAAGCGCCTATAAACTCCGATTTCCTAACTATTGTAGATAAACAATAGTTTTCTGACAGGTGAGTGACAAAAGTAATTAGTTTAGTGCACGTGATACTGAACAGAGCCTTAAGCCTACCTTATTTTCACTTATACTAAGCAACTAGACGAGACCAATCAAATTGTACATAAACAAGATCTACTCGTGAGGTAATTTTAAAATCCATAAAAAAGATAATTAAAAAGTTTACGGCGCACTATTATCAGAAAACAGTGACCTTGCTTAGTGCGAGTTTTTCTAACTATTCTAAAACTTTTATTTAACATAACATACTATCACGCCTGTGTTCCTCGAAGGGATGGGCAGAGGAGTATCTGCAGTTCACTCACATTTTCCAAGTTATGTTTAAGTCCAATGAAATAGAGTGTGAGCCTATTGGCATCAACCGGGCACTGATCCAGTCTCCGTGCTGCGATTGAGAAGTTCCTCGTGAAAAACCCAATAACCTATTTGTATTTGTACCAAATCTGAATAAGCGCCATCTAGTGGCAACAATGGGAAAAAAAAACATTCCATACAAATCCATTTATGTGAATTTCATCAACCACTAGCATATGCCCGCGGCTTTGCTCGCGTTGGGAAGTGGGGGATTAGAAAGAGACAAAAAGTAGCCTATGTCACTCTCCATCCCTTCAACTATCTCCACTTAAAAAATCATGTCGATTCGTCGCTCCGTTTTGCCGTGAAAGACGGACAAACAGGTGTCTGTTTGTCCGTCTTTCACGGCAAAACGGAGCTATGGATTATTCATAGTATGGATTATAGCAGTCGAGTGAGATTGTAGTTCAGTTCAGTTCATTTATTCAAAAAACAATTTACATTGTATGTGAATTTTAAATCTTAAAAAAAATAAAAATAAAAACATGCAGCACAAAAAATATGAATAAGTGATAGAGCATTAATTAACATTACAATAAATAAGATAAAGAACAAAGAAATTAAAAGGTAAATTAATAACAATGTCATTGGAGCAATGGGGAAAAAAAACAATGTTGTCAAAATAGAACAACGACACGGTTTGCGCAGTGGTTGAGCCATCGGCTGCTGCGCCGCGTGTTGTGGGTTCGATCCCCGCACGGAACAAATATTTGTATGACCTGCAGGTAGTTGTTCCGGGTCTGGCTGTTTGTGTATGTGAGTTTAAATGTTTGTAAACGCACCCACGATACAGGAGAAATTCCTACTGTGGGGCAACGTTTTTAAAAAAAAAAAAAAAAAAAAGAACAATGTCAATATAAATGTGGTTAGAGATCATCTATAGAGTAGAGACATCTCTCCAACAAGAATGCCTTGAGCCTTGCTTTGAAAGAGCTTGTGTATAGTGTGGTTTTTAATTAAAGCGGTAACCTATTGAATATTTTAACTGCCTGGTATAGTGGACTATGTTTAACAATGTTAAATAGTGGGAAGATTTTACTATCAAAGTCTTTTCTACGGCTTTTTTCCCTTACCAGTCTGCCTTCATGAGATTCATAATCATGGATATATTTTTTTAAAGTGGTCAAGAGTACCAATATGTAAAGTCCGGGCACAGTGAGAATGCCAAGATCTTTAAAATATGGTTGACAACTCTCTTGTTGGGAAATACGGACAATGGTTCGAATTGCTCTTTTCTGCAGAATGAATAGAGTGAGTATAGAAACTCGCTCTAAGAATAATTTCGTTTTTTACACACCCGCTCAGGTTGTGTGACAGTCGGTTGTCATGGTATGGACATGTGATGCCCAGGAATGAGGAACATGCCGTGAGGAAAGTTTTGAGTATGAATGTGGAGGGTTACAAGAGTAGAGGAAGACCAAGAAACTATGGATGGATTGTGTTATGAAATGGCTAAAAAAGGAGGTGACTTTTGAGATGAGGGCAAATAGAAATGTACGGAAGAAATGAATTGGGATAAGGACAGGACGCTGATGACATACCTACTCATACGATTTGATGGCCACCATAAAAAAGAACAGAACAGCTGATGAGCCAGAACAATATAAAAACAAATCAAACATAAAATAATAGAATTGCAGAAACGTGGCGTTTACAGAAATAGCTCAGCATCCCAATTGCGTAACAGTTTATATCACAATCGCAAGGATTTTAAGGAAATTATTTATCTAATGCTGCATAATACACTAGCACTTATTGGATTTCGTTCTTTTCCTAAACTCGAACTTTAATATTCCCTACCCCCTTTAAAAAGTAGTTTTAAACATAAAATTTAGCCTATGTTACTCAGGGATAATGTGGACTAACCACCAAACCACAATCGGATCAGTTTTTGAGTTTATTCGTTACAAACACATATATAAATCTTTCCTCTTTAAAATATTCCTGTAGATAAGAGAAAGGTTCAACGATGATATCACAATCCTGTACTGAGCCTTCCTTCCTATCCTTACCTACGAAAAACTGAACTACTTTCTAGCGAAATGTGGTGCACCTCTGCCTAACCCCTCAGGGCATACAAATAAAATAAAATAAATAATGCTGGACAATCCACACAGCATCATCTAGCCCCAAGCTAAGCAGAGCTTGTGTTATGGGTACTAGATCACTGATATACTTAATACATAACATTACATGGATAGATATTTTTATTATACATTAGAAATACCCAACAAATATTCGTCCCAAGGCGGGAATCGAACCCGCAACCTCTTGCATCGCAGGCGGACATTCACCCGCCGCGCCACATCGGCATCGGTCGTCAGATACGTCATACGGGTGTGATGCTTTGTTGTTTTGTCAAGTGATGTCACTTACAATTTAATAGCTGTAAACAGCTGTTACGACTTTTATAGCGATAACAAATCCGTCAGGCGTTTATGACATAAACAGACGATAACATTGTAAGAACTTTAGGTAACTATTTGCAATAGCTTTTATTTAGTTTCTTTATCTGTCTGTCTGTGATAAAATATTGCAAGTTAAATTTAACCCATTTGTAAACCAATTGTTGACGTTTTCAGTTGGTAAACTTCTAGCAGGAAATGCGTGGTAGGGCTACCAATCGTACACTTACTTTTCACCAATCGTACACTTACTTTTCACCAATCGTACACTTACTTTTCACCAATATGTTTTTGTCTCATGTAACAGGGGGCGAGCCTATTGCCATCAATCAATCAATCAATAGACTTTATTTGTAAACACAGGTTCAACTTCAAACAGTGTGCAAGATGTTACAACGGTAATATAAAAGTTTCTCTATGTTTTGCCATTTGGAGTACAAATACGCATTTATAAGCGTTTTATGCGAATTAAGTAAATTAATTTATAATAATTTATTGGTACCAATGTCAGCTATTGTAATAAAAAGCAATAGGTACCTGTTTTTTTTTTGTTAACGGGGGGAAACCTTCAAAAGGCGCCTGGACTTTTGGGGAAAAGACCAGGGAGTGTGGGATTCTTACCTCACTCAAACCACCCGGGTGATTGATGATGATGATGATTTTGACGACACGGTTGGCGCAGTGGTTGAGCCATCGGCTGCTGCGCCGCGTGTTGTGGTTTCGATCCCCGCACGGAACAAATATTTGTATGACCTACAGGTAGTTGTTCCGGGTCTGGCTGTTTGTGTATGTGAGTTTAAATGTTTGTAAACGCACCCACGATACAGGAGAAATTCCTACTGTGGGGCAACGTTTTTTTAAGAAACGAAACGAAAACGAAACCTGTTTTTTTTTTGTTAACGGGGGGACACCTTCAAAAGGCGCCTGGACTTTTGGGGAAAAGACCAGGGAATGTGGGATTCTTACCTCACACAAACCACCCGGGTGATCACCATCACCACATGGAAGGGGCCCCGTTACCTCTTAAGAGACCACTCCGGGACCCCCAGCAATAGGTACCTAAAGTCAGGAAATGTTTCAACTTAATTCTATAATGGCGACAATATATAGTTAAAATATCAATAGCTTACTGGTAATGGTAAAAAATGATAATTTCAAATTGACATTGTCCACAGTATTACTATAAGAGTCGTGATACGAATATCAAAGAGTCAACCGAGCACATATCCCGACACCCGGATGCTACTGAGATACTCCATTTCCAATAACTTAACGTCATCATCTGCCTAGCCTTTTCCCAACCATGTTGGGGTCGGCTTCCAGTCTAACCGGATACAGCTGAATACCAGTATTTTACATGGAGTGACTGCCTATCTGACCTCCACAACCCAGTCCCTGGGGAACACGATACCCCTTGGTAAGACTGGTCGTCAGGCTTTCGGGCCTCTGACTAGCCGTGACGACTGTCAAAGATCTACAAATGACAGCCGGGACCAACGGCTTAACGTGCTTTCCGAGGCACGGAGGAGTCTCGATATGTAATGAACGGTCACCCATCCGTCCCAACGGTCCAACCTTCGATCGACCCATGCGGTTGTTTTTATTCAGCCACGAGCTCCTCTTCCAATAACTTAACGTACGTTTCTAAACGAGTAATATTTAAAAGACTTACATCTCGCCTCTGTCTATTTCTTCTTCCTTAAGAGACGCTCTTCTCCAAATCCTCTTCAATTTCTTCTCCCGCATGCTCCTAAATGCCGGCCCTCTCAACTTGTAGATAAAATCTAGTACTGCATCTGATTTTATATCCTCTTCTACAGCCACATGATTATTTCTAAACACTTCTTTAATTACTCCTTTGACCTCTTCTATTTCACTCCTGTTTTCCATATCTTGATCAGAATCTCTGTCTTTGTCAGTAAAATCATCATGATTGGTAACATCGTTTCTTAAAAGTGTATTATTGGTGTTATTTGGAGTTTCTGTGCCGTCAAAAGCTTCGTTAATTATCCCGAAACTTGTGTCCGACATGTAGCTGTAATTAAAAGAAAAATAATATCTAATAATTATATTGTTTTTGTCAGAAATATGAATTAAATGGTTATTTGCATCAACATCGATGTAAGCTTCTCCAACCTAAGGAGTCTACTTGATCCTGGGCTGATGTCACATTGGGACGAATACCAATAAGAAATCAAGAAAGAAAAAGGCGTTTATTGGCAGTACCTGCAGCAAAATAAATACACCTTTAAACTATAAAACAGAAAACAAATATTATAATTCCAAAAAAGCCTCAACTCAGCTAACCAGCGGCGCGAGAAAAGGTGTATAAGACATTTGTGACAAGAAATTATTACGGTTTTATCGCCCAAACTGTGATAAAATGTGTGACTCAAGCCATGTCACAGCAGCCGTGGTCGCCCCGCTGAGAGTGTTGCGGCTTGTGAATACCAACATTTATCTTTATACACGCAATATGTAATACTCTGACAACACATCCCCGTACAAAGTCGAAACAAAATCGGAGCGGGAGGCCTCAAGTGTGATGTATTCGCCTAATTCAGCTGCAAACAGCCGCCCCGTGAAGAACCCCACCTTATCTGTGGGCTTCGCTCAAGAATATGTCTACCCATAAATTCTATGACTTGGATGGATAGCCCATTGTTACTTCAGCTTAATGCTTATTGTTTTTGTATATGCCAAGTTGGAGGACGAACTCGTGGCTAAAAACAACAGCCACACGGGTTGATTGTAGGTTAAACTACGCTTGCCAGTATGTCGACGGGTGACTGTTCGCAACATTGCGAGACTCCTCCGTGCCTCGGAAAGCACGTTAAGCCGTTGGTCCCGGCTGCCATTTGCAGATTTTTGACAGTCGTTACGGGTAGTCAGAAGGTCATAAGTCTTACAACCAGTCTTAACAAGGGGTGTCATGTTGCCCAGTAATTGGGTCGTGGAGGTCAATAGGCATTCGCTCCATGTAAAATACTGGTATTCAACTGCATCTGGTTAGACTGGAAACCGACCCCAACATAGTTGGGAAAAGGCTAGGCAGATGATGATGACGTTTCTGTATGTGCCATATCTGTAATCGTTAAAATAATAGAGGATAGTTGACTATATAAACTTCACAATCAGTGTTTTCGTTCTAATACGTGACATTTTAGTGTTATTACACAGGCTAGATGGGTCTTCGACGAACAAAGATATACCTACCACGAGACCAGTGCATGATTCTGAATGTTTTAGTCGGCTCTCTCCTCAATTTTACATTCTTTTCTGATGTGTTTTTTACTTATAACAGTAGAAAAGTCATGGAAAATCATCATTTCTACCTAACCTAATGACAAAAGTTAATTCTTTTAGTTTCAGATTAAAATCTCATTGAGTTAGGGAAACATCACGTTTTTTCGTGAAGACAAAATAATAAGGGTTCCATATTTTTAATTAAGCTACAAAACCCAAAAATAACGTCATTTGTTGACGCTCTCTATAAACCGAAAAATAATACAACGATATATTTACCTGTCAATAGTCAGGATAATAATAATAGTCAGGTTTTTAGTATCAAAACACCTTTAAAAATCCATTCAGCAATATTCAGTTTCTTTAAGCAGTTCTCACTTATTCACAGTAAAAAAACACTACACAGAGACACTGTTACTACTACTTACTAAACAAAACTTACTACAACACAAAAACAATAACACAAAAACAATAACACAAATACTAATTTCAAAAATTAAAACCAAAATCGCGAATGCTTCTTAGTGCAACGTTCACAAGTTACTAACATGAAAACGATTGATTAAAACTAATTATTAAAATCTTTAAATTATGTATTAGCCACTTATTATGTTGAACGAATGAGAGGAAATAATTTCGATTAGTCAACGCGTGCTATTTAAAAAGATATTCTTAAAAATGTCCCACACAGACGTGTCGCCACGCACACATTGATAAAATACAGTCGGTGACAAAATGATTCGATTTTTTTACAGTCATTTTTTTCATGAAAATCCCTTTCAAAATCGAAAATCAGTATCAAAATTCATTTAGTCAAATTAGGCTGAGAATCAGCATTTTATGGACGTCAAAACGTTTACAAAAGATAGAAAGACGTTTAGGTACTCATGTTTGTAATGAGTTTTTGGATTTTTGTAAGTATGTTGTTGCAGTTGATAAATGAAAATGATGAGAGGGGTGTGTGGTGTTACGCGAATGGATGTAATAAGAAATGAGTACGTAAGAGTCTGAAAGTGCCCCGGTGACCAAGAAATTGCGTGGAAGACTTAAGAAACGATAGATAAATTCTGTGAAGGATGTCAAGGCTAGAAAGGAGGTGACTATTGAGATGAATGATAGAATACGACATGCTGCGCCAACCCCAAATAAATTGGGATAAGGGCAAGATCAAGGGACATTGGCGTATAAACTAATATCATAGGGTCAGTACATGATTCTGGAACATTTTATTCCCCACTTTTTAATTTATTTCTGATGTATTTTTTTACTTAAAACAGTAAACATTAAGAAAATCGTTATTTCTAGCTATAGGGAAAAGAATAGGCTATAGGGTGGAAACCATGATGTTTTAATAGTTTTAATTTAGAAATCTCAAGGCTTTGGGGTCCTGAATCTTTTACAGGACTCATGATGTCAGTTTATGCGTTCGATGTTCCTTTTACCCTGTATAGAACTGATATTTTAATTCAAAATGAGCCTTGGCAACAATATATCATCATCATCTGCCTAGCCTTTTTCCAACTATGTCGCGGTCAACTTTCAGTTTATCCGCATGCAGCTGAATACCAGTACTTCACATGGAGCGACCGCCTATTTTACCTCCACAACCCAGTTACTGGGCAACACGATACCCCTTAGTAAGACTGGTTGTCAGGCTATCGGGCTTCTGACTACCCATAACGACTGTCAAAGATCTACAAATGACAATTGACAATGAATATCATGTATCATTTAACTTAAACTCTTAGAAGTCGTTAGAAGATTCGACGGGTTTAGTAATAAATATTTCTTAGGTAATAATTTAGTCTTCGAAGTAGACAGTGGTTCATCATATTGACGAACTTGAACCTCATTACCATGTAAATTATTATACAGCATTTCACATAAATAAACTAGGATTATTGTGAGGTAGTCATGTCATCACTCATAGATTAGGTACTCATGATTGTACAGGGCGTGTTTTTGATGGGCGAATACTGAAAAGATTTACAGGGCAAGTTTTTAATCACTATCGTAATTTTCACACAATGTTCTACCTATGAATGTGACCAGCTTTCACTGACGGATGATAACTGATTCAACCAATCACAGCAGTTTACGCGCACTCGTCAATAATACCACAATAATTTTGCGTTTTTTTTTTTCGGAAACTGGGTGTCCGCGTACAAGTAAATCTTATCGCAAACAATATCACGGTTTCTGTTTTACAACATACTTTATTTCCTTTACGTAATACTATGCACAGCCCTGATAAAACCGTCATACCTATAACTATTAACTATTTTCAATCAATTATGTGTAACTACCGCATTTCTCTGCCATTCAGGTATGTCATCATCCTCCTGCCGTATCCTAATTTATTTAAGGTCGGCGCAACATGTCCATATTAGTCTATTGGTCTTCATCTCGATAGTCACCTCCTTTTAGCCATATCATCTTTCACACAACCCATCCATATCGTTTCTTTGGCAGCGCAGTTTGGCAGAATTTGAGTGATTTTTTGTCAAAATTTGTAAGAAATAAAAAGTTAAAGTCCTCACAAATTAATCCTTATTCCTTCGCATTACATGCCTATACCATGACAACCGATATTCACTCAAAGTCTTTATCATAGGCACTACTCTCAGAAACAAATGAAATGAGGAGGTCGTGGCTAAATAAAAAAAGCCTCATGGGTTGATCGAAGGCTGCGTTACGCTTGCCGAGGTCAGTCTGTACGTGACCGTTCGTAACATATCGGACTCCTCCGTGCCTCAGAAAGCACGTTAAGGAACGGCTTAACCACCAGCCGGGACCAATGGGTCCCGGCTGTCATTTGTAGATCTTTGACAGTCGTTACGAGTAATCAGAAGCCTGAAAGTCTGACAAACAGTCTTACCAAGTATCGTGTTGCCCAGTAACTGAGTTGTGGCAGATAGGCACTCCATGTAAAATACTGGTATTCAGCTGCATCCGGTTAGACTGGAAGCCAACTCCAACATAGTTGGGAAAAGGCTAGGCAAATGAGATATTAGTTAGAACACCTTAAACGTGAATTGTGAAAAATACTGCCCAAGAATCTTGAGATATGATTAAAAGTTTATATACAACCGCTCTTGACATTCAACATTATGTTAGGTCATGCATTCTAGGGCTCTTTATTAAACAAGCATGGCGTTCTTTGTGTTAAAATACTCGTAGCATTATTTTATTCAACAATGCAAATCAAAATAGTGCCAACTGACTTAATGAGTATAATACGGCTTGATCTTTTAACTCTTTGTTAAAAGATCGAGCACCTGAAGTTCTATATTTACTTGCAATTATTACTTTTTATTTATGCTGATCTAGCTGTTTTTGAATCGGCTGACCTTTATAATTAATTATAAGCGCAAACTTGCAAATTGTTTTGCATGCCTAATAGATAAATAATACCAGCCTGTTACTGTCCCACTGCGCGGCAAAGGCCTCTTCTCATACAGAGAAGGCACGAGCGTTAATCGCCACGCTTGCTCAAGACGGGTTGGCTATTTCAGACTTATATTAATTATAAGTTCAGGTTTCCTCACGATGTTTTCCTTCACCGATATCAGTCTGTAGAAAGTACATATGAACTGACAAAGTCACATTGGTACTTGCCCAGGTTTGAACCCATAACCTCGTGCACAAGTAAGGTGATTGACGACCGATGTGGCGTGGCGGGCGAAGGTCCGCCTGCGACGCAGAAGGTCGTGGGTTCGATACCCGCCTTGGGACAAATGTTTGTACGATCTACAAAGATTAGGTTGTTCTAGGTATTTGCTATGTATAATAAAAATATCTATCTATTTAATGTATTGTAGTAAGTATATCAGTCATCTAGTACCCATAACACAAGCTCTGCTTAGCTTGGGGCTAGACGATGCTGTGTGGATAGTCCAGCATTATTTGTTTATTTATTTATGTACTGTAAAAGGCTCACCCATTTTATTGTTACACCTTATTTTATGTACCTGAGATCTAAGAAAATATTTTTTTTATTAATTGATGCGAAGCTAAAGTAAGGGCTCAATACATATTAATAAGTTGACTGCCTCGTTGCTCTAGTTCTAGCAAGCGCTACTGCTGACTATGAGGTCCTGGGTTAGATTCCCGGGCCGGGTAAAGCGTTAAAAGCGTTGTGTATTGATAACATTGCATTGTACTACTGTTTTGTTATCCCTAAATAAATATTGAAATGCTGAGCTAGGTCTCAAGACATCAAAACTTCCCAGGAATAAAAATGAGAAAATTCTTGGTCAGTTGCCAGCTTTAAGTTCGCAGCAAGGGTTATGGGTTTGGGTACTGTTGCATGATTTCATAAAATATTATTTATTTATTTATTTAATACTTTAAGCACACAAATGTACAGAGGCGGACTTAATGCCATAGGCATTTTCTACCAGTCAACCTTTGGGTGATGCAGAGACAAACAGTGACAAATATTAGCAAGTTTCTCCAAGTTTTTATCCATAACCCATGATGATCATCGATGGAGGAAAACGTCGTGCTGAAATTTGGACAAATGTATAATTTTTATGAATGTGAAATCACCAACCCACCCTGATGGATTTTGTTTCGCCACTTCTTCTTTCGCGCAAAAATACTAGGAAGTGGTGAAACCCTTCACCACTTCCGGGCGTTTTGGGGTGCCGTCTTATGTAGAATATAACGTCCAAAAAATGGTGATTGAACCGGAATAAATGAATGATAATTTGATTTGATACGTGGTAATTATTGCTTGTGCTTTCTCTATACAAAAACAGGCAGGTCCTGCAGGGGACAGTAACAGGCTAGAATTATTTTATATTATTAAGAATTTACAGAATAAATGGCACTGCAAATATTTAAAATACAAAATGGTGGTGTATCCGATTGTACCTTCGTATTACAATGATTTTATTGACCCATTGGTTTTAAATTATTGTAATGTTTTAACCACAGACTTTATACGTTGCAGATTTAAAACGCAAGGAAAAAGAAGGGTACAAGTAAAATCTTAAATAGGAATGTTTTTTTTTTAATGCGAGTAACCAAGACTAACTTAAATACCTTCCTACCTCCCAACTGTATTAGGGTTGGCTTCCCGTTTACATGGAGCAACTGCTTATCTGACCTCCACAGCCCAGTTACTTGACAAGCCCGCCACACTATTCCCAAACCACTGCAACTCCAGAAAACCAGAATCAACAGTGGCGACCACCAGAAAACCGTAGAGACAAGTGAGTTCCGGAGTAAAGATTCAACTTTCTGGGATGCCGCAACGAAATCCAGTTACTGGGCAATACGATACCCCTTGGTAAGACTGGTTGTCAGACTGTCGACTTCTGACTACCCATAACAACTGTCAAAGATATACAAATGACAGCCGGGGCCAACGGCATAACGTGTCTTCCGAGGCACGGAGGAGTCCGCGATGTTACAAACGGCCATCCATCCACATAATGACCTTGGCAAGCGTAGCTAGCTTAACGTTCGCTCAACCCGTGCGGCTGTTTTAATTTAGCCACGAGGACCTTCACACAAGGTGCCTATAATCAAATTTAATTCAGGATACTCACACGAAAAATAATATCGAATATTATCTCCAAATATCAACACTTTAAAAATAATTACAAAGGTCTTCACAAAAACACTACGAACAACTGTTATGTTCGTGTCACTCACGTGTTTCTTGCTGAGAAACGTCCGCCTGCAAGTCGGCGTCCTGACTAACTCAAAAGTAATTCATAACTGAAAATATGCCTTACGCTGAATACAAAAACATACCCGTCAATTGTTATGTGACAATCAATTACGAAGAGTATCCATATCGAATACAATTGTTTTCATACGAAATATCAACACAATCGGATGTTTTACTTAAAATTTAACTTCAACAATATAAGTAACTTGAGTATTCAATTGAGTGTAGTATAATATAACATCACGAATGTATTGCACGTAGGGTTAGACAGAGGGGTACTTATAGTACACCCTCAATTCGCCAGTTATGTTAAAGTCTCATATAATAGGCGAAGATTCAGACTCCGAGCTGTAACTGAGAAATTCCAGATGGCAGATCCCCGGGTAAAGCTTTGCCTGACCCGGGAATTCCATCCTCACGCTTAGTAGTAGCGCTTGCTACTTACAAGGCCAACTAGGTAGTCACTAGAGTGTAGACGTTATAGTTGGATAGTCAGGACCATAGTTAGAATACACCAGCAAGAATCATGTAAGCCTCATTTCACTGACTTAAATATATTGACAGTCCCAAGCTTGTACATTTCGGTCCTACTTACTCATTATCCAAGTACATATTTGAATATGAGACTGAAGATGAAAGACAAAAAAGGGAGAGTACAAGAAGGAAAGATCTCCAGTTGAAGCAAATGACTCACCTGAACGTTGCAAAACATAGTCCCTACCACAAGTCATTAAAACTGTTTAATAAACTGCCGACAGAAATAAAAGGTCTTGTATATAAAAGTGAGTTTAAGAGTAAACTTAAGCGGTTCTTGTTGAATAAATGTCTATATTCTATTGATGAATTATAATGTAATAGAATCGGTTTTTGTTTTAGTTGTTGTTTCATATATATCATTCTTATTATTATTGATATTCTGATTGTAATTTAATTTGGATAATTTAGATTTTTTGAATACGGATTGACATTATTTTAATTTGGACAATTGTGATGATTTAAATACAGATTGCATGTATACTTCTAGGATATATTTAGCTGTAGAAATTCAGACACAATGTGAAAATTGTTATTGAATAAATGAATTGAAATTGATATAATTGACAAAATTCATAAGTTTATTTGTAACTCCGGTAAAATTGCCCTGGTAAGACCTATATGATCAATGTGGGTAAGTCTTCCTAGGGTAATTTTCTTATTGGTGCGCACCTGGAGGGGACGACCTAGAAGGATTCTGAAATGATTGGTGAAGTTCTTCAGAAATGTCAGATGCGTAGTACTCGCAACCGGCGTGTATGACCGACCAGGTGTACGAACTTGAGCGAAGCAAATGGAGTGTGTAAAGATCGTAGCAGGTGGCGTTTTATGTCGTTTCTGCCTACACCCATGTGAATAAGGCGTGAGATTATGAGTGTTTTTTATATGTTCAGGGTATACAGTATAATCTTATAAGAAGTATTATCTGTATTTGAAATTTAACACCTTAAACGCCAGGTGACCGACAAACAATACATTTTCTATTGTGTCTCGTTGACTAGCAGCTAAGGTGTTAAAGAAGGACACCTAATATAATATGATTCTTCATTCCAAATAATGTTATTTTCATTAAAAAAAACATCGTTGAAATTCGTAATAATCTAAACAGACGTAAACGCCAAAATAATATATGCAACTTTACGACGTAAGTCACTCCGATGACGTAAGTATAATTATACCTTATTACTATGGGGAGAGAGTCCACTAAATATATTTTAATTATAAGCGTTTGTGTGAGGTCACAGAAACGTTGTCGGTTTTTATCATTTTATTCTGTAACTAATCGATTTTGAAAGGTATATTCGAGCACAGCTGGCATTTGATAGATTTTTGATAGGTCGTAAGAAGCTCGAAAATCTAAAAACCAGTCAGTTACTGGGTTGAGGAGGTCAGATAGGCAGACACTTCATGTTAAATACTGTGGAGGATACGTGTGGAGGTGCTCGTGGGTAAATAAAAACAGCTGCACGAATTGAACGAAGGTTAAGCTAGCTACGCTTGCCAAGGTCAGTCTGTGGATAGATGGCCGTTCGTAACATATCGGACTCCTCCGTGCCTCGGAAAGCACGTTAAGCCGTTAATCCTCCTCCTGGTAGATCTTTGACGGTCATTACGGGTAGTCAGAAGCCCGAAAGTCTAACAACTAGTCTTACCAACGGGTATCGTGTTGTCCAGTAACTGGGCTGAGGAGTTCAGATAGACACTTACTCCATGTAAAGTATTTAATTCAGGTGCATCTAGATAAACTGGAAGCCTACCCCAGCATAGTCGGGAAAAGGCTAGACCGATGAAAGTAAAATTAACATCAGACAGAAAAACCTGAAAATTAGTAAAAGTAAAAATAAATTTAAAGGCGGGGGTCTAAAAACATGTACTCATTGTATCGGGTTCTGCAGCGATGTCCCTTAAACTCTGTATATAGAATATGGAGATTCCCTGTTTATTATTATCTAGGAAACGCTTCACTCTGCGACACTACCCGGTACGTAAACACTTGCGTAAAACAAAGACTATTCACTCGCACGAATTTGAATGAATCGAAACTTGTATTGTTCTGTATTTAGTTAAAACACGTGCCAAACTAAATAGGAAAAGGCATAATTCTTATGTTTATTTATTTATTTTATTCAGGTTTACCAACAGGCTTTTGTGTAAGTACACTATTTTTAAATATATTTAGGTTTTTCAGTTGTGGTTAGTAAGCATTCATAAAAATAAGAATACTCAGGAAATTGAAAAAAAAATGTAAATCTTTGAATTTTAACTGGTAAACCAAGAAAAAACTAATCAGACCGATTCACCATTTCGTCAATAGGGATGTTTCCTAGGTAAAAAATATATATTAAGTCTATTTAGTCCGTCGGTAAGATTACCAAAAAATATTGGACACGTATTTTTTGCTTACTTAATAAAAAGTGACAATGATATAGCACATCAAAGTTCAGGACAAGGGGCTTGAACTTGCTACACTTTTAACGAAAAGTGTAGCACGGCGTGACGTCACGCGCAATTTCAACGCACTATACCGTCGTCATTTACGTCGGTTTACGTGACAAAAGAAAAAATACGTGTCCAGTATTTTTGAGTAATCCAACTTTCGGACCAATCAGATTTTTTAAGGAAACTGCCCTATTATAGTTACAATTTCTAACACACAACAATTATCCAGAACAACAACGAATCGAGTACAGTTCCTCGACTTCTTTACTCCGATGCAATCAGATGCTGAAATTTCTCCTCGCTGTGAGATAAAACTTCACGACTCTGTAGAAGTGCGCTGCTGGGCTGCAGTTGTGGTCAAATCACGTGATGTCACCTTTGGCGCGCTTGCGATTCATTTTGCATCCGTACTAATGACCGGATGTGACATACATCATATCCAATTCCCTCCATAACAAGCTGGAGACAACAGAGCTAGGCTACTAGGCTAATAGACTAAAACCAAGTACGTTCAAAAAAAAAAGTGCTAAGTAATAGCCATAATATTATATTTAATAGTGTGTTCGAGCCCAATCACTATACATTCCAAATGGCTCTTTATTTATATTCATTTTCCACTTAACGTCTACTTTTTATTATTTATCACATAATTTTAATATTTATCTTTCGATCAGCTCGTTCCTGCGCCCTTCGAACTTTTAGCTTTCGCCTTTTTCAACTCCAGATTTCTGTAAACGTTGCCTCTAACGAAGTTGATTGTAGCGTAATCTTCCCTTTCTTTTTTCAGCGCACTGTTATTTATGTAAAAGTCTACGTATTTCTGATACTCCTGTAAGAAATAACTAAATTTAAGACCGTTTTCCCGATAAGGAAAAATATAATAAGTCTACAGATAGACTTATTATATTGACGGACTAGAGTCCGTCAGTTAGATTACCAAAAAATATTGGACACGGTTTTTTTGCTTACTCTAATCAATAAAAGGTGAAAAGATATGGGACATCAAAGTTCAGCAGATGAGGCTTGTGACGTCACTTCTACGTAAAAAGTGTAACAAGGCATGACGTCTCGCGAAATTTCAACGCACTATCTCCTCGTCATTTTTGGTTTAGGTGACAAATGAAAAACTACGTGTAAATTTTTTTTAAGTAATCCAACTATCGGACCAAACAGATTTTTAAAGGACACTACTCTATTGTCTATGCTATCAAGCCACCGACCGATACGGCGGCCTCGCATTGATTGTATACGGTGTTTATGATGGTAATTGGCTAGCTTATAAGAGCCAGTTTGAAGAATAATAACAGAGAAATGAGAACACCCGGAACAAATCTTTGTAGATCGTACAAACATTTGTCCCAAGGCGGGAATCGAGCCCGCAACTGCCTGCTATAATTATAATGTTCCCACTGCTGGGAACTCTCAGCACTCTCTCTATCGAAACCCCTATCATTTCAAAAAAGATTAATAATCCATCACTCAGAGAAAAATCCTATGCTCGGTGATGATGATCAACACTGAATATTGTTGAATGGTTAAAATAACAAAAGAATTGGTGATTACATTCAAAATTTTATTTGAAATCTTTTATTCGCATAAATATAGGTATAAGAAACGTTTGAAGCAAGGTGCATGGTTCCTCTTGATCATTTCCTATGCATTTAGACCGATGCTATGATTTGACCCGAAAGTAAGGATTATTAATCACTGGGACACTATTTTCACTCTATAATTATTTTTGTCGCTAAGTAGCCCTCTACTTAGCGACAAAAATAATTATAGAGCGTTCTACCAAAAACTTCTAAAAGAGGATTTGTGAAATAGTTTGCCAAGTAGTAGGACAGTTTTACGTACACAAATGCACATGGTAAAATGAAATGACGAAATTAAATAAAATGATGAAATTAAATAATTAAATGAAATGAAATGAGGGAGTGAAATGAAACAATATAATGAACTGATAAAATGAAATAGAAACAATGGTATTATGTTGTTTTAGTGGGGAACATAATGCTTACGTATTGAGTAAGAGGTTGCAAGCCTTTTTCTATAAACAATTCTATAATCTCCGCGGGTGACAGTTCTTTTACATTTAATCTGAAATGAATAAAAAAAAACTCATATTTCTCAGTACCACCGGTGGAATACTGACTAAAACCGTAAGAAGCTCCATCATCACCATTTCATGTTTGGGTCAGCTTCCAGTCTGAACGGATGCAGCTGTACAAAAATAGTTTTGAGAGGACTGGTTCCTCATTATTTTGAAATTTGAAAAGACGTGCTTGAAAGACGTTCGAGTTTCCGACCACTTCTATGGACTGTCAAAAATCTACGACTGACAGCCACGACGATTGTAAAATACACAGAGATCTCAGTATGTGTTGGGGCGTGCCATGGCTGGTTCAGCGAAGAAGGTAGTAAAAACTTCAGTGGACTGATAAACTGATATGTATTCTAAGAAAGTATTCAGGTTTGGTAGCCGAGCGACCGTCGTCGACCAGCAGATCCCCGCTGTACCCACTCCCCTTGTTCACTCCCACTGGCGCGCGGCGATGTTGAAGGTAGTGGTCAGGTGGTCTCAACATACTCCCCCCGAATACAGACTGTCCCCATATGACAACAGTATAAAACGGACCAACCTTTGTAATTGCACCTTATCTAAGATCCGTCGATTACTTAGCCACGAGCACCTGCGAGGGCATAAGTGCAAGGGAGCCTAAATATTAAAATGTAAGTACCTGACGATCCTCTCAGGGGTCATGATCTCATTGTAAACATCTATGATGTCTGCGAAGCCAAACCCTTGACACAGCTGGGCGAGTGGCTGGACTGGGTAGTCGCGCGGCATACTCCTTATACTGCAAAGAATATCATCATCATGAAGAAATCAGACGTTTTTTAAGTTGGAATGGGCATCTCGCAGTTTAACCTTCAGGGTTTGACTGCTTTATAGAACTTTACTGAGGGGACTTTAAAAAAAAATTAAGGCTTTCAGGCAGGGCGTAATAACTTAAAGGCCATTCCACCATACTAAGGGCTAAGGGTTAAGGACACCTCTTTCGGGGTACGAGCCTCGGTTTAAGGCGTTGCCGTAGAGGACAGCAAAGGTACGGGCTGAAGCTGATGAATATTAGTTAGGGACAAATTTAAACGACTACTGGCTCAGGACGCGGGCTGGCTCCAGCAAAGGGTCGGGGGAGGACATTGACAGGGCCGTCGCGACGGGCCTCGACGGCGAGGACGGAATTTAACAAACCAGAGGTGAACAGCAAACTAAAGATATCGGAGAAGTAGCAGTAGAGCATGTCCTGAATAGTACATTTTTTTTTTTTTTTTTAAAAAAACGTTGCCCCACACTAGGAATTTCTCCTGTATCGTGGGTGCATTTACAAACATTTAAAGTCACATACACAAACAACCAGACCCGGAACAACTATCTGTAGGCCATACAAATATTTGTTCCGTGCGGGGATCGAACCCGCGACACGCAGCGCAACAGCCAATCGCTTAACTACTGCGCCAACCGTGTCGTCCTACTCATGAAGATGAACAACTTTCCGACCGACCCTGAATCGTGGAAATAAAAACAGCCGTACCCCATATTATTGCACTGCCTTAAAGTATATCAACCACCATGCTGTTCGATCTAACACCCTTCATATCCTCATACCCCTAAAGAGGGGTTCCGGTTTGTTTTGAGTCTTGTTTGTGTGGTAGCAACGCGTCTGCGATGGCTTTGGTATTGCAGAAGTCTATAAACATCTGGAATACCAGATGACGCCTATGAGCGGAGCTGATCCATTACATGGGAATGTTATCTACTTATCCGTCACACAATTTTTAAGACACCTATGGACACACTGATCTAATTGGTGATGTTCTTCAGAAAGGTCAGGGCGTAGGACTCGCAACTGGCGTGCGTACATGACTAGATGTATGAACGTATATGGAGCAAAAGGAGTATCGTAAGGGTAGCGTAGCATAGCTCGCCGCCCGATCAGAGACCAGGCTCGAGTCTACGGCGCGACGTGTTCCGCGCGCGCCTCGTGAAGACGGGGGCTGGAATAGGGGGCCAAAGCTTGCCAGGGTTGCGAGATGTTCGAAAGAGTTACCATGACCCCGGAACGTAAAAGGCAAGGGCGGAACACGGATGGCCTTACTAAGTCAAAGTCTGACACGCCCTCCCGTTCCACCCGGAACGGGAAAAGTCATTGGATGATTTCCCATCCCTAAAAAAAGAGGGGCAGGTGACGTTCTGTGTTTTCTACCTACCTACCTACGAGTTTACATACCTTTGAAATTTTTGGTAGAAGAATTGCTGGAGGGACGCATAATCAGTTCGTGGGACTAGAAGGATTTCATCAAACACGCTCAGCATGGGTTGAGTCCTGGCAATCCACGGGTCGGAACATGTCGCTACAACAGACAAGAGCAACAGATGCATAATAGAAGTATTTTTAAAAAATAGGGTACTACACCCATTTTTGAAAAGTGTCTCAATTAGATTCTATAGTGTTAAAAAACCACTTAAAAGCCAACTTTTTTAATTTATACGTGATAAGTTACAAAATAAAAAGTTAAAAATACTTTCGTGACTCCCTCTCACAGTAAGTACTTATAATGCCTAAGTAAAGACAATCCGGGTAAAAAAAAAAAAAAACCAACAGGTTTGGTAAACCAAATTCAGGTGTCATTTACAGCGAGATGTGTGAGGCCAGGAAAATTTTTAAGAACCGTCTGAAATGGTGTCAAAACCATGAAGAACAGATGAAAATGGATATTTTGGCCTCTCATCACTCTAAAAACAAGTTTCGATCTTTTTGGAAAGCTACAAGAAAACTTAATAGTAAACCAGCTACTCCTGTGTGTATTGACGGCGTAAGCGATACCGGTGAGATAGCTGAACTGTTTCGCCAACAGTTTACTGTTAAATCACCTTTAGGGTCCTCGCGGACGGTGTTAAATGTTAAGAACGATGAAAAGATTGGTTTTAGATGTACAACAACTGAAGTGAAATTGATAATCAAATCAATGACTAGAGGCAAATCACCCGGCCATGACAGTTTGAGTATTGAACATTTACAGCACGCAGGACCCCACTTACCGAGATTGTTGGCTATGCTGTTTAACCTTTGTCTGAGTCATTCATATCTGCCTGAAGAGATGATTAAGACAATTGTTATACCTATAGTTAAAAATAAGACAGCTGATCTATCAGATAGGAACAACTACAGACCTATCTCTCTTGCCACAGTAGTATCAAAGGTGTTTGACAGCATGTTGAACACACAGTTGACCAAACACATTGAACTGCATGACAATCAGTTTGGCTTCCGGGCCGGACTATCCACTGAAAGTGCAGTTTTGTGTGTTAAGCATGCTGTAAAGTACTATACAAGTCGTCAAACCGCCGTTCACGCATGCTTTCTCGATCTTTCGAAAGCTTTTGACCTGGTTTCCTACGATATTTTATGGAAAAAATTAGAAAACACTAATCTTCCATTGGACCTCATCAACATCTGTATGTACTGGTACGGAAATCAGGTCAACAGCGTTAGATGGTCAGGAAGCATGTCGCAATCGTACAGGTTGGAGTGCGGGGTGAGGCAGGGGGGACTGTCCTCGCCAACCCTATTCAACCTATACATGAATGACCTGATTGTGGCACTCAGTAGCACCCGGATAGGTTGTCACATAGATGGAGTACATGTGAACAATATAAGCTATGCTGATGACATGGTGCTACTGAGTGCATCGGTATGTGGCATTAAGAGACTGCTTGCGATCTGTGAAGAGTATGTCAAGCAACACGGATTAAAATATAATCCACTTAAAAGTGAAGTCATGGTCTTTGAGGCCAGAGGAAACAGTACATGTAAAGTGTTTCCCAACATAACGCTCAATGGCACAGCATTGCGAAGGGTGTGTAAATTTAAGTACCTTGGACATGTGCTGACCTCTGACCTCAAGGACAATGATGACATAGAAAGGGAACGGAGGGCGCTGGCAGTGAGAGCGAACATGATAGCTCGCAGGTTTGCACGCTGTTCGATAGAGGTCAAGGTTACACTTTTCAGGTCTTATTGTACCTCATTCTACACGTGTAGCCTGTGGGCTGACTATACTCAAAAGTCTTACAGTGCCCTCCGAGTCCAATTTAATAATGCTTTCAGGGTGCTGATGGGGTTGCCGCGATTCTGTAGTGCATCGGGGATGTTTGCTGAATATCGCGTCGACTGCTTTTATGCTACGATGCGTAAAAGATGCGCATCCCTGGTGCATAGAGTACGTGGCAGCGCCAACAGCATCCTTAGCATGATCGCTAGTCGGTTAGACTGTTCTTACGTCAATCACTGCAGCGCCATTTGTCATGGAATGGCGCTGCAGTGATTGAGCATGTCAAGATAATGTTTTTATTTTGTTTGTGTTGACAGTTTTTAAGCATTTATAACACTTATTGTTAATAACAAAATGGACACCACGGTCTGAATTAATAAAGTATATTATTATTTCCTTTATTTTTTCTTTATACATACAAATTATATTTTTAAATATTTCAGTATAAAAAAATAAAAAACATTTAAAAATATAAAAAATGCTACCCCACCGGCATCGGGAACAGGGTCCAAGCTACCGGTGGTCAGGGCTCTTGAGAGAGGAACCTCCTTACAATGCGCGCCGTGTCCAAGAGTACTGCTTTCTGGATCAAACCCTTGATCCAACTGCCCAACGAGAGCCTCTTTAGGTGTTGATCGAGGCTCTTGGCTATTATGCCATTGGCCGTATTTATTATTATTATTATTATTATTAAAACAACACAATGAAATTTTTGAGGAAAATACTTACCAATGAAAATAACTTTATCTTCGTTTAGTATTGACGTCACTAATTTCTTTAAAATACCCTGCAAACTCTTCGCATTTAAATACTGCTGTTCTGGCGGTACCTTCAAGAAGAAATATCACTTTTTAATATAAGCTTTTGCCAGCCTGTGAAAAAGAGGATAGAGCTGCACTTGTCACCGTTATTTTGACAACGTTAATAAAAACGTTGCCCCACACTAGGAATTCCTTCTGTGCCGTGGGTGCGTTTACAAACATTCAAACTCACATACACAATCAGCCAGACCCGGAACGACTACCTGTAGGCCATACAAAAATTTGTTCCGTTCGGGAATCGAACACACGACACACGGCGCAATAGTCAATCGCTGCGCCTGCGCGAGGATTTTTCTTTTCTTTTTGAACTGCCCCTAAGTCAAAGGGCATACGTAGTGAAATAGAGTATTTCAATATTGACATATGTTTTTAGTCATAAGGGTATTTTCGAAAACCAGTCTTTTATTGAAGTCTAGAATGCAGTCGAATACCAGTATTTTACATGTAGCGACTGCCTATCTGATCTCCACAACCCAGTTACTAGACAACACGATACCTCTTCGTAAGACTAGTTGTCAGACTTTCGGCCTTCTGACTACCCGAAACGACTGTGAAAGATCTACAAATGACAGCTGGGACCAACGGCTTAACATGCTTTCTGAGGCACGGAGGAGTCTCGATGTGTAATAGACGGTAACTCATCCAGAGTGACCTCAGCAAGCGTAGATTTACCGTCGATTGACTCGTGCGGCTGTTTGTATTTAACCACGAGCTCTCAAGAATAATAATTACCTTAGTAAGAGGAGCAGTGGTTTGGGAATAAAAATAATAATAAAATAAATAATGCTGGACCATCCACACAGCATCATCTAGTCCCAAGCTAAGCAGAGCTTGTGTTATGGGTACTAGATGACTGATATACTTAATACATAGATAGACATTTTTCATTATATCTAGCAAATACCCAGAACACCCGGAACAAACCTTTGTAGATCGTACAAACATTTGTCCCAAGGCGGGAATCGAACCCGCAACCTCCTGCGTCGCAGGCGGACATTCGCCCACTGCGCCACATAGGTCGTCGTCGGGAATAGTGTGGCGGGCTTGTCCCATATCATCATCACCATTATCATCATCATTAGGCTATACTAGTCCACTGCTGGACATAGCCCTCTCCTAATGAGCGCCATAGCGCCCTGTCTTCAGCTTGTCCCATATTAATTACCTTAATAGCGAAAACTCGTTCAATGTTCTTCATGAAGACTACGGCCGGTTGGAAGGCCCGCGCCGTGACAAACACTTGAGTTAACACCTTTTGTGGATGTTCTATCACAGCGGTGAACACTTCAGGAGTTATATCTATTTTGACAGCGTCTGAAAACATGTTTCAGAAGATTAAATATCAGCACGCTAGCGTTCCCCTAAGGTAGAGGTACCTACAGTACAGAGGCAAGCACATCAAGCTACCCCAATGTGTCAGATTTTTTTGATTGTTTTTCAATTTTATTGCAGTAGCAAAAAGGTTCATGTTCAATTGGGAAAATCTGACACCTTGGGGTAGCTTGATGTGCTGTATTTTGCTGTGCCCTACAGGGTCCATGGTAGTGCCTAGCTTTAAGCTAGTATTTAAGGTCCTATCAACATTTCGGCATGCAAATAAATGTGAATAATATGTCAAACAACAAAGTGAACTGGAAATCTGGATCAACTCGAACAAAGGCAGTACAGAAATCTGAACGTGTTGATAATTCTCACATCCATGTAGCTGTTTTGATGACAATACTATAATTATCGCGTCATTCGTCGTTGACGAGCGCCTTTGATTGGCTGATACATTTCACTTTTTATTCGCATTGGGTTTAAGAATACATCCTATACTACACTTACCAGTAGCGTCGTCTTGTGAAAAACATGAGAAATTAGGATACTAGATCACCACGAAATGTGTGGCGTTTAATAAATTTGGAATTTCTCCTGTGTCTTGCGTGCGTTTACAAACATTAAAATTTACATACACAAACAGCCACACCCGAAACAACTACTTGTAGGCCATAGACATATTTGTTCTATGCGGGCATCGAACCCGCGACCCGCAATGCAGCAGCCAATCACTCAGCAGATTTTTTTTTTTTGTTGCCGAGGTGGAAAATCCTCATGGATGTCCTGCGCCCTGGGCGGGTATGTCAGACTCTTACTGACTAAAAACCACCCCGGTGTTCCCATCCCACACTTGAACCGGGCGCTAACCGTGCCATCAGAAAAGAAACTCGAAAGGTTGACAACAAGTCTTACCAAGGCGTATCACGTTATCCAGTCACGAAATTCTAATGGTCAGATAGGCAGTCGCTCCATGTACAATACTAGTATTAAGGGACCTAAATACCAGTTTTTTATATGGAGCGACAAACTATTATCCAGATGGAAATCCGGTTAGGCTGCAAATCGACACCAAAATAGGGTAATTTGGTGAGTACCAAAAACAATCTCGCCAGACTGCCTGATCTTTGGCTTGCCTTGGCTTTTGCTCCCTCCAATCCTGGAGGGAGCAAAAGCCAAGGCAAGCCTACTAAGAAATTCTGTAGCTTAGTTATCCAACTAAGCTACAGAATTGCTTAGTAAAAAAACCTGGGAGTCGTCCAGCTTACGTACTCAACTCCCCAGCAACAGCATCAGCTAGGAACGTCTTCCCGTTCCTATCAGGACCCAGCAGCATGACGGCTTTTTTTCTAGGAGCACCAGGTTGTATGCCACAGCCGAGAACACAGGACAGCATCAGCCGACCCTTGATATCGCCGAAGCCTGGTAGAGGGAACCTGAAAAATGGTTTTACTAAAGGCAAGGCATCACATGTATTGCAAGACAGTTCTATTACGTCACATTTCACCCCTCCCGCACCGCTCCACTACCGCAGGAACATACTCAGTTAAACCCTATGAATTTTCCTTTCTTGTGAAAGCCCGCCACACTATTCCCAAACTCCTGAAAACTAGAATCAACAGTGGTGACCAATGGAAAAGCATCGAGACAATGAAGCCCGAAGAGTCCGGGAGAAGCGATTCAACTGTCTTGGATCCCGCAACAAAATTAATCAGAAAATAACAGCGGAGGAGTTAGAAAAATACATAATTTCCACTTTCCTCCATATCAAGTAGGAGACAGAAGGGCTATACTTAGTATTAGTTCATAAAATTGTCTGCCTCGTTTGTCTGTTGGTTACGGGTAGATAGAAGCTCTGACAACCAGTCTTACTAAGGGGTATTGTATTGCCAAGTAACTGGATTGTGGAGCTCAGATAGGCAGCCGCTATATGTAAAAGACTGGTACTCAGCTGCATCCTATTAGGCTGGAAGCCGACCCCAACATGATTGGGAATATACTAGGCAGGTGATGATTTTCTTTAATACATCAAATACACAGTATTACAAAAATGTTGTGATTTTTGTAATACTTTGTATTTGATTTCTTTATCCCTTTAACTTTTTACAATATGCTCGACGCGTAGGTGACATAATCTATGTGTAATCGGTTATATGTTTGAGGGTACGAGGAACAGGGTGTACAATTCCTCATCCACCATTGAAAGGTGAGGATCGTCCGACCAGACGGGTGTTGTGTCTGGTGGGCTACGGCCCGACGGTTGTTTTCGGGTTTTGGTATTATATGTTCAATCGCGCGGATAAACTTAATATCGCGGTGTAGAATACATCAAATTTAATTCGTATGTGGCTAGATAGATGTCGATGGGATCCTCTGAGCAGGTGGGATGACGATTTTCGAAAGACTGCAGGCAGATGCTGGATGCGGTAAGCTGAAGACAGGGCGCTATGGCACTCATTAGGAGAGGGCTATGTCGAGCAGCGGACTAGTATAGCCTGATGATGATGAGATAGATGTCGCTACATATGTATATGTAAAGATGAGATTGTAAATGATTATAATTACGAAGCATCCGGGTCCTTGACGTTGTAATCATAGGCAGCATAGCTTGAATCGCCGAAGATGTCACTGAATTTTGTTGTGGGCTTCGTTACTATTCCTAGGTCGAAAACGTTCTGAAAATGAAGAATAAATACAGCTGGTAATAATATTTCAGTATAAAATACCTCTTAATATACCTAGTAACAAGTGATTTGTGAAATTAACATCATTACGTCTGTGTTCCCCGAAGGGTTGGGCAGAAGTGTATATCTGAAGTCACTTATGTTTAAGTTCTATGTAATAGGGGTGAGCCTATTGCCACTAACCGGGCACAAATCCAGGCTCCGGGCTGCTGCTGAGAATCCTAGAAGGCATACCCACTAACAGCTTATTAACTAGAAGCGTGTTAAAATAAAAATATAAGTGGTAAATAATGAGTCATGTTTGCCTAATGGGGTTCCGTACCTTACCGAGGTAAAAAAAACATCGTTCACATAGTTAAAATTTAATATTTAGACTGCAATAATAAGTTTCCTTGTAAAAGGTTTTTACTTAATCAAACAACGTTGGTAATAGGCTTGCCCCCTTTTGCATGGAGCTAAACTGGTTTTTTTTTTTAACTTTGACCCACACTAGGAATTTCTCCTGTATCGTGGGTGCGTTTACAAACATTTAAACTCACATACACAAACAGCCAGACCCGGAACAACTACCTGTAGATCATACAAATATTTGTTCCGTGCGGGATCAAACCTACAACACGCGGCGCAGCAGCCGATGGCTCAACCACTGCGCCAACCGTGTCGTCAATTGTGGGTTCGGAGAATACATGGGTGTTGTAATAAGCTAAATAAAAAAGGCGCTTAAAAAATCGTAATCTTTTTTTCATAACTTTAGTTAGACGAGGAGCGCTACCCTTGATATTGTTTTTTTTTGGAATTACGCTCCACCATTGTTTGGGCACTTTCATCTAGGTTCATCGACATAGTGCCAATAGTCTCTAAGTAAAATGGCTGACTGACATCCGGATAGATGAACGACCGGCGCTTGTATACGTCCGTTTTTTTCACCGGACAACGGACCGTTTTTATTTACACCACCGCGTGTCGGATGTCTACAAGCGGCCTAACGCCGCTTGTAGACGTCCGTTTTTTTCACCGGACAACGGACCGTGTTTTTCACATTTGTATGTGCTGGACACCGGTTCGGCATCCGGTGCATTTACACACATTCATTATAAACCATACACCACCGCGTATCCGGCGAAAAAAACGGTCCGTTGTCCGGTGAAAAAAACGGACGTATACAAGCGCCCTCAGGCCGCTTGTAGACGTCCGTTTTTTTCACCGGACAACGGACCGTGTCTTTCACATTTGTATGTGCTGGACACCGGTTCGGCATCCGGTGCATTTACACACATACATTATAAACCATACACCACCGCGTATCCGGCGAAAAAAACGGTCCGTTGTCCGGTGAAAAAAACGGACGTATACAAGCGGCCTTAGGCTTTAATATCGGGTTAGAAAGAGATAGCTGCATTGGTATGAGTGACAGAGACAAGGTCTACATACACATCTCGGATTTTTCGACAACGGCGACTAAAGAACACGAATGCAGAAAACAATAAATAGGTACGTACCTCAGTACTTTTCAATAAGTTTTCATCTAAAACCAAAATCTTCGGCTTTGGAACTGATGGCGGTTTCTTCCGAGCCTTCATTTTGGGGTACTCCCATTCAAGATTCCTGTACTCTTCTTCATGCAATTTTATTAGCATTTTCAAATCTATTCTGTAGTGCGTAAAACATCCCAGTGAATTTTCACAAAAATAATTAAAATAATATCATCGTAGTTTCAACATAATATCATCACAATATCATCATAATATACGGATTTAGACATTTATATTCTCAAAAGAGTTTCACACTCACAAAGAATACACAATAGTTATCATTTAAAATTATATTAAGCCGTCTGCGTTGGTACTATGACAAATTACAATAGGGTCCTTGAAAAATCTGATTGGTCCGAAAGTTGGATTACTCAAAAATACTGGACACGTATTTTTTCTTTTGTCACGTAAACCAAAAATGACGACGGTATAGTGCGTTGAAATTGCGAGTGACGTCACGCCAAGCTACACTTTTCGTTAATAGTGTAGCACGGCGTGACGCCACAAGCCCCTTCTCCTGAACTTTGATGTGCTATATCATTGTCACTTTTTGTTGAATTAAGTAAGCAAAAAATACGTGCCCAATATTTTTTGGTGATCTTACTGACGGACTAAATAGACTTAATATATTTTTACCTAGGACACATCCCTATTTAGCAGTCGTAGATCAGTAAAAGTTAGGGTTATTAGCAGAAAAAGCATTCTTGCAAAAATAAAGTAATATCATCATAATAAAAGCACGCTGGACCACTGCTGGACCGCAGGCCTTCTCTCTGTGAGAGGCAGAGGGTCATCAACCACCACACAGGAAGAGTGCAGGTTGGTGAATATGACATCTTCAAATTTCTGGCTCACGGACATGCCAGTTCACTTTCGATGTTTTCCTTTACCGTTTCAGTGTGATGAATCAATTTACACAAAGTTAAGAGTTTGTCTGCGTTCAAACCCGTGACTTACAACTAATAAGTCTTAACAGTTACCACTGGGCTACTGCTGCTCCAGGCAAATATAGTAAACGTAACAATACCAGCCTGTTACCGTCCCACTGCTGGGCAAAGGTCTGTTCCTTAGTGTCTGTAGTCTGTTCTAGTATAGCTTGAACATACAGGGTGGAACGGACAGCGCCGCACTGCCCGATACCATGACATTATCACATTATTCTGAATCACTAAGAGTCGAAAATTTCTCAATTTTTACATTTATTTCTTTAAATTGCGAATAAAATTGATATATATCTAACCCAATGACATTTTATGAAATAAGTGAATTATTTCCGTTCTAATTAAAAATCTCATTCGTCGATGTCCATCCACCCTAAATACTTAACTCCCAATATTACATTTGCGCCGATTGAGGATATTTTGTCAGTTTTCTAACTTGTCAAATTTTAATGTTATATTTTTGGAACGAAGTTCCTTATCGCGGCGTTGCGAAAGGGGGCCAGACGGAAAAAAATAAGACAAAAAGTTGTAACGATACTTTTTGCTATAGTTGTAAGCCGTGCGGCGTGCGCGTGTTTGTCTGTCTGTCTCTCTCTCTCTCTCTCTCTCTCATAGAAAGCAAGCCAGTTATTTTCGTTTCATCTTTCTATTTCGCATTGAACAGTGTGGTGTCGCGACGATTATTTTTGTTGAGTGTATACAGGTTTTTTGTATATAATAAATAATAACAAAGGGAACTTCGTTCCATCCGGGTGTCCCTTGACACCTCTCAAGTTTTTTTCTGCCACACGACATTTTCTTTGTTCTTTAAAAACTTTCCCCACTCTAGGAATTTCTCTGTATCGTAGGCGGATTTACAAACGTTTTAACTCACATACACAAACAGCCATACCCGAAATAACTACCTGTAGGTCATACCAATATTGGAACCCGCGACATGCAATCGCTCAGCCAGTACGCCAACCGTGCCATCCTGGTGGTAGATTGTGTCGATACCGGTAAAAGAATATAATAAATAAATAATGCTGGACAATCCACACAACATCATCTAGCCCCAAGCTAAGCAGAGCTTGTGTTATGGGTACTAGATGACTGATATAATATACTTAATACAATAAATTACATAGATATATAATTTTTATTATACATAGCAAATACCCAGAACACCCGGAACAAATCTTTGTAGATCGTACAAACATTTGTCCCGAGGCAGGAATCGAACCCGCAACCTCCTGCGTCGCAGGTGGACCTTCGCCCACCGCGCCATATTAGTCGTCAAAAAACTTACTTCATCAGTTCGTCAACGAACTTCCTGCAGTCTACGTGAATCTGCTTCATCACCTCTTCAGTAAGCAGTGGCTTCATGTAGCCATAGATTGTGTCTCCAAACTTTTCGGGAGGCAGGGTGTCGTACAGCGACCACGTGGCACGATAGCTTCTTAGAGCCTGAAATTGACACACCATCATTATCATCACCATCATCATCATCTACCTTGCCTTACCCATATATGCTGGCGTTTAGCTCCCAGTCTGAACAGCTGCTGAATTTTTATTTAACATGAAGTGTCTGGTTTTCTTGCTTCCACAATCCATTCAGTTACTGGGTATCAATATACTTCGTGGTATGATTGGTTGTCAGACTTTCGGGTTGTAGTATGAACAGGACGATAAATAAATAAATAATAGTCTGGCTGGATCAGTCCAGTTCTGCAGTAAGTATCATCATTTTATCTGCCTGGCCTCTTCCTAACTATGTTCGGGCTGGCTTCCAGTATAACCAGATGCAGCTGAATACCAGTATTTTACATGGAGCGACTGCCTATCTGTTACTGGGCAACACGATACTCCTTGGTAAGACTGGTGGTCAATCTTTCGTGCTACTGACTACTCGTAACGACTGCCAAAGATCTACAAATGACAGCCGGGACCAAAGGCTGCACGTGCTTTCCGAGGCACAGAGGAGTCTTGATATGTTACGAACGGTCACCCACAACGGACATCCACAGACTGACCTCGGAAAGCGTAGATTAATTTTCGATCAACCGGTTCGTCTGTTTTCGAGCTCCTCTTCTGCAGTAAGTATATTTTGCTAAATTATGCTTACATGATTTAGTCATACTGCGGATATGAATAAAGGCAAATAAGAGGGAGATGATAAATTGTAGAAATAGATGCTTACATTTAGTGCTGTAATGCGTAGATTAGAGTGAATTACTCACGGTAACCGCTATAACCAGAATGAGATAATAATGATGTAATTGGGAGACGAAAAAGAACTGCGAACCTCATACAATTCCTCCGTAACGCCAGACATTTGTAACTGATACCCTGGATCAGAGAGCGGGTCGCATCTTATTTTCACCAGAGCTTCTTTCTCCTTCCTTTGCGCAATCTTTCTCATTTCAGCCCTCATGGCAGCCTCTTCTTTTGCCTGCTTTTTCTCCTGTTGGAGCTGTAAATATGCACCATGTAATTCATTAATAAAACTAGCGGCCCGCTCCGGCTTCGCACGGGTATAAAATATATAGTCTATGTCATTCACTGAAAAAATGGTTAAAATCGATCCAATAGTTTTGATTTATTCATTACTGCCCACAGTATTTCTCCCTAACAGTATTTTTCCACTATTTAATGAATGTCATTATACGTATAAACCTTCCTTCAATCACTTTATCTAATAAAAAAAATCGCATCAAAATCCGTTGTTTAAAAGATTTATGAATACATAGGGATATAGGGACAGAGAAAGCGACTTTTTTTATACTATGTAGTGAGGATTTACCACCTAAATACAATCACAACTTCGCTCTCTCTCTCTCTCTCACTCGCAAGCTTCTAAAGTACAGGAAAGCTTAACTAACAACCAAGTTTCAGTCAATACAAATAACTTGAATACTCGCAGATAGCGCAGTTGTAAATATAATTTGTCGCATACCATCATCATCGTTATGATGATGATGATGATGTGGCGCGGCGGGCGAAGGTCCGCCTGCGACGCAAGAGGTTGCGGGTTCGATTCCCGCCTTGGGACAAATGTTTGTACGATCTACAAATATTTGTTCCGGGTGTTCTGGGTATTTGCTATATATAATAAAAATATCTATCTATGTAATGTATTGTAAATGTAATGTATTAAGTATATCAGTCATCTAGTACCCATAACACAAGCTCTGCTTAACTTGGGGCTAGATGATGCTGTGTGGATTGTCTAGCAATATTTATTTATTATTTATTATGATCTCAGCCGAAAGTCGTCCATTGCTGGACATAGGCCTCTCCCAAGCGTAAGTAATTTGACTGGTGCTGCTCTTCTTGGAGCCAGCAGATTTCTGGGACCTTCACTGGTTTATCGAAGACAGCCCTAAGGTAGACCAGCTGCACATTATGGCGTGCGGTCGTGGTCTATTCTATGAGTATTGTGCTCTGTCCAAGCTATGAAATAATGATGTTAACTGCCTAAATAATGTACAGTGACGTCATCAAAGCCGCTGGGAAAAGAACAAAGCTACCTGTTCCTTAGTTTTTCCCTTAGTTTCTTTCATTATTCGCTCGTCTTCTTCCAATTTCTCAGCTACTGTTGGATAGTTTCCTCTCACCACCATTAGAGTTCCACCTTCTATGTCATAAGGAAATTGAGGAAAAAATTTGTAACCGTAGAACCTGAAATACAAATCTTCGGTAAGCATCTAAGTATCAATATTGAAGGCCATTTATAGCTGATAGTGCTCAGGAACTGCCGCGCTATCTGACTCATATCATCATCATCATCTGCCTAGCCTTTCCCAATTAGGTTGGTGTCGGCTTCCAGTCTAACCGGATGCAGCTGAATACCAGTATTTTACATGGAGCGACTGCCTATCTGACCTCTACAACCCAATTACTCGGCAACACGATAGGTACCCTTTGGTAAGACTGGTTGTTAGACTTTCGGGGTTCTGAGTACCCGTAACGACTGAAAAATTAAAAGGCTTGCCTTTTTACTATGGAACTTATTACAAAGCTAGCGAAATCTGAATGCTGGTATATACTGCTTCTATCTCTTTCTTAAATAATACATTCGATATTTAATATATATATATATATAGGCAGGATTTAATAGTATTCTTACCATTCTTTAAACCATTTCCTGATCTCATCCGTGATGTCATCAATAATGCTATCCTTTCGGAGAAAAATCAGTCTAGTCTTCTCCTTCTCTAGTTCTTCTAGATAGGCCTTCTTTATCTTCAACCTCGTGTTCTGACGTCTTTCGTACATCTGACAACAGTTATGGTAGATTTAAGTAGGCACACAACAATACAAAGAATTCTATTTTATCACTGTCGCACTTAATGCACGCCGATGGTTCGTACATTAAGTACGACAGTACCTCGACAGTACCTCGGGTACCTGTAATGTACTACAAAAAGGCCCGATGCGGCCCGACCGTAGTGTAATACAAAAAGACCCGATGCGGCCCGACTGTAGTATAATACAAAAAAACCTGATGCGGACCGCCTGTAGTGTAATACAAAAAGACTGGATGCGGCCCGCCCGTAGTGTAATACAAAAAGACTGGATGCGGCCCGCCTGTAGTGTAATCCAAAAAGGACCGATGCGCTGCGGCACGATGCATCTTTTCAATGAGCCAGCCTTGAAAAAATTCTTCTGAATTTCCAATATGTACACTAACCGTCCGTCTAAACTGCCACGGTAGTTTCGTGGTCGCCAGTTTGACTATAGAAAATTATATCTTCAGTTCAGTTCCCTGACTGGGTCAAATGTTTTAATGACGGAATTTATGGTGGTGTGTCTTGGGCTATCCTTGCCGATAAGCAGTCTCGAGTCCAGGACTTATCTGCTCCATCGGCTAGCGGTCCTTCGTCAAACATGGCAAGGTCACTGTTGCTTACCTTATTATTTTCTTCTAAAAAGCTGGGCCCCCTCCTAAAGGGATCTGGTGCAAAACCGATTAATATATCTCTCTTATTATCTCTAACTCTTTTTCGCTTTATTTTCATAAACTCCCTGAAAGTTTTGTATTATTTAGTTGTAGTATTATTAGTAAGTTGGTCGGAATTTAAATAATTTCAGAGGGTAAATGTTATAGTTTTATCTATGATACCGACTTATTAGTTTATTTGCAGAAATTATGTTTTCGTATTGTGTCAACCGCGATTTTTGTCCGCGTGGAATTTCACAAAACATGGGTTGTCATTTCTGCGCGAAACCCAAATTATTTAAACAAATAAATGTAGTCTTAGTTACTTCTTATCATATCAGCTATATGACAGTGAAAGTCCCGTGAAAATTGGACCAGCAGTTTCGGAGTTTACCTCAAACAAACAAACATAAAGACAAAAAAATCAAAAAAGTTGTATGCATTTATTAAAAAGGTTTTCTTTTGGCATTACAAACAGACACTTCAATGTCATTTCTTTGTATAGAAAACTAGTGCTGTAAAGAAATTTCGGTTACCTTAATATGTTTTGGATTAAGAGAGCAGCTTTGGTCCTCAATTCGATTGGAGCTGGCTCGTATGATAGTAAGAAATAACGTCTGCGCTCCGTGGCTTTCTCTCGAGCATCATTGGCATACCATTGCCTGAAAAAATATTTAATTACTAGCTATGGTTATAAGTATCTAAACACACTATGCCGAAGTTACGTCGCGTCATAGCGTACAGCCTAAATTCGGTCGGCCGTAAGTTCAGCGGCAAGTTATTCTGTGAGCACACATTATACGCGACCGAAATTCGGTTTGATTGCCGACGAAGATCCGGGGGCGGGGAACAGCGGGGAGCCGCCTTCGCCCCGCGTGTCTACAATTTAACACACACAAAGTTGCGAAACTGAATTTCTGCCGCGTACGTTCGGCACTTATGGTGTGTCGTATCAGCCGAATACATCAGAAGGTAAAATCAGCCGCTGAATTTCGGTCGCGTAACTTTGGCATAGTGTGTTTAGACACTATATCTCACACATCAAATGCGGGAACTGTCAAACGCAAGAACTTAAAATAGTCGTCGAGTTTTCTGAAACTTTAAATTTTCTGCGCAATTTTCTGAATCTTTTGTTTCCGTAAGTACCTTCTCATTTCAATAACAAACTTAGAAATAAAGAATTAGCGAAATTGGTCCAGCCGTTCACGCGTGATGCCGTGACTAAGGGAAATAGGGATTCACTTTTATATACGAGTACATACCTATATACGAGTAGTTATATTAATAAAAAAATACACTAATAATAATTCTGGAAGAACAGAACAATAAAATTGGAGGAAATAAAAGGAGGAGATTCAATTGGATAGAGTATATGTACTTTACAGTGCCATTGAAGTTTGAATAAAAACTGGGTACCTCTAAGTGTAGAAAATAGAGGGTAAATAATAAATCACTTACATTAAACACTGGATGAGTCTGAAATCTGTACACAATAGATTAAACTCTGTCTCTTAAACTAGGGTATTTTAAGAGACAAAGTGATAGATTTTCACTTTCTGCATTTTTGTAAAAAGTATGATGAACTGATGAGCAGTTGACATTAGGATGCTGTAACTTAAATTATTAAGTAACCCACAAAAAAGAGAAAAACCAAATGTATTTCGCAAAATAATACAGTCGGCTTAAAATAGCAATTACAAGTGTAAAAGTCGGTAGCAAGAAATGAATTAAATGGAACAACCAAAGTCGCCCACTGTCTAAGTCGGTTGAATAATTTTGCGAAAAGTTTTCAATATCGCATGTGTCACTTACCTGTATCTTTCATGACTCTGAATGATTACAGCCTGCGTGAACTGGTCAGGCATGAGTACGTGAACACTGGAGGCTGAAATAAAATACACCAATTTTACCTTTTTATCATTTTTAATTGAAGAGCGGGTTCTCCTAGCACATGTAATTATCTTTTACTTAAAAGGAGGTCCCTATGTATTGTATTGTTAGACGGGCCGATTTCCGCAACTCCACGACTTAGCGCGTATTTTGCGTAAAGGGTGGGACAATACCTTATTCGATCCACCCCAGTTCCCCGAGAAAGGCCAGCAGTGACCTGACGTTGCTGGCGATCTCTCGGAGAGTAACCGGGTTACCGAAGTATTTTTCATTCATTCATGTCGGTTCGACTGTTCGGTCATTTTGCTCGTTGGCTCTCGAAGGGTAAGGTTTTCAGGTGCTCGGCGCTGTTTGCTATCGTGCATGTTTAGTAACTTACTAATAAATTTACGGTTATTTGTAGATGTGATTATTTTCTGTTCTATTAAATTATGTAAATAAAAGTTTAAATATTTAGAGGTTAGTTTAGTTTCCCGTAAAGTTGTTTTTTTAAATTGCTTTCCCTTCTGATTGCTAAATCTTTATATTAATTATAGCCAGCTTATACTAGATGTGTATAGTTTGATTTGTAGCCGTGTGTACGACAGCAGGAGAAGACTTACGTGGAGAGTCAATCTCTTCTTCTTCTTCGACAACTTCTTCGTGTGCAGGTTCCGTTTCGCTTGTTTTCATCATCGCCGGCGTTGGCGGAGGTTTAGCCTGTCAGTAACAAATAATTAAACATACATAAACTCACGCCTTCTTCCCATGGGGGTAGGCAGAAACCTCGGAACGCTAACCACTCCGATCCTTACATACTCCTTACATAGTCACAGTCTGTAGTCATACACGCACGCCGCGCCGGTTGCGAGTACTACGCACCTGACCTTTTTGAAGATCATTACCAATAAGGTCAGTGTATGTCCTTTTAGGGCGTCCACTATCGGCAATTCGGCTAACATCTACCTTGTCTTCCATCTTTCATTAATCCTCTTTCAAAAAGAATTATTTGACACAATTATTAAACACACTATATAAATAAAACGTTTTTGCGTCACGACGGAACCCTGCTTAACATTACAGGGCACGCTTTCGAATATCAGTAATACTTTCCATTAGACTGCATACACCCGTATTCTTATGATAGGCCAATATTTCACAGAAAGTGAAAAAATGACGGCTGTCATATGAAATGCCAAGCGATTTTGAACCGTAACAGGACCTAGGACCAACGGCTTAACGTGCTTTACGAGGCTCCGAGGAGTCTCAAATCTCGACATGTAATGAATGGAGACCCATCCACAGACTGACCTAGGCAACGGTAGCTTAAGCTTAAAAACCTGTGTTAAATCTTATATGTATAAATCTCGCGTCACAATGTTAGTTACCATACTCCTCCGAAACGACTAGACCGATTTTTATGAAATTCAGTAGGTCTGAGAATCGGCTACTATCTATTTTTCATACCACTAAGTGATAAGGGTTGTCCACCCTTAACATTAATTTTTATTTATATATTCCATTTTTTTTTAAATATAATTTGGCATTAACAATACATACAACTTTAAAGAACATCGGGCATTTTTGTATGGGACACTTACCTACGGCGAACAAAAATAAAATTAGGTACGGTGGATAGGCAATTAAATCTAGTTTACAATGGTATAGTTCCCATATCTGTGGGTCGTGGCAATAAGGAGAAAATGGACATTTAAAAAATATTTATAAATGTTTTTGGGCAATAACTGAAGAGGAAAAAGGGAATCAAAAATAATTAAAACAACACATTTTTCTCTTAACTTTTATTCTGCTGCATCTAAATCTAAAATAGTTTCGTCTAAAAACGCCGCAGGTGTGTGAAATTCGTCTTGATATACAGCCCAAGATAAAAAGTATACCACACTGGCGATGTGCGCGCAACTCCCAACAGTGCGGCGGCCGTGTATACAGGAACAGTAATAGCCCTCGAGGCTTTGTCTTCCCTGCAATGCCGGATTTATTAGTAGATATGTATAATAGCGTTTTGCTCTTATGTGACGGGACTGTATTCTGCCTCGTATTAATATTTTATTTTCGACCAACTCTCTGCGATGGTATAATTCCATTATATACACTCCGTTTGGCCGCATGTGTTCGTGGCAATAAGATTTGGCCAGTTTCAAATGGTATATTCCCAAGGTAAATAAAAGTAGCTCGTCGTAAGTCAATTGTGGGAAATCTCTTAATTCGGGATTGTTTGCATCTAGCGGCATGAATGCGACTCTTTGTCTGTTTAAATTGTTTCGAATCACGTAATCAGCCAATTCGTTTTCTCTATTTATGTTCTCATTTATTATATTTATAAACTGTGCGGCATGAGCGTTATCTCTATATGGTCGATGAGTGGCATTGATGAGTGCTGCAGTTATTTTAAAATCGGTCATCATATTTGTCAACGCTACATTAAAATAAACATGGCGGAATATCTTGAAGTCCTTTTTAAAGCGACCATTAATCGTTTCAACCACCCAACGACACATAGTTATTAGCCGTGATTTATTTGCATCTACTGTGCTTAACTGCTCTCCTCTTGCTCTTGTTGGTGGCATATGCGCATCATATCCATGCTCTTCAATGGCAGGAATAGAGTCTCTAAAGCCGCGGTCCAATATAAAAATGTGATAAAAATATGATTTTCATTTTACTAATTATTTCTATTTTCCCATTATTGTGAATCAAAATAACTACACAATATTAAATATGATTGCAAACACTATCATTTAAAAAGGTTTTGGTTTATGTTCGCGACTTTTAAAAAATCGGGTAAAAAACGCCCGATGTTCTTTTCACCCTTCTACGATCAACCCGTATATGGCAAAACAACGTTTGCTGGGTCAGCTAGTATAAAGAAATAGTCTCCAAGGACTTACATTCTTTTTTCTCTCTCTCCTTTTCTTCCTCTTCAATGCATTCACCCACATCTGCTGTAAGATTGTCTCTACATTCTCACTCCGGGATTCTCGAGGGAAATGGTATGGAACTACTATCTGAAAAGAGAGACAGAGAGTGTGTCAGGAACCACTTTTTTCTGAATGATACTATCCGCGCTAGTGCATAAAACTTCGCATATACCTACTGTACAGCATAATTCTCGTATCGATTTTATTCACAATAGCTTTACTAGCTTACAGAGGCGTAACTATATAATTTGGGGCCTGTGGCAAATTATTTTGATGGGGTCCTATTAAATAAATTCTTAAATGGCTTTAAAGCTTTAAAAAATGATATATTTTTTTTAAGTAAAATAAGATATAGTGCAACTCAGGTGCAATGTTAAAAATGTATTTCTGCGCTTGCGGCCTTTTGGGCCGTGGCCCTCTTGGGCCGGGAGCCTGGCATTTTGCCAGCCCTGCCACCCTATAGTTACGCCTAGCTTACCTTGGGGCGTATGATACACCCAATTTTGATTTAAATTTATATTCTACCCTGTAAGGCCCCCAAATTGAATGTCATGATGGCCCAGTGGTTTACACTGGGCCATCATGACATTCAATTTGGGGTACCCGAGAAAAATTCTAAAAATTGAATTCACTAAAACTTAGGAAAAAGAGTGTGTGTACTTATGTACACGCGTTAGAAGTTATACTTCTTTGGCGTATGGAAAAAAAATAACTAAAATGCAGTAGTGATTAACGATAAATATTAAAATATCACCGTCGTATATGAAATTGATTTAATAAAAACACCAAAATAATATTTATTTATTCACACTGTTTAATTGTACCCTTACGAAACACGTGTTTTACATATAAAAATACTAGAATATACAACTTGAACATAGTTATCAATTTTCATACCACCTAGAACTAACTTCATGCTGTTAAATTTAGGTGTCGGTGTGCGCGCGCATCGTAAAAATTCACTCTCATCATTTTTCTCCATCGCGCCAAAAGAAGTATAACTTCAAAAAATACAAATGCAGATATCTAAAAACCCGAATGATTCAGTTGGTGTCATTTAATCTGAGATTGACCCACTAAAACCTCAGCCACCGAATGCATCAGATTGCTTGAAGAGTGATCTTGCTTGAAACTGTTTAGTCTGCTTACCTGTATATCCAAAGGAGTCATATGGAGTTGTATTAGCGCCTTGTCAACGTAGATGTAGTCATTAACTATTACATGAACCAACTCATCGCGCAGTTCATAAAGCCTGGAAACGAAGTTGGAGATTGTGTGAAGGAAAAAAATCATAAAGTAAAGTACCAGCCTATTACTGTCCCACTGCAGGGCAAAGGCCTCTTCTCGTACAGAGAAGGCACGAGCATTAATCACCACGCTTGCTCAAGACGGGTGGGCGATTTCAGACTTAAATTAATTATATAAGTCCAGGTTTCCTCATGATGTTTTCCTTCACCGATGTCAGTGATGTCCAAGATAAACTTAGAAAGTACATATGAATTGAAAAACTCACATTGGTACTTGCCCAGGTTTGAACCTACATCCTCGTGCACAAGAGGCGAGGCCTAAACCACTGGGCCATCATGAATAAAAAAACAAATAAAGGTGAAAAATAACTTTAACGTCAATTCCTCGTCTCCTCCTAGAAAATTGAGTTGGTGAAAAATCAATCGTGCCCTATTTTCTACACTTAGGGGTGGTTTTTGTTTTTAAATAGGGCCAACTTTAAAATATATTTTCTAATAAAAAAATAATAATTGAAAACGGACTCTTTACAGTGTTGTAAAGAGTTATGCGTGGCGATAAAAGATGATAAAGATGAGATGATATGTGTCGAATTGAGAACTTCCTCCAGTTTTATCGTCGCTTATGCTTCTTGCTGAAGGACGGAATCAGCTTGAGAGTAGGAGGATGACGATGACACTTGGGTTTGAACATACTGATAGGCTTAGTCACGCAACAAAAGGTCTACGATCGCACACTGGCCGCAGCAGTGGCAAGCTAACAGGGGGGCGGGCGCATGGGGCGGCCCGCCCCGGGCCTCCGGTCTTGGGGGGGCCCAAATGCCTCCGCATTCCCCTGATCAAATCCTAAACCAGACTTTAAAAATGTGCTTAGTACCTACATAATTACATCAAGATCAAAACACTACAGCCTTCTAGACTTTTACGCGGTAGTAATATTCTTTTAACTTTGCTGAACCCGTCCAATACGCTGGGGGAATTCCTGTCTTTGTAGATATTAACGAAATAAACATGTCATACACTACATACAAATGTGAACTGAATAAAAACCTTGTAAAACTACATTTTTTTCCACAAGCTGGGGGGCCTCATTTAGCTTTGCCGCCCTGGGCCGGGCTTAGTCCGCCACTGGGCCGCACACATATTGTATGTAATTTTTAATATTGTACGCCCTTCTCCATATCAAAACATGTAGAACATTCTCTAAAACACATCACCATACAGTGCCAACTCCCATGATCCTCATGTTTTACAAATAAATGATCATTTATCTTTTATTTTTAGCCGAGAGGAAACGCTCTGGAAGGAGTTACATAAACTCACGCCATATGTATGTATTATATTTTATCTTTTCACATTATTTGTGTGTTGTGTTTTTCATCCCTCACTTGTACCCAAAGACTTATTTGAAAACAAGGTCAATTTCAGTGGAAATTCAAAAATACTTTTTTGAATTTCCACTGAAATTGACCTTTTGGCTCAGCCGGGACACATGGCATTTTTTTAAATTAATATTTTAACATCTTCTACCTGATGCCATTTGCCAATGTTTTTACTTTCTTTCAGTTGTAGGGAAGATACAAACCTTTTTAGTATTACAGTTATGATCTCCAGTATATAAGGCGCCCTCTGCAGGTGGACACTGTTCAGATAAGCATCATACATCTTGTTGATGAGGTCGCAGTAGCTGGCATAGTTTTTGCCGAGCACTTCGGGGGGTAGCGTACGGGCCTTTAAGCGCATGTCTTTGGCGGCTGCTTTCTGAAAGAAGGTTATTTAGCATTAACATCAGCCGCCAGGTTCGACCGACGTCAGGCTGTGGCTGAGTGGCCGTTCGTAACGTATCGAGACTTCGCTGTGCCTCGGAAAGCACGTTAAGCCGTTGGTCCCGGCTGTCATTTGTAGATCTTTGACAGTAACGACTGTCAAAGATCTCGGGCTTCTGACTACTTGTAACGACGGGTAGTCAGATGCCCGAAAGTCTGACTATCAGTCTTTGCAAGGGGTATCGTGTTGCCCAGTATCTGAGTTGTGGAGGTCAGATAGGCAGTCACCTCATATAAAATACTAGTTTCAGCTGCATCTGGTTAGACTGGAAGCAGGCCCCAACATAGATGAGAAAAGGCTAGGCAGGTGATGACTCAAAAAAAGTGCATTAATATGCTGGACAATCCACACAGCATCATCCAGCCCCAAGCTAAGTGGAGCTTGAGTTATGGGTACTAGATGACTGATATACTTAATATAATACATTACACCGATAGATATATTTTTTATTATACACATCAAATACCCAGAACACCCGGAACAAACATTTGTAGATCATACAAACATTTGTCCCAAGGCGGGTATCGAACCCGCAACCTCCTGCGTCGCAGGCGGACCTACGCCCGTCGCGCCACATTGGTCGTCAAATTGTGATGCTAGTTAAATATTTGAAAAGTAACCACCCATAATATCAAAAACAGGTGTACCTAATTGATTCCACTCTTGATATTAATTAGTTTACATTGCTTGTCTTTCTGAGAACAGATCTCCCCCTGTAACGGGACAGTTCCTAGCTGTTGTTTCTAGTCACACCAACTTACTTGCAGCGCGTCATCCTCCTGCACAGTGGCTTCTGCCTTTTTCAGCATAACCAGCCAATTCTTTTGTGCATCAATAATAGTCTCTAACTTCGTTGGTATTTTTAGAATAGACATTTTGATTTAGTGAATTATTTGCTGAAAGATTTAAGAAATCTATTATGATTAAGCTCATAATTATGGATGACAACTTGTACCGGGAAGTCACCATCGTCACCATGTCAGACGAATGACTTCGAGTGATGGACATAAGCCTCCAAGAAGCCTGGTAATATCAACAGGCTTCTCGAACCCAGCGGATTAAACGACAGCCTTTATCTATTTTGTTTGTCGGTATTGTGGGGGGCTTTTTAGCCTTAGGGCCAGTTTTCACTAAACGAAAAAATCTTATCCAGGGGGATGCTCGAGCATCCGCGAGGATTTATTACCAGGTGGTCGGTCATTCATATCAAGGGCAAAAGTGCGATTTAGACATGGACGCGCCGCGAAGGATCAACAGAATGCTCGCCCCACTCACGCGCCACTTGGTTCGGGTGTGACCGCGCGGCCTCGAGAATGCTCGGGCAGGCTCGCGGACGATCGCGACTGAGCTCTCCTGCATCTTCGAGCATGAGCAAGTAAACGCTTGATACATACATGTTACATATTCAGTGACATTTAAAAGGTGTAGGACCATGCACGAGGATTTTTTAATTTGGTGGGAACTGACCCTTATATGTTATTTCACGCCTAATCACTCTCCCATACCACCCAAAAGTACAGTAATAAAACCAACGCCTTTTAAGGAAACAATAAATAAATAAGATATTGTTGTAATAAAAGTCTTATTGTGTTTAGATATCCAAGGGTTTGCATACTTATTTAATTTCGTGGGTACGATCACCTAGAATTTTACTAGGCATAATCTCCGGGGTACCTTTAATTTTGTTTTCGGGGGGAAACCTTCAAAAGGCGCCTGGACTTTTGGGTAAAAGACCAGGGAGTGGCAAAAGATCAGCACATGGAAATCGCAAGGGTTCCTACTAAATATTTGCCAAACTACAAAAATCTTAATAAAGATTCAGATTAGGCTCAGAATCAGCACTTTTTAACGTAAAAAATTACATCACAGGCTCCCGAAACGCTTGCCCTTCACCACCACCATCACCAGAAGAAGTGGAGCAACATACTCTCCTGCTCCTCAGCAGAACAGTTTCTCAGCAATTGAACACTTTGTCTTAACTTACGTTTTGTGTAATTGAATATTAATAATTTTGTTGAGCCGCACACTACATCATTATTTATAAAACAACACAAGAATTTTGCAAAATATAAACTGAAATTTAATTAATGACTTTGTTCAAATAATTTATTTAGTAAACAGAAATTTTGACTTCATGTTTTGACATTCTGAGTTCTAGAGTCTTTGATTTTGACCAGATAGCCCTCTATTTCTTGAGTATTTAATGCGTTACGATTTCTCTATTATTTTGTGAAGAATTATTTTCATCAAGCATCCATATGGGTTAGTAAACAAAAAGATAAGTCATACCTATGTTAGTAAAACTAATTATTTATTTTAAAAAACAGTGATGTTGTTCCAAATACATCTTGGAACAACATCACCTAGTAAAGGAGACTCGTACCTCCTCCCTATCCGTCTTTGGAATGGAGTTGGAGCGCTCCCGCACTCTGCAGAGCAAAGAGGCAGGTTTCTATCTGACGATGGCGTGGAAGCCATCACGTGTGCTTGTGCAAACATACCAGTTTATGTATCTTTTTTAAGCTATGTTTGAAGTATCTTTGGGGAAGCAGATCGGCTATTCTATCTGTCCCCTTTTTGAACGCGTCTTGTGAGGTATTTGCGATAAATAAAAACCGACTGGAGTTCACTAATTTAATAACATACGATGAGGTTACAGTTACGCTCTAATATAAAAATAACAGAATATAAGGTGAACTTAATTTAAAACTAACGCGTGACGGGCGACCAACCAGACTGGTCTTGCCTTGGGAAGAGTTCCTTCGTAATCCCTCTACCACGGTAATATTATCATACAGTATTGTAACTCGGCCGCATTTCAGAAATAAATGCCTACAGCCGCGCGGTACGTAAACATGCGTTAGGGCTGCCCGTCTCCAGCATTTTAATTACATTTGCCTACTTTCTGTTTCTATTTAGTTTTGTGATTGTAAATATCCTTTTTATATATATAAATGAAATACTTTGTATATTGAATAGGAAGTGCTCAATAAAAATGCGTGTTGTTTTTTGATTGAAGTTTTTTTTCTAGTATTATTCATACACACAGATAATAAACAAATATTATTAATAATAAAATACCTCGTCTTTACTTTGAATTATGCAAACTAACAAAACACACATGCACCGAAGTTTTAACACAAGCGTTAGTAAGTAGGTACCTACCGTATCATGATTCATTCAGAACCGCATATGACTACCTATTTCACTCGTCTCAATAACTTTCCGTTACTCTATTCGCTTTATTTGTTAATCCAAACACCTTTTTTTCGTGAGATAAAAGGAAATACTTAATTATCCATTAAAAAGACACACATTATGTACCTACCCACTAGTAAGTAAAATTATTTTATAGTCTTACCTTTCAGAGTTTCCAGGTAATTTAAAAAAACTTATGTCTGGATGCGTTATTAACGAATTCATACAACCAAAAACAGCACAATATTTCCTACTCGTCATATTAACTGATTTTTAGAGAAAAACCGTCCGTTCGACACTGCGGTACAGCCGTGACTGTCTTCACCCCGAGCGCAACCCAGGATCGAGGCGCGTAGGTATAGCTCGCGTTTCGTCCGTTTGTATGAAGTTGCAATACTGTATGATAGTATTATCGTGCCTCTACGGTGTTGCCACTTGACAGCGCGCCGATACTTATATTACACGTGATGCCACGCATACTTATGATACGTGACGCCACATATCTAATGTAATAATATAAAGTACCTGGATGACCGAGCTTTACTCTGATAAAACGACATTTTTTTAAATGAAAATTCTAAAATAGCTAGATCGATTTATCGCCCCCGAAAAACACTGCATACTAAATTTTATGAAAATCGTTGGAGCTGTTTCAGAGATTCAGATTATAATGTAATGAATATACAAGAATTGCTCTAGTGAAGGTTTATATTTATATTAATATTAATATTTATATTAATATTAATATATATAATTTATGTGTCACGTTGCTTGTCCGCTAAGGACTCCTAAACTACTGAACCGATTTTAATACAATTTTGCACGAGTGTGTTTTGGTCAAACTTAAAAGATAGGACAGTTTTTATTTCGATTATTGACCTCATTTTTTTATTATAAATGAAATGTTTTCCTATAATAAGTTCCATACATTTGTAACAGATGACAGTGTAACTTAACTTTTGAGGCGGTACGAAGTTCGCCGTGATAGCTAGTATAATATAAATTATAAATAGGAAAGATTTGTGTCTTTGTAATGGATAAATTTTGAAACTACTTTTATAACCGATTTTTTAAACTCTTTCACCTAAAGTACATTATCATCAAGTAACATAGGCTATACTTTATTGTTAAAACTACACTTTAAACGTCTCGGAGGGGATGTTAAAGCTCGATGTGATAATTACGTAATTCAAGCGGTTGAAGTCGCATGCGAAATACTAGTAAGTGATGACACTGTAAAGTTTCATCCAAATCTGTTCCGCAGTTTGTGTGATAGAGTTACAAACAGCCATACATCCTCAATAACTGTCAAATCCATCCTTAATACTAGTAACGTGATAGTAACTCTGTCTGTCTGTCTGTTACGCTTTGATGAAATGTGGTATGGAGTTAGTTAGTAGAGACCCTGAATCAGAATTAGAAGTATTTATTTGTTAAACATAGGTATCAACATAGTGTAGGATGCCCTCTGACCAGGTGGGATGACTGCAGGCAGATGCTGGATGCGGCAAGCTGAAGACAGGGCGCTATGGCGCTCATTAGGAGAGGGCTATGTCCAACAGTGGACTAATATAGCCTGATGATGATGATGATGAGGTACCTATCAACATTAAGGATCTTATTAATAGTGAAGGTTCTTTCTTCGTCTTGTTTGTTTGTGTGTTGTTGTTTGCTTGTGTGTTTGTGGTTGTTGTTTTTTTTTGTTTTGTTTTGACTGGAAAGGATATATGATAGTTTTTAGCCCGTGAGTTAGTCTGCGTCAACGTTAACCGACATTCACGCAAAAGAAGTCGCGGCCAAAGCCAGTTTAAGATCACATCATCATCCTCCTGCCCTTATCCCAATTTATTTGGGGTCGGCGCAGCATGTTTTCTTCTTCCATACATCTCTATTTGCCGTCATCTCATGGGTCACCTCTTTTCTTGCCATATCCTCTTTCACACAATCCATCCATCTTTTTTTTGGTCTTCCTCTACTCATGTAACCCTGCACATTCATACTCAAAACTTTCCGCACAACATGGTCCTCATTCCTTCGCATCACATGCCCATACCATGACAACCGATTTCCACACAACTTCTCGGTCACAGGCGCAACTTTAAGACTTCCTCTTACATACTCATTTCTTATTCTATCCATTCGCGTAACACCACACATCCCCCTCAGCATTCTCATCTCAGCTGCATGTAACTGCCTTTCATTCATGCCTTTTGCGGCCCAACATTCTGATCCATACAAGACAGCAGGTCTAACCATTGTTTTGTAAATCTTCCCCTTAAGTTTAAGGGGAATATGGGGGTCACAGGTTGTTCCCGTTACCTGCCGCCATTTCATCCACCCTATGTTAATTCGGTGCTTGACAGCCCGATCTATTTCTCCGTCACTTTGCACGAGTGAACCGAGATACCGAAAGTCGGTTTAAGATAGATGAATTAAATAAGTTCGATCAATATTCATTTATTTATATTTTAATATTTATTACATTAAATCACAATATTTCACTATATTTAAGCCAAACTATAATTTCACAGTGTTCTCACGTAATAAAAATACTTATAATTAATACAAAATAATAAATTTTGAGCAATTATATTTAGTTTTTTACATATTTTTGTTTTCTAATCGTTTATTTTATAAAACTTCCGTTTGCTAGTTTGACGTTAATTAATAAAAATAGGTTGCAACGACTCTTTGGTTTTACAATATAGTGGAAGCAGGAATACAAGTCAAAAAGTAAAATATATATATTCGAAGTGTCAATAATTTTTCAAATATAACACAAAATATCACCAATCATTTCACTAAACCATAATAATTAGGCTTAGATTGCCAATTAATTTAAACTATACTTAACTAGCTTTAAATTAATAGGGTATTAGCAATGTAGTTTGCACCAAAAAAATTCAAAAAAAAATACATTGCAATTGTTTTGGCCTGTTTTAAGAACACAGTAATGGAAGTTGTTCGTAGCAAAAGTCATTTTTATATAGAAATATATTGCAGGTAAAAGTATCAGAATAAATGGCATAATACAAGAAAAATAGCAATACAAAATTAATAAATGGTGCCTAGTACATGTTGATACAAGTTTGTAATTTGTCATTGTACTATTACGTAATGGCGTGGAGAGTGTAATGAAAAATACTGACACGTATCTTACGACGTTTTCAACACACTTGCGAGAAAATAAAGTTTATAAGTTTAGTATTTTTTAATCATAGGGATGTGTCCTAGGTAAAAATATATTAAGTCTATTTAGTCCGTCGGTAAGATTACCAAAAAATATTGGACACGTATTTTTTGCTTGTCACATACATCAAAGTTCAGGAGAAGGGGCTTGTGACGTCACTGTTACGTTAAAAGTGTAGCATGACGTGACGTCACGCGCAATTTCAACGCACTATATCGTCGTCATTTTTGGTTTACGTGACAAAAGAAAAAATACGTGTCCAGTATTTTTGAGTAATCCAACTTTCGGACCAATCAGAATTTTTAAGGACACTATCCTATTGTTTGTGAGAACTGGCTCACGGATTATTTTCAAGTGCCTTGAAACTTTTAAAAAGAGGCCTCAAAGCTCGAAGCTCGGGCTCGAAGCCTCCAAATTATAAAAACTCTTTGATGAGATTTTTAAGAAAACGTACATCTCCACTATTTATTTGTAGCGCGCTTTCCCGCACTAGTGCGGCAATGTTATAAGTGCCATCGTTAAACATACTAATTTTATTGTGAACTTAAAACTATCACAATAAAAGCCATTTCTCGAGCAAGTGTGAAGTAAATTAAGACTAAATTATCCTTACTTAGGTTCTGAATTCATACGTTTATAGCGTCCACAACAAACAGTAAAAACAATAATAAGTATTGTGCAATAAATATATTTATATTCAACATTTATTTATAATATATTTGTTTATTTATATCTTACTTATCGGTGTTTAAATGGAAGCTGTGATACTTAAGCAAGGCTATAGAGGGTCTCGCATTAAAATACTATTATTTACCTAAAGCTATTTTTTACTTTTTAAAGGGTTAGTTACGGAAATAAACTTAACCACAGAGTATGTACGTCCTGCGTACCCTTGCCTGTTGATTCTGTAAAAGCCTCCCTATGTAAACTTGGGTGATGGGGATGGTGAAGTGAGCTGTCAGTGTCTTACTTAAGCTGGGTGACACTGCCGGCTCACTTCACTCAAATTGACGGAACGGTTGGCACAGTGGCTGAGCGATCGACTGCTGTGCCGCGTATCGTGGGTTCGATTCCCACACGGAACAAATATTTGTATGGCCTACAGGTAGTTGTTCCGGGTCTGACGGTTTGTGTACCAGTACCAATACCAGTACCAGACTATTAGTGTCCCACTGCAGGGCAAAGGCCTCTTCTCATGCAGAGAAGGCACGAGCATTAATCACCACGCTTGCTCAAGACGGGTTGGCGATTTCAGACTTATATTAATTATATAAGTCCAGGTTTCCTCACGATGTTTTCCTTCATCGATGTCAGTGATGTCCAAGATAAACTTAGAAAGTACATATGAATTGAAAAACTCACATTGGTACTTGCCCATGTTTGAACCCACAACCTCGTGCACAAGAGGCGAGGCCTAAACCACTGGGCTATCATGACATTTTTATCATCATGGCTGTTTGTGTATGTGACTTTTAATGTTTGTGAACGCACCCACGACTCAGGAGAAATTCCTACTGTGGGGCAACGACTAATAATAAAAATAAACCCTTGGAAATTTAATAGAAGACCCCTTGTGTGTGATCCTCTCATACAACTCGTGTCGACACGAGCCTTTGATTTACTAACCCCTTCAAGTAAATAACATATAATATACCCCTATTCTATGAACACAGACCCTCACTATATACGCAATTATTTATTAATCACTTTCCAGCCCCAGTTTCTAGAAACTAGAATAATGTAGTAAAAATCCGGTATGCTGTTAGCTCATTTCTAAAAAGCAGAATAAAGTTGTATCTCTGAAATGCTGTTAGATCATTGAAGGGTGGTCGTTTTGGGGGACTGTCTTTTGTAAACGTTTTGACGTTCAGAAAGTGCTCATTCCCAGCCAAATTTGAATAAATGAATTTTTATTTTGATTTTTTTATTTTGATTTTACTTTATAAATACCAGGACAATGTTGTATCACCGATATGTTGTTACATCGTTTTTAAAAACCAGGACAAGCAATGAAGTATATTTGATATGCTGTTTGATCATTTCCAAAAACCAGGACAACTTAGTAAACCTCATGTATTATGCCGTTGGGGGACTGTCTATTGTAAACGATTTGACGTTGAAAAAGTGCTGATTCTCAGCCCAATTTGAATATAAGAATTTTGATTTTGAAGGCAGTCAACTTATTGATTGAACAGCCACTTTATTCCATCATATATCATTGTCTTGGTTTGTAGAAAAGATTTACTTCTCCCAAATTCTGTTAGATCGTTTCTAAAAACCAGAAAAATGTCTTAAATATACGGGATGCTGTTAGATAATTTCTGAAAACGAAGACTTAACGTTTGCTGTTAGATCATTGACAGCAACCAACCTTATGTGTATTAAGAATTTTTCAACACATTCAGGCTTTTAGAAACTAAGAATATTTTAATTAACTACTTTCATCATTGATATTACATGCATTTTTGTTTTAACTTGTTAGCCTTAAATATAAACGAACATGTTTTTTTTTGTATTTGTATGGATAGTTTGTTTAACGTTTAGTTATGGTAAATCGCAAAACATGTTTCGAAACATTGTTTAGGCATATTTGTATCTATAACTACTATAATAATAATTGTCCCTAGATCATACACTGACCTTATTGGTGATGTTCTTCAAAAACATCAGGTGATTATTACTCGCAACCGGCGCGTGTATGATCAGATGTATGAACGCGAGCGATGCCAAAGGAGTATCTAAGGTCCGTAGCGGGTGGCGTTCTGTGGTTTCTGCCTACCCCCATGGGAAAAAGGGATTGAGTTTATGTAAGTATTCCCGAGTTCAGTGTGATATCGCCTCATTCCCTCTTAGTTCCTCATCCACCATTGAAAAGGGAGGATCCTCCGACCAGACGTGTGTTGTGTCTGGTGGGCTACTGCCCGACGGTTGTTGTCGGGTTCTTGTAAATTATTATGTTCAATCTAGCGGATAACTTTAATACCGCGATGTAGGAAACGTCAGATTTAGTTCGTACGTGGCGAGATAGATGTCGCTTCACTGATTGTAACATAGCTCCGCATTTAATAATAACGGTGATTATGTCTTGCAAAACAAAATTCCATGGTAAGATACAACTAATACATTGTTTTACGGCAAAATAATTATCTACATCGATATTCTTTTTTTTTCTACAAATACAGTAATTATGTGGGAAGCGAATATTCTCTCTTGCAGCCTGTGTTTGTGTGCCCATCCCACTGCAGGACAAATGCCTCTTCTCGTACAGAGAAGGAACGATATTTGATCACCACGATTGCTCACTTCTGGGTAATTTTTATAATATGTAAACCCTAGTAATCTTATGATAGTGATGTATGACGCACACGAGAAAAAAAATGACGTTCGTTATTTGAGAATCATTGATAGCTAAAACAACCTTATTGGGAGTTACCTTATATGGCCCAGCTGTTTGTATTTGTAACACTAGTCATTGCCATGGGGTCCATGTGCTTATCTAGTTTATCGGATCATAGCCAAGAGGTTTGTGGACTCTTCACGTGATCAGACGGCTGGCTGTTTATGGACCAAGAATTGCCATTCAGCGTGGCAGTGATGCCCAATCCTTTGGGGACTTTTACCGTTGACATCGATGTAAAGGAATTGTTTGCCGCCTTACGATTCCATCCTGAATTTATTATACTTGCACATATTATCATAATCTTATAAATAAATGATGCTGGACAATCCACACAGCATCATTTAGCGCCAAGCTTGTAGATGACTGATATACTACATTACATAAATATATCGTTTTTATTATACATAGCAAATACCCAGAACACCCGGAACAAATCTTTGTAGATCGTACAAACATTTGTCCCAAGGACCTTCGCCCACCGCGCCACATCGGTCGACAATAAACTGAACACACATTGCTCATTTTGACAGCTGTCATATGAATGATCGTTTGACAGCTGTCAAAATGAGCATGTGTCACATATATCACTATAAAAAGAACGCAGTATAACGTCAGGCGACGCACTACGATTTATCATTAACATGTTTGATAGGTCTAATCTGTTTTAATTTAGTCGATTGTCCATCGAATTTAATATCAACATCGACATCACTTAGCGGATGAGATATAGTTGAACACGAATCGTTTTTCGTCTCGTCCGGGCTGAGGGGTGTGACGAACCCACTATCGTTCACTTTGCCATCTTTTATCGGCTGTAGATTCAAAGACATGCTTTTTCTACTTTGAAAGATACTTAAATCGTCTATGTAGGAAGTCGGGTTCAGCTTCTCGTTCAATTTTTCGTCCAATCGACGAAGATTTTCATCGAAATTGTTCTTTAGTTGATGCTCAAACAGTCTCTCTTGACGAATCTGCTCGTGGGTGCTAGCGAAAAACCCGGAGTTCTTCTTCCCAAGTTCTTTTAACGTATCGGTAATATTTTCCGTCTTGTGATTCTCATTTTTTTCATCCAAAGCTTTTAATTGGTAATTCTTCATATTGGCTATCAACCCAGAATGTACTGACTGCGACTTCTTCATCGCGAACTGCCTCCGCTCGTGTTCGATATCTTTGGGCGAGTCCTCCCGAATCTTCGCGAACAAATTCGGGGAACTGATGCCTGTCTTGAAGTTCTTCCTGGGATCTTCCTGTTCCTCGTTGGTGTATTTCGTGGAGAATATTTTGAAGGACAGCTTCTTACAGTGGTTCTGCACAATTTTCTTTATTTCCATCGGCATGTCTTGCTTGTGGTGCGCGGATATGTACCTGCTGAGGAGAGTCAGCTGCTGCTCTAAGGATTTGTTCGCAGTTTCCAGCCGTGTTTGATTCTTCTGGTAGTTATTTATCGCGTCCATTGCTTCCTGTAATGGAAAGTTTGTGATTCGTGAGATAAAAAGGATTTCGTTATTGTCGACAATCTAAATACGCACTCACAAGACACATTGGTCTACATTTTATCTATAAGTACAATATTTATGTATCCGTGCCCATCCGTGGCTTGTACCCAAAGGTTTATTTGAAAACCCAGCGTCAGACGGCACCCTTCTGGCATTACCGCTGAAATTGATCTTTTGGCGCAGACGGGAGACATGCAATATTTTTTGTGATTTGATGTTATTTTGACATATCTTGAGCATGAGATTCTGGTTTAGTTCTCCGGTCCGGTCGGACAATGTTTAGTGGTTATTTTTCATTAGTGTTTACAGGAGGGAGTCTGGATGTGTGCCCGGTTGATGGCAATAGGCTCACTCCCTATTACATGGGACTTAAAAACATAACTGGTGAAATGTGGGTGTTCTATAGATACACTTCTGCCTACCAATCGCAGAATACAGGAATGGTTTAACGTATCTTTACCGTGTATGTTCTCAACCTGTTGCCAGTAAATATCTTTCTTTCTTTCTAGATACGCAACAAGCAAACAAAACGTAGAGATAAACCAGACTAAATTCCTATTTTTTGTTATAAAGACTAGAGACGTATATTAGTTACGATTCAATCCACATTATGCAAGACCAATAACAAACTTACATCCAGCTCCTCTCCCATCCTGTTCTTGTCCTCGGCCAGCTGCTTGTTATCCTCGGTGAGAGCAGCCAGCCGCGGCATCTCCTCGCGCATGACGGCGTACTCCACCGCGTAGTCACACAGCTGACGGCTTATGTCTAGTGATAGGACCTGGGAATTAAGGGATAATGGTTGTTGAGAATGTTTGAGGAAAGAGGTCGTGGCTATAATAAAAACAACCTTCCGGGGTTGAACGAAGGTTAAGCTACGCTTGCCGAGGTCAGTAGAGACTGACCTCGGCAAGCGTAGGTCACCGATCCCTCTGGATCGGTGACCGCTCGTAACATATCGAGACTCCTCCGTGCCTCTGAACTTTTTGTTACGTTAACTTGGGCCCGGCTGTCATTTGTAGATCTTGGACAGTCGCTACGGGTAGTCAGAAGCCCAAAAATATTACAACCAGTTCCAAATCCACAGTTACCAAGCCGTATCGTGTTGTCCAGTAACTGGGTTGTGGAGGTCATATAGGCAGTCGCTCCATATAAAATACTGGTATTCAGCTGCATCCGGTTAGACTGAAAGGCGAGACCAACACGGTTGGGAAAAGGTATAGTAAGTAAGGGGATAGTAAGGTCAGTGAATGCCTTACGTTAGCCGTACTCACTACCTTTTGATAGTCCTTTTATTCATCCTCTCGACGTGACCAAACCATCTGAGAATACTCTTTTCAATTTTGTTTCAATTACAATTAGCAATACTATTCCATGTGAACAATAACATACCTTCTTCATGACCTTCTTATAGAAACCCCTGTTCATGTCGGGCAGCTTGTGCTTGAGGTACTCCGCGGCCTCCTCGCAACTCTCACACAACATCAGCCCGTCCTTATGTGCGGACAGCAGAGCGAGCGAGACAGAGAATACGATGTCCAGAGATTCAAGGAAGATTAGGTCTGGAGAGAGAAGTAAAGTTATTTTAAGAGTTTTTTTTGGCTGCAAGATCGTTACCAGACAATGATTTACAGGAAATTTACGCGAATATAATTAACATTCCTTCCTAATTGCCCATAGGGATGTGTCCTAGGTAAAATACATGTATAATAACTATATTTGGTCCGTCAGTTAGATCACAAAAAAATATTGGACACGTATATTTTGCTTACCCAATCAATAAAAAGTGACAAAGATAATAGCACATCAAAGTTCAGGAGAAGGGGCTTGTGACAAAATTTCAACGCACTATATCGTCGTCATTTTTAGTTTACGTCACAAAGGAAAAAATACGTGTCCAGTATTTTTGAGTCATGTAACTATCGGACCAAACACGGTTGATAATAGGGTAGTGTCTTTAAACATTATTTAGGGACACTACCCAATATTATCAACCGTAACCTCATGAAGTTAAAGTTGATTTTCGAGTGACCATTGGTAATTTTATCCTTAAGGTAGCAATGGAATTTAAACTCTGTGTTGTGTGTTATTAAGTTAGGATTAGGTTAGCTCACCGAACACCCTGACGACGAAGCCCAGCGGGAACTGGCTGGTGAAGAGCGTGAGCATCCAGGGCGCGGCGTACAGCGCGGGCGAGATGTCCAGCGCCTCCAGCTTGGCGTGCAGCTCCGGCTCGTGGTCGCGCAGCAGCCGGGACAGCTGGTACAGCTGCACGCAACAGGCAGATTAAACCAAACCAAGCACATGCTTACAGTACAGGATAGCACGGCTGAGCAATTGGCTGTGGTTCTACAGGTGGCCTACGGGTAGGTTCCGGGTCTGGCTGTTTATGCATAACATAACGTCATCATCATCATCAGGCTATACTAGTCCACTGCTGGACATAGCCCTCTCCTAATGAGCGCCATAGCACCCTATCTTCAGCTTGTAGCGACATCTATCTCGCCACATACTAACTAAACCGACGTGTCCTACATCGCGATATTAAAGTTATCCACGCGACTGAGTATATATAAACGAGCCCGACAACAACCGTCGGGCAGTTGCCCACCAGACAACACTCGTCTGGTCGGAGGATCCTCCCTTTTCAATGGCGGATGACGAACTTTACACCCTGTACCTCATACCTCCAAAAGCTTGCCGCATCCAGCATCTGCCTGCAGTCTTCCGCAGATCGTCATCCCACCTGGTCAGAGTGCGTCCTACACTACGTTTGCCGAGTCGCGGTCTCCACTCAAGAACACGTTTACCCCAGCGGTTGTCGGTTCTTCGCGAGATATGGCCAGCCCACTGCCACTTCAACTAAACATAACACTATAACATAACATCACCCCTGCAATCCCCAAAGGGCTACGCACAGGCGTACCTATAGTGCACCCACATTTCGCCAGTTATGTTTCAGTCCCATGTTGGTGGGCGAGCCTAGAGCCATCAACTGGGCACAGATCCAGACTCCGGGCTGCTACTGAGAAATTCCAGATGATAAAACCTCTATCTCTCTAACTCTATCTATGCTTTCACCGGAAACTGAACCCAGGATCTTGTGCTCAGCAGTAGCCGACCTCCTGTACCTATTTATTTTGTCTGTTGGTCCTTGTCATCAATCAGGCACAACAAACGAGTACCGACAAACGGGGTTAATAGAAACGCAGGGGTGAATAGAAACAAAATTTTGAAGTGGATTTGCGCGTTAGTTTAACATTGTTCGTTACTACGAGTACTCTTATTTGTTTTATGAAGTGCAAGTGAATCATTTCGACATTTTATCAGTAATAAACAGAGGTCGGAATTAGGTAGAGTTATTTATGTACTTACACTGATTTCATACAGCACAAGAATAAAGTGGATATGCCTCAAATCCCGGGATTAATTATAAAGACCAGAAAAATCCCGTGATTTGTTAAATAAAAAGTTATTTACTTTTACACAATTTAAACCATCCGACATCCGATGTTCGAATGTCTTATCTATCTCTGAGATTTTTATTCGTCCCGGCGCGGCGGCGTTTCGATTCACCCTGTTTTACAGGTATGTATTGTTACCTGAACTTGCAGAGCGCTCATGTCTGGCAGGTACTGCTTCCGAAGACCTCTTCTGAACATCAGGTGACGGAGAAGTATGAACGCCTCAGCTTCTTCCATCTGTGCGGTAGTAAAATTCATTATAAAAGAAAAAGAAAGAAAAAAAACATTGATTTAGCACTCATCATCATCCTGCTGCCCTTAATCCAATTTATTTGAGGTCGGCGCACCATGTCTTCTTCTTCCATACATCTCTATTTGCCGTCATCTCAAAATTCACCTCATTTATTACCCATATCATCTTTCACACAATCCATCCATCGTTTCTTCGGTCTTCGTCTACTCTTGTAACCCTCCACATTCATACTCAAAACTTTCCTCACAACATAATTCTCATTCCTTCGTTGCCCTTCGTCCTTCCATGCCCGTACCATGACAACCGATTTCCACACAACTTCTCGGTCACAGGCGCCTCCTTCAGACCACCTCTTACATACTAATTTCTTGTTTTGTCCACTTATTTATGTTCCATTAGCTGGAACTATAAAAAGAAAATGTCGCCGTCCCCTCTAGGCAGTCATTCCAACAGAGTTCGAGTTGATGCAAGAAAAGAGAAAGAAAACGGACTCACATGCAGTAACAGCACTCCAGCCACAAAGCTCAGTCCCTGACAGTAGCCGACGTCAGGATCCAGCAGGGAGTAGGCCTTCAGTAGGTTGTACAGAGCCAGCTGGCCGGGGCCCAGCGCTGATGCGAAGTACGAATGCTTCGGGAATGTGCGACCTGGTTTAAAGGAACACTATTAGTTGTATGGGGTTTTGGAAGCATTCTATACTAGGTTCATGAATTTCTCACGACTTACTCATGAAACAAATAAAGACATCAGAAGTTGAGTTTAAATTTGAACCTAAAGAACGCCATACTGATGCTATAAATGGGAAAGTAAACCTTATTTGTTTGTATGATTGTTTGTGTGTTTGTTTGAATGTTTGTTTGGATTTGTGTGTTTGTTTGCATGTTTGTTTGTATGTTTGTGTGTTTGTTTGAATGTTTGTTTGTGTGATTGTTGTTTTTTGTGTGTGTTTGTTTGTATGTTTGTACGTGTGTTTGTTTGTACGTTTGTTTATATGTTGGTTTGTATGTGTGTTTGTAAGAAGTCGAAGTTGAGTATCGTTTTTGAAGCGAAAATACCTTATTTATTTAGTGTTACTTACCTAAGTCAATGAGTATAGCATGCTGGTGCTTGGTAAGCCCGGCCAGCAGCGCGGCGTAGGCCGTGTGGTACAGCGGGCAGCTGGCCGTGTCCGGCGGCGCCGAGCGCAGGCACGCCTGCTCCGCCAGGAAGTACCACACGCCGCCGCGGGACATGCGCGGCACGCCTGCACGCACGACAGGGTTGCGGTTAACTTAAGCCACTATTGTAGACTATTGATTGAGTTTAAATATGAGTATAATTAGTAGAACTGCAAGCGCACCTTGGCGACGCTCTGGCACTACAACAATTTTGGTAAGACTGTAAAGAGTCGTGATGTTGACCTCGCTGCAAGTAAGATATGTACTCCCTTGTGGAGTGAAATGACCACCTTACCTCTTTTAGCTGTGTTGGGGTCGGGTGCTAGTTTAATCAGACACAGCTGACTGACACTAGATAGGAAAGTCTGACCGACTTTTAGGTTTTATTTACCCGTAAGCACTGTAGAAGATCGACCTCGATAAGTGTACCTTCGATCAACTTGTGCGCCTTCTTATTTAGACACGAGCCTTTTATATCATCCTCATCATCTGCCTAGACTGCCCAGACTAGAAGCCGACCCCAGCATAGTTGGAGCTTTTCTCCAACTATCTTGGAGTCGGCTTCTAGTCTAACCGGATGCAGCTGAATACCAGTATTTTACATGCGAGTGACTATGATCTTTATCTTATTTATTGTAATGTTAATTAATGCTCTATCACTTATTTATATTATTTGTGCTGCATGTATTTTTTTTTTTTTTAAGATTTAAAATTCACATACAATGTAAATTGTTTTTTGAATAAATGAACTGAACTGAACTGATCTGACCTCCACAACCCAGTTACTGCGCAACACGATACCCCTCGGTAAGACTAGTTATCAGACTTTCAGACTTCTGACAACCCGCAACGACTGTCGGAGATCTACAAACTCCCCCTTCACAAATATACTAAGCCCATAGGGTAGTGTCCTTAAAAATTTTGATTGGTCCGAAAGTTGGATTACTCCAAAATACTGGACACGTATTTTTTCTTTTGTCACGTAAACCAAAAATGACGGCGATATAGTGCGTTGAAATCGCGCGTGACGTCACGCCGTGCTACACTTTGAACGTAACAGTGACGTCACAAGCCTTTTCTTCTGAACTTTGATGTGCTATATCTTTGTCACCTTTTATTGATTTGAGTAAGCTAAAAGTACGTGTCCAATATTTTTTGGTAATCTAACTGACGGACCAAATAAACTTATTATATTTTTACCTAGGACACATCCCTATTATTCCAGGATATTATTATTGCATTCTTAACGTCACCTTGTATCACAGCTTGTGTCAGCATGTGCCGGTCTACCTTCGCCATGGGCTGCGAGGAGTCTCGAGACAGCAGGGAGTCCCACATCAGACTCACTCCAGCATCACAAACACCCAGCTCGTTGTACTCCAGCTTTATTCTACGGACTGCTGAGGATTCTTCGTTCTCTGTAAGTGAGATGAATCATAGATAAATTAGCAAAAAATTCTTGAGAACGGCTCGAGAGATTCGGCTTTGTTTTTATTTCGATTTTTTGTAATATAGGAAAACTTGGTAAGCTTCTAAGTGCTTTTCTATGAGATTTTTGTATGAATTAAAATTAGGATAGGACAATCTATCGGTTTGGTTAATAAATAAATGAAATAATGACCATTCTTGTCATTTTACAGGTTCCTGATTCAAACACAGACTTTTGTGAGTTTAAAACTCACATACACAAACCTGGCAGTTTGTGTATGTACACACACAGCCAGGTTCGTGTATGTGAGTTGGAATGTTTGTAAACGCACCCACGATACACAATATATTTCTAGTGAGGAGTAACGTCTTTTAAAAAAGAAACAAAAGATAGTTTCTTTCCTTTTCTCTCTAGTCACATATCACCTTAAAATTACGCTCGGCATAACTGGCTCCCAATACTCGACTAGACTAACAAGGTGGGTCCGTCTGTATTCGTGTCCTTATAGCCTAAAACTATCTTACCTCTCAGTCTAGCATTTTCCTTCTCCATCCTGACCAACAGTATGGTCTGGTCTATCGCCATCTTCCATAGCTGACGCAATTCTTCTCTGGTTCTCTTGCCTTTTGGGCCTGAAGACTTGCGAAGGGATGTCAGTTCTCCTAAAATTATGAGGTAAATTTAGACTGGGTTTGTTTAGCCTGAACGCTGTCATCATCTACCTAGCCTTTTCCCAACTATGTTGGGGTCGCCTTCCAGTCTAACCGGATGCAGATGAATACCAGTATTTTAGTATGGTTATTCCATGAAAAATTTCTACGTAGCAGTGCGGAATCCAGACCCTGGACTGCTACTGAGAAATTTTTGACTTACTAGGTGCAACTCTGGATTTATGCCCAGGACTTAAAACATAACTAGCGAAATGCGGGTATGGTATAGGTACGCCTCTGCCTTACCTTCGACCTGCACCTCGGGCTGCACGATCTTTTCGTAGATGGCTTGTCTCCAAGTGGCTTCGTTCTCGCTGCCGGCTTCCACTTGCGTGGGTCGACTGTCGCTTACTTTGAGGAAACTGAAAAAAAGGCAAAGTTTAATTTTTAGCCGACTTCAAAAAGGTGGAGGTTCTATGTTCGAGATTTTTTATTTCCAAATTCAAAAAACGAAGAGTCCTATGTTCGACTGTATTTATTTTCCTTTTTTGTCCTCATTGGTTTCTCCGACACTTGTAACCCGATCGTTGGTAAAGTGCGCGACTGCCGAGCGTGCGATCCTGTGTTCGATTCCCAAGTCGGGCAGTGATTGTGAGTTTTCCAAATGGCTAGCAGCTATCTGGCGAAATTTGGGTGTTACCTCTGCCCAACCATTCGTTATTTTTAAGTAAAATTACAAAATAAATATATAAAGGTGGTGGCATTCCCCGCACATGTCCCTGAGGGACCCCTAGCTGGGGTACTTACATGTCCATCATGGGCGAGTTGACGGCAGCGCCCTCTGCCGGCATTTCTTCATTCTCTTCTAGAGTTGGCGTCATGTTAGAACGTTGAGATGGCGATCCTTCTACAAAAAAAAATAGCTTAATATTTTCAGCTCTTCACCTAAGATGATTCATGAGATACAGCCCGCTGACAGACAGACGGTTGGAATCCTAAATTTTCTTGTTTACTTTGAGATTTGGCGACTATTTGTGTAGAACCACTAACTGAACAAGTTAATGTACGGCGCGGTGGATTCTAAAATATTCCGGATATTCCAATAAATATATAAGTAATCACCAGAGGTCGGAATTAGGTAGAGTTATTTATGTACTTGCATCGAAATGTTGATATTAATATGGATCTTCCCGGAATTTATAATACGATCCCGTGTGGCCAACAATATTACAAATAAATAATAATAAAAACCTCAGAGAAAGATAAGACATTCGGACATCCGATGTCGGATGGTTTAAATTGTGTAAAAGTAAATAACTTTTTTATTTCATAAATCGCGGGATTTTTCTGGTCTTTATATTGCAAGTTTCACCCTTACTGCTGAGAAATAAGGGCGCTAGGAATGTCAATTATCATGTGTGACAGACCGTACCGACCATTGTTTTTGGTGACTCATGATATCATCTACCCAGCCTTTCCCAACTATGTTGAGGTCTAACCAGATGCGACTGCCGTTCTGATCTCCATAATCCAGTTAGTGGGTAACACGGCTGTCAGACATTCGGGCTTCTGACTACCGGTATAGACGGAGAACTACGAATGACAGCCGGGACAAACGGCTTAATTTGCTTTCCGATGTGTGCTGCTTTCTCGATAGTGGCTACCCATCCACGGACCGAACTCGGCAAGCGTATCTCAAACTTAGATCGATGTCGTGTGGCTGTTGCTATATACCCACGAACCCCACGAGCCCCACCAGCCCCACATACAAACAACCTACCTTCCAATACTGCCGGGGACAGACTCTTGCTCCTCACTACTTCAGGAGATAATAAGTCTTGACCAGAAGGCTCTGACGATGTGTCCAGTACTATCGGTACAGGGGTGGGCAGGGGAGATGATTCCTGGAAAGAAAAGGGTAAGTTCAAATACCATCTTCTCCATTTTTCTCAAAAGAAGATGTGTTTAGTATCACCATAGTGGAAAAAAAAAGTAACAGCCTATAACTGTCCCACTGCAGGGCAAAGGCCTCTTCTCATACAGAGTAGGCATGAGCATTAATCACCACGCTTGCTCAATACGGGTTGGCGATTTCAGACTTATATTAATTATATATAAGTGCAGGTTTCCTCACGATGTTTTTCTTCACCGATGTCAGTGATGTCCAAAATAAACTTAGAAAGTACATATGAATTGAAAAACTCACATTGGTAGCACTTGCCCAGGTTTGAACCCACAACCTCGTGCACAAGAGGCGAGGCCTAAACCACTGGGCCATCATGACATTGTGGAAACTAGATCAAATTTCCGTGTTTTAAGCGTTTTTGCCATATCTACTGTTTACCATATAAGCTGCTGTCACATACATCAAATGTGACAGCTCGCAATCTAGGACCCATTAATATCAGTGTTAATTTTTGAATCCGTGGTGCTAGGCAACTATGCTTAACCCAGTTGTAAACGTCCCTTTGTGCTTATTGGCCTAGCTCTGTTCTGTCTCCTGCTTGATATGGGAGGAAGCGGAAATTATGTATTTTTCTAACTGCTCCGCTGTTCTTTTTGACATTAGGGTTAGAAGTATTAATGTATGTAACTCAAATAAGTAGTGTTAATAAACAAACTACCTATAGTATAAAATTATTGAAATGAATACACATGTTGTAGAATTGGGCTGATTGAGATTTGCCTGTCTCAAACTCGCCATATCGTTCAAGGCTTGAAGTTTGACGATGTGCCTGGCCAAGTTTGGGCAAATCGTTTTCGAATGTTATTTAATTATTTATTATTCACTCTATACTACCATTACAGGTTACTTAACATAATGCGGTAGCTAGGACAAAGGAACAAATTATATAAAATATTTACAAATCACAAATAAAACTTAACAATACAGACGACACACATGAAACTACTACCTAAATAAATAAAATAAATAAATAAATAAATATTGCTGGACAATCCACACAGCATCATCTAGCCCCAAGGTAAGCAGAGCTTGTGTTATGGGTACTAGATGACTGATATACTTAATACAATACATTACATATATAGATATTTTTATTATACATAGGAAATACCCAGAACACCCGGAACAAATATTTGTAGATCGTACAAACATTTGTCCCAAGGCGGGAATCGAACCCGCAACCTCTTGCGTCGCAGGCGGACCTTCGCCCGCCGCGCCACATCGGTCGTCAAATTTTAATCAAAATCAAATTTTAAATTACACCATACTATTTTAAAAACAAACACAATGATAATAAAAAAAAGTTGTTGTTGTCCAAAGTATAGTATAGGACAGTAGTAGTAAGTGTAGTTTAATATATGTAGTATAGTTGTGTAGTGTATGATAATAAAAAAAAGTTGTTGTTGTCCAAAGTATAGTATAGGACAGTAGTAGTAAGTGTAGTATATGTAGTATAGTTGTGTAATGTATTAGTGTTGTAGTATAGTTATAAGAAGGCCGACAAAGCTGTCAAAGTACAAGACTCACCTTCTTTATCATAGGAGGTACAATCCCTTCATCCCTGCTAGCCTTCCGTTTGAGTAGATCGAAACTGCTGGATATTGAACGCCTAGCTTTTGAGAAGATAGTGCTGCCACCTAGGTATTGATTCAGGAACTCTGACCTGAAAGACATTGGAACATACATATGTTTGAGTTAATTGGTTAGTAAACCAAACAACTTTAGGTCGATAGTGCTATTTTAAACACATTTGGAACGTGTTAACATTATGTTTTAGTTAAGTTATTGTTCTGTTTTATTTCTACAAACGTTGCCCCACACTAGAAATTTCTTATGTATCGTGGGTGCGTTTACAAACATTTCAACTCAGATATACAAACATCCAGACCCGGAACAACCACCTGTAGGCCATACAAATATTAGTTCCGTGCGGGAACACGAAAGTAGAGAGAGTAGTAAGAGTAGTCAGAAGCACGAAAGTCTTATCAAGGGGTATCGTATTGCCCAGTCAAAAGTAGTCGCTCCAAGTATAATACTCTTATTCAGCTGCGTCGGATAGACTGGAAGCCGAGACCAACATAGTTGGGAAAAGGCTGGGCACATGCTGATGATGATTGGTATTATTCTGACAATCACCTAGGTACTCCAAGTCGTTGCAATAAATTACTCAATCATTAACTACAATTAACAATTAGCTTAAACGGGAACGCTCTCAGTAAAAACCATGAAAATTTTTGGAGCATTTCCACAATAACATCTGCCAAAGTAAATGTTAGAAAAAAGTCAATGATTGATGATTTCAAAATGACATCTCTGAGTGCGTCGGTAATTATCTAATCGCTTTATTTCAACTCGAAAGTTCTAAATCTATTTGCAGCTTTGTTTGACGACTCCTACTCACCTATTCTCGACTGAGTCGTGAACATGTCGCGTCTGTTTCGCTTCGCAGTGCGCTCTCAGCAACATCATCAGGAATGCATTGTGTTCACTCGTCTGTGACAGAAACGAAAGTGTACGTATGAAAACTCTGCATGCATGGGATCCGCGATAATACAGAATGCATCACGAAGAAGCATGAACTGCTTCAACTTAATCATTTACTGTTGCAAACCTGGCTCAAAACAAAAAACGGTAAGACCAAAGTAAATTTAGGCGATTGGCACACTGCACCGCACCACGCAGCGTAGGTAGCGCGGGAGTGCGTGTTCTTACGTTGTTTGCAAGTATCTGTGTTTTTATAGAAAAGGAATTCACGCGCAGTGTGTAAGTCGCCTTAGAATAGGGTAAAAATGGCTCACCTCGTACATATGGTTGGTGCCACCCTGATACTTAGTGATGATGAGGTCCTGCTCATCTTCAGGCAGCTGTTCTATGCGACGCAGGATGAACGCGTGGGTCTTCTTGTCGTTCATACCTGAAATGTTTGCTTTAAATTATCATTCTGTTTCGTTGGCAGAAAAACAACAGAACTCCCACCAACTGCTCAACGACGATCTTCTTCCTCATTAAGGGCAAACTATCAGCAATAGTGCTGATAGTTTGCCCTTAATGCTCGCCGCTGCTGCTGCGCCGCGTGTTGTGGGTTCGATCCCCGCACGGAACAAATATTTGTATGACCTACAGGTAATTGTTCCGGGTCTGGCTGTTTGTGTATGTGAGTTTAAATGTTTGTAAACGCACCCACGATACAGGAGAAATTCCTAGTGTGGGGCAACGTTTAAAAAAAAAAAAAAAAAAAAAATAGTTTTTTACAATACTTCAATGATTTATTTAGCATCAGCTGTGCCCGAACTTTTACGCGTGGAATTTAACAAAATAAGGGTTTTCGATTTTTTAAGCTATTCAGCTAGATCCGATTACACTGGAATTCCACCCCAACTTAGTTTGGGAAAGGCTAGGTAGATGATGACTGGTCACACAACATAACATGACGCCTGTTTTCCCCTAAGGGTTAGGCAGATGCACACTTATATCAACATTAATAACACCCATATCAACCCTGAGCGAGCCTATTGCCTTATACCAGGCACACTTCTAAACTCTCAATAACATTTGGCCCAGGACAGGCTTTTTGGGACTAGCCTGTTACACTATTCACAAACTACTGCAACTCCTGAAATCCAGAATCAACAGTGGCGACTACTAGAAAAGCGTCGAGACAATGAGTTCCAACTCCATCCTGAAAACCATTGCAGGGAGGTACGATTCACCTGTGTTGTATGACATTATGCGAAGATGTATCTCCAACAATAGACTTGTAACTATATAAAATACTAACATAGTTTTAAGATATCCTTTTTTTTACTAACCCCTATGGATGTACTTGTCCGATATTTTTTTTTTTTTTTTTTTTTTTTTTTTTTTTATGAAGCCCGACGTTTCCCGGAGAAACTTTTCAACTGTCTTGGATCCCGCAACGAAACTATTCAGAAAAGAACAGCGGAGGAGTTAAAAAAATACATTATTTCCACTTCCCTCCGTATCAAGCAGGAGACAGAACAGAGCTAGGCCAACGTTTACAACGTTTTGGGTAAGGCCGAGTTGCCTAGCTCCACGGTTTGAAATTAACACTGATATTAATGGGTTTTAAATGATGAGCTGTTACATTTGATTCCAATAGTAGGTATGTCAAAAACGCTTGAACGCACGGAAATTTGATCGAGTTTCTACAAGATCCGTATAGTAAACAACTCCGGATGCAACATGGACACTATCTAACATTATATTGCGATCATTCTGCCAAAGAGAATGATCGCACGCTCAGCAGTTGCGCTCTGGTCCACTACACCAACGAGTCAGTGAATGAGGAATGGTCGTACCTTCAATATCATGGCACAGGCGATGGTACCACAGCATGGGGCAATGTTCACATGTCATGTTCGGTGACTTCTCTCGGGTCTTCTTCAGAAGGTCGGCGTGTGCCACAAATGCTTGTTTGATTGCTGTAAGAAGACATAAGGTCGTGTTGAATAAGACTCATTTACACTTTTGAATTGAGTTGTATTCATTTACGTTTACAAAGAAAAGAATCACAGGGCATCGAAAAATTTACCCGCGTTGCTGTCGACGGGACAAGAGCCCAAAAAGCTGGCAGCTTTGCCACGTTGAATGGCAATGCTGATTCTTTGACCAAAAAAAAGGCCAGCCCTCTGGTCACATGAAGAGTCGACCAAACGCTTCGCAATGTCCAGAAAAACTAAATGGGCACACGGACCCCATAGCCCTAGTGTTTTAACTCCAAACGATCTCCAAAGATTTTTTCCGGGTGTTCTGGGTATTTGCTATGTATCATAAACATATCTTTCTATGTAATGTATTGTATTAAGTATATCAGTCATCTAGTACCAACAGAAGCTCTGCTTAGCTTGGGGATAGATGATGCTGTGTGGATTGTCCAGCATTACTCCCAATCAGGCTGTTATATATTTACTCTACTACGTACCATTAATAAGCTCTAGAGCCACAGAGTCACTCTCACACTTGAACACGTAACACGCGTACGTATCGTTCGTCTCTCGGCACACAAAGCCGAAATGTTCTTTGTTTAGTCTGCCGAGCACGCAAGAGGCAACGTCCTTGAACCCTCGGTGCAGAAGGATCTGTTTTCTATCTGGACTTATTAGACGGAGTTCTGCGCGACCGACCTGGGAACGAAACGGAGATTTTATTAACTTTATTTTGGGTATAAGTTTATCAATAAATATCACTTGTACATGTTTCTTTTAAATCAGTTTTACAGCACTATTGCACATGGATATACCTCTTCGTACAGGTTGCATACGTGTAGGTTTATAGGGCCCCTTTCAGGTCTCTGACTCTAGACGGTTAGTTAGTAGTCAAGGTTCTCATTGACAAGCTCTTTCAATTGGTACACTGCATATCATATCGCAATTGAACCATAGGCCAGGTACCCATAGCTCTGAGGAGGCCTGCAGAGGCGTGCCGGCACTAGCCGGGGGTTGCAGAAGGATCGTACGTTCCCGCGACCCCCGGCATAGGAGTGAGATGGAACACCTGGGTGGTTTTTAGTCAGTAAGAGTCGACAGACCTCTTCGCCCCTCCAGGGCGGAGGACATTCATGAGGATTTTCCACCTCGTAACAAAAAAAAAGATGGGGCCTAAAAAATGTGTCTGCGAATGAGGTGATCAGAAAGAACATACCTGAAACAACATTGTCCTATTCTGTTCCCCAATCAGCTGCGCTATAGGCGTTTTCTGGTTAATAGTACCAATAGAAGCAGATCGATCCCTCAAAAACGGCTTGTTTTCATTCAAAGTCTTCCTCTCAGTCACCACCGGCTTTCTGCTAATCTCTTGGAAACTCATCGGAGCTGGACTGCCGTCATGGCCTTTCTGATTGTCCAAGAACGGATCTTGGGCCTTAGCATCAATTTTCGAGTTCTCCATGTTGGTCCTCTGACAGAATTCAGTGATAGAAGACGCAGTTTCTGATATGACTGAGTAGATGTCTGATTTGTCTTCTTCTTTGACAGTGTCCAGATTGTTTTTGGGCACGTTCAGGATCAAAACGTTAGGTTCTAAGGGAGTTGGAGTGGGTTTCCTAACAATATGTGTTTCTTTAGTAGTCGTTTCGGCTCGTTGTTTGGTGAATACGTCAAATTCTTCGTCAATTTTCTTGGGGTCTGGTTTGGAGTGTCCACTGAGTGTCTCTGCACTTGCCCACGTTTTTCCCTTGTCGGGTTCTAAGGGCGTTGTGCTGGGTATTAGGATCTTCTTGTTATTGTTAAAAAGCTCGTGTGGTGGTGGAGAATTGTTCTCTTGTTCTAGGTTTTCTTTGGAATCTCCGCTGTAGATTGAGGTCTGGAAGGAAGGTTTATTTTTATTCTTAAGTTTATTTTAATGAATATATTTAATAGGTGCGTTGCCCAGTCACTGGGTTATGGAGGTCAGATAGGCATTCGCTCCATGTAAAACACTGGTATTCAGCTGCATTCGGTAAGAGTGGAAGCCGTCCCCAACATAGTTGGGAAAACCCTAGGCAGATGATGATGATGATGATGAGGATATTTAATAGGAGGCGTTCTATGCTGTCCGTCTACTCCCATGGGAGAAAGGCGTTAATTAATATAAAGTATATTTTTCATGTCTCCTTTATAAATAAACTTGGAGGTATATTAAACTTAATGGATGAACCAAAGTTTGTGTTTTTAGGGCGGGTTTATTGGTAAAGGGAGGTTTCTCTGAAATCCACATGGTTGAAGTCATGGGCAGACTTTAGCTTCAACTCGAGATATGAAGTTCCATTTATAAATAAGGATTTAAGAATCGTTCTGGAAATCCAGAGTCTTTAGTGATGATTCAATGAAGGTTTTAACTTACCCCAGTAGAAGACAGCAAGCTATGTCTTCGCTGTTTCAACGCTTTCTCGGCCTCGTGTTGAGCGAATTTGTTCAGAGCATCGTCGATCAAGGACTCTGGGACCTTGCGCTGTGATATACGAACCTTGCCGATGTATAAAACCTGGAATATTAACTAAACTGTCAGTCATGTGTTTTTGACATAATCCGCAATTTTTTGACAAATTTAGAACCTGGATCGTAAATGGAAGGTTAGGCTGCATTTGATGACTTGGAACCTTAAAAAGTTGAGGGTGAAAGGGTAGCCTGACAATTCTGGTCAGCTAGTAATTCTGTAAGGGATCTGGTTAAAATAATTCAGGTGCAACGTACTCGCAACCAGCTATCGATCATGAGATCAAATTAATTAACATGCCTGAAGCAAAAGGAGTATGCACCAATGCAGGTTGTGTTCTGTAGCTCCGGCCTAACCAATGGGGATAAGTAGGAGAATGTTCATATAAATATCAAAAAGAGACGAACCTCAAAGAAATGGGAGTCAGAAGCAGAGAGGTCTGCGCAAAGCGAGGTGAGCGCTGATGCGTTGCTGATCGTGCGAGCCATCGGGGACTGGTTCTCGCTCGTCCTGGAAACATATTCAGCCATTAGTTTAGATATTTAAGTGATGGTGATGTGTGGCAGTGATGGCGATCGCCATCGTAATCACCACCACACACCCAAGACGTCATTGTGATTGTAGATACACTAACAAATGAACGTAATAAAACCAGCTGGTTACTTTCTCACTGCAGAGCAAAGGCCACTTCTCATACAGAGAAGCCAAGATCATTAATCACCACGCTTGCTCAAGGTGGGTATGCGGATTCAGACTTATAGTACATTAGATATTAGTCCAGATTTTTTCACGATGTTTTCCTTCACCGATATCAGTAATGGGAGCGATATCAGTATAATGTTAACTTAGAAAGCACATATGAATTGAAAAAGTCACATTGGTACTTGCCGGGATTTGAACCCTCGTGCATGAGCGGTGATGCCCTAACCACTGAGATAGTAGTATCACGATATCAGTTTGCAATCACGATAAATATTAAGAGGAAATATAATTATATTATATTATATATTAATACTAGAAGGTGGCTGATGATCTTTCGGCGGAAAACTTCACACTTTCTTTAGTTTTGATAGATATAAATGAAAGATAAGGCATACAATGAAATACTTACAAGTTCGAGTTACAGTTGCCTGGCAGAGAAATAGCGGGGCTACTCCAAGGCAGGTGCTCAGAGCTGTTCTGCTGTTGGAAGCCGATGTTCCTGGTGACTGCGCCATTGTTGAGGGACGTGTTGGACCCCCGGGGACTCGGTGCCCCCGGCGACGGCTCCCGCATCTGGGTGAAGAGGTCTGTCACCTGGAATGAGGAGTTGAGAGATAATGAAAGGAGATCTGGAGAATCTAATGATAAACAACGTGACTGCAGAACGGTTGTACAGAGATCGATTGGTAGAGTAGCTATTAAGAGCTTCTCTCAAAATCTGTACATCCTGAATCTGAGACAATGCTATAGGCATATATATTTAAAACTTTTTCTTCTAACAACAAAATTCAAAAGCTTGCTTCGTGTTCTGTTAACTGACGGGGACGCTTCAAAAGATGATCAAGTGTTATAGATTTTACGAGCTTTCTATGAGGAGTTAAAACTACTTTCAATTTTTATTTGGCATACTTTGTAGAATTTTGTAAGGTCAGCATTTTGTTTTAAATGGTAAGGTGGAGGTCTGCCCTCCCTCAAAATTTGTAAAAATATATAAATAACAATGCACCATTGTTATGTCCATGTTTGAATTAGCAATACCTAATAATTACTAAAACAATAGACAAAAAAAAGTAATTCGAGTTGTCAAAGATTTTAGAATAGATGTTATTTTGTGGGGTTCTAATTTCCAAACTTTAAAGAATACCAAGAAACTAATTGCCTCGTTGGTATGGTGGTATAAGCGCTACTGCTAAGCATGAGGTTTTCGGATTGTTTCCCGAGTCGATCAAATTAGTGTCCAAAAGTTTTTTCATCTCAAACTTCTAAGTAGCAGTCCAGAGTCTGGATTCATCCCGGGTAATGGCAATAGACTTATCCCTATTACATGAGACTTCAACGGGGGTGTACTATAGGTACACCTTTTATTATCTCTTCACGGAAACTAAACAGGCGTGATGGTCATCTGCCTAGTCTTTTCCCAACTATGTTGGGGTCGGCTACCAGTCTAACCGGATGCAGCTGGATACCAGTATTTTACATGGAGCGACTGCCTATCTGACCTCCATAACCCAGTTACTGGGCAACACGATATCCCTTGGTAAGACTGGTTGTCAGACTTTCGGGCTTCTGACTACCCGTAACGACTGCCAAAGATCGTTAACGTGCTTTCCGAGGCACGGATGGTATGTTATCAAATTGTAGGCTGAAGAGTTTGTATGTTTGAGCGCGCTAATCTCTAGAACAGCCAGTAATATTAAAAAAAATCTCTTTGGATTTTAGATTTTTCAAATAGCCCCATTCCTGAGGCTATTTGTTTGACCTCCTGTGACGAGCCTTAGGTGCGGATGACACCGCGGGGCTTACTAAGTGTAATTTAAAAACTTCTTGGCAAAATTAATGAAGCTTCAACTAGTCTTAAATTAAGAGAAAAACAACAAATTTACGAGTTTTAAGTGCGTCCCACGTACTGTTAATTGACGTAGATTAGTTAATTATTAGCGAGATCATGGGTCACAATAGTTTTGTCTAGATACAACATTAGTGAAGGTCAACCTAGGAGCTTTACTACAGGTAACTCTGCCTAAGACTCTGAGGAATACAGGCGTGATATTTTGTTAAGTTAAAAACTTAAAAATTACGTACGCGTACGTAACAGATGTTAACTAAAGAGCTAATGCTTAAAAAAAATATTTGTTTTATAAATAAATGGTTTCAGGAATAATTAATAATTTTCACAAAAAGTACATACGAGTATCATATACATTTTACGGCACGGTTGGCGCAGTGGCTGAACGATTGACTGCTGCGCCGCGTGTCGTGGGTTCGATTCCCGCTCGGAACAAATATTTGTATGGCCTTCAGGTAGTTGTTCCGGGTCTGGCTGTTTGTGTATGTGAGTTTGTATGATTGTAAACGCACCTACGATACAGGAGAAATTCCTAGTGTGGGGCAACGTTTTTATAAAAAAAAATAAAAAAATACGAGTAGTTTGTGTGTGAAAGAGTGACATTGTTTAATATGATAAAATATCTGAGATATTATTGTATTGGACTCTATTTAACCAGGTACTATGTAAATGACATTAGGCGCGCCAATTTCAGAGACGTTTAGCTTGAATTATTATTGTTATTAAATAAATATTTCTTTGTATAAAAAAAAACCACTTCACATGTCATACGCAGGCTTAATCTTAATATATATAAATTGCGTGTCAAGTTGTTTATCCGCTATGGACTCCTAAACTACTCAACCGATTTTAATCAAATTTTGCACATAGTGTGTGTTTTGGTCAAACTTAAAAGATATGACAGTTTTTATTTCGGTTATTGACCTCAATATTTTTTTTTGCAAAATTAAATGTTTTCCTAATAATAAGTTCCATACATTTCTAACAGATGGCAGTGTAACTTAACTTTTGAGGCGGTACGAAGTTCGCCGGGACAGCTCGTAGACTATAAGATTAAGTAATGTAACATAAGGAACCATCGAATGTAATTACTCTATTTAAATGTGAATAAATGAATGTGAATAATATGAATAAACTATTAATGAAAAAGGTAAACCAACTAGTTCACATGTACCGATGAACGTATGCCTATTTCCTTAAGTACACGGGTCAAGGTTTATATTAGTTACATTGAATGTTGATGTAAACAACCAATTACTTCCTATACGAGCTGCTTGATACATTTAGATGAAGGACAGGGTTGTCAACTAACTGATATATAGAGCGACAACATTATCTATACACATAAATAAATAATGCTGGACAATCCACACAGCATCATCTAGCCCCAAGCTAAGCAGAGCTTGTGTTATGGGTACAAGATGACTGATATACTTAATACAATACATAATACACACACATACACACGTCTTACATATATACATGTAATATTGTTACTAATCAATAATGCTGGACAATCCACACAGCATCATCTAGCCAAGCTAAGCAGAGCTTGTGTTATGGGTACTAGATGATACTTTATACAATACATTACTTAGATAGATATTTTTTTATTATACATTGCAAATACCCAGAACACCCGGCACAAATCTTACAAATATATGTCCCAGGGCGGGAATCGAACCCGCAACCACCTGCGTCGAAGGCGGACCTTCGCCTACCGCGCCACATTGGTCGTCAAAACCGTACACACGTCTTCACGGTCGTATTGTCTACATATCCAGTTATACACTTCAAGTATACCTAAGCTGACCTCTTATTGTATAGGATTTCTAAACAATGAGAGGACCGCTTGTATAGCTTTATATGTAGCCGTATGTACAATATCGCATTAGGTAATCCTGTAAAGATAGATGTAAGATGGAAAAAATAAATAAATTCATCGATCGCACTAAAATCATAAGTCTTAAAGTACATATGTCGGTTTGTGTGTATGTTTGTTGTACATTCAAGCTGAAACGGCTAAACGGATTAGGATGAAATTTGTTACGAAGGTAGTAGGATTAACACATAGGCTTTTTATCCCGACAAAGTGTAGAGTATACCCCTGGGATGGCAATGGCGTCTCATGTTGGCTCTTAATTCGCGGGTAACACCGCAGGGAAAAATAGTAATACTGTAATAAAGCTGAAGAGTTCTTGAAGGAGGTTATAGGCTACTCAACATTATGCTAAGACACTGAGAGGTGGGTAAAACCGCGTAGCTCAGCTAGTAAATAAATAACATTTCAATCAAAACTAGTTTCAAGCGCGGATATCTGGTCAATTATTAAACCATAAATACCTATGGTTCTTTAGCAAACTGGTTTATTTGATTATTCTAAACTATTTCATACATGAATATTTCTTCTTAAACTGTTTTAATAATGACGATGAGGTCAGTGCTTCCCCGAAAAGATATATATAAAAAACCTGGCTACTTGACAAGATTATCTACATCTTAAATAATTAATTTATCAATTAATTTTTAATAATAGGTCTTTACCTATGAAATTGCCGTTTTGTATGAAAAAATTTAAATGAATTTTTTTCATGTATTTTTTATTTGTATTAATCGAAGTAATCACCCATGCAATCAATGCATCTTTGCCAACGCAGTGGCAGTTTATTGATGCCCTTCTTAAAGAAATCAGCTGGACGGGAGGCAACAAATTCTTCAAAGGCATTTTGTACTGCCTCTCGGGTATTGAATTTTTTCCCGCCAAGAAGTTATCCAAATTCTGGAAAAAGTAGTAGTCTGCAGGCGCAAGGTCTGGTGAGTAGGGCGGATGATGGAGAGCTTCCAACCCCAGTTCTTGCAACTTGGAGACCGTCTGCTGTGCAGTATGAGGTCGCGCGTTGTCGTGCAGGAGCAGCGGAGACGAGCGATTGACCAATGCTGGTTGGAGATGTGCCAGCTTCTCCATCATTGTGTTCAATTCTTCACAGTACACATCTGCAGTAATGCTCACCCCGTTTGGTAAGAAGCTGTGTTGAATCACACCGGCGCTAGACCACCAAACAGTGACCATCACTTTTCTTGGGGTAAGTTTTCGTTTAGGGCATTGTTTAGGTGCTGAACCAGGATCCAACCAACTTGCTGAGCGCTTGCGGTTATCAAACAGAATCCATTTTTCATCGCAGGTAACAATGTGGTTCAAAATTCCTTCATTTGTGTGTCTGTTGAGCAGTGCAAGGCACGTCTCGACGCGTTCTTCGCGCTGGCGATCATTGAGTTCGTGGGGCACCCATTTGTCAAGCTTTTTTACCTTGCCAATTTGACGCAAATGGACCAATATTGTTTTGACGCTAACGTCGAAAGCTGCTGCTAATTCAGCCGTAGATTGTGTATCATCAGCTTCCACAATCGCCTTTAATTCGTCATTGTCGACCAAAGTCTTCGGACGACCGCGAGGTTCATTTTTCAGGTCGAAATTTCCAGAACGGAAGCGAGCAAACCAATAACAGGTAGTGCGTTGGTTTGTAGTGTTAGCTCCGTAAACGTCGTTGATGTTGCGTGCCGCTTGTGCCGCGTTGCTGCCACGACGGTACTCATATTCCATAATTACTCGAATTTTTAACGTATCCATGATGACGAAAAAGATTTAAATGCGATGAAAATGTAACACTAATCAATAAACAAATGACTACTTTTGGAAAAAAAATCCATGTTTTTAAAATAAAATTAATTTGAAATTAGAATTCTTAGCCAAACAAAAAATATTTTGATTTGAAATGGCCAGTACTGCAGAACGGCAATTTCATAGGTAAAGACCTAATAATTTTTAAAAATTAATTGATAAATTAATTACAGTTACATGTAAAACCCATAATTAGATTCAAATATATATTTGTTACGTTTTGTTTTATTTATTATTAGTGTTTAAAGCCTCAATTTTTTCAAATAGTCATCTAACCGTAAGCTCGGTTGAATAAAAAAAATGTTACCAAATAGTTTTAAGAGTGTTCATTTTACAATATCCAGTCTATTTCTACACGTGAGGACTTGTAATTGGCTTTCTGTCGACTACGAGTATGTGCACCTTTCTATTTCGTTTTTTAGCTGTAAGTCTTCCATGTTTTATTAAATAAATAAATAAAATACATGCCTGCATTTAAATTTGATGTTGTAATATTTTAAATATTTTAATGTACCATAATAAGTACAGACCCTGCACATTCATACTCAAAACTTTCCTCACAACATGGTCCTCATTCATTCGCATCACATGCCTGCATACCATGACAACCGATTTCCACACAACTTCTCGGTCACAGGCACCACTTTCAGACTTCCACTTACATAATATAGTCACCGGCAAATAAGATGGCAAGATTTTGGCGTAGTGGGGGTAAGTTCGCGCATCGTACACTTAGTGGCACAAAAAAGTGGTAACTTTTATTGATCGTAATTATTCTATTGTTAATGCCATCATTTATATGTAATCATGTCTGTATAGAAAAATGTTAAAGAAGGGAGAGGAATTCAAGTTTATTAGGAGTTATAAATAACGTGCATTTAAAATTCAAAAAAGTTTATATTAAAAAAAAAAAAAAAATAGTCGTCGTCACTATCCGTTAATAAAACTACCCTTGGCATCATATTGAAAGTCGCAATCGCAGAACACTATGGTTGTGTTCTGCAAGTGTTTGGTCAATGCTGTATGTTTTAAATTGTTCTTTTTCCAATTTTATTAATTTGTATAACTCTGGTTTGAGCATACTTTCCTCGTATGCTATGCCTTTTCAGGAACTCTATCCTAAATTTAAAAACAATAACAACACTTAAGTTTAACACAACAAAAACAAAGGGTTCAATTTTCGTGCACTGAAATGTAATCGGGAGCGAACGGGACGAAGGCGCGGTGCGGGAGGCAAGGGTCGACTGATGCACCAATCGCGCGCTCGGATCGACGCTACCTCATACCCCGCGTCCCGCTTGACCACCAAAGAGACCTAAAAAACGACTTGTGCGCATCTAACGACTTTTGCCATCTTATTTGCCGGTGATTATACTCATTTCTCATTCTATCCATTCGCGTATCACCACACATCCCCCTCAGTATTGTCATCTCAGGTGCATGTAACTGCCTTTCATTCATCCCTTTTGCGGCCCAACATCATTCATTATCATTGAAAAAGGCTTTGGATTCTGATCCTAAGTCTTTTTCAATACGGAATGATTTGTGACAACCCTACAAAAACAATGTTAATTGGTCAGCCTTGAATAAAATCGTCTGTTTATGTCCATCGTGACAACAGGTCAACAATATCACGGCTCTGGTTGTAAATTGGAAGCGCTGCCAATGATATATGAAACCCACGGTTCTGATAACAGCTGACAATGTGTTGGTCTATCCATAATAGATAGTTAGAAGAAGATAAGTGCCTGTGCGCATGTTTATGAAAAGCCGTGATCATTTTGTACATAATGACGACCTAAGTGGCGCAGCGGGCGAAGGTACGCCTGCGACGTAGGAGGTTGCGGGTCCGATTCTTGCTTTAGGACAAATTTTTGTACGATCTACAAGGATTTGTTCCGGGTGTTCTGGGTATTTCCTATGTGTAATAAAACATACCTATCTAGATAATGTATTATTGATTACTGATAAACAAACAGATGGAAAAACCAATAACACTTTGTTCGACCCGGGAATCGAACCTACGACACAGTCACTGTAAAATACTGTGATTCAGCTGTATCCGATAACAATGGAAGTCGACAAAAACATAATTGGGAAAATTCTGAAATTTGAAATAAACCATAGGGAGATCCTGTTGATGCCATTTTAATTGATATCTGCCTTCATTCGGGTATCACACTAATATTATTATTGCGATAGTTTGTCGCTAGTCTAGCGAATGCCTCTAGTGGTCTCGAGCGCGACTGCCGAGAGTGAGCTCCTGGGTTTGATTCCAAGGTCGGGCCAAGTGTTGTTGAGTTTTTCGAATTGGTTTTTTCTCATTAGCAGGAATTGTGCCCGGTTGATTTTTTTTATTTTTTTTTATTTATAAAAAAAAAAAACATTGCCCCACACTAGGAATTTCTCCTGTGTCGTAGGTGCGTTTACAAACATTTATAGTCACATAATAGACAAACTGCCAGACCCGGAACAACTAACTGTAAGCCATACAAATATTTGTTCCGTGCGGGAATCGAACCCACGACACGCGGCACAGCAGTCGATCGCTCAGCCACTGTGCCAACCGTCCCCTCAAACCGTCCGGTCCGTCCGGTTGATGGCAATAGGCTCGCCCCGTATTACATGAAATTTAAACATAACTGGATAAATGTGGGTGTGACTATAGGTGCAGCTCTGCCCAACACTTCGGGCAATACAAGAGTGATGTTTATGTTATACTTAACTACAGTTATTCATACGTGTGAGTGTGTTACAAATGTGAAAGTTTGTGAGCATGTATGGTTGTTTAAACGTAGTGTAGGACGCGCACAAAGCTGAAGACAGTGCGCTATGGCGCTCATTGGGAGAGGGCTATGTCCAGCAGTGGACTAATATAGCCTGATGATGATGATGATGATCATGGTTGTTTGTTACTCTTTCACTTAAAAACTACGTAAAAGATTTTGATGACACTCTACAGTATTATAGTTTTACTTCTGAATCAAACAGACATATCTTCAATGCGTCTTAAACAAATCTTCCAACGCGCTTGTGAACAGTTTCGGGGATATAACATCCCCCTGTCTCACTCCCCTGCGCAATTGGATGGGTTTAGACTGCTGGCCCTGTACTTGGACACTCATGGTCGCGGCTTCGTACAAACATCTCAGCACCTCGATATAACGATAGTCTACTTGGCATCGCTGTAAGGAATCCAGAACAGCCCAGGTTTCGACAGAGTCAAAGGCCTTCTCACTGGACTGGAAAGGAAAGGGCATTAACATAAACGGCGACTACATCTCACACCTACGATTCGCAGATGACATAGTCTTAATGGCGGAGTCGCTTGAACCAGATGCTGGACGGCCTAGCTTCAGCCTCGCGACGCATCGGTATTGGCATGAATTTTGATAAAACCAAAGTCATGATCAAGGGCCACATTGATCCAATACCGGTCGTCGTACATGGCCACCTTCTCGAAATCGTTTCCGAATACACTTACCTCGGGCAGATTCTGCAGTTAGGTAAAACAATTTCGAGAAGGAGGCCAAGAGGAGGATCCAGCTGGGCTGGGCAGCGTTTGGGAAACTGCGCCGAGTCTTCTCGTCATCCATACCGCAATGCTTAAAAACGAAAGTTTTTAATCAGTGCGTCCTACCCGTCATGACCTACGGAGCCGAGACATGGACACTCACGGTAAGGTTGGTCCACCAATTCAAAGTCGCTCAGCGAGCTATGGAGAGAGCTATGCTCGGAGTTTCTCTGAAGGATAGGATTCGAAACGAATACATCCGACAGAGAACCAAAGTCACCGACATAGCTCAAAGAATTAGCAAGTTGAAGTGGCAGTGGGCTGGCCATATCTCGCGAAGAACCGACAACCGCTGGGGTAAACGTGTTCTTGAGTGGAGACCGCGACTTGGCAAACGTAGTGTAGGACGCCCTCTGACCAGGTGGGATGACGATCTGCGAAAGACTGCAGGCAGATGCTGGATGCGGCAAGCTGAAGACAGGGCGCTATGGCGCTCATTGGGAGAGGGCTATGTCCAGCAGTGGACTAATATAGCCTGATGATGATGATGATGATTGTTTGTTAATCTTTCACTTAAAAACTACGTAAAAGATTTTGATGACACTCTGCAGTATTATAGTTTTACTTCTGAATAAAACAGACATATCTTCAATGCATCTATTTATATATATCTACTACCTGACCCGGCAAACGTTGTTTTGTCATATATGGCTATAAAAATAGGGGTTACATTGCGACACGAGAATTTTAATTATACATTAGAATGATATATAGGTATATTGAGAAATTTAAATGGTTGTTTACCTGCGGCAGAACGAAAGTACGAGTACTCATGATTATAAACCAGTTTTACTACGAGAATTTTACACTGCATGGAAAAAGTCAACTGCTTCATTAATGACGAAAAATGCAATATTTACCAGATGAAAATATATGAAACAGTTGATTCTTTTTTGCAATTTCGTGGTCGGTCTCATAGTAAAAGTTCTTTATAATCATGAGTAGGTATTTCTGTTCTGAGGCGGGAAAACAATCACTTCTATTTCACTCTGTATCTATCTAAAAATATGTCTGTACAAACCTTCCATTTTGTTGTAGATGTTGTACACGTCTGTAATTGACGTAAACACTAGTCCATGTCTCTGTTTCTGTTATTTATAAATATTTGTTTTGATCTTGGAATAGTCTCTTCCCCGAATTACAGAATACATATTCAAACAAACAGACAAATTGACGACAAAAAGTTAAATTCATCAGTGATTCTCAGACGAAGTCAGTGTGTGGCTGCTAGTTCAATTCAACAATGATTCTCAGACGAATCGCGGGTGTTTATTAGTTCAGTATAATCCTCAAGTGTTCTTTCGCACTAGTTCATTCGTGAATTGCATACACAACGCACTAGTAATGGAGTCACTTGATAAATTTATTATTGCGTTGTTTCATTCTCAGAATATTGTTGTTGAAGTTCGTTCAAGAAATATTAAATACGCTTTATTGACATGATTCTCAGTACTCTATTGTTTTGGATATTCTAATATTTGCATACAATACTGCAGCTTGTTATTGAGCTGTTTTCCTTAAAGTGGAACCAGGTGTTTTCTCATTCGAACAAAGACCAGGCCCATGTCAACGGTGCGTCGTGTTCCACGCGCACCTCAAGGAGACATGTCAACAGAATTGACGGAGACTACTAGGGGACCAAAGCCTACCAGGGTTGTGAGATGTTCGAAAGAGTTACCGTGACCCTGGAACGTAAAGGGCAAGGACGGAACACGGATGGGTTTTAGTCAGTAAAAGTCTGAAGTCGTTGCACCCAGAACGGGAGAAGTCTTTGGATGATTTCCCAACATTAAAAATTGGGAGTTTTCTCCAGGGGCAATTTATTCAAGGTATTAAGAGCTGATGTATACATGCTGTTGATATATCATTGGCAAAAGTAGTGGGGCAATTACCCGGGACTTTCGAGTTCGGGTTTTTCAAGGCACGTAGGGGTCCCATTCAGGAACTGCACTCAGAAGGAGTAGTAAAACCTTTTAACTACTCGTCTGACTATGAATACACCAATATGAATACAACTACGAACTCCTTACTGCCTGTATCCTAGTTGTAGGACAGTATTGCCTATAATCAAATAGGTTTCTTTAGCAGCACGATTCTATTAAGTATTTGTTGGACATCTGTAGAATCTATTCCTCTATTAACTGAGCATAAACGGTGTCAATTATAATACCACAGGTATTAATACTAAAGGTACCTACAGTAACAGTCGTGAATTGCACTATACGGTTATATAATCGGTAGTTAGATCGGATGGTACAATAGCCGTATTATTAAATAATCGTGTATAGATACAGAATACAGCGATGTTTATGAAGATAGCCACGGTAAGTGACGATGTTTTAGTTAGTTAACCATGGGGCAGTCGCTCCCTCGGTCCCTACAAACATTTTTTGCGTATCGGTAAAATTGGGCAATCAAAATATCAGCAAGACATCGCGGTTATAAGTACTTTGTTTTTGTAGTGGACGCTCTCCTGGATTTCTTGCACCCAAACGCAGTGACAGAATCTATTGTTGCTGCGCAAGAAAGACTCAAGCTGTGGCGAGGCCTTTCCTACCCATCTCATTCGTTCCATCTGCTAAAGATCTCCCACCTGGACAAAAGTTGCCTTGGCTAACCTGGAAGTCTTCGAACAGACTCCAGGCACAGGTTGGTTAAAGCAACGGAAACCTGCTCTGGTGAAGACCGCTCCATTTTGGAGTGCAAATGTGGTGCTGTTCCACATACGATGGGACACCTGATTTCGTGTCTATCTATGCAGTCCATGCCAAACTTCTGGGCGGACTCAATTTAGATTGTGACAGTTCACATTTTAGTGTAGCAGACAATTTAGATTGTAGTGCTTCTGACGCCCCGTAGTTACTGTCAAAGATCTACGACTAACAGTCAGGACCACGAAGGGCAGAGGCACGAAGGGATCTCGATTTGTGATAAGTGGTCACCCATCCACGGACCGACCTCGAAATGCCTACCTTAACCTTCGATCGACCCGAGCAGCAGTTATTAAAACGCCACGAATAAACGATAAATAAACACATATTATGTGCGATATGTGCAAAGTTCATTACACAAATACTCGCACATGTTTCTATGTTTAGATGTTGATACAAACACGAGCTAGTTTCATCAATCAATCAATGATTCTATAGTTACAGCCTTCCACACAATTGATCTGTGACTTTTATATGAACGGCCATTTATGATGAGAAGTAATTCTGAGTTTATGATTCCTTCTTATTTCATCAACGCGCCAATAGCGGTATTCTTTCTGAATCTGTATCACTTCGAAATTCGAAAGTAGTGTGTATCCGCGATGATTTACTTTTAAAACAAATGAGTTCGCTTTTGAATTGTACCTCACTTGGATGAGGTTCCAAGTGTACTGAGCACTACTACAATCAGTGTTGTTCGTATTAGGCTGCGACTGTAAAAAAAACATGTGTGCAATTCACACGTGGTAGAAGTGAAACCTACAAAAATTTTGGCTTCAAGATAATGAGACGAATGTACTATTTTGTTTAAAAATAAAAGATAAAAAAAAAAAAAGTTTGATAATTATTTTATAAAATTTCCACGACATAAGAAACTTTGTATAATGCTTCCTATCTCATTTTCTCCCACGTTAAATCTTATGAATTGATATGTCTGTCTCTTTTTACTGTCGCTTTTTCGTTTCATAAACTTTCAAATCACAACGATGCTAAAGAAGTTTTCACTTCAATAAATAAGGCCAACTCGGAAATCATGCAAAAAATGAAGGTGTTTCCTACATGCTATGTGAGAATAAATGTATGGAGTGCTACTGCTGAGTATGAAGTCCTGAGTTACATTCCCGAGACGGGCAAGTTGTTGCGTTTTTTCATCTAGAACCACTCAGTAGCGGTTGGTAACAGAAGGCTCGCCCCCATTACATGTGGATTGTGGGTGTACTATACTGTCAATCCCTTTGGGGAACGCAGGCGTCATGATATGTTCAAATGTATAGAGCAGCTGATTTCTTAGGAAGGAGTTAGTTCCATGGGAAAAGTTAATCATAATGATGATATAGGCATAAATGAGGTTTTAAGATATTTCAATTTCACATTGTGAAAGTACCTTTGCCAAAATTCTGCCACTTAGATTTCTTTAACGTTAAGAGTAGTCAGAAGCCCAAAAGTCTGACATCTAATCCTACTAAGAGGGATTGTGTTACCCAGTAACTGAGACGTAGAGGTCATAAATACAATCGCTCAAAATCCTACCCCAACATATTTGGTGAAAATCTGTAATGATATACTTAACGTAAATTAGTGTAAATAAGACATGTGAATACTAAAAATACGAGCATTCCTTGCCTAGTTTGGGTTTCTAAGGTCTCAACTAAATAATATTACCCATTGATTTATATACACAACAATGTTGTACATAAGCTACTATGATTTACTATGTACCTATAATTCTAGTTTGTTTAGATTTTGTGTGTAATTTCCATTTATTGGATCAATGAATATTATATTATTATTTTTATAAAAGGCTAGGCAGATAATCATACGCCTCTGTCTACCTAACTGAAGAATACAAGCTTGGTATTATGTTATTTCACACAAATAACAGTGCTTGTATGGAAAATGGCGAGTGGCATACAGCCATTATATTAACTACGACTGTTAAGCCCCTCAATTTATAGTAGACATTAAAATTGTAAACTGCGGTCGTCACGATTTGTACAACACGATTGTTATAAGTACGTATTATCGTTATGGAAGGTTTTTACATAACATATAACATAATATATAACATGAGGAGCTCGTAGCTAAATAAAAAAAAACAGTTGATCGAAGGTTAAGCTACCCTTGCCGAGGTCAGTCTGTGGATGGGCGACCGTTCGTAACATATCGAGGCTCCTCCGTAGCTCGGAAAGCACGCTAAGCCGTTGGTCCCGGCTGGCATTTGTAGATCTTTGACGGTCGTTACGGGTAGTCTGAGGCCCGAAAGTCACACGTTATTTTGCGAAAAAACCTAGATTCAAATATTTAAATACGGATAACTTTCGAACAGCTAAACCGATTATGATCAAACGTAGCTAAGAACACTCCCGACTAATTCACCTTTCAAGCAAATAACACAAAATCAAAATCCATTCATCCGTTCGGGAGCTACGATGCCACAGACAGACACACACAGACACGTCAAACTTATAACACCCCGTCGTTTTTGCGTCGAGGGTTAAAAAAAAACCTGTGCGAGACAAAAAGGCTCCTATCTCAGCATATAATGCTTGTCAATATCAATAAACACGATTATAATAATGTGTGTAATTTTTATTTGTAGCATCATAAAATAAACAAAATTATATCCAAATGTTTGTTTGTTATATCCAAACCAGTTATTCAATGATTTTATTATTAAAATTTATTATAACCTAGACAATATGAAGGTTATTGTCCGTAAAACTGAAGGGCGTCTGTTTATTTGTTGACAAGCATATCCTATATTGTTATTAGTATGTACCTTACTTTATGTTATACAGAAATGATTTTCATAGGTTTTCAGTAATTCGAAGGTCAGTATTAGGTTACCAGCCGTAACGAATATGTATTTCACGAAGTATTAAATACCTACTAATTATAATAATAAATGGTCTACTGGCTAAAATGCCTCGACAACCATCTGTCGAGGCTCTCGTTAAACGGTTGGATCAAAGGCCTGATACAGAAGGCAGTACTCCTCGATACGGCTCGCATTGTGAGGAGGTTCCTGTCTCTGCAACCTTAACCCGATGGTTAGGGTAAAAAATAGTGGTCCAACGATGACCGGCTACATCGGTAGCCGGTCATCGGTGGACCACTATTTTTTTTTTTTAATGTTTTTGTATTTTTTATATTCCAATATTTAAAAATATAATTGATATGTATGAACGTATATATACAAAAAATACAGCGAAAAATAATTAAATGACTTTTAAAGTTCAACCTCTGTGATCAAATAAACTTATAATAAGCCTTAAAATCTTAGATATTCATCCACTCACATTCACACTTTTACAGAAAGCAGTTATACTGAACACTTGCAGACTAGTCAGGAAATTCTTATCTATCGACTAAGATGAACCGGCAAGGTTGTTTGGCCAAAAGCCCGCAACTTTGGTGTAGTTCCCCAGTAATGGGAGAGATAAAAATCTAAACACAAAAAAAAATTATAATTGTATTTCATGAAATCATGACATTTGAGAATTCAGCATAATTCAAATTAGGAGCAGCAAATTTTATAGAATCTAAGTAAATTAATATCGCGGACTGCCACTACGCATTACCCTTAAAGGTATGTCTATATCTACGTAATAAAACAGTGATGTAATAAAATACTACATCAACCGTATAAACATGCACAAAAAGTTGTTGGTCGATGTAGGGATGTCAAAAATGTTAAAAACTACTGATCAATATTTTTTACACGGTTTAATTTTCTTCCATCCACAGCTCCGCTTGCCGAGGTAAGTCTGCGGATGGGTGTCAGTTCGTAACATATGGAGACTCCTCCGTGCCTCGGAAAGCATGTTAAGCCGCTGGTCCCGGCTGTCATTTGTAGATCTTTGACAGTCGTTATAGGTAGAAGCCCGAAAGTCTGACACCAGTCGTACCAAAGGGTATCGTGTTGCCCAGTCAATTTGTTGTGGAGGTCAGACAGGCAGTCGCTCTATGTAAAATACTGGTATACAGCTGCATCCGGATAGACTGGAAGCTGACAAGGCTAGGCAGGTGACACAGATTAATTTCGCTTTCAATATATTCCAATGAAAATATCGGTACAACGAAATTTTTTAACAAACTGTGCGGTGCTATATTTTATTTCGGTTACGAATTACGGCATTTTGAGTTATCTAGAGCGATGTTATTATCTTAGGGGAACAAATAGCGTGTTTTTGATAAGTTTTCGATACTTACTCGTTCTTTTTGATATCGAAATAGAATATTTCGTCAAATTATAGGACATCACATACACACATACGAGTATCATAATATCGAAATTTTATCGACAATATGTCGATAGATTAATGGTGGATTCTTTCTTCGTATAGAAACTAAAATAGAAACTTCCAGCTGATAAAATGATCAAACCAGATCCCTATGGGAATGGGCTTTAGCCCATAATCCACTACGAGGCCCCATTGCGTAATAGTCTTTTTTTATTTTCTTTTTTATTAAAAAAACGTTGCCCCACACTAGGAATATCTCCTATGTCGTGGTTTACAAACATTTAAAGTTACATACACGAACAGTCACACACGGAGTAGTGTGGCCATTGAAATATTTGTTCCGTGCGGGAATCGAACCCACGACACGCGGCGCAACAGACATTAATTATTTGATTGTCACAGACATACGGACAGACTGGAAGACTCATAGACAGAACAGACGATCAGAAAACTAAATTAAACAGGATCGGTTTTGCTATTTGGCTCTGGCAACCTGAAAAGTTCTGCTTCCTATGACGACCAAATGACAGACACAAAGGGTGCCAAAGTCCATGTTAAATTATCAGAAATCATACAAAGTGCGGAGATATAGCACGCGAACGAATTTGTCCTTTTCTCTCTGTTTGGGACTGGCGAAATGCCAGAACGACAGTTATTTTAATGCCAAATATACTAACAAACACACAGTAGCGTTACACCGATTATCTATAGTCTATATATTAGTTATCATGTACCATTGTCGAGGTTTACAAGAATAGAGGGAGACCTAAAAAAAGAATGATGGATTGTGTGAAAGATGATATGGCTAGAAAGAAGGGGATTATTGAGATGACGGCAAATGGAGATGAATGGCAGAAGAAGACCCCAAAATAGGTGGTAAAAGCAGGATTTATATTGTGAGATCATGACGTAGCGTCGTTGTGTCTGTATTTCTCAAAGCACCCGCCAGTAAGATCCATGTAGGTGGCATATTGCCATCAATTGGGCAAAAATCTAAACTCCTGATATAGTCACCGGCACGTAAGTTGGCAAGGTTTTGGCGTAGTGGGGGTAAGTTTGCGCATCGTGCACTTAGTGGAACAAAAAAGTGGTGACTTTTATTGATCGTCATTATTTTATGGTTATTGCCATCATTTATATTTAATAATATCTGATTAGAAGAAAGTTGAAGAAGGGAGTGGAATTCGTAAAGTTTATTGGGAGTTATAAATAAAATGCATACGAGGAAAGTATGCTCAAAAAGTATGCGAAAAAAGGCATACCTTTTTTCGCCTTAATTTTTTAATTTAAAACAACAACAATAATATCAACTCGTAACAAAAACTAAATTTAAAAACAATAACAATAACTTTTTAACATAAACACAACAAAAAAAAGGGTACAACTTTCGTGCACGCAAGTGTAATCGGGAGTTCGGGAGGCAACAGTCGACTGTTGCACCAATCGCGCGCTCGGATTGACGCTACCTCATACCCCGCGTCCCGCTTGACTACCAAAGAGACCTAAAAAACGACTTGCGCGCATCTAACGACTCTTGCCAAGTTACTTGCCGGGGACTATACACAGCTGCACACACTTTATTTAGTGCTTTTTTTACTACAGAAACGGTGACAGAAAGACTTGTGACATCCATCAAGCCGTACTAGATCTGCTTGGTGGAGTAAAGCTCACATCTTCTTACAGAGAGAAGGCATGTAACTCAGGAGTGGAAACGTTATAGGTTAATGATGCTAATGAGAAATGGCTAGACCCAACAGGGATGTGTCCTAGCTAAAAATATATTAAGTCTATTTAGTCCGTCAGTTAGATTACCAAAAAATATTGGACACGTATTTTTTGCTTACTCAAATCAATAAAAAGTGGCAATGATACAGCACATCAAAGTTCAGGAGAAGGGGTTTGTGACGTTACTGTTACGTTAAAAGTGTAGCACGGCGTGACGCCACGCGCAATTTCAACGCACGTCGTTTAACGTTTCGTCGTCATTTTTGGTTTACGTGACAAAAGAAAAATTACGTGTCCAGTATTTTTGAGTAATCCAACTTTGGGACCAATCAGAATTTTTAAGGACACTACTAGGACATACACGATACTCGTGCCTACGAGAAATACAGTTACCAAGTCAGAAAGCATAGGTCTTCTTACAGATGCCATTGATGATGGTAAGCAGACATATAATTTAGTTCCAATGCCAGTTGCAAATAAATTATAGCTATTCTAAATACACATGTGTCTCGATTGAGTAAATGATACAGGAAACTCCTCGCATGTGGTTTATATCATATTTTCTCTGATAGCTGACATAAATAGCTATAATGTGTATTTCTGTGCTGTGGATAGATGCAGTTTTAGTACCAGTACGTGTTGGTGACGTGCATCGCATATTGTATATTAAATGGAGTACGACAAAAGAACGCAAAGTATTAAAAGGAAGTCTGATAGTGGCGCCCACAGAAATCTTAATAATTATTAAAATTTCTGTGGTGGCGATGACCGTGAAGTTGTGTGAAAATTGGTTATCATCGTATGGGCATTTAGTGCGGAGGAATGAGGAGTATGTTGTGAGGAAAGTTTTGAGTAGGAATGTGGAGGTTCACAGCAAGGAGGTGACTATTGAGATGACGTCAAAAAATGATGTTCGACAGAAGAAGACTTGCTTTTTTTTTGGAATGGGCATCTCGCAGTTTATCCTTCAGGGATATCTACTACTTAACCGAACTTTCCTGTGGGGACATAATTAGAAATTAAGGCCTCCAGCCAGGGCGTAAAAAAAATAATAGCTAAGCCACCAATCGCTTAGGGCCTGTAGGGTACGAGCCTCGGCTTAGGACGTCGCTGGGAGAGGACAGCAAGGGACAGGCTGGATCTAATAGATATAGTGTTTAGGAATTAATTTAAACAACTACTGGCTCAGCTGTAGGAGAATGATAGGGTCATCAGGCTCTGTTAGTGTCTAGTGTGTCTAGGTAAATAATACTAGCTACTTAGACCCCGAATAAATTGGGATAAGGGCAATAAGATGATGATAAATAGATCGCAGTAATAGAGACGTAGAGGGCATACATTGATTACCTACCTGACAAATGACTTTTTTTCAATCCTATCGATTTCCTTTTCACGTATGAATTAATCGAAAATTATTCGTAGTATTTTATCAATGTCTTTTTCGTTTCCAATAGTATTAATATAGAAATAGAATCAATCGAATACATTTCCATTACCATTAGGTACCATTAATACTATTCACCCATCAAAGTCCAAGGCTGTTAGGCGCGACTTGTTACAGCAGCTTTTTGGTGTAATTTATTAGAACATAACATTATATTACATCGCGCCTGTATTCCCTGAAGGGTACGGCAGAGGTGTGCAGCTACACTCACATGTCTCCAGTTATGTTTAAGTGACATGACGTAATAAGGGGCTAATGAATAGAATCCAGCACATGTCCAGCATCTGAGCTACTGATAAATTCCAGATGGACAAACCCAATAAAGGTATTGATAAGGCCTCAATGCCGGGAGGGGACGCCTTAGAAGGACATACACTGAGGTCAGTGTATGTCCTTCTAAGGCGTCAAGTGGTTAAGGCGTAAAGTGGTTGGTGATGTTCTTCAAAAAGGTCAGGTAGTACTAAAAATACAATCGGAGCCGGCGTACGTGTATGATGTAGCGTAAAGGAAGTAAAAGGAGTATGTAAGGATCGTAGCAGGTGGCGTTCTGTAGTGACCCAATAACACTTTTCCCAACAAAGGAATCAAACCCAGACCTTCAAACGTTGCAGTACCACTTGCGACCTCTACCTATACCAACGAGGCAGTTTTTATTAGAGACAACAAATAAACCACTACAACACATAACATTGTAATGTTACCAAACGGATTAAACTATTCATTTGAACGAAAAAAAACTGGCTTATAATTAAAAATTGAAAACCTGCCGTACTTGATAACATGAAGATTTTATGTTGCAACAACGTTCATTATAAGTAGGAAGATAGATACTGGTTTTACTGAGTTCCACGGTGTTTTACTGAGTTCCACGGTGTTTTACTGAGTTCCACGGTGTTTTACTGAGTTCCACGGTGTTTTACTGAGTTCCACGGTGTTTTACTGAGTTCCACGGTGTTTTACTGAGTTCCACGGTGTTTTACTGAGTTCCACGGTGTTTTACTGAGTTCCACGGTGTTTTACTGAGTTCCACGGTGTTTTACTGAGTTCCACGGTGTTTTACTGAGTTCCACGGTGTTTTACTGAGTTCCACGGTGTTTTGGTTAGCAACTAATTTATAATATCACGCCTGTATTCTCCGAAGGGTTGGGCAGAGGTGCACAGTACAGTAACACCCACATTTCGCCAGTCATATTTCAGTCCCATGTTATAGCGGGCGAGCCTTTTGCCACTAACCGGGCACAAATCCAGACTCCGGGCTGAAAATTCAAAATGGAAAAACTCAATAACACTTTGCCCGAGTTTAGAATCGAACCCAGGACCTAACGCTTTGCAGTCGCGCTTGAGAACACCATACCAACGAGGTTGACCATTTAATTAGAATAAGTTAATTTTAAAATCAGGGCTTAGTAATAAGATAATCATACCCATGGTGTTTTAAGGCAGAACTTGTGATGAATCGGTCTAAAACCGAGCTAACGGCCAACCTAAGTGTAGAAGGCCAGAAATACACTATGTTGATGAGTATATCTATTTGGACCACTTCATTTATTCGCAAAACGGTCAAGAATAAGAAATAAAGCTACTTGTCCACGAAGACGCCAGTCTCCCTCAAGCGGCCACTCATCGATGCCCTCCCTCGCCCATCTTAACCTATGGTGTTCAGACCTGGTCGATCACCAAGCCGAGAAAATACTGGGCAAAATCAGGACAAGATTCAGAACACCTTATGCCGAAATGGGTATAATGGACGTAGACAAGCAGTCTGCCAGGCTCAAATGGGATCGGCAGGGTCACGGCTGCCGTATGCACCGTTGGGCAAAGTGTCCACACATTGGAACGTGGTTGATCTAGAAAGACGTGCCGAGAGGGCCCGGATGAGACTTCGGAGAAATCGTTCGAGTTGGCGCGAGAAATGAGTTCCTGGAAGGACTTGGGGGTGATAAATGATCTAGTAATGTAACAGTATAGGCTAATAAATGCTTAGCTACACAACATAAGAAATGGAATATTATCGCAGGTTATCAAAAATATTTTAGTTTATACAGGTTGCATGATAAGGTGCATAAAAATACGTACAATTTGTAAATTAACAATCCCTTTCTTTAGGAATGGAAAATCATCTAATAACTTCTCCCATTCTGGGTAAACGGGAGGGCGTGTCAGAATTTTACTGCATAAACCCATCCGTGATCTGTCCTTGCCCTTTACGTTCCAGGGTCACGGTAACGCTGTCGTACATCTAGCATCTCTGGTAGGCTTCGGGTCCCTAGTGGGCTCTATCATTGCTGCTGACACATCTCCTTGAGGTACGCGTGGAACACGACGCCGACCGCCAACTTGGGCCTGGTTTCTGATCGAGCAATAACTCTACCTGACTTTAAAATAGGCCTTACAAAGCTATACATTTTCTAGTCAGGCATGAGCTTTAGTGAATGTTATGGAAAGGACAAAGATTAGATCTAGTTATTTTTAAGTAACAGTTACAGCTTTTGTAATTGAGAATATTTACATTATTAAATATTACGGATAAATGCATACAACAAGCTCAAGTTTACCTTTTGAAGTGACTTACAGAAAAGGTGGAGACGGTTTTAGTTTTACTTACTGGTAAGGAAAATGTTAAGACTCCCACGACTTCAACCATGGTTACGTTTTCTTATAATTAGAAAAACGATGGTCGCCGTGACCAAGGCCAGGGTCATGGGAGAGGAATAAGAAGTCAACATGAAGAAGCTGAAAGACATAACTTTGTAACAGCGGGGTTATAATGCACATTTAAGGACAACAGTCAAGAGCGTGCATCTTACCATATTCTTTATATTGATAGCTGAGGTATCCGAGTGGGAACCGAAAAGTGGTCGAGTAGAATGCATTGTCGATCTGTTAAAAATAAAAATAATTGTAATATTTGTAAAGTTGAGGTTTTTTGGCTTGCATCGGAGATATTATGATTGCTGTGAATAACAGGTAAAGGTTTATAACCTATGGGCATTAAGAGGCTCTTTTGAAGACCTATCTCATCATCATATGTCTTTCCTGTTCCCGGCTATGTTGGGGTCTGATTCCAATCTAACCAGTATTAAACATCTTACCTCCACAACCCTGTGACTCAGTAACACGATACCCTTTTGTAAGACTGGTTGTCAGACTTTAGGACTTCTGAGTAACTCCTGACAACATTATCTACAAACACTGGCCAAGACCAACTGCTTAACGTGCTTACCGAGACACGTAGGGGTCCTGGTATATATTGGATGGTTATTCATCCAACAGCCGATCTCAGCAAGCTTGGCGTAACCTTCGATCAACTCTTATGACTGCTATTATTTAGCACGAGCCCCTTTTAGGTTGGGACCATATTGCAACAGCCATTAAAAACTGCCAGTTGCTTGAGATTACACAGTGTTCATAGTTAACTAATAAAAGATAAAGTAATCTGTCTTGAATTCGAAAACCTCCGAAATTTTTCCTTGGTACCTACTTATGAAGTACTGAAGGACCTTCACGGGTATTTATAACCCTATGGTATGTGAGATAAGAACTGATTCATATTTAGAAGAGACTAGATAGCCGTGGTGAAGCCCAGGTGATGCTATTTTTATACATGTAGTATAAAAATAGCTTCACCTAGGCTTCAAGTAGGGTTATTCGAATTTGAATATGTCTATTAATATAGCACCAAAAAATCAGTTTGGTTCAAGTACCTAATAAGGCAGACAAACATGGATCAACTGATCAGATAGCATTGAGATGGTGCAAGAGGAGAGTAACTTAGAATTGACAACAGCTTCTGTTAAAACATACTACAACTCTTCATAACAGACGGGTAATACTATTCAGAAAACAAACGTACTGATGTTGATGACAAAATTGTTACGCATACACGCCTTATACAAACTGGGCGAAAATGACGTTAACACTTATGTAAGATTACCTAAAACATATATAAATTTAATTTGAATGACCTTAAAGCTACGTTTTTTATGTTTGCGATTACAAAGACCGGTGTTTTGTGAATTTTTGGATAAATAAATACATCAAAATGTGTGAAGAGTAATGTTTGATTTCCGGAATACTACCGACCGCTGTTTGGACATCTCGCCATATCTTGTAGATGTCAACAATATTTGTCCACTGTTTGCACAGAGATTAAACACGCTGAAACACATTTTTTCATAAAAATCTAACATTTTTTCTGGTGCCACCGTCTGCCTTGCCATTTCCCAACTATGTCGAATTCTAGTCTGACAGGATCAAAAATACCAGTACTTTACATTGAGATTCTGTGTATCTGATTTACAAATCCTAGTTACTAGGTTACACGATAAGTTTTTGGTAAGACTGGCTTCTACCCGAAACGACTGTCAAATATATAAGAATGACAGCTGATCTAAATGACAGTTGGTCTCGCCAACTGCTTAACGTGCTTCCTGAGGCACGGAGGTCTTTGCATGAAAAATAAATAATTATAAAGAGTAGAAATGACATAGATTCATGACCTGATACCATCAGTTCAGTAGGTATGTGACTGCGCCACAGACGTTAAAATTTTTCGTCGTTTTTTTTCAAATGTTCACGTTTGTTCCTGAACTTTTTTTACATTTTTTTAGGTTGGTCATACACTGGATTAACATGATAAGTTACTTTTTAAATCGGAAAAGTAAAGTTACCAGCAGTAAATCACAATTACAAAACTAGAGTTTAAAAGGTAAAATAACCATAGAAAAATAAAACCTACCGCAATTTACTGGCAAACAAAACATAAAGGGGAATATACCCAAGTAATGAATATTTTAAATACGAGGAAAAGGAACTTTTTCCTTGAACTATAAATCATAATTATCCTGATTTGTAAAGTGGATTGACCTAAGTAACTGTTGTTTACAACTCGCTGGTCTGCACCTTTCAAAATAAAACGTGTTTGAAACGTTTTCAGGGGCATTTTCACTTAAGGTAAAGTCAGTAATGCATAATAATATCTTAAGAAAAATACGCGCCGAGTTGTGGAGTTGCGGATATCGGCGCGTCAAACAGTATCTTAATGGTCCTTGCCATATCACCTTTTACACAATACATGCATCGTTTCTTAGGTCTCCGTCTACTCTTCCAACCCTCCACATTCATACCCAAAACTTTCCTCACAGCATGATCCTCATTCCATCGCTTCACATGACATGACAACCGATTTCCACACAACTTCTCAGCCACCGGCTACAATTTCAGACTTCCCCTAATAATAAATCCATACTAATGGGAAAGTGTGTGTGTGTCTGTTTGTCCGTCTTTCACGCCGTAACCACTGAACGGATTTCGACAAAATTTGGCAGAGAGATAGATAGCATCCCGAGGAAGGATATAGGCTACTTTTTATCAGCAAACCACGCGAGCAAAGCCGCGGGCGGAAGCTAGTTTGTAATAAAAACGAAACAACGCGGTGTTTTATTCAGAACACGCCAACATGTGTTAGTCTCAATTAAATGTTTACCTCTTTACAAAGTCACATCGTCGTTCTGAAATCAAGTGTCATGTCAATTATGTTGTGAGCAAGAGATCGATAGCACGTGTAACTAAATAGTCACGAGTATGATGCGCGTATGAAGTCACGTGTGTTACCAATAATTATTTATCCCTGTTGAGGAGGAAATATCATCATCTGCCTAGCCTTTTCCCAAGTATGTCGGGATCGGCTTCCAGTCTAACCGGATTCAGCTGAATACCAGTATTTTACATGGAGCGACTGCCTATATCACCTTTACAACCCAGTTACTAGGCAACAAGATATCCCTTGGTAAGACTGGGTGTCAGACTCGGGCTTCTAAATACCCGTAACGACTGTCAAAGGCAGGAACAACGGCTTAACGTGCTTTCCGAGGCACGGAGGAGTCTCGATATGTATGGGACGGTCAGTTATCCACAGACTGCCCTCGCCTAGCGTAGCTTAACCTACGATCGACCCGTGCGCCTGTCCTGTTTTTATTTAGCCACGATCTCGATAGATCTAGCGACGATCTGTGACAGTAACAGGCAGGTTTTATTGTTATTTTCAACCAATATTAGCTTCTAATGTTAAATACTTGCTACCAAACTTGTTATTGCTTTGGGTAGTAAAGACGTCAATGATTTTTTGTACTTTATAAATAAAATGTGATTATATTAGCTTTGTGTTCTTCAAAAAGGTCAGCTGCGTAGTACTCGCAACCGGCGGCGTGCGTGTATGACCAGATGTAAAAACGTTAACGAAGCGACAGGAGTATGTAAGGATCGTAGCTGGTGGCGTTCTGTAGTTTCTGCCTACCTCATGGGAAGAAGGCGTGAGTTTATGTATTTAGGTATGTATGATATTGGCTTTGTCTATTGTCTGTTTACGATGTCAAAACCTTGTTAATACATCATCATAACATCATGCCTGTAATCCCCGAAGAGTAAGGCAGAGGCGTAGATACCTATGAATACACCCCTATTTTCCCATGGGGAAAAATGAGTTTGAATGGGTTTCATTAATAGGGGGTGAGCCTATTGCCATCAAATAGGCACAATCCACCAACATCGACAATTCGACGGCACGGTTGGCGCAGTGGCTGAGCGATCGATCGTCGTGGGGTCGATTCCCGCACGGAACAAGTATGGCCTACAGGTAGTTGTTCCGGGTCTGGCTGTTTGTGTATGTGACTTTAAATGTTTGTTCGTACCCACGACACAGGAGAAATTCCTAGTATGGGGCAATTCCAATTTTGGTCGATCAGGCTTAAAACCAAGAGCGCTGTACTCCCAGAGGGAAGTCGACGAATCTCAACATGTGGATGACGAATGACAGAACACGGTCGTACTTAAGTCTTCTGCAGTTTCTTATCATACGGATAGAATATTGGACACAATCCAACGAGCTTCTGAGAAATTCATATTCGCATTATGTTAGAATTTGGCTCGTCTAGAAGATTTGGTTAGAAATTAGTGATATTACGTCAATATTTTGGGGAAAACATTACATTACATCAAGCTTGTAGTACCTGAAGGATAAGACAGAGGTGTCCCTATCTTATCTACACCCATATTTGGCCAGTTATGTTTGAGAACCATGTAATAGGGGGTGAGCTTATTGCCATCAACTAGGCATAATTCCAAACACGGAGCTGCTTCTGGGAAATCCCTGATGGTAAAACCGAATACATTTTGCCCGATTCGAGAATTGAACCTAGGACCGTATGCTCAGCAGTAGTGCTTCCGACCACTAGACCAACGAGGCGAGCGTTAATGCTGTTCCACTACCTAGATAATGTTTAGATTTTAATTCCTTTTGTGTTTTTTTTATAATCTGTGCGTGTCCCAAATAAATGTTTTTTCTTTTCTTTCTTTCTTTTAGCTGCATTGAATAAACATGTGTGACGGCACATTAGGGCTATTATTCATTATATAGGGATATCCTCGTACACCAGCAACGATGGGTGTTACTCTTAGCACAAACAAAAAAGCATAAAACTAACAATAATAAAACTGCAATTACGTCTCAAAAATGGAAAAAAACATATTTTTTTCTTTTCTCAACTCAATCACTCAATCTTAACTGTCATTTGTCAATTCTGCTAACTTATTATTATTAATTTTGACATAATAATGATTGACAATGACGGTAGATTCGCAATTGTTGCCGAAGCAAAAAATTATTTTAAATATGTCTCTTCAAGCGTTGAAAATTATGGCATTTAGCCTTTGTATTGAGAGTATGGGAGGCCCGTGTTTATACGGTTTTAAAGCTACGTCGATTTTTGCCTGAATAATTGAAATTCTTTCATAGACGCGAATCTATACACACTTACATGCATACATACCCACACACATACAAATAAATAAAATTTAAATTAAAATAAAAGCTTTTTACTGAATGCATATAAAAGTATACAGTATGGATACCAGTAAGACAGTTTTACCAAATATAATAATAAGTCTATCCAAATACCAATTTACATCACTGACTTCCAAAACTACTGTACTTAACATCTTGCATGCTTTGTGTGTGCATACTCAAGTTTCTAACAAATAAATAAACTCTGAACTCTGAAAATAAAGTATCTTCAGGACAAAGTTTCATGCACCATTTTAAATATAAAATCAGTTTTTATATGAAACTATAAGTTCAAAAACAAAGGACTTTCTTAAGGGTGAAAATGGGTTAAAACGATTATTTTTACCCATTTTCACCTTTTTAGGGTAACGCAAAATACGCGCAGGGTAGTGGAGTTGCTGATTTTGCCCGTCAAACAACACAATGCAATACAAAACCAATTTAGGGAATAAATTGAGAAAAATCGTTTCTAAGCATACTTCTACGAATCAAGACCAATATGTACATACATCCTCAAAATTTGAGAGACACAGAGTGTTGTCAGTCTGTCAGGACTTAGATTCCAAAAAGCGTTAGACGAAGAATATTATGAGATTTGTTACAATTTTGGTATACGAACTAAGACATAAAATTCCTTGTCTATCTATGTATGCTCGTATTTCCCTTCACAGGTTATTTATAAACAAATCTTAGTGTTATAAGCCAAGAAAAATAGCTTAGGCAGTGCGTTGTCAGTCAGTCAGACAGTCACGGTATGTATAGGAGAAGAGGATATTCCATTCTCTATCAAGAATGTTTTCAAAGAATGAGCGCACGATGCGCGTGCGACGATGCCGCGTGGACGGTTTATTTATAAATTCGCATTTACTACGGCGTCTACGGCCCCACTCTATTTATTTTCATTTTCCGGGTACATATAAATGTAGAATTACACATTCAAGGGCGTTCCCACATTGTCTTTATTTTACTACTGACGCACAATATGTATGAGGACACTAGGTCTTACTCTGTCAAGGAGTTTTGTCTAATCCTCAATGGAGGGACTATACAGGGTGGAACGGACGCACAACCTGATATTATGGGTTCAGTACATGAATCTGGACCCCCAAACGTTGAAAAGTTTATCAGTTTTATTAACCCTAATTTCAGGAACTACCAGTCGCAATAAGGATGAAGTCAGGGTAAAAAAAAAGTAATTATATTTAGTCTGTCAGTGAGACGATAAAAAATATTAAAAAAGTATGTTTTGCTTTATCATAATTATAAAAAATGAATTACACTAAACACATTAATGTTGGGGGAGGGGAGAGGAGCGCTACGTCACATGTGGGTATAAAACCGTGTGACGTCACGCTACATTTTAACTCAACGTATTGACGTAGGTAATCATTAGATTACGTAAAAAAAAGAAAAAAATACGTGTTCAATGTTTTATTATTATCTAACACTATCTATCTACTTATATATCTATTACTATCTGAAAAAAAAAAATCTTGTCCGTCCGTATTTCACAATAGGGATGCCTTTGTGAAATTCTTTTTGAATTTGATAGCCCAATTCTTGAGGGAAGTTGTACGCTATTTAACGTCAAGCTAAGACCCTTACGCGATAGAAAAGAAAAATACGAAGGAAATGTGGCAGTAATCCATACAAATAAATAAAATTGAAGTGAATCAGTTTATAATGTCAAATAAACAGCTTTTTACTAAATGTATATGAAATGTTATACGACAGTTATACCAAGTAGTATATGTTTTAATTTGGTCCGTCTGTTTATTGAGTTAATCTTCGTAACGTCTGGACTAATTTTGACGGGACTTTCACTGGCACATAGCTAATATTATAAGGAGTAACTTTGGCTAGTTAGTAGTTATTTAGTTTAAGAAGAATTAGGGTTCTGCACAAAAAATAAAATCCTTAGAATTTTGTTAGTTCACTGGCAGATAGCTGATGTTATAAGGAGTAACATAGGCTACTTTTATTTTGGAAAAGAATTAATGTGTAGTTGTAAAATGAAAACTACCATGCGGAAAAAGTCCATGCGCACAAAGTCGCAAGAACAGCTACGTGTAGTAAAAAACAAAATTCCTCAGACTCTAAAAGATTCATCAACATGAATGACAACAGACTTGACAAGCGATAAAGTTTGAACGGGTTTTTAGGGTATAAAAGTAAAAGTAAACTAAAGTATACAGCCTATTACTGTCCAACTGCAGGGCAAAGGCTTCACATACAGAGAACATTAATATCACCACGCTTGCTCAAGACGGGTTGGCGATTTCAGACTTATATTAATTATATAAGTCCAGGTTTCCTCACGATGTTTTCCTTCACCGATGTCAGTGATGTCCAAGATAAACTTAGAAAGTGCATATGAATTGAAAAACTCACATTGGTACTTGCCCAGGTTTGAACTCACAACCACTGGAACATCATGACATTTTTTAGAATATAGCAAATTTTAATTAAATTAACATTGACTCGATAGGGACATAACATGGGATCATAAAAAAGTTATCGATGACCTTGAGTGGTATTATAATTAGAGAGGTCACCTAGAGGTCACGGTTACCTACTCGTTACGTCATCTAAGTCCATTAGTTTGGGATATGTCACACGAATTTGTCTATATTTTTAGGGTCCCGCAGCCAAATGATAAAACCCGGAACCTTTGTAATTTTGTCCTGATCTTCTATCAGTCCGGATATTGCACAAATTGTTACTTGGAGACTATGACTATGACTTGGAGACTATGTTAAATGTTTCGAAAAATATAACTAGGGGTGGCCCTGTGTTACCAAGGGATGAAGAGATAACAGTATCAATCAATGCAAATAAAATAATAAAAAATATGGTGTTCCTCAGTATTTTTTTTCCTGAAGACTAATATTTGATAAAACATCTGATAATTTCAGTTCCAACCACAATTACTTCGTTAATGTTTATTCTACAGTTTCTTTGAGAAATACTATGTAATATAAACTAATTTTGCCGTCAATAAACTAAACACTGAGCTTGCGTAAATACGTATCCTGACTACGGAACCATTCACTGTGTTTGGTTAGACACGTATGTGCTTATTGATTTAGTACTAATTGATTATTCAAACTCCGTCTGTTTATCTTTTTCGGAGGCAAATACTTTATCACAATTATAGAAAATAAATCTGTAGGTACAATGATCAGATAAGATTGGTTGGGCAGATAAAAACTGTCCGTTTGTTTGAGGTAATCTCCGAAACGGTATAACTGATTTGGATCTGACTTTCATTGGCAGATATCTAATTTTAGGTATAAGGAGTAACTTAGGGTAGTTAGTTACTTTTATTTAAGAAGAATTAGGGACCTATAGGAATGAAATCCGTAAAATTTTGTTAAATCCATGCGGATGAAGTCGCGAGCATTTCGTAGTATAAAAATAATAATGATTCGCTCCACCGCGAACGATAATAATAGATGGCGGATATGAAATTTTAACTAGTGTTCGCAAGCGCTTTTAGTGAGTGTAAGGTACTGGGTTCAATTCTAGGGTTGTTTTGACATTCGTCGGTTACAGCCCGTAGTCTGGAACAGATAGGCTATATTTTATTTTTAAAGTAGGTACCTTATAAAGGGGAGGATGTTCAAGTTGGAAGTTTTAAGTGAAATAAACGCGGACAAATTCGCAGGCAAAGTGCTAGTGCCTAATACAAGTCATTCGTATATCAAATAGAGGTTTATATGTTAGTTAACGGTATTCAAAGGGCCTGCATGCATATGGTATGGGCTATGCAACTGTGTAGGTACGTGCTAGCTACGAAATTACTGTCAACGGTGAGTAGGCGTACATTTTAACGGTTGGATATCCGTAAAATGTGTTGCAGATGCAATGCTTGCATTCGATTCAGTCAATCGTAATCCAGCCGGCTTATACTGCTGAGCATTAGGATCGATTGCCAGTTCAATAGAGATGTGTCCTAGGTAAACATATATTCAGTCTATTTGGTCCGTCAGTAAGATTACCTAAAAATATTGGACACGTGTTTTGCTTACTCAAATAAAAAAATACGTGTCCAGTATTTTTGAATAATGGCGAGGTAAGAGGCTCGGCACGGGACTTAGGCATAACTGGAGAAATTTGGGTATAAACTACGGCTCTACCTTACCCTTAGGGGAATATAGGCATGATGTTATATAGAGGAGGAAGTATAGTTTATTTTTATATGGCAATTTTCATTCATTTCCCATGTTAGGAGCGATAAAAGGTCGTGACTATGCACGATCTCAGTCTCGAAGTCAATGACATTCTAGAGACGATGCCTTTGTCCAGCCAGTGGGATGGATACAGTTTGTGTATGATTAATGATATTTATTTCTTTATAAATAGGTTTTAAAAACGCTTTTACTTGTCATACAATAAATAGATTAGGTCCATGTTTCCAAGCTGACTACTCTGAGAAGAAATATCGAAACAAACGCAGAGGTCTCTTTTAAAGTCCAGATATTTTCTTGGTCAGATCATGTGTGAACCATGCAGATTATTGTCTGTTGATGATTATGATGGCGATGCAGATGCGGTAAACATTGGAATTATCTGTCAGATATTGTAGGTACGAAGTCGACATCAGACATGTTGTTTTATACTATGTTTAAGTTGGACATTATTAAGTAAAGCGTCATTCGAGCTTTTTAACACCGTGGGGCGCATCTTGTTATAAATGTAAAATTTTGTGAGGATACATGGATGTTTGTATGGTCCACGCAATAACTATTGAACGGATTTTCATGAAACATTACAGTGCTGTAGTATACTTCAGAAAAGTACATGGGGAATAATTTATACATTCTAAGCAGACAAAGTCGCAGGGACATATCACATTTCGAAGTTCTGAACTCAAACTAAAATTTGATTGACATAGGTACTGCGTTTACATATTGGTCCTGTTATAATATTTGTACTTAAGTGTAACTTAGCGGCCTTTTGCGGGTGTTGCAAAGTGGAATAGCTTAGGTGCATACCTATTGTTGCAACATTTATATTATATCTTCGTACTTTTTAATTATTTTATTCAAAAGTGTAATTAAACTGACATGGTTCATCTGTTGGTATATAATGTGTGTGTGGGCTTGTGTTTTTTTTTAAATAAGTAATAATCGATTGATTTTAGTAATCTTGAACTTAATGGACACATTTTTTGTTTGGTTTTTAGGGTTCCCTAGGGGACCCTATTACTAAGACTCCGCTGTCCGTCCGTCCGTCTGTCACCAGGCTGTATCTCATGAATCGTGATAGTAAGAAAGTTTATATTTTCACAGATGATGTATTTCCCTGTCGCTATAACAACAAGTACAAAAAACAGAATGAATCAGATATTTAAGGGGATTCCGTTATTTTTTGGCTCGTTTTTGTAGAAATAACAGAAGGTACGGAACCCTTATTGTTCGAGTCCGACTCGCACTTGGCCTTAGAACATTTTTATTTAATAGAAATCAACGGCTTGTTTAAAATTGACTAGTTCACAAAATGGATCACGCATAAATATTTATAATAATTTAATAAAACCACACTGAAATGTTACTTTTTGAGGTAGGTTCATTCAAATGCAGAGCCCACAAACAAGGAAAAAATTATATACTTAGTAGTTAAATACCTAAATAGACTCAAAATATACAAATGCTCATCACTCGTTTAAAATAAATAAATATCCTGCATTTGTATTTTAGCTTCTAAAAATGTAAACAAATATGTGGTTTTTGGAATATATACTCTAACACGCACACATAAAGTTCAGTTTGCACTACAACTCCAAATTGTTTCATGATTTTCTCAATGATACTAGCCAATGAAAAATCGACTGCATTTATAGAGTGATGAAGTTGACATTTGTTTGTTGACACCAATTGAAATATAGATTTGAAAGGTACTCACGATTCAATATTCCTTGACTCCAATATTACTTCACGACGTCATTGTCTTTGATATAACAGCGTCAAATACTATTATAAACTAATTAGTCTTGATTTTAAAAACGTTTAGCGTTTACAATTTTATTACTGGCACGGTCACATTCTTTTTCATGCGATTCAATTATTTTTAGATAGTTTTACAATCCTTTGATCTGTTTTCACATTTTAAATTTCGAATTCCAAATAACGCTTACGTCAAAATCACTTTCCTACGCACATCTGTCAACGTACGTTTTAAAATGCGCGCGAATCATATGTTTTCTGTTTACACTGCTGCATACGGTAGCACGCTTATAATGTTGGCACACAACTGACGTTCTATTTTCAAAACATGCCAGCAATTGAATGGAGAAGTCTCAAATCGAAATCAAGGTCTTGTTTTTGTTTTAAAACCACTACATACACTTGTTCTTTATTTAAAATTTAGAACACACCACGATTTTTTAGCTGTCAAATCACTTTCCACCTCTTTTTCCACTCTCAGTTGAGTTCTATATCCATTGCGTTTAGAATATGGAAGCATATTAAGTCCATCTCACACGCGAGGAGTACTAGCACGGCTCCAAACCAAAATTGTACGTCGGAATAGCTAGCGTAGCACACGGCCGCCTGGCGCGCAAGTGGGATGAATACTGAAGTGGGCATAGTTAGTTATTTCTTGGCACAGCTGTCAAATCGTAATTAATTGACGTATTTAGCGTCAGTGTGTTGTACGAGTATAGCACTTCTTATAATTTTGTTTTATCGATTGTAAGTAGATGGTTAATTAGTGGTTGATCTTCGTGTACGTCCGATGGTTCTTCTTCTCAATTATTTTTATAGTCTTTTGTTATTTACTCCCGTGACTCGGTTTTAGATTACTCAGACAGGGAGTCGCTCGCAGTAAAATATAGGTATTCAGCTGCATCCGCTAAGTAGTAATGGCATTCAGGCATTTGATCAACTACAAAAATTTATAAGCAATGGAAATAGCTGCACTGAAGTTAATGCTGTAGTTGTGGTTTTTAAACGTCCTTGTTTGTTTGTCTTTTTTACGCGACTCCTTTCTTTTTTGTTCTTGTATATTTTTTATATTTAGTGTTTATGGCAGTTAAATTATTGGTGTTGTTTTTTTCTTTTGTTTTTATGTAATTGTGAATACCAAGACCAACTACTTTTTGGTAACTTATTATTTTTGAGGTTTTGTTTTGCAAATAATTATATGACGTAGGTTATGGCAAAAAATACATCTGTTCCAACTGGTTTTCTTCTAACTAATATGTAGTTGAGTTTGTGACAAAAAGTGCACCACCATTTAATTCGGTCTCTAATATTTGAATATCGAACGAAGTCTGTTTTCAATTACGTAGCGTTCTATATTTGAAATCCAATAATCGAGTGCCATATAAATCTCTTCATCCATTTCATAATTCGAACATTAATTTTCAAATTTCACTTATTTTTAAAATCCATAGGTTATTTGAAATTAATAGCACAGTATTTAAATAAAATTATATTTCACTTTTAAAAACTATTATATTTTGTACATGAAAATTGTATTTTGTCTTTATCTTTTATTTTCGAATATGTATTCGTCAAATTAATCAAATAAATTTTTACAAAAGGTATTGAATTGTTTTGTTTTTTTTTTCGCTTTTCCACATTTACTGACTTATATTTAGGTACTGTTCACTTAACAATTTTAAATCACAGAATATATTCCTTATTTTTGCACTTATGAAGAATATGTGTTAGCACGATGAAACATGCACCAACTAGTATTTATTGCCGAAACTAATACACAACTGACTTATAAAAGTTCGATCGTGAATCTAAATTTATAGTAGATCAAGGTTCTGACTCGTTACGTTAGATTCGGCCTATTGTTTATATTGAATTAAATGAATTATTCATTCATTGATTCAATAAAATTGAACCAGGAAATTATTGGACTTTTGGCTAAAATTTTATCAATATTTAGAACGGCGTATAATGGCGACTAAGCGGCCGGCCCACATGAACGGAACTGGTCACCATTATGTCTTGGCTCACTATGTTTCTATCAACATAGATTTTTCTCAAAACAAATCGTCAGTCTCGTTGGTCTGGTGGTGGCAAGCGCTACTGCTGATCATGAGGTCCTGGGTACGATTCCCGGGTCAGGCAAAGTTTTATAGAATAGAATTGAATAGATTTTTATTAGCATAGATTGTAGTAGATACCTAATGCATGACATAAGTAAGATATTAGAAAAAATATGCGATTCTTGCACAATCTACTTTTAATTAGGCAGTCTTTATGAATTGATAGGTATTATTAAAGAATACAAATACATACAGCAAAGTAATTTTGTCAAAAAATAATGTCAAATAACTAAAATTAAAAGCATTTAAAAACAAAAACATGTTATTATTGGGTTTTTAATCTTGAATTCCGTAACAATCTGGAATACGGATTTGTGTCCGGCCAGTGGCAATAGGCTCGCCCCCTGTTACATGGGACTTAAACATAACTAGCGAAATGTGGGTGTACTTATGTACATTGTACACCTCTGCCGAACCCTTCGTGTATCTGTTTAATTATTTAAATGCAAAACAATTCTTGAGATAAGTATATTTATACTTATATGGCATTTATTCAAATCAGGCTGAGAATCACCACTTTTTGAACGTCAAAACGTTTACATAACAGACAGTCCCCCAAAACGCCCACCCTTCACCACTTCCTAGTGTTTTTGCTGGGAAGAAGAAGTGGCGGAACAAACTCCCCAGATCCATTGTGGAACTCCATCCGAATGCGCCTGACACAGCTATTCACTGGCTGAACTCTGCCCAACCCTTCGGGGAATACATTCGTGATGTTATGTGTGAAATTAATACTCACTTTTTATATATATGATAATGTCGCGATGGCCCAGTAGTGAGGGCTTTGGCTCTCATGCACGAGGCTGTGGGTTCAAGACCAGGCAAGTACCAAAATCACTTTTTAAATTTATGTCTACTATAATGTTCAGCTTAGAATGAGGGCCATCTTGTTAGGAAAGTTTTGAGTATGAATGTGCAGGGTTACAAGAGTAGAGAAAAGATGGATGGATTGTGTAAAACATGATATGGCTAGAAAAGGGGTGACTCTTGAGATGACGGCAAATAGAGATGTATGGAAGAAGAAAACATGCTGCGCCGACCCCAAATAAATTGGGATAAGGGCAGGAGGATGATGATGTTCAGCTTAGACATCACTGACAGCGTTGAAGAAAAATATCGTGAGGAAACCGTTTCTTTTTTGTTTTCAGGGTGAACCCTTCAAAGGCGCCGCGAGCACCATCAGCAAGCGGAACGATAAACCGTGTCCTCTTATAAGACCACTCCGGTGCCCCCTCTGTGTAACGGCTGTCAGGGCACATCCCTGAGGAGACTGTCGAGAAGTCTCCCCTACGATTTAATATTAACGCCAGCAGCCTGAGGTCACTCGGAATCCTGACGAAACCTGGACTTATAATTAATACTAGTTCGAAATCGCCAATCCATCTCAATCAAGCGTGGTGATTAATGCTCGTGTCTTCTCTGTATGAAGAGGCCTTTGCCCTGCAGTGGTACAATAAAATAATGATATCTTTGCTTTTCTTTTCATCTAAAGGGGCAGCCCCTTTAGATGAACCAACTAGCGTTGGTCCAGCGTTGGTTAGAAGCGCGACTGTTGAATGTGGAGTCCTGAGTTTGAAGAGTATTTCGCAATATGGGCTATATTGCGAAATACTCTCCCTCTCTTTATCAAACGTTATGTATGCTAGCAAGCTATTCGAAGAGACTGGGTGATAGAATATTCGTATAGGTAGGTACTATAAATAGACCACATACACCTCTGCCTACCCTTTCACGGTATACAAGCGTGAAGTTAACGTGAGTCGGTCGTGTCGACACTTTTGATTCGTTTCTTAGATGCAAGGTGAGCGAGATTTATTTAAAACATGTTTGAGCTGTAGGTACTCAATCATCGGTACTAAAACGTAGGTTAATTTGAGTTCAAAGATTAGTAAGATAGGATTAGATAGTTACTAAGGTTATGAGTATTAGATAATATATCATATATATCGCAAAGTTATATCCGTTCTCGTGCAGCATAACTTTAGAAAACTTGTGTAGAGATATTTTTTTTATAATTCTACCATTTTGATCACACTCCACATACACTCCACGCACACACACACACACACAAATATACTCCTCACAGCTTTCCTTTGTTTAAAACTGTTGTTATGTATATGTATAATAATAATATTGATGGACAATCCACACAGCATCATCTAGCCCCAAGCTAAGCAGTTGCTTGTGTTATGGGTAGGTACTTGATGACTGATATACTTAATACAATACATTACAAAGATAGATATTTTTTTATACATGGCAAATACCCAGAACCAAACTTTTAGATTGTACAAACATTTGTCCCAAGGCGGAAATCGAACGCGCAACCTCCTGCATCGCATTTGTAAATATAATTGAATGAAAACTGGAAACTCACATGAACTGTACCTAGATTACCAACTAAATCCAATCGCGAGAGCCCTGGCACCCATAACATATTTGATGCGGAGGAATGAGGAGCATGCTGTGAGGAAAGTTTTGAGTAGGAACGTGGAGGGATACAAGAGCGGAGGAAGACAATAGATGACGAGACAAGAGATGGTTTTTTTTTTTTTTTTTTTTTTAAATAAAAAACGTTGCCCCACACTAGGAATTTCTCCTGTATCGTGGGTGCGTTTACAAACATTCAAACTGACATACACAAACAGCCAGACCCGGAACAATTACCTGTAGGTCATACAAATATTTGTTCCGTGCGGGGATCGAACCCACAACACGCGGCGCAGCAGCCGATGGCTCAACCACTGCGCCAACCGTGTCGTCAAAGATTGCGTGGAAGATGAAAGTATTATTGCTAGAACGCAGGAAACTATTGAGATGACGCAACGGCATGGGAGTAGAAGACATGCTGCGCCGACCCCAAATAAATTGGGACAAGGGTTCAAAACAAAAGCCGGATTAGCCCGAGTCGGGCTCACGCACCGAGGGTACAATTTTCTCAAAAAATCTGCTATTTAAAGACATCGTTATATTTTTATGTAATCTTTACATAAACTTCTATCACATAGAATAATTTTAGATTTTTCTCTATGCAAACTTCGGAGATAAGCAGAGGTAATTTTTTGTCATTTTTCATCTAAAGTCAAAAACTGGAATAAATAACAAAAGAGAAAAAATGTTTGAGAACGTGCAAATAGCGTCCTTTCATATTATGATATCCCACATGCCCTGGTGTCATAAGAGTTTCATAAAATTTCTAAGCGGGGCTACCCACTCACACACACGAACGTTATGACACCTTCTCAATCCCTGCTGCAAGAAAACATATAAATACTTTAATTTCTTTCTTATTTGCAACATAGATGGACAAACGTCATCAAAAACCATTTCAAATTTCAAATTGATAGCATTAGTAGTTCTTGAAATATCCATCTGTGACAGACGGATCTATAGACAAACTGAGCCGCACCATAAGGGTTCCTTATTACCATGTTGGTACGGGACCCTAAACACACTATCTATTTCCACAAATATGTGCAAAGACAGAAGACTTACTGCTATACCTCCCAGGTTTGTTTGATGTCACATTATCCTGACACTGATGTATTAGGCGCCAGTGTCAACAATGTTGATGAAATTAAAAGCATAGAGCTAACAGTATTATGTAACACCTGTATGGAGTAAATGGATGAAAAAACCCGGTCAAGTGCAAGCGGAACTCGCATACGAAGGGATCCGTACCGTGACCAGCAAATAACTCCGAAATAATCACGGTTCTTTTCAGGGCCCCCGTTTAATGTTTAATTTAATTATTTTTGTAATTTGTTATAATCGTAGAGGCAATAGAAATACACATCTTGTGAATATTGCTTGTATCTATCTTTTACGGTTCATGAGATACAGCCCGTTGACAGACAGACGGACAGAAAAAGGTTAATTAGAGGGCCCCGTTGGTATCCTTTGGACCCTAAAAAGGCGACTTACAAAAAGGTAATTTTTATGCCATATGTAAGTGGAATCGCAGGGAGGGAACACTCTAGAAGGACATAAACTAACCATACTGGTGCTGTTCCTCAGGAAGGTCAGGTGCGTAGAACTCGTATAATTTGACTCCATATTTATATATTCATTTTATGAAAATTTCATTCAAAAACCATCACGTTCAATATTCCACATGTGACGGCCATCTTTTTATTTTATTTTGAAAACACAAATGACTTTGAATTTCGTGCGGTCACTTGAGTGAGGTTCCAAGTGAACTTGACAGAATAACCCACTTACATATCCACAATTCCACATAGTTATTCGTCGAACGTCGTACTTATCAAATATAACTAACCTCATTCACTGTGGCAGCTCTGAACAGAAAGCAGTTGAGGAGTCCCTCCTTCTCATTCAGGAGTATGTAGAACAGCTCTTCAGGACGACCTGGCACTTGGGTAGCCCTGCAAGGAAATATTGGTTTAGTATTGGTGCTTTAAGGAAACTGTCAGGGTATTTCTCGAACTGATATTTCAAAGACGTTTTACCGGTATGAGGAATAGAGTTTAAAGTTCCTCACCCACCATATTTTGTTTTTTTTTTTTTATAAGAAAACGTTGCCCCACACTAGGAATTTCTCCTGTCTCGTGGGTGCGTTTACAAACATTTAAAGTCACATACACGAACAGACCAATGACCAATTCATCTTAGCATACTCTTATCTTTAGCATACTCGGTGGATACTCCTTCTAGAACGCGTGTCCGCTTACAAATTTCCATTTCATCTACCTTTTAAATTTGTTCGTCGTCTTTCATTCATCTCTTGTCTCGTTCTTGTATAAACACGTTCAATCGCGCGGATAACTTTAATATCGCGATCTAGAATACATCACTTTAGTTCGCATGTGACAGGATAGATGTCGCTACATCACGTAATCACGTTGGGGTCACCAGTAGTGGGTATGAAGTGAATGAGAGTGTGCGTGTTTAGTTATCTCCCTCCCCTGCATTGGAGATCTAAATTGCAACAATGTCAATGGCGTGTCATCTGGTACTTATGTCATGACACATGGTTTATGCGATAGGCCTTTGACCCTTAAACAAAACATATGCGATTTTGTGCACAGAACTAAAGTTGACATTGTGAATTGACGATTTACCAGTTTGTCTAACATATCAGGTCATGTCGAAAAAACATGATAATATAGAACGCAATACCAGTTAATATTCTCTTTATTTATGTCTTGATGATTTAGGGTTTCGTATCAAGAATGGTGAAAAGAAACTCTTGTGGTGTGATTTCATCCGTCTGTAGTAGTAGTAGTAGTAGTACCAGCCTATTACTGTCCCACTGCAGGGCAAAGGCCTCTTCTCATACAGGGAAGGCACGAGCATTAATCACCACGCTTGCTCAAGACGGGTTGGCGATTTCAGACTTATATTAATTATATAAGTCCAGGTTTCCTCACGATGTTTTCCTTCACCGATGTCAGTGATGTACAAGATAAACTTAGAAAGTATATATGAATTGAAAAACTCACATTGGTACTTGCCCAGGTTTGAACCCACAACCTCGTGCACAAGAGGCGAGGCCTAAACCACTGCGCCATCATGACATACAGATGACATGACATGACATCTGTTTGGCGCAACTTAATTTTGTTTTACTTAACTTAACATAGTTCTTTCATAAACATAACATCACGCCTGCACTCCTAGAAGGGATGGGTAGAGGTGCACTTATAGCACCAATAGGGATGTGTCCTAGGTAAAATATATTAAGTCTATTTACTCCGTCAGTAAGATTACCAAAAAATATTGGAAACGTATTTTTTGCTTACTCAAATCAATAAAAGGTGACAATGAAAAAGCACATCAAAGTTCAGGAGAAGGGGCTTGTGACGTCACTTTTACATAAAAACTGTAGCACGGCGTGACGTCACGCACAATTTCAACGCACTATATCGTCGTCATTTTTGGAATCATTTGGTTATAAAGAATGTATGGGAACATACACAGTAAGTGAAATATTTGAAAATAGAAGTTATTTTCATTACAATAGAAGCGGAAATGGGGGGTTGAAAATGTAAAGTCGGGCATCTCAGTTTAGTGAGGTATCATAACTATGAAAGGGCTTTATTTATCAATTATAAATCATATTTCTATTTATTTCTATATATAACTAGCATAGTTCTAAAAACAGCAATAAAATAAAAAAAAAATAAAAAAATCCCTACGGAACTTTCGGTGGGCGATTTGAACTCGCTCTTTACTGTTTTTTCTAATGTCTAATGACGTCATACAAGATCTTGGAGATTAACCTTTACTGGTAACTATATTTATGATAAGTTGCGACGTTTTTATTAAGAAAAACTGGTTTCAATACTTAATTGAGGACCTACCTTTATATTGCAAAAAATAAATTATTCCGGATTCGCGGAGTTACTATTATTGTATGTCAATTTTCTGATACTAATTCTCCAATATCAAATAGTTTAAAATCTCGATTCTGGAGGGCTTCTGGCTTAGTATTGAAAGCCGCATGGGTCAATCGCAAAGGTTAAGCAAGGCTTGTTGAGATCGGTCCGTGGATGGGTGAGCATGAATTGTATATTAAGACCCTCTGTATTTCGGAACGCACGTTGAGCTGTTAGTAAAAGCTGTCATACGTAATCTCTGACATGCGTTAAGTACTACTCGTAGTAGTCAGAAGCCCGAAAGTAAAATAACTGCTGCTGGACAATCCACACAGCTTCATCTAGCCCCAAGCTAAGCAGAGCTTGTGTTATGGGTACTAGATGACTGAAATACTTAATAAAATACATTACATAGATAGATATTTTTTATTATACATAGCAAATACCCAGAACACCCAGAACAAGTCTTTGTAGATCGCACCAACATTTGTCCTGGACGGGAATCGAAACCGCAACCTCCTGCGTCGCAGGCGGACCTTTGCCCACCGCGCCACATTGGTCGTCAAAACAAAGAATGTAACAAATACATGCATAAACTCGCGCCCTATTCCCATGGGGGTAGGCAGAAGCCACAGCCACTTTTTAAGTCAGTCTTACCGTAAAAAGGTTTTACAACAAGATAATAAATTCTAAGTAAGCAAAAACTACAGAACGCCACCTGCTACGATCCTTATATACTTGTACTTCGTTTACGTTCAAACATCTGATTCGCACGCTGGCTGGTTGCTAGTACTATGCACCTGACCTTTTTGAAGAGCATCACCAATAAGGTTAGTGTATGTCCTAATCCTTCTAGGGGGTCCTCTCCCAGCGTATCCGCTTACATCTGCCGTAAATAGATTTGAAGTGAACTCACCGTACAATATCGACCAGCCGATGGATGATGACTGGTTCAAAATTGCCATTGTATGCTTTCAGGCAACCATCTTCTACAGCCACGCTGAGCTGTAAGAAATCAACACCAAAATGGTTAGAGGGGTCTGAACATCAGGGGTCCCTGGGGTTCCAGTCCTTCGGAAGGCGTACGAGGGGACAAAGCCAACTCGCAGAGGCCTGTTGGACAGTTTAAATTGAATGGAGCACCCACTGATGTAGTCGTGATGGTCCAGTGGTTTAGGCCTCGCCTCTTGTGCATGAGGTTATGGGTTCAAACCTGGGCAAGTACCAATGCGACTTTTTCAATTCATATGTACTTTCTAAGCTTATCTAGGACATCAACGACGTCGTTTAAGTCTAGGTTACTAGAGTTATAATTAATATAAGTGTGAAATCGCCAACCAGTCTTGAGCAAGCGTGGTGATTAATGCTCGTACCTTCTCTGTATGAGAAAAGGCCTTTGCCCAGCAGTGGGACAATAATAGGCTGGTCAGGATTATATTGTTATTATATACCCACTGATGATTATCCTTGTATGCACCAGGTGCACCCATTTTTTTGGATTTTTGTTGACTATGGCAACAAAAATCCAAAAAAAATCCTCATGGGTGTCCTCCACCCTGGGGGGCGGTCTTTCAGACTCTTATGGACTAAAAACCACACCCGTATTCCAGCTCACACCATACGTCGGTGGTCGCGGGGAACGTACGATGCTTCCGGGACCCCCGGCTGATGCAGGTGCACCCAAGGACAACCCCGGTGGATGCACGATTTTTGCTGGATATGAGAACAAAAACGAGGTCATACCTTATCTTTAACAGCAGTAGCCCTGATCTCCCGCAGCAACCATGGCAGCATGGCGTTGGAGAACCGCCGGTCCATGGCTGTGAAGCCCAGGTACGTCACCGAAGTCAGTTTGGTCTTCATCTTGGGTTATTTCAACTTCTGGCAAAACGAAACATGCGCATTAATTATGGTTTTCCGAATGTTTCTTTATACGTAAAACTGGTTATTGCTCGCAACTATAACAAGCGCGAATTTAACTAAATTCAATTGTTTTATTTTTACGCGGAACCCTAAAAAGAATTAGGGTTCCGCGTAAAAATAAAAATATAAAAAATAAAAAATTCTTAAATAAAATTCTTAGTTACTCCTTATACCTTATACGCAGCTGCCAGTGAAAGTTTATTTAAAATATGTATGTCCAGCCGTTTAGGAGATTACCTCAATCAAACAGACAGACAGACACAAAAAATGTTCGTTTGGTTTAATTACCGCATAAACGTTCATATTATTATGTATTTAGGAGCTGGTCTTCTGACATTACATTTGGACTATTAACTGGAAACTTTTGGGAAGTAGATTTGTGCCCAGATCAGGACGCATCGCATTTATGCGTTTAAACATCTGAAGTATTCGATCAATTACATGAGAATTATTCATGAGTTTCATGAATAATAATTATTCAATAACCTTACAACCTTTGGGTGATGCAGAGACGAACAAGTGATAGGTGCAATTTCGAAAATATAAATAAATAAATAAATATTGCTGGACAATCCACACAGCATCATCTAGCCCCAAGCTAAGCAGAGCTTGTGTGATGGGTACTAGATGACTGATATACGTAATACAATACATTACATAGATAGATATTTTTATTATATATAGCAAATACCCAGAACACCCGGAACAAATATTTGTAGATCGTACAAACATTTGCCCCAAGGCGGGAATCAAACCCGCAACCTCTTGCGTCGCAGGCGGACCTTCGCCCGCCGCGCCACATCGGTCGTCAACCTTTGAACTTTAACATCCCCTCCAGCCCTTTAAAAAGCGTAGTTTTGAAAATAATAATAGCCTATAGCACTCAGGAATAATGTAGCTTTTTAACAGTGGAAATATTTTTTGAATTGGATCATTCGTTCCGGAGATATACAAACTTACAAATCAATTTTACCTCTTTGTAATATTAATATAGTCTAGATAAAGACACTAACTATTGCCAGCGACTTCGTCTACGTGAACGTATTGTATCGCGGACGCAGCCGCAATCACCGATTAAAAACTATCCTATGCCCTGCCCCAGGATATAATCCACCTCCTTGCAAAATTTCATTACGATCCGACGAGCTGTTTAGTCGTGAAAACGTAACAAATAAACAAACAGTATTGCTTTCGCATTTATAATATTAGAATAATATATAATAATACCAGCCTGTTATTGTCCCACTGCAGAGCAAAGGCCTCTTCTCATGGAGAGAAGGCACGAACTTTAATCACCACGCTTGCTCAAGACGGGTTGGCGATTTCAGACTTATATTATGTACCGATGTCAATGTTAGCAATACTATGGAAATATTATGAACAGTAAATGCAATAAACGTATACAATGTACAAAGTAAATAACTGCTGTAATAATAGGTGTGTGTAGCGAGCAGGTCTGTTTATGTAAATAACTATGTTGTTTACCTAACCGCACATCAGAGTGAAAACAAGAAGTCACCGATTATAATCAAGATTATGAATAGTAAGTTCTGTGGTTAAGAGCTCCTTGAAAGAGCTTAGAGGTCTGCTAAACATGAAGTTCTGTGTCGAGCAATGTTTTATTTATTCTCAGTCGCAACGCGGGGGCTGCATTTTTGTCTGGTGAAATATAGGTGTACTACAAGTGCACCTCTGTTCAACCCTTGAAAGAATACAGGCATAATGTTATATTTTATGTTATGTTAATCACATCATCACATCATCGGGCTATATTAGTCCACTGCTGGACATAGCCTTCAGCTTGCCGCCTCCAGCATCTGCCTGCAGTCTTTCGCAGATCGTCATCCCACCTGGTCAGAGGGCGTCCTACACTACGTTTACCGAGTCGCGGTCTTCACTCAAGAACACGTTTACCCCAGCGGTTGTCGGTTCTTCGCGAGATATGGCCAGCTCACTGCCACTTCAACTTGCTAATTCTTTGAGCTATGTCAGTAAATTTGGTTATGTTAATACAGGTTGTTTATTATATATATATGTACATAAAATCGAAGCCAGGCGACCACTAGAAGAACGAGGTAGGGACAAATACCTTAGTAGGTTTACATACTTAATCGTTTACCAAGCTACCCCTAATCATAATAAACTGTTAATTATGTCAATTGTACCTGTTATTAATTTTGTTAATTTTATCATTTTCTCTTTCATGTTTAACTGTTTATTAATATGTAGGTACTACCAATTTTATCCATTGAATTTTAATTTTATGTCGACGTTATTAATTTTCTTTTTTTAATATATCATTTGTCATCAATGCAGCAATACGTTAGATTTAATTTAATTTAATATATTTACCAATGTTTCTATTTTCAAAAATTAATCAGTTTTACTATTCGCCAATTTTTTTATTTTTTTATTATCTTTTTTAATTTTTAACGCTTATTACATAATAAGTTAAGTAGGTTATTTTTATATATGTTTTTTGATGTGCATGTGGTTAATTTTAAGTATGTGTTATGTAACTGTATACAGTGTGAACAATTTTTGGTGAACCGAATTTAATAAATAAATGACAAGCGCGCAGAGACGTGTTTTTCTCCCGCGCGTTGAAGTAATACAATTTTGAGTAACGATCAGGTGAACCGTAGTATAGTGTGGGTAGGTAAGTATGGGGCATGAGGAACAGGGTGTAAAGCTCCTCAACCTCCATAGAAAAGGGAGGATCCTCCGACCAGACGGGTGTTGTGTCTGGTGGGCTACTGCCCGACGGTTGTTGTCGGGTTCTTGCATATATGTATGTTCAATCTCGCGGATAACTTTAATATCGCGATGTAAGATACGTCAGATTTAGTTCGCATGTGGCGAGATAGATGTAACTACATATTAATTGTTCTATGGTGTGAAGTTTAGAGTGCTCTTATGTGTGAGTGAACGATCAATAAAGTCTGTTTCCTGTCGTAGCCTATCTCTGCTATACAGTATCTCGTACAATCCCAAAACCCCTGCTTATCTCAAAGAACGTTTTGAGTTCCATCATGAATCATTTATTTATTTATTTATTTATTTACAACGACCTTACATCTACCATTACAGTTTCCCAATTCGGTAGTGTAGTTATTAGTGACAATTACATACAATTACAACAGACAGTTACGATACATACAATTACATTACACTCAATTTATAGTCTATTACTAGACATAATTATCTTACTAAGTACATAGCACGTGTTCATGACTAGGGGTTAAGCAGCCCTCTAGGTTCTAATCAACATGAAGATCTGGGTCAAGCAATGTTTTATTGCGATTTTTCATTAGAAATTTATCTGCATGTGTGTTCAGTTGATGGTAATAAACTCGCTCCCTATTTCATGAGTCTTAAAAATAACTGGTGAAATGCGGTAGAATACAGGTGTGATGTTATGTGTTATTTCACTGGCAATTTGGTGATGTGATTAGGCGTTACTTAGGCTACTTTCATTGTAGAAAAAGAATTAGGGTTCCGGCCAAAAGTAAAAAAAAAAACAAGTTTTGTTAAATTTCACGCAGACAAACTCGCGGGCTAAACAGCTAGTACATAATACAACTGTGGTCATCTCGACAATAGTCGACTAGTGCGCGTCAGGCTTTAGGACAAAGGATATTTATTTTGTGAATCGTTTTAAAATATACAGTATGACAAGTCAATATTTGAAGTCGCTATTTCCTAGCTGACTACTCTGAGAAGACATGCCGAAACAAAGGTCACAGTCTCTTTTAATGATGATCTATCTGCCTTTTACCTATGTAGGGGTCGGCGACTTTCCGGTTGCAGCTAAATACCAGTATTTCACATGGAGCGACTGCCTATCTGACCTCCACAACCAAGTTACTAGGCAACACGATTTCCCTTGGTAAGACTGGTTGTCAGACTTTCGGGCTTTTGGCCAGCCGTAACGGCTGTCAAAGACCAACGGCTTACCGTGTTTTCCGAGGCACGGAGTAGTCTTGATATGCTACAAACGGTCACCCATCCACAGACTGACCTCGGCAAGTGTAGCTTAACCTTCGATCAACCTGTGCGGCGGTTTTTATTTAGCCACGAACTTCTCTACTATCCTACCCACCAAGGCAATTACGTACACTAATTAGTTAAGTAGGTTCTAATTTTATTAACTAATGATGGCAACTGCATAGCATCACCCTGTATACCCCGAAGGGATGGGCAGATGTGAGCCCACAGTGCACCCTCAATTCACGAGTTATGTTTAAGTGTGTGTGAGCCTATTGCCATCAGCCGGGACTCAGGGTTGCTACTGACAAATTCCTGACTACTAGCCTTTCGCAGATCGTCGTCCCACCAGGTCAGGTACGGTACACCTGGTCAGGTGTACGTATAGTTCGATTCCCGCCTTGGGACAAATGTTTGTACGATCTACAAATATTTGTTCCGGGTGTTCTGGGTATTTCCTATGTATAATAAAAATATCTATCTATGTAGGTAATGTATTGTATTAAGTACAAAACATTACCTACATAGATAGATCAGTCATCTAGTACCCATAACACAAGCTCTGCTTAGCTTGGGGCTAGATGATGCTGTGTGGATTGTGCAGCAATATTATATATTTTTATTATAGTAGACCTCATAATGTCCTACCACTTTTGACAATAATACCCAGTAAATTAAAGCTTCACTAAGGTTGAAACTATCTACCTGTCACACAAATAAATATACCTTTGTAAATATTACGAGTACAATCATAGGGTGTTAAGCAAATTTCGAGAGAAAACCTAGATCTTCATCTTGTGAGAAATTAGGTTTAATGGAAATGGATTCTGGTCGAATAATATTTATTTATTATTTAATCCTTTAAGCACACAAATGTGCAGAGGCGGACTTAATGCCATTGGCATTTCTACCAGTCAATATTTTGGTTCGCGATAGTCCCAATTTCTTAATACCTAAAAGAAAAAAAAGCTGATTCAGTCAGGGAGGGTGATTGTCCCTTTTTTTTTTGTATAGATTCTGTAGACTTGATAATTGTATTGCACTATTATTAATTTAATTTGTATAACTTTTTCCAGGAAAAATAGTTATGTAAATGCTCCTTTTTTTATTTTATAAAGAAGGCTTAACTATTAAATAACCAATTAAATTGAGTAAGCAGGTACCTACCTGTTATTCTACTGGTTTAAAACGAATAAATCAACTAAAATAACACAAAACGATTCACTTGTTCACGCAACTTACAAAAAAATCAATAACATACACAAACAACACTTTTGTTAGTCGAACCAATGTCACAGATCACTATAAAACCTTAATTTTAACACATGACGCTCAAATCTAGTCAAATAAACGTAAATAATACATTTTCGCACATTTATTTTGCACGGGACATTATTTCAAAGGCACTACTAGGCGGAAATAACAAACATTATGAAGAAAAACTGATGCCTTTGCCTGCCACAAGAATCCTTAATGTGTCTTTTCTCTTTCTTTCCCGTTAATAAACATGAGATGGCAAGCGTTACAGACGGACGCAATCAAAAGACTAAATCTAAAATAAATTCTGATGCAAATTAAATAAAATGCCTATTAAAGACTATTTTTAATTCGTTATTATAATATTTATTTCCTATATCCTTAAATAACGCTGTTATTGGCAATCTGTACGTTTATGTAGTTGTTGGTTACGCCACCTATTATAGAATAGTCGAACTATTTAGAGGCGCAAGTGGCACAAAAGTTCAGATCTATGTTAACAGATGGCACTTTTTGCATTCTGATACTATTATTCGTATACTATGAGAAAACGACCCTAACATTAATTAAACATAATTAGAAACTATATTTTTATTAGCCTATGGTAATTTGGGACAAATCCCATGGTCGACCTCGTAACTGCTTTACCACTTTGCTGTTGAAATGTTTTGGTCGTCATAATCGCTCTAATACCAATGTGGAGTTTTTGTGAAAAGTAGTAAAGCAATTTAGGGGTCGACAATACACGATATTTATTTATATAAGTACATAATTGTAAAATATTTCTGTTATCAACCAAAACATCATTACTTGTTTTATGTCCGATAGTGTACCTATTTCTAGTAAATTAAATAGTAATTAAACCTGCTGACTACCAACGACTACTTGTAAGACTTCAAAGGTTCTATATTTACGTCACAGTATTGATCACGGTACATTAGTCGGATACCTTTATGTATCGCACAAACACAGCTGCGCTTAGAAAGGAGATATTTCAACAACTTTTTACTATAAATCCTCATAAATAACATATAATATTGTTCTTAAAATAATATTTAAATTTAATTCGAAGTTTAAATGTATAGCCGTTAGAAATAAAGACGCTTTTCTTTGTAATAAATAATCAATCATTTGATTAGTTTCCGAATCCCGCCGCGCGACATCAGCGCCTCAGGTTGAAACGGGCGTCAGATTTAGACAATAATTGTTAAAAATGTGGGTATTTACAAAAGTTAACACGTTAAGTGTAGTGTGAGTGTAGAAATAAAGTGTTAGATATATTTTTGTGAATAATTTACTTCGAAACCGATGTTAAAAGATAAGAATTGTCGTTTAAATTGGCTAAATCAGGTAAGAAAATGTTTATTCTTGTAAAAATGTTTGCGAAAAGACAATTTTTGCTCTCAAGCCTGCTTTTCTTTTTTGCAAAAATAAATCGAGTTTGCCAAGACTATTTATGGAATATGTTTGTGTTATAAAAGCCTCCAAATCTTTGATTATTTTCAAACTTAGCTAGGGTAAGGATGATACTATAAAATCTCCTGAAAATCGCTAAAGTTGTCTCAAGCTAAATCTCTCAATACTTATGTTCTCAGACGAATCAATAATTTGAAGAACCTTTAGTCAGTGGGTCATCTAAACGAATTATTTTTTTAAGTCACATACATGCATACACATATAAACTCACGCCTTATTCCCATGGGGGTAGGCAGAAGCCACAGCCACTTTTTAAGTCACTCTTACCGTAAAAAGGTTTTACAACAAAATGATAAATTCTACGTATTTATTTCTGTTAAAAATTAGCTTTAAGAAACCACTTTTAATTTAAAATAGAATTATATTTTGCATATACGGTTGGTGTTTCTTCTCAGAGACGTTCGCATTTTAATTTTCAGTTCTCAAAAGATTAACAGATTTTTTCTATCTTATTATAACAACAAACTCCTATCAGTAATCCATACAAACACGACGATGGCATCTAACACGTATCACCGTACTCGATATATTTTACCGACTTCAGTAAAGGGCGGTTCTCAATTCACCGGATTATTTTTTCTTATAAGCGAATTCGAATTTGATTTTGATAAAAAGAATAAATTAAAAAAAAATGCCATGTGCGGGGGATTCAAAATATTGATTCAGACAATAGCAATTTAAGTAATCTAGAGCTTCTCAGTGACGATGACATGAACGAAATAACCAGAATCGCCTGGCGATTTACTGGTGACATAGCAAAACATCACTCCTGTATGGGAATACGTATGAATACGGGAATATGTATGGGATTACAGCAGTGATGTATGAACGTAAACGAAGCAAAAGGAGTATGTAAGGATCGTAGCAGGTGGCGTTCTGTGGTTTCTGCCTACTGCTTATATAATATTTAAGGAGCTGGAGCTTGTACGACTTAGATTTTTAACTTTTTTGCTGTGCCCTGACAGGGTCTACACCGGCTCTAAGCCATTTGTTAACATCTTTTGACGACCGATGTGGCGCGGCGGGCGAAGGTCCGCCTGCGACGCAAGAGGTTGCGGGTTCGATTCCCGCCTTGGGACAAATGTTTGTACGATCTACAAATATTTGTTCCGGGTGTTCTGGGTATTTCCTATGTATAATAAAAAATATCTATCTATGTAATGTATAGTATTAAGTATATCAGTCATCTAGTACCCATAACACAAGCTCTGCTTAGCTTGGGGCTAGATGATGCTGTGTGGATTGTCCAGCAATATTTATTTATTTATTTTGTGTACCTTGTGGATCGCAAATAAATGAATATGAATATGACTGCCTATCTGACACGATACCACGGCACTCTTTGGTAAGACTGGTAGTCAGACTTACAGACTGACTGTCAAAGATCTACAAATGAAAGCCGGGACTAACTGCTTAACGTGCTGTCCGAAAAACGGTCTGGTCTCGGTATGTAATGGATTGCTCACCCATCCACGAACTGACGTCGTTTAGAGTAGCCAAACCTAGACTTTAAGATGGACTCATGGGGCTATAATAATAGGGTAGTTCCCTTAAAAAATCTGATTGTTCTGAAAGTTGGATTACTTACTCAAAAATACTGGACACGTATTTTTTCTTTTGTCACGTAAACCAAAAATGACGACGGTATAGTGCGTTGAAATTGCGCGTGACGTCACGCCGTGGTACACTTTTCGGTAAAAGTGTAGCGTGGCGTGACGTCAAAAGCCCCTTCTCCTGAACTTAGATGTGCTATATCATTGTCACTTTTAACACACTTTTGTCCAATATTTTTTGGTAATCTTACTGATGACGGACTAAATAGACTTAATATATTTTTATCCCTATTATCTTCTTTTCCAGAGCCATGGATAACCACAAAGAATTTACCTCATCTTCAACCATATCATTCGTAGAATCTAGCACAGAAGAGAAGGGAGTTAGGAGCAGAAGGAAGTCATTCTTCAGAAGAAATGGCTTGCTTAAAGTGAACCATAGTTCTAGTGATGCCGACATATCTACTATAGAATATGAACGGTAAGTCGAAGATATACATGTATACATACATATATGTATTTAGTGTTTAACCTTTTGGACGCCATCCATACTATATACAATACGTCTGTTTGGTTAGTCAGACAAACAGACACACACGGATTTCGATAAAATGTGGCAGAGAGATAGGTTGCATTTCGGGACAGGACATAGGCTACTTTTGTTTATCAACTAACCACGCGGGCGAAGCCGCGGGCGGAAGCTAGTTATCACATACATATGACAAGCGAACGCATGCCCCGTACGCCAAAGTACGCATACGTGAAAAAAAAATGGGGTGCACTGTAGGTACTATCACACGAAATAAACAATTAAATCATTACTTGTGTGTATGTTTAGTAATTTATCTTAAAAATTTAAGTCCCTGTGCGTATCTAATTGCGTGGAACAAATTAAATCACATCTGACCATGGATATTGATAAGTTCATGATAACAAAGAAGAAATTATCGTTATTTTAATAAAAAAATCTAAAAAAACACGCTTTTATAGAAATACTAACTAAAAAATAGAAAATAAAATTTAATAAATTTGGATTAAGAAAAGTGTAAATTATAAAAAAAACGTATATTAATGGAAAAAAGCGTGGGGTGCATTTTATTTTTTTATTTTTTCGAGTTATTGCATTGTATCGGTCTTTGACAGGTGTGCATAATTTGAATGAAATCTGACCGTTAAAAGTGGGTCAAAATAGCGTCCAAAGGAGTCGGTTACAAACATATATATACATACAAGTGAAGCTAATATAAACCGTGTAAAAAGGCTTGGCGTGGAGGGCACGCGCGTGGATCTTTGCAACTTTTCCATCATATCGCTATTTGTTAGCAGAACTTACAATCGGTGTCCAATTTATAGGTCCCAAATAACTTATCTTATGCTGATCAATACCAAGGATATTATAACTATATAGCATATACATAAATACTTAATAATAGAACAATATAAGGCGTTGTTATTTTGTCTTTTTGTTATTTTGTAGTTTTTAGACTGTATCTGATCGGAAACAAGTGTAATATAAAATGAGAATGCTACCAAAATTTAGGTGAAGTGACACCTCATGCATGAAGTGTATAAATACATGGTGTGGGTGGGACATCGCCGTACCCGAGGCCCGTCGCGACGACCCCGTCGATGCCCGCCTCCCGACCCTTTGCTAGAGCCAGCCAGCGAAGCTGAGCCAGTAAATGATGAAAATGTCCCTAAATCATATATCTATTTGATCCAGCCTGTCCCTTGCTGTCCTCTTCAGCGACGTCCTAAGCCGAGGTTCCTACCCCGCAGGGGGTGCCAAGCCGAGGTTCTTAGCGATCGGTCGCTTAGTTTTTAATTTTAACAAAGACCCCACAGGAAAGTTCGGTTAAGTAAAACATCGGTGAAGGAAAACATCGTGAGGAAACCTGGACTTATAATTATTAATATAAGTCTGAGTATAAGCGTGGTGATTAATGCTCATGCCTTCTCTGTATGAGAAGAAGCCTTTGCCCTGCAGTGGGACATTAATAGGCTGGTACTTTTTATAAGGGCACAATGTTTCTAGCAACTTATCACATTAAATAGTCAAAGCTCATGTACAAACAATAACTGTACACAAAGATAAACACATTAAAGGTACTCACTTTAACACCACATGTCCCTCATAGCGATTTAGTTCAGAGACCCTAAGGTGTCAGATTTCTTTGATAGTTTTTCAACTTTATCCAAATAGAAATAAGGTTCATGTTCTATTGGGAAAATCTGACACATCGGGGTAGCTTGATGTGCTGGCCTCTGTACACGAAATGCCTTTTAAAATATTATCCATTGTGGACAATAGGTTTTGTAACTGATCAAATAAACATCATTTCGATATTAGTATTCAAAACACTCTTATTATATGTAGTCGCAATGGAAAGGCTTGTAAACAAACGCCAAAGTCATGGTATGAATACATAATTCGCTGAAGCAGTATCGGCACTGTTAACTATGTCCCCAGTAGATCTTCATCAACATCATCATCTTTTTTTTTTTTTGCCGATGTGGGATTTCCTCATGGATATCGCCCGCCCCTGGGCGTCTGTCGGAGGGGTCTGTCAGACTCTTACTGACTACAATCCACCCCGGTGTTCCCATCTTACACACGAACCAGGGATCATGGGAACTAGTGCGATTTCCACGATCCCCGGCTAGTGCGGGGGGAGTGAGGGGTCTGACTCCCCTCGAGATGTCAAAGAGGGGCACGCCTGGAACACTACGCTCCACCGCCTCAGGTCCAAATATGTGGGGGGGGGGGGGGGCGAGGGACGTCTCCAAGTCCGTCGCCCCTGGACCCCCATTGTCAGCCCTCCTCCGACGCCCGGTACGTCTGCTACAGATTGGAAGAGCGGTCTCAGTCTCCCTCCTACTTTTCGCAGCTTCCTTCTGCGAAATCAGGTTATCGCAGAAGATCACCGCATCCCACGACTCTGCGCTTCCGACCATCGATCGAGCGACGGTCGGCTCCTACTGTTGCTACGAGGGCACGGCGCGGCTCCTCCCAAGCGGCACACTCTGCCAGCGTGTGCCATGCCGTGTCCTCCCAACAGTGGACGCAGTGATGACTTCATCAACATCTACCTCAACCTTTCCAACTATGTTGGGGTTGAATTCGAGTCTAACCAGATGTAGTTTGGTTTCAATATTGTACATGAAACGACTGCCTATCTTTTCTCAACAATTCAGTTACTGTATGACGAAATAGCCTATCCATAGACTATCAATAACGGTAAAACTACAGAAGTTTCGAGCACGAGGACCTAGGTTCGTTACCCTATTCGTCTCCGTATTGACGACACGGTTGGCGCAGTGGCTGAGCGATTGGCTGCTGCGCTGCGTGTCGCGGGTTCGATCCCCGCACGCAACAAATAGCAGTACGGCCTACAGATAGTTGTTCCGGGTCTGGCTGTTTGTGTATGTGAGTTTAAATGTTTGTAGACGCACCCACGATACCGGTGGAATTCCTAGTTTGGGGAAACGTTTTTTTTTTTAGAAATAAATAAATTTTAACATTACAAACAAACATTGCAATTTTAATTATTTGTACAGGTTTGTATATTATGTGTATACCTACTTAGGTAAGTGTTATAATGTAAAGTCGAACTAGTGGCTGGTCATAAGTATTTTTCTCTTTGTACCAAATGGTCTTTAGGCAAAAATATTCATCTTTCCACTACACTACCAGTGTTCATTTTTATTTTGTACACAATGCAAATTAAGGTTTCTTTCATAGGAACATAAGCGGCGCGCATAAGCGAAGCGTTTAGCGTATTTAAAGACTCAATTTTACCGCGATCTAAACTAGAGAAATTATAATTTTTCGCCGTTTTGGGACGGCGAAAGGCCTCAGTTCTGTACACGTCATGTAAACAAGCTTTTAGATCGATGTAGTGATCTATTAGACTTTAAAATTCCGAGAAGGTTTTCCGAGACCTGATATAGGGTGTAGTAATCCGCAGGATTTGGGAAGCACAGCTTATACTAGTCGTATTGGCGACGCGTTTGCGGAGGCCGGTATTCAGCAGTCTTTCGGCTGGATTCTGATAGTGACAAAAGTGAAAGCGACCTTGACTATCCAGGGTGCGTCTCACCACTTATAGGAGCCAGAAAATCTCCTACCTGGACACGACCTGCCATGGCCAACCTGGAAGTACTTAAATAGACTCCGAACACAGGTTGACCGAAGCAAGGAAAAACATTTCAGGTGGAGATACATGACTTTATCCTGGAGTAACAATGTGGTGTTGCCCCACAAACAATGGGACACTTGTTATCGTGCCCTGCCTGTCCTATTGCTTGCGCTTCACAGGAGCTGATGGACGCTTATGAAAGCGCGAAACACATCGACAAAATTTGGGCTGAATCAATTTTAACTGTCATCGACACGCTAAGAAGAAGAAAAATGAGCCTATTTGAAGACTAAGGATGTAAATAACGCTACGTTTTAGTCCTCTGTCCTCACCCTTAAAGTCTGGTTCGTTGCTACACGCGCCCCTGTGCACTGATCTGCGAACGCAGGCTTAAGTAGGTCGTATCTATACTGTGATACTTTTGCTTAGTTAGACAATAAATTAAGTCAAGGTCGATGGTGGAAGGTGAGGGCCATTTGGATAATCTGATTAATAAGGCTCGACGCCTAGCGACGTACCTATATTAATATGTTTTAAGGGTTTTATTATAGGATAGTCATCATTACACAAGTACCTTCTTCATATCATGTTGGGGTCGGTTTCCGTCTAGAGGATCCAGCTGTTTAAGTTACCGGCACGGATCTTGGATTTGTGCCTGTGTGTGCAATAGGCTCGCCCCCCTATTACATGAGACTTTTGGTACACTTCAGCCGAACCCTTCGGGGAATACCGGGGTGATGTTATGTCGGATAATGGATGTCCATGATATGATAGAAGTAGAAATTACATTGGTATATTTCAGGTATCGTACCCAGATTCTGTGGATATCTTCATTACTGGTTGTAGAGACTCCTCAAAAATCATTTGACAGTTCGGTACTAACGGTTCAATTATGTTTACCGCGATACAGTGTTACGATCGACGACTGTCAGTTATTAGTAAATAGTGTTTTTGTGATCGTCCACAGTGTTTGTGAAAACAAACTAAGTACATAGTTATCGTTCTTGGACGTACGACTATCAGTATTTTTCATGACGCTGCGTCCAGCGCACGCGTTCGCGCCAAAACCGCCGCCATCTTTTATTTTACAAATCGATCGTGTTCGTTATTATTTAAAAAAAGTGAAAGTTTAAAAGTCGAATTTTGCTAGTGATTTTTATTTCCATCAATTTGTTTTTTTCTTTACTACGGATATGTGCCATTGGTAGTTTTATTGGACATCGTTAAGTTCTGAAATTGAATTTTGTGATTAGTAGGTAAAAAGAGTTCTGCATTAATTGAATGAGTTTTGACAGTCTCTCTGTGAGGTTTATTTTAAATTTGCCACATTTAAAACACCTATTCTTTTGTACTAAATTTGAAACCTATCAAAGAAATTTGACAGATTGGGGTAGCATGATGTGGAAAGTGGTTATGCAAATCTTATGTAACTGTTGAATTTATTATTGAGCCTTACTGTCGCTTTTGGTATCATAGTAATATCGGAAGGGCTGTTAAACTATAAAAACTAAATAACACCCAATCATAAATGACGAAATTTATTTTTTATCTCGAAGACCTAATATGTATTATATTGTGTCTCTTAACATAAACGGTACCTAGCTCTTACAGGAAGTTTTTGCAGAATCTAACACAATAATCGACTGTTATGATAAACGATGAATAAAAACTGACGCGTGTGTTATGATAGATGACATAAGCGCAGGCGCACTGATAAGAGAGACAGTTTTTCAAACACAGCTGTCCATACTCAAACATGATCGATATATGAATAGTTACATGATCGATATAGTTAAGGTCTACAGATAGTTGTTCCGTGTCTTGCTGTTTGTATATGTGAAATTAAATGTTTGTGAACGCACCCACGACACAGGAGTAATTCCTAGTGTGAGGCAACGATTTAATTAAAGAACAGTTATACTTAAATAATCATTGGGAGACCTGTGTGCTTCTGATAATATTGATACTGATTTTGTTAGCCTGCCTCATCCCACTGCTGGACAAAGGCCTCTCCCCATGACTTCCAGTTGTTTCGATCCAGGGCTCATGTGGGCCACTGGTTATTGGCTTTGTCCAGCTCGTCCTGTCATCTTCTGCGAGGTCTGCGGCGAAGGCTTCTGGCTGTGTCAGGGCTCTGGAAAGTGGTTATTTTGGCCCAGAGCTCATTGGGCATGTGGCAGACGTAGCCAGTCCAGTTCCACTTCAGCTTAGCGGCTTTTTGAACAAAGTCAGTAATTAGTGTGGTGTTGTGTACATGGTTAGTTAGTGCTTCTGGTGACGGATTATATGTTAAGCCAGCATCTTGCCAGCGCTTGTGAGCTCGTATATATATCGTCGCTCTATATTTAAACAGCCGCACGGGTTGATCGAAGGTTAAGAAACACTTGTTGAGGTCAGTCGGTGGATGGGTGACGGTTCGCAATATATCGAGACTCCTCCGTGCCTCGGAAAGCACGTTAATCCGTTGGTCCTGGCTGACATTTGTAGATCTTTGGCAGTTGTTACGGATAGTCAGAAGCTGGGTTGTGGAGGTCAGATAGGCCGTCGCTCCATGAATAGTTTTCGATGAAAAATTCTTTCAATGTAAAATACTGGTATGCAGCTACACGTTAGACTGGAAGCCGACCCCAACATAGTTGGGAAAAGGCTAGACAGATGATGAATTTGACAGACAAGTTATTTGCGAATATTTTGGATTTTCCCATACGTAGTTTTATCCCCAATTGTACGCTCTTAGGGAAAGGATTTCCAAATATCGTCAAACATGTTTCATTATTTAAAATTATTGGTCGACTCTTCACGTGACCAGAGGGCTGGCCTTTTTTTGGCCAAAGAATCAGCATTGCTATTCAACGTGGCAATGCTGCCAGCCTTCTGGGCACTTTTCCCGTTGACAACGATGCGGATGAATTTTTTGATGCCCTATGATTATTTATTTTATTTTATTTCTTCATATATTAATAATTGTATAATTTTAAAACTAAAGTTCTAAATACCAATTCCACTCGAATTTTCATTCCACCATTCGTCCCCTTTTATTTGCGCGGAACACTAGGTAATTATTGTTCTAAATGAAAGTGACCTGAGTTACTCCTTACCACATCAGCTACCTGTCAGTGAAATTTCCGGTCAGAATTGATTCAGCTGTTTCGGAGATTACCTACAATAGACAGTCAGGCAGACGGACAAAAATAAGAAAAATGTTTTTTTGTTAAATCTACCGATACTTACAAATAAATTTAGTAAAAAGCTATTCTAAATATTTAAATCTACCGATACTTACAAATAAATTTAGTAAAAAGCTATTCTTTTGACATTACAAACAGACACAGACGCGTTATTTTATTGACATAGCTACATTGGCTGAGCGATTGGCTGCTGCGCTGCGTGTCGCGGGTTCGATCGCCGCACGGAACAAATAAATATATATTTATTTATTTATTTATTTATTCATAACAATTTTTACGTTGTGTCGAATACCGATTAAAAATGATTTTATACAAAAAAAAAAAATATATAACAAAATACACAAATATATATATACAGGTAGTTGTTCCAAGTCTGGCTGTTTGTGTATGTGTGTGTTAATGTTTGTAGACGTACCCACGATACAGGAATAATTCCAACGTTTTAAGAAAGAAAAATAATTTAGTCACAAAAATGACAACAATATTTAATTTTTAAATTTTAATTATTTACATACGAGAATTGTGCCATTCTATATACATATGAACAAAAACAAAATAAAATAAAAAGCCGACGAAGACACTCAGGCGTCAAAGTACTCCTACCGCACCGCTGTCATCTGGGAAAGTGCCCAAAAGACTGGCAGCATTACCACGTTGGATTGCAATACTAATTCTTTGGGCAACGAATGAGCCAGCCCTCTGCTCACGCGAAGTGTCGATCAGTAGTCGAGAAAAATAATATATTTTAAATGTTAGAGATTTTGTCATTACATCTCAGAATACTTACCCTATTGTACTTACCTATGTAAATTCAATTTCCGCTAATGTCGTAAAACCTTATCGCTAAAACCTGACCTCACCTCACTGTGAAACCGTTGCGTACATCGTAAACCGGCTTACCGATCATAAGTGACGGAAGAATTTACAAGTGAGTTTTAATTTCAAAGACAATAATAAAGATATGTATGAAGGACCTATAAAAGGGGGAAAAGGTAGTCCGACGAATAAATGTATTTGTCACCATCATCTGCCTAGCCTTTTCCCAAGGTCGGGGTCGGCTTCCAGTCTAACCAGATGCAGCTGAATACCAGTCCTTTACATGGAGCGACTGACCTCCACAACCCACAACTCCACAAACAATGGGTAACACGATTTCCTTTGCTAAGACTGGTTGTCAGACTTTCCAGATCTTTGAGAGTCGTTACGGATAGTCAGAAGCTCTTACCCTGATACAAAATTCAAAATCGATTCCCTCGTGAAATACCGATTAAGGAAAGTCCTTAATACCGATTGAAACTTTAACGAAAGGTCTTTTTCAAAAAAGATTGTTTTCGAGAATACTGACTTCATAACACCTTAATATTTCTATCAATACCTAAGTAGAAAATCGCATTTTGATCCTGCGTTAATGTAAGGTATTTATGATCGTGACTGTACATTAAAACCTGTTGGGGACAGTAGTTGTTGATAGATACATCCGCCACTGGAAGCGGGAAATGAATTTAAATGGTTACAGGAAAGTTAGCACGGTACGTAAATTAATCATAGTAATTATATACAGACTACGTTACATTATAACATTTCAAATATTGGAACATCAAACTCAAATATACACTCCTACACCTAATAAGTATAAAACTCTCACCGAGTCCACATATGTGTGATCTATCAGATACAGCCCGTCCCTTTGCTGTACTCTCCCAGCGACGTCTTAAGACGAAGCTCGTACCCCGCAGGGGGTGCCCTTAGTGTGTAGTTGCTAAGCTTGTAAGTTTCTACGCCCTGCCTGGAGGTCTTAATTTTTTTAAGCCCCCACAGGAAACTTTGAGCACTTAATAACCTTCCAAGAAAAAAAAACACAGATGTATGAACGTAAACGAAGCAAAAGGAGTATGTATGGATCGTAGCAGATGGCGGTATGTTGTTTTGTATTAGAGTGTATAGTGTAGCTGTATTCAATTATATAGTAATATGTTGTGAACTGAAGAAGTTCTGCACACTATGCTTGTATGCCACAGCGCTGCTTACGCTGGACAAATACAAAGCCTACAGCTTCTCTGTGTGTGTGTGTGTGTGAGGTGAAGACATGGATCAACCAACAGCTAAACATGGTGCACCAACCAACCCACATTGGGCCCACGTCGTGAACCCCGGGCCACTTCTCACAGAGAGCAGCCCTGTTTCCCAGTAGTGAGAACGTGATAGGCTAATAAGGGGCCAACCATAAATACGTCACACAACAACATGATTTTTTACTAGGCCCTGTCTTTGTCACAGGTGGTTACATTTGTGAAAACCCTTCCCCCTGCTGTGACGACACATAAGTTTCAATATTGTATTGAGAAATAATTCAATTAAAACGGCAGTTTCTTTTTTTTTCCTTTTAAAAATATTAAATTACATTCACATAAATCTTATAAATATATATTTTATTCACTAATATTAAATATTGTTAAGTTTGCTGTTTACATATTATATTATTTGATATGTCACATAATTTTTGACAGCCACTGCCCCGTGCCCCCACAAGCCACATTTCGTTGACACCTCCCCCCACCCTTAACGTGTGACGTAATTAATGGATGGCCCTTAACCTTTATGGTCACACAACGTTAGGTTGTAGAGGATAAAGTCAATACTAGGCAATGAGATGGTAGTCTGATATCACAAACTGAAATTACATACGTAACCGTCACGCTTATTCCTTTAAGGGTTGAGCAGTGGTGTTGTGTAATCTTTTACATGTGTTAGGAGGCGCGGTTATCGCAAATAAACTTATTGACGAATTGAATTTGACGGTACGGTTGCGGCAGAGGCTAAGTGATTGCCTGCTACGCTGCGAGTCGCGGGTTCGATTCTAGCATAGAATTAATATTTGCATGGCCTACAGGTAGTTTTTTCAGCTTCATCTGTTTGTGTATGTAAGTTTGAATGTTTGTAAAAACACCATCAATACAAGAAAAATTCCTAGTGTGGGGCAACGTTTTTAAAAACATTGCAAAAAATTATAATACCAGCCTGTTACTGTCCCACTGCAGGTCAGTGGCCTCTTCTCATGCAGAGAAGGCACGACCTAATAAATTATATTTTAAAAGATAAATGATATTTATTTCTGTAAGTAGGTTTAAATAAATACTTTGACATTTCAACAAGTAAAATATTTTTAAAACTACTTAGATTGGTGTTTCGCTATCTGACTACACTGAGAAGAAACACCGAAAGAGATCAGTCTTTTTGAAATTCCAGACATTGTCTTGGTTAGATCATGTGAGGACCATGCAGATTAGTGTCCGAGATGGTCTTTTTAGGAAATATCCACAGAGATATGAGCAAGTTAGCTCAAGGCGGAGTGGAATCACAATCAAGAGTAAGCTCGCTGACCATGGTCTCTAGATGGTGTTTGCAAAATGCAACAATCCTTAGTGGATAAGCCTCGTGTTTCTGTGTAAAATTAACAATGGTCCATAATTAGTTCGTGCTGTTTGTAAACACGGAAATTGGCTATATCCTCCGATTGATTGGATTGGATGACTTAAGTGACATGCTTTGTATGATGATCTTGAAGGTAGACTATATTTAGCTTTAAACGTTCAATGTGGTAATTATAGAGTTTAGTTGTAAATGTAATTTTTATGGTAGGTATATTGATGTTCAATATTTATTTAAATCGTGAAGGGGTAACGTACATAAAAGTCAAATTTAAATTCACAACGATGGGAAGAGACCAGATGTAGAAACGGGTTGACACATGGCCATGGGGTCCGTATGCCCATTTAATTTCTCGAGACATCGCCGACTCCTCACGTGATCAGAATCAGGCCAAAGAATCAGCATTGCCATTCAACGTGGCAATGCTGCCATCCTTCTGGGCATTTTTCCCGTTGACACAGTGATGCGGATGAAGCTTTTGATGCCCTGTGATTCTTTATTTCATTTTTGTTTTTCATGTGTGAATAGTTTTATCAGTGTTAACAACATGTAGAATTTAAATAATTTATCTCAATTAGATCATTAAAAAGTCAATTCTCCACGTCGTTACGTAGAGAATTGACTTTTTAATGATCTATATATAGTTATATATATATAGTTCGTCGATATGTGTGTACGTTACGTTAACGTACACACATACCGACGAACTATCACATTTACAATATGACGGCACGTTTGGCGCAGTGGCTAAGCGATTGGCTGCTGCGCAGCGTGTCGCGGTTTCGATTCCTGCACGGAAAAAATATTTGTATGGCGAACAGTTAGTTGTTCCGGGTCTGGCTGTTTGTGTTTGAAGTTTGTGAGACACAGGAGAAATTCCTAGTATGAGGCAACGTTATTAAGAAAAAAAATGTTTAAATTAAAAAACAAGGTTCCTCTGTAACCAACAACGGGTTCTCTATGCTGTATAAATTTACACATGAAACTAATAGCACTTGTTAGAAAATTTTCCGCAATTGTATGTTAAATAGACGTTATTATAATTAACATTCATTAGCTTTACCCACAATTATGGAGGTCACACTTTTAACTCAATTGTGGGTTCGATGCCTGGCCAACAGAATTAAAATATAATTATATCATAACGGAGCACGTATGTTGCCCGATGAGGTAGGTTGAGAAAGAGAGAAAGATAAAACGTTTATTCAGCACAGGTTCAAGCACACAACGACACAACACTAAACAGAAAAAATAAAAAAATATTATATAAAACAGAATAAGTGACAACAAAAATATATGTCATCATCTGCATCATCATCATCATTATCTGCGTAACCTTTTCCCAACTATGTTGGGGTCGGCTACCAGTCTAACCGGATGCAGCTGAATACCAGTATTTTACATGGAGCGACTGCCTATCTGACGTCCACAACCCAGTTACTGGGCAACACGACACCCCTTGGTAATACTGTTTCTCAGACTTTCAGGCTTCTGACTACCCGTAACGACTGTCAAAGATCTACAAATGACAGCCGGGACCAACGGCTTAACGTGCTTTCCGAGGCACGGAGGAGTCTCGTTATATTACGAACGGTCACCCATCCCTTTAATAATAAACTTAACTTGAAATCATCTTAATTTCAATCATTGCCAACGTGCCAATGCTGCCAGCCTTCTGGGCACTTTTCCCGTTGACAGTGATGCGGGTGAATTTTTAGATGCCCTGTGATTATTTATTTTATTTTATTTGTAATGTTTTAAAGAAATAAAGATATTTAAAACCTAGCTTGAAAAATGGCTGAATGAACACCATTTTTATGACATCAATCATTTCAATAACTTGAACTTGTAAAGCATCTGAGTAGGTATCCTTTTATATAAATTTCAATTATTTCATCACTATGGAATTCTTGTTTTGACTCATTTAATATAATACTAGAAAACGCTAGGCAGATGATGACTTAATCGTCTGTGTAACTATTACGTGAAGAATAAACTTAACATTCTTTGGAAGCATTGTGATCATTCGATTCGTTCAACTTGTGATCATTCAGTCGAATATTGACGACCTATGTGGCGCAGCGGGCGAAGGTCCGCCAGCAACGCAAGAGGTTGCTGGATCGATTCCCGCCTTGGGACAAATGTTTGAACGATCTACAAAGATTTGTTCCGGGTGTTCTGGGTATTTGCTATGTATAGTAAAAAATGTCTATTTATGTAATGTATTGTTTTAAGTATATCAGTCATCTAGTACCCATAACACAAGCTCTGCTTAGCTTGGAGCTAGATGATGATGTGTGGATTGTCCAGCATTATTTATTTATTTATTGACGGCTTAAGCTTTCCTCAGTCCTCTTCTATATAAACTTTATTGAATTTGTATTGAGAAAGTCGAGTTGTGCATACGTGCACCTATAATAATAGTACACCCACATTTCGTCAGTTATGTTACGTCCCATGTAATAGGGGGCGAACCTATTGCCATCAACCGGGCACGAATCCAGACGGAAAAACCCAATAACACTTTGCATAATCCGGGAATCGAACCCAGGATCTCATGCTCAGCAGTAGTGCTAGCGACCACTAGGCTAACGAGGTCGTTCAGCAGTTCAATAATACTTAACCCATAAATAGTATATCTACCATTGTTGTACGTGTTTTTCCTCATGACCTTAGTCAGTCTACAAGAATAGATAATAATTATAATACTGTAATAAAAATATTACGGGAATGGATGCCCAAGTTGGTTATACAGATCTTAGAATGAGTTTAGATGCCTATAAGAATAAAATAAGTTAGTGTTACTATCAATCTAAAAAAGAAAACACGCGAAATTCGAAAGTCAAAAAAGTATAATGGCGGCCCAAGTGACGTAATGCTCGAACCGGTTCGAAGCGGTTTCTACTAGTTAACACCAGTATCACGCGGTTGTTGAACCTGAGCACTTGTTTTATTTGTTTCTTTATTTTGGTTTTTGTTACTAGTTATTATTTTAATTTCGTTTTGTTAACGTCAAAAGTTGTTGTTTTGGTGCGTGCTTTTGTGGTTAGATGTCGCTTTTTCAGGTATTTTTTGTTATGTAAAGTGTAATGGTGTGATATAAGGCATGACATCAGAATCAGTGTATTTTACATTTGTCGGAAAATTTATAAATTCGATGAGCGTGAGTTTATTTTTATATGTAAAATTGTACTGAATACTTACGAATGAAAATACGAGCCGCTGCGTCATTGTTCGAATTCGAAACAAAGTAGAGATAAAAACGCAATACAATTTTGTAGCAAGTTTTAAAACTGTCTAAGTAAAGGTTATGTTTTTTTTGAGTTTACTTATTTACACTTCTGAGTTTATCATAGACATCACTGGTTTTGGAAAATATCGTGAGGAAACATGGGCTCATAATTAATATTTAAGTCTGAAATCGCCGACCGGCTTGAGCAAGCGTGGTGATTAATGAGTGTGCCTTCCTAATGAAAGCCTGTGCCCTGCAACGGGACAGCATTATTATTTAAATTAATTTTAAAACATTATTGAAAGCCATTTTTAACTAAAAAAAAATTACCTACAATTTATATTTATAAATAGCTGAACAGACTGCCTCTTTGGTTTAGTGGTCGGAAGATCTACTGCTGAGTTCGAGGTCCTGGGCTCGATTCCCGGTTCGAGCAAAGTGTTATTGGGTTTTTCCGTCTGGAATTTTTAAGTAGCAGCCCGGTGTCTATATTTGTGGGTGGTTGATGGCAATAGGGTCCCTCCCTATAACATGATACTTTAACATAAATAGCGAAATGTGGGTTTACTAGAGGTGCGCCTCTGTCTAACCCTTCAGGGATTACAGGCGTGATGTTGTATTATGTTAGCTGAGCATCCTTATTTGCAAGTATAAATGAATCATTCATTATTTTAATTTCCTCGATACCCACACAAAGCCACTACGAGTTAAGGCAGGATATTATTCAACTATAAAACTAAGATTAACGATATCCGATTCGGTAATGTGGTCCAACAAGCTTATCTTTACGGTCTAGTTCACAAGAGGTATGAGCAGAACATACGGCAAAGTTATTTTTTTTAACTAGTACTAGTTCGAGTAGACATTTAAATAAATAAATTTTGCTGGACAATTCACACAGCATCATCTAGCCCCAAGATAAGCAGAGCTTGTGTTATGGGTACTAGATGACTGATATACTGAATACAATACATTACATATACCTATAGATACTTTTATGATACATAGGAAATACCCAGAACACCCGGAACAAATGTTTGTAGATCGTACAAACATTTGTCCCAAGGCGGGATTCGAACCCGCAACCTCTTGCGTCGCAGGCGGACCTTCGCCGTCGCCATCGGTCGTCAGATTATTCTGAGATAGGAGCCTTCTTGGCCTCAAAGAACAGGTCCAGTGGGGCGTTCGTGACAAGAAATGATTATGATGAATGAAATGAAAATGAAATGAAAAATGTTTTATTTGTTTTACAAGTAAACTTAACAACTAGTGATTGGAGCCTCCTTTTAAGCAAAAAAGCCTGTGTTAGGAGACTCCATTATGGTGGTATGGCTACGGTTTTATCGCCCGGACTGTGATAAAATGTGCGACTCAAGCTATGTCACAGTAGCCGTGCTCGTGCTTTTTTATCTGTTAACTTGTTACATTTAGTTCTTTTTTTCCCTGTGCGTGTCCTAAGTAGGTAGATGTTTTTGTTTCTTTCTATCTCAATGACTAAGAATTGTTACACAGGCAAAAAAAAGAAACTTTAGAAATGATGATGATGATAATGATGTTGATATTTAATTCTTCAAATTGGTTTTAAAAATAAAAAGGTTAGATAAGGCCTGTGTTTCCTAGAAGGTGTTACTTATAAGAAACATCGAAATCAGAGGCCTGTGTTCCCAGAAGGATTGGACAGAGGTGAACCTATAGTACACTCACATTACGCCAGTTACGTTTAAGTCCCATGTAATAGGGGCGAGCCTATTGCTAGCCAGACTCGGCGTTGTTACTGTCCAATCCAAATGGAAAAGCCCAATTACACTTTTCCCGACCCGGGAATCGAGCCCAGGACCTCATTCTCAGCAGTAGCCCTGGCCAGCACTAGGCCAACAGTCAAGGACAGGAAGGTTTAGAGGTCACAAGTCTTTTAAAGTTGCCAGTAGATTAATTAATCAAAGTGTATGGCAAAGTTAAATAACAAATATAAGTATTTATTCCATACGGGAATCGAACCCGCGACACGCGGCGCAGCATTCGATGCTGTCAATCATGTCGATCATGTCAATACACAACAACACGACAAGTAACAATTTTTTTTTGTAATCTAGGTTGGTGTTTTTTTATCGAGGGATTTTTGTAATACAGTTGATTTCGAATCTTACTTCACACTGTTAAAGCTCACATTTCATTGATACGTCTCAGCCTGCTTTGGCATCGTTTTGCACGTTCTGGCAAGCCGTGGCATACCGAAATGTGAACGCTAAGCATCATAAAATAAGATCTCAAATCATTTGTGTGCCACCAGTGGGCTTTTAGTTGTGCGTTCCTGTTACTGAAAAAAACCTTACAAAAAATAAGTCATAGACTTGCCAAATAATAGGTGTTACATAAATAATAGGTCTTTACCTATGAAATTGCCGTTTTGTATGAAAAAATTTAAATGAATTTTTTTCATGTATTTTTTATTTGTATTAATCGAAGTAATCACCCATGCAATCAATGCATCTTTGCCAACGCAGTGGCAGTTTATTGATGCCCTTCTTAAAGAAATCAGCTGGACGGGAGGCAACTCATTCTTCAAAGGCATTTTGTACTGCCTCTCGGGTATTGAATTTTTTTCCCGCCAAGAAGTTATCCAAATTCTGGAAAAAGTAGTAGTCTGTAGGCGCAAGGTCTGGTGAGTAGGGCGGATGACGGAGAGCTTCCAACCCCAGTTCTTGCAACTTGGAGACCGTCTGCTGTGCAGTATGAGGTCGCGCGTTGTCGTGCAGGAGCAGCGGAGACGAGCGATTGACCAATGCTGGTTGGAGATGTGCCAGCTTCTCCATCATTGTGTTCAATTCTTCACAGTACACATCTGCAGTAATGCTCACCCCGTTTGGTAAGAAGCTGTGTTGAATCACACCGGCGCTAGACCACCAAACAGTGACCATCACTTTTCTTGGGGTAAGTTTTCGTTTAGGGCATTGTTTAGGTGCTGAACCAGGATCCAACCAACTTGCTGAGCGCTTGCGGTTATCAAACAGAATCCATTTTTCATCGCAGGTAACAATGCGGTTCAAAATTCCTTCATTTGTGTGTCTGTTGAGCAGTGCAAGGCACGTCTCGACGCGTACTTCGCGCTGGCGATCATTGAGTTCGTGGGGCACCCATTTGTCAAGCTTTTTTACCTTGCCAATTTGACGCAAATGGACCAATATTGTTTTGACGCTAACGTCGAAAGCTGCTGCTAATTCAGCCGTAGATTGTGTATCATCAGCTTCCACAATCGCCTTTAATTCGTCATTGTCGACCAAAGTCTTCGGACGACCGCGAGGTTCATTTTTCAGGTCGAAATTTCCAGAACGGAAGCGAGCAAACCAATAACAGGTAGTGCGTTGGTTTGTAGTGTTAGCTCCGTAAACGTCGTTGATGTTGCGTGCCGCTTGTGCCGCGTTGCTGCCACGACGGTACTCATATTCCATAATTACTCGAATTTTTAACGTATCCATGATGACGAAAAAGATTTAAATGCGATGAAAATGTAACACTAATCAATAAACAAATGACTACTTTTGGAAAAAAAAAACCATGTTTTTAAAATAAAATTAATTTGAAATTAGAATTCTTAGCCAAACAAAAAATATTTTGATTTGAAATGGCCAGTACTGCAGAACGGCAATTTCATAGGTAAAGACCTAATATCATTGTGTAAATAACCTTACTAAAAATAACCGTTACTTCATAATATTTTTACATAATGTATTCATATTTACAGGTTTGGAATTACAGAGAATATTTAATGTTTATCAATTATCGTGCGATGGTAAATTAACTGTGCATGAAATACCTACTTATCAGTAGTATGATTGAAAAAACGCTACGCTTGCCGAGACTGGTCTTTGGATGGGTGACCATTTATTACATGCGTGTATACCATCTTTATATTGGGAAGGACTTAAGTTGGTCTCCATTTATAATTTGTAGATCTTTGAAAATCGTTACGGGCAGTCAGAAGCCCGAAAGTCTGACAACTGGTATTACCTAGGGGTGTATATGCCAAAGGGTATACGGAGGTCAGATAAGCAATTCCACTGTGTAAATGAGCTGCATCCAGTTAGACGACCCCTACGCGGGAAAAGACTAGGCAGATGATAACAATATTTAGCTTACGAAAATAATGTATAATCTGACAGTCGTTACGGGTAGCCAGAAGCTTGAAAGTCTGATCACCAGTCTTACCAAGGGCTTTCGTGTGACTCCGTAACGGGGTTCTGGAGGTCAGATAGGCAGACGATGATGATGATAATGAATAGTTAATGTAACGACATAATTATGGTATTCCACCAGGTCCACCCACATCTGTCTGGTTGTTTCCTCAAAAGACCATCTCAGACACTAATCTGCATGGTCCTCACATGATAGAACCAAAATAATTTTTGGATTTTAAAAGAGACTGTGATCTCCGAGTTTCTTTTCAGAGCGCTAAGTATTTTACTTGTTGTCCCGTAAATGTGTTTATAAAAAGTTATTTACAGAAATAAATATAATTTTTCATGCATAAATACTCGCAGAAACTAACGCCTTTTTCCATGCAATCCTTATTACACTCCTTTCGCTTCGTATACGTTCATACATGTGGTCATACTCACACGCCCCGTTTTACTACTTGACCGTCCTACACATCACTAATCAACGACATGCATGTATGATCTAGCTAGGATGTGGCCTCCCGGCGTTTCTTACCATGTGCCTGTTGGTAGTGGAGCGGATTTAAACAAAAAGCTGTTATGCATTAATTACATTTATTACCTACAACGAAAGTCTCACTATCTATTATAATATATTTATAAAACAGAGCAACTTGTCTGGAGTCTTGTTACCAAGGAGTCTTGTCTTTCTTCTTCTTTATTTTTCTTTTTAAAAGAAACATTGCCCCACACTAGGAATTTCTCCTGTATCGTGGGTGCGTTTACAAACATTCAAACTCACATACACCGACAGATATGTCAGACCTAGGAAGAACTATTTGTAGGTCATACAAATATTTGTTACGTGCGGGAATCGAACCCTCGACACGCGGCGCAGCAGTCATTCGCTCAGCCGCTACGCCAACCGTGCCGCCAAGATCAAAGTCTTCTCAAAATCTACAACGCCCACAGCTGGCGGTCAATGATAACGTGTTCTTTTAGACGTGGAGATGTCTGTGATGGGTGATCTGAGGACCAACCTCAGCAAGCGTCCTCCTACTTTCAGATCGAGTTTTTCAGTTGTCATGCCATCACACAAACTATAAGCTTTACTTATTAAAACATAGCAGTATTAAATATTCCCTCTGCATAGTAACTTTGTCATCGTTCTCGGACCTTATCGATTGAATACTAAGGGGCTTATCACTTTTACTGATAACGACTCATGGGAAATATTTGATTACCTACCTTTCCTATCGATAAGCCCCCCACACTGGGCCGACAGCCCCGCTACCAAACGTTATAATCATCATCGTTTTACCCCATAAGAACCCACACTGCACCGGTATGTATAGCAAAAGAAAGAGGTAGCTCTTTCTTTTGCTATACATACCGGTGCAGTGTTCCCTGCATTTAGCTGTTTCTTGCGATCAGTACTATCTTTTATGATAACCACTATTTTCGACGAAATCTGCGGTCTCCCATTTCTTCATCGACTACCTGTTGTGCCTGTGGACGGCCCCGATTTCATTAGTCTGACCTTAGCCAGATTTTCGTCAAAGTCGAAGTTATTTGATTTATTTCAAGACAATTAAGAAAAGGCATTTAAAAACGTCAAATTATAAAAAAAAAATACAATTATGATTCTTCTTTGACAAACGATTGTTTGGTACAGAAGAATGGGCAAGAAACTCCACATTTACTCTTTTAAAATAGTTTTTTTCGACTTATTTACTTATTTATTAGGGATAAAAAACAGTAGTACAATGCCAACTTGTACAGTAATATATGTATGTACACTTAAAATAATAGCACTTATTGCACAACCAACACCATTATCCACTGATCATTAGCTCATGATACGAGTACGTGAGTGTAACAGTGATTAAGTCTAACAGCCAAAGAGCGGATATAACCAGTTTTAGCCGGCTACAACTAGATGCAGCCGGTTTTATACGGTTAAACTCAGATGTATCCTACTAAGGTATCTTCGGTAGAACTAGGTTTAGCCTTTATCGGCCGGCACACCGGTGGTTAAACTTAGGGTCCAAAATTGTGTCATTATTACAACCCACCAGCTAATGTAAACTTACAAATGTACATTTTGGAACACAATAAAAATATTGAGTATTGAGTATAGGTCTGTGTATCCTATAAAGTAAAGCTTTGAGCGTATCAAAGCTTTACTCCATCGGATAGCTCCGCGTCTAGCCAGATGTCCTGCCTAAGTCTACTTGAGGCGCATCGTTCTGTCCCCGACGTCGTAAATTTTCGTCAGACAGATTTTAGTTTTCATACGCAGTATAGTAGGCATGGCTCCCTTACTCCTACCAACCGTATCAACTAGCATTAGCTATTATCATTTTCATGGACCGTTTTACTAAGGGCACTCTTGACTCAGATCCGCGTAACACTTAACCGAATGATTTAATGTACAGGAACACAACACATATCAAAAGTGAATAGATATAGATTAAAAAATACGATCCGAGCTATAAAAATACACACGGTGTACCTAAAAATGTCCTGACGTGTAACCATGGCGGAACTGTTGCAAAGAATCCGCGGGCTAGGCAGGAAGAAGGACAGAAACTTGAACACTAGTGTATACTCTGTGGTGTCGTGCAGTGACCTCACGCCGGGCAGCGTGGAGATCTGGCTCGACCTGCCCGATGAGATCAAGTATGATCCCCTCCTGGCGGTGTTCAAGAAGCGGTACGAGCAGCAACATGGTGAGAATATAATTATAAGACTATATTGAACTTGAGGAACTTCGCAGACGTCTGAATATGGACTCAAATGACAAAATAATTGCTGTACTTAAATTGGTTTTAAAAAACTTACACGTCAAACAAAACAAATTAAAAACTAGTTCGGGTGGTTTAAACATCAGTTTCTACTACCTGACTTATCTGAAAAGAAACAGCGAAACCAACTTAGAGGTCAGTCTCTTTTGAAGTACAGACATTATCTTGGTCTATGGAGATTAGTTTCTGAAGATAGAACCACACAGACATGAGTGGATCTGTCCAGTCAGAGCAAGAATTTGTCTGTGATCGCTTGGTTAAACTCGGAATGTAAAGCCATGGGAAGTGAAGTAACTTCAAATTATGAGATTAGTTTTTTCTTTCCTTTTTATCATCTTACGATATTGATGACAGATATAATGGGTTCAATCTTTGAAGTTTCTCTAGTTAATAAAAATATATAAAGTGTTATTTTCAAATTGCATGCTGTGTGTTTTCATACTATTTTATCCGATATTTATACATAAGCTATGTCTTGCATAGCTTATGAACACATAAGCTATGCAAGGCAATAGCCTTGTGTTATTTCAGAACCACCTTTTAATTATGCATAAAAATCTAGCTATGCGTGTGTTGTATGTCGGGAAGTTTTTAATTATCTTATGTTTTGAGCAATTCCCAAATCAGTATTAGGTTGTGTTTTATTAAAAAGTTATTCGCGACCGTCTAAAAATATATAACTATTTACCGAAGTCTGACCTTTAAATATCAGGATTTCATAATTTTCAATTCGGTAAATTGTATGAATGGTTTAAATTATTAATGTTTGTTGCAGTTGCTAATAACTGTGTATTCAGCCATATTTATACTAAGCTGCGAATTTTACAAAATTTAATAAAAAAGGGTCTATCCGGCGCCTTTTTTTAAACAAACAAACATATGTACTAATAAATTACAAGACAAAAACAGAACTTTTACAGTTACACATATCATTCAGGTCCAAGCATATGTTTGTATTTTCAACTGTAAGATTTCATGAAGTCATAATATTATGTATTCGTATTTTTAAACATGGGAGGGGGGATGGGATAAAGAAAGACCCCTTTGTGTGCAATACAACAAATTCTGATTGTTCTTGTTTGATGATACGAGAAAAATAACATGTTAAATTTTCAGGCAAACTCGAGCCATCTGAAGAGCCAAACGAAGGAGATAAAACTATATTTGATAAGAAACATGATGTGGAAGTGAAGAGAGAGGACGTTGAACCTCTCAAAGATGCCACTACGAGGTTAGTTTCAATTGAAAATATGTGTTAGGAAGCGCAAGCTTTTACCACCGGACGCCTTAGAAACCTCTCTCTCCTACACACCGTACTCTAAATAGAGTCGGCCTATTTAGGTACGAGTTTGGCGCCATCAGCAGCGTCCATTAAATCGACGTGCAGGGTAAACGTTACCAGGCATCCCATCGTGTGTGGAGCAGCACCACTCATGCACACCAGGCCGGAGTCATCTTCTAATTTCCACCTGAGCAGGTTTCACCGGCCAGCCAGTGACCGGAGTCTGTTAGACTTCCTGGTTATCCGTAACCAGGATGGTGATTTTTAACAGGTGGAACGGATGGAATGGAATAGGAAGCACTATCTCGCTATTGCTTGAGTTAACTATGCCAACATAGTCAGAGGTTCCTATAAAGGAGTCCGATGAGCAGTTGACACTCCGTTCGTTTTGATAGGTTCTAAAAATGATAATGTAAAAGCTTATCAACTGGACACATTAAAATAAAAAAGTGAAGTGGACAATATTCATTCGATGCTATTGTGCACAATAGAGGTTTCTCACAAAGTTGATGAAGAGAACGGAAGATAAAATGGTACATAAAATATCGCTGAGGTTGTCCACACCGAAGGGGTTAACCAACTAAGCACTTGCTGGGTGTTGTACCCAGCTCTACTAAGGCATTAAAGCTCTTGCCCTGGTGGGACACCTGTAGATTCCCCCTATACCTGATGATTGGCAATCATACCGGTTAATCCACCAGTATAGGTTTGAGAATATCAACACCAAAACTTTAATAAGGCTTGCGTCCCAACGAATCAATCTTGCTCGTCCACCATAAATTCCACTTTGAAATAATAACATGTTGAATAGAAAAACTACTTTCTTTTTCTCAGGTTAATGGAACCAATGCATACTAACGATGATGACACAAAATTGAAATCTGGAAAGAGGAAAAAGGTCGGTAGCCCCATTTTATAACTAACTCTAATGTATACTTTTAATTTGTGTAGGTAAATTAACTTAATTGCAATGATTTTGTCCACAGTTAGACCAAGCGCTCCGTACAGTAAAGCTATGTGCCCTGGTGGCGAGCTGGGTACTACTTACTGTGTCCTTACTATTGAACATGGAGCGATCAGCCATAGTGCTGCATACTGCGGTACAGGCAGGGGAGTTAAAAGGTGCGTCATCATCATCATCATCCCCATCAAAATAAGTACCTATACGATAACTTATTTGTCTATTTGATTGTCTGTCTAGACCCTTTTTTGTAGAAACGGGTATAGTACAGACTACCTGGAACATCTGTAGATGTTATAGCATCAAGAAGACTCGACTTAGTTTCACATTTTTTATTTGGGACAAGCCCGCTACACTATTCCCAAACCACTGCAACTCCTAAAAACCAGAATCAACAGTAGCGACCACCAGAAAATCTTTGAGACAATGAAGCCCGACAATTCTCGGAGAAACGATTCAACTGTCTTGGATCCCGCAACGAAATTAATCAGAAAAGAACAGCGGAGGAGTTAGAAACATACATAAATTCCACTTCCCTCCATATCAAGCAGGAGACAGAACAGAGCTAGGCCAATAGGCACAAAGGGACGTTTACAACTGGGTCAGGCCCAGTTGCCTAGCATCACGATTTTTAACTTAACCCTGCCCTGTACTTTCATCTTTGTTATTTTTATTTTCATATTCAGAATACGAGCTACCCGCCAGCGAGGAAAGAGTCAAAGTGTTGATCACGTTGACCGGGCCATTTGCGCAGGCGGTGAGCAATGATAGCGACCATGTACTGCAGCTGTGGTTACATCGAGAAGTTTTTGATGACCAGCTTGCGGAGTTTCAACAGGTAAGGTCTAGTAGTCTGTAACTGACCACACCGTGGGGTTTTCTTGCCGATTCCTCTCCATAGGAATCGACCAATTTGAACTTAACCAAGCTTTTGACGGTTTATGTTATGAGACCATTAATTATATTTGTTTCATTTTTAATAGTTTTCTTTAGCAGTATTTCCTAAAGGTAACCTTCTTTTCTTCTCTTTCTTTTTCTAAAAAAACGTTGCCCCACACTAGGAATTTCTCCTGTATCGTGGGTGCGTTTACAAACATTTAAACTCAGATACTCAAACCGCCAGACCCGGAACAGCTACCTGTAGGCCATACAAACATTTGTTCCTTGCGGGGATCGAACCCGCGACACGCAGCGCAGCAGCCAATCGCTCAGCCTCTGCGCCAACCATGTCGTCAAACCTCTACATAGTATTTTTATCTAACCGTCTGACCTGTCATAGATCCGTAGTGGTTACTACGTGCCCAGAAGACTGGCAGCATCGCCACGTTGGATGGCAATACTAATACTTTTGGGGAAAGTATTAGCCAGCCCTCTGGTCGCTTGAAGTGTCGATCAGTCGGTGAGAAAGTACCAAGCCGTTAGGTTCTAATAGCAGTGGTACGCCGGCGGTAGCAAAAGCTCGACAGATAATATCATTAATGTTGGCATACCGGGCTTGCGACCTGCGCTCCTGTAACAAGATAGGCCATGGTGCCCAAAGCTGTCGACAGCATCACCCCAGTGACATCAATGCGGAGCAGCACAAGGATCACCTAAGCGTAGACAAGTACCAGCCGTAAACATCTTAGGCATTTAGTTGCAACTACTACTGTTCAATCGTAAATATTTACTATACAGTGATTGATGTTCATAAACTCGTAAATGATTAATTAATGGAGTCTTTGTATACATATAGTTGCAGATGTGAAGTGTGATTGTGTAAATGTTTATGGCGCACAGAATGATATAAGTAATTTAAGTGCCATACTTATTTAACCTCACAGTCTTTGGGTTTTTCCATAGAGAATGTCTCAGTTTCAGCAACCCGTAGTCTGGGATTGTGTCCGGTTGACGGCCATAGGCTCGCACCCTATTACATGAGACCAAAACATAACTGGCGAAATATGGGTGTACTACAGGTACCTCTCTGCATTACCCTTTTGGAGATCTGAAAGTCCACCAAGATGATTGGCACGAGCACACTGCGCGTGAATGCGTTTTTTGTGTGTTGCACTACGCGTGTTTTCTATACAAACAAAGATATTATTGATAATTCACTACCTCATCATCCTCCTACCCTAATCCCAATTTATTTGGGGTCGGCGCAGCATGTCTTCTTCTTCCACACATCTCCTTCCATCCCTTTTGCGGCCCAACATTCTGATCCATACAAAACGGCAGGTCTCACCATTGTTTTATTGATTATTCACTACCTGAATTATGTAAAAGGTGACTAGCAGTTGACATGAGGCTATTTTATCTTAGATAAATTATAAACCGCCCCACTAAAAAGCGAAAAATAATAACGTTTTACCCAAAAATATAACCGACTCAAAAAAAACACTAAAAAGGTGTAAAATTACTTAAATTTCGGTGGCAGAAAATGAATTAACCAAAGTCACAGACTTCCGAAATTAAATTTATTTTACATATTTTTGTGTGTTTTTTTTTATTACTCAATTGATACTATTAAATCTACAATGATTTCAGAATTCAACGAAATGGAAGATCCATTTGCAGCCGGAGGATCTGCTGGACTTCTCCCCGAGTTCCACTGAAAGCAAGATGCTGATACTTCAGGACAACTCACCAATACACAGCAACGGTAAACATGAGACGAGGAATGTGACGAACACAATGGATCTCATACAGGAAGAAATCACTAGGTGGAACCAAATCGGGATTAATGGTAATTTATTATGATAATTCTGGTCGCTCCGTGGTTCAAACTGGATCGTTTTAGTTTTCTGCTCTTCTTCTTGATATCAACTTTTACTATGGCAAATCTTACATCCCTCCGCTATATTTTTGAATAGGGATCCGAAGATTTTCGGTTTAAAAAAGTTTATTTCTCATAAGAACAACATCCGCTTATAGACAGTACAATACAAATTTCCTCCAGAGTATTAGCCGTTATTAGGTACATACATGTTTCTTTAGCTTCTGTTCAAATGTATTCGCGTCATCTCTATAGTATCGTCCGGCGATCCGTTGAAAAGATGTAGATACTCCTTCAAATAATATGGTCTTTCTACCGTAATTAGGGCATACGCTGATGACTTCAAGTTTGTTTTTAGATCTTATTCTAAGGTTATGTGACATTTTTCGGGTTCGATCCCTGCACCGAATTTTTTTAGTTGTTCCGGGTTTAGCTGTTTGTGAGTTTTAAACGTATGTAACACACCCACGACATATGAGAAATACCTTAGAGTGTTTTTTGTCTCCTATAAAGTTTCAATTTTTTAGATAGAACATATTGATAATTTGTCGTCATTATGTCACTTGAATTTGCCAAGATACGTTGTACAAGCCGGTACAACTAAAAGCCATGGCTTCTGCCGAAGGGCCACTATTCTTTGCCCTCGTTTTTTATAAGTGTACTTAGCTCTTGTACTTTTTCCGATTTTTCAACATCTTTTTGCCCTCACATTTCAGGTACAAGAATAACCTTGCGCATGAGTACATCGAGTAACATCACGGTGCCTCTAACTGTGAGCTATCAGCTGAACCCCATAGATCCGGAGGATGGCATCATATATGCTACTATACTACTCATCGCGTTGTATACCCTCATTATATTCGAGGTATGTTTATGTGATCGAATAAATACTCCTTACTGTACAACCTTTTTTTTTAAATGCCGTCTCGCAGATCGACCTCAGAGGTTGTCGACTGCTCCACCAGGCTATCTTCAGGATACTTCAAAATAAATGAAGTCCTCTAGTTATTGTACACCGTAAAAAATGTTACAAATACTAACTTTAAGAGCTACATGGTGATACAATGGGTAGCCTTAAAAAAATAGATGGTCACTCTCCACTTCGGAATACTTTACTTAATTAGATATATCTTTGGGGTATGAGAAACAGGGTGTAAAGTTCCTCATTCACCATTTTAAAGGGAGCATCCTCCGACCAGACGGTTATGTCTGGTGGGCTCCTGCCCGACGGTTGTTGTCGGGTTCTTCTATATTTGTTACGCGGATAACTTTAATATCGCGATGTAGGAAACGTCAGATTTAGTTCGTATGTGGCGAAATAGATGTCGCTACAGATCCATGCCATGAGCCACAAGCCCCTCAACTATAACTCATTAAACACTGCCACTATTTCCAGATAGTAAATCGCACAATAGCAGCCCTGCTATCCTCATCTCTGGCAGTAGCCGTGTTGGCATTGGCTGGCGAGAGACCCTCCCTGCCGGAGCTGGTCTCCTGGCTCGACGTGGAGACTCTGCTGCTGCTTTTCAGCATGATGCTGCTCGTAGCCATCTTGGCGGAGACTGGACTCTTTGATTACCTCGCTGTCTTGGCTTTTGAAGTAAGTAGTGTTTTTTTTTAGCTATTGAAAAGTGGTGGTTCTTACGCTGATTTTAGTTTTATATTAATGTAATGTGCTAATTATCTTCGGATAGGTGAAGTAAAACCACGGTAAAACTATAAGCACAATTGCGTTGCTCTGAAAAGAGGTATTTTATTTAATCACAGAACAAAACTTTTACACATACATAAGTACTTATCACTAAACTATCTAACTATCTTACCTGAAAAGAGAAACAACATTTAAAGCTATTGCTTTACCACTAATTTAGTTTTTATTACATATTCACATGTTTCTTAAAACATAAGAACCTCATATCCTCACCGCTCCACAGATTAAAAATAGTTCACAGATATCAACAGTACAGACTAAACGAGGTGTCACGCACTTTGTTTACATGAATACTTGTGCCATAGTCTTTAATTCCCTGTTCAAATCATTACCGTAAAGTGTAGACACGTTAGACAATGCTCAAAACAGCTTTGTTGTACACTATAAGTCGATGTTGGCTGCGAGTCTAACCAGATGCATTTGAATACAACTATTTTTCACGGAGTGGTTGCCTATTTTAATTCAACCTCCACAGTACACTTAGAGATAACTCGACATAAAGAAAAAAGAACTGTTAATAAAAAGGCTCACACTATTTCAAGGGCACATTTGGTGCAATACCTGAGCGATTGGCTGCGCAGCTGTGCTGACTATCAGCGTTATGAATACTTTATTAAATTGTCTTTGATTTTGAAATTAAATAACTGATAGGTTTCTGATTTGTATTTTATTATTGTATGCCTCAACGGCGGGACATAGCTGAACTTATTTTAGACCTGTATTTATGATGTATACCTATAGTCCACAATAAAGATGATTTGATTTGATTTGTTTATTAAGTTTAGTATGGATAGTTCATTGTTTTTATTGTTATTTAATATGTGTGAACACAGTTTTACTTGAAGTTATCTTTAAATATAAATATTCCAGGTGACAGGCGGCAGGACGTGGCCACTGATCAACGTATTATGTTTCTTCACGGCGATCTTCTCCACATTCCTGGACAATGTCACCACTGTGCTGCTGATGACTCCAGTTACTATCAGGTAAGACTTAGAATAAATGAATTTAAAGTAATCAACATTGTCATGCCCGCATTGTCTCAAGGGACAGAGGTGCTTATTGCACTCACAGATAGCCAGTCCTATTTTAAGTTCTAGATAGTTAATTGGAATATATAGCTTTTGGCCAAACCAATAGCATTCATAACAATAAGCACGCTGCTGACTTCTAGACCAATGAGGTGCTCAGGCAGGTGACTTTTGAGCAATGTTATCAAAAACAATAATCAATTAATTAATAATGCTGGACAATCCACACAGCATCATCTAGCCCCAAGCTAAGCAGAGCTTGTGTTATAGGTACTAGATGACTGATATACTTAATACAATACATAACATAAATAGATATTTTTATTATACATAGCAAATACCCAGAACACCCGGAACAAATATTTGTAGATCGTACAAACGTTTGTCCCAGGGCGGGAATCGAACCCGCAACCTCCTGCGTCGCAGGAGGACCGTCGCCCGCCGCGCCACATCGGTCGTCCAATCCACCAAAATCTCTGCCGTCATGTCTTTTCCTAAAAATGAATGGGAATTTAAAGTGGTTAACTATGTTTTTCTTACACTCCCAGGTTATGCGAGGTGACCCAACTGAACCCCATACCAGTGCTGATGTCAATGGTGATTTTTAGCAACGTGGGGGGCGCCGCCACTCCCGTGGGGGACCCACCCAATGTTATCATAGCCACGCATCCTTCCATTGTGAAAGCGGTAAGGTTTTTTTTTACTATGACAGACTGTGTCACTAATGAGCCAGTCTGGGCAGTGCCGGACTCTTACCGGCTAAGACCCAGTCCTGCCCGTCTATGTGTCCTCTAACGTGGTCAGAGACCTTTACGACGAAGCGTTTATCTTATTAAATTTTTGTGTTTAGTTTCGAAGGTATTTCAAATAAGCGATAAGGTAAGGCCTAGTCCACTGGTTGGTCATTTAATTTAAGGCTAGTTTTTGCCACGTAGCCATTTTTTTTTATGACACCTATGAAGCTCACCGATTTATTGATATTAATTAATTTAAACAGTACTTTACCAATGACAATTATTAACATAGAACAAAGAACAAAACAAAAGTTATACATCCAGATGAAACAATTTTTCACAACTTTTTAGATACATTACATACTTAACATCGCGCCTGTATTCCCTGAAGGGATGGGCAGTGATGCACCTATAGTAAAACCCACATTTCGCAATTTATATTGAAGTCCCACGTAATAGGGGCGAGTCTATTGCCAACGACCAGGCACAAATCCAGACTCCGGGCTGCTAATAAGAAAATTCCTTTTTGAATACCTCAATAACACTTTGCCCCACCTGGGAATCTAAACCTGAACCCAGGACCTCACGCTACAACAACGAGGCAGTATTGGTTAGGTGTTTTGATATATTTTTTTATTCTTCCAGAACATCAACTTCACGACGTTCACGATGCATATGGGGGTCGGCATACTTATAGTCGGCGTACAGACCTACTTCCAGTTGAGATTCATGTTCAGAGATATCAATAAGTTGAGGCATAGTGTGCCCAGAGATATTCTAGGTAAGAATTAAGCTTCATCATCAACTGCCTACTTTTTTCAACCATTCTGGAGTTGGTATTCAGTCTAATTAACATGGAGCGACTGCTTATCTGACCTCCACAACCCTAGACTGGACACCTCGATGTCCCTTGGTAAGACTGGTTGTCAGACTTTCAAGCTTCTGGACCACCCTCGATTGCCAAGTATTTTTCGATTATATATTATTATTATATTTTTCATCATCATCCTCCTGCCCTTATCCCAATTTATTCCGGGTTGTCACAGCATATCTTCTCCTTACATACATCTTTCTTTGCCGTCATCTCAAAAAATCACCTCCTTCCGGAGGTGATATAAAACATGAAACAAATATATTTTTGAAAAAATATTGATTGGCTAGGAATAATCAAAGCCAATATTTTTCAATTAATACATTTAAAAAGAAAAGTCCTGACTCTGTCTGACCTAGAAAGCTAGAAATTATCTTGTAAGTAGACAACAAATAAGGATCAAGTATTCGAAATTTCCACCAAATGTTCCCATATATTTGACGACACGGTTGGCGCAGTGGTTGAGCCATCGGCTGCTGCGCCGCGTGTTGTGGGTCCGATCCCCGCACGGAACAAATATTTGTATGACCTACAGGTAGTTGTTCCGGGTCTGGCTGTTTGTGTATGTGAGTTTAAATGTTTGTAAACGCACCCACGATACAGGAGAAATTCCTAGTGTGCGGCAACGTTTTTTAAAAAAAAAAAAAAATATCTAAAGCCTTTTTGCCATCATTACCTATTAAGTTATTTTTTATAAGTACCTATAGGTAACTGGACCTCTCAGAGTCGACATTTTCGTCGGTCTTTCCAAATTCCTACGATTTTTTCTATTCTTTTTTTAGTTCAAACTGTATAGAATAAGGTTTTCTATCTAACCCAGTGCGATTTTGAATGAAATAAGTGAAATGAGTTTCTCAAGATTGTTTACAATTTATTGTAAAAAAAAAACATAAAAATTAGGAAAAAACCGACAAAATTTTGTCATAGTTTCCAAAATCATGTACTGACCTCATTGTATCCGATGTGCGTCGATGTCTCTTCAACCCTGTATAGTTTACTTTTTGTATGTATGCGAATAACTGAATTTCATTCTTCCAAATATTTCCCAGAGCTGCGCCAAGAGATAGCAGTGTGGCGGCGCGCGGCAGCCTCGCTGTCCTCATACTCACGAGATGAGGATATTGTGAGGAGAGCTCTCGAAAAGAAGGTACTTTTATAAATATAATTAAGTATATGACGGATGCACTTGGCACGCCTCGTCATCAGAATGATCAGACATGGTGGATAACCGAAATTATAGTCACAACGCTAATCCACTAAGGTTAACTTCACACACATCATCAGGCTATACTAGTCCACTGCTGGACATAGCCCCCTCCTAATGAGTGCCATAGCGCCCTGTCCTCAGCTTGCCGCATCCAGCATCTGCCTGCAGTCTTTCGCAAATCGTCCTCCCACCTAGTCAGAGGTCGTCCTACACTACGATTGCCGAGCCGCGGTCAACTTAATTTAAACAAATCACTTGATATGATATGAAAACGTGGTGAATAGGGTAGTGTCCTTAAAAATTCTGATTGGTCCGGAAGTTGGATTACTCTAAAATGCCAGTATTTTTATTTTTGTAGAAAAAATACATACATGTCCAGACATGTACGAGTATGTATTTTTTTTTTTGTCACGTAAACCAAAAACGACGACGATATACTCGTAGTGCGTTCAAATTGCGCGTGACGTCACCCCGTGCTACACTTTTAACGTAGCAGTGACGTCACAAACCCCTTCTCCTGAACTTTGATGTGCTATATCTTTGTCAATTTTATTGATTTGAGTAAGCAAAAAATACGTGCCCAATATTTTTTGGTAATCTTACTGACGGACTAAATAGACTTAATAAATTTTGACCAAGGACACATCTCTATTCAATACAGGATGGTAGAACTGACTAAATATGGATGTACTATTGATACACCTCTGTCTAACCTTTCGGGTGATACAGGTATATGTGTAGGTGTATGTATATGTTATGTATGTATTTAAACAAATAACATCAAGTATCTTTGGCTATGTCCAGCAGTGGACTAGTATAGCCTGATGATGATGATGATGATGATGATGATGATGATGATGATGATGATGATGATGATGATCTTTGAAAGGGGTGCGCAGCGAGGTAGCCGATGGATGAGGGCAGTGCAAGACTCAAAGATCTCTGTGAAAATATTTAGGGGAATCCTAAGTCCAGCAGTAGCCGTCTTTTGGCTGCATGTAGACCGTTATAAGGCAATATCAATAATAATATATAACCAATAATGTAATCCCCGAAGGGATACGCAGAGGTGTAACTAATAGTACACCCACAATAAATAATTCTACGTACCTATATTTTATCAACCAATCAGTACTCCTTCTTCGGGTTCCAGGTAGAGAAGCTTAACGTCGCTCTGAGTCGCAGGGAGGCGGGGGGCGGGGCTTCACGATCTGATCCCATGTTCTGTTCCACTCTCGCGCAGATGAAGCAAAAGGTTTGTACTCAAATATTGTGTGATTTCGGTGCGCTCGGACATACCCCCCGACATAATAATAACGAGACCCAGCCTTTGTTTTTGTTAAGTATTCAACGACGCCCTAAGCCGAGGTTCGAGCCCCACAGGGGGCGCCCTTAGCGAGCGGTCGTTTAAATGTAACTGTAGTTAGCCCTGGCTGGGGGCCTTCTTGTAAGGTCACCACAGGATCGACCGGTTAAGCAGTAAACAGCCTTATAGTGCTGAACAGCGAGTGGCCCTACCTAAAAAAAAAAAAAAAAAAGTGCGCTCGGACGCCGCGGCAGGCGGTCGGCTCCCCGCGCACGTGGACGGCGGCGCTCGGCTACTGTCGCGTTCGGTCGGCTCCGCTCGGCCACCCCCGTGTGTTGTCGCCGGCCGGCTATCTGTATCATATCGCTGAGAGCATGGTAGCAGATACGCGAGCCCTAGAAGGACTTACCCTGACCTTACTGGTGATATTCTTCAGTAAGTAGTATTCGCAACCGGCTTGCCTGACCAGACCAGACAGTTTAAGGCCAGATGTAGTAACGTAAACGAAGCAAAAGTAAAATGGGAGGAAAAGGAGTATGTAAGGATCGTAGCAGTTTTCGTAACTTAGTTTCTGCCTACCCCAGTGGAAAAGAGGCGTGAGTTTCTGTATGTGTATGTAATTTATATTGAGAGCTATGAACAGCTGATACGTTTTAAATATTTATAATATTTCAGCCATGTTGTTTACGATTTCCACAAGCTTTTATTCGTTTTCACCAGTCTCGGCGTCTGTATGTAATCAAATCTTGCAAATTAAATTTGACCCACTTCCTCTTATCCTACGGAGTTGAAATTTAACACGTTGATTCACGTCAAAGGGAAATATATTTCTATGCTAAGCGTGATCTTATCCCGCCACCCAGGACTTGGGTATTTAATTTTAAATACCCTTTTTACAGACTCACTTTGGTTGAGTTATCTCTTTTTGGCTGACGAGGCAGTATTGCCAGGCGGTTTCCTTCAAAAAATGCCGCTTGACATGAACTAGATTATCTTTCTCTTTTCTCCTCTTTACAATTTATAGATGTGAATAAGAACTGCGGTTTAAATATAATATATGTTTTCCTGATTTTTCCAGTACCGCATCAGGGACAAGCAGCTCCTGGTGAAATCTGCAATCTGCGTGTCATTTGTTATCATAGTGTTTTTCCTGCACGCGATTCCTGAATTACGTAAGTACTATATTGTATAGTAATATTGAACTTAGGCTACTTTTATTTTAGAGAAAGGCTTATAATTTAGTATAGCTTGTCGACAATGGTATCGGCACCTTAGTTAACAAAACGCTTTTCGCTTCCAGAACGTCTATCCCTGGGCTGGACGGCACTGCTGGGCGCATTGCTACTTCTACTCCTAGCAGAGCGGGATGACCTGGAGCCGATCCTCGCGAGGGTCGAGTGGTCTACCTTGCTGTTCTTCGCAGCTTTGTTCGTACTTATGGAGGTAAACTCTTCTTTTGTATTACTGATTAAACAGGGTGTTATATAGAGCATTGGACAAGCTTCTAGGTGCTAATAATTGATGATTGATAACTCCCGATACCTTATGACTATTAACATTGTGGCCCACCAACCGTAAGTGGTAAGTATTGATCCAAAAGCCATACAACGCTCATTGGAAGCAATAGTGGAGAGCACGGTTGGCGCAGTGGCTGAGTGATTGGCTGCCTTGCTGCGTACCCCGGGTTCGATTTCCGCACGAAACAAATACTTGTATAGCCATCAGATAGTTGTTCCGGGTCTGGCTGTTTGGGTGTGTGAGTTTAAATGGTTGTAAACGCATTCACGATACAGGAGAAATTCGTAGTGTGCGGCTACGTAAAAAAAAAACAATGAAATGGTTGTTCTTATATTATAGGTTGGTCCTTCAACCAACCTATACTAAAAGAACAATCATTTCCTACTTTTCGTTAAGTTATGCGAACATAAATGGACCAGCTGCTATTACTCTCGTGATTCCAGGGTCCCACAGTCAAAGTTACACATTTTCATGGGTAGTAGAGATATCATGGCGCGCCCCTTCATACTAATAAATAATGAGCGATTAATAATGCCGCTAGTCGAGCAAGAAATCCTAGGATTTATTTATACTCAGTACGCACACAAGCTTTGTGTGTATTGGTACTTTGTAAATACTTTCAAATGTTTTGAATTTTGCTGTTCAACTCTACACTGTCTTAAATAATGTCCATTGTTCTACCCAGCACCTTGTACACTCATGTATAGTCTTTTTCACTGTATCTGGTGACTGATACCTTGGCTAATATTTATTATTTTCGTGAGCTCTCTTTAAAATCCAGTCAGACCGCGTCAAAAGCGTGTAGTAAACAAATATGCGGTCCACCAGATGTGAAGCGGTCACCATCGTCTTTTGGGGGTACGCGTATGGAAGCCGTTTAATATTTGACTTTCACCATCAACATTTTAAAAATGATACATGTATTAATACATGAAAACAAAAAAAAATAAAGAATCACAGGGCATCGAAAAAATCATCCGCATCACTGTCAACGGGAAAAGTGCCCAGAAAAGAGCACGTTGAATGGCAATGCTGATTCTTTGGCCAAAAAAAGGCCAGCCCTCTGGTCACGTCAAGAGTCGACCAAACGCTTCGCGATTTCCCGGTAAACTAAATGGACACACGGACCCCATAGCCCTAGTGTTTCAACCCCAAATGGCCCCAAATTTTCACCATTTAAAGTTTTCATGGTGTACAATAAAGAGTATTCTATTTTATTCCAGGCGTTGTCGAAACTAGGCTTGATATCGTGGATCGGCAACATGACGGAGACGCTTATATTACAAGTTGGACAAGAGTCGCGCTTAACAGTCGCAATTATGCTCATATTGTGGGTAAGTAGAATTTACCTGAACTCACAAGACTTTGATGGTAGGGAACATCACGGGCCACTCTATACGATGGTGGAACTGCGTGCTTGAAACTGTGAAATTCCAATTGAATATGAACTTTATTCTTTTGTTTTAAAGTTGAAGAACTATCAAAGTAATTTGATATATTGGGGTAGCTGGGTGGGGTCTGTACGATGCTGATGCCATCATAGCAATGAAACTTCCGGCCGAACATAGCTTTAATACATTTTAACATCTTTAGCTATGGGTAGCTATAACTCCTGATACCTTATTACTCTTAATATTGTGGTCCCCCATCGTTGACCGACCGTAAGTGGTAAGTAGTGATCCAAAAGCCATACAACGCTCATTGGAAGCCATCAGTAGACAGCACGGTTGGCGCAGTTGCTGAGCGATTGGCTGCCTCGCTGCGTACCCTGGGTTCGATTCCCGCACGTAACAAATAGTTGTATGGCCTACAGGTAGTTGTTCTGTGTCTGACAGTTTGTATATGTGACTTTAAATGTTTGTAAACGCACCCACGATACAGGAGAAATTCTTAGTGTGGGGCAACGTTTAAAAAAATACATGGTGTTAAATGAACGTATTCGTAGTGTCAAAAATCAAGTTTCGAATGCGATGCATGAAGGTCAATTGGTCCATGTGACCAGAAATGATTATAATAGACATCATCATCATCTGCCCAGCCTTTTTCCCAACTATGTTGGGGTCGGCTTCCAGTCTAACCGGATGCAGCTGAATACCAGTATTTTATATGGAGCGACTGCCTATCTGACCTCCACAACCCAGTTACTGGGCAACACGACACCCCTTGGTAAGATTGGTTGTCAGACTTTTAGGGCTTCTGACTACCCGTAACGACTATCAAAGATCTACAAATGACAGCCGGGACCAACGGCTTAACGTGCTTTCCGAGGCACGGAGAAGTCTCGACATGTTACGAATGGTTACCCATCCACAGACTGACCTCGACAAGCGTAGCTTAACCTACGATCAACCCGTGCGGCTGTTTTTATTTAGCCACAAGCTCCTCAAATGATTATAATAGACATGCCTATTATCATCCTGGACCGATGCAGCTGGAAACATTTGTCTCGCAGTGGACACAGGGAGCAAGGGACATCGAGGCAACCATGACTTCAGAACATGAGTCTGGACCCCTCAGTATTGGATTTTTTTGGAGTCGAGCTTTATCTCATTCTTTCGTGTTTTTCCGATGTATTTTATACTTTAAATTGCAGAAAGTCATGAAAAAATTGTCATTTCTATCAAAGTCAATGAGATTTTTAATTCAAAAGTAAATAAATAAAAAATAAAATAAATATTGCTGGACAATCCACACAGCATCATCTAGCCCCAAACTAAGCAGAGCTTGTGTTATGGGTACTAGATGACTGATATACTTAATACAATACACTACATAGATAGATACTTTTACTATACATAGGAAATACCCAGATCACCCGGAACAAATATTTGTAGATCGTACAAACATTTGTCCCAAGGCGGGAGTCGAACCCGCAACCTCTTGCGTCGCAGGCGAACCTTCGCCCGCCGTGCCACAGCGGTTGCGATTTACAATTTTCAATAAAAATCTCACTGGGTTACTAGGTAGAAATCATGATTTTTCACAATTTTTAAAGTAAAAAGAACAACAGAAAGAAAAATACGAAAAACGAAAAGCCGACAAAAAATTTCAACACTGAGGCTGTCCAAAATAATGTAAGTACTGAACTCCCGATACCAGTTTGTGTGTCGATGTCCCTTCCACTTGGTATAGGCAGACAGATAGTAATCAAAATCAAAATTCATTTATTCAAATTAGGCTGAGAATCAGCACTTTTTGAACGTCAAAACTTTTACAAAAGACAGTGACTCAAAACGCCCACCCTTCACCACTTCCTAGTGTTTTTGCTGGGAAGAAGTGGTGGAACAAACTCCCCAGCAACACGTCTGTCTGATAGTTTGAAGAACTTGAAGCTATACAAAGTATACAACACATGTCAAAAAATAATAATTATGTCAGTCATCTTTATACATCATTAAATTCAATAATTTGCAACATGTTAGCTAGCACACACCAATATGCTATAATATAATAATAAATAAATAAAAACTATATACCAAAAATATCATCATGTTGTATCCAGGTGTCCGGCATAGCGTCAGCATTCGTGGACAACATCCCGCTGTCCACGATGATGGTGCGCGTCATAGCGGCGCTGGCCGACCCCGCGGGGCTGGGCCTGCCCCTCGCGCCGCTCGCCTGGGCGCTGAGTTTCGGAGCTTGCCTAGGAGGTAGCTATCACTATTTATGAAGTTTTTAGCTTCTCTTCTTTCTATTTGCTTAGTTATCTTTCTTTCTTTGTTCTTTTTCTTTTATATGTTTTATAAATAGATCGTCTTATGGCAAGTAGTCACCGTCACCTATCTGTAACGTCAGTGGTGTAACTTTATATCCTCTCACCTGTCAAAGTAAAAGACGACTTGCGTCCCAAAATATTTCTCGTAAATGACCGCATATTTTTATTGCGTTGACTTAGAAGCTTGGAAAGGAACGAAGAAAGGAATGAGGACCATGTTGTGAGGAAAGTTTTGAGTATGAATGTGCAGGGTTACATGAGTAGAGGGAGACCAAAGAAAAGATAGATGGATTGTGTGAAAGATGATATGGCAAGAAAAGAGGTGTCCCTTTAGATGACGGCAAATAGAGATGTATGGAAGAAGAAAACATGCTGCGCCGACCCCAAATAAATTGGGTTAAGGGCAGGAGGATGATGATGTTGACTTAGAAGCTTAATTTAACTAGAGCTTTAGAGCAGACAGAAGACTTGCTGATTTGATATTATACAGGCGGGCAACGCAGTGATCCTTTTTTTCCTTTTGAAGAACGGAACCAATGAATCGTTTATTCAAGTTAAGCTGTTATCAGCCGCTGGACGGAAGAAAAGTCCCTGGATAAACAAAACCAAGCATGTAGTCGTAGATACATTTCTAGTGATGGTGGAGGACTGTGTTCATATCAATAATGAATGATATTGGTGGATCACCCACGCTTCAATTCGTTGAATTATTGTTTAAAATAATCTTTCTTTCCCTTGCTCCAGGTAACGGTACTCTAATCGGCGCAAGCGCAAACGTGGTATGCGCAGGAGTGGCAGAACAACATGGCTACCGTTTCACGTTCGTAGAATTCTTGAAAATTGGCTTCCCCATCATGATCGGTAATCTTATAGTAGCATCGCTGTATTTGTTATTTTGTCACTGTTTCCTTGAGTTGCATTGATAATCAGAAAATGGCAACTTCTATAAGAAACTATCTAACTTTCTCTCTATTAAATTGAAATTAAATCAAACCCTTTTAGTATTTTGGAATTGTCAAGTAAAGTTCTGAGCCGAATATATTTAAACCCGCCCGGGCTTCGTGGAGAAGTGTGTAAAACATAGATGACATACAAAAAAAACGATTGAAGAATTTTTAACTAATTTTCTTAAGATATTTTATTCAATAGTTTTCCAATCACACGTATATTTATAAATTCTAATCTTAACATTGAACAGTTGATAATGAATGAAACAGCATAAAAAGGTACCTTGGTAGGAAAAAAATATTTTTCCATTTTTGAAGCTTAAAACTAACTTTTTTTTGCGAGGAGTTTTTGGTAATTAATACAAAGCTGAGCTAGTACGAGACACACCTTTAAATGTTCCTGTACCATTTACATAAACTTCTATTTATTAGTAAAATTAAGTTCAGTCTGATCTTTCACTTGCTATAAAACTGGATAACCATTGTTTAAAATACTCCAACTATCAAGGATAGTTCCTAAAATCTGCAAAACAGACAGAAGGATATACTTACACAATAAGAAAACTGTGAGAACACTTAGATATTGAAAAACAATGTCACTTTGATTAAGAAAAGATTGAAAATAAAAATATGGCCGACATTGATTTAATGACTTATTTGGCAACACATGCAGTTTGATTGATATGTCCAAATCACTTGGGTATAAGCAGCTACTATCTGTACATGTATAATAATATATATGTAGGGTAAAAGGGACTTCGCAAAACCTGATACTATAACTTCAATACGTATATAAGATTAGGTTCTCGTTGAAATTTTTCGTTACGTTCTACGTTATTAACTGAGGTAGTACGTCGATGCCCTTTGAACTCTGTATAGTAGAAAAACAAAATACAAACTTTATATTTTTACATACTTTGACGATACGGTTGGCGCAGTGGTTGAGCCATCGGCTGCTTCGCCACGTGTTGTGGGTTCGATCCCCGCACGGAACAAATATTTGTATGAACTACAGGTACTCGTAGTTGTTCCGGGTCTGGCTGTTTGTGTATGTGAGTTTAAATGTTTGTAAACGCACCAACGATACAGGAGAAATTCCTAGTGTGGGGCAACGTTTTTTTTTAATGATAATGATGATAATGATACTAGACCAGGTAGTTACCGAAAAGGAAGAATTGTTTCGTGAATAACAAAATAATGTGTGAGCAATCTTTATCGCCATTCAAAGAGAGTTATTATCTTATTACTAGCTGAAGTAGCTATTTATGGAAAAGCATTGGAAACAGTACCTCACTTCATGGGTTAAATTAGCTGGTTTATGGAAAAAAAAACCGCTTAAATCCAAGTTAAAACTCTAAAATAGTTGCGATAATAACGTGAAAGCTATAAATGGCTTTTGTGTTATATTTTGCGAATTTTTAGTAAATATAGAAATTAAATAAATAATGCTGGACAATCCACACAGCATCATCTAGCCCGAAGCTAAGCAGAGCTTGTGTTATGGGTACTAGATGACTGATATACTTGATACAATACATTACATAGATATTTATTTTTGATTATACATAGCAAATACCCAGAACACCCTAGACCTTTGTAGATCGTACAAACATTAGTCCCAAGGCGGGAATCGAACCCGCAATCTGCTGCGTCACAGACGGACCTTCGCCCGCTGCGCTACATAATACGGTCGTCAAAAATTGTCGTAATACTGTGCCAAAATAGGTAAAAACACTGCTAGGATACCCATTATACTGCTACTTCTAAGCGTATGATATACATCTAAAACAATAATTTAAAAAAATTAGTCGTTTTCCGTCCATATACAAAGCAAAGGATTACTACATATTTTTAAAGAAAGATCCTCTTATGTTGTAAATGTAGTTCATATACAACAAAAGAGAATTTAAGATTTCACGGATACCTTTTTGCCTTCTTTTTCTTGAATATGCGATTAGAACGAGAGGGAAGTAAAATAAAACAATTTTTTTGTCATTAGCTTGTGTAAAAAAAAGATAGAAATTTTCTTTGTCAGGGACGCAGTTCAGTTAAACTGGTTATTTTTTTTACTATCCAAAACACATGAAATTAACTGCCTTTAAAATATTCCGTAAATTATATGTTCTAAAATAAAACTGCTCCATGTTAGGGGTAGTATAAAAATAAGGGTACAAAAATAAATTGTGATCATGAATAAGTATTAATTGTGAATTGTAATTTAAAATTAATTGTAATAAACGTAATTTAGTAAAAATGTTATTGGTTCGTTTTATTTACTTATGTATTTTATTAATTCCGCTGTAACTAAAAAGAGAACAGGTCGTGGTGTGGTGTTGGGAATGGTGGGGATAAAATCAAAATCAAAATTTATTTATTCAAATTAGGCTGATAATCATCATCATCATCATCAGGCTATACTAGTCCACTGCTGGACATAGCCCTCTCCTAATGATCGCCATAGCGCCCTGTCTTCAGCTTGCCGCATCCAACATCTGCCTGCAGTCTTTCGCAGATCGTCATCCCACCTGGTCAGAGGGCACACCTACACTACGTTTGCCGAGTCGCGGTCTCCACTCAAGAAAACGTTAAGCTCAGCGGCTGAGAATCAGCACTTTTTGTACGTCAAAACGTTTACAAAGTCCCCTAAAACGCCCACCCTTCACCCTAGTGTTTTTGCTGGGAAGAAGAAGTGGCGGAACAAACTCCCCAGCAATACGCACATAGTTTTGAAGAACTTGAAGCCATACAACATACGTCAAAAAAAAATAATATGTCTATCATCTTTTATCATACATCATTAAATTAAATAATTTGCTCAATGTTAGCTAGCACACACCAATATGCCACAATAAATAAATAAAAACTAATGTATACCAAAATCGACACTTAACTCAAGCAAAGCCTGCTAAACTGAATATATAAAAAGCCTCCAAGGCAGTCCAAGGGCGTGCTCGGTGGCATGTGCAATGCTGGATTATAATTATACGTATATAGAGCATTGACTACATTAGCTACTGCTAGTCGGCAAGGTGGACGTGGTGAGCCTGACTCCACAGAAGGGTCTGACTTTACATGATAGGCCTGACTCCACAGATGACAGTCAGGCAGACATAATATATTTAAGAAGCGCTACAGATCCTAGCCTAGCCTTTCCCAACTATGTTGGGGTCGGCTTCCAGTCTAACCAGATGCAGCTGAATATCAGTATTTTACATGGAGCGACTACCTATCTGACCTCGATAAACCAGTTACTGGCAACACGATACCCCTTGGTAAGACTGGTTGGACCCAAAACGACTGTCACAGATCTACCAATGACAGCCGGGACGTTTCGAGGCACGGTGAGGTATCAGTGTGTAATGGATGGTCAGTTATCGATGGACTGACCTTGGCAAGCGTAGCTTAGTCATCGTTCGACCCGAGCACCTGGGAGTATCGCCACTCGTACAGACCATATTTGTGTACAGAGGCCAGCACATCGAGCTACCCCAATGTGTCAAAATTCTTTGATAGATTTCCAACTTTATTGCAGAATAAGTAAGGTTCATGTTCAAATCGGAAAATCTGACAGTTTGGGGTAGCTTGATGTGCTGGTGTCTGTACTTCATCATCTATGTGGGCACGGGAATTCATTTGAGAGAAATTATTTCGTACTAACAGCTGTAAATCATTTAGGTATGTTTTTAACGTACGAGGATAATTTCGATGTTTTCCTATTGCTCTAATAAAAGCATTGGCATAGCCATGATATTGGACAAATGCAGGACATTTCCATATTTCTTTCTCCGTGAACAATCTGGCTTTACTCATGAACATAAATAACTAATACAGTAGGACTAACAGCTGTTATACATACATAAACTCATGCCTTTTTCCCATGGGTGGGTAGGCAGAAACTACAAAACGCCACCTGTTACGATATCTCTACATTCTTCTTTGCTTTGTTTTAATTCCGAAATCTGATCATTCATATAAAAGTCAAGCTTATTTATAAGTACGAAAATGTGTTTCTTATGGATTTGAAAGAAAGGAATACATGTTTTATCATGTATAGGGTTGAGAATCAGTATTCTTAGACTTTTTAGAAAGCTATCTTAGAAAGAATAATGTCCTGAACGGTGACGAAGAGGAGGGTAGAAATTAACAAGTAAGTACAGACGCCAGCACATCAAGCTATCCCAAACTGTCAAATTTTACCAGTTGAACATTTTTTTTTTTTTGTGGTGGGAAAATCATCTTATGACATCCCCCGCTCTTGGGCGGGGCGGGAGATAGTGTCAGACTTTTACTGACTAAAAACCCACTCCTGTTCCTTCGTTGCCTTTCGTACCAGGGCCGAGTCTTCCTTTCAGAATCAGACCCTTGGCCCCGGTAGGCTTCGACCCTGCTGGGTCCCTACAGATGCTGACATCTCCTTGAGGCGCGCGTGGGACAGTATGCGCCGTCGACGACTTGGGCTCGGTCCGGATGGTTACCGGACGGTCGGACGACGAGCCACCCATTGCTCGCCGTCCGCAAGCCCGCGCCTACGGTGGCCGGTAATCGGGATCGGGATCTCGGCGGCGGTTGGGGCGTGAGGACCGCTGCCTCACGCGATCGGCCGCCTCCTTTGCTAGCATTACTGCTTCGCAGAAGGAGGCGACCGCCTGCCACTCCTCCTCGCTCCGGACCATGGCCTGTACCAAGGCCCGGCGCGAGAGATTGCCGCCACCGATTGCCCCCACGAGGACACGGCGATGCTCTTCCCAAGCGGGGCACACTTCTACTGTATGCTCCACCGTGTCCTCCGGGCGGTCTACGCAATGGTGACACCCGGGCGTTTCTTCCGCACGAATCCGGTGCAGGAACCTCCCAATCTTACCATGTCCGGTGAGGACCTGCGTCATGCGGAAGGTAAGGACGCCGTGTTGCCTTTCCAGCCACTCCTCAAAGAGGGGACTTACCGCCATGATTATGGCGTGCCCAACCAGTTGAACATGAACCTTGTTCATTTGTAATAAAGTTGAAAACCTATCAAATAAATTGAACAGATTAAAGTAGCTTGATGTCCTGGCCTCTGTACTTAATATTGACATGACCCATTGTATGAAATACAATAAGTTGGTACAGCCCACAGGTCACCGAAACCCCTCGGTGTCCACTGCTAGAGCCTGCATTCGCAAACTTCGGTCTCTCTCTCTCAATCTCTCTCTATCCCTCTCTCTCTCTCTCTTTCTCTCTATCTCTCTCTCTCTATCTCTCTCTCTTTCTCTCTCTCTCTCTCTCTTAAATAAATTCTCAACCTGTGACAATTCTGACTATAGCTGTGACAGCCAAAATTCATGGTCAGAGGTCATCGAACTGGGGCAAATGATATTCTTTATGGCTTTAATCATTCAGCTCTGTGGTACAGCCACATGACGTCACTTAGCACACACCAAATTTATATACAAAAAAATATAACTGATTTATTGAATTTAAAAGCAGTTCGTGTGTTTAGGCTGTAGAAAATAAGTATGAAACTCATCATCATCAGGCCATATTAGTCCACTGCTGATGAGCGCCATAGCGCCCAGTCTTCAGCTTGCCGCATCCAGCATCTGCCTGCAGTCTTTCGCAGATCGTCATCCCACCTAGTCAGAGGGCGTCCTACACTACGTTTGCCGAGTAGTATGGAAGTAATTGGTAAAATTTACCCAGATCTAAATATTTTTGGGAAGTGTCCGTAAAATTATGGAAATTATGGCGACCATCATTTATATATACAACGTTAAAAGTTCATTACATTATTTATACTTTTACAAGGGACACAATGGATTACGTTATAGTGAGTTTAATTGTTTTTATAATTCAGTGTACAGCACGTGCGAGAACGACAGGTTAGTAAACCAGTTATATTTTAAAGCGATCTTAACACCTTAACTGCCAAAGCACGAGACACAATAGAAAATGTATTGTTTGTCGGTCATTTGGCGTTTAAGGTGTTACAGCAACTGCACATAGGTTATTTTATGAGTCTGTGGTGGCGTTGGCGATAAATGCTTACTGCAATTCCGACAACAACGTCTGGTCTGCTTCTTCTTTTTAACCGACTTCAAAAGAGGAGGACGCTCTCATTTCGGGTTTTTTTTTCTTATAAAAACGTTGCCCTTCACTAGGAATTTCTCCTGAATCGTGAGTGCGTTTACAAACATTCAAACTCACATACACAAACAACCAGACCCGGAACAACTACCTTTAGGCTATACAAATATTTGTTCCGTGCGGGAATGGAACCCACGACAAGCAGCGCAGCAGCCAATGCGCCAACCGCGTGGTCAAAAGTATAAGTTGCTTCCTTTCATTTGTATGGGCGACATCACAACCACATCACGTCTACTGCCTGTTTCAGCTCACCGCGAGGACGACAGTTCAGAGTATGATTGCATCAGAATGCAATGCGTCGCGGGACTGTTCTCGATTCGTTGTACAGACGCCAGCATCAAGCTATCCCAAACTGTGAAATTTTCCCAATCGACCATGATTCTTATAAAGTCGCTTTCTCTGTCCCTATATCCCTATGTATGCTTAAATCTTTAAATCTACGAAACAGATTTTGATGCGGTTTTTTTTAATAGATAGAGTGATTGAAGAGGAAGGTTTATATGTATAATATATATATTTTATACCCGTGCGAAGCCGGAGCGGGCCGCTAGTTTATGATAAAGTTGAAAACCTATCAAAAAAAAATTACAGATTGGGGTAGCTTGATGTGCTGGCCTCTGTATCTACTGCATAATGTTTGTAAATAAGCGTACCTAAATATAATAGATGGAATTATGAATTGGTCTGATAAGGTTATTGTGGGTTTTCCTTAAATGTTGAACCATGATTTTATTCCCAGAGAAATAAAAACATAGGTGTGTGATTATGTTATAACTGTTATCTTTAAAAATGTAACGGCTAGGTAGGCACTATGTTCTTAAGAGGTAACGGGGCCCCTTCCATGTGCTGATGGTGATCACCGGGGTGGTTTTAGTGAGGTAAGAATCCCACACTCCCTTGTTTTTTCCCCAAAAGTCCAGACGCCTTTTGAAAGTTTCTCCCCGATAATAAAAGAAAAAGGTAGGCACTAAGTAAGTTTTTTGCCCTTGCAGTTCATGGATAGCTGTCTGACAGATTATAAAGAGAGAGTGTAGATTGTGAATGAATGAGTTGCCCGTCAAATGTCTCCTCTTCGCAGATCGACAGAACAGTTGCAAGAAATGGTGACCGTGATGAATGGGGCATATAAGACAAAAGGGATGAATATACACGCGAACAAGACGATAGTAATGGTGTTTGAAAAAGAAGATAATGTGTCGGTGAGTGATGTGAAATTAAATAATAAGAGTGTGGAACAAGTGAATGATTTTATATATTTGGGGAGTCTGTTTAAAGTGTTGAAAATATTGATGTTGATGTGGAAAGGAGAGTAAATGCGGGAAATAAAGTGAATGGCGTTATACAAGGGATTGTGACCAACCTGTCGATTACCAAAAAGGCTCGTCTGGCTGTTCACAATGGTGTGCACTAGTGACTGTTGGGTCTGGCAAAAGAGACATCAAAGCAGGATAAATGGTAGAAATGCGTTCCTTACGAAGTATGTGTGGTGTAAGGTTGAATGATAAATAATGCTGGACAATCCACACAGCATCATCTAGCCCCAAGCTAAGCTTGTGTGATGACATACATGACTGATATACTTAATACAATACATTAACATAGACAGATATTTTTTTATTATACATAGCTAATACCCAGAACACCCGGAACAAATATTTGTAGATCGTACAAACATTTGTCGCAAGGCGGGAATCGAACCCGCAACCTCCTGCGTCGTAGGCGGACCTCCGCCCACCACGCCACTTCGGTCGTCAAGATAGATTGAGGAAAGATGTTATGAAACAGCGTTGTGGTTTAAAGGAAGATGTAGTGACAAAATGTGAAAAGAGTATGGGAGCAGATGGGTTTGGTCACTTTGAGAGGATGAAAGAAAGACGAGCAACAAGAGGCAAACTAACATAAGGCAGATGTAAGCAAAAAAACTACAATATCTCTTGCGTCCATAGCCCGGCTCCATCGATGTTGGCCATCATAACAGAAATACATACAAGGATACAAAAAATAAATCGTAAAAAATAAAATAAAAGAAGCGCCAAATAAATTATACCTCACCTATTACTTATTTACTATAATTAAACACACAGTGTTCTTCCTCCTCTCCCCCGATATAATAATAACGAGACCCAGCCTTTGCTTTTTATTCAACGACGCCCTAAGCCGAGGTTCGAGCCCCGCAGGGGGCGCCCCTAGCGAGCGGTCTTTTAAATGTAACTTTGTAGTTAGCCCTGGCTGGGGGCCTTCTTGTAAGGTCACCACAGGATCGACCGGTTAAGCAGTAAACAGCCTTATAGTGCTGAACTGCGAGAGGCCCTACCTAAAAAAAAAAAAACCACCTCTCTCCTACTTACTTTTACTTTGCTGTGCCCTGTCGGGGTCTACAACTGCTCTTAGCTCTAAGCCTTTTATTAACATCTTATTTTATACCTTGTGGAACGCAATTAAATATGAATATGAATATGGATATTTTTAAATGATGAATAATTCAGTTTCAGAGAATCCTCACATCATTTTCCCTGGATTACCCTCAAGCAAGGAAGACGCGGTGTATTACACAGTCGTGAAGAATAAACCTCTGGTTTTGCAATTTCAGAATATGACACGTGGATGGTAAGCAATTTAAATCCAAACATAGCTTTTGATCTTACACCTCGTGATGACCTAGTGGTTTGGGATTGGCCACTCTTGCACGGAGTTCATCATCTGCCTATTTCCAACTATGTTGGGTAAAGTACCAAAGTGACTTATAAGGGTTCCGTATTCTTATTTAGAGAAGGCACGGGCATTATCACTGTCAAAGTGGGTTGGTGATATCATATATTTATGACGTTTAAGAGATACTTAAAAAGTAAGTAATACAATACACAGTTCCTGCCCAGATTTGAACCGAAAACCTCAAGCATGAGGTGCGAGAGCTTAAGCACTGCGTTATCATGACAAAAATATTAACAAATTAATAATTTTAGGTGTTATAATTATTACAAGCACGCAAAATATCTGGACTTTGGGACACCAGGTATAATTAACGAGTCCAGAATAACTGTGAGTACTTTTAAAATATATTTTAATGACTTTGACCAAAGAAATCTGCACTGCATCAAATCATCTCATCTGCCTAGCCTTTTCCCAACTATGTCGGGGTCGGCCTCCAGTCTAACCAGATGCAGCTGAATACCAGTATTTTACATACAGAGCGACTGCCTATCTGACCTCCACAACCCAGTTACTGGGCTACACTATACCCCTTGGTAAGACTGGTTGTCAGATTTACAGATTTCCGACTACCCGTTACGACTATCTCAGATCTACAAATGACATCCGGGACCAACGGCTTAGTGTGCTTTCCGAAGCTCCTAGGAGTCTCGAAATGTTACGAACGGTCACCCATCCATTGACTGACCTCGGCAAGCGTAGCTTATCCTACGATCAACTCGTGCGACTGTTTGTATTTAGCCATGAGCTCCTCAAATATAGGCTACATTTGATGATGCATCACCATCTGCTTAACTTTTCCCAACTATGCTGGGATATGGTTAAACGTTAAGTTAATTTTCCAGTCTAATCAGACTAGCTGAAAACCAGTATTTTACATGGAAAGTCTGTCTATCTTACCTCAATTCGAATCGAATTTGACTTTTAGAATCAGTGGAATAACTTACTGTACCAGCCCATTACTGTCCCACTGCAGGGCAAAGGCCTCTTCTCATACAGAGAAGGCATGAGCATTAATCACCACGCTTGCTCAAGACGGGTTGGCGATTTCAGACATATATTAATTATATAAGTCCAGGTTTCCTCACGATGTTTTACTTCACCGATGTCAGTGATGTCCAAGTTAAACTTAGAAAGTACATATGAATTGAAAAAAACTCACATTAATACTTGCCCGGGTTTGGACCCACAACCTCGTGCACAAGAGGCGAGGCCTAAACCACTGGGCCATCATGACATTCGGAATAACTTGTATGCTTTAAAAAAAAAGCGTTTTAACGATTCTACTTTAATTTTTAGTTAAAAAAAGTCGAATACTACATGAGTTATTTGTGGAAATGCAATTTAACCGATACTAAGGACAACGATTCATTGAATTCGGAACGAAAGTATTACGTGTTTTACTTAAATCTTCATGTCAAGGGAGCAAGTAAGTGAGCCTTGTTTTTATAAGTTTTTATAAGGCAACTGGTGTGAGAAGACTACCCCATTGTTTTCTTGACAGCATGCCATGTAAGCCGCAGGCTTTAAGTTTTATTAAGTTGTGAGAAAAAATGACTTTTGTATTTTTTATATACAACAAGATTTAAAATATTTTTTTTTTCAAATGTTATAAAAAAATACCGAAATAAAGCCGTTCCGATATTTATTTTTCGCCTAAAGAAATTTGTAAGTGAGCCTACTTTTTATTCTTTTCTATAAGGCAACTGGTTCGAGAAGACTACCCCATTGTTTTCTTATTTCAGAAACTGTCGATTTAACTGTGAATGGCAGGGGATTCACGTTCAGTGAAGCGGACCTCTCAGACCCTTATGATGGAGCTACCATGCTTTACTATGAAAACAAAGACCAAGTCGATATCCGCTGCAGGAATCGGTATAACACAGGCACTGTCCATTTGGAATACCGTGGAAGTGTGTACGGTAAGCGACCCCATGATCTAGAACAATCTCATATAGAATACCATCCAATAAATGGCTAAAAATAGGAATTTTGCTCCCGGAAACCGAGGGACTTATTATTGCAATACTGGATCTGATCATATAAAAACTACAAGAAATTCAACATCATAGATCCCACAGTAACGAAACCAACACAAAAGGCGCATGCACAACACTTACACAAATAGACTACACTCATTGCCATAATCAACTAACGTCATACATCAAATCCTAGCATTCAAATTAAAGTATTTACAAGATACAATCATACAAGTACCCCCTACTACAAGTATGCACCGCAAACAGTTCTATAAAATACCACACACAAACTCTACTACGACATCCCGAAATTCTGACAACCGGTCTCACCAAGGGGTGTGCTTTAGCTCCAGAGTTGTGGAGGTCATGATAGACAATCGCTCAGTGTAAAATACTGGTATTCAACTGCATTCGGTTAGACTGGAAGCCGACCCCAACATAGTTAGGAAAATGCTAGACAGATGACGATGCGTTTAGAAACTATTAGTCATGATTTTATTAGTACGGGAGGGTATTAAATACAATATAATTATTTCTGTAAGCAATAAATCTTTTCAGACACTTTTACAAGTCAATGTATGGTCCATTTTTAGAGAGTTACATTGCGGCATTTCCTATCTGAAGAAGAAATACCGATACCAGGTTGGAGATTGTGGTCTCTTTTGTAGTTCAAAAATTATATCAGTGCAAAGTCTGGAAAGCCCTTTTGAAGGTAGAGCCAATACAGCTTTGAGTTGACCTGTCCATACAGACGGCACACACACATCAGTCATCGTGTAACCCTTGTTTAGAAAGCTCAATAGCTCGTTACGCGACGCTACCAGATCAGCAAAGGCGTTTGCGTTGACTCCATAATTGTTGTTACACTGGGATGATATTGATTGTAACACTTCTCTATATAGGTAGTCTTCTTGGGTGAGATACTGATGTCCTGGAACACAGGCCCCGAGCCTAGCTTATGCACCAGTCTCCCACAGTATATACTCGTACTTGCCTAAATTATGTATCACTGTTGATCTGATGTAAAATAATTTATGTGTATTGTGGTAAGAAAACAAAAAGTTATTATTATACAGCCACCATCTTCCAAAACACCTTTTAATTAGTACTATTTTCTTTTCATGTGCAGGAGCGACTAATGTTTCCAACTTTGCGAAATTTTCGATTCAACCACATTCGACGAGCAACAATTCATACATCGACTGTGTCTACAACACTGTTAAGCCTGTTGACAAATTTGTATACAGGGTCACTTTTACCAAGAAACACTTGAAATATTTCAATGAGAGTAAGTATTCTAGTAAGTTGTTTGTAAGATATAACTTTTGAAAATCTATGTGGCGCAGCGGGCGAAGGTCCGCCTGCACCGCAGGAGCTGGCGGGTTCGATTCCCGCCTTGGGACAAATGTTTGTACGATCTACAAAGGTTTGTTCTGGGTATTTGCTATGTATAATAAAAAGTATCTATCTATGTAATGTATTGTATTAAGTATATCAGTCATCTAGTACCCATAACACTAGCTCTGCTTAGCTTGGGGCTAGATGATGCTTTGTGGATTGTCCAGCATTATTTATTTATTAAACTTTTAAGGATAGCCCACCCATTTTATTGGTCAGTTGAGGATCCACTAGGATTTTAATATATCCTAGCGTATCCTCAACTGGCCGTTGATGATGACCAATATGCACTTAAGCACTTATGTATTTTAAAATCAATCTTGTAGTGAGTCCGCAAGTACTGTGGCGTGGTCAGTTTTAATTTGGTAAATAAATTTATTTATTTCTGTGTCGTCTATCGGCTAAAGAAAGAAAGAGTGCGGGAAATGTCCACGTGGTCTGTAATTATTGGCTGGCAGCATCTCCAAACTTAGGTGAAGTGATTTCTGAAGCGAATTGGCTTATTTAAGTGTCACCCCACTTAAGTGTCACCCCACTTAAGTGTCACCCCACTTAAGTGTCACCCCACTTAAGTGTCACCCCACTTAAGTGTCACCCCACTTAAGTATGATACTGTCAGCTCATTTCAACTAAGTTTTCACGCGGGGATCTATTTACAGAATAACACTGCGAATCTGGCAGGAGCTGATGCTGTAAATCAATGCAATCTCTAGATCAATGACGGAACTTTGATACCTCAGCACAGTAATAGTGAAAACAACCATCCTGTAACTTGTCCTGCTGCAGGCCTATATATTTATGTGAACGTACAGCCACACAAACGACACGTTACACTCAAACACCCGGTCACCGACAGACACGTTACACTGCTCACGAAGACAGTCTACGTGGTCGAGGACGATGATGTGTAAGTAGGTGGAGTCATTGTGTGACGACGTTTTAGCGCTGGATGTCTTTGGGCATGATGGTTCTTGATCTTGAGCTCGTACAGAGATTCAGTATTCCACTCAAGAAGCTTAGTTTTGACATAATTTTAAATGTTTCTATATAAATCAGATAGAAGGCACATCGACGTAAAACCTGGTACTTGAACAAGGACAGGACACCCCATCGTTAAATTTTTTGCTGGTTTTTCCTAATTGTCATGATGGCCCAGAGGATTAGGCCTCGCCTCTTGTGCACGAGGTTACGGGTTCAAACCTGGGCAAGTACGAATGTGACTTTTTCAATTCATATGTACTTTCTGAGTTTATCTTGGACATCATTGACATCGGTGAAGGAAACCATCGTGAGGAAACCTGGACTTAATAAATATAAGTCTGAAATCGCCAACCCTTATTGAGCAAGCTTTGTGATTAATGCTCGTGCCTTCTCTGTATGAGAAGAGGCCTTTGCCCTGCTGTGGGACAGTAACAGGCTGCTATTATTATTTTATATTATATTTCCCGCTTAACGTTTGGGTGGGTTCCTAAATGGTTGTGATTCCCAATTCAATCGGTAGGTGGCACTGTTTGGGCACAACGTCGTAGGACAACGTCTGTTGGGTCCAAGAGTATAATACTAAAAACACTAATATATTTTTTTCCTATTCAGATAAAACCCTGTCCCATTTTGATGTGACAACATCTGCGAATCAAGATAAGGACCACATGTCTAAATTGCTCGTTCTCAGCAGTTCCATAGGAGCTGTTCTCGTCATCCTAGGAGTGACTGGCGTAGCTTGCTGGTACGTGAGGACCAGGCCGGCTAAACGTATTGAGGTGCGCAGCTCATTTTTTTAGAATTTTTTTTTGGGAAACGGACCCAAGGAAAGTTCGTTAAGCTAATTGACAGCTATGACACTGGTTTTAAACGCAATTACTATATCGTTATTTAGTCATTGGTATATATTGTGATATTCGTCATTTCTTCTTTTGCTATTTACTATATCACATAAAGAACTCCGACGTCCCCATTATACTTAAGGGGAATATTTATAAGACAATGATAAGACCTGCTGTCTTGCATGGATCGGAATGTTGGCCCACATAAGGATGTACGAAAGGCAGTTGCATGCATCTGAGATACGAATACTAAAGGGGGTGCGTGGCGTTACGCGAATGGATAGAATAAGAAATTACTATGTAAGAGGAAGTCTGAAAGTGGCGCCTGTGACCAAGAGGTTGTGTGGAAATCGGCTGTCGTGGAATGGACATGTGATGCGAGGGGCTGATGACCAAGCTGTGAGGAAAGTTTTGAGAATGAATGTGGGGAGTTACAAGAATAGAGGGAGACCAAAGAACAGATGAAAATATTGTGTGAAAGATGATATAGCTACAAGGGAGGTGGCTTTTGAGATGACGATGAATAAGATGTACGGAAGTAAAAAACGTACTCCGCCGACCCCAAATAAATAATAGGGATAAACTCAGGAAACTGATGATATATCTTAGAACAGATGTTCTATGTGCTGTATAATAAAAGCGTAGTCTGAACTAGCGGCCTAGACCAAATCTCTTTGCTGTAAGCTTTTACGCCAAAGGTGCTATCAAATTGGCGCAGTGCTCGAGCGATTGGCTGCTGCACTGCGTGTCGCAGGTTCGATTCCCGCACGGAAGAAATATTTGTATACCTAGCCTATGGGTAGTTGTTCTGCGTCTTGCTGTTTGTTTGTGTATGTGAGTTGAAATTTTTGTAAACGCATCCAGGATACCGGAGGAATTGGTAGTGAGGGGCAACTTTTTAATAAAAAATTGACGGTAGTGTCTGGCATTTTACACTACAGAAAACATTTTTGAGTAGACTAACTAAACTGTCTAGCTAAGTTTATGAGTACGCAGTCTATTTCAGCGGAAAACAAATAATAAATCATTCAAAATCAAAATCAAAATTCATTTATTCAAATTAGGCTGAGAATCAGCACTTTTTGAACGTCAAAGACGTTTACATAAGACAGTCCCCCAAAACGGCCACCCTTCACCACTTCCTAGTGTTTTTGCTGGGAAGAAGAAGTGGAGGAACAAACTCCCCAGCAACACGTCTGTCTGATAGGTTTGAAGAACCTGAAGCTATACAACACATGATGTCAAAAATAATAATTATGTCAATCATCTTTATACGTCATTCAATTAAATAATTTGCTACATGTTAGCTAGCACAAACCAATATGCCAAAATAAATAAATAAAAAGTTATATATACCAAAATCGACAATTAACTCAAGCAAAGCCTGCTAAACTGAATACATAAAAAGCCTCCAAGGCAGTCCAAGGGCGCGCCCGCTGACATGTGCAATGTTGGATTATATCAATACAACTCAATTTCTTCACTCCATTCACCACATCACTTCATTCAGTGCAGAGGCATTGACTGATTTAGCCTTTTTTGGCGTAGTGCGAGTTTTTATACTTATTCCACCGTGCTAACGCTCACTTAAGTCAGTTTGTATGCCATTGTTGTTTTTGACATTCATCATCATCAGGCTATACTAGTCCACGGCTGGACATAGCCCTCTCCTAATGAGCGCCATAGCGCCCTGTCTTCAGCTTGCCACATCCAGCATCTGCCTGCAATCTTTCGCAGATCATCATCCCACCTAGTCAAAGAGCGTCCTACACTACGTTTGCCAAGTCACGTTTACCCCAACGGTTGTCGGTTCTTGGCGAGATATGGCTATATATATGTATATATGTTTTTGGCATTATTGTCTCAGTTTCAGCATATATTTAAGTCTATTTTAGCGCGATTGATTAGATATTCAGACTAGAAGGGACATCCACGTACAAGCTGATACCATGATTACAGTGATGATTCTGGAACCTCAGCTTTTAAATCTTCCGAAGGCGTTGTTCCATTTTTTACGTGTTTTTTGGAGCAAATAGAAATGTGTAGAGTAAGAAAATATGCTACGCTGATCCGAAATAATATTGGATAAGGGCAGTAGGATGATGATTATGACGTTTTTTTTTTCAGACTTCGTACCTTCGTTACACCAACCATGCAACACAGTCCTCATCTAGAGATCAATGCGAGACGTGTGTCAGCGATGATCTCTCAAACAAAGAAATTCATTATGACATTCCTGGGGAGGTAGAAAATACGGAGCCAATATACAATTTTTATACAGAAATAAATTACTACACTTGTAAACCTAAACTTGGTGAAACCCAAACCCGGAAGAGTATCGTTTATGATGAGCCTTATGTCCACATAACAATGAGGGAAGGAATAAAAACGTCACAACGAGTTTATAAATAACAATAGTTCTTTCGCAGCGCGGCGGGCAAAGGTCCGCCTGCGACGCAGGAGGTTGCGGGTCCGATTCCCGCCTTGGGACAAATTATGTAGGTACGATCTACAAAGATTTGTTCCGGGTGTTCTGGGTGTTTGCTATGTATAATAAAAAATATGTATCTATGTAATGTATTGTATTAAGTATATCAGTCATCTAGTACCCATAACACAAGCTCTGCTTAGCTTAGGGCTAGATCATGCTGTGTGGATTGTCCAGTATTATTTATTTGTTATTTATTTATGATAATTCGGTGGAAAATTAGTAGGCTGCCTACGTGGTGGGCCACCATTGACTATGGTCAGCTGGAATACCAGAGATATGTCCAATAGTCTGGGTTGTGTACCAGTGACCACGCCGAAATAACAAACTTGTCTGCAAGAGCACTGGCTGAAATCTGAAATAGCGATGATGCCTAACTTAACGATTGTAAATTGCATTACGACATACTAGATTTATGAAAATAATGTATTTGAATTAATTCATTATGTAAGTACTAATAGAATTATTGAAAGGTTTAATAAATAAACTGTAATCTTTGAACACGATGTTTTGTCCTAAATGCTTTTTCTCTTTAGAGAATGTTCGCCGTACACGAAGCCAGAACACATATCTTATTGTCCTGTCTGAAACAAACACAACAATTACATATAGTGCAAGGCAAGTGACTTTACTGTGACCTGAACTGACCTTACGTCAAGAGTATGGTCAGATGTAAGAATCAAATTTCATCTGGCTAACCATTTCTTTATAATGTTGGGGTCGACAAATCGTTAGTTACCGAAAAACTGACGACACGATTGGCGCAGTGGTTGAGCCGTCGGCTGCCGCGCCGCGTGCTGTAGGTTTGATCCCCGCACGGAACAAGTACTCGTATTTGTATGGCCTGCAGTTAGTTGTTCCGGTACTTTTTGTTTGTGTATGTGAGTTTTAAATGTTTGTAATACGCACCCATGACACAGGGGAAATTCCTAGTGTGGGGCACCTTTTTTTTAAACAAAAAAACCATAAATCGGGATGCAATGCAGTGAAAAATTATCAGGAAATATAGCAGTTTCGAGATGCAGTTTTATGTGACCTACGCAAATATCGGTAGCGTCGTTTGACGGATTGTTGAGCTCCCTAAAATAAGGTTGAGCTACACGATGACTCATGCATGCATGAAGTCAATCGGGGCAGTTCAAAATTCAAAGCTACTCTTTCTTCAGAAGGCTTTTCCTGACTTTGCCCTGCCTCGTTACACTCACAAAATATCTGTGATGATTGTAATGTTTGGACTTTATAAAGAGACCATGACCTCAGAGTTTTGGCCTTGTATGTTTGGGGGTATAAGGACCAGGGTGTAAAGTTCTTCATCCACCATTGAAAAGGGAGGATCCTCTGACCAAACGCTATCTTTTAAGTTAATAATATGGTCTTCTTTCAATATTCAATATTCATATATTATGACGATCTATGTGGCACAGCGGGCGAAGGTCCGCCTGCGACGCAGGAGGTTGCGGGTTCGATTCCCGCCTTGGGACAAATGTTATTACGATCTACAAATATTTTTTTCGGGTGTTCTGGGTATTTGCTATGTATAATAAAAAAATATCTATCTATGTAATGTATTGTATTAAGTATATTAGTCATCTATATATAAATAAATCTAGTACCCATAACACAAGCTCTGCTTAGCTTGGGGCTAGATGATGCTGTGTGGATTGTCCAGCATTATTTATTTATGTATCTTTCCAATAGAATACTTTTAGAACTAACGGAGAACAGTTGAAGTGGTACGAAGTAGGTGAGACATGCTTGCGTAGCAAATAAAGCTTTTACAATTCGTCCCAAGAAATATGGAAGGATGGTCACCATAATTTTCGAAATAAAAAGAGTAGCTTTACTAGTAATTAGTTGGTGTCGACTGTTTATTATTACAATAATTGTTAATAACTATAAAATGTTAAGCAGATTTAGATATTTGTAGTAATCATTTTCGTTCTTTCTTTTTTTCGTTCTATCTTTCTTTCGTTCGTTCTTTCTTTCTTTCTTTAGTTCTTTCTTTCTTTCGTTCTTTCTTTCTTTCGTTCGTTTTTTCTTTATTTCTTTCCTTCTTTTCTTATTTCTTTCTTTGTATACCGAAAAGGGCGCGGGCCGCGTCTGCCGGGGCGCTATACAGAGTGATCCCTACACACCGATACATAAAAATAATAACAGATTACTGATGACGTCGTGGTATCGTGTCAACACATTATGTTCCACATTTGTGTCAATCAATATTCAGTATTTAGTGTACAGTATTTCCATAAATAGTTATTGTTAGATGTTCTGAAATACGAGGATAATAATTACATTTTCCTTCACGGTGAGTAATACCGGAATATTGCTAGTGATCCCATGAAACTGGAATGTTCTAGGATAGTGAGTAATTAAAGATTATGTTGGTTATAGAAGCATTTCTTGAACACAATTAGGTTTTTTGGTAAGTCTACTAATGCCGGAAGACTACTAATACTGATAAACAGAAACTTTGTGTCTTTTGACTGAAATTGCAATGGCCAGGCCACGCATGTGGAGTGTCAGATTATGTCTCGACTTGAATACCAGTCAGCAAAGTGGTAATATGACTCTAGAATCTTACGATAATGCAGCCGTGTAAATACAACAAATAGTCAGAGACATTTTAAAAACTAGAAAAACGCACACAGACCCTTCTGTATTGAAATAGCTTGCGCGTCGGAAAATAACATGTGTCTAAACTTGTGTGTACAGTGTACAAAACTAACTCCAAGAAGGGTTGAAATGAGTTGCTACAGTTTTAACGGGAAAAACATTTAGCCACATAACATGTCCTCAAAAATATTGAAATGATGGTCACTGTATTTTAGTAATAATTTGGTCCTGTGAAGTAATTCGTTATTGCAATGTGTCTCTTAATTAGTACTGAATGTTAATTAAATTACACAAAAATGATTTATTTAGTAATTTGGTTAGTTTTTATAATATTGAAAGCTGAAGCGTGGCCCCCGGAAACTGGTAAGACCAATTTTTGTTAAGCAGCACGAAGCTCAGTTGAATTGTACACAGGACTGAGATACGTGTTTAAATATAAAGAAATGGAATCTAAGCCTGGAGGCCTCCTGAAAACCATCTTAGAAGGTGTCTCCGCCATGTTTATCGTTTTAATTGACGTTACGTTTATGGAACATTAGTGCTACACACGGGTTCCGTACCATTATCAGGGTTCCGTACCATCATGCTCAAAAAAAGTTTTACCAAAATCAACCGGCTCCATAGAAATATATTTGGGAAAAGGCTAGGCATCTGATGAACAGAATGCTAAGCTGATTTCGGAAATATTTACTTGGACCACCACCTTTAAATTAATTATTGGCGGAATGATCGCGTAACGAACATACAAAAAGACGATTGAGACGCGCTCGAACGGGCTCTTTCTTTGAAGTCGGTTACAATTGATGTGATTTCGTGTATGTCAGTCAGTCAGTGCTGCTTATTTCGGGAACAACTAATGTCATACACTATAAATTTAGAACAGTTTAAATAATTCTTGGTTCTTTGGTAGTTTGTTTGACTGTTGTTAGTATTTCTGTCATAATTTGATCATCATCTGCCTAGCCATTTCCCAACTATGTTGGGGTCGGCTTCCAATCTGACCAGATGCAGCTGAATACCAGTATTTTATATGGAGCGACTGCCTATGTGACCTCCACAACCTAGTTACTGGGCAACACGATACCCCTTGGTAAGGCTGGTTGTCAGACTTTCGAGCTTCTGGCTACCCGTTAACAATTGTCAAAGATCTACAAATGACAGCCGGGACCAACGGCTTAACGTGCTTTCCGAGGCAAGGAGGAGTCTCGATGTGGTACGAACGGCCACCCATCCACAGACTGACCACGGCAAGCGGCAAGCTCCTCTAGTCATAATTTGATATTTGAATTAATTTTGACGATTATTATTAATTTTGTTCTTCTACTTATCTAATTGAATTGATGTTTTAATTGCTTATGCTGTACTTATATTATACGCAAATGTAGTTTATTGTAAACGTTAACATATTAATTGTAATTCCTTGTGTTTTTTTAATACGCTTAATAGTGAATTGTTAAATAATTAATTGACGTAATGTTGTTACTACACATATTAGTACGCCGTAAAGGTAAAATTTTACTGTGATCCTTTCTGCAATGTACGTAACATCTTGCACACTTTGTGTGTGCATACTCTTAAAGAAGTAAAGTACCAGCCTATTACTGTCCCACTGCAAAGCAAATGCCTCTTCTCATACAGAGAAGGTACGAGCATTAATCACAACGCTTGCTCAAGACGGGTTGGCGATTTCAGACTTAAATTAATTATATAAGTCCAGGTTTCTTCATGATGTTTTCCTTCTCCGATGTCAGTGATGTCCGAGATGAACTTAGAAAGTACATATAAATTGAAACACTCACATTGGTACTTGCCCAGGTTTGAACCAAAAGGCGTGGCCTAAACCACTGGGCCATCATGACATTCTCATGTTGCTGACAAATAAAGAACTCTAACAAGATATAATTATAACAAGTGGAATAATTGAATCCACGGGAACCATCCACTGGCCGGCTTAATGTAGAAGGAAGCGTGAGCGCAGAAAGTGGATTTCGTAGGAGACCCTGATGTCGCAACTATATTTTTTTATACGATTGACTTCAATTGTTTCAATTCATCGAAGAAATAATTTTTTTTTTTTTTTTGCTAACGGGGGCAAACCTTCAAAAGGCGCCTGGACTTTTGGGGAAAAGACCAGGGAGTGTGAGATTCTTACCTCACTAAAACCACCCCGGTGATCACCATCAGCACATGGAAGGGGCCCCGTTACCTCTTAAGAGACCACTCCGGGACCCCCTCTGTGCAACGCCTGTTAAGGCGCATCCCATCCACGGCGACACGTGATCACTATGCCGCCGTCCTTCCCTAAGGTCATTCGTTGGGCGATCAGAGTCCCCACTCTGAGCACCCGTGACCCGAGAATCCCACCTGCGTTAAATGATGCAGGTGGGGTTTCGGCATGTTAGGCGTTAAGGCGGTTGCCTCCTCGACGCCTTCTTCTCCGAGCGGGATCGGCCCGCTCACGATCCCGCTCGGCGGCCTCCTTCTGGACCATCACGGTCTCACAGAAGGAGGCAACTTCCCTCCAGTTTTCTCTCTTCGCCAGCATAGCCCTCACTACTGCTGGCAGAGACAGGTCTCGCCCGATCCTGGTGACCAAGAACTGCCGCTCGGAGGCCCACGCAGGGCACTTCTCTAGCGTGTGCTGTGCAGAATCTAGGTCACCTCCGCAATGGTGGCAACTTGCCGTGGTTTCACGCCCAATCCTATTCAGGTACTCACCGAAGCAACCGTGTCCGGTCAGCACCTGCGTGAGCCTGTAAGAGATGCGCTCCCCTCTTTTCAACCAGGCTTCAAAGTGCGGCAGAACGGCTTCGACAACGCGCTTGCGCGAAAACTGCGGCTGCTGTAGCCGCTCGCGCCAACACTCGAGCGCGTGTCGCCGTTCCTGCCGCCTCAGCCTCACGACAGCGATTTCTGGCAAGCTTTCGCCACCTTGGCGGATGGCACGCATTCGGTTATATACCCTTGCGTCCATATCTGCCAGGATATCTAGTGGCGGAAAGCGCGCCAGGAGAGTTGACGCCTCAAAGGAGACCGCTCGGTATCCACGTGCGATGCGAATGGCTATCTTCCGCTGCAGGCTGTTGATTTTAGTCCTGCAGCGGCGGACACCTGACAGTTGTTTTGACCAAACAGGTGCCCCATAAAGGACCATCGATCGCACAACGCCAGCGTAGAGGCGGCGAACTTCTTCCCGTGGTCCCCCGAGATTGGGCAGCAGCCTGTGCAAAGCACCTACTGCCTTTTCAACGCGAGGAACCAGGCGCTCGAAGTGCTTTTCGAAGCCCCACCGACCGTCCAGCGTTAGGCCAAGATACTTCATGTATCCACTTACCTGGACTTGTGCATCTCCAACAGTCACTGACGACCTGGGTGGCTCTCTGCTCCTCGGCAGCTTGTGGAACCAGAGCGCCTCATTTTAATGAGGAGCTATCTCCAAACCCAGCTCGCGGATCGATGCCACGACTTTTGCCACTCCGAATTCAGAAAGCTGGATGGTGTCGTCGAAGGTGTCTCCACCGGCCAACACCAGGGTGTCATCTGCATAGCAGATGAACAGAGAAGAAGAACAGAAGCAGCTAGGACACATGCCTATCAATGTCTTTAAAGACAAAATGTTAAAGATCTTTTGTTGTATTTCATTTTATAATCTAATTTTATACAGTAATTTTAATCGTGTATGGTAATATTTCAAATATTTTAATGATTTCATTTAATGATTCTACAATGCTTTGTGTACAATTTTCACTACTATCCCATTAACATTGTATCACAATATAAAAGCTGTGCACACCTTTAAGTGACAAAGTCACTATAGTATTATTATTATAGAAATCCTGCATGTACGAATGTTTTTGTGACTTTGTCGTTGGAGTGCCATAATAAATAAATAAATATTTAAATAAATAAATAAATAAATTTCATCAGGTACTTAGTTACGCCATTTTTTTTTCAGAGAACCCTGAAATTCGTCTCAGTTATACCAATGATAGAGTTGAGAAATTCACAGTTTGGAAAAACAAACCAATGAAGATAATTATTGAAAATAGTTTTGCACGATACGTATGGTAAGTTTGTACAAATATACATAGTTTGATATTTTTAGTTTGGCCTGATTCAAATTCCATGATAACTTGTTTATTTGTTTACTAAATCAATAGCATCAACTGTTAACTTTGTATAATAATAATAAACTCATGTATTTTCTCCCTTAAAACATATTAGGTACATTTAAAGTCTTGTTTAACATTTGTTGAACTACTTTGATAAAACGATACAACTATTAATACATGAAAAAATTCAGGACAACAAAAAATTCATCCGCATCGCTGTTAATGGGAAAAGTGCCCAGAAGGCTGGCAGCATTGCCACGTTGAATGGCAATGTTGATTCTTTGGCCAAAACAAATGTAGAGAGCCGGAAGGTAGTGTCACCCAGCATGGTGCCAATGTTGGGTGACATAAAGTAAGAACAAAATTGGAAGAGAGACAGGAGCCCAAACTAAGCAAGGCTTGGGGCTTCTGGCCCCAACCGAAGATCTTATTGATCTTAAAACTCTACTTATTTAATACATCGGAGGGATGTATGTGGGAGTATACTGGCCGAGTGCCGTGCGTATTTAGGTGTTTGTATATATATATATTAATATTTGTGTATGGGTAGGTGTGTGTGTGTGTGTTTATGAGAGCGAGGGAGAGTTTGTGTGTTTTTGTGATAACCCTAGATGTCTCTGTGTCTGTTTAAGACAGAAGTTTTGACGACAGATGTGGCGCGGCAGGCGAAGGTCCGCCTGCGACGCAGGAGGTATTTGTTATGTATAATAAAAAATATCTATCTATGTAATGTATTGTATTAAGTATATCAGTCATCTAGTATCCATAACACAAGCTCTGCTTAGCTTGGGGCTAGATGATGCTGTGTGGATTGTCCAGCATTATTTATTTATTATTATTTAAGAGTGTCTCTGTTTCATGATAACCAAGAGTGAGAAGCCATTGAGTGATTTATATATAATATTCCATGACTAATTTTTCATATACCATAAAGTTACCATGTAGGTTGGTGGCCCGTACCTGAAAACACAATCTAATGCCGATTCTTGACGACAAATGTGGCGCGGTGGGCGAAGGTCCGCCTGCGACGCAGGAGGTTGCGGGTTTGATTCCCGCCCTGGGATAAATGTTTGTACGATTTACAAGATTTGTTCAGGGTGTTCTGGGTATTTGCTATGTATAATCAAAAATATCTATATATGTAATGTATTGTATTAAGTATATCGGTCATCTAGTACCCATCCCGAGTGCACGTCTTCTTTACAAAGAAATTTTTCGACGTCTGATCGAAACTTCGCGTGATCAGAGGGCTGGCACTTTCTTTGCCCAAAGAATTAGTATTTCCATCCAACGTGGCAATGCTGCCAGTCTTTTGGGCACGTTTCCTGATGAGATTGATGCGGAGGAGTGGCTTGACACCTGAGTGTCTTGGTCGACTTTTCATTGTATATTGTTTTTGTAAATATGTATATAGTTAGGTTAATAGCATAATTGTCTATATAATATATTACGAGTATTTATGCTGCATTATTGTTTCAGGTGTTCCAATCATTACGTGTATAATACACCTGGAATGGATTTCGTACCAACAACCGCTTTGGAAAACAACATTATCAGTGTTTTGAATGTGAGTATTTTATTAAAACCCACGATCAATCACCATTCTTTCAGTCGTTACGGGTAGTCTGAAGCCCGAAAGTCTGACAACCAGTCTTACCAAGGGGTATCGCATTGCCCAATAACTGGGTTGTGGAGGTCAGATAGGCAGTCGCTCTATGTAAAATACTGGTATTCAGCTGCATCCGGTTAGACTGGAAGCCGATCCCAACCTAGTTGGGAAAAGGTTAGGCAGATGATGATGATTATCAATCATCATTCTTTAAACATTATTTGAAGTAAATGATTTCAAACAAAAAGGTGTCTTCAAAATGCTAAGCATTTGTTTTGTTTTTGTTTTAAAAAAACAACATTGCCCCACACTAGGAATTTCTCCTGTATCGTGGGTGCGTTTACAAACATTTAAACTCACATACACAAACATGCAAACCCGGAACAACAACCTAACTAGTGGCTGAGCGATTGACTGCACCACGTGTCGTGGGTTCGATTCCTGCATGGAACAAGTATTTGTATGGCCTACAGGTAGTTGTTCCGGAACAACTACGACACAGGAGAAATACCTAGTGTGGGGCAAAATGAAAATGTCTTTTTTTTAGTATAGGTACTGGTATTGTCCATTTGGTTTCAGGTCCCAAAGGTTACGGCTGATATGAGTACTAGATGGGCATGCGCAGTATTAATGGACTACAAGGGTCCAATATTGCAGGTGTATAATGGACGTAACTATACAAAAAAAATATTACATTTTCATCTTTACGTCAAAGGAGCGAGTAAGTACTTTGATACCGCATTTAGTTTCAGTTCAATACAATGGGCACTCGTGCGCACTAGAATGAGACAACCGAGCTAGGACTAATAATTACTTATTTTTCGATTGCTTGCGTTCAAACACAAGTTATTACATTTAGTGCCAATCTATCTGCGCCCTGCGGCACGCGCGTTTTGACTTTTACAGAAGCCACTTAGACTATCGATGCAATAAGTACCTATTGAAAGCGCATTGGTAGGCACTTCGATATTTTTAAATGAAAAGTATTTAACCAAGATAAAATAAAATCAAATTAAAGGTGTCAAAAATACTGAATATGCTTTACTGAATCACTAAATGGGCGACCAACAGTGGGCGAATACGAATGTTTGAAACAGCGACCCCAAAATAAAAAAAGAAATTACTGGTTATTCAATAGCGTGATCTGACCATTGTCGAGAACTGATTCTGGATGGTATGGGTAATATGGTACCTCCATGTCCACAAGGGCATATTTAAGGGCAAGTTGTTGGTGGATGATCCTGGCTACAAGGTTGTGTCTATGCTAGTATTCTCTGTTAGCAATTCGAGAACATCCAGAGACGATATGCCTTATAGATTCACCGGGAAAGTGACAAGCACGACATATGTCCACGGTGCCATCTTTTGTTCTATGTCTCTGGTAGATCACCGTCTTGATAACCTCGTCCATAATTGCAAAGACAAACCCTTCGGTTTCCCCAAAAAGGTTACCGAAGCGCAGCCAGTACACGAAAGCCATCGGGTCGATATCTGGCCCTATCAGGGTTCGATTAAACCTTCCGTGTAACTCCTTACCCTTCCATACGTCCCTACGATCCGAAGTACTTAAAACCAAGTCCATAAGTTCTGTCTGCTTTGGTGCATATTACTTGAGGTCATCCATGTACAGCAGATGGGATATAGGCCAGCTCCTTTGAAGGCGATAGACTAGCTTCAAATTCTTTAGTAGGGTACTTAAAGGATTCAATGCAAGGCAGAACCACAAAGGGCTAAACCTGTCGCCCTGGAAGATACCGTGATTTATCTTTATCAAGTTTTGACGAATCAATAAGACCTCCAGTACCCGGCTGACGAAAAATAGCGGTCCAATGCCTCATGCATGAGCATAGGAGGCCACAAACATCTGGATGTATTTTTAACAATTCCACAACGTTTTTTAGCCATGCATGAGGTACCGAATCATACGCCTTTTTATTGTCGACCCAGCCTATGGAGATGCTTTTTTTGTTTCTGCAAACCTGTTGACAAATGGCCTTATCTATGAGGAGAAGGTTCTTCGTACCACGGGCTCCCGACTTAAATCCATTCTGAGTAGGGGCCATAATGTGAGAGTTTATTTATTTATTTATTTAACTTTAATGGCCAACCAACAATTGTTTATACTGATAAAACTTAAACTACAATATACTACAATCTAGGGTTAGTATAACAATTTCTTACAGGTTAGCACCGCATGCCCCATATTGTAACAGTAAAAATGTGCCACAAGTACTAGACTATAGAATTAACTTACATAATATTAACCTAATCAGAAAAGAAAAAGAAAAACAATTTATGCAAAAATAAAATAAAAATACAGATAAATAATGGAAGATAAAACATTAAGCATTGTCGACTGTGATTCTGTGGAACTTGCTAAAGGAGTCAAAATGAACGTCAACAAGGTCGCTACAGCTGTTTAACAGTTTGCAAAGCCGAGGGACAATAGAGCTTGCGCCAAGCACTGTTCTGCGAGGTGGGGGGTATAAGGGAGTAATAGGAGCTCGAGGGAGTCTCGCAGGCGCCCGAAACTGGAACCTATTGAGTAACTGGGGACAATTAATTTTGGATCGGAGTATTTTAAACAAGAAAATAGAGTCAATAATTTTTCTGCGTTTCTCCAATGGCACCATTCTAAAGTGGGATAACCTGTCCTGGTATGAACGTTTCCTTTTCGCAATTCCGCATGAGTAAGCTAGGTGCCATAAAAATCTCTTTTGTATCCGCTCCAATCTTAAGTTGTGCGTAGCATAATGAGGTCTCCAGATTGTACTACAATATTCCAAGATACTTCGGACAATACAATTATATAATAAGATCTTAGTACTACTGCGCTTGAATCCAGCAACATTCCTAATAACGAATCCCAGCATTCTAGAAGATTTTTTAATGACACTTTCGACGTGGGGTACGAAGGTTAATGTATTGTCGAAGAGAACTCCTAGATCCCTCACCTGATTCACCTCCTGGATGGGATCCGAGCCTATGTGGTAAACGTTTGCAATAAAATTCTTTTTACGGCTGTATTTGACGTGGTAACACTTTTTAACGTTTAAGGTCATTTCATTATCGTTACACCATTGAACTAACGAGTTAATATCGCTCTGAAGTAGTTTAGTATCAACTTTAGACTCGATTATTCTAGAGAATTTGAGATCATCTGCATACATATAACAGTCAGAGAATTTAAGGGCGTGTGGAATATCGTTGACGAACATATTAAACAGAATTGGTCCTATGTGTGAGCCTTGGGGTACCCCCGAAGTGGTCCCGTATGTTTCAGATTTATGGCCATTAACTGCGACACAAAAGAAACGGTTTTCAAGGTATGACTTTAGCCAGTTATACAGTGTGCCAGTGATACCGTACGCAAATAGCTTAGACAAAAGTATTTTGTGGGGGACGCGGTCAAAGGCTTTGCTAAAGTCAGTGTAAATGACGTCAATTTGCTTTCCACAGTCAATGACATCTGTTAGCTTTTCTGTAAAGGTAGCTAGGTTAGTGCAGGTAGATCTAGAGCCCACGAATCCATGTTGAGAATCACTCAAGTAGAGTTTAAAGTGCGACTGAATGTGGGGACAAATTAAGGTCTCAAAGATCTTAGCAAAAGTTGACAGGATAGAGATAGGCCTGTAGTTATTTATTATATCTTTCTCTTCACTTTTATAAATTGGCACGATTTTTGCTGTTTTCCAACAGTCTGGGAACACACCCGTACTAAGCGACTTGTTAAAAATCAGCGTTAATGGAGATATCAATGCGGGGGCGCACTTCGAGATAAATATCGGTGGAATGCCATCGGGCCCTGCACCTTTACGGAGATCTAAAGATCTAAGTTTATGCAATAGGCTCTCGCTATCGATCACCGGTGCTGTCAGTGGCAGACTGTTGTTTCTCATATTGTGCAAAAAATCGGAGGCGTTTTGAATTTTGGTCTCTTTCTCAGAGTTAATTTTAAACTTCACGATGGATGTAAGTAACTTGTAAATGTCGGTAGACAAGTAATAAGTCTATAATTTTGCGGTTCCGTGGTATTGCCAGACTTATAAAGAAAATGAGTGACACGAAAGATGAGTAGTCATGATCTCTGGGAGCTCCCCCATCTTGGAACTGTGTCGCTAAAAGCCCATGAGAACTGTGAAACCACTTCAACCATAATTATGCAGTCCGTTTGTATGTTGTACGGAGGCGCATTCGATCCACCACAAATAAATGTATTTCAATTCACGAGTTTTTTCACCAGGACCAGTAATTTTAACTGCAAACAACCAAAATTTGACCTATGTTATGACTAGCCTGTCAGATGACCACGATGGAGAGGCCAACTATATTTATGAAGACGGTGAGGAAGTGGATTTTACCTGTAATCAACCAAAAAATGACCCTAATTCGGATACTCTGCGTTTAGAATATTACAATGCTAAAGGTACTTCACGTAAATAATATATTGAGAATCTAGATTTGAAGGTAAACAGGTTGGCGACTCAGTCACCTGTATCCATCAAGGGGTTCCTCCTTGGCGGATGATGCGGATTAAACTCTTCTCTACAAACTGAACAACTTTCTCTATGGAACTTGCAACAGTTAACACGCCTTGTGGAATTCGTTTATTGCAGCAAGAATAGGCGTACTGTTATCACGTCAGGCCGATCCGACCATTTTTCTGATCTTCGGCTGTCTGATCGTATAAATGTCGACTGACTTGTTTAAGAAGCAAAATTTATCGACGATATACATCGCAGTGAAAAAATAACAATGAGTGACATTTCAGGTATTCTTCTATTTAAGACTACATTTCTGAAAAACCAAACGCTCACATTCCGTTCTGTCTTGAAATTGACAAATGATAAGTATTATTTGGACTGCGTACGCGCTGCCATCAATCCCGCAAGAGAATACCGTTATAGAACAACCTTTTATATGAAGGAACGAGATTTATATGCTGGTAAGTGGTTGAAGTGGCAGTCACAGTAATAACTAACTGTTATTAGAGGGTGCGGTAAACGGATCACTTGTCCATTTATTTGGTTTTAAGACATATCACTAGTTCTGTGAACAGTAGAGTTCGCGAGCACAAACTTGTTTTAAGATGGTGGTCCAACTTGCTATATCAATCCCTCCCTCATAGTAGGTAAAGAGCCGATTCCACTGGTGGAAATCTAAAAGTGATCAGCTTACAACACTTTGCCAGTCCCGTTGAGAGAGCATCCTCATCAGATCTGAATTTTTTTTTATGAGACCAATTTAGAGTTACTTCCCTACAAGCAAAAAATGAACCATCGCAATCGGATCTCAAAGAGCATTTAGGAACCTCACCTAAAAATCACCGATTACAAAATAAATCTATCATCATCTGCCTAGCCTTTTCCCAACTATGTTGGGGTCGGCTTCCAGACTACCCGGATGTAGCTGAATACCAGTATTTTACATGGAGCCACTACCTATCTGACCTCCACAACCCAGTAACTGGGCAACACGATACCACTTGATAAGACTGAATGTCAGACTTTCGGGCTTCTGACTACCCGTAACGACTGTCAAAGATCTACAAATGACAGCCGAGACCAACGGCTTAACCAATACCATTATTTATGTAACCATTGCTTATTCTCTTGGAGAAGAAAAAAATAAAACTGCCAACCCATTAAATATCAGCCATGCCACCTAACATTGCCAGTGCTAATAACTCATGTGTTTTGACAAATTCCTAGCAAGGTACAATGTACAATATACCACTTCTTTTACAGATCCATTGCAACATGGCGTAATATTCTACGTAAATGGCCAAAAGCTAGTAACAAATACTAATGCGGATAAAACCGACGTTTATGGGCTCAGGTACAGATATATCGACGGAGAGGTACTGAATGTAACGTGTCAGAAAACAGATGTCCACATGAGAGGCACTCTATTTCTTTATAAAGATCCAGAAAAAGTCGGAGTGGGTACGTACATATTAAATAAATAAATATTGCTGGACAATCCACACAGCATCATCTGGCCCCAAGCCAAGCAGAGCTTGTGCTATGGTTACTAGATGACTGATATACTTACCTAATACAATACATTACATAGATATATATTTTGTATTATACATAGGAAATACCCAGAACATCCGGAACAAAGATTTGTTCCGGGTGTTTTGGGTATTTCCTTTCCTTGGGACAAATGTTTGTTCGATCTACAAAGATTTGTAGATCGAACAAACATTTGTCCCAAGGCGGGAATCGAACCCGCAACCTCTTGTGGACCTTCGCCCGCCGCGCCACATCAGTCGTCATATTGATTTAAGCCGACACCAAAATATGTAGTTAGGAAAATGCTAGTCATTGGCAGATGTTGCTAAATTTGCATGGGAGGAGAGGAACAGGTGCATATTATACAAGGAGGATGGATGGATGGAGTTTTTTTTTGTTTTGACATATAAAAAAAAAATTCTAATGAAAATCATTTAATAATTTGCGAGTATGGGTACAAAAGAAAAGGTCTTAAACATTCAATAGGGTCCATTAGCCATATCCTACCATAAGGCATGCAAATTTACAAATACACAGGTATTTAAGATACTAGAATTCAACTATATTAAATTAATGTTAATCAACATTACAATTCTTGATTTTGACGTACAGTTACTAACTACCAATTTCAGTAACTGGTAGACCCAAGGTGGACCTTAACACTATCTTATTTTTTTGCGTTTATGCACCCATATACGAAGCTCACCTTTGCAGAGAGAGGAATTTTCAAACGAGAAGATTGTTATAAAATAAAATACGTTTAATTCAGACTAATAAAATGTCCATAATTTGTTAGTAACATTATCTTAAAACTATGTTAGTCACAAAAATTGCTCACACCACATGCAGCCTGATCAGCCTTCCTACAATTGCAGATTCAGGTCTCTCTGCAATCATCCTTAGGATTCCGTTGCCACTTCCTCGAATTCGGCGAATTAGTGAGGTTGACTTTTTGCGCATTATAGCGTAAAAGTCATCCACCCTTGCGTCGGCAAACATGCCCGAGGCGCTGCAAAACCGAGGCAGCCGCACCAGAATCCTAAAGGCGTTGTTGTACTGCACTCTAAGAGCATTGTAGGCCCGCTGCGTGTAGTTGGTTCACAGGGCGCTAGTGTAGAAGCTTTGGCAATACGCTCTGAACAAAGTTACCTTAACTTGTGCTGTACACTTTGCAAACCTATGTTATGTTTGGGGAATGTCTGTGGTGGCATGAAGAGGAGTGGATATGAAAAATAAACAGGTGCCTATTATATAAGAAGGATGGATGGATAAAGTTAATACAAATTAAGTAAATTTACTCAAAATATGTGTGGAAAAGAGTTTGTCGAAAACTGGCAAAGGTATAAACAACTAAACTGCACCTCCGAGCAATGAAATCAGACTATAACGATCGTACTTCTGCCCTTTGGGAGAGCGAGTGGGCCATAGTCTACCACGCAGACTCAGGGCGAGATGTTGGATGTCATGTCTTCGTTCTGGGACATGCGATGTCTGCTTCCGCACAATGTGGCCCGTGGTGATAAGTAATTAACACAAAGTAAAGCTATCTGGGTTCGAACCCACAACCTGCGACACGAAAGCCTGTTACCACTGCGCCGCCATTACTCCACAGCGGATCCTTGCGCTGACATAATATTATAATATTTTGTATATGTAAAGGCATGCACACAACCTGTCGCCCTATTCTTAAATGTTTACAGCTCGTGAAAGTAATAAATTATAGTGTTTCCAGCACTACAGAATCCGTCCGAAGGAATGATTACATTACATATATCCACATCTTATATGGATTCCCAAACTTTAAGATGTACTATAAACAACTCGGATGTACAGAGGCCACACGCTGACCTATATTTTGTGTCCGACGTTGGTGATAACGGTAAGTTAATAACATCAGCTTTTTCCTTCTACATTAAATAAATAAATAATGCTGGACAATCCACACAGCATCATCTAGCCCCAAGCTAAGCAGAGCTTGTGTTATGGATACTAGATGACTGATATACTTAATACAATACATTACATACATAGATATTTTTATTATACATAGCAAATACCCAGAACACCCAGAAAAAATCTTTGTAGATCGTACAAACATTTGTCCCAGGGCGGGAATCGAACCCGCAACCTCCTGCGTCGCAGGTGACCGTAGCCCGCCGCGCCACATCGGTCGTCATTACATTTACATGAAATTATTTTTAAATAAATATTTTCAAGATTTCCATTTAAAATCTTACCACCTACCCTACGCCTACGTAATTAACTATAACTAAACCAGTTGTAATGTAGATTAAAAAGATAAATATAATAATATCCTTACTAAATAAACATACCTACCAAAAATAATAGTTTTAAAAAAAGAAAATAACACGCTTTTATAGAAAGTCCAACTATAAAATAGAAAATAAAATTGAATAAATTTGGATTTAGAAAATTGTAAATAAGAAACAAATTTATATTAGTGGAAAAAGCGTGGTTTACATAGTGTCAAGAGTTGTAAATATTTCTCTTTTTCCATGGTCCATTCACAGTGGGCGTGTATTCTTCAATATTAACTTTTTTTATCCCAAAAATAATTAAAACTACGTAAATTACAGTCACACTACCCCTGTACAGTCAAAACAAACTGAAATAGACTATTGTTCGATTCAAACTGAACGAGTACCTTTGATGTTTTGAGAATTTTGTTGTTTGACGTTTATGACGTTCCGGGAGAGTGATAACTGTGTTGCCACTCTCGTCCGCACAATGTTCATTCGATAAATCACACAATCAATGTCAAATTAGGGTTTTCAATCTCTACTACTAGATGGCGCCAGGGACGCGTCTTCTAATAAATAATAAGTAAAGTAAAATAAGTTTATTTCATATCATTTTAACTTAAGTACCTACATATGAAAGCCTGCAGTTGAAGTTTTCCTTACATTATAAACTAACAAATATTAAATTATAAAATAATATTTGTAAATAACAAAAAGAGAGGAAAAAATACGATCTTACTCGTAAGTGTGTGGTGGTGGGCGTGTGTTGTTTTAATCTAAAAATTTAAATGTACAGACGCCACGCATCAAGCTACCCAAAAATGACAAATTTTTACAATTGAACTTGAACCTTATTTTTTTTGCGATAAAATTTAAAATCTATCAAATAAATGTGACACACTGGGGTAGCTTGATATGTTGGCATCTGTAAATTAAAAACAAAAGAAATAGCCATTATAACAGTGTGACCGTAATGCGGAGTCCAAATTTTGTAGGTGGATGATTATTGACCATGATTAATTTACTTCTTGTTGAAAGAAACAAAGACGCAAAGAAAGAAAACAATCTAAAATGGGATTTAATGTTAGTGTTTAAATATTTTGCTTAAGTTAGTAAAGAGATATGAGGTTCTTGATACGGTAGACTCTGCAGTCTTTTTGGGCATAACAGTAGATGCCAAACTACAGTGGGGCCCTCATATATCAACCCTAGCAGGGAGACTCAGCTCTGCCGCTTACGCTGTCAGGAAAGTGAGACAATACACTGACGTGGACACAGCTCGGTTAGTCTATTTTAGTTATTTTCACAGCGTAATGTCTTACGGTATGCTGTTATGGGGCAAAGCTGCAGATATTCAAAATATATTTGTGCTACAAAAACGAGCTGTTCGTGCAATATACCAATTAGGGCCCAGAGTCTCCTTAAGAGATCTATTTAAAGAGATTGGTATTCTCACAGTGGCTTCTCAATTTAGTTTTGCTAACATAATATACATTAGGCAAAATATACATATGTACACTAAAAACAGTGACATCCACAATTTTAATACCAGAAATAAGCACAAACTGTACGCTCCTTTCCACCGGCTTCGTAAGGTCCAGAGCTCATTTGTGGGGCTCGGTATCCGCTTTTATAACATGCTACCTCATTCTTTGCTGGATTTACCTTTTAACGCGTTTAAAGCTAAAGTTAAATCAAACCTTTGTTCTAAAGCATATTATTCGATCAACGACTATTTAGAAGACAAGAATAGTTGGTCGCTTTGTTGAACGCAGGACAATGTTACTATGTTCTTTTACTGTTTAATAGTTCTTTATTTTTGTGTATGTTTCTTCTACTATCCTTATTTTTATGTTATTGACATGATCCTCTCATTACATTGTATGAATGAGTTGTATTGATTATAATTCAGCATTGCACATGTCAGCGGGCACGCTCTTGGACTGCTTTGGAGGCTTTTTATGTATTCAGTTTAGCAGGATTTGCTTGAGTTAATTGTGATTTTGGTATGTATAACTTTTTATTTATTTATTTTGGCATATTGGTGTGTGCTAGCTAACATGTAGCAAATTATTTAATTGAATGACGTATAAAGATGATTGACATAATTATTATTTTTGACATAATATGTTGTATAGCTTCAAGTTCTTCAAACCTATCAGACAGACGTGTTGCTGGGGAGTTTGTTCCTCCACTTCTTCTTCCCAGCAAAAACACTAGGAAGTGGTGAAGGGTGGGCGTTTTGGGGGACTGTCTTATGTAAACGTTTTTGACGTTCAAAAAGTGCTGATTCTCAGCCTAATTTGAATAAATGAATTTTGATTTTGATTTTTTGATTTTGATAACTAAAAGTATAAAATCAAAAATCGAAATAAAAATTCATTTATTTAGGCTATATTAAGCTAAGGCCTGCTTAGGCCAAGGCCTATATTAGGCTGAGGATCAGCACTTTTTGAACATCAAAACGTTTACAAATGACATTCCCCCAAAACGCCCACCCTTCACCACTTCCTAGTGTTTTTGCTGGGAAGTGGAAGTGGCGGAACAAACTCCCCAGCAACACGTCTGTCTGATAGGTTTGAAGAACTTGAATCTATACAACATATGTATGTCATAAAGAATAATAATAATTAAATCAAACATCATTGTACATCATTAAATTAACTAATTTGCATATGACATAACATTGTCGGAGGAGCTCGTGGCTAAATAAAAACAGCCGCATGGGTTGATCGAAGGTTAAGCTACGCTTGCCGAGGTCAGTCTGTGGATGGGTGACCGTTTGTAACATATCGAGACTCCTCCGTGCCTCGGAAAGCTTAAGTCGTTGGTCCCGGCTGTCATTTATAGATCTTTGACAGTCGTTACGGGTAGTCAGAAGCCCGAAAGTCTGACAACCAGTCTTACCAAGTGGTATCGTGTTGCCCAGTAACTGAGTTGTGGAGGTTAGATAGGCAGTCGCTCCTTGTGAAATACTGGTATTCAGCTGCATCCGGTTAGACTGGTAGCCGACCCCAACATAGTTGGGAAAAGGCTAGGCAGATGATGATGATGATGACATAACATATTCGGCAGTTGCACGTCGTAACTTCGGCAATTATTATACGAGTAAACTATTCAGCAACTAACTAACACTGTGTGTCTTACTGAGCTCTTAATTGTTGATTGTTTAGTGGCATTGTTCGTGGAGTCGTAGAGTTCCTTAAAATCAAAATTCAATTTGTAACCATGATAAGTTGATGAAAGTACCATAATTTTCAGATGTTCGTATACGAGGCCTGCCGAGAAATAATATCCTGTACCAGTACACAAGTGGTTTCGATCAATGGACAATTGAATATCTATACTCTGTGAATGAGACTCTTAATTTAACTTGTGTTTCAAACAAAGAATCGAAGCAACACAAATATCCGTTCCTGTGGACATTTGAAGGTATGATTTACATGCGGTCAATTTGCCGAGGTCAGTCTGTAGATAGGTGACCGTACGTAATAAGCACAACCTGGCTGTAATTTGCAATATTGAGCTTTATTCAATCAAGCTTTTGTAGAAGATCCCGATGCCAGTAACGACAGGATAACAGGCTCACGTCACATAGACAGACCAGCACCTGGGTAGATCCCTATCTACCTCCGTACCCTAAATTGAACATACCTCCATATAAATTGTTTTTATTTTTAGGTGGAACCTTAGATACTCAAGCAAAACAAACTGATGATGGGGCAGTATATTATTCACAGAAAGCGTTTACGGAAATTTTGGATGAAACACACAACGGAAGTCAAATAAAATGTATTTATAATGTCTTCTCTGATTACACCAAAACGGCTGAAATCATCCTCCGATTGAGAGAATTTGTTTCAAAAGCAGAGAAGGACGGTGTTTTTTCAGGTGAGTTACGTAATTTAAAATCGGTACAGCTCCCAGTGGTTTAGGCCTCGCCCCTTGTGTACGAGGTTGTGGGTTCAAACCTGGGGCAGGTAACAATGTGAGTATTTCAATTCATATGTACTTTCTAAGTTTATCTTGGATATCACCGACATCGGTGAAGGAAAACATCGTGAGGAAACCTGGACTTATATAATTAATATAAGTCTGAAACCGCCAACCCGTCTTGAGCAAGCGTGGTGATTAATTTCCTTCTCTGTATGAGAAGAGGCCTTTGCCCTGCAGTGGGACAGTAATAGGCTGGTACTACTACTACAGTTGCGTGAATAAAAAACTTTGTTGTTAATTATTGGTAATCTTCTTTACAAAATTTCTCGACGTCTGATCGACACTTCGCGTGACTAGAGGGCTGGCTCATTTTTTGCCCAAATAATTAGTATTGCCATCCAACGTGGCAATGCTGCCAGTCTTTTGGGCACGTTTTCAGATGACAGCGACGCGGAGGAGTACTTTGGCGCCTGAGTGCCTTGGTCGGCTTTTAATTTTGTTTGGTTTTTGTAAATATGTATGTATATAGTTAGTTTTAGTTGTTACCGGGCGTCCTGTGACGGCCAACGTTTTTATTTAGGTTTGAAATGGATACCTATATTTAAGTTATTCACAGCGACGAACTTCGAATACATTCTCAGTCTATTACAGTTTGGCCTTATACAAACGTTCCGATAGCGCAGTGACAGACTTACAGGGGGGCGGAAGGGTCGGCCCGCCCCGAGCCTCCGGTGTAGGGGGGCCCCAAATGCCTTCGCATTACCCTGATCAAATCTTAAAAAAGACTTTAAAAATGTGCTATGTACCTAACCTACATAATTTCATCAAGATCAAAACACTACAGCCATTTAGACTTTTTACGCGGTACTAATATTCTTTTAACTTTGCTGAACCCGTCAAATACGCTGGGGGAATTCCCGTCTTTGTAGCGGGTACTTTGAGATTAATTTCACTTGCCAGATGAGAACTTTATAAAAAGCTTGTGAAACTACATTTTTTTTAAAGCTGGGGGTCTCATTCAACTTTGCCGCCGCAGGCCTCTGACGGGCTTAGTCCGCCACTGCGATAGCGTGTTATAATAATATTTAGATGAAGATTTGTATTGGCACCTCTCCGCCGCTATATGTTACCTCAGAAAAATCGTACTTAACCTCCATCTCCGCAGGTGTTCACCAGAGTTGTAACAGATAGGGCTTGCGACGCCTCGCAACCCATCGCCTGGCTTCGTTTGGAGGCGGCTTGAAAGGCTGTGCTGTTCTTTTCTGCTATAACGATGGATAGTTCACCCAGCGGGTGTATCTACTACAGCCTTGGGGCTATTGATACGCCTTTGGGGAAGACGAGCGTGTCTTATTATTATGTAAACAGAGCTGTCAATAAATTTTCTATCATTTTTATAGGCAATCTATCTTTCCATTATCATAAATAAATCATCCACCATATTAGTCCGGGTAGCTAATTATCTGTACATAACTTACTGTACACGAATGTCATTATGTGATTTTGCACTAAAATAACGCTATCCTTATTTTGTTTTTCAGGTGAAGTATCAACTGGTAGCCTACTTGCGTACGCCCTCTCTGCTGGGGCAGTGGCACTGTTAGTTATATCGGCAGTGTTAGGAATAATATACTATACACGTACCAGATCAATTTCGAGAGAATTGCCGCCCAAACCAACGCCGAGACCCGATGTAGGTTTTTGCGTTCTTTAGTAATTACTTATCTTTGAATTATGTGACTGTAAATATATCTGCCATGATGGCCCAGTGGTTTAGGCCTCGTCTCTTGTGCACGAGGTTGTGGGTTCAAACCTGGGCAAGTACCAATGTGAGTTTTTCAATTCATATGTACTTTCTAAGTTTATCTTGGACATCACTGACATCGGTGAAGGAAAACATCGTGAGGAAACCTGGACTTATATAATTAATATAAGTCTGAAATCGCCAACCCGTCTTGAGCAAGCGTGGTGATTAATGCTCATGCCTTCTCTGTATGAGAAGAGGCCTTTGCCCTGTAGTGGACAGTAATAGGCTGGTACTTACTAAAAATATTGGAGAAACACTTGATTGAATGTCTTTTTTTTATTTTCAGCCAGATATGGTGTTCTATTTGAACCGTTTATCCGTGTGCCGACCGATAAACGAAATTGAAACCGCAGAGTTACAGAATTATTATGAAGAGGTTTCTTAGTCAATCGACGACCGTTGTGGCGCGGCGGGCGAAGGTCCGCCTGCGACGCAAGAGGTTGCGGGTTCGATTCCCGCCTTGGGACAAATGTTTGTACGATCTACAAATATTTGTTCCGGGTGATCTGGGTATTTCCTATGTATAATAAAAATATCTATCTATGTAATGTATTGTATTAAGTATATCAGTCATCTAGTACCCATAACACAAGCTCTGCTTAGCTTGGGGCTAGATGATGCTGTGTGGATTGTCCAGCATTATTTATTATTATTATTATTAGTCAGTTAATGGTTCGTCACACGCCCTTAACAACTCATCAAACAATTGAAGTTGGTGGTACGGCCATTCTTCAAACAAAAGACGTTTTATTGCCATGTACTGTATACTCGTATGTTTGATTGATTGTCTGAAACTAATTGTATAATGATTCAAGTTGAACATAGAGTTCACTATATAAGACGAGAGCTCCGACGGCTTTTACTTCAACAATCGACGCAGAGAAAACAGAAGCGCGTGGCGACGGACATTTTCCATAGTCAGGGTCGTGTTTAGTCATAGGGAATGTGTGGTGATGGCGACATAAAATCAATACACAATTTGGAGAAGAGTTTTTCAACGAGTGAAATGGTACCAGATCATTGTGCTTAGCTCTTCACGCCACGCCATTGAAGCTGATCTCGGTCAAAGAAAGTTTCTGGCTTGTGGGTAGCTACAGTCAATATGATAGCTAAACCTGCAGACCGATTTCACTGATGCGTGATGTCAAATTATTTTTTTATGAGACGGAAGCATGATACAAAACGTGGAAATATATTTCTCGACTTCGTTCACGGATTAGGAGAGAAACATTAGCTGCTAGACCAAGTACAAATAATAACTAATATTACTGAAATAACGCTGGAGAAAAAGGTGTGTTTCGCGGCATTCCTTGATGTCGCACGGGCTTTTGGTATACTTAATATATAAATAAAATAAAATAAAATGCTGTCTCATCAATATTTAGACATCTTAGGGTTATATTATATACGTTAAGATTGTTAAGGAGAAGATACATTAACACCTATTCAGATCTTTAGCAGACAATATCTGGAGCACCACAAGGGAGTGTATTTGGTCCGGTCTTGTTCCACATATGATTTTCCTGAATTATCTACGCCCAGAAGGTATAAATTATGCGGTTGTCGAGGCGATCCAACTCCTTCAAAATCTTGAACTAGTGCGAAGACTGAAAGGATAAAACCTTCAAGTTCGTTTTGTACAGTGAGCCTATACTGTTATGCTGTATAAAGTGCAGACCGCATGAAGTAATATAATTAAATGTATATATAAAATAGAGTGAATTAGAATTACTTTTTTGGACGTTTTGTTTATTGTTTAGTGAGGAAGACTACTGTTTTTTTTTTAAGATATCATAATCTCTTTTGATTTATTGGGACATTCGTTTATTGAAACAAGATGGGAACAGTTTTTAACAGATTTTCTTAACGAAAATATTAATGTAAATATAATATAACAATAAAGTCATAATAAACGTCACTGACTTTTGTTTTTTTTTTTTTTCTGCACTTGGCTTGGATACTAAGTCCTTTTAGCTTTAGTGAATACTAATTTTAGTTACCTTAAGAATAATTATTATACTACACTTATTTCAAATAAAAAATGTATATCCATTTTTGGGTTTTTTAACAACTAATACAAAAGTTTTTTCTGTCGTCATAATATCAAACCTCAACTTGCTTTGTTTTGTGAGTTGTTTTGCCTTTGCATCATTGTAGTTTTCATGGTAAATATATTACTACAATTAATTAAACTGCATTTTGCTATAAACCCTAAAAGTGCGAAGTCTTATACAACGATAAATTCTACCACAGCAGTTATTTTTATGTTTAAATTGATTATTGTGTCGAGTCTGCATCGTATAAGTATTTTATATATGAGTACTTTCCTTTTCGACTTTTTGTAGGGTTTGGTTACGTATTAAATAGCTTAATAATAACCATAGTACAAAAAAAAACGATGAGTTGCACCCCGGGAGTGCCGGCAGAAGTGAAAACTTGAGTTTTGATATTTTGGAATGGTTAGGGAATAATTTTGCACGAATTGTTTTAATTATCATCATAAAAGAAGTATCATTTATGTGGTAGAATACAATATTTATTTATTGCGCTATTGTACACAAACATGACAATTTATATTACATTAAAAAGTTTATCTCTCAGAAAAATATAGAATAAGAAAAAAATAAAGAAGATAGAGAGGAAGACAATTCCTCTCCTTCGCCGCGCCGCGCCGGCTGTCTACTCTCCATCCGTCTTACGAATTTTCGATCAGGTCACGTGTCCGTGTGTCAACGCGAGTTTAACATTTTTTACCCATTACAAAAAAAGTGTACAACGCCGCTAAAGAAGTTTTCACTTCAAAAAAATATAGCACAAGGTCGCTCCCTGCATCAGAACATTAGTAACGCAAATAAAGGTCATTAACACTTAACCACTATAAACAAACAAGCCGCTGGCTCAGTCCGAACGATAATAATACCACAGCCCACAGATAAACAAGTGATACTGTATGTACACATATTAAATTAGTTCGAATCCGCGCGCGGCTGAATGCGCACGTTTCTTGCGCGAAGCAAATAATAGATACTTTACCGTGTATGCTCCCGCGGTTTTAGTGGAAACCTGTGTATTTTAAAAATATCTAAGTGTATCAAAACAAATAACTTTGTGTGTTGCCCGCCGTGTGTGTGTGCCAATTGCCGCCTAAAGTTTTTCAAGTTTGTACACAATTTATTATTTTGTTCGTAGGTAACTCAGTTTCAAATGGTACTAAATGATTATTTATTTAAAACCAAAACACGATTGTTTTTCAACAGTAATTACGAATTAGAAACTCCATTTCAGTGAGTTATTTTGTTTGTGGACTGTTATTACCGTTCTGTCATAGTAAATTGTGAATAAGATTAGTTTAATAACGCATGAGTTCCGTCAAACAATATTACACAGATGTAGAGGTTATTCAGAACATAATAAACAGTGTCTAAGTCAAATCATTGTTCACAGTAAATATGCGGAAATGAGGAGCTCGTGGCTAAATACGATTGAAGGTTAAGCTACGCTAGCCGAGGTCAGTCTATGGATGGGATTAGGTTTGTGGCCTGTGCGCTATGGATTACCTAAGATGACGAGACTTAAGAAAGCACGTTAGGCCGTTGGTCCCGGCTTTCTTTTGTAGATTTTTGACTGTCGTTGCGAGAATTAAGAAGCCAGAAAGTCTGACAACTAGTCTTACCAAGGAGTATCGTGTCGCTCCGTAGCTGGGTTGTGGAGGTCAGATAGGTATTCTCTCCATGTAAAATACTGATACTAGTTACATCCAGTTAGATTGGAAGCCGACCCCAACATAGTTGGGAAAAGGCTAGGCAGATGATGATGACTTATATAAGTATTGAAGGTTACCTAAGTAGGTCCTTAAAACGATGATCCGGTGTGATATTTTTAAAGTAATGACTATTGCATCTCAAAAATATAACTTTGCTCGACACAGGAATCAAACAGATTACACAGTAGCTGCGCTAGCGCTGACATTAACACCAAGGTTTTTGGCACCTGTCAGTGTATATCTATGTATATCTTACTATATTGGGCCTTATGGTTAGCTAAATTCCTCAAGGTCAACTCAGTTCTGTCAGATCACATATGACCAGCAGGGGTGACGACCAGCAGACGAATAGGGATGTGTCCTAAGTAAAAATATAATAAGTCTATTTGGTCCGTCAGTTAGATTACCAAAAAATATTGGATACGTAACTGATAACGCGGGTTGAGGTCCTGGTGATCTGTACTACAGGTGCTTTGCGCCTACTTCAGACACCAGCTCCTCACATAATCTAGAACTAATCGTGACAAAAATGTAAATTGTAACTTATTATTATGTTTTTTTTCTAATCTTGTGAGCAGGAATAAATAAATTATTATTATATTATGTTGGGGCGTAACTCCCAACAGTGAATATGTTATGTTGATGTAGATGCTTTGTTGAATGTTGAATGAGTAGACAACCGATTGGTATAAAGGTTTAATTGCTACTAATTTATAATTAGTTTACATCATTATTTATTGTATTAGAAATGCACACTTATACAATATTGATGATAATGCATTAGTGAGTGTAACGTACCAATTACACCTAAGGTCAATGTACAGCGTAGCTCGTACATATTATTTATTCACTTTATTTTTTGTATAAACATATAAATTACATTTTTAAATATTTAAATATAAAAAATACAAAAACATTTAAAAATATAAAAAATAGTAGTCCACCGATGGCAGGAGCAGGGTCCAAGCTACCGGCGGCGGTTAGGGTTGCAGAGACAGGAACCTCCTCACAATGCGAGCCGTATCGAGGAGTACTGCCTTATTATTATTAGTTTGCTTACTCAAATCAATAAAAAGTGACAGTGATATAGCACATTAAAGTTCAGGAGATGGGCCTTGTGACGTCACTTTTACGTTAAAAGTGTAACACGGCGTGACGTCCCGCGTAATTTCAACGCCTAGCAAAGATATTTGACGGATTGTGGTTGCTAGATGTGTTGGCTTCTGTACGTAATAATATACCTAGTTGTAATAGTTCCCCGTATTAGCTCCCACCAGATCAAGAAACCAACCACCAATCATGTGATAGTGATGGCAGTAAATACACAGACTAGACAATGGTACAGGAAAAATATGTAAAATAATTAAATATAATAACTACGACCTTGCCCGACAGCTGACTAGCCGATAAGTCAGTCTGTTGTTAAGAAGCCGATTAGTCGGCCAAGCCGATCACAGTTTCGGGGGTATTCGGCTATTTCCGTGACCCTTCGGTGACAGCTCAATTGTTGGTACCCGAAAGCCGTCTGTCACGCATCTGTCGCTTGTCAATTGTTTTTAGCGTTTTCACGCGTTTTCTACGCGGTCCATAAAAGACGGAAAGCTAGGCAACTGTACATCTACAAACTCTATTTATTTGGAATTGTCACAAAATACAGCATCGGATTATATAGAGAGACTAGCTGACCCGGGAAACGTTGTTTTGCCAGGGGTTGGTGATAGAAGGGTGAAGATTTAGGGTTGTATGTATTTTTAATGCCACATTAAAAATCAAAAAAGAAAAATTTTGTCCATAAAATAAAATAAAAAGATAAGGGTGGTCCCTTATCACTTAGGGTTATGAAAAATAGATAGTAGCCGATTCTCAGACCTACTGAATTTGCATATAAAATTTCATGAAAATCGGTCAAGCCGTTTCGGAGGAGTATGGTAACTAACATTGAGACACGAGAATTTTATACATAAGATTAGCACTGTTTTATACGTTGATTTTTCCCTGTTGTTCCCGATTTTATGTACAAGTCATATTTATAAATAAAACGTTATTTCCATAAACAAGGGGGGCCTACAAAGTGAAGAGGTAGATAATAGGCGCTATTTGTATTGTGTATGTATTATAATAACAATCAGAATCAGAATCATTTATTCGTAAACATAGGTGACAATTATATACAAGATGTTCAAAAATTATGTAGTGCGCTATGTCTTGCCAATTGACATACAAATTATTAAGAAAGAAAAAAGAAATTGTACTCTTAAATTAAAATATAAATTAGTCATAATATAATTATACAAGCAAGTGGGACAGAATTTAAAATCAATTCAAAAGATTAATTAAAAAATAAATTAATTAAAAAATATAAGTATTAAAAATGTCAATATTATAAAATTACAGAGATTCGTCATTAAGAAATTCACCTAGAGTATAATAACAATATAATTGTGATGTCATCAACCTCATTTCTCATACCTAAGTACCTACTTTCTCGAGTAAGGGCGCCAAGTTATCAGCTATTACAAATTGTGTAAATGTAAACATTACTGTAATTTATAAGAATATAGCTGCGCCCGGCGGTGTTTATCTGCGGTTAAAATTCACATTCATCAAACGCTGTTAAAATAGTCGTTAAGATTTCTGAAACTTTCTAATGTTCCAACTTTCTTTCATTTTTCTTTCATGAGAACCGTCTCCTTACAATAACAAACATAGCGATAAAAACAGTAGTGAAATTGGTCCAGCCGTTCACGCGTGATGCCGTGACTAAGGAAAATGGGAATCCATTTTTATATAAGTAGAAGAGACTAGCTGACCCAGCAAAAAAAAATAGATGTTGGCCGATCTATTTTTCATACCCCTAAATGATAAGGGTGGTCCACCCCAAACATTTTATATGGCAAAACAACGTTTGCTGGGTCAGCTAGTCTCTCAGACTTACCTGATATGCACACAAAATTTCATAAAAATCGATCCAGCCGTTTCGGAGGAGTGTGGCAACTAACATTGTGACTAGAGAATTTTATATATTACATAAGCTAGCTGACCCAGCTAACGTTGTTTTGCCATATAGGGGTTGATCGTAGAGGGGTGAAAATTTAGGGTTGTATGTATTTTTGTATGTTGTATCATAAAAAATAAAAACAAAAAAAAATGTCTAAAACATAAAAAAATAAAATTTAGGGGTGGACCACCCTTAACATTTAGGGGGATGAAAAATGAATGTTGTCCGATTCGCAGACCCAACCGATATGCAGACAATTTTTTTAAATAAATAATTACCTATTAAGTAATATACTATACATTTTTGAACACTTTATTGTAGATCACCAAATATTAGGTCTTTACCTATGAAATTGCCGTTCTGCAGTACTGGCCATTTCAAATCAAAATATTTTTTGTTTGGCTAAGAATTCTAATTTCAAATTAATTTTATTTTAAAAACATGGATTTTTTTTTCCAAAAGTAGTCATTTGTTTATTGATTAGTGTTACATTTTCATCGCATTTAAATCTTTTTCGTCATCATGGATACGTTAAAAATTCGAGTAATTATGGAATATGAGTACCGTCGTGGCAGCAACGCGGCACAAGCGGCACGCAACATCAACGACGTTTACGGAGCTAACACTACAAACCAACGCACTACCTGTTATTGGTTTGCTCGCTTCCGTTCTGGAAATTTCGACCTGAAAAATGAACCTCGCGGTCGTCCGAAGACTTTGGTCGACAATGACGAATTAAAGGCGATTGTGGAAGCTGATGATACACAATCTACGGCTGAATTAGCAGCAGCTTTCGACGTTAGCGTCAAAACAATATTGGTCCATTTGCGTCAAATTGGCAAGGTAAAAAAGCTTGACAAATGGGTGCCCCACGAACTCAATGATCGCCAGCGCGAAGTACGCGTCGAGACGTGCCTTGCACTGCTCAACAGACACACAAATGAAGGAATTTTGAACCGCATTGTTACCTGCGATGAAAAATGGATTCTGTTTGATAACCGCAAGCGCTCAGCAAGTTGGTTGGATCCTGGTTCAGCACCTAAACAATGCCCTAAACGAAAACTTACCCCAAGAAAAGTGATGGTCACTGTTTGGTGGTCTAGCGCCGGTGTGATTCAACACAGCTTCTTACCAAACGGGGTGAGCATTACTGCAGATGTGTACTGTGAAGAATTGAACACAATGATGGAGAAGCTGGCACATCTCCAACCAGCATTGGTCAATCGCTCGTCTCCGCTGCTCCTGCACGACAACGCGCGACCTCATACTGCACAGCGGACGGTCTCCAAGTTGCAAGAACTGGGGTTGGAAGCTCTCCGTCATCCGCCCTACTCACCAGACCTTGCGCCTACAGACTACTACTTTTTCCAGAATTTGGATATCTTCTTGGCGGGAAAAAAATTCAATACCCGAGAGGCAGTACAAAATGCCTTCGAAGAATTTGTGGCCTCCCGTCCAGCTGATTTCTTTAAGAAGGGCATCAATAAACTGCCACTGCGTTGGCAAAGATGCATTGATTGCATGGGTGATTACTTCGATTAATACAAATAAAAAATACATGAAAAAAATTCATTTAAATTTTTTCATACAAAACGGCAATTTCATAGGTAAAGACCTATTATTAAAACACAAGACTGACTTTTGTGAAAAAAAACGAACAATAGACAGTCTTATCGCACCGGGCAATCCCTTACAGACAATACTTGGATGTACTGAAAGAAAGGATATACTGTTAATGCTGTCTGTGTACAGTCACGCGCATAAATATCAAAATCAAAATTAATTTATTCAAATTAGGCTGAGAATCAGCACTTTTTGAACGTTAAAACGTTTACAAAAGATAGTCCCCCAAAACGCCCACCCTTCACCACTTACTAGTGTTTTTGCTGGGAAGAAGAAATGGCGGAACAAACTCCCCAGCAACACGTCTGTCTGATAGTTTGAAGAACTTGAAGCTGTACAACACATGTCAAAACATAATTATTATGTCAGTCATCTTTATACATCATTCAATTCAATAATTTGCTACATGTTAGCTAGCACACACCAATATGCCAAAATAAATAAATAAAAACTATATACCAAAATCAACAATTAACTCAAGCAAAGCCTGCTAAACTGAATACATAAAAAGCCTCCAAGGCAGTCCAAGGGCGTGCCCGCTGACATGTGCAATGCTGGATTAAATATATAGGGCAGTGACTAAAGTCACTAATCATAAACTAGGACCAACGAAGTAATATAATATCTTACCCTGACACAAAAATCGAAAGCAATTTCCTCATGCAAAAACGATAAAACATTGACGAAACTTCTATTTCATAATAGTATGGTTTCGAAAATTAACACTGTATTGTCAAAACTATACTATTTATTATAAAACTTTAACATCATAACACATTAATTCTTCTATCAAAACTTTTGTAGAAATTGCTTTTATATTCTGAGTTAATGTAAAGTATTTATGCTCGTAACTGTACGTATATATCATAAAGTATGTTACAATTATACATGTCTATTATATTACATAATACATGATGTTATAAAACAACGTTGTGGTTTATAAGAACACGTAGTGATAAAAATTGAAAAGTGCATTGTAAGATGGTTTGGTCACAAAAGGTATTTATAAGGTTAAACCAGGCGTCTAAAAATACATCCGTATAGCTTTCGATTACGTGCCAAAAAATTGGCAGCATTGCCTCGTTAAATGGCAATGCTGCCCATAGTCTAACTATGGGCAAAGGAGAGGTAGCGTCAACTAAGCATTTAGAGACAAAAAAGGTTTATTTGCGGATCCATGTCTAAATATCCTTAAGATCCCTTTAAGTGTCACATCTACCTTGTTGGTCAAATGGTCGCAAGTGAAAATGCACGACTTAGTTTGTTAGTTCGATTCCCACAAGGAATTTCCCGGTGGTAGGCCGGATTTGGGTTCGAGTGTAGTTTACGGCAATATGCTCGACCCTGCCACCCGGGACTATTGTTAACTGGCAAATTGTGGCTGTGAATGCCTCTGCGTATCCTCTCGGGAAAAAAAAAATCTTTAAAATAGCCTCTAAGTTTTTTAAGAACAAACTATAATTTGAATTTGGTGTACAGTAGATACAGATGACAAAGACCTTAACAGTGATAATTTCTATTGCAACATTGGCAATTATTTAAAGGCGTAACATTGTCAATTTTTTTGTGACATCTTCCTCATCACCCTCCTGCCCTTATGCCAATTTGTTTAGGGTCGGCGCAGCATGTTTTCTTCTTCCATACATCTCTATTTGCCGTCATCTCAAGAGTAACCTCTTTTCTAGCCATATCATCTTTCACACAATCCATCCATCTTTTCTTTGGTCTTCCTCTACTCATGTAACCCTGCACATTCATACTCAAATGTAGATTGTAAATATAAATGTTTAACTTACCAAATGTTCTACCCACAGAACCGTCAACTCCTCAACTCCCTCGTCATGATCAATTAAAGCCATAATATAAAGACTTAAATAATATGGACAAGTTATTGAAGACATTCAAGCGTTCTTCACCAGATGAGGAACTATCTCGGAGCCAGTACTCCCTGGTCTCCACCGATCTCACTGAGGATGCTGTTCGTGTGTGGATGGACTTACCTGACGAAGTCAAGTACGATGCTGCATGGAAGAAATTCAGACAGCATTATGAGAAGGAGCATGGTAAGGATGTAGGGTATTTTTTATGTAATATACTGCTGTTTGTTGTTCCTATAAAATAAAAAAACATTCAGGAGATCCACCTGTTCGTTGGGGAAGATCCGGAAATCTGCAGTACCAGTGGCATGATGCACTCAACCTGATACTTTGAGTTCTGTACTGTCATGATTCTGGTTTACATAGAAATAAAAATAATGATATAATTGCCACGTTTGGCGCAGTGACCGAGCGATTGACTGCTGCGCCACGTGTCGTGGGTTCCATTCCCGCCCGGAACAAATATGGCCTACAGGTAGTTGTTCCGGGTCTGGCTGTTTGTGTATGTGAATTTAAATGTTTGTAAACGCACCCATGATACATGAGAAATTCGTAGTGTGGAACAAAGTTAAAAAGATAAAGTTTTTTTACAATTTCAAGTGAAAAATACAAGAAAAAATTGTAAAAATGAGAATAAGCCGACGGAAAATTTTAACGCTGGGGATTCCAGAATCATGTATCTGGTTTTGCGTAGATGCCTCCTAACCTGTATATATACTAATCAGGTAAACGTACCCCTCAGCAATATTAGAGCCTCTTTGAAAACCGGATCTTTGACGTAACTAATTTAGCACAATTTCAAATTCTTCAAGTTAACATAAGTCCATAAAGAGATTTTTGTCGAAACCAATAAGATATTTTGCCAGTCCATTTATGTCAACTCAATTTTCACGAGTAAATATTAAAATAGATGTCAGTTGTATATACTAACATAAAAGTAAAAACTAAGTGCATACTTTTATATGATTCAGTATGTCTGACATTGAAACGTTACGTGTATTGTAAATAACTCTTGATATGAAAGAGGTGAGAGATACTATAGAATGTTTTAACTCAGTTAGGTAGGTACAGAGGCCAGCTCATCAAGTTACCCCAACCTGTCAAGTTTATTTGATAGTTTTTCAACTTTATCACAAATGAATACGGTTCAAGTTCTATTGAGAAAATTTGTTTTTTTTGTTCTTACTTTACTGTGCCCAACAGGGTCCACGATCGTTTCAAAAAAATGTTTACCACCTAAGCGTACATCGCAGATTAAGATAGGAATTGATAGTGATAAGTTTTAATAAACATGAGTGGATAACAGGCATGCAATGGTAAATATCGACAGCACGGTTGACGCAGTGGCTGAGCGATCGACTGCTGCGCCGCGTGTCGTGGGTTCGATTCCCGCACGGAAGAAATATTTGTATGGCCTACAGGCAATTGTTCCGGGTCTGGCTGTTTGTGTATGTGACATTAAATGCTTGTAAGCGCACCCACGACACAGGAGAAATTCCTAGTGTGGGGCAACGTTTTAAAAAAAAAAATCATATCATGACTGTATATCTCGAAGGGTTAGGCAGAGGTGTAGTCATAGTACATCCACATTTCGCCCTGAGGTTCGACTCCCGGTTCGAACGAAGTGTTATTGAGTTTTTTAATCTGGAATTTCTCAGAAGCAGCTCGATGTTTGGATTTGTTTCCGGTTGATGGCTATGAGCTCGCCCCCTTTTACATGGGACTCCAATTTAAGTGGTGAAATATGTAGGTATTGAAGCCTAACCCTTTGGGGCGAGGCGTGATGTTATGCTGCTCAACATTATTATGGAAAACCAATTTAATGTCATGATTTCATGAAATTAGCAACCAGTCGCACAATTTGGACTTAAAAAATCGTAAAATAATTTCAATTATTTATATTTCGTGAAATAAACATTAATATGTTACGATCGCGAATGAATTTTTTAATTAACATATAACTTAATGCATGAAATTTGAATTTCGTGGGTTGCCATTATTTATTTAATTATAGGAGAACCAACAGCTATAAAAAAATGTAATAATTGAATATGAAACGTAAAGCCAATTACGGTTTCCCACAGGTAAAAACAGAAAAAAAGTATTCGAAATCTTAGTACCACTAACTAGCACGATAAAAAGATAAACACTTTAAATTCACAGGAAGAATCGAAAACACACATCTGCTTCAATCAAAGACCGATTCAACCAATCATCTGCCATCAATGAGCTCCGCCCCTCATCTGTGTGACAATGGCAGACAAGGAGATGACGTCTCCTTCCTCAATGGAGCTAAGAAATGTCCTGTCAGTGGGACTACACAAGAGAAAGTGTAAGTTACATTCATTTAAGCGTTAAGCTTCCTTGGGCGCACGCGTGTACCAAGATAGATCCACGCGATAGGAATCCGCTTGCACGGTATACCGTTTAGACATTTAACGTCTCGTACTTGCTTACATATCATCTGTCTAGCCTTTTCCCAACTATATCGGGGTCGGCTTCCAGTCTAAGCAAATGCAGCTGAATACCGTATTTTACACCGAGCGACTGCCTATTTGAACTCCACAACCCAGTTCAACCCAGGCAACATAATACTCCTTGGTAAGACTGATTGTCAGACTTTCGGGGTTCTGACTACCCGTAAGGATTGTCAAAGATCTACAAAAGACAGCCGGGACCGATATGTTACAACCGGTCACCCATCCTCTGTCTGTCAGCTGGCTGTACCTTATGAAACTTAATGGGTCGACAGTTAAATTATCACTGAGTGTTTATATCTTTTGGTACTATATAAACAAATATGTGTATATAGTAAAAAATAAAGGCATAACACAGTATTTCGGTGTATTTTGCTTGATCTTAACAACTTGCATGTTTAATCTTCTAGGATGGTACGGAACCCTTCATACTTAGCCGGCTTTTTTTTAAAGGGATTTAATTACCTCAAAATAATTCCAGTCATTTAATCATAATAGAATAGAAAAAATGTGTGTGCAATTAAAATTTCATCAATTTAAATCAGTTTAAAATATGTGAGTTCAGTGACACACACGTATAGATGAATTATATATAAATACACTTACATATATTAAGATTAAGTCCACCGTCCAGCTACTGACCAGGATATGCAAAGAGGGGGTTAGTACGTTCACTGCGATGTTTTCTTGTATGGCACACACGCTATCGAACGATTTTGTACAAACCAAAACTAGACGCGGTATTTTTATAATTAGGAATTATCGGTACCTATTTTTTTTCTGCAGACCTGATGAAATTCCAGTATCTAAGAAGAAGTCGAAGGTAAGGATATGATACTAGCTATAATAATAATATAATTTATTTGCTTGAAATATGGTGGTAGGTACAGGTCTTAAAATACAATATTCCGCCTCATATTTCAGCATGCAAATATTTCTGAGTGGGCGTGACTCAATTATTTACATCGAAAAAGTAATGTAGTTGAGCCTCCCAAAAGAAATAAGTCTTCAAGATTAGTAGAGTAGATTCGTACATAAAAGTAGTACCAGCCTATTACTGTCCCACTGCAGGGCAAAGGTCTCTTCTCATACAGAGAAGGCACGAGCATTAATCACCACGCTTGCTGAAGACGGGTTGGCGATTTCAGACTTATATTAATTATATAAGTCCGGGTTTCCTCACGATGTTTCCTTCACCGATGTCAGTGATGTCCAAGATAAACTTAGGAAGTACATATGAATTGAAAAACACTACTCTACTGTACTTTCCCAGGTTTGAACCCACAACCTCGTCGTGCACAGGAGGCTCCGCCTAAGCCACTGGGCCATCATGACATGAGATTCGTACATAATACTCCTCAGTTCTTTGAAATCTCGAAACGTTTGATTGACGCTTCCCATGGCCCAAAGGATGGCATCTACATTGGCCAGAGGCTAAGCATTGCCGTAAAACGTGACAATGCTGCCAATCTTTTGGAATCTTTAACAGTCGACAGCGATGTTGAGGATTTTTACTGTTAGGGTTTATTTTAGGTTAGGAACGCGTGAGGGAGAGGCAAGCCTCACGCCCCAACTGCCACAGGAGACACCCTGGGTGTCGAGAGTCGCAGTGAGACTCCCGGCCACCGTAGGCACGGGCCTGCGGGCGGGGAGCACTGGGTAGCTCCCGTCCGATCAGAGACCAGGCCCAAGTCAATAGCGCGTCGTGTTCCATGGGCGCCTCAGTAAGACATGTCAGCAGAATTGACGGGACTCAATAGGGGGTCGAAGCCGGGATGTTCGAAAGATTTACCGTGACCCCGGAACGTAAAGGGCAAGGACGGAACACGGATGGGTTTTAGTCAGTAAAAGTCTGACACGCCCTGCCGTTCCACTCAGAACGGGAAAAGTCATTGGATGGTTTCCCGTCCTTAAAATAGGGTTTTTTTTAATACTTTTTGGGTCTTAATACTTTTTATTATATTCGGTGATCAGTCTAAATCGTATCTCGTGAAATTTTATTTTCTTACCATCTAAAAAAAGAATGTTCTTTGATGTTTAGAAAATGAATAACTACCAATTCATTCATCAGATGGCGCAAGCTGGACAAACATTGAAAATTAGTCTCCTAGTAGGAATCTGGATTTTCTTCACAATTGCCTTCTTAATGCACAATGAGAAAGAAGAAGTGACCAGACATTCTTCAGTAGCCTCTGGACTAATCAAGGGTAAGTAAATCATCTAGCCGGATCAATCAAAAACATGAACGTAGTTATTTTCTTTAGTGGAATTTGGTGGTCAGGTGATAGCTGAAAATTAGCTGATCGATCTATTATAATTTTAGCACAGTTGAAGGCCATCTTTATGGTTTTCCGTAATTTAGATGTAAGTTGAAAGGGAGGGGACGCTCTACAAGGACATTCACTGACCTTATTGGTGATGTTCTTCAGAAAGGTCAGGTGCGTAGTACTCGCAACTGGAGTGTATGTTCACATGTATTAGCGTCAACGAAGCTAAACGACTGTGAAAGGATCGTAGCAGGTAGCGTTCTGTAGCATGGGAAAAATGTCTGAGCTTATGTACGTTTTGTATATAAATTGATCTTTATCAGCAAATGTTTACTTGATGATGATATTGCAAAAAATACCTAAAAATAACCCCTGCTTTAGAGTTTTACTAGTGTCTTAATTAATCATAAATATTAGTATATTGATGATAAATACAGATGCTGGATGAAGCAAGCTGAAGACAGGGCGCTATGGCCCTCATTAGGAGAGGGCTATGTCCAGCAGTAGACTAGTATAGCCTGATGATGATGATTAGTATATTTGTGATAGTTTCAGCCTTTGCCCTACGTTACACTATAACAAATACTGTACCTCTATGACACAATTGCCAAACGATTTCTTTGTTCAAGATTACATAATCCAGAATGATGACAACAAGTTATCAGTACTGTTGAAGCTGACGGGACCATTCTTATCAGAACAATATGAAAAGAAGTTGAACTCGAGTGATAAGATGAACATGACCAAAATGGAGATCTGGATTGAGGAGTGGATTGTAAAGAGAGATCTCAAAGACGCTGATGTGGTTTTGGGTTACGATGCTGTACAGGTAAAAAACATTTTATAATTACGATAAAACGCCTGGTATATAGAGATAGGCAGATGCTTAATCGGAGTTCAGCCTACGGTATACTATTTTGCATATGGGCAAATGTTTGTACGATCTACAAATATAAGTTCCGGGTGTTCTGGGTATTTGCTATGTATAGTAAAAAATATCTATGTATAATAAAAAATACCTATCTATGTAATGTATTGTAAAAAGTATATCAGTCATCTAGTACCCATAACACAAGCTCTGCTTAGCTTGGGCCTAGATGATGCTGTGTGGATTGTCACGCATTATTTATTTGTTTAGTATAACATATTGTGACATTTCTTTATTAATCAACTAGCTGTACCTGCGAGTTCATCCACGTGGAATATGACATTATTTCATGGGTTTCAATTTTTTTGCGCGTATCCCTCATTACTTTTCTAAACTAAAACTAGCTTAAGTTACTCCTTAACTTAAATCTTTGTCTTTGTCCACAGTCATCTGATCGCTGGACCATACTACTAGAAAATCAAACGGAAGATTTTCATGAAAGCGAGACCCGTTCTTCCGTACTCCAACTGTCTCCTCTGACCATGAACCTCAGCGTGTTATCTGTTCGTATGACCACCACGTCTGCTGTGACCACTCCCTTCACCCTGAGTTATATCTTGGATCCTTTGGATGGCACTACAGGGATCGTTTATGCCTGTATACTGCTCTGTGCGTTGTATGCTTTGATCGTTTTTGAGGTAAGTCTTCCAAAATATTGAAAGGTTTGGTGTTTAAGTAGTTTTTCATCACAGGCCGAATAATTAGGAAGAGAGGTGGGTGTTGTAGGGGCTGCAATTTGACTATAAATAATGTCTTAAATCTAAATACTTTTAATGAGTAAGAATAAGTGTTATCATGCACTTGAGAGAATAAAATTTTTGAAAACCACGGGCTAACATTTGTTATAACTTAAAATGAATTAGAGCACAGTTAGGTATGTGTGGTTCCCGGCTCAAAACCACAGACCAAGCTGCTACCAATAAATACCTATAACAGAACCCCAAATAACACTTTTCCCGACATATAGGAGTCTTGAAATCATGCTCAGCACTCACATGTGACCCCCTTTTATTCTCATATACTTAATTAAATTTTTCTACCAAAATAATTTTCACAGCAATCATCTTCTTCAGGTGATAAATAGAACCATGGCAGCAGTTCTCCTTTCCACCGCATCGTTGGCAGCGTTAGCCATTGCTGGTGAGAGACCCTCGCTGCCGGAGCTGATCTCCTGGCTCGATGTGGAGACTCTGCTGCTGCTGTTCAGCATGATGGTGCTCGTAGCTATCCTGAAGGAGACTGGAGTCTTTGATTACTTCGCTGTGTTGACTTTCCAGGTGAGTCCAAAGGATAAATTATAACATTACGGCATGAGGTATTTTTCTTATGCTACTGGGAGTTTACCAATTGAAAACTTGCGACTAGATTTAACGTGTCATACATTATTATGTGACGACCGATGTGGCGCGGCGGGCGAAGGTCCGCCTGCGACGCAAGAGGTTGCGGGTTCGATTCCCGCCTTGGGACAAATGTTTGTACGATCTACAAATATTTGTTCCGGGTGTTCTGGGTATTTCCTATGTATAATAAAAAATATCTATATATGTAATGTATTGTATTAAGTATATCAGTCATCTAGTACCCATAACACAAGCTCTGCTTAGCTTGGGGCTAGATGATGCTGTGTGGATTGTCCAGCAATATTTATATTTATTTATTTATTTATTTATGTACACATATCATCATCCGAGCCCCCTCGGATGTACCAGTATTTAGTAACCCCTTTTCTTAACTCCACAACCCAGTTCCTGGGTAAAAGGACACCCTTTGGTAAGACTGATTGTTAAAGTTTCAGACTGTCAAAGATCTAAGAATGATAGCCAGGACCAAATACTTTACGAGCTTTTCGAGGCATGGTGAATAAATCATCACCCATCCACGAACTGACCTCGTCATGCGTAGCTTAGACATCGATCGACCAGCGGCTCTTATTCTTTAGCCAAAAGCTATAATTAATCCATACTATGCAATCTAATATATCTGCCTACCTGGAATCGGTCATAAACGGTCGCTTAGCTGATGGGGATCTCAAAGCAAAATCGAAGACGTGCAGCTACTTGCTATGCAGTAGGAACTGGGCCTTAAATGATCTCAGATCTCATCACACTATAATTGCAATGTAATATTAAATAGTGTGCAGGTTGCATACGGAGTTGTTTACTATACGGACCTTGTAGAAACTCGATCTAGTTTCCGTGCGTTCAAGCGTTTAAATTTACCGTACCCTACGATTGGAATCAAATGTTTGGATAATATTATTTAAAGGAGTGGCGTAAGTGGACCATTGTGCGTCCTTTTAAGGTGAATGCATAGTGACAGCCCACGTAATACAAATTTTCTTACGGTGTCTGTCATTTGTAGTTAAGCACCTACTAGGCTACATGCTATTAAAAAAAAAATTCACTACCGGGACAAACATAGAACCTTGCTCGAACAACCAACAAACTAATACTCAGCTGCAAATTAAAAAACGACCTCATACATCACCTAACAGGCGAGATCATCAAAATAATCACGCTTCTTGTATGGGGGCTTTTAATTTTTAATTTCCATAACGAGAATTCAATTATACCTATTTCTTTAAAACGACACACGTTTCATTAATACATGAAGAAAAAAATAATAATCACAGGGCATCGAGAAATTCATCCTCATCACTGTCTCATCAGTGCCCAGAAGGCTGGCAGCATTGCCACGTTGAATGGCAATGCTGATTCTTTGGCCTGATTCTGATCACGTGAGGAGTCGGCGATGTCTCGAGAAATTAAATGGGCATACGGACCCCATGGCCATGTGTCAACCCGTTTCTACATCTGGTCTCTTCCCATCGTTGTGAATTTAAATTTGACTTTTATGTACGTTACCCCTTCACGATTTAAATAAATATTGAACATCAATATACCTACCATAAAAATTCTTTGGTCAAAAAAAGGTCAGCCCTCTGGTCACGTGAAGAGTCGACCAAACGTTTCGCGATTTCTCGAAAAACTAAATGGGCACACGGACCCCATGAGCCTAGTGTTTCAACCCCAAACGGCTAAAACATATAACTTCCAGTTAGGTTGTTGTATTTTCGCCGTTAGAGGTCTTATGCACCTGCAGCAGCCGCACCTGCACATTCCACCGTACTAGGAAGATGGGATGGCGCAAGGGTGTCGACACATGTTGCATCCCACACCAAAGATCTATCTAAAAAAATGTTCATAACGAGTGTATTACGTAAGAGCTGCAGATCGTTATGGACTTTTGCTTCTGCAGTACTAATGTACTGCAGAAGCACATGTCCATAACGAATGTGACATCGTTATTGTAATCATGATCATACTCGTAAGTATTAACTTCACAATAACGATGTCACGATTATATTGATGTTGACTCACAAGATGACAACCAGATGGATATAATAACGGTTGACATTGGACGTGAGAATGGCACATGTGAAGACATGCGATTCACATTATTTCATTGAGATAAGATAATGTACCACAGCTAATCTATTTTCTGATTGCAATAACAGACAAACGGACAGACAAGTCAAGGTTATGATAGTACATATATAGTAAAGATGATGATGACGATCTGCGAAAGACTGCAGGCAGATGCTGGATGCGGCAAGACAGGGCGCTATGGCGCTCATTGGGAGAGGGCTATGTCCAGCAGTGGACTAGTATAGCCTGATGATGATGATGATATAGTAAAGATTGACGATGCTATATGTTTCTACGGTGAGGATGTCGCATCGACTGGTTTCACTTCATGATACTGGAGCTGAAGTTAAATGTCAATGGTGGGGAGTCCTGAATCGTGTCCAGTATTTTTGATGGTAATCCAACTATCGGAGCAAACAGAATTTTTAAGGACTTTACCCTATTGTATGAAGGTTCCATTGCTGTGTTGATTTGAAGTATGATTTTTTGCGTCTGGTAATGTAACCGTTATAACTTCATGCATTATTTTTCTAGAGTAACGTTGTCTAACTAACTAGATATAATAATTATCAATATAATTGTTTTTTTTTTACGTTGCCCCACGCTAGGAATTTCTCCTGTATCGTGGGTGCGTTTACAAACATTTAAAGGCACATACACAAACTGCCAGACCCGGAACAATTACCTGTAGGCCATACAAATATTTGTTCCGTGCAGGAATCGAACCCGCGACACGCGGCGCAGCAGTCGATCGCTCAGCCACTGAGCCAACCGTGTCGTCAAATTGAAGATGAAGTACCTAGAATCTTAAGGACCGGCTAAAACCCCACGGTTCAACCAGTATCATGAGTCAGGAGTACGGAAAATACTCGCGCGTACCCCTAACTGGTGGATACCAGTATGATCATACTAAGAATGCAAGTCCTCACATAAAGGCACGCATGCAACACTTCACGCCTTCGTTTTAAGCCTGACTGGTCGAACGATGACTCAATCCCGAGCTGCCTACACTTCCGCAAAAAACTGTCTTGATGTTATGTGGTTTTTAAAAATCAAGACACCATGCTTGATGGTATCGCTTACGACCAGATCAGTGAGGGAGTCACCGAGCTGCCTAGAAGTAGCCTTCGTATTCATTCGAAAACAAGATCAAAGCTTGTGGGAAACACGAAGTCCAGCAAGGAGTTGCACTCCGTAGTTCTGCTGTGCTCACAACTATTTTATGTAAATCTCTGTATATCTTGTCTTCCAGTTGGCAAAAGGCAAGATATGGCCGTTGATAACACTACTTTGCGTAACCACTGCGGTAGTGTCATTACTACTTGACAACGTCACCACTGTACTGCTGATGACTCCAGTTACCATACGGTAAGTCAAACCATGATACTCATCTTGCATTAAATGCAGCTGATGTAAGGTAAATAAATAATGCTGGACAATCCACACAGCATCATCTAGCCCCAAGCTAAGGAGAGCTTGTGTTATGGGTACTAGATGACTGATATACTTCATACAATATATTACATGGATAGATATTTTTTATTAAACATAGCAAATACCGAGAACTCCCGGAACAAATCTTTGGGATTGTACAAACATTTGTCCCAGGACGGCAATCGTACCCGCAACCTCCTGCGTCGCAGGCGGACCTTCGCCCGCCACACCACATCAGTCACCAGTGGATTCATCTGGACTCTCTTTCTATTGAAGCTCTGTACTTCACTAGGCTAGATCAAGTTCAAAGTAACGTGCATCCTGCTGTATAATAAAATTACAATATAGTCCTGGGAGAAAGGTAAACCCTTCGAAAGAGGTTACCTGCCCATAGAGAACGTCTGAATTCAGGAATTAACTTTTTGTAAAACTTGAATGCATTTTATTCTTTTGTGAAATTAAGTTTGAAATATATGTTTTTGTTTATTTCTGTGACTTGTGTAACAGTCTTTCTAAAATACGATGTGACGAACGTGTTTCATCGTGATGCTAAACTGGACTTTCCCACTGTAGGGAAAAAGCCTCCCTACTGTATTAACTACCATTTTTCTTTGTCTTGATCTATTTGAGACGAGTCTTTATCGATGGAGTTCAGTTCATTCCGCCTGGGCCAGTTACTAAACGGCCGTGTATTATAATTTCAGTTTATGTGAGGTGATGGAACTGGACCCCATACCTGTTCTGCTCTCAATGGTATTGTTCTGCAACCTTGGAGGTACTGCGACCCCCGTTGGTGACCCCCCAAACGTCATCATTGCTTCCAACAAGCAAGTAGTGCAAGCTGTAAGTTAAGAAAAAAACAAGCTTTCAATTATTTTCCAAGGCTTATCTAGACATGATATCATCATCATCATCATCATCATCAAGGGTTAGGGTGAGATGAACCTATACAGGGTAGAAGGGACTGATAACATGAGTTCAGTTCATGATTCTGGAACTTTCTCCTCCTTTTATTTTTTTTCCCATGTTTTATACTTAAAATCGTCTTGAGAAAATCATAATTTCTAAACTAACCTAACCTAGCCCAATGAGATTTTAAATTTTTTTTTTTTACGTCTCTCATTAAAATCTCATTGGTTTGGGTCGAAATCAAGATTTTGCCTAGCCTTTACCCAACTTAGTTGAGGTAGGCTTCCAGTCTAACCGGATGCAGCTGTTCCATGTAAAGTACCAGTATCTGACCTCCACAATCCAGTTACTGGATAACACGATACCCCTCGGTGAGACTTGAACAGTTTAAATCAATAAAAAAATACAATAGAAATAAACATAAATATTAGAAAAACCGACAGAAAATGACAATTTTAAAATTCAAAATCATGTACTAAACTCATAATATCAGGTTATGCGTCGATGCCCATTCGATCTTGAGTAGTAGTGTTGCCAGTTACGTTTAAGTCCACTTAATAGTGGGAGAACGTATTGCCATCAAGTAGGCACATACCCAAACGCCGGGCTCTGAGTAATTCCTTATAGGAAAACTCAACAACCTGGGAAACAAACCCAGAATCTCATGCTCAGCAGTAGCGCTTGGAACTACTCGAACTAGACGAACGATGCTTATAGAAAAAGCTTAAATAATAAAATATGTAAAGGAATTATTATTACCCTGGATAAAACATGCTGTAAACTAGTAAATTGTTATTATTATAACAAAAAGTCATTCGGAAATATGGAATTCAACAATGATGGAATGCAACCCCTATTACAAATGTTGTTGTCATGATGTCATGATGGCCCAGTGGTTTAGGCCTCGCCAAGAGGCATGCACAAGAGTGCACGAGTTTGTGGGTTCAAACCTGCGCAAGTACTAATATGAGTTTTTCAATTCATATGTACTTTCTAAGTTTATCTTGGACATCACTGATATCGGAGAAGGAAAACATAGTGAGGAAACCTGAATTTATATAATTAATATAAGTCTGAAATCGCCAAATCGTCTTTTAATTAATCGTACTTTTACAAATGGTACTTCGGATCGTCGTTTGGGGATTTGGATCAAATGCAGTACGAGAACTCAAAAGATCTTAGGCAGGCTATCTGCTTGATTGCCAGCTAGTAACACAGAGACCCCTTCTCATCATCAGGGCATCAATTTTCCGAACTTCACACTCCACATGACCTTTGGAATACTGCTGGTGGCTGTCCAGTCTTACTTCCAGTTGAGGTTCATCTTCAGGGATATTAACAAACTCAAACTGCATGAGTCCAAAGACGTTCAAGGTAACATTTTGAAAATATTTTTTCCTGGTCTTTTGCCAAGTGTGTTGCTGTCTAACTGGATGAAGCTGAATACGAGTATTTAATAAGTATTTTACCCCCAATAAGAGTGGTTTTCTAGAAGCTTTTATAAGCTGAAAAATATATCTACGAGTATTAGCTAAATTCCATTTGTTGTTAAACTTTTATGAAGCAGTCTAGAGTGAGTTTCTTCTTTTACACATTACTGTAAAATATAAAACGATTTGTTTAACTTTTGAATACGACTAACTTCAAAAACAGTACCTTAACATTTTTTAGGGTTCCGTAAATAGTCTGTAACACCGTAGCACCCCGTGTTAGAATGAGGCCGTCTATTTGTTTTTCATATCTGGTCATATCTTTCTCTCATGTCTTTCTCAAATGTCTTTCTCTCATCTCATATATTCTCAGATCTCCGTGGTCAGATTTTAATATGGCGCCGGGCAGCCGAGCGGCTCCCTCATCTGAGCGGTGACCAGGTTATAGTCAAACAGCGGCTAGAGAGGGAGATTAGCAAGTTGACAGCTAAACTCGAGGTGCTGGTCAAGGAGGCGAGAGTCACGACATGTTCTAAACAAAGCTTCGAAGAGACGCTGGCTGATATGAGGGTGAAGGTAAATCTATACATGCTAATTTTCATCATCCTCATCCTCCTGCCCTTATCCCAATTTATTTGGGGTCGGCGCAGCATGTTTTCTTCTTCCATACATCTCTATTTGCCGTCATCTCAATAGTCACCTGCTTTCTTTTAAAATATGGTTTTAACTATTATTTTTATTTTGGTTACAGTACCAAATAAGAGACAAGGTGCTACTGATAAAGTGTACTGTTGCCATTTTCTTCGTGGTCATCGTGTTCTTTCTACACTCCATTCCTCAATTCAGTAAGTGTTTTAAGAGTAATTTTGTTAAATTATATCCTCTTTTATATAAACGGGGAGCAAAGTTGAGATATATCTAAAGGTTATACTTATAGATATCTAAGGCATTTGAATCTGTCAATTGCATAAATACCTAATTCAAAGATTTTTTCAAAGGTATGCAATGTGTTCGTGACTGTCTTAATTTAACGAAGACTAGATTTGACAACAATGTGTCAACGGGTAATTTTGCTGTCCATTTACAAACTCTGGTACTTAGGGGTCCCTTAGGACAGTTAAGTTGGTTAAGTTAAGTACAATTTACCTTGCGGGATTCCCAAGACCAAGAAGCTAGTGCTATGCTTCTAAAGCTAAATTAAGTCTACTCAATATTTCATTGATTTTTAAATAAAAGCAACAATATCTTTATATTATTTTAGGCCAATTAAGTCGACTTCTACTCCCATCCCATAAAGGCATCTGACAAGCGTTATAATAAGCGTTATAAAGCGATGACGTTATAATCCTTGTGTAGGCATCTGCAATTTTACAAGCATTACAGATTCGTTATCATTCCCGCTAATAAGCTGAAATGTCTGAAAACAACACCCCATTACAGACTCTTTCAAAGCAGCCATGCCGCTGCCATATGAAATAATGGGTGATAGTTACTTAATGGTTACTTTGGCTTCGGTTGCCAAAGCTTTATAATATTCTTCCTTCTGTCAGACCGCGTGTCCCTGGGCTGGACGGCTCTGCTGGGCGCTCTGTTGCTCCTGACGCTGGCAGACCGCGAGGACCTGGAGCCGGTGCTCCACAGGGTCGAGTGGTCCACGCTGCTCTTTTTCGCGGCACTTTTCGTGCTTATGGAGGTGAATATGCAATGTTTGTTTTACACCGAAATTGAGAAACAGCTCTTTTTATATATCGTTAATAACACAACCGTCGATGTAGAGGAATTTCCAAGATTGCCATTTTAGGGTGCAATTGAGGGTTACCATTCAAAAACAAAATCAAAAATGTTTTATTTCCTTATTACATTACATACAGTTGGTGGTGTCTACTTGTAAGCATATAGATATGTGCCAGGAGGCGCCACTCTTTTATATCTTACTATTTTTATTGTAACATGTTACTAAACAAAAGCTTTTTAATTTATTTTATCTTATTTCTATTAATTATTATAAACTGTTGGTGTGTGTGTGTGTGTGTATATGTGTGACTGCATGCGTGTATGTGTGTGTGTGTCTGTGTAGATTTGTGTGTGTGGTTGTTTTATACCATTCCTTACTTTGTCTGAATTCATAAACTTCTAATGGCAATTCAGTCGCTACAGCTATGTTTACACAGCTTCATTATTTTTTTTGTTTTAAAACCTAGGAATTTCTGGGATTTTTCGTAGGTGCAATTACAAACATTCAAAGTCACATACACAAACAGCCAGACCTGGAAGAACTCCCTGTACACCATAAAAATATTTGTCGCGTACAGCAATCGAACCCACGCCACGCCGCGCAGCAGCCGTTCGCTCAGCCACTGCGCCAACCGTGTCGTCAAATATGTTGTCGGTCTTCAAATTCCCCTCGTCCGTCCCTTGCCAAATACTTTTCAAACTTGTTTTTTTAATCAACTGTCTTGTGCATTTTTGTGTTTACATAAATCAACAAAATATATTGTATCAATAGATATTTTTTTTCGCAGTTTTACTGAGAGTTTTACATATTCATGAGAAGATGCTGTACCCTTTATGAGTTTAGGGAAACAATCCATAATAATGCCGAATGTTCTTGCTGAAACGTGAGACATTTTAATGACATCTTTTGTTTCGCTTTTATTTCAGGCTCTCTCTAAACTTGGTCTGATTGGCTACATCGGTGGATGGACAGAGGCTCTCATTCTGAGAGTGGATGAGAGTGATCGCTTAGCTGTTGCTTTAGTACTTATGGTGTGGGTAAGTATTATTTGAATATTCATTTAGATGATGTATTTTTATTTGTTCATTAGTGGTCTTAGTAAATTTGAGTCGTTAAAATTTTAAAAAATGTATTGTATTTAGTGTTACAAAGAAAAAATAACCAGCCAAGAGCGAGTCGGACTCGCGCACCAAGGGTTCCGTAACTACATTTTTTTTTTAATTTTCCTTTATTTGTGCTGTAAAACCCTTGTTGTTTGTTTGCCAAATTTTGTGATTCAAGACCAACGGGAACTACATATAGGTTTTCAACCCAAAACCTTATTGTCAAATTCGGTTGTTGACCTAGAATTGTCAAATGCTTACGATAAAACCAAGTGTTAACTTGATTTTTAATATTTAAGTAAATATTACTCATTTAAACAATGCTACACTATAATTACTACAATATATGCTATATACTCGTATTATTGCGTAGTCACTAATCTGAACGGACCTTTGTACAGTTACATTTCGTGTAAAATTAATTAGGGAATAAACTTGACTCACACCAAACATCTGATTTTTGGGGCATTTAACAGTCATTTTCTTTTTCATTCATGGTATCGCAATGGTTGCATTATGGCTAATGCCAAATCTATACTAGTATGATAAACTTGAGGATATTTTTATTTGAACACTATCTTTTCAGGATCCACGAGCTGGTTTTTGAAAAAATCTTTGAACAGCCCAATTATTGATTAAGATTATCGGCTATTAAACATTACGCTAAGATCCATAAGATTCGTGAAGCGGCGGGACGCAGCTAATTAAATAAATAAATAATGCCGGACAATCCACACAGCATCATCTAGCCCCAAGCTAAGCAAAGCTTGTGTTATGGGTACTAGATGACTGATATACCTAATACAATACATTACATAGATAGTTTTTTTTATCATACATATCAAATACTCAGAACACCCGGATCAAATCTTTGTAGCTTGCACAAACATTTGAAACATTTGTCGTGTTGTGTGTTTGACAAATCGAACCCGCAACCTCCAGCGTCGCAGGCGGACCTTTGCCCGCCGCGCCACATCGGTCGTCAAATTTGAAGATATAATAAGCTGTTTTGCAGGCTAAATCTTACTATAGAGGCTAACATAATATTAAGATAAAAAATTTCATTGCAGGTCTCAGGAATAACATCAGCGTTCGTAGACAACGTACCTCTAACCACCATGATGGTTCGTGTCGTGACGTCACTAGGCACGCATCCAACGCTTAATTTGCCAATGGCGCCGTTGATATGGGCTTTATCTTTCGGAGTATGTTTAGGAGGTAAGAGTGAGAGTATTTAAGGCCTACCTGTAAACTGAGACGGTGCCTGAAGAAAGGCACCGTCTCAGTTAAGCGTGGGAGGGGTGTGGTGACGACGTTTTGTGAGAGCCCAGCCATTCGCCCATTGACAGGTGTCAACACCCCTACCGTAGGAACCACTTTAGAAACTGTAGGAACCACCTCAGTTAAGTGATAGGCCTATACGCTAATACTGGAACCCCTCAGGGTTCTTTCGTCGGGCCTAAAAACATAACTTTCTGTTCCATTATATTAATCATCTGCCTAGCCTTTTCCGGACTAAAATGGGTTCGGCTTCCAGTCTAACTGGATGCAGCTGAATACCACAGAAAGGGCTGCCAAGCTTTAATAGGCCTAAGTAACACGGAGCTGGTGCCTTGAGAAAGTGAGTCAAGGTCGAGACAGGTCAGAAAGTAGATAGCGGGATGATCTGTTTAGCTTATGCCAAAGCTGGAAGGAAGACAAGAGAGTGGTAGGAAGGAGTTCTTTGCCAAGGAGCAAGATAGGACAGGCTAGCTAAAACAATCTTCATTATCGACTCTCATATGAGATTAGCCCAACATAGTTGGGAAAAGGCTATCTATATACTAGGCAGATGATGAGCTCTTTGAGTAATGTCCATTCCTTGACAAGTTATGTTTGCTCTTCATGTACTTTTATGCTTTTTGGTGTTATCAAATAATTTATTTTTATTACATTTTCAGGCGTTTAGTGAATTTCATGATGGCCCAGTGGTTTGGGCCACGCCTCTTGTGCACAAGGTTGTGGGTTCAAACCTGGGCAAGTACCAATGTGAGTTTTTCAATTCATATGTACTTTCTAAGTTTATCATGGACATCACTGACATAGGTGAAGGAAAACATCGTGAGGAAACCTGGACTTATATGATTAATAAAAGTCTGAAATCGCCAACCCGTCTTGAGCAAGCGTGGTGATTAATGCTCGTGCCTTCTCTGTATGAAAAGAGGCCTTTGCCCTGCAGTGGGACAGTAATAGGCTTGTACTTTACTTAACTTTTACATTTTCAGGTAATGGCACGCTCATAGGAGCCAGCTCCAACGTAGTCTGCGTCGGCTTGGCTGAACAGCAAGGCTATAAGATAAGCTTCATGCAGTTTTTTAAAATAGGATTCCCTGTCATGATTGGTCATTTAATAGTAGCGACTGCGTACCTACTGGTGTGCCATTGTGTTTTTACTTGGCATTAGATCTTAGACTTGAATGAGAATCACACAAACTCACACATCCAACAAACCAGACAAACAGAGAGGACGCCTATAATCTAATTAATTAAATAAACTAATTTTGACGACAATTGTGGCGAGGCGGGCGAAGGTCCGCCTGCGACGCAGGAGGTTGCGGGTTCGACTCCCGCCTTGGGACAAATGTTTGTACGATCTGCAAAGATTTTTTCCGGGAGTTTTGGGTATTTGCTATGTATAATAAAAAATATCTTGTGTGGATTGTCCAGCAATATTTATTTATTTATCTATCTATGTAATGTATTGTATTAAGTATATCAGTCATCTAGTACCCATAACACAAGCTGTGTTTAGCTTTAGGCTAGATGATGCTGTGTGGATTGTCCAGCATTATTTATTTATTTATTATTATTATCAGCCTCCTCTCTTATGTTGGTAATCAGCAGTGGGTGGAAAAATGCTGCCAAAGGTACAGTTTCCTCTTATTTTACAGTTTTATCTTAACCTAGATCTAAATCTATAAGCGTGTAAAATAAACGATCACCCTTTATCCTCCAATTGAGAAGGCAGAGGTGTTTAAGTAGTTAGCATTTCAGAGCGGACGTACCTATTGCCATAAAAACACTTCGAGTCGCTACTGAAAAAAAAACCTGGGAGTCGGTAAAAAAATGTTTAAGAAGTACAAAATGTTTTATTGGCGTAATATAATTAATTTTAATACCGTCCTAAACAGCTTTACATGATAATTAAGAATATTTTAAATATACTTCCTTACCGCATGTAATATTTTCGGATATTATATTTTATGAATTTGTTATGAAAACTTATTGATATTGTTATAAATAAATCCATCGAAATACTATTGGGTTTTATTTTATACTTAGGCACATACTTCTGGAGTAGAGCAGTCTGGTAAATTTTAATCAGTTGGCGAAACTTCACAATCGTGATATATCAACATATTATGTACAACATAAAATAACTACATTGACAGCGGCAGCTGACCCTGTAATCAGCTTTTGTTTAAAAATTGGACAAAAATATTGATAGAAAAATCTTCTTGGGGCATCATCTGCCTAGCCTTTTCCCGACTATGTTAAGGTCGGCTTCCAGTCTAACTGGATGCAGCTGAATACCAGTTTTTTACATGGGCAACACGATACCCATTGGTAAGACTGGTTGTTAGACTTTCGGGCTTCTGACTACCCGTAACGACTGTCAAAGATGTACAAATGACAGCTGGGACCAACGGCTTAACGTACTTTCCGAAGCATGGAGGAGGTCCTGATATGTTACGAATGGTCACCCATCCACAGACTGACCTCGTCAAGCGTAGCTTAACCTTCGATCAGCCCGTGTGGCTGTTTTAATTTAGCCACGAGCTCCTCAATCATCCTTCGTTTATTGATGTATGTTTATTAACCCAAAGAGGGTTAATTACGAGTATAACTTAATAAATATAATTAAGATCGTAATAATGCCAACATTTCCCCAACAAGTGCATTGTTTTCTCTAGATCTGGGTTTACTAGGTTGGTGATATTTATTTTGGCGATTACCTATCAAAAATTCAAATTAAGTTTATGTTAAAATAGGTGGGTCAATCAACCCGCCTATTTTTTATGAAGTTACTTTCATAACGTAGTCTCTTTATGCTGTTGATAACATTAAATTGAAGTACATTTACTTCAATTTAATGTTATCTAAACACTATCTGTCTGTTGTTGTAAGTACAACAACAACACGCAACAACATTTAAGTGTCTCCGTAATTATTGTTAGTTCTTATTGCGGAAATAAAGTTCTTAAACCACAACCATTATCTTTATAAAACTACTTAAAATTTGGAAACTTTTTTAAAGTTAAATTTGGAATTTGTAGGCAAAGATAAAAAAGAAAAAATAATAATTACACGATCGCAGTGATAGTCAGCTAAATGTTGCTATGCGTACAACAAAAAGAATAAAACTAAAACTACTTAGGTATATACATAATTTGCATACAAATGAACCTATACTTATGTACATGTATTTGAAGAAAAAATTTAAGTATAATAATCAGATAATAATTTTTAAATATTTGCATGCTGAACGGTAAAATGTGGCTGAGCTGTAATGTAATCCTAAGAACTATGTACTACCCATATTTGCAAAATAAAATTCTATTCTATTCTATTCTATACATACTTATTATATCTTGATCAAACATTTAAAGAAAAAAATGTTTATATAAATGAGAATTAATGGACACTATAACATTTAAAATACTATTGACAGCACGCCCGACCACCATAGAAACCAATACTGCCGATGGAAGAATAGACAACATGACAGATTGTTGAACGATTTCTACCGTCCTAACTGTGGCGATGTTAAAACTGAAGAGAAGAAAGTTTTCTATTCTCTACAGTCTACGGGGCGCCCCGTGCTCGGGTAGAAAAGATGTCAAGTTGTTAAGAAAGAACGTTGACTATTCTTGATAGAATAGATATAGGGGCGCCAAAAGGGCCGTTACTTTTAAACCAACCCAATTGTAAGGCATATATTATCGGTCGTGGACAGTTTCACCATCGACAATAATAATAGGTTCTTGTCATCACATGTGACATAGTAACATCGACTATCTTTGCCCGGTCTATCTCCACTATGCAGTGGCGGACTAACAGGGGGGCGGAAGGGGCGGCCCGCCCCGGGCCTCCGGTCTTGGGGGGCCCCCAAATGCCTCCGCATTCCCCTGATCAAATCCTAAACAAGACTTTAAAAATGTGCTAAGTACCTTACCTACATAATTTCATTAAGATCAAAACACTACAGCCATCTAGACTTTTTACGCGGTACTAATATTCTTTTAACTTTTCTGAACCCGTCCAACTAAAAACTACACTACATAGAAATGTGAACTGAATAAAAAGCTTGTAAAACTACATTTTTATAAAAGCTTGGGGCCTCATTCAGCTTTGCCGCCCCGGGCCTCTGACGGGCTTAGTCCGCCACTGCCACTATGTCAGGCGTATTGGCGACAATAGTCCTATCAGTAGGCTAGTACAGTACAACGTGACGTTATGGTCACCTTCGAGAACTGGGTTGGGCACATACTTGTACCTAACGATACTCATTATTTGTTAGTTTTCTTGGTGCGCAATACAGAGTGTAATTCTGTTCGATTCTACTTCAGAATCCACAAGCTTTTACTTCAAAGCAAGTTGCTGGTAGATAATCTTAGCTACTTGGTTATGCCAGTGCAAATACTCGCCGTTACCTGGATGAAAATAAACGGATATAATAACCCACCCGGACGGTGGCATGCCTGACACACGTCAACCGTCCGGCCTTCAAAATGTTTCTGGTCAACCACCGGGAATACATTATAAAGGACGGGACGATAACTTTGTCAAAGTATCTTCATCCATAGTCGCTCAGGCAAATCTTTCAGTTTCCCCAAATAGATCACCAAATCGTAGCCAGGATACGGACGCTAATAAATCCAAATCGGGCCCATAAAGACCCCAATAGAGATATTCATATTTGTGTGTCTATTAAAAAACTATTAACTATTAAAAACTAACTAGGTAACTATTAAAAATTTGTTTGAGTATTTGTAGAAGGAAGGAATAAAAAAATACTTCGGCATCGCCGTGAACGTGTTCTTGAGTGGAGACCGCGGCTCGGCAAACGTAGTGTAGGACGCCCTCTGACCAGGTGGGATACGATCTGCGGCAGACTGCAGGCAGATGCTGGATGCGGCAAGCTGAAGACAGGGCGCTATGGCGCTCATTAGGAGAGGGCTATGACCAGCAGTGGACTAGTATAGCCTGATGATGATGATGATGATCGCCGTGAGCGAGTAAAGGTTGTAAAATTCTGGCAACACTACGTTGATGGGCAATGCTGATTTTTTGGCAAAAAAAGGCCAGCCCTCTAGCCACGTGAAGATTCTGGCATAATTCTTATTTTCTGAAGTACAGATGTTTCGACTTTTCCTCTGTTTATTTATGCATTGCCTTTATAGTTTTTTTTACAGTTTATCCTTTAAAAGGATTTTTGCAATTTATTTCAATGTCGCTGTACGGTTCGGCATAGTCTAGATTAAATGGATTGACAGCGTTATCACTTTGAAGAGAATGATTTTCATATTCAGGTTTCTTTCGCCTATGCCCAGGCTGCATGTGGATAACTGGGCCGGTATTAGCATAATGACCATCACTGTTCTGTTTCAATCTAGTCTCGTTATTTCTACAGTCTTGCCTGGAGTATCCTTCACTGTGATTGCGTCCTGGTCTTAAGTCATTGCTAATTTGTCTAAATGTGACAGTTTTAGTTTTATTCGGTTTCTGAACTTGTCCATAATTTCCATTGCTGTTGTTATTTGGTAAACTGTTGTGCATCAATTTGTCGTAAGTACCTTGTTTTGGATCACTGATTGTTAAATCTTTAGATATCGTTCCTTTAAGTGCATTGTTTTCTTTTTCATGATTGGAGGGTTGACCAGTGTTCCAATTGGTAGCCATTCCATCAACTTTAGTATTTAAATATTCGTCTATTTCAGTGTAGTGATTCTCACTAGTGTTGCTCTGCCTATTATATGGCACTGTGTACAATTTATTATTGTCTGCCGTATAGTTGAAATTTTCTTGCATGACTTCCTCATCAATTTTGGCGTAAAGTGAATCATCGTAGTTAGCTTCCCATTGACTTGGGAAAGCTGGTATTGGGCTATCGTTTTGGTTTGACAGATTATCATAAGCGTTCTGAAAAAACAAATAAATATTTGTTCTATTCTTTCTTTCTTTTTTTTTAAAACGTTGCTCCACACTAGGAATATCTCCTGTGTCGTGGGTGCGTTTACATACATTTAAGTCACATACACAAACAGCCAGACCCGGAACAACTACCTGTAGGCCTTGTATGGCCTACAGGTAGTTGTTCCGGGTCTTTGTTCCGTGTGGGAATCGAACCCACGACACGCGACGCGGCAGTCGATCGCTCAGCCACTGCGCCAACCATGCCATCAAATTGTTAATTTGTTACTAGCTCATTGCAGCTGAACTCATGGTATCAATCTGTTTGTAGCCCTTCCACCCAGCACAATTACTTACCTCTATATACCTTACTCGAATCTTCCTTTTGCGCCAGCAAACTAGGCATGCCATCGTTATGACAGCAACAATGACTCCAACAGAAGCAGCTATAGAAACTATGAAGAGCTTCGTCTGTTCTGGTTCTGCTTCTGGAAAGAACATAATCATCTGCCATCATCATCAACATCAGGTATCACTACATAGTATAAAATAAAGTCGCTTTCTCTGTCCCTATATCCCTATGTATGCTTAAATCTTTAAAACTACGAAACGGATTTTGATGCGGTTTTTTTTAATAGATAGAGTGGTTGAAGAGGAATGTTTATATAGATAATATACATATATATATATTTTATACCCGTGCGAAGCCGGAGCGGGCCGCTAGTTAATTATATTCTGTACAGTTCAATTGGAACATAAATATAAACGAAAAAGAATGTATAGTTTGTATGAAGATAGAACTGGTTGTAACTTTACATTTCATTTAATAATAAGGGGGAAAATGACCTCATATAATCTCGGATGAATTTTTGATTTTCCAAACCCTTAAAACTCATCACCCTCCTGCCCTTATCCCAACTTATTTGGGGTCGGAGCAGCATGTTTTTTTCATCCATACATGTCTATTTGCCGTCATCTCAAAAGTCACCTCATTTCTTAAGCCATAGATATCATTTTTCACACAATCCATCCATCTTTTCTTAGGTCTCCCTCTACTCTTGTATCTCTTTAAATTCATAATCAACTTCCTCACAATATGGTCCTCATTCCTTCGCATCACATACTCATACCATGACCTGTTGTCATGGTATGAGTTGATTGATGGTCTCATACCATGATGATTTCTACACAACTTCTTGGTCACAGGCGCCACTTTCAGACTTCCTCTTAAATACTCATATCTTATTCTATCCATTCGCATAACACCACACATCGCCCTCAGCATTCTCATCTCAGCTACATGTAACTACCTTTCATTCATCCCTTTTGTGGCCCAACATTGTGATCCATACAAGGCAGCAGGTCTTACCATTGTTTTATAAATCTTCCCCTTAAGTTTAAGGGGAATATAGGGGTCACTAATTGTTCCCGTTACCTGCTGCCATTTCATCCACCCTATGCTAATTTGGTGCTTGATAGTCCCATCTATTTCTCCGTCACTTTGCACGAGTGAACCGAGATACCGAAAGTCGGAACAGACTGGGAGAAGCTCTCTGTTAAGCGCAATGGCTTCAGTATTGGAGAGACCTCCGAAATCGCAGAACATATATTCAGTTTTGGTTCTGCTGATTTTCAAGCCTCTCTCCAGCTTCAGTTGCCATTTCTCCAGTCTGCTCTGGAACTCAGGTCCATCTTCACCGACAAGAACATTGTCGTCGACAAATAGCCATGTATGTATGACCGACGTCAGAGCGACCATTATCAACAGAAAGAGGTAAGGGCTTTAAACCGACCCTTGGTGCAGTCCTACAGCCACACTGAACTTATCGGTGTTGCCAGCAGACGACCGGACATACGTCCTAGATCGGCTGTACATTGCACGAATTAGCTCCACATACTTCCCAGGCACACCGTTCTCTTTCACGGCCAGCCACAGCACCTCCTGGGGCACCCTATCATACGCTTTTTCCAGATCAATGAACACCATATGTAAGTTTTCATGTGCACTCCTGTACCTCTCACACAACTGGCGAAGTGCAAAGTTGGCGTCCAATGTTCCTCAAGCTGGCATAAACCCAAATTGACTCTGTAATTTCACTCTTTTCTCGCAATCTTTTCCATATCCCGCACCTTTTCCCATACTTTCCTACTATGTGACAGGAGCTTTATCCCTCGATAGTTGTTACAGTCCTGTACATCATCTTTATTCTTGAAGATGGGTACTAGTGAACTATTGCACCAATCTTGTGGGACCACTTCCTGATGCAACAACTTATTAAGGAATAAAGTCAGCCACATACATCTATCTTTTTTTAATACCTTCCATACTTTACTGGTATATCATCTGGGCTTTTCTATTTTTCATACATCTAACTGCATTTCTCATTTAATTTCTCTCTCTGTAGAAATTAGCATATCAATATGGAATTAGCCGATAAATATGGATTTACCTGTCTCTTGAAGCATACCATTCCATTCATTCTCCTCGTTCATTAACTTATCTAAGTCAACCTTACATCGCTCTTTTATTTCATCATCTTCACACAGAACCTTACTTGTATAAACTTTAATACACTTTATATGCGTTATATCTTTTGACCTTTTTTCCCTCGCTTCCGTAATCCATTAGAGATCCTTCTGACCCCTAGGGCTATCCAGTAAGTCATACAACTTCTCCTGCGCCTTAGGCCTAGCAACTGCTACCGCCTTTTTTGCCCTTCTCTTCAATTTTTCGCATATTTATTTATTTACTAGCGGACCAAACAGACGTCGTCCTGCCCGTACAGCGCCACCTACTGGGTCCAATTGTAAATCTAAATCATTCTCGAATCTCCACGAACACACACAAAAAAATTCATCAAAATTGGTCCAGTCGTTTAGGAGGAGTTCAGTCACATACACACGCACACAAGAAATATACATATATATATTTTTTTTTTTTTTTTTTTTTTTTTTTTAAATAAAACGTTGCCCCACACTAGGAATTTCTCCTGTATCGTGGGTGCGTTTACAAACATTTAAAGTCACATACACAAACAACCAGACCCGGAACAACTATCTGTAGGCCATACAAATATTTGTTCCGTGCGGGGATCGAACCCGCGACACGCAGCGCAACAGCCAATCGCTTAACTACTGCGCCAACCGTGTCGTCGTATATATTAAGATAAGATTTATCATATTTGGGAAAACAAACAGTAGTGCATTAAGGGTGTTGTCTTAACATTAAACTTAACAAATATACTACCCACAACATTTTCCACAGATTTACAGTAATCTTAAACATAACAAAAACAAACTGTAAGCAAACGTTATGTAACAGGGCTAAATTATAGGGGGGGGGGGGATTGTTATGTAGGTATAAAAAAATTGTTATGTAGGTATAGTGTAGGTATATTGTAATCTTTTGTTGTTTCGAACTATCGTTCCCATTTTCTACACCCAGCCATTCTTTAAACGCAACTTTTTTCTCTTTGAGTAACTCTTGCACTTCTTCATTCCACCGCCATGTATCCTTATTTACTACACCTTTCCCTTTCGATTCTCCAAATATGACTTTTGCTAGTGTCCTTATAAAATCTGCCATCTCATTTCAACATTCGTTCACAAATTTCCCTTCCATATCCTTCATTTCAATCATTTTATCCACAACTTGGGTTTTAAGCAAACAACTAACTACTTTCAAAACTGCTATGAGATATTGGGTCAACTTTTGGCGCTATCTTTAAATTATCGCACTCGCTACCGTGGCGCTACCATAATTTAACGATTTTTGACGGACACTTTTTCACATTGGTACAGAGATTGTTCTCCTTACCTCTAACCTACATAATATTTGTCGATGCTGTGTGCTCATCACGCACGCTTGACGTAAACGTTACCCCAATCTGGACGTTTTTTTTTTTAATTTACATGATTTTTACGTACATCATGAATTTATGTTTAAGACTTTATTCTCATCTCTTAGTACAAAATGTTAGTTGTACTTTTGATTGAAAATTTGTTAGAATTTACATAACGTTCAGAAATTTTCTTTTAAGTCGAACGTTCGTGCTAAAGGTCATAGTGCCGAATTTGTTCAAAAAAAAAATCAAAATTCATTTATTGGTGTGATTTTTGGTACATTGTTTATGAGATCTAAAAATTAAAAAGTCCTTCGTCTTTAATTGTTCGACTGACCAATGATTCGAACGACGATTAACCGTTGTTAGATTGCACCTTATGACATTTTTGTAGACGTTCAAATTGTGTAGGCAGTGATTATATGATAATAAGAGTATTTAAATGGTAAAAGCCCGCCACTCTATTCCTGCAAATGCCGAAAACCAGAATCAATAGTGGCGACCACCAGAAAAGCGTCGAGACAATGAAGTCCCGCGAGTCCCGGAGAAACGATTCAACTGTCTTGGATAATAAAAGTATGTATTATTCGTCAGTACTCGCGTATAAATTTGATTGGGAAAATCGAACAGAATCTGTTTTATGTGTTCAGAACCAAAAGAACCAAAACTTGTCCGGAAGGTGTTGACACTTTTCTGATTGTCTTCTTATCCTCTCGTTTGTCCACTCTGAGCAGCTACTCTCGAGATGAGTTATGCCCTTATTTTCCAATAAATTTATTGTGCAACACATACTGAGGGTCATTTAAGTCAGCATTAAATATTAAGGGTTTTTTTGAGGGTACATTGCTTCAGTAAATTCGTCACTCACCTGACAAAACTTTATCCTTCTCTGCTTTTGAAACCAATTCCGGTTTCAGTCGAACGATGATTTCAGCAGTTTTATTGTAAGCAGGGAAGATCTTATAAATACATTTTATTTTACTACCATTGTGTCTTGCATCCAAAACCTTCGTAAAAGTTTTCTTTGAGTACATAACTGTCCCACGATTTAACATACTTTTTGCTGCAGAAGGAATGGTATTACCTTAAAAAATAGAAATGAATTTATAGAGTTTCGTCCAATTGTATGGTGGTTCTGGTAAATGGTTACCTAAACTGTTTTTGTTAAAATTAAAATCAAAAATCAAAATTTATTATTATATCTTTTTTTTATTTATTCAAATTAGGCTGCGAATCAGCAATTTTTGAACGTCAAATACTACATAAGAGAGTACAGTCCCCCAAAACGCCCACCCTTCACCACTTCCTAGTGATTTTACTGGGAAGAAGAAGTGACGCAACAAACTTCTCCTACCAGCCTGTTACTGTCCCACTGCAGGGCAAAGGCCTCTTCTCATACAGAGAAGTCACAAGCATAAATCACCACGTTTGCTCAAGACGGGTTGGTGATTTCACACTTATATTAATTATAAGTCTAGGTTTCCTCACGATGTTTTCCTTCACCGATGTCAGTTTTGTCCAAGATCAACTTAGAAAGTACAAACTCCTCAGCAGCGTTAAAGTTATGTGAAGTTGCAAACAACATTTGCAATACAGCCCGATGCTACATGTAGGTATGGTTTCAAATAAAATACCTTCAAAACCACACTAGTCATTGTACTTAGGTACCCAATAAAAAAAAACTGCTCATTACTATTATTGCTAGCTATATATTCTTGTTCACTGATATAAAATACACTCACTAAAATACAGTCACTGACTTTTAGGATATGAAGTTTTGAAAATTTGTAACGGAAAGCTCAGAATGGGCATTTTAAGAAACACCTTCTATTTTCGGATTTCTGTTTCATTCCGAGGATACAGTCATCTTCTGACGCATGTTGCTGGAACTATAAGCATCGTTTTATTAATTTACAAATATTAAAAGTAATGGGGTATGCCAGGATGGGGAGAAATTATTATCAGTCATAATACGCACTTTTAAATTCACCCTACCATATGTAAAGCAGTGTCGTAGTAGTCGTGATGGCCCAGTGGTTTAGGCCTCGCCTCACAAGAGGACAAGCACGAGGTTATGGGTTCAAACCTGGGCAAGTACCAATGTGACTTGTTCAATTCATATGTACTTTCCAAGTTTATCTTGGACATCACTGACGTTGGTGAAGGAAAACATCGTGAGATAACGTACTCGTAGACTTATAATTAATATAAGTCTGAAATCGCCATCCCGTCTTGAGCAAGCGTGTTGATTAATGCTCGTGCCTTCTCTGTATGAGAAGAGGCCTTTACCCTGCAGTGGGACAGTAACAGGCTGGTATAATTTCTTATATTATTATAAATAAAGCATACCTTCAAATTTCCAGAAGAACGGATTATCGTGACTTCCATGTTGAATGAATGTTGTTTGAAATCCTCTCTTTGATACACAAGTTAAATTAAGCTTTTCATTCACAGAGTATAGATATTCAATTGTCCATTGATCCAAACCATTAGTGTACTGGTACATGATATTATTTCTAGGCAGGCCTCGTATGCGAATATCTGAAAATGATGGTACTTTCATCAAGTGATATTGTTTACACAGGGTGACTTGTAATTTGACGGATTCCTTCTTGGCACTTAGGCAACATAAGTCTGGGTCATAAGTCTTATTTGACGTGTTGCGCCAGACTGACCGTTATTCTGAAGTTTTAAGTTTTCATTTCTGTCGGCAGTCTGACTTAGTATGACCGACTATTATTTTTTATTGTTGGTCATTAAACATAAAATTGTATTAATCTCCAATTTAATTCTTCTGTATTTTGTGTCCACGTTTAGAGGACAAGAAGAGTAGACAATATAAGATATAATGATGAACTAAATTATGTGATGATTTTTTCATTAATTTATTATTGTTAATTCTAAATCTGTTTTCAAATTATTTATTACGTTTTAAGTATTATAATGATATACCTACTATGATTTATTAATGTTGCAGTTAAAGTTAGGTAGGTAATATCAAATTCGGATTAGCCAGCCAACGCTATTTGATTTATAAAAAAGCAAATTATAGTAAAATTAAGTAAATTATATTAATTATAATAAAAAAAAGCAAACAGGGTTGGCGTTTGCGCATTGGAGTTGGTATTAATATAAGAATTATTATATTATACTCGGAAAATGCTCCTAAATAATTAACCACCTTTAAATAAAATTATTTTCAAACATTTTAATACAAATAAACGTTTATAAACTAATTTAGATAATAATTACGTTAGGTAGTTATTCAAAAATAATTTAATTAAAATAACATACCAACGGTTGGAATGTCAGATAAGAATGACACTCTCTTTTGTTTTTGTACATCCGTATTGTTTATACCACAACTTATATTTTTATTAGTCACATTTGATGTGGATGTCACAAATGAAATCACTCCTTCTGACGGACTCTGCAATGCTAAAACACAATGGGTACACTATTACTTTTTTTTTTAAACCAGCGACACGCAGCGCAGCAGCCAATCGCTCAGCCACTGCGCCGATTGACTGCTGCGCTGCGTGTCGTGGGTTCGATTCCCGCACAGAACAAATATTTGTTTGACCGACAGGCAGTTGTTCCGGGTCTGGCTGTTTGTGTATGTGACTTTGAATGACACAGGAGAAATTGGATAGAGCTTTTAATGTACCGAAATGTAGTGTGCTTGGCAACTGTAAACAATTACCAAGTTGTAAACAGTCCAAGTCAACGATTTTTTATGAACTTTTAAGAGAAGCTCCGGACATAAATTCTGTTGTCCTTTACCATCTCACATACTTCATACATCGTTTCTTTTATACCTCCCTGTACGTACAGCGTAGCTGAGCGGCTACCTACAGTTTGCTTCTAAAACCTGGCCTCGCGAGAACAACAGACGTGGAGTGTGGCGTGTATCACCGTATCCTGCGAGCTGATTTATAATCATTGTTGTACTCTTTCAGTTCCTAATCAAAAACTACCCGCCTGATAGGGACGGGGGGTGTCTAGTCCCCCAGTCCCTTACAACAGGAATGCTCGTGACTGGCTTTACACTAGCCATGCAATAGGGTAGTGTCCTTAAAAAATCTGATTGGTCCGAAAGTTGGAATACTCAAAAATACTGGACACGTTTTTTTCTTTTGTCACGTAAACCAAAAATGACGACGGTATAGTGCGTTGAAATTGCGCGTGACGTCACGCCGTGCTACACTTTTCGTTAAAAGTGTAGCACGGCGTGACGTCACAAGCCCCTTCTCCTGAACTTTGATGTGCTATATCTTTGTCATTTTCTATTGATTTGAGTAAGCAAAAAATACATGTCCAATATTTTTATATGTAATCTTACTGACGGACTAAATAGACTTAATATATTTTTACCTAGGACACGTCCCTATTCTCAGCGCGGGAACCTGAGCTGGGTGTTGAGACCACTGCTCTCACCATCGCCGCGTACTAGCAGCAGTGAATGGGAGGGAGTGAGGGGTGCGGGGACCGCGGAGAGTCAGCCGCCCGCATGGCCATTGCGGAGTCCGCACTACGACCAGTCAGCTGTTGTCCGCTTATACGCAAGGCTACCCTTGCGTATTGCATTTTAAGATTGTTAGTTTATTATAATAACCGACACCGTTTAATATTATACTAGCCTCCGCCCGCGGCTTTGCCAGCGTGGTTTGTTGATAAAAAGCGTACGTCCTTCCTCGGGATGCTATCTATCTCTCTGCCAATTTTTATCGAAATCCGTTCGGTGGTTTTGCTGTGAAAGACGGACAAACAGACACACACATTTTCCTATTTATAATATTAGTATGTTTTTGATGATATATGATATATATACATATATATGACGATCTGCGAAAGACTGCAGGCAGATGCTGTATGCGGCAAGCTGAAGACAGGGCGCTATTGCGCTCATTAGGAGAGGGCTATGTCCAGCAGTGGACTAATACAGCCTGATGATGATGATGTATTTTAATTTTTTTATTCATGATATCTACATGTTATACAGTCCATTTTCTTCCATTTACTCCATCTCGAGTTATCATCGCGAACACTGGGGGTTGGTAAGTTGTTCGTACCGCATGCCCGTCGCCTAGTCCTTAGAAAACACACTGCAATAGGGCAATTAGATCTTGTGGAAAAGGCAAATCCATTTAAATTCATCACCTGGCTATGCCTTGCCTTTTCACAACCATATTTGAACTTGCTTATATCTGTTTGTACGTACCCATTCTGTCAATTTTTCTATTATTTTCATAAAATGTTAGAGTGCCTTTCAAGTTAATATCCGTTTTTTGACACGTGATATTGAGTTCCTCTCCATCTGTATACCTGAACACGTAATCGTCATTTGAGGTATCGTTATTTACTTTTGTCATTTTTTGGCCATTGATGTACAATATCACGCCACGGTCCATTGAATCTGAAAAAAAATGGTATTTTCATAGACTCCTATAACCTCTTCCTGAATCTTGTTAAAGAATTATAATATGCAAAAATTACACAACATTACCGATAGTGGTTTAGCGGAAACCACTATCGAAAACGCGCTCCAAACTGTTTTACATTCTATTTATATTTGTTTAGGGTGTAATTTAATTTCAAAGATTAGATTAGAGATTAGATAGTGTTCCAGGCTGGGAATTGGGATGCCCTCCAAGCATCCAATCGATCAAGGCTGCAGCATTAGAAAAAATATAGATATATTAAACTGTAGGAGTTGGGACAGACTATTTGGGTTCCTTACCTGACGAAAATTATTTTGATAAAACTAAAAATAGATTTTAAACTGAAACGTGTTTAGTGGCTTACTCGGAGAGTGGGCTCACGAGCGAAGGAGAGTTCAGGCGGGTCAAAGGGTTCTCCCGTGATGGACGATTCACGCGTGATGAAGGGGCTCAGGCTTGACGGAGGGCTCACGCGCGACGTATTGCCAACACGTGACGGAAGGAGGACGCGTGAGGGAGGTCTCACGCGCATCGGATGCCTTACGCTTGAAGGCGCGAGCCCTCCGCTCACGCGTCACGGAGTTCTCACGCGTAACGGGTTGTGTAGTTATATTTTATCAGCACGATTATAAAAAACTAATTGGGAATCAAATAATTTTAGCCATCAGAAAACTGCCCAAAACGGCCAGTCGTATTGTGTTGACATTTCATGTGTTGCCAATATCTTTTAGTACTTATTCTTGTTACAAACTCTTCTTTTTATTACCTACTTATACTAAATTTCATCATAATTTTAATATTTTAAAATCTTAAAGTCTTAAAACCAAATAAATGGACAAGTTATCTTTTTATTCCTACCCTTCAATAATCGTTAGTCTAACAAGAATAATAGTATGCCTGACATAGTGGCGATAGATCGATCAGAACGTCGCACAATGATTGTTGATATTACGGTTCCACATGACGAGAACCTCGTGAAGGCTGAGAAAGAAAAACATGAAGTATCTTGGTATGATTGAGTATCGAGGTTGTCGACATGTGGGATGTGAATACAGCAGTCATTGTGCTGATAGTCGTGACGGCCAATGGCATAATAGCCTGACCTGGCATGAGAGCCTCGACCAACACCTAGGGAGGCTCTCGTTAGGCAGCTTGATTCAGAAAGCAGTTCTTCTGGACACGGCGCGCATTGTTAGGCGATTCCTTTCTCTGGAGCCCTGACCGCCGGTAGCTTGGACCCTGTTCCCGATACCAGTGGGCAACTATTTTTTATATTTTAAAATGTTTTTTTTTTGTTTTATATTGAAATATTTAAAAATAGACTAAGTTAGAAAATAAATGAAATAAAGGATATTAATATCTATTATAGTTACATAGGTAGTAAAATATCTATAATAGTTGGTCAATCTCAACCACTTACCAGCATATAAATCTCGTTCCTTCATATAAAAGGTTGTTCTATAACGGTATTCTCTTGCGGGATTGATGGCAGCGCGTACGCAGTCCAAATAATACTTATCATTTGTCAATTTCAAGACAGAACGGAATGTGATTTTTTTGTTTTTCAGTAATTTAGTATGAAATAGACGAATACCTGAAATGTCACTCATGTTATTTTTTCAGTGTGATGTATGTATATCGACGATAAATTTTGCTTCAAACAAGTCGGTCGACATGTACGATCAGACAGCCGAAGATCAGAAAAATGGTCGGATCGGCCTGACGTGATAACAGTACGCCTATTCTTGCTGCAATAAACGAATTCCACAAGGCGTGTTAACTGTTGCAAGTTCCATAGAGAAAGTTGTTCAGTTTGTAGAGAAGAGTTTAATCCGCATCTTCCACCAAGGAGGAACCCCTTGATGGATACAGGTGACTGAGTCGCCAACCTGTTTACCTACAAATCTAGTTTCTCAATATATTATTTACGTGAAGTACCTTTAGCATTGTAATATTCCAAACGTAGAGTATCCGAATTTTTTGGTTGATTGCAGGTAAAATCCACTTCCTCACCGTCTTCATAAGTATAGTTGGCCTCTCCATCGTGTTCATCTGACAGGCTAGTCGTAACATAGGTCAAATTGTGGTAGTTTGCAATTAAAATGACTGGTCCTGGTGACAAAATCGTGAATTTATACATATTTATACGTTTATTTTTTCAAGAAATCGCGAAGCGTTTGGTCGAGTCTTCACATGACCAGAGGGCTGGCCTTTTTTGGCCAAAGAATCAGCATTGCCATTCGACGTGGCAATGCTGCCAGCCTTCTGGGCACTTTTCCCGTAGACAGCGATGCGGATGAATTTTTCGATGCCCTGTGATTATTTCTTTTATTGAATTTCTTCATATATATATGTACCTTTTTACGTTTTAAACTTGTAATTGGCTTTCTGTCGACTATGTCTACCTTTCTAATTTGTTTTTTAGCTGTAAGTCTTCCAAGTTTTATTAAATAAATAAACATTACATTATATAATATAATATCGACGCCTCCCACGCATAAGGTCGTAAGGCTAAAAAATGTTTTTCTCAGGAGAGCATTTTTAGTATACGTTATTGATAAAAATGATTGTGAAAGATTTTCAACAGAAATTTTTGCACTAACCTGTCAATTATTAGTTAAATAATGTATCCCCAGGCGCTGGATATTACAAGGAATTGTAGTTACCAAAAAAAACTAGTTTTACTTACTTACGACTATTTACTTATTAAAAAAAGGTCGTATCTTATTGTTACGACTGTATGCATTCATAAACGTGATATAAATAACACGTATAAAGTCGTAAGTTTGAATTACGACTATATGCGACGTGCAAACTATCATATCTCTCTAAAAGGGGGTCGTAATAAGGGAGTTGATGAATAAAAACCACCGTAAAATTTCACCTCAAATCAATTTAATAACAATAACTATCATCATAGGAACATAATTCAGTCTTCTTAACGCATAAGTCACGTTATTATAAACTTTTATTTAAAAAAAACATACGGTTAAAACTGGCTCTTCAAAACTTAATAAAAAATATTATAGGTACTCGTACTATCTTTGACATGATATTATAATAAAATCAACATAAAAGGAAATGAAATTATGTATAACAAAATAAAAAAATTCTTCTAAATTAAATGAAAATCACTTAAAATTAAGGATTGAATACTTATTGTATGTAAGTAACATAATTATTATAATGGAAGTTAGGATATTTAAGACAAAATAACGATGATTAGTCAGAGAAATTACTATTGTTCTCTTCAGTAACAGTACCACTGTGTGACAACTGTTGATAATAACCATGGTACACTTGGGGTATTATACGTCCTTGACATAGACTTAGTAAATCATTAAATTTGGCCAATGTAATAGGTAAATTATCAGAGTAACATGGTTCCAATAATTCTGTATCTATTAAACTATTATATTTTCTTCTTGATGAATAGGCTTTTTTTGTTATTAAACTCATGACATTTTCTTCTTCAAAATTATAACGATAGTTCAAAATATAGGGTTCGCTTGACACTACTTGAACTTCTTTAATTTTGGTCCATGATACTTTTTGTTTTTTAGTATTTTTAGCCCAGTTTTTACCATCTAGTAATAATTTGTAGTTGTAAAAATCTGTAATACTCATTTCGATGACATTATAATTTGGAGGGTTTACTTTTGACCATCTGACTAAGCCATACCATTGTGCAGGGGTATATATAAGCTTATTTTTTGCATTTCTCTCGATGAGAGCATGGACTGAATCAGCTTCATTTTGTGTATGCCCTCGCTCTAAAAACCTATGGACTATCGTTATACCATACTTTTTTGCTGCATATGTGTAAAAAGCAAACACAATACGATTACGATTTTGACCGGCACAGTTGTCCGACCAAAATCTGAATTCTTTGGCGCCGCCTAAAACTTTACCCTCAATGAATTTGGATAAGCAACTTGCTACTTCAGGCCACATGTAACAATAACCTTCTTGACTCGCTAGGTCAAATATTGTAAAATTATAAATGGATAATTTTCGTTTATAATAAAATAAACCGACATTGCCATGAGGACAGTTTAATATTTTTTGAAAATCGAAACACGCTGTAACTATTCTACCTCCATTTTCCAATGCTTCTTTTTTATCATTTGCCTTCATTTCTCTAGCTTTTATCTTGTTATTTATATGAAGTTTTTGTTTTTGTTTTTCTTCTTCCGTCATTGTATTTTTGTTTTCATTATATATATGACACTCGTTACAAATGTCTTTTTTTGGCTTGTGAAACGATATATTTAAGTTTTGGTTTATGATATCACGATACTGTCTAACTGTCGATACCTTTTTAGTTATATTTTCACTTATGCACCACTCATTGTACAAAGAAAACATTTTTGTAAATGTAAGGTCGCCGTCTAAGTAAATTTTACTTGTATCTTTGCGTACATAGTGAGATTCAACGGGCTGGAACGTTTTGACATGCTTTAAAACACCCTGTTTTATTTCGTCGTCTAAGACTATAATTCTAGTTCCACCGCGTCGATCGGGGGAAACAGAGCCACCACCAGAGCGATATTTCGCCAAAGCTGTTTGAACAGTTCTCTCTCCAATAGAAAGTGTATTTAGGAACATCGTTTTGCAAACGAACACTTTATTAGGTAAGTCAGAATTAGATTCAATAAGAGGTAAGCAATACTTAACAGATCTCTTACGTCTAGACACAGGATTCGTCGTAGAGGGATACTTAGTATCGCCTACTTCGGTGTGGTTGACGATGTAATCCCACTGTCGACTGTGATCTCCAATTTTCCAAAAAGAACTAAATATACGTTCCCGTTGGTGTGCATCAAACTTTTGAAAGCATTTAAGACGACAAGTACCCGGACATGGTGGTTTTAAAATCTTTTCATCTCTCTGAACTCCATTCCTACTCATATACGCTTTTCCTAAATTTTTTAAACATTTTCGTTTAATATCTTTCCACTCATCACGGCGACGGTGACGTCTTCTTGCAACTCTAGCCGACGGTGTATTTTCACTTGATGAGCAGACAGAAGAGTCCTGACTTGAAGCGTTACTCAGGTGTGGTGTATTGGCTCTACTGGCACTACTAGATGAATTCTCAGCATCACAAATCGATAAATTTCTGAATAGTGGAGTCGAAGTGGCCATCAAAAAATCTTTATTTGGGGAGGGCATTGGTGTTATGTCCAGTGAAGGTTCTATTATATCAGCTGATTCGTGTGAAAATTTTTCAACACATGGCTCTGAATCCACACGTTCTGTAGGGCTTTCATTTGGTAATGGGGATGAAATTAAGGGTAACATTGCGTCTGGATTATTTATTACCTCGGTAATACTTGGTATACTACTTTTGTTAATGCTTGTTGTACTATTAATAAAAGATTGCCCGAACATCGTCTTATACTGATCCCACTGGTCTTCAGCTTCAAGTGGTACCGGCGATTCTAAAAATACAAGTTTGCAATTAGTTAAAAACTATACACAAGAAACAATACACATAAATAAAAGTGTTAGACAATTAACATAAATCAAACAACATTACGGGTTTTATTCTCCAAAGCGATAGGCAGAGTTTAGAGAGGTTAGAGAGGATAAGAGAACATACTCCACCCACTTTTCGCCAGTTATTAGTCCCATTGTAATGCCTATTGTCAAACACTAGGCGCAGTTCAAACTCCATGTTATGAGAATTTCGAAATTGAAAAACCCAATAATATATTGCCCGACCCGGGAATCGAACCCGCCAGTCATGCTTACTTCCACTAGACCAACAAAGCAGTTAAAAAAATTATTTTAATGATATTTTAACTATAATTTGAAAAGCAGAGAATCGTATCTTATTTTTTTAACGGAGCATAAAGCCGTATGTCTATGATACGTCTTTATACGTTTACTCATTATTATATTTAAACATCGCAAATGGTCGTAAGTATAAGTTACGACTCCTATAATTAAATTGTTGTGTAGTATAAAGTCATAACTGACCACTGTTAACGTTTGATTACAGCGCATATAGTCGTAACATAAACGTTCCGACGATATGCGTCGGAACGGTCGTAATCACTGTTTCGTCTGTTGAGACATAATCAACACTATCACATACTAATTATTATATTCGTACTACACACATAAACAAGTAAAATAAATACAATACAAAACAAATCAGTAAAACTTACCATTTCCAAAATTTTCATCGACCGTTACTTCACTATTTTGGTTTATTTGTTCATTTAACACTAGTTTCATAATCTTGGAAGCACGTACGTTACTCATTTTACTTTAACTAACTATTAATAGTTAAAGTGTGGTACACCTTAAACTATATAAACAATAACAAAAACAATCGATTGTTTTATTTTTAAAAGCAAACTTCTTCACTGTTGACATACGACTTGACGTCGCGGTCGGTACTGTGCTCTGATTGGCCGGCCGCGGACCAATCGATCGGAGCATACCGTCTGAACTATCCACGCGACTTTATGCGCGGGAGCGTTTAAATGTTAAGACCATTATCCATTAAAAAACTCATTATTTATATAAGATATTAAAATTTGGATTTTAGTAATAGATAATACTATACAAGATTGTTGTAATGGCACAAAAAAAACGGTTTTAGTCAAAAACAACGTTACGACCGTCTGCGTGGGAGCCATCGATATAATCTTTATTTATATAAAAACAGAAAGCAGTACATGTAACAGTTTTTATAAAATAGATAGTATTGAATCAAGTGGTTGAGGTGCTGGTCTCCTTGCTAGGCTATGAAATAGCCTGTATATAGCAGTAACAGTTCCGATCCCCTCTAATTGTGTTACTACAATTTTATTTTTATTTTTACATGTTAAGATTTCTTTTTTAATTTTAAATACATGTCGTGGATTGATGGCGCCACCGTACAACATACAGCGCCATCTATTGGCTCAATTCGCAAACTAAACATCGCGTGATCGGAAACGCAAGCGCGCCCTACCGCTTGGACACGCTCGTCGGTAGAGGGGATGTAGCGAGACTGGCTCGGAGACCAAGTGTTAGGTCAGTCTAGTGCGGACAGTCTTGGCAAAAGCTCAGTACCAACGCACGTGTTTGTTTCTTGTGAACCGTTACATTAAATAAAATCAGTTTACATTGAATTATCTTTTATTCGAGGTCCCACGTATATTTAAAACTGTCTGATCGTGAAGCAGACCCGATGCTTCGCACCTCGGCCGCCCAGGACGCGACATCAGAAGTGGGATTTTCTCGAGCTGAAGGAACGCGGAGAATGGAGTGATGACGTCACACTGTGTTAGTGGCTTAAAATCAGAATGATGGATCTCATAGAGGCAGTCAGGGGTCCAGCAGCCGCTACTCCTGTCAAATTGATGAGCAACAAGCCTAAGGAAGGTGAATACTAGGAATGAAATAAAGGAGGTGTGCTGATGAACTCTGGTGAGTCGTATCCATTTTACTATGAATCTGGTGCCGTATGCTCTCTGATCAAAGATATTGTTGCGATAAAATTTAGTGGCAAACGAGTAAACAACATCGTTAATTTAACGGGAATCTGTCATAGTTGTGTGCAAAGTACCCTACAAGTTCTATCTGAGGTTTGATATACAATCTGCGATTAGAGATATTATTTCATGCTCTGTCGGATAGCTGTTTTAATAAAATGATATTTTGATTGGTCGCGAGTTTTAAGATCAGGGATTTAAAGTCAGTATGACATCTGATAGTGTTGTTTTGTGTCTTGAAAAGATTGTTAGGGTATGTGACGTTTCAAACAATGTAAGTGATTCTTCTTGTCAAGTTGATTTTGTCAAAGTTAATTCAGATGTTTCAGACATCTTTCAGAATTCAGAGTTTCGTAGCCAATTAATTGATCTTTTGACAGAATATTCATCTTCGTCTTCTAGTGGTGTTTCTAGATCCCATGTTACAACAGGGCATTTGCAAATTCGACTTATAGACCCTAGTCTTACGGTTAATCGTCGCCCTTATGGGCTTAGGGCTAGTAAACGCGAAGTTGTTATTGCAAAGGTTCGTGAACTAGAGGAAGCAGGTATAATTAGGCCAAGTTGTTCGCCTTTATCAAGTCCAGTGTTGCTCGTCAAGAAGGATGAGTCGGATTGTATGTGCGTCGACTACAGGGAACTGAACGACAACACTGTGTCTGATAGGTTTCCATTGCCATTGATAGATGATCTGGTATCTAGGTTATGTTGATATGTTGTCAGGATATCATCAGATTTTCATCCTGAATCAATAGAGCGTACTGCATTCGTCACACCTGACAGTCGGTGGGAATGTTTTCTTATTGCTCATAGCTATGCTGTCACATACATTGATGACATTTTAGTGATAGGGTCTTCTCAGGAGGAGAGTTTAGTTTGTCTCCGCATTGTACTCGATAAATTGACCAAGGCTGGGTTTTCTCTTAATTTTGCTAAATGTTCATTTCTTTAGAGACAAGTTGAATACTTGGGCTTTGTTGTAGAAAATGGCCAAATTAGACCCAACCCAAATAAAATCGTAGCTTTGTCTACACTTCCCCCACCTAAAACCATCACTCAGCTGAGACAGTTCAAAGGGGTTGGCAACTTATTCAGACAATTTGTGCCACAGTTTAAAAAAAAAATGGCTCCCCTGTTTCGTTTAACAAGTGGCAAGCATAGGTCCATTGGTTGGGAACCCAGCCATGAGACCATTCGTCAGAAAATAATTTCTTATTTAAACAGTGATCCAATTCTAACGATGTTTGACCCTGCGCATGGTATCGAGTTACATACGGATGCCAGTGCTGAAGGATATGGTGCCATTTCTATCCAAAATATTAATGGGAAACAACATGTAGTGACTTATTACAGTCGTACGTCCCGAGCCGAATCGAAGTTTCATTCATTCGAACTGGAAAGTTTAGCCATCTTTAATGCCATATAGAATTTAATTTCAGGCATTATTTGCTAGGTCGTAAGTTTACTGTTGTGATAAACTGCAGTTCTGTTAAAGCCTCTACAAACAAAACTGACTTGTCTCCACAAGTTGATCGTTGGTGGGCTTACATGCAGTTATTTGAGTTTGATATTATTTATCGTGAAGGCAGTAGGATGGGCCACGTAGATTTCCTTTCTAGAAATCCTCTCTCAACATCCAAGGTAATCACTCGTGTGGAACAAAAGCGTGTCGATCTAGCTGAGCTTTCGAGTAACTGGTTGCAAGCTGAACAGGAAAAGGACGAAGAGAACAGCAAGATTGTCTGATCTTCGTAATGAAGTTTTTCCTGAAAGAACTCTCAGAACTTACGAGATTCGCAAAAACGTTCTGTTTCGGAAAATTCAGCGTAACGGGCGTACTCGATGCCTGCCTAGAGCGCTCAGGTGGTCTGTAATTATAATAACGTTCATGAGTATGTGATGCATTTGGGATGGGAGAAAACTCTCGAAAAAATCTACGATCACTACTGGTTCGAAGGCCTGTCGAAATATGTTAGGAAGTTTGTAGATAATTGTGTCACCTGTAAGGTAGCCAAGCTCCACTCGGGCAAAGTTCAGGCAGAACTTCACCCAATTCCCAAGCTCAGTATCCCGTGGCATACCATTCACTTGGATGCATCTGGTAAATTATCGGGTAAGAACGACATCAAAGAGTACGTGTTTGTCATCATAGATGCGTTAAGTAAATTTGTATTTTTTTTTTTTTTTTAAATTTCGTCACTCTTAATATTGACACTAACAGCAGTATTTGTGCTAACCAGTCTTGTATAGCTTTGTTTGGTGCACCGAAGCGTATAGTGGCAGATCAGGGTCGTTGTTTCGCTAGCAAAGATTTTTCTAGTTTCTGTGCTACCAACAACATAGATTTGCACATAATAGCTACTGGAGGCAGTCTTGCAAACGGTCAGGTCGACAGAGTAATGAGTACCCTCAAGAGTATGTTGACAGCTGTAGACACTAGTCGTGATCGCTCTTGGCAGGATGCATTAGGAGAGGTCCAGTTGGCTATGAACTCTCAATAGGGTGACTAAATCCAGCCCTCTCGAGTTGATGTTGAGTAGCACGGCCGCTTAGTTTAGTAACTGCAGATGATGATGAGATTGCCGTTAACTTGGATGACGTTAGAGAGCACGCCACACAGAATATTGACATTCAATTGATATTCAAAATATAACAAGAATCGATTTGATCAAAGTAAGGCTCAAGTGTCTAAGTTGGCTATTAATGATAATGTTTTGATTGAAAATGAGGAAATAAATCGGACTAAATTGGACCCTAAATTCAAAGGCCCATTTAAGATTATTGATTTACTGGACGGGGATAGATACCTACTAAAAGCGCTTGACTCTAAGCGGACGTACAAATACCCCCATGATCGTGTAAGAAAGATCCCCGATCACCAAGTGCCTAGAGAGTTGGACGTCATAGTTGATTGCAGTGGTAGTAAAACCAAATCCGATTAAGAATAGCGTGTGTACTCATACTCTAAACTCTTGACCGCACCTCATGAGTAGCATGTGGCGATGGGTCTATGCGAAATCGTTGGTGCGATTTCTGTCTGTGTTGGTGCACAGATTAAGACAAAAGTATCATGAGTTGAGTATGCATTGCCTGTGAAATGAAACTAATTTCAAGTTTGTGGGAATAGTTTTTCCTTTGTTTAACTTGTTGATCGGATTTCTTCCAATGAATAATACAACATACAGCGCCATCTATTGGCTCAAGCCGCAAACTAAACATCGCGTGATCGGAAATGCAAGCACGCTCTACCGCTTGGACACGATCGTCGGTGGAGGGGATGCAGCGAGACTGGCTGAGAGACCGAGTGTGAGCTCAGTCTAGTGCGGGACAGTCTTGGCAAAAGCTCGATACCAACACACGTGTTTGTTTCTTGTGAACCGCTACTTTAAAAAATCGGTTTACATTGAATTATCTTTCATTCCCACGTGTATTTAAAACTGTCTGTTCGTGAAGCAGACCCACAAGACAGACAAATGTTTGTACGATCTACAAATATTTGTTCCGGGTGTTCTGGGTATTTCCTATGTATAATAAAAAATATCAATATATGTAATGTATAGTATTAAGTATACGAGTATCAGTCATCTAGTACCCATAACACAAGCTCTGCTTAGCTTGGGGCTAGATGATGCTGTGTGGATTGTCCAGCAATATTTATTTATATTTATTTTAATGCACAATCAAAGCCGGTATGTAATACAATCAGTTACAACCAGGGGTTCTCAGACTTATAATTACGTCGATCTATCTTAAAATACCTAATCAGTAAATAGCATCACATGATCCTGGCGGCACTAAAAAAATGACAAGTTTTATGTGTTCTTAAACCCTTCGGGTCTGTAAATATGATCACTTAAAGAGTAGTAAGGGTAAAAGTAAAGTACCAGCCTATTACTGTCCCACTGCAGGGCTAAGGCCTCTTCTCATATAGAGAAGGCACGAGAATCAATCACCACGCTAGCTCAAGACGGGTTGGACATTTCTGACTTATATTAATTATAAGTCCAGGTTTCCTCATGATAAATCCGTACACAGCGCAATATGAACGTCATATTGCCAGTGTACTTAATCTTCTGCAACCGCGAAGCCGATCGTCTAGCCGATCGCTTAGAGGCTACCACAGACCCTAGGAAGCGCATCGAAGCGCTCATGGAGGCCCCCTCGGTGCTCCGTGACCTAGAAGCCCACTTTAATAACCGCAATGGATAGGTACGTTAACGCAAGAACCTTGAAACCGCGATCCCTAAAGTTAGGATACGTCAATATAAATGGCTTACTCCAGCAACGGGCTGAGTTTGCCAACTTCCTCCGCGATCACCAACCGGACGTCCTCCTCATACAGGAGACGTTCCTCAAACCGCACAACCGCGACCCCAAAATTGCAAACTACCGTATGGTGCGCAATGATAGATCCCGCTGCCACAAGGGCGGTACAATGATTTATTATAAAAACTCATTGCACTGTGTCCCTTTAACTTCTCCTCCCCCGACCTCGCTCCTTGAGTACTCTATCTGTCGGCTCGGCATGACTGGCCATCAGCCAATTACTATTGTATCCGCGTACTGCCCTCCCGCTCGTGGGAGGGACGACATCCCAGCTTTATCCCACGATATCTCGGTTCTTCTCGGCTTGAGTGACTCCGTTATCATAGCGGGCGATCTCAACGCCAAGCACCCCGCGTGGAATAGTAATGTAACCAACGCCAGAGGGAGGGCTGTCCTCAATCTGGGCGCCTCCCTTAACTATGACGTCATCGCCCCGATGACTCATACCCATTTTCCCCACGATCCTGACCATAGACCTGACATACTGGACATAGCGCTCCTAAAGAATGTAAACCTTCGTTTACAATCGATAGAGGCGCTCCACGAGCTTAACTCTGACCATCGTCCGGTGATGATGACGCTAGTTCCCCGTACGGGTCCGCTTGACCCTGATCAGCCACCCCCGACTCAATTAGTTACCGACTGGAGGAAGGTAAGCGAAAAGCTGAAATCCTCCTCGTCGCCTCTACTAGACTCCATCCCCGATCTAATCACCTCAGTCGCTGACACCACGGGCGCAGTCGACTCGTTTACGGAGCACGTACAGACAGTCCTGAACGACTGTTCAAGGCGGGTTCCGGCGCTGAATGCCCAGCGCTGGAACCTACCGGACGATGTACGGGCTCTGATAACCGAGAAGAACGCGTCCGTCCGTGCCTATAGCGCTTTTCCCTGCTCTGCGAACAAAGCCCACATGCGAATGCTACAGCGTACTGTCAGCAAACGTGTGGCGGAGCATAGGTCGGAGAGCTGGGACAAGATGATCAGTGAGCTAGAGCCCAACCACCATGCCTTCTGGAACCTCCAGAGGAAACTCCGGTCCACCGTAGAGGCTACCATGCCTCCCCTCACTCGTCCAGATAAGAGCGTCGCGTTCGACGACTCGGAAAAATCCGAATGCCTAGCCGAAAGCTTAGAGACTCAATGCTCGCTTAGCTCCCAGCCGTTCGACCAAGCTCACCTCTTAAAGGTAGACGCCGAAGTCGAACGTAGGTCCTCGCTCCCTCCCGTCGACAACCCTGATGATCCTCTGCCTCCCGTCACTCCGGACGAAGTGCAAGACATCATTAAAGGGCTCAAACCGCGCAAAGCCCCCGGTAAGGACGGTATCACCAATAGGGTGTTTCAAATCCTCCCCGCGCAACTCGTTATGCTCATGACCGCCATCTTCAATGGCGCTCTGAGCAACAATATCTTTCCTCAATCGTGGAAAGAAGCCGTGGTTATTGGCATCCCCAAGCCTGGCAAGCCCAAGTCTGAGCCCACGAGCTACCGACCTATCAGTCTGCTCAATGTTTTCGGCAAAATCTACGAGAAGCTTATTTATAAGCGACTCAAGGACTATGTCGAGGCAAAGAGCCTGATACCGAACGAACAGTTCGGGTTCCGGCCGGGACACTCGTGTGTTCAACAGGTGCACCGCGTAGTCGAACACGTCAGCGCGGGCTTTCAGAGAGGCGCGCTCACCGGCGCCCTCTTCTTCGACATTGCGAAAGCCTTCGACAAGGTCTGGCACAACGGGTTGTTATACAAGCTATACCAACTCGATGTGCCAGATCGTCTCGTGCTCATCTTGCGAGATTTTCTGTCGAATCGTACGTTTAGATATCGCGTAGACGGTACGCTATCGTCACCTCACCCTATCCGCGCGGGAGTCCCTCAAGGATCCGTGCTGTCTCCTCTCTTGTTCTCGCTGTTCACTAGCGACGTCCCTAGGGGTAGAAAGGCCCAGTTGGCGCTTTTCGCCGACGACACGGCCATCTACGTTACCGGTAACAACCCTACCACCATAGCTCGCACCCTCCAAACTTCCGCAAACGTCTTAGGCGCTTGGTTCCGGAAATGGAGAGTCGAGGTCAATCCCGACAAAAGTCAAGCGGTTCTCTTTAGAAAACCCGGACGCCGCAATGTCCCCACGCCTAGTCCGTTAGCCATGTACGGCAAGCCTATCCCTTGAGATAAGCGAGCCAAATACTTAGGTGTGATACTCGATCACAGACTTTCGTTCGCCGAACACATAAAGGCGGCGCGTTCGCGCGCCGTCTTCGCGTCCGGCAGGCTTTATTGTATGACCAACGAGAAAAGCAAGTTGTCACTCAGGTGCAAATTGCGGCTCTTCGTCTCGGTCATCCGACCAATCATGACATACGCTTGCGCAGTGTTCGCTCACGCCAAGCCGTATCACATTCATAGGCTTCAGACCGTCCAGAACCGATTCCTGCGCAGAGTCACGGGAGCCCCCTTCTACGTCCGAAATGAGACTCTCCATGTAGATCTCAAAATACCTACGGTGAAACAGTTCATGAAGCGACTCACCCAGCGCTTCATGGACTGTTCTACCGCTCATCCTAACCCCTTAGTGTCATCGGCCGTCCGATACACTCCCTCGCGAATAAGCACAGTTCGAAGACCGAAACACACACTCACAGAGCCAGATGATCCTATCACTCTCCTCCAGGAGAGCGATAAGGCCACCAGCACTGTTCGCAAACAAAAACGGACATTCCGTCCTCGCCGCCGAGGCCCGTCGCGACGACCCCGTCAATGCCCCCCTCCCGACCCTTTGCTAGAGCCAGCCCGCGAAGCTGAGCCGATTAATGTTTAAAATGTCCCTAAATAATGGAACAATCAGATCCAGCCTGTCCCTTGCTGTCCTCTTCAGCGACGTCCTAAGCCGAGGTTCGTACCCCGCAGGGGGTGCCCTTAGCGATAGTCGCTTAGCTTATAAGTTTTTATGCCTGGCTGGAGGCCTTAATTTTAATTAAGCCCCCCACAGGAAAGTTCGGTTGAGCAGTAAATATCCCTAAAGGATAAACTGCGAGATGCCCATTCCAAAAAAAAAAATTTCCTCATGATGTTTTCCTTCACCGATGTCAGTGATGTCCAAGATAAACTTAGAAAGTACATGTGACTTGAAAACCTCACGTTGGTACTTGCCCAGGTTTGAACCCACAACCTCGTGCACACGAGGCGAGGCCTAAACCACTGGGCCATCATGACACTCAAAAAAAATTGTCTAAGAATAAAAATTTAATTTAAAAACAAGATTATTAAAAGTTTTGTGAGGAGGACAATCACCAGACACTAATTTGGGGAGGTCTTTCTCACAATGCTATTTATTCGGTATTTTTCTCAATTTCATTTTAACTACTAACACTAGTAATAAGTATATTGTTTACTAACACACCTCCTCTGTCTCTGATATTTGTTGTCCGAACATAAAGAATATTATTAAATTGGGAAGTAACAAATCTTAGCTTGCATGTTATATACTGGGTTAAAGGTTAATTCGACCTAGATCCTTTAAGAGGTTTTAGTTAGGAGTGTTTCATAGTCAAATCAGCTAGGAATGATGAACTAGCTGATTTGACTATGAAACACTCCACCCCAAACGTAACACATATTGAGATATTGGATTTTGATAAATTTGATTTCTTGTATAATTGTTTTTTTTGTTTTTGTAGTAGATTAGTTTGTTTATTACTCTCAACACAAAAAAGCAGGCAACTGAACCAACTGGGTAGTAGTCGAATATTGAAAGTTTAAAAAATAAACATAAAATAAATAAATAAAGCTGGACAATCCACACAGCATCATCTAGCCCCAAGCTAAGTAGAGCTTGTGTTATGGGTACTAGATGACTGATATACTTAATACAATACATTACATTGATAGATTTTTTTTATTATACATAACAAATACCCAGAACACCCGAAACAAATGTTTGCAAACAAAACAAATTTGTATAAACATTTTTTTTCTTTTAAGAATATTTCAACAACGTCTATGACAGTTGCGCTGCAGATATACTAAATCTACCTTTCTTTAGCTATCCAACAAGGTATAAAAAGCTAGGGTATCATCTTGATATTCAGAAAAAAACTCATGTAATTCTGTCAGGCAGTAATTAAAGTAACCGAATAATTACTAGAACGGCGACTATTATACAAAGTAAGTATGTTACTATGTATTTAACCTAGGGTTAAATCAATACCTTTATGGCGATTGGCACACTGCACCGTATCACGGAGTGGGATGCGTGGCGACCAACGGCGAACACTGCTCGCGAATGCGTATTCTGTTTTTTTTTTGTATGGGCATCTCGCAGTTTATCCTTTAGGGATATCTACTGCTTAACCGAACTATCCTGTGGGGGGCTTAATTAGAAATTAAGGCCTCCAGCCAGGGCGTGAAAACTTAAAATCTAAACGACTAAACGCTAAGGGCACCCCCTGCGGGGTACGAGCCTCGGCTTAGGACGTCGCTGGGAGAGGACAGCAAGGGACGGGCTTGATCAAATAGATATTATTTAGGGGCTTTTTAAACGTTTACCGGCTCAGTTTCGCGGGCTGGCTCTAGCAAAGGGTCGGGGGGAGTTTTCTGTGGGTTGCACTAGTGTTTTCTATACAAACACAGATACTTGCAAACAACGTAAGAATACGCACTCCCACGCTACGCTGCTTGATGCGGTGCAGTGAGCCAAACTCCTCACAGTGGGATAACAAATACTGAGGTTAGGTTACTTTTGAAAAAAAGAAAAACCCAACCAAAACCAAGTATAATTCGTTAGGCTTTTGTTTTCTTTCTAAAAAGTCTGTCAGGTTGAATTAAAACAAATCGTATTGAAATATTTTCAGGTCGCTGTTTCAAACATTCGTATTCGCCCACTGTTCGTCGCCCATTTAGTGTTTCAGTAAAGCGTATTCAGTATTTTTAGCACCTCAAATTTGAGTTTATTTTTGCTTGTTTATATACTATTTACTTAAAAATATCGAAGTACCTACCAATGCGCTTTCAATAGGTACTTTTTGCATCGATAGTCTATGTGGCTTCTGTAAAAGTCGAAACGCGCAGGGCGCAGATAGATTGGCACTAAATGTAATAACTTGTATTTGAACGCAAGCAATCGAACAATAAGTAATTATTAGTCCTAGCTCGAGTGTCCCATTCTAGTGCGCACGAGTGCCCATTGTACTGTAACATAATGTGGCATCAAAGTACTTACTCGCTCCTTTGACGTAAAGATGAAAATGTAATGTTTTTGCTGTATAGTTATGTCCATTATACGTCTGTAATATCGGTCCATGGTATGAGTCTAAGACTACGCATGCCCACCTAGTGCTCATTTCAGCCGTAACCTTTGTGACCTGAAACGAAATGGACAAAACGAGTATACTCGTGGGTAACAATATGCCTGTTTGTCTGGAATACAAATTATTATATTAAATAAATAAATAAATAATGCTGGACAATCCACACAGCATCATCTAGCCCCAAGCTAAGCAGAGCTTGTGTTATGGGTACTAGATGACTGACATACTTAATACAATACTTTAAATATAGATAGATATACTTAATACAATACATTACATAGATATTTTTTACTATACATAGCAAATACCCAGAACACCTGGAACAAATATTTGTAGATCGTACAAACATTTGTCCCAAGGCGGGAATCGAACCCGCAACCTCTTGCGTCTTAGGCGGACCTTCTCCCGCCGCGCCACATCGGTCGTCAAATTTTAATTATTATTATAATTATCTCCTTTATTATATTTATATTATAAATATTTAAAAAATACAAAAACATTTAAAAATATAAAAAAATAGTAGTCCACCGATGGCAGGAGCAGGCTCCAAGCTACCGGCGGTTATGGTTGCAAAGACAGGAATCTCCTCACAATGCGAGCCGTATCGAGGAGTACTGCCTTCTGTATCAGGCCTTTGATCCAACCGTGTAACAAGAGCCTCGACAGATGGTCGTCTAGGCTTTTAGCCAGTAGGCCATTGGCCGTTACGTCAATCTGCACAACGATTGCCGAGTCCACATCCCCCATGTCGACAACCTCGTGTGCCAAGTCAATTTATATAATAATGATGAAAGTAAGACTTGGCTCGCGAGGTTGTCGACATGTGGGATGTGGACTCGGCAATCGTTGTACCAATGGTCGTGTCAGCCAATGGCTTAATAGCTAAGAACCTTGACCAACATCTAAGGAGGCTCTCGTTAGGCAGCTGGATCAAGGGCTTGATCCAGAAAGCAGTACTCTTGGACACAGCGCGCATAAAATCAAAATCAAAATCAAAATTCATTTATTCAAATTAGGCTGAGAATCAGCACTTTTTGAACGTCAAAGACGTTTACATAAGACAGTCCCCCAAAACGCCCACCCTTCACCACTTCCTAGTGTTTTTGCTGGGAAGAAGAAGTGGAGGAACAAACTCCCCAGCAACACGTCTGTCTGATAGGTTTGAAGAACCTGAAGCTATACAACACATTATGTCAAAAATAATAATTATGTCAATCATCTTTATACGTCATTCAATTAAATAATTTGCTACATGTTAGCTAGCACACACCAATATGCCAAAATAAATAAATAAATAAAACGTTATATATACCAAAATCGACAATTAACTCAAGCAAAGCCTGCTAAACTGAATACATAAAAAGCCTCCAAGGCAGTCCAAGGGCGTGCCCGCTGACATGTGCAATGCTGAATTATATCAATACAACTCATTCATACAATGTAATGAGAGGATCATGTCAATAACATAAAAATAAGGATAGTAGAAGAAACATACACAAAAATAAAGAACTATTAAACAGTAAAAGAACATAGTAACATTTTCCTGCGTTCAACAAAGCGACCAACTATTCTTGTCTTCTAAATAGTCGTTGATCGAATAATATGCTTTAGAACAAAGGTTTGATTTAACTTTAGCTTTAAACGCGTTAAAAGGTAAATCCAGCAAAGAATGAGGTAGCATGTTATAAAAGCGGATACCGAGCCCCACAAATGAGCTCTGGACCTTACGAAGCCGGTGGAAAGGAGCGTACAGTTTGTGCTTATTTCTTATTTTCATAGTTAGGATGTTCCTCTCTCAAGAGCCCTGACCACCGGTAGCTTGGATCCTGTTCCGGATGCCGGTGGGGTACTATTTATTATTGTTTTATATTGAAATATTTAAAAAGATAATTTATATGTATAGAAAGGAATAAAGGAAATAATAATAATAATTATAACGCCTATGCGTGAAATGCCTTCGCGCTGCGCAACGCGACGCCTCAATTCATTTTCGGAGTATGTCCATATAAACTATATCTTTTTGTCTAGTAAATAAAGTTAATGTCATGATGGCCCAGTGGTTTAGGCCTCGTCTCTTGTGCACGAGGTTGTGGGCAAGTACCAATGTGAGTTTTTCAATTCACAACTACTTTTAAGTTTATCTTGGACATCACTGACATCGGTTAAGGAAAACATCGTGAGGAAACGTGGACTTAAAATTAATATAAGTCTGAAATCGCCAACCCGTCTTGAGCAAGCGTGGTGATTAATGCTCATGCCTTCTCTGTATGAGAAGAGGCCTTTGCCCTGCAGTGGGACAGTAATAGTCTGTTACTTTACTTTTTTTTTAATAAAGTTATATTAACCATAACTATCTAAAAAAGTGCACGTCGCGTCTCTTTGTGTACTGATCCTTAACGACTGAATTATATTAGAGCGTTACTTTCGAGTTATGTATATTTTGTAACTAGGTTGGTGTTTTCTACCTGGCTATTCTGAGAAGTAACACCAAAAACAACTCTTTTATTTTAAATTAAAAAAATAAATGAAAAAGCGTTTATTCGTGGTGAAATTCCTAGTATTACATCTTCTGCCAAACTGTACAGCAGTTTGTTGGCAGATATAGCTCTTGTATATAGAGTTCTGTTATATTTTATGTAATTACTATTTGGTAGTTTTCCATCAATAACAAAAATACCAAAAAATTAACTAGAGACTCTTTTAAATTCCTGCCTTGTCCTTCAATTCTTGTCTTGATTATCTTGGTCAGATCATGAAGAGACTGTGTAGTTTAGTTACTGACGTGGTCTTTTGAGGAAAGAACCAAATACATATGAGATGATCAGTCCACTCCACTTACCAGAGCCTCTCGTGACTCTTTGAGCTCAGCGCCTCGACGAATAAAGAAAAAAAGGACATTTAAGTTGACCGCATAAAGTACTCAAACTGCCAGATAAGAGATTAAAATACTCACATTCAAAATAGTGACAATGTTGGTGTTAAAAGGGGTTGGTTGTACCAACAACTTTTCAGGGTTATTATTCGCGTAAAGATCGGAACACCTGAAACAATAATGCCTACGTATTTATATAATACAAGCGGCCCGGTACGTGCTTCGCTACTTATAAAGAAATAGTAATAAACAAAAATTGGAACATCAAATTCATTTACTGAAACAAAAAATATTTTATTAATTGCTACCTATTTTAAAACTTAATCCAAAAAAAATTTGTACGGCTGGCGTTTGTTTGTTCATGCTCAAAATGGAAGAACAAAAAATATTGTTTATACAAATGTTTTGGATTACGATTTCGGTACGATTCCTCCAAATTCACACTACAAACGTAAAGTGTTTGCCCTTGGGCTTTGTTGATGGACATCGCAAATGAAAAACGCCCAGGATATTTTAATCGTTTGAACTGAAATGGCATATCAGTGGAATCATAGGGATACTCGGTATCAAACAAACTTCTCCTTTTGATTTCGAAGATCGTAGCTTCAATCAAATTTGGCAATAACTTTTTCACTGCCAATCTGGTGCCATTACAGTTTTGGTGGATTAATATTTCCCAATAATAATAAATCGGGGAAAAAGTTTCTTCGCATTTTTTAAGAAAATTCAAAACATATTTTAATATAGTTTATTTACATTTAACTAAAGTATGTAGGTACCATTTTGTTTGATAACTTTTTGCCATCTTGTAGGTTTTTTTTTTTTTTTTTTTTTTTTTTTTTTTTTGTGGTGGGAAAATCATCTTATGACATCCCCCGCTCTTGGGCGGGAGATAGTGTCAGACTTTTACTGACTAAAAACCCACTCCTGTTCCTTCGTTGCCTTTGGCCCCGGTAGGCTTCGACCCTGCTGGGTCCCTACAGTTGCTGACATCTCCTTGAGGCGCGCGTGGAACAATACGCGCCGTCGACGACTTGGGCTCGGTCCGGATGGTTACCGGACGGGCGGACGACGAGCCACCCATTGCTCGCCGTCCGCAAGCCCGCGCCTACGGTGGCCGGTAATCGGGATCGGGATTTCGGCGGCGGTTGGGGCGTGAGGACCGTTGCCTCACGCGATCGGCCGCCTCCTTTGCTAGCATTACTGCTTCGCAGAAGGAGGCGACCGCCTGCCACTCCTCCTCGCTCCGGACCATGGCCTGTACCAAGGCCCGGCGCGAGAGATTGCCGCCGCCGATTGCCCCCACGAGGACACGGCGATGCTCTTCCCAAGCGGGGCACACTTCTACTGTATGCTCCACCGTGTCCTCCGGGCGGTCTACGCAATGGTGACACCCGGGCGTTTCTTCCGCACGAATCCGGTGCAGGAACCTCCCGAACTTACCATGTCCGGTGAGGACCTGCGTCATGCGGAAGGTAAGGACGCCGTGTTGCCTTTCCAGCCACTCCTCAAAGAGGGGACTTACCGCCATGATTATGGCCCAGCACTGGGTTGCGACAGTCGCTGTCGCCATTCCACCATGAGACCCCGCCGGAACTCTGCCCGCCATGCCGCGACTTGTCGCGGCAGCGGAGTTTCGCCCCGCCGTTGCATCTCCACGCGCAGATCGTGCATGTGTGCAAGGCAAGTTGCTTCCAGATCCCATGGTGGCTGGCCAGCAAGGAGGCTCGCCGCTTCGCGGGAAACCGTGCGGTATCCCCGCACCATCCGTATGGCCATGACCCTCTGGCACGCGTTCAGCTGGGCCGCCGGTCGCTTTCGCAGTGACGGCGCCCACACCGGCGCCCCATAAAGGGCCATGGACCGGACGATGCCTGCGTAGAGCCTCCGGCAGGAGGCGCCTGGACCCCCGAGGTTGGGCAAGAGCCGCTTGAGGGCAGCCCCAGTTCGATTTAGTTTGGGAGCCAGGCGTCGGAAGTGCTCCTCGAAATTCCACCGGCTATCGAGGACGAGTCCCAGGTACTTCATCGTCGACCCGACACCGATGTGAACTCCTCCTACCGTTAATTGGGAACGCCGAGGCGCTGCGCTCTGAGGGCCGTGAAAACACATGGCCTCAGACTTGTGCAGCGCCACCTCGAGTCCCAACTGCTGGACCCTATCAACGACTATCGCAACCCCACGTGTCGCTAATTCGACCGCCACCTGGTACGACTCCCCCTGTGCTAGGACCAGCGTGTCGTCTGCGTAGCAGACCACGCTAACTCCGTCAGGGAGGTCGCCGCGCAGCACGTAGTCGTAGCCGATGTTCCACAAGGGCGGCCCTAGTACCGATCCCTGCGGAACACCGCACGACATCTCTCGCCGTTTCCACTCTCCCTGGTGACCAGGGTAGATGATGTACCTGTCCAACAGGTAGGCCTCGATCACGCGACAGAGGTAGTCAGGCACCCGGTGATACCGGAGTGCCCTCCTAATGCTACTCCAGGGCAGGGAGTTGAAGGCGTTGGCGATGTCCAACGACACCGCCACGACGCAGCTGCCCTGGGACACCGCATCCCCCGTCGTGAGAGCTCGCACGCGCATGATGGCGTCCACTGTGGAGCGCCTCCTGCGAAAGCCGAACTGGCCGTCCGCCAGGTCCGGCCCCAACCGTGTTAGGTGCGCGACAAGGCGGTCTGCAATTACTCTTTCAAAGAGCTTGCCCACCTCGTCGAGCAGCACAATGGGCCGGTACGCGGATGGAGAGTCAGCTGGGCGCCCCGGCTTCGCGATAAGGACCAGTTTCCCTGTCTTCCAGCGAAGTGGGAACTGGCCCCTCTCCATGCATGCGCTGAAGAGCTCTCTCAATCGAGACCCGAGAGCCCCCATGGCCAGGACCCAGGCTTTACCAGGCAAGCCATCGGGTCCTGGGGCGGCATTCTTGGCACTCAGCCTTCGTACCGCAACACTCATCTCCACCTCTGTCACCTCTGGAGCATTGTCATCGTCGTCGTCATCGTGATCCGTGTTAGACACCGCTGGTGGCGGAGCCATGAGCGGGGGAGAGTGTTCCCATCGTGCAGGGAACAAAGTGCTCACCACACCCTCCACAATCTGGGGCCGGAGACTCTGCGTGAGTGGGGGAGCCCAGGGTCGGAGTTTGTCCCGCACCACCTTGTAGGGGCGTCCCCACGGGTCTCCGTTCAGAGTCCCCAGCCACACGTTGCGGGCCTCCGACTTGGCCCGCTTTATTTCCGCTCGGAGGGTGCGCTTCGCCACTCTGTATCCCTCGTACAGCTCCGCCTCCCTGGCTTCCGCATCTGGCGGGCGGATGCGGCGACTGCAGTGTCTGGCGTACCGGCGCCGCGCGGCACTGCACGCATTGCGCAGTGCCGCGATCTCCGGCGACCACCAGTACACCTGGCGCCGGGCACGTCCTGGCCGGACTCGGGGCATTGCCGCGTCGCAGATTTGCGACATGGCCTCCCGGAACCACTCTGCCTCGACGTCTATGTCGACAGGCCTGTCCGGTGCTTGCACCCAGGCCTGTACCATCGCGGCTTCCAGGAGGAGCTCCCGGTCCAGCTGCTTCAGCGCCCAACGCGGACCACACGGGGTCTGTTGGACCGGCGCTATCGAGGTCTGGGGGGAGATATCAAACCGAATGTACTGGTGGTCTGAGTACGTCTCCACCCCCTCCATGACGCGCCAGTCGACGACACGCCGTGACAGAGCAGGGCTGGCGAACGATATGTCCACCACTGACTCGCCCTGCATCCGAACACACGTGGGGACAGAACCCCGGTTTAGGACGACCAGGCCTGACTCCAGAGTCCAGTCCTCCACCATCCGACCCCGCTGGTCTGTGTACCGGGAACCCCAAGCCAAGTTCTTGGCATTGAAGTCCCCGCAAACGACCACGGGGAGGGAACCAAACCCAGCGACGACGGCATTCAGCTCCATAAGGGAGATGTGGAGATCGGCGAGAGTTCTGTTCGGGGACAGGTAGACGCCTACCACAGCAATATCCCCGAACCGTGCTGCCACGCAACCCCGTCCCCTCGTGAGAGCCTCGAGGGACGGGGTACCAGCGGCGACCGATGAGATTAAGGTCACCAAGCCGTTCAGGTCCTGAACCCAGTCTCCCCTGGGCAGGACATAGTACGGCTCGGAGACCACAGCGATGTTGATCGAGCACTGCGCCATGCTCTGGAGCATCAAATCCTGAGCGGAGGCGCAGTGGTTGATGTTCGCCTGGAGGAGTCGCGATGGAGCCGTTATTGACAGTCCATTACAGTCTCCTCCCGAGCCCGCAGACCCCCTGCGGGGGTCGCAGCGGCGACAGCGGGGGCAGCCAAAGACGAGGCTGCGGCGGTGAGGGCATTGGGGTGAATGGGCCTCTGGACTTTGCCCTTGGCTTTGGCGGGAGGGTCACAGGACCTGCTCCCAGCCCGGTGGTGGGCCGGCTTGCCTGAAGCCGCACATGCGTAGCAGTACGGCGATGCACGGCATTCAACCGCCTTGTGACCGGGCTGACCGCACTGGAAGCAGCGGTCGCTGCGGTCCACCTCCGCGGCGCAACAGGCCCCTACGTGGTGCCCCACGTGGCAACGGTAGCACCGCAGAGGTCTGGGCTCCAGCAGTTTCACCTGCGCGGAGACCCAGCCTACCAGAAGCCGTCGGCCTTCCCCGGTGATGGTCTTGGCCGCAGACACTGGGCAGCTAACCGTCACGGCTCGCATGCCCGTGCTGTCAGCGCGAATGGTGCCCGCCCGAACCTGCTCGGCAGTGCAACATCCCGCTCCGACGATGGCAGCCACCACTTCATCCACCTTGACGGAGTCGTCCAAGCCCATGATGCGCATATCAATGCACTTGGTGGGCCTGGACACTCGGGCCTCTTCCGCGTCCAAGGACGCCTTGATCCTTGTCGCCAGGGCATCCGCGGCAGGGCCACTGGCCGCACCAGGGACCTCCAGTATTCGGGCCCCAGTTACGGTGCGCCTCATGCGGAAGCCCCTAGAGGCTCCGAGCTCGCCAAGGTGGGGCAACACCGCCTGCTTTGCCTTTTCCATGACGGCGTCATACGTCACGCCCTTTTTTAACGCATCTGGCTGTAGTGTAATAACTACAGCCTCGGAATTCGGGACACGAAGTCTAGCCGCCATGGCCCGCTTTTTGCGCTGCAGTTGCCTCTCGCGCTTTTTGGCCACCCTTGACGTCCTGCCTGCCATCTTCTTGTCGCCGACGACCGTCCATCCGGCCTCAGCTGAAGGTTCTACAGACAGGGGAGGTGGCAGGAGGGGTCTAGCCGATGCCACGGCAGGAGCCTTCGTCGCTTTAGCGGCAGATGTTGCCTTGACCCTCGTGGAAGGAGCAGGCTTCCCCAGCCGCTGCTGCTGCTTGGCCGCCGGGGCTGGCTTCGCAGGCTCCGACGTCACGGCGTCGCGCCTGACTTGTCCGGATGGGCCCGCCTTGGGCGCAGCAGCCGAGGCCGCGGCGGCTGTGGCATAAGTCTTTCGCTGACCGGAGGCAGCGAGCGGGGGACGCAGCACAATCCCTTCCAGCACGGATAGCTGCTGCTGCATCCGTAGCTGGAACTGCTCACGCTGCTGCTGCTGCTGCTGCCTAAAGGCAGCCAGCTCCTGGCGCACCAGCATCAGCAGCTGGCTTTCCGACTCCGGCTGGGGCTGGGGCTGTTTTTGCTCCTGCCCCTGCATGCGTCCCCCTTTTGGTGCCTCTTCCTGGGGGCCGACTATCTGGGCTCCGATGAGCTCGGCCCGGAGCATCGTGATCCTCCTTTCGAGCCGCTTCTCGAAGGAGGCGTCTACAGCCTCCAAGATTGAGGCAGCGAACTGTGCGATGCCCCGCTTCTTTGAGCCCTTCACTCGCTTCCTTGATATGGCCGTTAAGGCTTCTACGACCAGCTCTCCGAGCGCTCTACGCGACTCCTCGGCGGAGTCTTCCCCGGCGTCTGGCACACTGCTTGACGGCCCCGAGTCAGCCCTGATGCTGGTCGCTGCGGGGTGGCGGCCCTCCGCGGCGAGCCTGCCGGCTCGCTCAACAGCCTCCTGGGAGGTAAGCCCCCTCCCTCTTCCTCCCGCTCGGCTCGCACCCCGACTGCTGGTGGGGATCTTGCGGGCCGACACAAAATCTCCTTCGGAGGACGATCCATCCCCCGATTTGCCACGTTTCCGGTAAAAACGTGAGCTTTCACCGAAAACCACCTCTCCCTCGCAGTCAGAGCTCTCTAGGCTCTCCATCGATGCGGCGTCGGACTCCGACCGCCTATCTTTCTTCCTCCGTTCGTAGTTTTTATTATTGTTTTTAAGTAGTTCCATTTTTGTTCCCACGAGTAAAAACTTAGTGTACCTGCTCAAAATAGTGGTCCGCACTAGAGACTAATTTAGCTACCCATTAGTCAAGCTAGCAACCTCCCTCACGGTGCGCCGCCGCTTGGAGGTTTGGGGTGATTTTTTATAGAGGTTGTCTTCCTCGCGGCCCGGGCGGTTAAGCCAAGACCCTCGACCCCCATCGAAAGTCAGAAACATGACCTTGGACAATCTCTGGGGCTACGAGACTAACGGTGGCAGAAGGAGGAGCAAGTCTTCCTCTTGCCTGCCCGGTGGCAGGGTAAGTGCACGCCGAGCCCGCTCTTACTTCGCCGCTGTGCCCTCTGCAATTGCAGAGGGACACGCGTTGAAGTGTACCTTCGGACAGAATATTCGCAGGCGGACATCGAAACCCCTTAGGCAAGAGTGCCCAAGGGGAGTCGTTAGCCGCCTCCCAGGGTGCACCGTCCCACAGACTGGCCTTCACTCCGGACTTGTCCGCAAGGGAACTACAGCCTGCGGGCACTCGAGGAGGTTTTCTGTCGTAGCACCCCCCATCTTGTAGGTAGGGACATGATCCCATTGCTATAGAAATTTTGGGACTTGTGATCAAAATACCGCGACGTGATGTTAACCTGACACTGCCTAAAGAATTCTGAAGAGACCAAAACGGGTGGAAATCTGAAGGTGCAAGGTCAGGACTATACGGCGGATGCATTAACACCTCCCAGCCAAACTCTCTTAATTTTTGCTGAGTGGCTAAAGATGTGTGAGGTTTAGCGTTATCATGATGAAAAACCACACCCCTTCTGTTGATTAATTCCGGCCGCTTTCTCCCAACTTCTCGCTTTAATCTAATCAGTTGTTCGCAGTAGAGTTCAGAATCGATGGTCCTGCCTGGTGTTAACAGCTCATAATTAATAATACCCTTCCAACCCCACCACACACACAGCATCACCTTGTTGCGAGTTAACCCGGGTTTCGCCACAGTCTGTGAAGCCTGACCGGCCTTTGACCACGACCTTTTTCGCACGTTCTTGTCGTACGTGATCAACTTTTCATCTCCAGTTATCAGCTTCTTCAAAAATGGTTCGGTTTGATTACGTCGTATTAAAGAATCGCAAATGAGTACACGGTTCATTAGGTTTCTTTCAGTGACCTCGTGAGGTACCCAAATATCGAGCTTTTTTGTGTACCCAGTTTTTTTCAAACGCGCCAAAACTGTTTTGTTCTTCAGCTACGTCGTAACTACTGATCTTGCTCCACTTTTTAAAAAATGGCATCCATTTAATCCGTTATAGGGCGACCAGAGCGACGTGCATCTTAGACATCAAAATTTCTGGATTGAAAACGCTTAAACCAAATTTGTGCTACTCTCACAGACACTGCACTAGGTCCATAAACGGATTGCGTTGCATTTTTACCTTCTTTGTAGTGAAATTTTAAAATTTATCGAATTTCTTCAATAGATACGAAAATCACACATTTTCATAACACAATCGAGAGTTTCTTACAGGATATTGTTGGGCGTCTCGTCAAAATGAAGCTACGCACGAAAAATTAGCTTGATAGTAATCAATTGCAAAAATGTACCAGGGATCCTGGACTAATAGGGTAGTGTCCTAAAAAAATCTGTTTGGTCCGATAGTTGGCTTACTAAAAAATAGTGTACACGTATTTATTATTTTGACACGTAAACCAAAAATGACGACGTGCTACACTTTTTACGTAAAAGTGACGTCACAAGCTCCTTCTCCTGAACTTTGATGTGTTTGTGCGCGTGTGTCTTTGATCTTTGTCACTTTTAAATACGTGCCCAATATTTTTTAGTAATCTAACTGACGGAATAAATAGACTTATAATAATATTATATTATATGTGACACATCGCGTGTCCAGTAATTTTGAGTAATCCAACTTTCGGACCAATCAGAATTTTTAAAACCTGACATCTCATGCGAATTGGATGGGGTAACTTTATGGTGTATGAAAAGTAGTTATACAAAGTTAACAGTCGATGTGAGTGATTTAGTAAACAAAGAAACAAATTATCGTAGAATTTGAATCAGGCCAAACTAAAAATAGCAAACTATATTTGTACAAACTTACCATACGTATCGTGCAAAACTATTTTCAATAATTATCTTCATTGGTTTGTTTTTCCAAACTGTAAAATTCTCATTTCTATCATTGGTATAACTGAGACGAATATCAGGATTCTCTGAAATGAAAATGGCGTAACTAAGTACCTGATGAAATACAACTTAAAATCTTAAACATATTTTTAAGACAATACATTAGCCATACATTGATCTGAAATACTATTGTCCTGAGACTATAATGATCGACCCACCGTAGCTACCATCACTTGACATCCTTCGACCTTAACATTCCAATTTGTGAATTATCAGGCGATGATCATTCACAGGTTTTACCCTGCATTATCTATGCAAACATGGTGTGAGTTTCACATTTATATAATATCTTTGTTTACATTATTTGCGCAGATATAATGTGTTACTGTTTGTTTGTCCCAAACAAATAAATAAATGTAAGTACACACAAAAGTATTAATTTAAATATTTCATAGGTTGGTCTGATTCAATCTATTTTAGCACAACCAAAGTCAGACGTAGCAAAAAAGTTTTGCGAGTTGGTGTACCACATCGATTAAGATTCTCCTCCTACTTAAGTCTAATTATAATAAAAGCATTGTTGGGTGTTATGTAGTTTGTATAAGGCATGATGGAGTTGGCGTATCCATTGGGATAAAACTCCTATAAAAAATTTAGATAAAAAAAAATAAAAAAAAATAAAGCGACTCATAACCAAATATATAATTTATTAGGATGATTGTAATCGTCGATGGTAAACAAGTGACGTCATCTGACACCACTCCTATAAATAGAGCGTTTTGAGGGAGATTTGGGGACAATCAGATCCAGCCTGTCCCTTGCTGTCCTCTTCAGCGACGTCCTAAGCCGAGGTTCGTACCCCGCAGGGGGTGCCCTTAGCAATAGTCGCTTAGCTTATAAGTTTGTATGCCTGGCTGGAGGCCTTAATTTTAATTAAGCCCCCCACAGGAAAGTTCGGTTGAGCAGTAAATATCCCTGAAGGATAAACTGCGAGATGCCCATTCCAAAAAAAAAAAAAAAAGGAGATTTGGGGATTGGCTCGTTGGCTTTCGAACGGAAAGGTTGTCGGGTGATCGGCGCAGTTTGCTATCGTGCATAATTAGGGATTTATTTTGATTAACGGTTGTTTGTTGATGTGATTATTTCGTGATCTATTTATATTGAGAATATCAAAGTTTAAATGATTAGAGGTTAGAATAAAGTTAGTTTTTGTCCGCACGTTTGTTTTTTTTAATTAATCTCTCCTCCGGTCGCTAAAAATATGTACTTTATTAATCCAATATTCGGCCGGATAGGTTCTAGTTATCCGGTATTTAGGACGCTGGATAGGCAAGATACCGGATAGTTAACGGATATCCGTTTAATCTCTATTTAAGATACAATTCACTGTACCAAAAAAACTCGAAAACAACTGATATTAGGGATATTTCTCACGAACGATACAAACTGTTTGATCAATATACAACACATCTTTTACACATCATCATAAAACAAGGCTAATCGTTAAATCTCAAATATTCAGCCCAACAAATAAAAACGCTCTTGTTTCTGCAAATAATTATTTTAGGTTAAGCTAACGATGAATGTAATTAATTCTATTCACATAAATAAGCAAAGTGTGATTATTCTCTACCCGACTGCACTCAATAAAGAGTTATATGGTGGCATGTCTGTTCCATAAGAGTGACACTAGGTTAGTGACGTCATCAAAAACATGGCGGACGACAGCTAAATCGCTGCTGTAACTTTTGCATATGTCGAAAATAAAATATTGATTAAATAAAATCAAACCCGCCTGTTAGAAGATGTCTCCGGCAATTTTATACACGTTTGTACGAGTACTTCTTCCTTCAGGCTTACATTCCATTTCTTTATATTTAAACACGTATCTCAGTCCCGTGTAAGAATTCAACTGAGCTTCGTGCTGCTTAACAAAAATAGGTCTTACCAGTTTCCGGGGGCCATGCTTCAGCTTTCAATATTATCAAAACTAGCCAAATTACTAAATAAATCATTTTTGAGTAATTTAATTAACATTCAGTACTAATCAAGAGACATCACGTAAACACATTAACTTATATTGCAATAACAAATTACTTCACAGGACCAAATTATTACTAAAATACAATGACCATCATTTCAATATTTTTGAGGACATGTTATATGACTATATGATGTTCCCGTTAAAACTGTAGCAACTCATTTCAACCCTTTTTGGAGTTAGTTTTGTACACTGTATCGTAACATTCTGGAGTTATAATACCACTTTGCTGACTGGTATTCAAATCGAAAGATAATCTGACACTCCACATGCGTGGCCTGGCCATGGCAATTTCAGTCAAACGGCACAAAGTTTTTGTTTATCAGTATTAGTAGTCTTACGGCAGAGTTGCATTAGTACACTTGCCAAAAAACCTAATTGTGTTAAAGAAATGTTTCTTGAACCAACATCACCTTCATTTTCTTACTATCCTACAACATTCCGGTTTCATGGTATCACTAGCGATATTGCGGTATTACTCACCGTGAAGGAAAATGTAGTTATTATCCTCGAGCTTCAGAACATCTAACAATAACAATTCATGGAAATACTGTAGACACAATACTGAATATTTATTAATTTATTCACAGGCCCAATGCGATATTGTAGCATACTTAAAAATTATAAAATATTTATTTATAATATTATATTATAAAATACATAGTTCCACTATTTAACCATAACAAATTCTATACGTAGCTGTTCTTGTAAATCCACCCAAAGAGCAACAGAATATGTCAATGTCATCCGCAATGAAATTGAGAGTGCGGAGCGAGCTGGTGAGCGGCGCCTCTCGCAGTGAGTTAGTGCGCGCGCGCGGTTCCGCCAACAGCCGCGGCTGACTACGACGTCCCACATACCCGTCCAGCTTCATCCTTCGCAATATATCCGCATTGTGTATTTTCCCTCTAATTATCTTAAATATATAAATCACTAGTGTTAATTGCCTCCTGACCATACCCAAGACAAATAGAGTTGGATACATCAATGGGTAAAATGGATATACCCCGTATTCCCTCATGTATTTATTCCTCAAAAAAAAAAATTGGCTCGCTCCAACATGAGACTGTACTTAGCTTCATGTCATCATCATCAGGCTATGTTAGTCCACTGCTGGACATAGCCCTCTCCTAATAAGCGCCATAGCGCCCTGTCTTCAGCTTGCCGCATCCAGCATCTGCCTGCAGTCTTTCGTAATTATCTACAACAGGAGTCATCTCCAAACAGCTTCATCAGTCTCTTAGCTCCCTGAATCTACCATCTAGCACCTACCATCTACTGCAGAAGGCAGTTATTCTTAACCCGTGTAGGCTGGTAAGAAAGTTTCTTCAGTTCAAGCGGACAATGTACAATAATAATTTCGCCTATCTCAACCCCATTCATTCATTTGCGTAAGAACTAAAATAGTAACAATACTTCCTTTAACCCAATTACCCAACTGATGAACACTTGGCTTAGGCCCTTGCAATCAGAAATTCTTGGATAGCCGGAGAAAAAAAAATAGAATAACTAAAATAATAATACTAATTTATTTTGTTCCACAAGTAATATTTTTGGTGTTTAAATGTAGTTCTTTAATATTTGTTGTACAGGTGGAATGCACTTCTGTCATATTGCGTACTACTAAAACTGGTTTTAGCTTGTGGAGTATACGATACAAGATCTTTCCTCCTTCTTGTTAGATTGCCAGCATCATAAGACAGTGTCTTGTATCTCTTCATAATGATTCTCCAACTCTGCGGCTTCGCGGTCGTTGATAGGCTTGAAGACAGCAAGAAGGTTCTCATAGTATGCAGTCTCTGGCTGAAAGTGAATACAGATGTTCAATCAACTGATTTATCATTATCATTATAGTCGATCATCTCACATTTGCATAATTCACAGACGTAACATGTAAAAAGGTCTAAACCTACTTGGGGTCCCGACATTTTTGTTGTTATTGGCGGCAATTCGTGCAAACTCGATCTTATACAGCCACTCTTTGATGAAGTCAAATACACCACTATTATTATAAACACTGCCACTCCTACAGCTGACAAGGAGTATACTAAAGCGTTGCTGTTGTTAGCTGATGGTGGACCTGAAAAACAGAAAATGGACTGATCTATTTAAGTGCAATATCAATATCATCATCATCCTAGCCTTTTCTTACCTACGCAGCGGTCGGTCGGCTTTCTGTCTAACTAATCCTACACATTACTAACTTAGACTAGAAGATGTATTCCCAAAGAAGAACTGGTTATTGTTACAGGTGTCAGGGACTGTGTGCTTCTATACAGATACCGTATATACATATATTTTTTTTTTTTTATTAAAACGTTGCCCCACACTAGGAATTTATCCTGTATCGTGGGTGCGTTTACAAACATTTAAACTCACATACACAAACAGCCAGACCCGGAACAACTACCTGTAGGTCATACAAATATTTGTTCCGTGTGGGGATCGAACCCACAACACGCGACGCAGCAGCCAATGGCTCAACCACCGCGCCAACCGTGTCGTCAAATATATATAGTCTGCAGGCCCTCTTGTGCCAAAAACTAATAAGGTAAGCCTGGCTGTTCTTGATTTAAAAGTTGAGACGTAGATATGTCCATGTACTTAGTTCTTTATATCATCAATCGCATCTTCCGAAGTGATGTGGACAAGTTGTACAGAAATTGGGAGAAAGCGCAACAAAATCTTGATATACAGCGCTAGCGCTGATGCCATAAGAGCCAACCACCAGTATTAGAGGCACTGGATTGGTGCAATAGAACACGTTTTCGAATAGGTTATGATATCGCTTTTAAGCTCTGACTGGCTCAAAACTGGAGAACTCTGGACCAAATGAACTGCAAAATATTTGGTTGAAGTAATCTCGCTGCTCTGCCGCCGATGGCTCAACCACTGCGCCAACCGTGTCCAATTCGCATACAATTTGAAACAAGAAATCCGCCCCTTAGGGTAGAAAATAATTGATGAATAACTAAATTTATTGTAACTTAAATAAATTATTAAAAATCAACCGACTTCAATAAAACACTCGTTTTACACACAAGTTATAACTATAATTTCGGAAGTGGAACTTGGGCGCCAGCCGCCGGAAGTGGGGTCCAAAATCCCGCCGGCTGTCGAGCACCAATCCCAGGTACTTCATGGTGGACTCGACAGCTATTCGGACCCCCCCGACCACGATGTGTGATCCCAGCGGCGGCGCCCGTCGGGGACCATGGAATACCATGGCCTCCGACTTGTTGAGGGCCACCTCCAGGCCTAGGCGCCGTATGCGGCTCACCACCTGTGAGAACGCCGCGGCCTCATTCAGCTTTGCCGCCCCGGGCCTCTGACGGGCTTAGTCCGCCACTGGCTCCATGCAAATGATTTCCGATCACCCATCGAATATTTATAAAAATATTTGTAAAATTCCAATTTTATCAGCATTCAAAGTTATTAACAGGTACCTACTTCAAAGAATGGCAAAAATATAAAACATTACATTGTAATGAAACAACTCTAGACAGACCAATAATAAATACTATAAAACTGTTATACTAGGTTGTCCGGTAAGAAAATAAAATAAAGTTAAAATAAAATATAAAATAAACTTTTCTTACTGGACAAACCTAGGTTCGGTCAATCGGCGAAGGTATGTTACGGACGAGAAAGGACACAAAGTATTAACAACTCTCGACAACTGCCATTAAGTGCATTTTAGCTTGCGCGTGTGGGGCAAGTGATTTTGTATGGGACTTTGTATGTGCATCTTCTGTATGTTAGTACTCTGTGGAAGTTGCATCTTGAAACGCAAAACACGATGTAAGTACTCTCAAAAATGGACTTCGGACTTCAAACGAAACACATGAGTACCTTAGTCAACAAGTCGTAAGTTCCATTATATAGTTCAATAACATTATCAATGTTACTCGTGTGTTCTAATAAAGCGGAGGGTCTAATACTTTCGGCGTACCATAGCCAAACAGGTATTCTGTGCCGGCCCTACCTGGAAGAGTGTGTTAAAGATCGAATACTCACGAGCTGTTGCGGAGGTCGTAGAAGTGATGGAGGTTGTAGACGTGGTGGATGTAGTAGAAGTAGTGGAGCCGGAGGTAGTAGTAGTAGTCAGGACTTTCTCGCGGAAGACCACTCTAATCTCTCTAAGCACATCGTCTTGGTAACTGCGACCAGATTCCTTTGTTTGATGTCGTAAGTAGCATACTATTTTAGTATTCTCGTCTTTACGAGTAAGTGTTAATGGTTTAGAAATATGGCAGCCATCGCTATCGCATGTTTTATCTGAAAGGGGATGAAAACAACAAGGTCAGGTTAAATGTTTTGTCATCTGGAATTTGTCAGTAGCAGCATAGTCTGGAATTGTGCGGTTGATGGCAATAGGCTAGCCTCGATTGGTACACCTCTGCCTAACTATTCAGGGAATACAGGTGTAATGTTGTTTATATCTTGGATTTTGAGACTATCTGCTTGAGCGAAGCGGAGCAGTGGTAGTGGAATATTGTAAATGTAATGTTCCGCTCACATACACAGGCAATTAATAATAATAATATTGCATTCTGGCGTAACATCTGGTCGGTGCCCGTCGGTCACACTGAGGCTCACTGGATGCGTGACGTCGAGCGCGTTTGTGAAACCACAACAGAAATGGAAAAAAATGTTATAACACCATTAGACGTGGCCAGAGCAGTTCGTCCGTTACCGAACTGGAAGTCACCGGGACCGGACGGACTGCACAACTTTTGGCTTAAATGGTTAAGTAGTTCACACACGCGCTTGGCATCGCAATTCCAGTCATCCTTAGAGTCTGGGTCGCTTCCACAGTTTATCACAACTGGTATTACTCACCTGCTCTACAAGTCAGGTAGTACCACGGAACCGAAGAATTATAGACCGATCACCTGATCAGGGCTTGGACCCCGCTCACGCCATCAGTGGACCACTATTTTTTATATTTTTACATGTTTTGTACTTTTAATTTATAAATGTAATTTATAAGAATGTGTATTTAATAAAGGAGATAATAATATTTATTTATTTACAAGTAACATGACTCATTATTAGTGTCAGTAACAATATTCCTTACTTTATTTATTTCATGTTATTTATTTTATTTATTCCATGTTAGTATTCCTATTCTAATTACGAAAACCTAAAACCTTGAATACATGCGAATCTCTGCCACACGCCTAACAGACAGTCGAATCTGCTCACCACACAGTGCAGGATAAGGTTGAAGGTGGCTCGCACGCGGCGCACCAGGGAAACTCATCGTTTTCTCATCGTTGTATAAAAACAGTCGACTTGAGCAGCAAAGATCCCTGACACACTACAGTAGCGGGGCAACCCCATCAATATCCTGAACGCATTATACTATTGAACACTTAGGACGCTGCCACTGTACGACTTCTGCGTATAATCGGCTCACAGACTGCACGTGTAAAAAGAAGAGCAGTGTGCACGAAACTAGGTAACTTTGACGACCGCCTGCGACGCAGGAGGTTGCGGGTTCGATTCCCGCCTTGGGACAAATGTTTGTAAGATCTACAAACATTTGTTCCGGGTGTTCTGGGTATTTGCTAAAAATATCTATGTAATGTAATGTATTAAGTATATCAGTCATCTAGTACCCATAACACAAGCTCTGCTTAGCTTGGGGCTAGATGATGCTGTGTGGATTGTCCAGCATTCTTTATTTAACACCTCGTGAGCAACGTGCAAATCTGCGAGCCTAACTGACAGTACTTATGTGTGGGTTCGGTTTTATTTCGTTGTGTGATTTACTTGGACAGTTATTAGTGAACGGGAGGAAGTTCAAGTATTGTAATAACTTACCATAATCTTTAAATTGTAGATATTTAACTGTTCCAGGTGTCACAGGCAAAGGACCACATTTTAAATTGAATGTCTCGCCAACTTTGAACTCATAGATAATAACCTTGAGTTGTATATCTTTATAGAGTTCCATCGCTGTACCGTTTGATGGCAACTCCATGTCAATTGGATATCGTTCTAAAAATAATGTCAGGATATATGTATGTTAAAAAGGTGAAATTGCAGACGCTGGAAAGACTATCGATAGCTTTTTACACAGGTTGGATAGTTGAAACGGGACCGGTACGGGAAGTACCCTAAATATTAATGTCATCATCATCATCATCAGGCTATACTAGTCCACTGCTGGACATAGCCCTCTCCTAATGAGCGCCATAGCGCCCTGTCTTCAGCATGCCGCATCCAGCATCTGCCTGCATCTTTCGCAGATCGTCATCCCACCTGGTCAGAGGGCGTCCTACACTACGTTTGCCGAGTCGCGGTCTCCACTCAAGAACACGTTTACCCCAGCGGTTGTCGGTTCTTCGCGAGATATGGCCAGCCCACTGCCACTTCAACTTGCTAATTATTTGAGCTATGTCGGTAACTTTGGTTCTCTGTCGGATGTAATATTAATGTGACTAATTTTAATTCAAAGAAAACATTCGATTGTAGAAAAAAGGTAAAATTGAATTGAATTCAAACATTGAAACATTTTTGAAAGTCAATTGCCAGAATCGGGTGTCGAACCTCAAATGCGAAACCAAACGTGCTTCTCACTAGCATTGATTTTGCAAAAGTGTTTTGTAGGTCTCACGGACTAATGAGCGGGTATTAACAAAAACCCATACATATTATTATTAAATAATACCAGCCTGCTACTGTCCCACTGCAGGGCAAAGGCCTCTTCTCATATAGAGACGGCACGAGCATTAATCACCACGCTTGCTCAAAACGGGTTGGCGATTTCAAACTTATATTAATTTTAAGTCCAGGTTTCCTTACGATTTCCTTCACCGATGTCAGTGATGTCCAAGATAAACTTAAGAAAGTACATATGAATTGAAAAATATAATAACCCTTATCATAAATAAACCATATAATCTCTCCTGAACAAAAAGGCCCATCAACCACACGGCCCCGCTTCTCCACTTTTGATAAGAACAACATCCACTGAAGAACTCGTACATTTAAAAACTATTCAACCACGCTCCACTGTCCCCGAGAATACACTACATCAATGCGTCTGAATGCCTAATCTCTCCTCCAACCTGATTAAAATACATATCCAATTAAAATACATATCACGGAGCGTAAGGATAAGAAATTTGAAGATGTGGAGAAACTACTCATCCAATAATCTGATACGCACCTCACGCCGCCACATGGTGAGGAACGGCAGTAGAAGCAATTGTTAAATACATTATTATAAGGCGGGTCCGCTGTCAGCTCAGACACGCACACTTTACTTACGAATGGGGAAAATGGCTTCAGAAAAAATAATACGGATTTGTTCTATACTTCCGCCTACTTTCTTATCAGTAAAACACCTTACTGATATCTTTCCACCTACAAACGACATCTCAGTCACCGTGTTATTTCCTGAAATTTAAAAAATATATTAGATTTAGTTTCAGCAGTAACTAATACCTCCTGTAACCCATTTTTAATAAACTCGGAGTAAAGTTATGCTAACCTTAAATCTTTAAAATGTATGGTTATCCCGAAGATCAATTTAGCGTAACTTATTTAAATAGGTAAATACATTTATAATTATGTCACCAGCAAGTGCCCGCGACCTTGTTCTCTTGGAAACCCATTTTTAATAAACTCAGAGTAAAGTTATGCTAAACTTAAATCTTTAAAATGTATGGTTATCCCGAAGATCAATTTAGCGTAACTTATTTAAATAGGTAAATACATTTATAATTATGTCACCAGCAAGTGCCCGCGACCTTGTTCTCTTGGAAATCTAAAAATGGTAACACCACGACATAAAGCTAAAAGCACGTTTCCATTATGTAAGATTAAAATAGTTTTCACTATTTTTTGAGATCTCGAAACACGTCGGTATCGTATGGAGAAGGATCGGCGGCGGCACGGCGTCGTTTGTAAACGCACCCACGACACAGAGAAAATCCTAGTGTGGGGGAAAGTATATAAAAAAAAACTCAAATCATTTCCGCTTACTAAAATTCTCTGTTGAGGTGCCGCCAGCGGCATTTAATGATAAGATTTTACAAAAATATACACACATAGATGTGTAGGTAAGAAATGGTCTAAGAGTACGGCTGTACGTTAACACCGCGGAGTTCTTATTAGTTTTAGGATTTCAAAACCCATTGTAACTTCTAAATGAAAGGTCTTATAATGAATAGACAAATTTACATGTACATAATCAACCTTGACTATTAAACTATTTAGTTGTCAGTATAAGGATTAAAGATAGTTTGTTTGTTGCGTTTTCACGACTAAACGGCTGTTCGGATCAAAATGAAAAACAAGGAGATAGATTATATCGTGGTAAAGACAAGGAGATAGATTATATCGTGGTAAAGACAAGGAGATAGATTATATCGTGGTAAAGACAAGGAGACAGATTATATCGTGGTAAAGACAGGGAGATAGGTTATACCTAGCGGGGACGAATATATCAAATGTGAATACGCAACACTGTAAACTTTGGATGACATGTCACACAAACGAGCAATCGAAGCCTCGAATCGGTCTAAGAAAGACATCAAGAGCAACCAAACTGTATCCCCTCTATTGATGGTGAATCAATTGGGTTAAATGAGGTATAACAGTATGATGTTTCCTGATATTTACTTATTCATTACAGAATTTTGGCTGAAAATTAGTAAATTGAAATTAGGGTTACAAAATTTTGGCTGAAAATTACATTTCATTTTGGTATGACTACTGTATAAACTTTTATAATAATATGCATTTGATAAAATTCTGTTATTTCAATATTACAAACAGACAATTCAATTGGATTGATTTGCAGGGATGTATAGATGATAATCATATTACTTATCCTTTTGTATGATGTCAGTTTATTCCTAGTCGCCGTATCCAGCTCGGTCAGTTCCACTCCTGCTCGCTGTACTTCACACACCACATATATATATTGGTTCTTTGAATATTTGTAATCTATTTCATAATAATTATTTTGAATAATCTTGACTTTTGGTCTTAGAATCATTCCATTAATTTTGATACTTGCATAAGCTATAAAAAACAAAAACATTTTTAGTAAGTAGGTAGGTAATAATTCCTTAGTTTTGCTATATTGTTGTTATTTATCTATAAACTAGACGTGCCTCCGAGGTTCCTCTCTCGTAGGTACTGTACGTTAGATAGAATGGTTGCTTGAATTAAAGCATAAAATATATATAGAAACTTCGTCTATTCTTGTCCTACTTCAGGTCTCATGTCGTACAGAGAAGGCACGAGAATTGATTGACCACAATCCTTGCTCAAACATGCAACATAATTATATTTGCATACAGTTGTTGGCATTACATACATGGGATTGTAGTTAGTACCACAATCGTGAACGAGACACATATTTAATGGCTAATCTCGTGATCTACTAGAGACCAGGTTAAAGGCCACGCAATGACGCAATCAAAGATGTAGACTTTTTAAGTTCAAAAATCTCACTGAAAGACAGACACCCTCAGACACCTCTATATGTTGTAACAAGAGGTCGGAATTAGGTAGAGTTATTTATGTACTTGCATCGAAATGTTGATATTAATATGGATCTTCCCGTGATTTATATTACAATCCCGTGTGGCCAACAATATTACAAATAAATAATAATAAAAACCTCAGAGATAGATAAGACACTCGGACATCTGATGTCGGATGGTTTAAATTGTGTAAAAGTAAATAACTTTTTATTTAATAAATCGCGGGATTTTTCTGGTCATTATAATTAATACCGGGATTTGAGGCATATCCACTTTATTCTTTCGCTGTATAAAATCAGTGTAAGTACATAAATAACTCTACGTAATTCCGACCTCTGGTTATAACATGACAGCGTATTGAGTTTAGTATTAAAGTGAGTATAATACTTAGGTATTACAGCCGTACATACCACGCACTACGAATTTTTCAGAAAACATCCGTGGCGTGCAGCGGGTACCTGCCGCGCCTACTTTTCTCATATTAGGTATAATAATAGTCTGTATAAACATTCAATAATGAGAGATCATCATCAACCTTCTGCCCTTATCCCGCTTTATTTGGAGTCGGCGCAACATGTCTTCTTCCATACATCTCTATTTGCCGTCATCTCAATAGTCACCTCTTGACTAACCATACCGTCATCTTTCTCACATTTCGTCTATCGTTTCGTTATTCTTCCTCTACTCTTATAACCCTCAATAATAACATATCTACCTTAAAGATACCTAATAAAAAAATACATAAAAGTACAAACAAATAGAAAAAGTGGAAAATTACTTTAGTTTCTGAAGTCTCGTGTATATTTTAGTACTTTTTAATTTCACACACCGCCAATAGGGATGTATCCTAGGTTAAAATACTCGTATAGTAACACCTTAACTGCCAAACAACAAGACACAATAGAAAATGTATTGTTTGTCGGTCACTTGGCGTTCAACGTGTTAAGTCTATTTAGTCCATCAGTAAGATTACCATAAAAATTGGACACGTATTTTTTGCTTACTCAAATCAGTAAAAAGTGACAATGATATAGCACATCAAAGTTCAGGAGAAGGGGCTTGTGACGTCACTGTTTCGTTAAAAGTGTAGCACGGCGTGACGTCACGCGCAATTTCAACGCACTATGTCGTCGTCATTGTTGGTGTACGAGACAAATGAAAAAATACGCGTCCAGTATTTCTGAGTAATCCAACTCTTGGACTAATCAGAATTTTTAAGGACACTACCCTATTTATGTACCTACCAGTAGACTACCTCTGCTTTATAACATTCTCAACAGAGATGATGTGAAAAGTCAATCGAAAACCCATTTTATCTAACAAAATAAAACTATGTAAAACATATACCCGAAATAGCGTGTGGGTAGGACCAGTAGTAATTCCCGTATTTTTAAGAACTATCGCAGTCTTATCTCAGTCTCAATCTGTCAAAAATACGTCTAATTTACCTACAGTTTTGACAAGTTATACATATACATATTGATTGTCGCTGAGATGAAATTGCGACTAGATCATGAACGTTTTGAAGTACGAGAAATGGGTATCAGATGTCATTATCATCATCCTCCTGCCCTTATGCCAATTTATTTGGGGTCGGCGCAGCATATTTTCTTCTTCCAAACACCTCTATTTGCCGTCATCTCAAGGGTCACCTCTTTTCTTGCCATAGCATCTTTCACACAATCCATCCATCTTTTCTTTGGTCTTCCTCTACTCATGTAACCCTGCACATTCATACTCAAAACTTTCCACACAACAATTGGGTATCAGATGTATGAGAGTAAAATAAGCAAAAGGAGTATAGAAGGGCGTAGCAGGTATTTTTTTGTAGTTTCTGCCTAACCGCAAAACTCAAAAATTCCTAAACCTCAGTTAGTAAAATGATATGGGACCAAATACCTATGGGACAAAATTATATTTTGTTTTATTTTTATCTTATTTACATAAACTTAAAACAAGGTACACAAATAGTCACCTGGGGTCTGTCTTAGCATGCCATATGGTAGGCTTTATTGAACAAGTACATAAAGTCGGTGAATACATTAAAAAGTAAAAACACGCCTGTTACCGGGGGATGCCTAGTCGGCAAGCTGTACCAGCTCGGTGTGCCAGAACGTCTCGTACTCAAACTACGGGACTATTTGTCAAACCGAACCATCCGTTATCGCATAGAAGGGGTATACTCTACGGCTCGTCCCATCCGCGCAGGAGTCTCGCAAGGCTCAGTTCTCTCCCCATTACTATTCACGCTGTACACCAGCGACCTCCCTTCAGTAGTTAAGGCAAACATTGCCCTATTCGCTGACGATACGGCCATCTACTACTCTGACTTCAAGTGTCCAGCTATTGCTAAGGCCCTCCAATCCTCTGCCACCTGTCTGGTTCAGGAAATGGAGAATCGAGGTGAACCCCGACAAGAGCCAGGCGGTTTTATACTCCAGGAAGGGTAAAAACCCATCCCCTCCTCCCCCGATCACCATGTACGACAAGCCGATCCCCTGGGGGGAGCAAGCTAAGTACCTGGGGGTCATCCTTGACCGACGCCTTACCTTCTGGACGCACATAATGACGGTGCGCTCGCGCGCCGCATTTGCTCTAGGGAGGTTACATCCCATGATAAATGTACGCAGCAAATTGTCACTTCGGTGCAAGATGCGACTCTACACCACGTGCATCAGGCCTATTATGACCTACGCGTGTGCCATATTCGCACATGCAAGGCCTTCCTATATCCATAGGATGCAGATTTTGCAGAACCGTTTTCTCCGTCGAGCTACGGGAGCCCCGTGGTTCGTTAGGAACGAAAGACTCCATGTAGATTTAAAAATCCCCACCATCAAACAATTCATGAAGCGTCTCACTGGGCGCTTTTTCGAATCAGCCGAGCGACACTCAAACCCACTTGTCGTCTCGGCCTTCCAATACTTCCCAGGCATACCCTAGTCGAGCCAGACGACGACATAACCGTCATCCAGGAGAGCAGTAGGGAAACTAGCACTCTTAGAAAACACACAAAAACAAACCGACCCACATTCCGGCCTCGCCGACGAGGCCCGCGACGCGCGACGTCTTAATTAGTTAAATGTAAATTCAATCTTTAGACTCTACAAGGCCAGCCCGCGTAGCTGAGTCAGTAGCATATAAAACCCCCAGATATAATAATAACGAGACCCAGCCTTTTTTTTTGTTAAGAAGTCAACGACGCCCTAAGCCGAGGTTCGAGCCCCACAGGGGGCGCCCTTAGCGAGCGGTCGTTTAAATGTAACTTGTAGTTAGCCCTGGCTGGGGGCCTTCTTGTAAGGTCACCACAGGATCGACCGGTTAAGCAGTAAACAGCCTTATAGTGCTGAACTGAGAGTGGCCCTACCTAAAAAAAAAAAAAAAACAATTCTGACATGTCATGATGGCCCAGTGGTTTAGGCTTCGCTTCTTTTGCACGAGGTTGTGGGTTCAAACCTGGGCAAGTACCAATGTCAGTTTTCAGTTCATATGTACTTTCTAAGTTTATCTTGGACATCACTGACATCGGTAAAGGAAAACATCGTGAGGAAACCTGGACTTATATAATTAACTCGGAAATTCCAACCCGTCTTGAGCAAGCGTGGTGATTAATGCCCGTGCGTTCTCTGTATGAGAAGAGGCCTTTGCCCTGCAGTGGGACAGTAATAGGTTGGTACTTTACTTTTTTATTCAATTCTGATGAAGTAAATTTAGCCGAGGCAACTCCTAGGCGGTACAGTATCGGATCACATACAAAATTTAATATACCCAGGTTTGAACACAGCACGTAAGTTTTACTTATGATGTCTTTCCCATCTGAATAGTATGCAAGAACAATGGCTTTTCTGGAACTAGGCATCAGAACTAAAGAAGAAACTGCAAGAATGGTGGTTGTAACATTAAGGGGGGTCGGGCAGGTGCAACAAAGGTAAAAAGAAACTGGAAACTATTTGAATAGATGTTGAAATGGCAGGCCCAAGTGCACTCGTAGCCAAATGGCCCAAAACTCGAAAGGGCATCGAGTAGCAAGTCAGCGCTATGCTCGTGACAACATATAGTGTAAAAGTTTTGGTCACTGACGAGTCTAGATTCTCACTATTCGCTTCAGACGGAAGGCGAAGTATCTACGGGTTACCTGGTGAGCGATACGACCAAGCCTACTTCACAGAAAAAGCCTGATACGGCGGGGGCTCTGTACATGTAAAGACTGGCATCTCTCCAGAAGGTTGCCCAGAGATAGTGGCTATAGAAATGGCACCCTTACTGGAGAAAGATATGCTGCAAGAGCACGCTTGGGAAGAGCTCAAGAGGCTGATCGCTGGCCGAGGATTAAATACCAGTTATTAAAATGTAAACAAGGCATAAAACATACTGAAGCGTAATAAATGAACAGTTATTTTCTATCACACCTAGTGCGTTATATATTGTATCAAAGGTTTATTAAAAATACAAAAAGTATTTAAATACCTGGAAATAAAATGGATATACAAGTGTGTATTTTATTTATACGTGACGTTATATTGTATCAAAGGTTTACTAAAAATACAAAAAGTATTTAAATACCTGGAAATAAAATGGATATACAAGTGATTCCTCGAAACGTACATACCTAATTTATTATTAGAACTTTTAATACCAAAATATGATTTTTCCTGTATTGTCCCAAATTTGGGGCCATCTTTTGTATCCGAGACTACGCCCTGAGCCCTACCAACCAATTCTATATCAAGCTTGGATATATTATATTTAGAATCCTTCGTGCTTTGGAAAGCGTACATCTTTCTTTGATCCATTATTCGTAGATCTTTGATAGTCGTTACAGTTAGTCTAAAGCCCAAATACCTGAAAGCCAGTCTAGCCAAAGGATATTATAAAGCCTATTTGTGCCCGAAAAATACATCGGACACCGCCAGAGCCGACAGCACAACCTCTTCGCCCCACCGTTATGCAAAACGGTCGCCAGAGCTGAATCTCCTTTATGTCGTACCCTTAAGACGCTCAACGTCCTTCTGACTGGCAACCCTGAATGTGATGTGTTTGCGGATGAATGGATTAAATTAATGTGTATATGTCTGGTGTACCGTGAGAGAAAGTATGCAAGAGTGTCCACTGTTCCGTGTTAGTTAGTTCTATTAACCATTGAACGCTGTCGACTGTATGTTTTGGTTTTGTTTTGTTTTAATTTATGTTTCTATGTTAATTATTGTAATGGGTTTTTGTATCGTTTTAATTAACTATCAATAAATAAATAAATAAAGTGTTATCCAGTAACTGACTCGGCTAGGGAGGCAGTCGTTCATAATCCCATTTTTTCCTCAAATTGCAGGTGGGGCTGTATATTTATAGTACATATGTCAGCACGTTTCGCCAGACATGTTTTAGTTCCAGTACGATGCCAGCCTATTGCACTAATTCAGCCCAGCAGTTTTATTAGCCCCATGCTACCTTAATGAATACCTACTTCATCACTATCACCATCGTTCCAGCTTGCTGCGAACGTATACTTAATAAATACCTTAAATTGAAGATAATATTTCCAGCGTAACTTTCAGGTCTCAATAGGTACCTATCTCGCTTTATTACTTCGATCGTCAGTTCTCAAGAATGAGAAAAAATAAATCAATCAATTAAAATTTGACGGCACGTTTAGCGCAGTGGCTGAACGATCGACTGCTGCGTAGCGTGTCGTGGGTTCGATTTCTGCACGGAACAAATATTTGTATGTACTACAGGTAGTTGTTCCGGGTCTGGCTGTTCGTGTCTGTGACTTTTAACGCACCCACGACACAGGAAAAATTCCTAGTCTGGGGCAACGTTTTTTAAAAAAATAAATAAAAAAGCGATTATTACGATTTTAACTTCCAAGCCCCAGAAGGCTGGGTAAGATTCTGCCAGCAGTTACCTTGAAATAATCCCTAGGGACCAACGAAGCACGAAGCCAGTTTGCGAGATATTGCTGTCATTGGCCTTGCTGGCTTCGTGTGGGAATCCACTTGAAGACAATTCAGTGAGCAGGTGGGTGTTAAGGATTTTAAATCAAAAACATAGTGAGGTGTCATAAAAGTAAAAAAAAAAATTGTACATTTTATAACACTTTTACCATTCGACATTTTAAATACTTATTTTACTATATATATATATATATATTAGGTCTTTACCTATGAAATTGCCGTTCTGCAGTACTGGCCATTTCAAATCAAAATATTTTTTGTTTGGCTAAGAATTCTAATTTCAAATTAATTTTATTTTAAAAACATGGATTTTTTTTTCCAAAAGTAGTCATTTGTTTATTGATTAGTGTTACATTTTCATCGCATTTAAATCTTTTTCGTCATCATGGATACGTTAAAAATTCGAGTAATTATGGAATATGAGTACCGTCGTGGCAGCAACGCGGCACAAGCGGCACGCAACATCAACGACGTTTACGGAGCTAACACTACAAACCAACGCACTACCTGTTATTGGTTTGCTCGCTTCCGTTCTGGAAATTTCGACCTGAAAAATGAACCTCGCGGTCGTCCGAAGATTTTGGTCGACAATGACGAATTAAAGGCGATTGTGGAAGCTGATGATACACAATCTACGGCTGAATTAGCAGCAGCTTTCGACGTTAGCGTCAAAACAATATTGGTCCATTTGCGTCAAATTGGCAAGGTAAAAAAGCTTGACAAATGGGTGCCCCACGAACTCAATGATCGCCAGCGCGAAGTACGCGTCGAGACGTGCCTTGCACTGCTCAACAGACACACAAATGAAGGAATTTTGAACCGCATTGTTACCTGCGATGAAAAATGGATTCTGTTTGATAACCGCAAGCGCTCAGCAAGTTGGTTGGATCCTGGTTCAGCACCTAAACAATGCCCTAAACGAAAACTTACCCCAAGAAAAGTGATGGTCACTGTTTGGTGGTCTAGCGCCGGTGTGATTCAACACAGCTTCTTACCAAACGGGGTGAGCATTACTGCAGATGTGTACTGTGAAGAATTGAACACAATGATGGAGAAGCTGGCACATCTCCAACCAGCATTGGTCAATCGCTCGTCTCCGCTGCTCCTGCACGACAACGCGCGACCTCATACTGCACAGCAGACGGTCTCCAAGTTGCAAGAACTGGGGTTGGAAGCTCTCCGTCATCCGCCCTACTCACCAGACCTTGCGCCTATAGACTACTACTTTTTCCAGAATTTGGATAACTTCTTGGCGGGAAAAAAATTCAATACCCGAGAGGCAGTACAAAATGCCTTTGAAGAATTTGTTGCCTCCCGTCCAGCTGATTTCTTTAAGAAGGGCATCAATAAACTGCCACTGCGTTGGCAAAGATGCATTGATTGCATGGGTGATTACTTCGATTAATACAAATAAAAAATACATGAAAAAAATTCATTTAAATTTTTTCATACAAAACGGCAATTTCATAGGTAAAGACCTATTATATATATATTTATATATATATCTTAATATATATAAATTGTCCGTATTTGTCCGCTATGGACTCCTAAACTACTGAACTGATTTAAAGTTTGACCAAAACACACATGTTTTGGTCAAACTTAAAAGATAGGACAGTTTTTATTTCGATTTTTGACCTAATTTTATTTTATTGCAAATTTAATAAGTTCCATACATTTCTAACAGATGGCAGTGTAACTTAACTTTTGAGGCGGTACGAATTTCGCTGGGACAGCTAGTATATATATATATATTTAAATTATTTATTTCGAGTAACAATGACTCATAAAGGGTTAGTATATAAACTACACACTACGGTACATATTGTTTAACTAAACATAATAAGTTATTTGAAAGAAAGAAGTGTACGTACATTAACAACACGATAGCATGATAGACTTTATTGTATGTTTAATAAATAATAACATAATCCAAGTCCGAATCAGAACAGACGCAGCTATAGCGTCTGTTACGATTGCAACTCCTAGACACAGTAGCGGAGCGCTTTGTAAAAGAGCAGCCAGACCTACTCTGAAGAAGAGAACCCACTGCCTCCGTGCACTTCTCTACCTCCAGAAAACGTTGCTGCGTTCCCGTTTCCAGGATAAGGGTGCCCGTGTCGTTCCGGTATGGTATCTGGGCTGACAACGCACTCGTGACGTTTCTGGCAATGCAGCTGCCCACAAGCGGCGGGGACAACCTCGTGCCACGGGCTGCCAGCTTGTTTATCTACTGCCTAATCACATCTGAAAAAGACTTGTCCAAAATTCTTTTAATCTCGTAATGTTTGCATTGTATCTCTCGTCGTTATATGGACGTATGGTTCATCATAAACTTTGCTGTTTCTAGTCTTTGTTTCATCAATTTTGGGTTGACAACGAGTGTAATCTATTTTTGTATAGTAGTTGGCTTTTAGATCCATATTGTCTACACTCTCTGGTGTTTCATACTGCGTTTCTTTATTTGATAGATTTATGCTGTAATGAGAGACGTCGTACTGATGTTCACATTCATTTGTTTTCTGTGGTTTTTGGCTGGCATTCTGGTTTGTTAAATATCCGTGTGGGATCTGAAATAAAAAGTAAAAATCATTCGTTTTCGTCGACTTTCACTTTACGCCACGTCCTTAAGGACGTGGCGTAAAGGCATAAGACTTATAATATTGAAGTAATTATCTATTTATGTTAAAAATGTTCTGTGTTTAAAAAATGCTACATTGCTGTTATTAATTTTAACAAAGTAAGTTGGCAAGTAATGCATATTATATTTTAGATAGAACGTCGAGATAATAGCATAGACCACCGCTCCTCCTTTAAATCGATTTACTTTTCAATAAGGGACCGTCTATTAATCACGTGAGGCTTGAAAGAGGGGGAGGGCGTTTGGCAAAAATCACGAAATATCACAAGAGGAGGGGGGTGATAGTAAGATATCACGTGTATTAATTTTTTCGTCAAAATTTAAGATTTTTGGTAGGTACTATAAAATACATGTGATTTTGGATAGGGGAGGGGGTTAGTCGCAAACCTCGCCACGTACCACCAAGGGAGGGGGGGGGAGGGTGTTTAAAAATGCTATTAACTGTTTCACCGCAACGTTCGGATATTCTTTGAAGTCAGTCTTAGCCTCTGCTTAGATTTTCTCTCATTGTGAAACTCGAGTACCTAATCTTGCCTTATTTATTTTCACGTTTTAAAACAATGAACTGCGCACCTCAATACGTTTAGCCGGCCTGGTCCTCACGTACCAGTAAGCTACGCCAGTCACTCCTAGTATGATGAGCGCCGCTCCTATAGAACTGCCGACGATCAGCCAAGTGTCCGTATCCTGACTGACAGATATATTTACATGTGACAGTTTTTGATCTGAAATAAAGTATAACATTTTCATAAAGTGTTGGAGAAAATACATTGAGCTGGACTGATGACTATTGGTTGTTTCTTATTTACAACATAAAATACGACAAGAGCTAATACTTATATGACATTGCATTTTAAAAGACTAAATTGTTGAAATGGGTTTATAATTTAGGAATTCGGGTAAACTATATGGTAAAAACATTTGGATATACGGTTTTTTTTTCAAATGTAGTTTAAATAGAGTAGTGAGAATTTGCCTAGTGACAAGTGGCCTTTGACACCTGCGTTACAAGTATCAGGCTGAATTATTATGATTGATATTAACTTCAGCTAAAAGTTATAGTCTCTTGACGTTTTTTAGTATACTAGTCCACTGCTGGACATAGCCCTCTCCTAATGAGCGCCATAGCGCCCTGTCTTCAGCTTGCCGCATCCAGCATCTGCCTGCAGTCTTTCGCAGATCGTCATCCCACCTGGTCAAGTACTTACTCTTATTTAAATGAAGCAATTGCTTATGTGCAACGAAGGTCACTCTGTATACGTATTTGTCAGCAGGTTCAGTAGTGTTGTACACACAGTCGATGTACGAATTGTTGCTCTCCGAATGTAGTTGCATGCAGAACGTCCCAGAGTTGGATACATTAGTCGCATCTGCGCATGAAGGAATACCATTTTTAGTCACAAATTTTCAAACTTGAAAGAGAAAGGTGTGCCTGAGAACTATGTGAAGTTAATTCGTTCAGTGTACAGCAATTTTGACCTTTTGTCCGGTCTGCTGCAGCTGGCAACAAGTTCAGTGTGACTGCAGGATTGCACCAAGGGTCAGCTCTAAGCCCTTTCCTTTTCGTGTTGATAATGAACGCTCTGACATCAGACATGCAGGAAATGCCACCTTGGTGCATGCTTTTTGCGGTCGATATTGTTCCAGAGCCTGGGATCCAGATGAAATTGGTGAAATAGCCACTGGCTTGAAAATCAGCCGGATTAGACGGAATATACGTATGTTCTTCGAATTTGGAGGTCTCCCTAGCCCTGAAGCCATAGCGCTTGATAGCGGTCTGTACCGACCTTTGCAATGTGACGGAACAATAAATCGGACCGTCAAGTAAGTATGAACACAGGGTAGATGAAATGGTGTCAAGCAACGGGAACAACTTGCCACTCTTGCGATTTGAATGTTGGGCCACAAAAGGCAAAAATGAAAGGCAATTGTATGTAGCCGAGATAAGAATGCTTAAAGCGACGTGTGGTGTTACGCTAATGGATAGAATAAGAAATGAGTATGTAAGAGGAAGTATGAACGTGGCGCCTGTGACCGAGAAGTTGTGTGGGCGACGGTTGTCATATTATGCGGAGGACTGAGGAGTTTGTCATGAGGAAAGTCTTGAGTTTAATTTGGAGGGTCAGTAAAACAGTTCAGAAGAACCAAAGGAACTATGATTGTGTCTGGATATATGGATTGTGTCATATTATGGTTAAAAAGAAGGTCACAGCAAATAGGGATCTAAGAAAGAATATAACATGCTGTTCCGACTCCAAATAAATAGGTTGGAGGGCAGGAGGATGAAGAAAATAGTGCTCAATACCACCTGGGCTCAAAAAGTGCAGTGTTTCAGTGCGTGACAGAGATGGAGCTATATAAAAAAAACATCTTTATCTTTATAGTCGGCTATCAATAATTAAATCGGTAACTAAAACATAACTATCCTGATATTAGGTTAAACCATTACTTTTCATATAATATTCTAATTGCACAGTGCCTGTGCTCTGCGGAATACTGCAAATTACTTCGACTTGGTCGCCGTCTTCATACAAGTAGATAGTGTCGGCATCACAAGGCTTTGAAAGTACCGCTTCCCGGAATGTTTTCAATTCTTTGCCATTTATAGTTAAATTTACAGATTCTGAAAACAAAGACTAGGTTATTTTTGTGGGTATTTTCATAATATCTTTTTTTTTTTTATTTCTTTTATTTTATTTTTTTTTTTAAACGTTGCCCCACACTAGGAATTTCTCCTGTATCGTGGGTGCGTTTACAAACATTTAAACTCACATACACAAACAGCCAGACCCGGAACAACTACCTGTAGGTCATACAAATATTTGTTCCGTGCGGGGATCGAACCCACAACACGCGGCGCAGCAGCCGATGGCTCAACCACTGCGCCAATCGTGTCGTCATATGTCGTAGTAGTTACCCATAGAATATTGAGAACCCTCCGTGTCTCGGAAAGCACATCAAGCCTTAGGTCCCGTCCCGGCTGTCATTCATAGATATTAAGCTGGAAGTCGATCCAAATATAGTTGGAAAAGGGCTAGGCAGATAAGGGTGACTGAGACCTATATATATATTCTATAAGCATCTACCACATGACATAATAAAATAAATAAATAATGCTGGACAATCCACACAGCATCATCTAGCCCCAAGCTAAGCAAAACTTGTGTTATGGGTACTAGATGACTGATATACTTAATACAATACGTTACATAGATAGATAATTTTTATTATACATAGGAACTACCCAGAACACCCGGAACAAATCTTTGTAGATCGTACAAACATTTGTCCCAAGGCGGGAATCGAACCCGCAACCAAACCAACCGCCCCATAGGTCGTCAAATATAATATGTTGCCTGTCTCGTTTTGCGGTCTTGCTTAATACCGCAATGCGTAGCTTTACAAGTACTAGTGTACGAATATCATTTTGTCGATGATCACATGCGTTTATACGTAAACGCATATGATCATAGTACCTAGATTATTTAACTGAGTACAGTTAAATAATCTAGGCAATAGTAGACATCTATACAGAAATATCAGCTTTACTTACTTGCACCCTTAACATGAAGATTTAAGTACAGAAGGAAACTTTTTTCTTTTAATCTATTGTTCATGATCTCCTTGAGCGTGCATATCCACAGGGTGCTCATGCTATGGGTCACGTTTACAACCTAAAAAAAATCTTAGTATGTAACAGAGGTGTTATATTCTTGGTCTCAAGGTCTCGTGGCTAAATAAAAACAGCCGCACGGATTGATCGAAGTTTAAGCTACACTTGCCGAGTACAGTCTGTGGATGGGTGACCGTTCGTAACATATCGAGACTCCTCCGTGCCTCGGAAAGCACTTTAAGCCGTTGGTCACGGTTGTCATTTGTAGATCTTTGACAGTCGTTACGGGTAGTTAGAAACCCGAAAGTCTGATGACCAGTCTTACCAAGGGGTATCGTGTTGCCCAGTAACTGGGTTGTGGAGGTCATATAGGCAGTCGCTCCATGTAAAACACTGATATTCAGCTGTATTCGGTTAGGCTGGAAGCCGACCCCAACATAGTTGGGAAAAGGCTAGGCAGATAATGATTCTTGGTCCCATGCTTACAGAAGGGGGCGAGTTGTCCCGATTATTTTATTTATTTATTTATTTCAGGCATCAAGGCCCATATAAACATAAACAATACTAAATTAACAATATAAAACTTAAAAATACTATAAATATATATTACATACTAACTAAAACTAGTGCACACGAAGTGTCGGCGTCGTGTTTCGTTGACTAGTGTCATGTAGGCGGCCACGAAACCGGCGATACACAACACCTTTCGGCCAGAACTCTTCCTTGAGGAACTTCTCTAGATGGTGTGTCGGAACTCGCACCACGAACGACTTGAAGTTCGTGTTATGACGCGGCTCCAACCTCTCGACCCTCAAAGTCCAGTTGGTCTTGACGCGCACGTACTCCACGATCTCCTCAACCTTCGTAGAGTCCTGCAATCTTGACACGTAGAGCAGCGTTGTCGGTACTGCTGGTTTTAGCAGCACGTGCCAGCGCAGTGCCGCACTGGTTCCGACAAGGAGGCTTCTTCTTCTTCCTCTTCTCAACCTTGATGAAACCATCCTTGTCGCTCATGTCCTTCTCTGGATTTACCAGGCGTTTTTACACTGAAGCTATCATGATTGGAATCATGATAACTTCAGTGTAAAAACGTTATCTTCACTCACTATTAAGTTTGCAAACAAATTAAGACTTAAACTTATGAAGTTATGTATTTTTCCAACTCTTTTTTCGTTGCGGGATCCAAGACAGTTGAATCGTTTCTCCGGGACTCGTCTGGCTTCATTGTATCGACGTTTTTCTGGTGATCTTCACTGCCGATTCTGGTTTTCAGGAGTTGCAGTGGCTTGGGAATAATGTGGCGGGCTTGTCCCATTAAAAGAATATGTAGACTTTTGTAATGTTTGTGAAAATACAATTTCAAAACCCACACAAATCACAAAGTCACACACAGATCATTTTGTACTACTACTTGAACCATTAACTTTATCTATCGTTGAGGTGGCAAATTAGCTGTACATATATCAGCGGAGGCAATTTGCTTGAGTCAATTGTCTACTTTGGTGTGTGCTAGCTGACATATGGCAAATTATTTAATTTAATGTTATATAAAGATGATTTACATAATTATTATTATTTACACATAAATATTGTACAGATTCAAGTTCTTCAAACATATCAGACAGACGTGTTGCTGGGGTGTTTGTTGCGCCACTTCTTCTTCCCAGCAAAAACACTAGGAAGTGGTGATGGGTGGGCGTTTTGGGGGACTGTCTTTGTAAACGTTATGATGTTCAAAAATTTCTGATTGTCAGCCTAAATTAAATAAATGAATTTTGATACTGGCAATTGGTCAGAAGTAATTTGAGATCACTCACTCTTCGGCAGGTCGTGGGACTCTAGGAATACACTACACAGGGTGCCTATTTAATCACCTGCAGGATTAAAGGAGGTGAATCAGACCACGGTACTCTACACGGATCAATAAAAAAAAATGTACTTTAATTTTTTATCAATATATCGATTCCATTTTCTAATGCAGAGTTGAACCTGGAGCGAATCTCGGGCGTTGACCTCATGTGCCGATCATATGATAACACCTCAAGGACGCGCCGGGATGCATTTACAAACTGCCGTTGTTTGGGAGAAATACTGATTACAAAACAGCGTTAATTTTCAAATGTTTAAAACCCTTTTCATATTTTTTATGTGGTCATTACTCATTCCCATTTGAGTCCTGAAGGTGACTAAATCGCCACCCTGTTTACGTGTCCACCACCACACGTCGGCGTCGGAGAAAACACTTTGATTTTGAGCTGGCCTCGAGTAGTACGGAGTTTCAATGGAATATGAGGCTCGCTTTTACTGGTTTTGATGCCACTGACTTACAGCCTACTCACGCACACGCCTACTGTACACAATACAACACTCGGATAGATAGATATATAGTACATAGTAGTAGATAGACTCCAGCGTAGCATCAGCAGCAAGCCGATGCTTTGTGCTGTATGGTTTACGTATGTTGTAGTCACACTGCTGGGGGGCGTTCACACGTCGCGTCGCGTCAAACGTGACGGAGCGTGAATGTGATTTTGTATTGTTATACAAAAATACATTTCCGTTTACGTTGTTTTTTCTTAGCTAGCGCAAATAAAAGCAAGAGCGTGTCCACGTCTGAATCGCTCAACATCTTTTTGATGAATGAATCGCGTCGCGACACAGTCGGCGTGGCACGGCGGGACGGGACGTGATCGCGCCCGCAATGTGACAGCGCAGCGTCGCCGCCCGGCCACGCAATCTCTATAACGGCTGTGTGCAGATACCTTTTTTTTTTTTTTTCAAACTCAAAATCAAATCATTTATTTGTGAAACATAGGTATTAATATTTTAGAGTGATCTTAAGAACTAGATAGTGCGCTATGTTTTGTCAATTTTGACATACAAATATTTATAGAAAAAATATGCATGCATGCGTAGTTATGAACTTTAAATATGAAATTAATAACATATTGGAATTGAATAGAATAATTATTTTACATTAAATTACAAAACTTGAAATCGTCTTTGGTATTAAATTATTGTCATTTAAAAAGTCTTCAATTTTATAGTAACATTTGTCACTTAGTAATAATGTGAGAGCTTTTTTAAATTTTACTAGAGGTATATTTTTTATATTGTCAGGTATTTTATTGTAAATTTTTGGTGCAATGCCAAAAAAACTCTTTTTCATTAAAGATGTCTTGCATTTTATATTACATAACTGTGACATAAGTATATTGAGAACGTATTGGCATTCTTTTTATGTCAGACATTTTTGTGAACAAGTGGGGGTTGCTTCTTATAAATACTGCAGATTCTAAAATATACAATGCTGGTAGTGTTAGTATTTTCAGTGATTTGAAGGATGGTAAACAGCTATCAGTAGTCTTTAATCCACACATAGATCTTATACAGCGTTTTTGCATCTTAAATATAAGTTCCCTGTCAGTTGATTGTCCCCAAAAAAATGATTCCGTACCGGAGCACTGGAGCGACTAGTCCATGATAAGCTGTCAGTAACGTGCTAATATTTACTTTTTTGGATAATTGATAGAGTGCGTATGCAGATTTACTCAGTCTGTTACATAGGTGTTCTATTTGTGGTTTCCATGTTAATTTATTGTCTACCATTATACCTAAGAACTTAGCAGTATTTACTGTTTCTATTTTGTAATTTTTATAAGTCAAATTTATAGTGGGATTTGTCCGACGTTGATGGAATTGCACATTTTAGTTTTGTCTAAATTTATTACTAGATTTTTACAATTAAGCCATTCTATTATTTTTGTCAGTGAGTCATTTATCTCGCTTTCATAATTATTGGGATTTGTGCATTCTATTATAGCTGTACTATCATCGGCTAAGAGAACCATTTTTTGTTGTATCATCTTTGGGAGGTTGTTGATATATAATAAGAAAAGTAACGGTCCAAGCACGCTACCCTGGGGTACGCCATACCTTAGGAGTCTTGGTTTCGACAAGAAAGTGGTTTCTATTTTAGTTTTAGGACATAATCTAATAATTTCAGTACACTGATATCTATTGCTTAGGTATGATTCTAGGAGGTCGAAGATATTACCTCTATCCATAAGCATGTAATTTCTGTATAAGTAGTGTATGATCTACGTAGTCAAAGGCTTTACTCATGTGAGTGAAGATAGCACAAACAGGATTTTTATTATCAACACATGACATGACAGTGGAAAGTAAATCATATAGAGCCATATTTATTCCACATTTCTTTCGAAATCCTTTTTGCTCCACACAAAATAAATTAAATTTCTCAAAATAAGTGTAAAGCGAATTATAAATAACTTTTTCAAAAATTTTAGAAAATATAGGAGTCTTAGCGATTGGTCTATAGTTTTTTGCATCAGTTTTGTAATTTTGTTTAAATAATGGCTTAATTATTACTTTTTTTAGGCTATTTGGAAAAATACCGTCATTTATACAAATATTGACAATATGTGCCAATGGAGGCGATATGATCTCTTTCACATATGATACCTTGAAAGGTGTTTTCTTTCTTCATCTCTCTTCCTTTCATATTTTCACCCACTTTCATGTTTTAAGAGTTCATATTTCACGTACTCGGACATGTTTATTTTGTGTGTTTGAAGTGCATCTAGTCACGAATGGTCGGTCGATGAGCGCCTCTTTCGCCAATATGTACCATGACAAATCATTCTAGCTTCGTCTCTGGGTTGGCTGGCGATGCCTCCGGTATAGCACATGTCCACAGGTTGCGGGACGCCCAGTTCCCGTCCTGTGGGTTCCACTCCGTTAAGCTCATTAAAATGTAAATTAATAATACTCACATGGATAACGGAGTTACTTATTGTAGGTGTTGCCAGATTTTTGTAGTCGTAAAAATCTTCGCACCTAAAACATTGATAAAGCCTTGAATATTTATTAACCAAGGTCCCAAGGTTCCCAGCTAAACCAACATTTGAAAGCGGCTTTGACAAACTGGATAGAATCTGAATTTCCAAATTGAAAAACCCAATAACAACGCCTTCACGGTGCCCAGGGTCCCACGCTTAGCAATGACTCTTCCGATAACAACGAAGCATGCAAAATGTTTTTAAAATAAATACATGCTTACCACCCATTGGCCATGACCCCATTCAGAAAATGTAAATAAAAAGGTTTATTGATCACGACTGTATAATACTCTGCCTTTTCCAGTTGATCTGAGGATAAACTGATGAACGCACGAGGGTTATCTGAAATTACATATATTTTTAATTTGAATCATATGTCAAAACTTGTTCTTGAGTGGAGACCGCGACTCGGCAAACGTAGTGTAGGACGCCCTCTGACCAGGTGGGATGACGATCTGCGAAAGACTGCAGGCAGATGCTGGATGCGGCAAGCTGAAGACAGGGCGCTATGGCGCTCATTAGGAGAGGGCTATGTCCAGCAGTGGACTAGTATAGCCTGATGATGATGATGATATGTCAAAAAGTATACAATTCCTTGTATGTAGGTAGCAAAGCAATCTCCTTTCAAGTTGATATCATTAGTAGTAGTATTGAAATAGCAGCGGTGATGAGACCCACAGACTAAGTTTTTTTTAAGGCAGATCAACAACGCATAAACTAACATAAACAACACAAATACATTTTCTTTTTAGGAATGAGCATCTCGCAGTTTATCTTTGGGGTTATTAACTGCTTGAACATATTTCCTTTGGGAGCTTAATAAAAATTTAGGCCTCCAGCCAGGGCGTAAAAACTTAAAAGCTAAACGACCACACGCTAAGGACACCACCTGCGGGGTACGACCCTCGGCTTAGGGCGTTGCAGGGAGAGGACAGCAAAGGGATGGACTGGATCTGGATCACAACTAACAAAGAACAGAGAAATGGACTTGTTTTTGCACGACATTCATAGCAAAATTGAAGAAACAATACAGTATTTACGTTACAAGAAAAGTATAAAACTAAACAAAAACAACGAAAAGAACAAAAACAATGAAAAGAACAAAAACTCAGAAGAAGAATCACAGTAGTCATTGTTATTAATTGTTATAATAACGACTTATACGTTGACTTGTAAGTCGCACCAAAAATATTTACCTGTTGATTTTGACTCCCCAGCATATAACATACTTATTAAAACAATAAAACTGAACGCAGCCATGATAGAGTATTTTTTTAATTTTCTTTACATAATTTCTGTTTTCTTCCTGAGACGGTTTTAGCCTGCCCTCATGAATACTAACGGAATACCAAACTAACATATTATATTGCGTATAATTTTGAATCATAAAAATGGTTACCATCATTTTAGTATTTTGATGGACCAATTTGGTAAATTAATCGGGTTTAATTAAGAGTTTGTCCTCGTGCCTATTTTCTTTAGTCATAATACAAGTCCTACACTACAGTCTCCACTCAAGAACACGTTTACCCCAGCAAACGTAGTCGCCCTCTGACTAGGTGGGATGACGATCTGCGAAAGACTGCAGGCAGATGCTGGATGCGGCAAGCTGAAGACAGGGCGCTATGGCGCTCATAAAGAGAGGGCTATGTCCAGCAGTGGACCAGTATAGCCTGATGATGATGATGATAATACAAGTATACAAGGTGGAAAAGAGCAAAGTTCCTTTCCACGTCCGTTGGAAAGAAAGTGGCTTTCCTGTCGTGTCCCAAAGTTTTAATTCAGCAGTCTCGTTCACTTGGCCATCTTCGTCTGAGCTTTCAACGTCACCATCAACATCATCTGCCTAACCTTTTATCGGATCGGCGTCCAGTCTAACCGGATGAAGCTGAATACTAGTATTTTACGTGAAGCAACTGTCTATCTGACTTCTACAACCCAGTTACACAGCAACACGATACTCCTTGTCAGACTTTCGGGCTTCTGACTGCATTCTACGACTGTCAAAGATCTACAAATGACAGCCTTAACTTGCCTTCCGTAGCACAGAGGAGTCGCGGTATGTTACGAACGGTCACCTATACTCAGAATGATCTCGGAAAAAAAGCTTATTTTGCCTATTTAAGCTTCCATTTTGGTTTTTTATTTTGCTCAAAAACATCTCTCTTAATCTTTCTTTACAGGGCCTACACGTTGCAGTTTTGATTTGAAGTTAATTGGTTCGAAACTTACTCGTATTTCCATGGAACTGCTTTTAAATTTTGTTTTGAGTGTTCCGTAAGGATATTCTGCATTCATGGTAACACTAGCAGTGTCGCAGTATTATTCATATTGCAGGAAACAATATTAGTTATTTTATTATCCTTGAGGTTCTGGTAACAATTATTTCAAATAATGTTAAATATCTCTTTCTGTGTCATCATCAGAGGTCGGAATTAGGTAGAGTTATTTATGTACTTACTCACACTGATTTCATACAGCGAAAGAACACAGTGTATATGCCTCAAATCCCGGGATATATTAAATAAAAATTATTTACTTACTTTTACACAATTTAAACCATCCGACATCGGAAGTCCGAATGTCTTATAATAGGTCTTTACCTATGAAATTACCGTTTTGTACCTATGAAAAAATTTAAAGGAATTTTTTTCATGTATTTTTTATTTGTATTAATCGAAGTAATCACCCATGCAATCAATGCATCTTTGCCAACGCAGTGGCAGTTTATTGATGCCCTTCTTAAAGAAATCAGCTGGACGGGAGGCAACAAATTCTTCAAAGGCATTTTGTACTGCCTCTCGGGTATTGAATTTTTTTCCCGCCAAGAAGTTATCCAAATTCTGGAAAAAGTAGTAGTCTGTAGGCGCAAGGTCTGGTGAGTAGGGCGGATGACGGAGAGCTTCCAACCCCAGTTCTTGCAACTTGGAGACCGTCTGCTGTGCAGTATGAGGTCGCGCGTTGTCGTGCAGGAGCAGCGGAGACGAGCGATTGACCAATGCTGGTTGGAGATGTGCCAGCTTCTCCATCATTGTGTTCAATTCTTCACAGTACACATCTGCAGTAATGCTCACCCCGTTTGGTAAGAAGCTGTGTTGAATCACACCGGCGCTAGACCACCAAACAGTGACCATCACTTTTCTTGGGGTAAGTTTTCGTTTAGGGCATTGTTTAGGTGCTGAACCAGGATCCAACCAACTTGCTGAGCGCTTGCGGTTATCAAACAGAATCCATTTTTCATCGCAGGTAACAATGCGGTTCAAAATTCCTTCATTTGTGTGTCTGTTGAGCAGTGCAAGGCACGTCTCGACGCGTACTTCGCGCTGGCGATCATTGAGTTCGTGGGGCACCCATTTGTCAAGCTTTTTTACCTTGCCAATTTGACGCAAATGGACCAATATTGTTTTGACGCTAACGTCGAAAGCTGCTGCTAATTCAGCCGTAGATTGTGTATCATCAGCTTCCACAATCGCCTTTAATTCGTCATTGTCGACCAAAGTCTTCGGACGACCGCGAGGTTCATTTTTCAGGTCGAAATTTCCAGAACGGAAGCGAGCAAACCAATAACAGGTAGTGCGTTGGTTTGTAGTGTTAGCTCCGTAAACGTCGTTGATGTTGCGTGCCGCTTGTGCCGCGTTGCTGCCACGACGGTACTCATATTCCATAATTACTCGAATTTTTAACGTATCCATGATGACGAAAAAGATTTAAATGCGATGAAAATGTAACACTAATCAATAAACAAATGACTACTTTTGGAAAAAAAAAACCATGTTTTTTAAATAAAATTAATTTGAAATTAGAATTCTTAGCCAAACAAAAAATATTTTGATTTGAAATGGCCAGTACTGCAGAACGGCAATTTCATAGGTAAAGACCTAATATATCTCTAAAGTTTTTATTATTATTTATTTGTAATATTGTTGGCCACGCGGGATTGTATTATTAATCAAGGGAAGATCCATATTAATATCAACATTTCGATGCAAGTACATAAATAACTCTACCTAATTCCGACCTCTGGTCATCATTTATGATGAATATAGCCGTAAAAACAGAGAAAGAAAGAAAAAAAAATAACCTGACTGAGGAAAAAAATATAGAATCACCATTATATTGTATATGTTATTTATTTATATTATTTATTTATTATTATAGTTCTTTTAATATTTACCCATTCAAAAGAAATGTTTAAGTAATTATGGTCAATTATTAGGTACGTTAACATAAATCTATCGTATACATTACAACTACCTATATATATATTTAAAATGATGAAACTAATAACTTGACTGCTTGATTTTTGTTAGTCCATATTTAGTACTGTTAAGCATTTTGGATAGCTTTGCGTGTTTCAGTACATATGTACATATAACGCGTTTGTTGCAATAAGAACAACTATAGGCAGTAGCAGATGTGAAAGAGCCGCCAAGACACGTGGCTGCGTTTTAGGAGACACGAATTTTGTTAATTATTATATTCATATATGTCGGAGAAGCTAGTGGCTGAATAAAAACTGCCGGACGGGTTGATCGAAGGTTAAGCTACGCTTGCCGAGGTTAGTCTACGGATGGGTGACCGTTCGTAACATATCGAGACTCCTCCGTGCCTGAAAGCACGTTAAGCTGTTGGTCCCGTTTGTCATTGGTAGATCGTTGACAATCCTTACGGTTAGTCAGAAGCCCGAATGTCTGACAAACAGTCTTACCAAGGGGTATCGTGTTGCCCAGTAACTGGGTTGTGGAGGTCAGATAGCAGTCGCTCCATGTAAAATAAATAAATAATGCTGGACAATCCACACAGCATCATCTAGGCCTAAGCTAAGCAGAGCTTGTGTTATGGGTACTAGATGACTGATATATTTAATACAATACATTACATAGATTTATATTTTTTTATTATACATAGCAAATACCCAGAACACCCGAAACAAATATTTGTAGATCGTACAAACATTTGTCCCAAGGCGGGAATCGAACCCGCAACCTCCTGCGTCGCAGGCGGACCTTCACCCGCTGCGCCACATAGGTCGTCAAAAATACTGGTATACAGCTGCATCCGGTTAGACTGTAGGCCGATCCCAACATCTGATGATGATGATGTCGGAGAAAACTATGACTCGGGTTGATTGTTGGACATTGTTTGCTTATTACTAATTGGAAACGTCAAGTAGAAAACCTACTTGGGTGAAGTCGACACAGGAAGTGGCAACACTGAGTTGGTGGCAACACTGAATTGACGGCTTGCCATAGGAGACATGGCAGTTTGACATTTGAAGTGGTGGAACGTTAATGTTGGAATGTTGGATTGGGCTTTTTGGTGGAGACGCGGGTGCGAGAGTTTATTCTGCCATCCTGTATCGAACTCACCGCGTTGATCATATCGTAATCAGATTCCACCTTCAATCGAGTGATATTGCTAAATTATTTTAACCTTAATGGATTAATAGACGTCTGTACTAAGTGTTGTGACTATCATTTCGGTTATTCACAATGTATGATCATCCTGACGACGAGGTGTTTCCATGTGCTTCCGACAACACATAATACCGCCATACGCCATATTAAAGAAAAGTATTATATGTACGTGTCCAATCATATTGAACAAAATACTCCATGTAATAAAAAATGACGCATTTCCACTTTTCAAAAAGAAATTGACATATCTATTAATTAATAAACGTTATTATGCAACTTGCGAATTTTTGACAGATAAAAATTAAAATTGATAATATGACATCTCTATATTCCTGACATGTATGTACCTACTTAATCATTAACATTTTAATTTTACCGTATTGACCCCGGACTATCTGTCAAATTTACTAATTTTTTTTTAAATTTTTATTTATTTAATTGAGGTTTTTATCCCAGTGGATAGGCTAGCCCTATCATGCCTTATACGAACTACTAAAGTTATCACATCTGAAAAAGACTTGTCCAAAATGTTTGCATTGTATCTCTCGTCGTTATATGGACATATGGTTCATCATAAACTTTGCTGTTTCTCTGTTTCTTTGTTTATCAATTTTGGGTTGACAACGAGTGTATCTCTCTATTCTTGTATAGTAGTTGGCTAGGTCCACATTGTCTACGCTCTCTGGTGTTTCATACTGCGTTGCTCTATTTATGACGACCTATGTGGCACAGCGGGCAAAGGTCAGGTTGCGGGTTCGATTCCCGCCTTGGGACAAATGTTTGTACGATCTACAAAAATTTGTCCCAGGTGTGGTGTTCTGGGTATTTGCTATGTATAATAAAAAATGTCTATCTACGTAATGTATTGTATTACGTATATCAGTCATCTAGTACCCAAAACACAAGCTCTGCTTATCTTGGGGCTAGGTGATGCTGTGTTGAATGTCCAGCATTATTTATTTATTTATTTTATAGATTTACGATACGATTTACTATACATGAAAAAACCAGCGATTGACTACTGCTCTGCGTGTCGTGGGTTCGATTCCCGCACGGAACAAATATTTGTATGATTAAAGGTAGTTGTTCCTGGTCTGGCTGTTTGTGCCTGTGAGTTTAAATGTTTTTAAACGCACCCACGATACAGGAGATATTCTTAGTGTGGGGTATTGGGTAAGGTTTAAAACAAAATAATAATAATATAAAATCTTCTATCTCGTTGTAATATTTGCATTCATCATAATTATGCCTCATCATAAATAAGACAGCTTGTTTGGTTTCATCCATTTTGGATTTATTTATTTATTTATTTAATACTTTAAGCACACAAATGTACAGAGGCGGACTTAATGCCATAGGCATTTTCTACCAGTCAACCTTTGGGTGATGCAGAGACAAACAGTGGCAGGTGCAATTTCTTAAAAGAAAAGTGAAAAGAAATTTATATTTATAAAATATATATAAATATATTCATATATATTATTATAAACTATAAATATAATACCTACATAGAATATATACACAGATAAACATATACACAAACACATACATAAACAATAAGAACAGTTAATGAGAAAACATTAGCGCTGTGATGAAACCACTGCCAACTTCTTACGAACATGCTCACGCACTTTAACTTTGAAGGATTTTTATTTAGGATTTCTATCTCGAGACATCTATTTCTGTATAATAATTGTCTTCAGGATCCACATTTTCTAAGTTTCTTTGTATTCCATAATAATTATTTTCATAAAGAAACGTGTCGTATTGATTTGGATAACCATTTGTATACTGTGTTGCACTGTTATTACTGTTCTGTGCATCTTCGCGAAGGGTCTGAAAAAAAATAATAATACTGTCAATATAGAAACTTTTTCGACAATACGATCGTATGTTGTAGTTCTACTTTCTAAAATAGGTTTACAAATTACTGGTCAGGTCAAGCCCGCAGTGTTCAGGACTTAGCACACTATTACGTACACAAAAACAGTGTGGGGACAGACGTCAGACTGGCAAGAGGATTTTAACCCAACGGCCCCAGAAAGGTCAGGAAAGAGGATTTTAACCCAACGGCCCCCGGAAGGTCAAGCAAGAGGGTTTTAACCCAACAGCCCCAGGACGGCCAGGCAAGAGGATTTTAACCCAACGGCCCCAGGACGGTCAAGCAAGAGGATTTTAACCCAGCGGCCCCAGGACGGTCAAGCAAGAGGATTTTAACCCAACGGCCCCAGGACGGTCAGGCAAGAGGATTTTAACTCAACGGCCCCAGGACGGTCAGGCAAGAGGATTTTAACCCAACGGCCCCCGGAATGTCAGGCAAGAGGATTTTAACCCAACTGCCCCCTGACGGCATTACCCTCCTTACTTTTTGAGTGTATTTATGTTTGTCTGTTTCTTTGGCTCTGTAGCCCAAACAGCTTTATGGGATTAAACAAATGAGGTATCACTAGATTTATCTGGATACGCCACATAATATTTTTTTTTATTACTACTGTTTCATTTAATTTCTTCCTTTTTATATTTTATCTGTGTAGTATTGTGTCGATGTGTGCTCAGGCAAAGAAAAAACATTTATTCAGCACATGGTCAGGCCTGTGCTGAGTAAAAGTTTTTTCTTTCTTTCTTTTACATACTTTAATTAAGAATTAAAGTCTGACGATATACCCGGTGACGTTTTGGGCAAATCGATTCCGTAGAGTGACTAAAGTACTAGCAAAGTTATATGAAAGCGGTTTTATTACTGTACTAGCTTTTGCCCGCGGTTTTACTCGCATTAGGAAGTGGGGGTTTCGAAATAGACAAAAATTAGCCTATGTCACCCTCCATCCCTTCAACTATCTCCACTTAAAAAATCATGTCAATTCGTCGCTCCGTTTTGCCGTGAAAGACGGACAAACAGACACTTCCCCATTTATAATATTAAGTATATAATATATATATATATATGTATTAGTATAGATTACTAGGAACGTAAATATGACATAAAATCACGATCTAGTCATTTAAATTTCTTAGTTGACTGATCTAGTGAAAAAGTTATAGGAAAAAGGTCGCAACAACTAGAGAAGGCACCCCCGACCAAGTACGTATTTTATTGCATGAGTGGTTTTTGTTTTATAAAAAACGTTGCCCCACACTAGGAATATCTCCTGTATCGTGGGTGCGTTAACAAACATTCAAATTCATATACACAAACAGCCAGACCCGGAACAACTATCTGTTAGCCGTACAAATATTATTTCCGTGCGGGAATCGAACCCACCACGCCACGCAGCGCAGCAGCCAATCGCTCAGCCGCTGCGCCGACCGTGCCGTCAAAAAAAATTTTTTTTGACTCTTTGGTCAAATTTAATTGCTGTATGGATTTTTTTCACTGCGTTAGCTTTTTGCTTGTCCCAAACATTAAGTTTTGCAGATGTACCTCGATTTTACGTTTAGCCGGCCTGGTCCTCACGTACCAGCAAGCTACGCCAGTCACTCCTAGGATGACGAGCACAGCTCCTATGGAACTGCCGAGGATTAGCAAAGAAGATTTATCGTCCTTATCTTGATTCGCAGATGTTGTCACATCTGATAGTATTTTATCTGAAATAAAATGGTCCTTATTTTCATGCGAAGCAGATAGAAAATATCTCATGATGGCCCAGTGGTATACCACTGGGCCATCATGACATATTTTAAGTTTATCTTGGACATCACTGACATTGATGAACGGAAACATCGTGAGGAAACCTGGACTTATAACTAATATAAGTCTGAAATCGCCAACCCGTCTTGAGCACGCGTGGTGATAAATGCTCGTGCCTTCTCTGTATGAGAAGAGGCCTTTGCCCTATAGTGAGACAGTAATAGGCTGGTATTATTATATATCATTTTATTATTATGATTTTCATGCTACTGCCACATTAAACAAAGACATTAGACGTAGCGTTGCCAGGCGACCGGATGAAGCCGGACATAGATAGGCTTTTGTATTAGGTGTTCGGCCAAAATAAACGGTGTCCGTCTTTTGTAAGACTAATCTTAGCATACTTATGCCGATGTTTCTCAACTGCCCAACACGATAAGACAGATATTTCGCTTTTATTAGTACAACAAACCATGCGAACACTATTTACATACAATTTTTTTGTCGTACCTATTAATAATGAGACAAAATCCTCAATAATATACGGTGTCCGGCCTTTTTACCCAAATGTCCGGCCAAACTGGCTAGTCTGTCCGGCTATTAGGTCTGGCGAACTGGCAACACTACGCGGACGTGTTCAATACTATAACAAAACATAACATCACGCCTATATTCTCCGAAGGGTTGGGCAGAGGTGCACCTATAGTAACACCCACATTTCACCAGTTATGTTAAAGTCCCATGTAATAGGGGTTGCCACCAACCGCGCACACATCCACACTCCGAGCTGCTGAGAAATCCCTTATGATTGATCCCAATATCATATAGCTCGATACGGGAATCTAACCCAGGACCTCATGCTTAGCAGTCGCGTTTGCGACGTTTGACTTCGTTTATGTGGCATTTTTAATGACGGTAGTCTTATTCGATAAATGTACTCTTCTACGTCTATACTCTATGTTTAATATACTTGTCAGTTGTCTTTTGATGTCATTGTATGCACCGCACGCGCCGAGTAGGACTGACATTGTAGCAATAACTGCAGCTTCATACTGTCAAATCTACCCAATTGAACATGAACCTTATGTTTTTGTAATAAAGTTGAAAAACTATCAAAGATATTTGACAGACTGAGGAAGCTTGATGTGCTGGCCTGTGTATGTAAGTACATTTAATGATAATTAAAAAATAAAAAGAATTCACCACTTCCTGCTTCCGGTTTCAAGCGTAGGATGACGTCAACTGTTTTATTTGGATTCGCGTTTGGAATATAAACACATCGTATTTTTTTCCCGTTGTGTGTTGCATCCAGAATCCTGACAAACGTTTGACAAGCATCAACTGCCGCCGTATGTGAAAAAAACGCTTTAGAACTGAAGATTTTACCTGGAAAAACATTTATTTATTTATTTATAGTTAACTAAAACAGTACAACACCAATTACAATAATTAACATAGAAACATAAAACAAAACAAAACATACAATCGACAGCGTTCAATGGCTAAATGAAATAACAGCTAACACGGAACAGTGGACACTCTTGCATACTTTCTCTCACAGAACACCAGACATACCTACTCGTATTCACATTAATTTAATCCATTCATACGTAAACACATCACAAATGGGAAATCAAAAAAATATACAGGGTTTATTGCCTAACTTCGGAGATTATTCCATTTTAATACCTATAGGGTTTGTTTTTGTACAACTGACCACTTTTTTCTATTTTCCTAACAATGTTGGGGTCGGCTTTATCTGCGCTCCACCCAGTCACTGGGTACACCTTGGTATGACTGGTTAGCAGACTTTCGGGTTTCTATAACAACTGTCTAAGACCGAAAAAGCCAGCAGAGACAAACGGTCTATCATGCGTCGGAAGCATGGTGGGGGGCATGGAAGGGGTGACGTGGTTGAAGATCAAAATCAAAATTCGACGAAAATTCGACGTTGGCGCAGTGGTCGAGCCATCGGCTGCGCCGCGTGTTGTGGGTTCGATCCCCGCACAGAACAAAAATTTGTATGACCAACAGGTAATTGTTCCGGGTCTGGCTGTTTGTGTTTAAATGTTTGTAAACGTACCCACGATACAGGAGAAATTCCTAGTGTTAACACAACGTTTAAAAAAAAAAAAACTATTCAAATTAGGCTGAGAATCAACACTTTTGGAACGTCAAAACGTTTACAAAAGACAGTCCCCCAATACGCCCACCCTTCACCAATTGTTCTGAACTACGAAACCACCTTGGTAAGCGTAGCTTAACTTTAAATCTACTTGTGCGTTTGTTATTAGTTAGCCACCAATCCTATATGAAATGCGTACATACCATTGAATTCCCACTGAAACAGGTCATTATCAACAATGGTTGGACCTTTGGATACACAAGTTAAGTCAAGACTTTCATTCACAGAGTATAGATATTCAATTGTCCATTGATCGAAACCATTAGTGTACTGGTACAGGATATTATTTCTCGGCAGGCCTCGTATACGAATATCTGAAAATTATATTTAGACAATTGGTCAGTTAAATAGTTATTTTGATGTATTAACTAGCTTCTGTTAATATTATAAATGCATATAAAATACGACTTATGACGGGGTAATAGGTTATCGCAATGTGAACAACTAAGATTATGAAAATCGGCTAAGTGCGAGCCGGACTAGCACATGAAGGGTTCCAAAATATCGTTTATTGTAGGCCCCGACCGATGTTTCAATGTTTGTGTCTATGAGAGTTAGAATGGTTGTTTCTTTATCACTTTTTGACGGCTAAAATCATTTAGATACACACATGCAGACTAAGAACTGAGTAATATAGTTATAGGGTACTATGTATTTATCTTTCTTCTTCTTCTCAAGAACTGACTAACACAGTTACCACGGGCAACAAGTCTGTAGCTAATTTATTAAACTAACATCAAGGGATAAAACAGGCAGGAGCTCGGGGCTAAATGAAAACAGCTGCACAAATCGATCGAAGGTCAAGCTTAGCTTACCGAGGTCAGCCTATGGATGGGTTCATTATAATAGGTCTTTACCTATGAAATTGCCGTTTTGTATGAAAAAATTTAAATGAATTTTTTTCATGTATTTTTTATTTGTATTAATCGAAGTAATCACCCATGCAATCAATGCATCTTTGCCAACGCAGTGGCAGTTTATTGATGCCCTTCTTAAAGAAATCAGCTGGACGGGAGGCAACAAATTCTTCAAAGGCATTTTGTACTGCCTCTCGGGTATTGAATTTTTTTCCCGCCAAGAAGTTATCCAAATTCTGGAAAAAGTAGTAGTCTGTAGGCGCAAGGTCTGGTGAGTAGGGCGGATGACGGAGAGCTTCCAACCCCAGTTCTTGCAACTTGGAGACCGTCTGCTGTGCAGTATGAGGTCGCGCGTTGTCGTGCAGGAGCAGCGGAGACGAGCGATTGACCAATGCTGGTTGGAGATGTGCCAGCTTCTCCATCATTGTGTTCAATTCTTCACAGTACACATCTGCAGTAATGCTCACCCCGTTTGGTAAGAAGCTGTGTTGAATCACACCGGCGCTAGACCACCAAACAGTGACCATCACTTTTCTTGGGGTAAGTTTTCGTTTAGGGCATTGTTTAGGTGCTGAACCAGGATCCAACCAACTTGCTGAGCGCTTGCGGTTATCAAACAGAATCCATTTTTCATCGCAGGTAACAATGCGGTTCAAAATTCCTTCATTTGTGTGTCTGTTGAGCAGTGCAAGGCACGTCTCGACGCGTACTTCGCGCTGGCGATCATTGAGTTCGTGGGGCACCCATTTGTCAAGCTTTTTTACCTTGCCAATTTGACGCAAATGGACCAATATTGTTTTGACGCTAACGTCGAAAGCTGCTGCTAATTCAGCCGTAGATTGTGTATCATCAGCTTCCACAATCGCCTTTAATTCGTCATTGTCGACCAAAGTCTTCGGACGACCGCGAGGTTCATTTTTCAGGTCGAAATTTCCAGAACGGAAGCGAGCAAACCAATAACAGGTAGTGCGTTGGTTTGTAGTGTTAGCTCCGTAAACGTCGTTGATGTTGCGTGCCACTTGTGCCGCGTTGCTGCCACGACGGTACTCATATTCCATAATTACTCGAATTTTTAACGTATCCATGATGACGAAAAAGATTTAAATGCGATGAAAATGTAACACTAATCAATAAACAAATGACTACTTTTGGAAAAAAAAATCCATGTTTTTAAAATAAAATTAATTTGAAATTAGAATTCTTAGCCAAACAAAAAATATTTTGATTTGAAATGGCCAGTACTGCAGAACGGCAATTTCATAGGTAAAGACCTAATATATCGAGACTACTCCGTGCCTCGTAAAGCACTTTAACGTCCCGGTTGTCCCGGCTGTCATTTTTTAATCTTTGACCGCCGTTACGGGTAGTCAGATGCCCGAAAGTGTGACAGCCAGTCTTACCAAGGGGTATCGTGTTGCCCAGTTACTGGGTTGTGGAAGCCAGATAGTCAGTCGCTCCATGTAAAATACTAGTATTCAGTTGCATCCGGTTAGTCTGGATGCCGACCCCTACATAGTTGGGAAAAGGCAGATGATTTGGATAAAACAGGAGGGGGGAGGATATCACAAGTTTTTTTTTTTTATTGGGACAAGCTCGCCACACCATTCCCAAACCACTGCAACTCTGTTTGTGTGTGTGAGCCTGCGCCCATTCCCCTAATATCCGTAGATGCTTTTCATCCGCCTTTTCTGACAACTATCTCTTTTGAATTAGTGCATTTGCCCATGGCGCGGTGCTCTGCGCCTAGATATCGTTTTATAGAAGCCAATTACTCTGCTATTAACAAAGATATTATTCTGGTTGACTGGATTTCAGTTCTAGATAATGTCTCAATAGATTCTACTACTCAATGTTTTTACGAAATTATCTATGAAATTATAAAGTCTCATGTACCGTTGCGGCCGGTTAAATCTAGTGAATATCCGATTTGGTTCTCTCGCCCGTTGATACACATATTTAGAAATAAGGAAAAGTCATGGTGTAAGTGGAAGAAATATAAAAATTGTGCGGATTACGAACAGTTTTCCTTATATCGTAGAAGATTTAAGTTGCTTTCCGCTGATTGCTTTAATAGGTATCTGCGTTCTGTTGAAACCAGCATACAAAAAGACGTAAAACAATTTTGGTCGTTTATAAAAAGCCATAAAAGAAATACAGGTGTACCAAACACCATGTCATATAATAATGAGGAATGTAACGGGCCTTTGAATGTTTGTAAATTATTTTCTCGGTTTTTTAGCTCAGTTTATGAACCTACATCTAATAATAATAGAAAGTCTGATGCGACGAATGATAGCCAAGTAACTATAACGGATTTGTCATTATCTAAAGATATGATAGTTAAATCGCTGAAATCCTTAGATGCAACGAAAGGTTGTGGGCCAGATGGTATTCCTCCTTTCTTTTTAAAACACACTGCCGAGTCGATGAGCGTGCCGTTATTTTATTTATTTAATCGTAGTCTGCAAGAGGGTATCGTGCCTCAAGCATGGAAGACTGCTCATATCACGCCGGTATATAAAAGCGGCACCAAAAATGACGTTACCAACTATCGTCCAATATCATTGTTGTCTACCTTGTCAAAAGTTTTGGAGCGATTAGTCCATAATGCAATCTATCCCGTCTTACATAATATTATTATCCCAGAACAGCATGGCTTTGTTTTAGGTCGTTCCACTGTAAGCAACCTAGTCTTGTACTCTAATTTTTTATTCGAAAATATGGACAATCAGTTGCAGGTTGACACAATCTACACTGACTTCTGCAAAGCTTTTGACAAGGTGGACCACACTATGCTTTTGCAAAAAATCGAATTTAATGGTATCCGTGGGAGTCTGCTTCGCTGGTTTGCATCGTACGTGGAAAATAGAACTCAGAGGGTTGTGGTCCAGGGGTTTTCCTCCGATGTGATTAGCGTTACATCTGGTGTACCGCAGGGTTCGATTTTGGGTCCACTGCTTTTCGTTTTATTCATAAATGATGTAAATACATGCCTTAGAAACTGCAGGTTTTTGTTGTATGCTGATGACCTCAAAGTGTTTCGTAAAATAAGTACGACTGATGACTGTGTTAAATTGCAAGACGACCTGGATCGTTTTTCAGCCTACTGTCTAGCAAATAAACTTCAATTGAGTTTAACCAAGTGTAAATCTATCTCTTTTACCAAAAAAATTAATGTCGTTCATTTCACTTATTCGCTCTGTAGCACGAATTTAGAAAAAGTTTCCTTAATTAAAGACCTGGGTGTACTCTTTGACTCAAAGTTGCACTTTGATGCTCACGTTGATCACATCACAGCTAAGGGTTATCAATTTTACGGCTTTATAAGGCGGACCTGCAACCTATTTAAAAAACCTTCCACATTTTTACTACTATACAAATCACTCATAAGATCTCAACTGGAATATGCCACGTGTGTATGGAATCCACTTTATGATAAATATAGTGACCAGCTCGAATCAGTACAACGTAAATATCTTCGTTATCTAAACTACACATTTTTTAAGAAACGGTCCTCATATCATACTCTCCTTGATAATTTCTCTTTGTCAACTCTTAAATCAAGGAGACTGTATCTTGATCAATCATTCTTATATAAAGTCTGTCGAAATAAATTTGATTGCATTAACCTCATAAACCAAATTTACATTCGCATACCTAGTCGTTCCCAACGTATTCGCGATACTTATACGCATAGGCTATTTGCCCCCAAGCCGTGCAGGACTAACGCAGGCGAACGAGCTCCTCTACGGCGTATTATGAAAAGTTACAACGATGATTTTGCTGATATTGACTTGTTTGCTTTGTCACCTGCACAATTCAGGAAACATATCTGTGAAAAAATTGTTCACACTTCCTCATAATGTCAATATTGGACAGATTTGCTTGTTTATTTTGACCGACTTCGAAAGTTTTTCTGATCGAATGGGTTTTCTCCGTAATGGACATTTTGTCTTGATCTGATGGGTTTCGAAGTCGGTTGTTAAAAATTTGTCTCACCTTTTAATAAGTGTTGTGTAAATCATAATAATGGTTAATTATTTTGTTGCTTAAGTTTGCTTGTACCTAATTAAGTTTTTACTATATTATTTTGTGGATAACGGTGCTGGTTGCGTTATTACCTAAATGTTCTATAATAATCTATGTAGTAGTATTAAGCATTATTACGCAATTGTTTGTTGTCCCAAAGAAATAAAAATAAATAAATAAAATAAATAAACTCCTAAAAACCACAATCAACAGTGGCGAACACCAGAAAAGTGTCGAGGCAATGAAGCGCGACGCATCCCGGAGAATCCGATTCAACTGTCTTGGATAACGCAACGAAATTAATCAGAAAGAACAGCGGAGGAGTAAGAAAAATACCTAATTTCCACTTCCCTCCGTATCATGCAGGAGACAGAACAGAGCTTGGCCAATAGGCACAAAGGGACGTTTGCAACTGGGTTAGGCCCAGTTGCCTAGCACCACGGTTTAAAATTAACACTGATATTAATGGGTCCTAGATCATGAGCACATTTCAGTTAGAAAAATACATAATTTCCCCTTTTTCACAGGTATATATTATAATGAAAAAGACCTTATCCACTTACCATTTTCAGGAATATCAGGCAAGAAGGTAACCCTGGCGTTTGTCGTCTGTACGTCAGAATTTTCGATAAAAAAAGTTAAACTTTTTTTAAATGATGGAGATACATTTAGTGAAATAATCCCATTTGACATATTAATGTCGACTGAAAACAATAGTAGGTATATTAATTTTCGTGCATCGTAGTACTGTTTGCAGATGACGCGAGTTTTTATTGATTCGCGTCGGACTCCCGGGGGTCGCGTAACTATTTAATGAAGATTTGCTTGGGAAGGCATACCTGCCTGAATGCTAATGAACAATACTGCCCATGCATTTGGGGACTGCCCAAATTCATCATAATCATAATCACTGTGAAGGGTAGGCGTTTTGGGGGACTGTCTTTTGTAAACGTTTTGACGTTCAAAAAGTGCTGATTCTCAGCCTAATTTGAATAAATGAATTTTGATTTTCATTTACATCCTGGCTTCGCCCACTGCATAGGCCTTTTTATGTGCTAATAACTCCCGTGCAGAGACGTGCTCAGGCTCAGGAGTGCCAGCCTCCGGGTTTTACTATGGACACAATGCCGTCTGCCCATCTCGCCATCGTTATATTTGGTGTATATAGGCGTGTTTTGTGTTACAATAATCTCACTTTCCTCCACACCTTATCCTTAAGTGTTAAATAGGATTCGAAATCATTTGTATTACAAAAATCCCTTGGCGTGAGTGCCGCCATTTTCTCACCTGAAGCAAACAGCTTATTGTTGTACTCCCTACATCGTGGGTCATTGTTTATTTTGAATAAACATTCTTATTTTAAAATGTTCTAGGTAGTGTTTTTTTTGTAATGAAACCTTATTTTAGACTCTGTCCTTAAAAAATAGCCAGTACTGATTTGATGATGATATTTGTTACATACCTGGCTCTATATAAGGTGCTTCATTATTGTTAAGAGTAAGACTACCTCTTATATTACTGTCAGCTTTTTGGCATAAAACATTAAGTACCTCTCCATTGATATACCTGAATATATAGTCGTCATATTGCTCCACATTTGAAGTGGCTGTCAATTTTTGTCCATTTACATACAACATCATTGCATGTTGGACTGCATCTGTGAAACAAAGTAAAGCAAAGTTTGTGTTGTTTTTCGATACTTAGCTACTACCTACGTAATAATTTAACGGTGCCATAAAAAATATTCGTGTCGTTCTGTCAATTATAATTATATTTTTCGAAATTAGAACTAAATTCTAATGAAATTAGATCCTTCTACACGACGTGTCTCTGATCTGTTCTTTTTTTTAATTCTACATCAGCATAAATATTGGAACGAAGTTCCTTATCGCGCGTTGCGAAAGGGGGCTAGATGGAAAAAAATAAGACCAAAAGTTGTAACGACACTTTTTGCGAATTATTATCTATTGTAACTTTAAAAAAAAAATACACTAATTAATCGGAAGGAACTTCGTTCCATCCGGGTGTCCCTTGTCACCTCTCATGTTTTTAATATTTCAGGTGATTTATAATGCTGCTTATGAGAATGATTAAAAGAAGTCTTCAAGCAGTTAAACATTTAACATATCATGCTCATTTATAAATTTGTACAATATCTACAAAAGCTTACTTTTCCACCTTACATTTAAGATGCATAGTAGTGCTAATATTGAGTGTTTGTAGTTCAAGTACATACCATCATGTGAATTTTGTTTCTTCATGTGGAAGATTGTTCTATAACGATATTCTCTCTTCGAATCTCTGGCAGCGCGTACGCAGTCCAAATAATACTTATTATTTTTCGATTTCAAGACGGAACGGAATATGTGTTCTTTTACACGAGGCTTAGTTTCAAATAGAAGAGTCCCTGAAAAGAGAAAATTTATCCATTTCAGGTCAGGATGAATATCGACTACTTAAAGCCAAATTAAATTAGTTTCCAACAAGTATAAAAATGATTAAAAAAAACTTCTTTTGTTTGCATCTTTTTATGTATACCTTAAGTATACCTCGTATTACTATGTCGATCGCGTGAGCGGTTTATTACCGAAGCCCATCATTATTCCTTTGCGAAAAAGACAAGGCGTTTTACATATCACTAGAGAAAGTAATCGAATGGCAACAATGCGTCGCTGCGTCACATGAGCGAGCGATACAATTAATTTCACGAACTGGACCTGTTAACTGTCCGCCTCGTTGCTGCGATTTGACGCCAGTAGACTATTTTCTTTGAAGATATGTAAAATCGCATGTCTAGGACTAATAAACCAGAAACAATTATTAGCGCTCGGAAGCCAACAACGTAAATCGCAGCCCGATTCACTGCAAAAAATGTGTACGAAAATTGGACCTCCAGATTACGCCATGTCGAGTCAATTGCGGTTAAAACCATAAAATTATGTGTCAAATAAACTTCAACCGTATAAAACAACCACACCCACACACGTATACATAGACACACACTCACGCACACACACACACACCAACAGACTATTGATAATAATAAATAGAGATAAGATAAAATAAATTCAAAAACTTTTGTTTAGTAACATGTTACAATCAAAATTGTAAGATATAAATTATAGTTTAAAAAAACTAAAAATACACGCTTTTATAGAAAATCCAACTAAAAAATAGAAAATACAATTTAACAAATTTGGATTAATAAAAGTGTAAATTAGAAAAAAATGTATATTAATGGAAAAAAGCGTGGGGTGCATAGTGTTAATATTGAAGAATACTCGCCGATACATGGAGCCCGCTGTGAATGACAGTAACCATGGAAAAATAGAAAATGTTAATAACTATTGAGCACAATTTTTAGTTGATTTTTTTATAAAAGCGTGTTTTTAGTGTTTTTTTGAACTATGTATTTTTTTCGAATTATTGCATTGTCAGCGGTCTTTGACAGGTGTGCAAAATTTGAATGAAATCTGACCGTTTAAAGTGGGTCAAAATAGCGTCCAAAGGAGTCGGTTACAAACATACATACATACATACAGGTGAAACTAATAAAGGAGCGGTGTCTCCTGGCACAGACACCACCAACTGTATAATGTACAACGTGTATAAATATAGTGTGTGTGAAATATAGCATTTTTGATTTTGATTTCAATAAAGCCATTTTCATGTATATTAAATATATATAAAAAAAAAAAGTTCTCCTTGATTCTCTTCAGTACCTTCCGCATTATAATATATCAAGCGCAGTGTATTCGAATATACAAATGTTGAGCAGGAGAAATACATGTCCTCTCCGTCTTCATACGTATAGATGGCTTCTCCATCGATGTCATCTGATAGGTTAGTTGTAACACAGGTCAAATTGTGACTGTTTGCAGTTAAAATTACTGGCCCTGGTGAAAAAAATGCGAAATGAATGTAAAATAATAAAAAAAAAATAGCTTTCCCCTTTGTCCGCGTGAATGTCAGGCTGGTTTTATTGTACATACTAGAGGTTCTCCTCGTATTGTTTGACCGTATTGTAGTAATGTGTATAATTTCATTTATATTTAATTAATTCTATATATGACATTTTGTATTTAATTTTAATTGTATTTATGACATTGTGTATTTAATTTAATTGTGTGTGTCATTGTGTATGTAATTGTAATGTATATTAATTGTAATATTTTATTTTAATTTTGTGTAAGTACATAATATGGACATTGTCTGAGTTAAATGAATAATAATAATAATAATTGTTACGAGTTTCGCCGTGCGCGTTCGGAGATGTATGGGGTCGTAGTTGCGTTAAAAAGTCGCGCGCTTATGCAGCGCCGTTTGCCGGCTCTACCGACCAAAATCGGGAAAAGATGCAACAAATTCGCCTCTCAGTAACATTGATATAAGGATCAACTACTCTTCTTCGAAGTCGCTGTTGCCTTCTTTTCCTTAAAAAGTAAATAGCTAGTACTCTAACCGCATTAACGTTCATATTGTTGTTAGAGATTTTGATTCTTATTTTGCAACACCAACATCAAATAAGTAAATCCTCTTGTAAATAGTGGCAGCACTAACTCCTTCCATCTTCGACACTGGTCCAATACAGGCGTACATTATTACTTGCTATATTTTATTGCATCTTCCCCGACAATAACGTACCAGCACCTCACCAGCTACCCAACACCTATTACAAGCCACACAATTGTACACGACTGTCTCACAGCAGCGGAACGCGTGGTACTAATTTCGTTTCACAGTGCACTGCTGTTTGAATTGATATTCATTTAAATAAAAAGTGAAGGTAAGATATTTTTTTATTGTTTTGTAAAGTTTCACTTCAAACGTTTATACACTAATACACACACACTTTTTTAATAATTTTATACAGCATTAAATTTAAATGAATGTTTTCCCTCGGTAGAACGACAGTACTCGTGATTATAAACCAATTTTACTTTGAGAATTTAACTTCCTATTAGTTTCTTATACAAAAAAATATCAGATGAAAATGCATGAAATAGTAGTTTTTTTTTTAATATATTTCATGGTCGTTCTCATAGTAAGAGTTTTTTTTTTATTTATGAGTATTTCTATTCTGCGGTAAACCGCCATTTTTAATGCTGTAGGTATAGAAACTCTTTTCTGCATCACAATGACTTTATAATTTTCACATTCTTTTTATTTTACTCTTTTGTTTTATCTGTCAATGTTCAATAGTATTTTGCTTGCCATATTAAAACTATTTAAACATATTAAAATTTATTTTTATTTAAAGCAAAAAATACAGGCGTACATTATTACTTGCTATATTTTATTGCATCTTCCCCGACAATAACGTACCAGCACCTCACCAGCTACCCAACACCTATTACAAGCCACACAATTGTACACGACTGTCTCACAGCAGCGGAACGCGTGGTACTAATTTCGTTTCACAGTGCACTGCTGTTTGAATTGATATTCATTTAAATAAAAAGTGAAGGTAAGATATTTTTTTATTGTTTTGTAAAGTTTCACTTCAAACGTTTATACACTAATACACACACACTTTTTTAATAATTTTATACAGCATTAAATTTAAATGAATGTTTTCCCTCGGTAGAACGACAGTACTCGTGATTATAAACCAATTTTACTTTGAGAATTTAACTTCATACTTAGTTTCTTATACAAAAAAATATCAGATGAAAATGCATGAAATAGTAGTTTTTTTTTAATATATTTCATGGTCGTTCTCATAGTAAGAGTTTTTTTTTTATTTATGAGTATTTCTATTCTGCGGTAAACCGCCATTTTTAATGCTGTAGGTATAGAAACTCTTTTCTGCATCACAATGACTTTATAATTTTCACATTCTTTTTATTTTACTCTTTTGTTTTATCTGTCAATGTTCAATAGTATTTTGCTTGCCATATTAAAACTATTTAAACATATTAAAATTTATTTTTATTTAAAGCTCATATTTTAGTGAAACTAATTGATATCAATTACAAAGGTTTTTTGTAGCCATGAAGTGGAAATTATAAAACCCAGGATTGATTTCACGATGGTGGAAAATGGATCGAGAGTTAGAAATCTTTACGAGACGAAGATGACTTCATACCTTATATCATTATGTTATTCATGACGAATCCACAACTCTGTTATCAGGTATATTGAGATCGTACTCAATGACATGTAAGGTTAGTACCTAACATTTTACATTATCCTAGAAGCTGGCTAAGTAACAGCCGTTCGGGTCGATCAATCAAGGAAAAGCTACGCTTGCCGAGGTTGGTCCGCGGATGGGTGGCCAACCCTGTCATACCGCGACCAAGACTATCCGAAAGCACGTAAAGCCGATGGTGCCGGCTAGCATTTGAAGATAAATGGAAGTTTTAAGTGTTTAGTTTAGGAGCGACTGCCTATCTGACCTCGACAACCCAGTTATGGGGTAACACGATACCCCTTGGTAAGACTGGTTGCCAGATTTTCGGGCTTCTGATTACCTGTAACGACAACTAAAGATCTACAAATGACGGCTGGGACCTACAGCTTAACGTGTTTTCCGAGACTCGTAGAAGTCTCGATATGTAATGAACGGTCACCCATTCACAGACTGACCTCGACGTAGCTTAACCTTCGATCGACCCGTGCAGTTGTTTTTATTTAGCCACAAGCTCCTTACTACTCCTCTACTTTGCAAGTTTATCTTAGACATAACTGACATTGGTGAAGCACCAGGACTTTGCATCGCCAATCCTCCTTCAGCAAGCGTGGTGATAAATGCTCGTACCTTCTCTGTTTTAGAAGAGGCGTTTGCCGAGCAGTGGGAGTGAGTGCAGCTGAGATTTCCATATTGTCATTGGTGATCAGAATGACTAGGAATCTGAAACATCCCGTCTACTGCGGTGATCAGTGGAATAGTGAATCTGAAACATCCCGTCTACTGCGGTGATCAGTGGAATAGTAAATCTGAAACATCCTGTCTACTGCGGTGATCAGTGGAATAGTGAATATGAAACATCCCGTCTACTGCGGTGATCAGTGGAATAGTAAATCTGAAACATCCTGTCTACTGCGGTGATCAGAATGACTAGGAATCTGAAACATCCCGTCTACTGCGGTGATCAGTGGAATAGTGAATCTGAAACATCCCGTCTACTGCGGTGATCAGTGGAATAGTAAATCTGAAACATCCTGTCTACTGCGGTGATCAGAATGACTAGGAATCTGAAACATCCCGTCTACTGCGGTGATCAGTGGAATAGTGAATCTGAAACATCCCGTCTACTGCGGTGATCAGTGGAATAGTGAATCTGAAACATCCTGTCTACTGCGGTGATCAGTGGAATAGTGAATATGAAACATCCCGTCTACTGCGGTGATCAGTGGAATAGTAAATCTGAAACATCCTGTCTACTGCGGTGATCAGAATGACTAGGAATCTGAAACATCCCGTCTACTGCGGTGATCAGTGGAATAGTGAATCTGAAACATCCCGTCTACTGCGGTGATCAGTGGAATAGTGAATCTGAAACATCCCGTCTACTGCGGTGATCAGCGGAATAGTGAATCTGAAACATCCCGTCTACTGCGGTGATCAGTGGAATAGTGAATATGAAACATCCCGTCTACTGCGGTGATCAGTGGAATAGTAAATCTGAAACATCCTGTCTACTGCGGTGATCAGAATGACTAGGAATCTGAAACATCCCGTCTACTGCGGTGATCAGTGGAATAGTGAATCTGAAACATCCCGTCTACTGCGGTGATCAGAATGACTAGGAAACTGAAACATCCCGTCTACTGCGGTGATCAGAATGACTAGGAAACTGAAACATCCCGTCTACTGCGGTGATCAGAATGACTAGGAAACTGAAACATCCCGTCTACTGCGGTGATCAGAATGACTAGGAAACTGAAACATCCCGTCTACTGCGGTGATCAGAATGACTAGGAAACTGAAACATCCCGTCTACTGCGGTGATCAGTGGAATAGTGAATCTGAAACATCCCGTCTACTGCGGTGATCAGTGGAATAGTGAATCTGAAACATCCCGTCTACTGCGGTGATCAGTGGAATAGTGAATCTGAAACATCCCGTCTACTGCGGTGATCAGTGGAATAGTGAATCTGAAACATCCCGTCTACTGCGGTGATCAGAATGACTAGGAAACTGAAACATCCCGTCTACTGCGGTGATCAGTGGAATAGTGAATCTGAAACATCCCGTCTACTGCGGTGATCAGTGGAATAGTGAATCTGAAACATCCCGTCTACTGCGGTGATCAGAATGACTAGGAAACTGAAACATCCCGTCTACTGCGGTGATCAGTGGAATAGTGAATCTGAAACATCCCGTCTACTGCGGTGATCAGTGGAATAGTGAATCTGAAACATCCCGTCTACTGCGGTGATCAGTGGAATAGTGAATCTGAAACATCCCGTCTACTGCGGTGATCAGAATGACTAGGAAACTGAAACATCCCGTCTACTGCGGTGATCAGTGGAATAGTGAATCAGAAACATCCCGTCTACTGCGGTGATCAGTGGAATAGTGAATCTGAAACATCCCGTCTACTGCGGTGATCAGTGGAATAGTGAATCTGAAACATCCCGTCTACTGCGGTGATCAGAATGACTAGGAAACTGAAACATCCCATCTTCTGCGGTGATCAGAATGACTAGGAAACTGAAACATCCCGTCTACTGCGGTGATCAGTGGAATAGTGAATCTGAAACATCCCGTCTACTGCGGTGATCAGTGGAATAGTGAATCTGAAACATCCCGTCTACTGCGGTGATCAGCGGAATAGTGAATCTGAAACATCCTGTCTACTGCGGTGATCAGTGGAATAGTGAATATGAAACATCCCGTCTACTGCGGTGATCAGTGGAATAGTAAATCTGAAACATCCTGTCTACTGCGGTGATCAGAATGACTAGGAATCTGAAACATCCCGTCTACTGCGGTGATCAGTGGAATAGTGAATCTGAAACATCCCGTCTACTGCGGTGATCAGTGGAATAGTGAATCTGAAACATCCCGTCTACTGCGGTGATCAGCGGAATAGTGAATCTGAAACATCCCGTCTACTGCGGTGATCAGTGGAATAGTGAATATGAAACATCCCGTCTACTGCGGTGATCAGTGGAATAGTAAATCTGAAACATCCTGTCTACTGCGGTGATCAGAATGACTAGGAATCTGAAACATCCCGTCTACTGCGGTGATCAGTGGAATAGTGAATCTGAAACATCCCGTCTACTGCGGTGATCAGAATGACTAGGAAACTGAAACATCCCGTCTACTGCGGTGATCAGAATGACTAGGAAACTGAAACATCCCGTCTACTGCGGTGATCAGAATGACTAGGAAACTGAAACATCCCGTCTACTGCGGTGATCAGTGGAATAGTAAATCTGAAACATCCTGTCTACTGCGGTGATCAGAATGACTAGGAATCTGAAACATCCCGTCTACTGCGGTGATCAGTGGAATAGTGAATCTGAAACATCCCGTCTACTGCGGTGATCAGTGGAATAGTGAATCTGAAACATCCTGTCTACTGCGGTGATCAGTGGAATAGTGAATATGAAACATCCCGTCTACTGCGGTGATCAGTGGAATAGTAAATCTGAAACATCCTGTCTACTGCGGTGATCAGAATGACTAGGAATCTGAAACATCCCGTCTACTGCGGTGATCAGTGGAATAGTGAATCTGAAACATCCCGTCTACTGCGGTGATCAGTGGAATAGTGAATCTGAAACATCCCGTCTACTGCGGTGATCAGCGGAATAGTGAATCTGAAACATCCCGTCTACTGCGGTGATCAGTGGAATAGTGAATATGAAACATCCCGTCTACTGCGGTGATCAGTGGAATAGTAAATCTGAAACATCCTGTCTACTGCGGTGATCAGAATGACTAGGAATCTGAAACATCCCGTCTACTGCGGTGATCAGTGGAATAGTGAATCTGAAACATCCCGTCTACTGCGGTGATCAGAATGACTAGGAAACTGAAACATCCCGTCTACTGCGGTGATCAGAATGACTAGGAAACTGAAACATCCCGTCTACTGCGGTGATCAGAATGACTAGGAAACTGAAACATCCCGTCTACTGCGGTGATCAGTGGAATAGTGAATCTGAAACATCCCGTCTACTGCGGTGATCAGTGGAATAGTGAATCTGAAACATCCCGTCTACTGCGGTGATCAGAATGACTAGGAAACTGAAACATCCCGTCTACTGCGGTGATCAGTGGAATAGTGAATCTGAAACATCCCGTCTACTGCGGTGATCAGTGGAATAGTGAATCTGAAACATCCCGTCTACTGCGGTGATCAGTGGAATAGTGAATCTGAAACATCCCGTCTACTGCGGTGATCAGAATGACTAGGAAACTGAAACATCCCGTCTACTGCGGTGATCAGTGGAATAGTGAATCTGAAACATCCCGTCTACTGCGGTGATCAGTGGAATAGTGAATCTGAAACATCCCGTCTACTGCGGTGATCAGAATGACTAGGAAACTGAAACATCCCGTCTACTGCGGTGATCAGTGGAATAGTGAATCTGAAACATCCCGTCTACTGCGGTGATCAGTGGAATAGTGAATCTGAAACATCCCGTCTACTGCGGTGATCAGTGGAATAGTGAATCTGAAACATCCCGTCTACTGCGGTGATCAGAATGACTAGGAAACTGAAACATCCCGTCTACTGCGGTGATCAGTGGAATAGTGAATCAGAAACATCCCGTCTACTGCGGTGATCAGTGGAATAGTGAATCTGAAACATCCCGTCTACTGCGGTGATCAGTGGAATAGTGAATCTGAAACATCCCGTCTACTGCGGTGATCAGAATGACTAGGAAACTGAAACATCCCATCTTCTGCGGTGATCAGAATGACTAGGAAACTGAAACATCCCGTCTACTGCGGTGATCAGTGGAATAGTGAATCTGAAACATCCCGTCTACTGCGGTGATCAGTGGAATAGTGAATCTGAAACATCCCGTCTACTGCGGTGATCAGCGGAATAGTGAATCTGAAACATCCCGTCTACTGCGGTGATCAGTGGAATAGTAAATCTGAAACATCCCGTCTACTGCGGTGATCAGAATGACTAGGAATCTGAAACATCCCGTCTACTGCGGTGATCAGTGGAATAGTGAATCTGAAACATCCCGTCTACTGCGGTGATCAGTGGAATAGTGAATCTGAAACATCCTGTCTACTGCGGTGATCAGTGGAATAGTAAATCTGAAACATGCCGTCTACTGCGGTGATCAGTGGAATAGTAAATCTGAAACATCCTGTCTACTGCGGTGATCAGAATGACTAGGAATCTGAAACATCCCGTCTACTGCGGTGATCAGTGGAATAGTAAATCTGAAACATCCCGTCTACTGCGGTGATCAGAATGACTAGGAATCTGAAACATCCCGTCTACTGCGGTGATCAGTGGAATAGTGAATCTGAAACATCCCGTCTACTGCGGTGATCAGAATGACTAGGAAACTGAAACATCCCGTCTACTGCGGTGATCAGAATGACTAGGAAACTGAAACATCCCGTCTACTGCGGTGATCAGTGGAATAGTGAATCTGAAACATCCCGTCTACTGCGGTGATCAGTGGAATAGTGAATCTGAAACATCCCGTCTACTGCGGTGATCAGAATGACTAGGAAACTGAAACATCCCGTCTACTGCGGTGATCAGTGGAATAGTAAATCTGAAACATCCCGTCTACTGCGGTGATCAGAATGACTAGGAAACTGAAACATCCTGTCTACTGCGGTGATCAGCGGAATAGTGAAACTGAAACATCCCGTCTACTGCGGTGATCAGCGGAATAGTGAAACTGAAACATCCCGTCTACTGCGGTGATCAGAATGACTAGGAAACTGAAACATCCCGTCTACTGCGGTGATCAGAATGACTAGGAAACTGAAACATCCCGTCTACTGCGGTGATCAGAATGACTAGGAAACTGAAACATCCCGTCTACTGCGGTGATCAGTGGAATAGTGAATCTGAAATATCCCGTCTACTGCGGTGATCAGTGGAATAGTGAATCTGAAACATCCCGTCTACTGCGGTGATCAGTGGAATAGTGAATCTGAAACATCCCGTCTACTGCGGTGATCAGTGGAATATTGAATCTGAAACATCCCGTCTACTGCGGTGATCAGAATGACTAGGAAACTGAAACATCCCGTCTACTGCGGTGATCAGTGGAATAGTGAATATGAAACATCCCGTGTACGGCTAATCCGAAGTTTATTTTAAATTAAACACCAATATTTAATTACCTCACCTTATTTTTTACAATTTTTAATTTGGCTACATTTGTCCCGGTGCCTGTATGCAATCTAATCTTGCAAGCTAAATTTGACTTACTTCTTCATCCTACGGAGTTGAAATTTTAAACGTGGATTCCGTTCTAAGGGAAATGGATTTTAATGATTCATTTACCTGATTTCAGATACAGGATTCGCTCTAGGAGAAAGAATTCTTTCACGGTCAGCAGGACAGACAGACACGATTTTGTATGCACATTTAATTTTGCTAGCAAGATTCAACGACAAAACCTTGTATTGTAAATCAGTTTTCAATTTTTATTTTTTCAAATCAAAAATTCTCGACGACTGATCGACACTTCACGTGAGGGCTGGCTCATTCTTTGCCCAAATAATTAGTATTGCAATCCAACGTGGCAATGCTGCCAGTCTTTTGGGCACGTTTCCAGATGACAGCGCTACGGAGGAGCACTTTGACGCCTGATTGTCTTGGTCGGCTTTTTATTTTATTTTGTTTTTGTATATACTCGTAGGTATGTAAATAGTTAGTTTAATATTATAATTATGTAAGTTTTAAATTTAATTATCAATATTAATAAATCTATATATGTATAAAGTATTCAAATTAAATATTGTTATTTAGTTTATAATTCATTGTTATGCACAAAGATACCTACTGTGCTTATGACCAGTTGGTATTAATACCTACTATTTTAGCAACATTGAAGTCTGATTTCGATAATTCTTTTTTTACAAGATAAAGTACGACCTCAAAGTCAACCCAATTGAATTTGAAAAAAAAAACAAATCCACCCCTGTGTAGGAAATGGGGGATGATTGACGATTATTGATTGGCATTTTTGAAAAAGGTGATGATTTTTAGTTGACATGAGGCTATGGTAACTTAAATTATAGCTGACCCACTAAAAATGCAAAATATAATAACACAAAAAACTGTAAAATAACTAATTTCGGAATTCGGTGACTTTGGTTGCTTCATTTGATTCATTTTTGCCACTGACTGCCCAAATTATAGTTATTTTACACGTATTTGTCAGTTGAACATTTTTGTGAATAAGTTTTTAACGCCGCGTTCGTAAAGCGTCCGTGGAAACGTTTGGTGTAAACGCGCTCTTGAGCAGTTTAGTATTTAAATCGTTCTTACCGGTATCCATTGCTGCAACTTGTGAAATTAATAAAACTAAACTTATGACTAACCAATTCATTTTAATATTAATAATAAGCTGACTTTATGTATATTATATTATAATCCGTATAGCAGAATAACAACATATTTCGGAATATTAATATAGGTCCCTTAATTTTTGAATACGGTGACCATCATTTTGATATTTTCAAGGATATTTTATTACTCTCTTTTTGATTACACCTTTCGCGTAAATGTCAAATATTTTCATCCTTACAAAAATCACCCTTTCTTCAAGAAATCAAAAATCTAAATCAAAATTCATTTATTCAAATTAGGCTGAGAATCAGCACACTTTTTGAACGTCAAAAAGTTTACAAGGTCTTCAAAATTTAATTCCAAAGGCGTTGATCTAGTACAATTTGATCACGAAAATATCGGTAGATAGGTACTGTAATAACCTAAACGGTTATCGAGGTACTAGATTAATACTAAAATGCGTATTATGTATTTTATATGGATAATAGGATTTATTCCTAAATGACATGCCATGCGCTTGCCAGCGAACGGCTGTCGGCTCTTCTTAATAGTAATAATAAAGTGTGTATTACAAGTATGTGCCCGAACCAGTTTTTGAAAATGGCAACAAAACAATGTACTGGAACCGATCCATCACTGACAGGACTATTGTAGCCAATAAACCTGATATAGTGGTGATAGATCGAACCGAGAGGCACGAATTATTGTTGACACGGTCCCGCATGACGCGAACCTCGTGAAAGCCGAGAAAGATAAATAAATCAAGTATATTGACTTGGCTCGAGAGGCATGTGGACTCAGCAATCGTTGTACCAATAGTCTAGTCTAGTAGACTAGGATAGGCTTAATAGCCAAGAGACTCGAACTAACACCTAAGGAGGCTCTCGTTAGGCAGCTGGATCAAGGGCTTCATTCAGAAAGCAATACTTCTGGACACGGCTCGTATTTTTAGGCGATTCCTATCTCTGGAACCCTGACCGCCGTAGCTTGGATCTTGTTCCAGATTCCGGTGGGCTACTATTTTTTTCATATTTTTAATGTTTTTTTTATATTAAAATAAAATGTATTTAAGAAGTTATTGTGAGAAATAAAGGTAATTATAATAGTGTTTATCTCACTTACAGGCCTGTAAATATCCAGGAAGGTTCAAATGTTCACAGTACCATTGGCAGGGTTAGGCAGTATTTGAATTACTTGTAAGTAAAATACGTAATTATAAATAAAATAAATAAATAAATATTGCTGGACAATCCACACAGCATCATCTAGCCCCAAGTTAAGCAGAGCTTGTGTTATGGGTACTAGATGACTGATATACTTAATACAATACATTACATAGATATATATATTTTTATTATATATAGCAAATACCCAGAACACCCGGAACAAATATTTGTAGATCGTACAAACATTTGTCCCAAGGCGGGAATCGAACCCGCAACCTCTTGCGTCGCAGACGGACCTTCGCCCGCTGCGCCACATCGGTCGTCGAATGTTGGTCTTTGTATTTCAATAACATGTTTGACATGTAATTTTGCAATTCGTATTTCATACCTATATCTGACGCCAAGGTATTTTGTAGATAGTATTTCAAATACTTCAAAATACATTTTAACATAAATACATTTAACCTTCATTTAGCGATTTTATTCATAATAATTTACCAGGTTTTATTCATTCTCCAACAAGGAATGATGTTTAGCCCATGCTGGGCTGGATTACTTTTTATTCTAAATAGTATATTGTAATTTGTATTTCAAATAAAAATAGCTAAAATACTGTATTTTGTATTTTATATTTCTAATACATTACTTAAAGATATTTTGTGTTTCGTATTTTAAATACATGCAAGATAGTATTTTGTCATTTGTATTTCAATTAAAGCAAAGCATGTATTTTGCCCAGTCCTGACTATTGGAAGTCACGATGTCTGATGTCCTTAGTTAATTATTTGATTACGTGACGGTTATTAAAAAAAATCTCATATCAGTAATACTGCGACAGGACAGTTAGGAAAACTTTTTTTAATACAGCATAATCCGGTTTCATGGTCACATTAACAATATCCTGGCATTATTAATTATGTAAGGAAAATTTGATTACTTTTCCTCGAGTTACTGACCACAGAAAATATTTAGGTATCCAATATAAATATAAGTATCTACTTTTATATCTACTGTTTAAGTACCCTTATTTAAAATCATCATTTTAGTACCCAACTGATGGGCAGGTCTGGTCGTGAAATACTTTATTTTGGACGTTTTATTTTTAGACACCAAATATTATTTAAAATTAGCTGTCCGAAACCGTCAAATTTATCCAATTGAACATGAATCTTATTATTTTGTAATAAGGTTGAAAAACTATCAAAGAAATTTGATATATTGGGTTAGCTTGATGTGATGGCCTCTGTACCTACTCAGCCCCCGTCTATGGACAGTTCTAGGGACTGCATAGCACAATATAATATTGTTTAAATTAAAACTACAATGTTGTTTATTGTTATTTTTGTATGGGGAGTTTGTTGGGCCACTACTTCTTCCCAAAAAAAAAATAGGAAATGGTGAAGAGCTGTCTTATGTAAATTTTGACGTTAAAAAAGTGCCAATTCTCAGCCTATTTTAAGTACTAAAATGAATTTTAATTTTGATTGCCTCTCAATTTTATTGTTTGCGTCTAGAGCTGAGCGTCAATAGTTGGTATATACTAAGCAGCTGGTCATACTGCAGGTAAGTTCTGTTACATCTGTAGTGCATTACATATATTCAGGGCCGGATTTAGAGGTCTGGAGGCCTCGGGGCAACAAAGGAGTGGAAGCCCCTGGCCCCAAATTATTTTCCAAATAAAATGAACAATTTTTTTAAGTCGAGTTTTTCAATCAATATATAATTTATTGTGAAATCCTAATTGTTTACATATAGCGATTAATTTATATATGTACAATTGAAACAAAAAATAATAGTCGAGACCCTTAATAGAATACCCAACCTCCAAGGCTGTGGGCAAGTACCATCCTACTCAGCCATTGAGCCATTGGGATACTCCCTCAAGATTATCCATCTTTTAAATTGCAAGTGCTCCATGAGGGCCATTTGAGATTTTGATATTTTACTGATTGCCTGATTGGAGTGAACAAATATAGATCAATGACTTCTGTTAATAATTAAGAACAATATAATCATGTTTGTACAAAGGTAAAGGAACAACAGCGAAAAAAAAATATCAAAAGAAAAGTTATTTACTAGTGTAGTAAACACTAGTAAATAACTTTTCTTTTGATATTTTTTATAGTTTAAATTTAAAACAATTTGTTTCGAAGTCTATTGTGGGGGCCCCTCTTTTGTTGAGGCCCCGGGGCAGTAGCCCCGATTGCCCTCCCCTAAATCCGGCCCTGAAATATATTTAAAATGGTCATTCTCAAAAAATACGTTATTTAAAGGGAAAAAAAAACAAATTTGTTGTAATTTAAAATACATTTATCGTACTTAAAAAAGTGTGTATACATCTTTAAAATTAATAAATTGGTAACCTACACTGACTTGAACAGGTAGTAAAATAATATCACTAGGTTTTTTGAGTATTTCACAAGGTACATAGGTAGATACTTAAGATTAATAAAATCAACTGGGAAAAATAAGCCTATTGGTGCAATAGCACGCAAATTATGACTAGGTACAGCAGGCCAAATCAGTGTAGCAGTTTTGACTTTGAGCTGTCCTAGCGAAGTGTGCAGTATCAATAGAATGCGAGGCCAACGTACAATGTTTCATAACATGGTCATATCGCTCGATATAATACATAGTTGAGCATATAGTGTAGGTATAATGATTATACGGTGCGACCAAATCGTGATCGAACTTCGCCACAATATGTCTGTTTAAATCTCTGCCCCTCAAGTAGGTAGGTACCTACTTCGTGGTCACCCCACAAAATTGTCCGCTTTCGTCAATCAACCGCAGTCTGTAGGTATACATATTAAAAGATATTATTTATTAATTTATTTATTCAAACTTTAGGCACAAGTAAAAAAACCGTACAAAGGCGGTCTTAATGCGTAATGCATTTTCTGCCAGTCGTACCTAAATATATTTTAGTAAAGTACAAGAATAAATACACAGATAGGTGCATACATATTATTAAAAAAACGAAGTCAAGAGGGATAAAAATAGTACCTATGTTGACGGAGAAAAACTAATCTACAAATCAACTCTAGGTGAGACTGCCAACTTCTTAGGAATTTCATGAGCCATCACTTATATTAGGGATAATAAACATTCATAACGTGAGCATTAAAAGGGAGTGGGGGTAATATTAAAAAACACACTTGAACTTTTAAATTCAAAGAATACATTATAATAACTAAACATGTTTTTTTTAGGTGGTGTCCCATTTCGTCTAAAGACAGTATGGACAATATCATATCAAATAGGCACTGAAAATTTTAGGGCCAATCTCATTTGAGGAGTAGAGGGCACAACATATTATCACCTAAGAAAAATACATCCCGTTACAGCATCCTTACCTATGGCTTAAAATCGAAATGAATCCTGACAGTATTTAAAGTTTAAAAAAAAACTTATTGAAAATCAGAGTCAGTTGTGGTGTTGTTATGTACTAAAACTGAAGGAGTATAGAATTAAATAATAAGTGAAATACCATTTAAAATTAAGGCGTGCACCCATAGATTTATAAGAACATCCAGATGCCTAGTACGCGCTGTCTAAATGCTTCGAATTCAAAGACACCAAAATAGTGTCTTCGTTCGTTAGCCCCGCCCACAGGCCGCCATTACGCGACAGACGTTCAAAGCGCGTCTACGTTTTAACGCTGTTAAATATATTAGAAAAAATGACTGTTTGTGCGGTAAAATCCTGTAAAAACTACACTCCAAAAAAAGACAAGGATACGGACATTACTTTTCACGTTCAAGTTTGCAATTTTATGATGAATTTCAACGTATTTCTTTGAAAATATTACGAAAACTAAATAAAAACAAAACGACTCCATAATATTTGAGTATTGCCAAGTTACAGTATGAAATATTTTTACCCCTTTTTTGTGCTGCGATATTTTAATATTGTAAAATGTTACGAAATCAACATTATTATTAACAAAAAAAAGAAATGATATCCATGGTTGCCAAGGGTATGAAATACTTTTACCATCTCTTAAAATACTGTGATATTATTGAGTCAACAAACGGATTTGGAGCAAAACATTATTTCAGGTATGTTTGTTACGTTAACGTACGTATGTTCGTGTAGTGATAACTCTCAAAGCAGTACGTACAGTACGCGGCAAATAAGTTCAACCATCAATGGTTACACCATTTGGTTACACCATCACGGTTGGGAACATACGTACGTTAACGTAACAAACATTCAACAACAAGGCGGGTTTCATTTTGTACACATATATTAACTACATAATTACCTATGTCAATACGAATAAGAAAACTACCCGAATTTTCCCATATTTTGGGGTAATCATTTTGCGCTGGTATTATAAAAGTCACGCACACAAACGCAGAAACGATAATAATACACTTGCGGTGGGCGGTCCGCACGCACACGCGCATTACAAAATGCCTTCAATTTGAACGTTGCGTTTTGTACGGTACCTACACTCAATCTGGTTGTTATAAATCTATGCGTGCACCACTCGTAAGCATAAAACTTATGACATTTTTGTAATGACTGTTAGACTTTAATATTATTATATCCATTAGCAACAAGCTCACGCTATAGTCTAGTACTAATAATGACACGAAAGAAAAACATCTAAAATTAATCCTCAACCAAACTATTTAGTATTCCCACAAAATCATCCCATAGACAAAAACCATTATCATCTGTTTTACAACCTTCCAATTGCAAAGAGGTAAACTCAGGAGGGTTTTCCAAAGACAAACTTTTACCTTCTCTCATTTGGTTGGTAGACTGGTAAACATAATCAACTTTCATGAAATAAATACCTGATTTCTCATCCAACCATTTTTGGAATACAATTTTTCCACCAGCAGGTGTCATTTCATATTGATTTTTAAGACTGTATGGTTTAAAATTCATGCTTTTAAGTATTGTATAGATGTTTGCATCATGTCCCATAAGAAGAATGATTTTATATTGTTTATTTAAAATAATATCTCTCATAAATTTTTGTAACGGCCGAGCTAAGTCTTTAGCAATTAAAGTAGTATTAAAAATTACACTGTGGTAGCTTATACTTAAATCCAAAACTAAGTTCCATTGATCATAATTTTGAAGCAGTCCCCATGCAACCTCTTTTTCAGGAAATCCTTCATAGTTCTCCATTATAAAGGAGTCGATGACAGATTTAGAAATTTTCAATGGCCCTTCTACATTTGGTTTGTAACCAACATTAACAAAAATTTTATTTATATCTGTCACAAAATCACATTTTTGTTCTGCTAAACAATATTCCGATTGTTTATAATTGAGTATTTGTTCCAAGTCTTCATAAGAATTGTTCAAATGTAATGATTTCAGTAAATTCCGCATTTGTTCTGCTGCTTCCAGTCTAAATATTGCTGATGTATTGTGTACAATGGGGTTGAAAATTGGGTCCTTACTGTCTGAACTATGATGTATTGTAACATTACAACCCGGGAAACCTTTGTTAACAAAGGCTTTAGCAGAAGCCATGGTTCGTTGTGCCGTATTGGCATAAACAAAAAAGTTATTTTCATTAGGACACTCTTTGTTCAACAAACCTTGTTTTTGTAGCCATACACTAAAATATTGACCCATATATCCTTCTAGTCTTGCTCCTTTAGCTGTCAAATATCCATTTTTCTCCTTCCAAACAGGCCAAGGTCTTGGTGTAAAATCTGCTAAGTTTTTAGACAAAGGAGTTCGTGCATTATGCCTACTAAGTATCAACACTTGCTGCAGCTTTAAACTCTTTTCACAATGACCTTCTAACACTAATACAGATATTATCAATAATTTAAAATACATTTTTCACTGGGCAATCGAACTTTCGAATTAAATTAAATATGTAGTTCACTTGTAAGTTACAAATTAAAACTGATAGCCATATTGGTGTTTGTGAGTCACATGATATAATATTAACACAAAGGGAAAGTAAAATTATATAATCTACAAATAGAACACCTACTATACAATTTGTTAACAAGTTATGAACAAAGTAGTGGATCTTGGTGTGCTTATCTTAAGCTTGTGAGAAGCACACCTAAAAACATACATACCAGTATTATAATAATTACCTACGTTTAATGCCATGATTAATTGTTTATCAAAATACTGCAATAAACATTATTATTATCTCGAAACCAAAGCACTGCAAACATTGAACGTAAACAAAGACATAAAACGTATCAAGTCAAAGTCAATTATGACATTGACAAACACAAAAAGTTTTTTATGAATGCAGCTTCGCTTCATGGACCACTTTTCATCACATAAAAAAAACACAATACAAATAAACTCAGGAAATCTTTTTTACTTGAATATGTCTCCATTTTGTAGTCGATTTATTTCGAAATACAGGAAGGGGTTCAGGTGCGTATAACTGTATAAGTGGCATAACATAAAAAAGACAGCAAAGTCGAGCATTCAATGCAAATAAAGCGGAAATTTATGTTATTTCAATCTCAGTTTATAGGTTTTTTTCATCAGATAAATAAAGCTTTGGTTTCTAGCTTGACGCATACAGATTACAGTGACGCTTCACTTTATCTATCTACATGCCCTTGACGTCACAGTTCATTGGCCTGCGTTTTGTTTACATTGTGGTCACGACTGCTACTCGCCACTAGATGGCGTAGGTTTGTGAATGAACTTACTTTTATGATTAAATGTGGAGTTCAGTACGAAATTCTCAGTAGCAGCTCGGTAGCAGGTATCGACTATAAAATGAGGATGTTCTTAGGATATTTTTTACGTTAAGTGTCATAGATAAATTTTGAAGTCCCTTTATCGGACGATTCCCGGAGGGGCTTGTAATAACAGCCGCTTGTATCGATAGTTAAGCTACGCTTGCCTAAGTCTATCTGTGGATGGGTGACTATCCACTACTTTCGAGACCACTCAGTGCATCGGAAAGCAAGCGAAGCTGGTTTCGGCGGTCATTATTTTATAGATTTTCGACTGTCAGGACGATTAGCCAGAAGCTCGAAAACCTGACAACCAATCTAACCAAGGGGTATATTGCTACCTATATAAGAAGGTAGGTACCTAGGTATTCAGCTTCATCCAGTTAGACTGGAAGCCGCCCTCAACATTGTTGGGATAAGGGTAGGCAGATGACAATGACGTAGACTGTTTCCTAATACAAATTACATATATATATATATATATTATCGATTGATTTAATTAAATTTATCTCCCTGCTTTTCCTGAACATTTTTATTGCTAATATATCTTTGTAAAAAAGTGGCCATAGAAATCGTGAGTAGACTATTGTATGTTCCATAATTATGTTGGCTGTCGTAGACTTGTATGTTCCATAATTATGTTGGCTGTCGTAAGCCAATTCCTACCTAAATTCTTACTTATTACTGCTATACTCTGATATACTTTAAATAAATTATTTACGATTGTAAAGGCTCTTGCATAACTAAGATTACGATAAAACCATTTTACTGCCTAGCCAACGAATAACTCAAAACATAACCAATGTTCTATAGAAATAGAGACTGCCTTCAGTACGTAGGTAGGGTAATCGTAAATTACGAATTACCTATTACAAAAATTTTCTTTACCATTGTGATTGCTATTCAAATCCGTCTCGTATAGTAAATTGCTGAAAGCTATAGGTTTTGCAATCAAGTCGTCCTGAAAAAAACTGCGAGCTACCTTTTTTTTTTGGAATGGGCATCTCGCAGTTTATCAGGGATTTCTACTGCTTAACCGAACTTTCCTGTGGGGACTTAATTAGAAATTAAGGCCTCTAGCCAGGGCGTAAAAACTTAAAAGCCAAGCGACCAATCGCTAAGGACACCCCCCAAAACATTACGTAAAATAAAAAATAGCCCAAGTTACTCCTTAAAACATTATCTATCAGCCAGTGCAGGTCAAAATCGGTCAAGGGTTTTCGGATATAACTTGAAACAAACAGACGGACAGACAAACATTTCAATAAATGATTTTTTTTTTGTATTACTACCGTGTATACTTTCAAATGCATTTAGTAAAAATAGTAAAATGCTGTTATTTTAACATAACACACGGCACATCAATTGTATTTAATTGTATAGATGTAGAACATAGCCTGCCTTAAGCATTATCTAGCCCCAAGCTAAGCAGAGCTTGTGTTAAATGGGTTATGTGGCGAAGGGGGGGCGAAGGTCCGCCTGCGATGCAGGAGGTTGCGGGTTCGACTCCCGCCTTGGGACAAATGTTTGTACGATCTACAAAGATTTGTTCCGGGTGTGTTGGGTATTTGCTATGTATAATAAAAAAAATATATATCTATGTTATGTATTGTATTAAGTATATCAGTCATCTAGTATCCATAAAACAAGCTCCGTTTAGCTTGGGGCTAGATGACGCTGTGTGGATTGTACAGCATTAATTAAAAAAAAAATAAGTAACCATGTTCGGATCGGCTTCCAGTCTAAACGGATGCAGCTGAATACCAGTGTTTTACATGGAGCGACTGCCTATTTTGGGAAAAACAATACCCCTTGGCTTACCAAGGGATATTGTTTTAATTTTCGATCTTCTAGATATTAGCGATTTCGAGCTACCCGTAACGATTGTCAAAGATCTACAGCAATAATGTAACAGTTACTGTACCAACCATTTCAATTTGTTGCGTCTGTCCAGTGCCAGCTGTATAAAGTTTGCTAAGTAGCTATATCTGGCCACGGCTGCAGATTATAACAACATAATAAAATATACGAGTAGGTAGTAGGTAGTGCCGAGCACCAACCTGTTTTATAAACAAGTGACATTATGCTAATGTTGAAAGAGGCTCATTGCTATTTGTATAGATAAGATTAGATAATAAATTAACAAACTATCGTTTATTAGCAAACGCAGAAGAACATAGAGAACATTTCCTTGATTCTCGACTAAGTTCATAGTTTTTGTCACCAAAATAAAACAAAATATTACTAGGAATAGTCATTTAATTTCATGAACTCACTCCAAGGACAATATCCAGATGGGGAGATCTCACAATGGTTTAATTCCAATAAAACCTTTTGGGGAGGCTGTAGAAGGGACAATCGCTCGTCATTCCTCAACTGTTTAGTAGACGGGTAAACGTATTCCACTTTCAAATATTGTCCAGATACATCACTCCATTTTTGAAATATGATTTTTCCCCCGATCGGAAATGGCTCAAATTGATTCGGTAAAACAAACGGCTTAAACCCTAGTGCACTAATCACAGAGTTCAAATTTGAATCGTGTCCAACTAGTAAAGTGAATTTTGGTGTTCCATCTTTGAAAATGTCGAACATGTATTTTAGGAGAGGTCCAGCCAGGTCTTTTGATCCTGTCGTTAAGTTGAATCTGACATTCTGGTTCTCTGTACTGATTTTTGTTAAGAGTTGCCATTGCTGGTCAGTCACTATTTCTCCCCATGCGACTTCAGAGGCTGGCTTTCCTTCATAGTAACTCATTATGAATGAATCAACGATTGAATTTCCGATAGACAATGGTCCACTGACATCAGGTTCCTCACCATCTTCCGTAACGATTTCATTTTGATGTAAATGCAAATCACACAAATATAATTTCCTGCAAACATCCGAAGTGCTTAAATTTAAAATTCTACTCAGTTCAATATAAGACTGTGTGAGATTCACTTCGTTTAATTTGGTCTCCATTTCTTCTCTAATTCGATTTTTAAATGCTTTCGTAGTGTTGTGAAATATTGGTAAGAACAAAGGGTCGAAAATCTCCAAGTTTTTGTAATGTTGCACTGTTAGATTGCAGGATTGGAATGCAGATTCTGCAAATGCCTTAGCTGTGGCAATAGTTCGCGGTTTGGTATTTGCATAAATAAGTACCTCATCTTCATTAGGACATCCTTCTATAAAGTCCTCACTGTCTAGCCATTCGGCTATGTATCTGCCCATGTAACCCTCAAGCCGGACACCTTTATCCGTTAAATATCCCGCAGAAGCGTTCCATTTCGGCCACAATTTTGACGCGTACGATTCAAGCTTATCCGTTAACGGTGTACGAACATTATGACGACTTAGTATTAAAACCTGTTCTAACTTGAGGCTGTTCATATCAATTCCTTTGCATAGCACTACGAGGCACAACAGAACAATCATTTTTCCCGCCATATTGTTTGTTTTTTATTTATACGGAGCACTGAGACACTGGCCACTAATTATTGTTTCTGATTGTTTTTAATGAGAAACACGAATTAATGTTTTTCTTACAATTATTGTCAGCATGATTGAACTTTACTTCCCGCGTCTGTGAGTGGACGGAGACTGGCTCGACTCGCTTAAGCGCTTCGATAAGCAGGGTTTCATAATGCGACGAAAATGATAAAACAACACAGTATGACACCGAAGTGTAATCGTTAATTGCAAATTGATTATCAATAACTATTTTTAGATTGTATGACTCTGTTATCTTTATTTAAAGAATTGGGAGGTAATAATATCAGCCTGTGTTGCCATGGCTTCTTCCCAAAAAGAAGTAACGGGAACTCTTTGTATTGCTCTTTTTTTAAGGCACCGCTAAACAATGGTTTCGTTTCCAGCAAATTCAAGCATCACGAATATGGAACACGATCATTTAAAACGCCGATCACACACACTTCACTTAAATAGGTATTCAAGTCTCAACATTAGCATTGAACTGGAAATATAACAAAGTATCGTATGGCATAGCTGGCTATCGAGATTTATGTATTTCCTAGCTGCTACCCGCGACTACGCTCGCGTGGAGTTTCACTTAATATCATGCATGTTTTTTTTTGCGATGATCCCTAATTCTTTTTCTAAAATAAAAGTAGCCTAAGTTAATCCTTAGAACATAAGATATCTGCAAATGAAATTCCCGTCAAAACCGGTTCAGCTGTTTCGGAGAATAGCCGAAAAAAGCCGACATAAATAAAAATAATTACTTTGTTGGTATAACTACCAATACATACCATACTTGCATAATGCATTAGGTAAGTAAATAAGCTGTATTTTGACATCACAAACAGACGTTCCAATTTTATTTAGGTATTTGTATAGATTCAAGCAAATACATAGATTGTGTATGATCTTTTGTTTCATCATATCGTGCGTGTTTCGGAAAGGCCGCTCTAGCTGAATCTATATTCATAATACAATCACGCGATAACGCAGCTACTCGCAATAGTTATTAGTCGTCGGATGTCTTAGGGCTACCGCATTACAATTATTTTTCTTATTTATTTGCATTTCTTGTTGTTCGTCTTATCTATTTCAATTTATTTTATGTCTGGTCAAGTTATTTTTATTTTTTTTTATTTAATCCTTATAACTGCCACTAACCTAGTCTTAACATTATTAATTTGTTACTAACAAAATATGGACGTACGAAGTCTGAAATAAACAATTTTATTTATCTTTTATTTATTTTACTAAAGGAACAAGGGTTCCTTTCTTTTGGTCTGTCTGTATGTAACAGGCACTTTTATCAGGGAATATCGAATTGAAATTTGAAAAGTTCGCAACATGTCAACTCAACTCTATTTCAAGTAGAATAAGTATAAAAATATCAAATACTAAGGTGTTTAAGTGGCTACTTTGTATGGACTTTTGGAAACATGTGGTTTTTGCGATTACAAACTTACATCTAAGTTAAAGCAGCGACCGAGACATTATATTATTATGTTTACCACTTGCTTTTGTATTGTTTAATTTTATTATTTTTTGACATAAATGTTGTTTAATTTAATGATTTATATATTATTATTTATTAGCTTATATTGTATAAATTCAAGTTCTTCAAACTTATCAGACAGACGTGTTGCTGGGGAGTTTGTTCCGCCACTTCGGCACGGCCTCAGAATAAAAGGAATTCTGAGGCGCAGCCTCAGAATTACTCTTATTCTGTAGGAAGTCCAATGAAACGATGGATGAAAAAAATGGCTAGAAATGTACATTTTTTTCCTTTTTAGAAAAACGGCACACTAGGAATTCCTACTGTATCGTGGGTGCGCTTACAAGCATTTAAACTCACATACACAAACAGTCAGACCCGGAACAACTACTTATAGGCCATACAAATATTTGTACAGTCCAGGGATCGAACCCACGACACGCAGCGCAGCAGCCAATCGCTTAACCTCTGCGCCACCGCGTCCCGTCATGTCGCTGTCACTTGAGATGACAGCAAATAGAAGATTTATGGAATATATAAATAGAGATAAGGGCAGGAGGATGATGATGTTGGGGTCGGCCGCCAATTTAACCGGATGCAGCTGAATACCAGTATTTTACAAGGAGCTACTGAATAATTTATTGATTGCAGTATTGTCTGAAAACAGTCATTCGGACGAATGTTACACTGTGATACCAATGCGCAAATCAGACAATGCTTACCAATTGCATCAGTTCGTGCATAAATAGTGTTATTGGTCAATCGCGCCTGTAGATAGTAAACCTACTCTTGAGTATTACAACTGGCTGGTAAACGGCTGCTTGCGACCCACGCGTCTTACTTCATCTTCGTTATAATACTAATAATAATACCAGACTATTAATGTCCACCTGCAGAGCTAAAGCCTCTTCTCATACAGAGAAGGCACGAGCATTAATCACCACGCTTGCTCAAGACGGGTTTTCGATTTCAGACTTATATTAATTATAATTATAGGTTTCCTTACGATGTTTTCTTTCACCGATGTCTGTGATGTTCAAGATAAACTTAGAAAGTACATATCAATTGAAAAAGTCACATTGATACTTGCCCAGATTGCAACCCATAACCTCGTGCACTAGAGGCGAGGGCCTAAACCACTAGGCCATCATGACATCGTCTTCGTTAGTAAAATGAATAGATTTTACTAACGAAGATGATGTCACCGATGTATTATAATATAATACATCGGTATTAAGAATATTAATCTTATCTAATTATGTATCTATACATACGAATAAATAAAATTGAAATCTGTTTAGACAAAATAACAGTTTTTTTACTAAATGAACGAATTGTTGAATCAGTCCAGAGGGGCCAGCATATCAAACTAACCAGATCAGTCAAATTTCTTTAATAGTTTTTGAACTTTATGACAAAAGTATAAGGTTCATGTTCAATTGGGAAAATCGCACAGTTTGGCATAGCTTGATGTTTTTTTATAACAATGTAACAATTTTTTACAGGTCCTGTAAAAAAAGTTCGTGTGACACTTAAATTGAAGCCGTGACCCTTGACGTAGCAGACTAATCGCTCAACCATTGCGTCATTGAGATTGAGATATCATTCGCTAAAAAAAGACAATTCTTATCTCTACTTGAGGCAGCTTCTACACGACAGAAATAAATACTTAGGGAGGATGAAAAATAATGAGAATGTAATCCCAAATCCTTTTGTTTTCCTTTTTTTCTATATTAACTGGTCGGATGTCTTATTGCATTGCGTAGAGACAGTATGGGCTAATTAAAATGCTTAAAAGATCCTTTCCCAAAAAGTGCAAAAACTAGTGTGAGGTCAACGAACTGATGATAAGAAGAACAGTGAAAAGCGGCTAACCGGGTGCTGGCAGCGATATGATAAGTTGATTAACTGCTAGTACCTACCTTCCTAAGAGTGGGAAAGAACCTAGTTGCTGTGTCGTTACTTGGAAGTAGCCTATGTCAGTGGAACTATAAGATTGACTGCTAGAAAGGGTGGTAAATGATATTTGTTTCTGTAAGTAGACTTTTATAAACATCTCTACACATCAAACAAGCACAATATTGTTTGAAAGTCTCTTTTAAAGTCCAGACATTATCTTGGTCAGATCATGTGAGGACCATGCAGGTTAGTATCTGAATGCTAGTCTTTTGAGGAAATAACCACTGCGCCAACCGTGCCATCGTCATTAATACAACTTTGTATTAATGACGACGGCATGGTTGGCGCAGTTCGCAAAACAAAAAAAACGTGGGAAAATAAAAATGCAGACTTTAATGTTTGAAAATAAAACGGTGTGTTGTCAAATCAAAACCCATTCTTTGGAAGTTAGTCAATGAATTCACATCCACTTTTTATGACAACAAACAATACCGACAAGGTACGGGTATACGGTTAACTGACAGGATGACGCAGTTCCCACCTTGTTCTGACTTGTCCACCACTAAGTAATTATGTGGCCGACGACCGACCTTGACTGAGTGATGTTGTTTTAAGGGTTCCGTACCAAAATGGTAAAAAGGAACCCTTATGGAGCGACTCGATCTGTCACAGCTGGATATCTCAAGAACTACTCAAGTTATCAACATGAAATTTGGAATAGTTTTAGACGACGTGTGCCCAACTATTTTGCAAATAAGAAAATATTTTTTTTTGCAACAGGCACTGCAAGTCTCAAAAAATCGAAGTGAGGATACTAGGGCATGTGGGTCATCATATAAAGCAAGTATCATGGAAAGAGCGGTATTTGCACATTCTCAATAGGTATTTTTATATTTATTTTTGACAAATGTAAAAAAAATATACCGTCCCCCCCCACTTATCTCCGAAGTTCGCTTAAAGAAAAATCTGAAATTATTCTATGTGATAGAAGTTTATATAAAGATTACAGGAAGAATAAAACGATGTCCCTAAATAGCACTCTTTATCAGAAAATGGCACGGAACGTACTGTGTGTGCGTTTTTTTGTTTGTACGCATGAAGTGGTGGGTCAGTTATTATTTTCCACCTGGAATCTCGCATGCTAAAATTAAATAACTCTTAAGCCGTAGCAGTAGGTATTTACTTATTTACACAACTTTCTAATCGCTTCATTAACTGTTTGTCCCAATCCACTGCTGGAGACCTCTTTCCAGTTACCAAAAAAAATCGGTTACTCTGCTTCCACTCCCGCATAGTCTGTGCCTAGCCATAGACTGCACCCCAAATGAATAGCCATTGTGAAGTTCCACTATTCTCCCATATTCTGTAGATGGCCATAAAAATAAAAACAATACGGGACCGGCCATCTTAGTAAAGTCGTTCAGCTATTCACCGCTAGATGGCGTTAAAAATAAAACAACAAACTCAATGAGAATATTATAATTTATCACAAAGTTAAATAATGGTGTAAACATTAAACATCTTATTCATAGTTATAAATAGTTGTTAAAATACGATTATTGCAAACACGTACATTTTTATGTGAATATTTTGATTTCAATCGGATATATTGTCCAGTATTATTTGAGTGCACTAAAATCATCCTAATATAGTGGGTGGCACGAAATTTAAAAAAAATCTTATGGTTTTTGCGAATTGCAGGTCCGTTATTTATGTTAATCAAAGTTCATTTTGCATCAATTATTATAAAACCATAACTTAATAAAATTATAATATGAAAACATCATAATAATTTGCAACGTTGCTTGTTAGACGTGTAAAAGTGTTCGTAAAAAATACAACTTATGTACAGAAATAAATACCTATCATTTTTCAAACTATATTTGCTGGAAATTAGACAATTTCGTGAAATTATGAAGATTTGCGCTAACGTAAAACAGCGCTGCTGTTTGCAAAGAACGTAAGATTTTCTTTTTAATTTAGCGGGTTTCACTGGGCAGTCAGGCTCGCTATCTATATACTGACTGGCTTACACCTTCTTATCCTGGCATAAACTATTCTCCGATACTACGGAAGAGATTCGCCTTGAGCGCCCTTACTCACACAAATGCAAAACTCATATTCTATTATGAGGATAAAAATTCTACTTTCAACTTTTCTAACTTACACGGTACAATACATAGGGCATTAATATTTCAGTAAAAAATGTTTGCGGTGGTCCTAACATTAAAATACACAGGAAGAGTGCTAAGCTCTTCAAATTACAAATTACATTGCACTATCCCATATTTATAAATACTGCCCAATCACATCACAACATTCAACAACAAAGCTAACAAATACGCCATCTTTACAAAAATTGGCGGCAATTTTGACATTGACAGCCATCAAATGCAATTTTTTTTCTAGCTTTTGGTGGTAGCTCTGTCGAGTTGTGTGAGTTGATGTGCAATCCGTTCCTCTCGAGCTCGCCTGGCCTGGCCAATACCTCGTTTCTCTGCAAATTTCACTACGAAGGTCTCTACTGGCATTTTACCTGTAAACAGAATAAAATAATTTTGAGTTTGTTAGTTTGTCCGATGATGTGGACGTGGAGAGGGAACGCAGAGCATTGGCAGTTCGATGTAACATGCTGGCTCGTAGGTTTGCACGTTGTACTAGGGAGGTGAAAATTACGCTCTTTAGAGCGTATTGCCAATCTTTGTACACGTGTGCCCTATGGGTCAGCTATACAAAAAGCTCGTACAATGCTCTGCGAGTCCAATACAATAACGCCTTCAGAGTGATGTTGGGGCTGCCACGCTTTTGCAGTGCATCGGGGATGTTTGCGGAGAATGGCGTACCAGATTTTTACGCACTGATGCGGACACGGATAGCATCCCTGATGCGGCGAGTGCGTGACAGCTCTAACAGCTTGGTGGCTATAGTAGCCGACAGGATGGATAGTCCAATGATGTGGCAATGGATGACCAGTCATCGTGCTTCATTTAAATATTTAAAATAAGATTTAGTGTATTGTGTTTTCATATAATGTATTGATGTTTTGTGTATAATATTGTAATGTGTGTTTTTCTATGGACTTATGGTCTGAAATAAATGTTATTATTATTATTATTATGTTTAGATTTTTATCTCTCCCATTACTGGGGAACTACACCAAAATTGCGGGCTTTTGGCCAAACAATCTTGCCGGTTCATCTTAGTCGATAGATAAGAATTTCCTGACTAATCTGCAAGTGTTCAGTATAACTGCTTTCTGTAAAAGTGTGAATGTGAGTGGATGAATATCTAAGATTTTAAGGCTTTTATGGAGTGTTTTGGGGATGACGCCGGTGCTGGATATAATGATAGGGATGGTTTTGACCTTGTTAACTTTCCATTGGGTTTTTAGCTCAATTGTCAAGTCTACGTACTTTGAAAGTTTGTTTATGTGCGTGGATGTCAGATTGTGTGTGTTTGGGATTGCTATATCTATCAGATATACGGTTTTATTTTGTTTGTCGTGCAAAGTTATGTCAGGTCGGTTGTGGTGTATAGTCTTGTCAGTTAAAATAGTTCTATCCCAATACATTTTATAATTAGCTGAGTCAAGTATGGTTTGAGGTGTGTATTTGTAATATGCTGTTTTTTCTGTTATAAGTTTGTGTTTATAAGCTAGTGTCTGGTGAATAATTGCAGCTACCTGGTCATGCCTGTGTTTGTAGTCTGTTTGTGTAATGGATGAGCATGCACCTGTGATATGTTGTATTGTTTCGGGTTGTTTATGACAGTGACGGCAGTGGTCACTCCTTAGGGTGCTGTCGCGGATTATGAATTTTCTGTAGTTTTTGGTATCTATAACTTGGTCTTGAATCGCTAACATGAATCCTTCTGTTTCGGGAAACAGTTCACCCCGCTTGAGCCATGCGTTTGACGCTATCTTGTCAACATTTGGGTTGGTCAAGTCAAGGCGGTGGCGTCCATGAAGTGATTTTTGGGTCCAAGTATCGATTTTTTGTTGATTGGTGATTGTTTCCATGCTTTTAGTGTGGTCAGAAAGACAGAGTGGTGTGAATGTGTCTGCTTGAGATATGGCTTTGTGTAAAGTTGAATGCTGCGATTGAGTGTGAAAAAACGTTCTGAGTGATGTAATTTGTTTATTATGTAAGTTTATTATGTCAATGAGTCCTCTACCGCCCTCAATCTTGGGTAACGTTAATCTTTGTATGCAAGCCCTATTATTATTATTATTAGTATAATTTTTATTATCTCAATGTTTTATAATGTAACAGGAACAACACAAACCTGTCAAGAACTGCTCCGCGATGACCTCGGATTCTTCATCAGCCTTTAACGCAGCCTCCTTAAGACAATCTCTGATCCGATGTGGATCATACATCTCTGCTAGCTTCATGTGCTTCCTTAATACAAAATAAGTTTTAATATTAATTATAATTGATGTGCTTGAACAGGAACAGCTGTCAGTGGGAGTAATAGAGGGCCAAAGAATCACGGATAGATAATAAAGACTTAACAAAAACTGTGTGTTGTCTATGCTGACATTTATAATATAATATTAATATAATATAATATTTGACGACTGATGTGTCGCGGCGGGCGATGGTCCGCCTGCGACGCAGGAGGTTGCGGGTTTGATTCCCGCCTTGGGAATGTTTGTACGACCTATAGTAGTAGTAGTTGTAGTATTTGCTGTGTAATAAAAAAATATCTATCTAAGTAATGTATTGTATTAAGTAAATCAGTCATCAAGTACCCATAACACAAGCTCTGCTTAGCTAGGGCCTAGATGATGCTGTGTGGACTGTACAGCATTATTTATTTTCTTTGTTTCTCCATGATGGGATTTCAAGATTGTTATCGTATTTACTGTTAATTTTTAATTTAATATGTGTATGTGTTTAAATATTTGTCACCACAATACAGGTGAAAATGGTGAAATACCTAGTGTGGGGCAAAGTTGTTCTGAAAAAAAAAAAATCTGCATGTGACCAATTGAATGTGATCACAATACGCATTGGCAAGCTAATATAAAACCAAATAAACTGGGATAAGGAGAGAATGATGAGGATGGTCATACACTCACCTATTCAGTTCTTCAAAATTCATCTTCATTTGTACAATAGTAGATATACGGTCTATGACCTCAGTCTTTAGATTGTCCATAGCCTGTTGTTTCACAATGTTCTCTTGTGCAATGAGCTCGATGCTGTTCATCAACTCTTCTGTTTCAAGGTCCAGTTCCACGAGCTGCGGGTTGACTACTATTATTTTGTCCTGGAAATGGTGACAATAAAGGTTTAAATATCAAGTCAATCAAGTCAAGGGGAAATCAAGTCAGTTTTTATAAGCATTGCTTTTTAGTGATCCCAGCAGATTATTGTACTAATGAAATATTTAATTGAAATTATTGTATCGTACCTGTAAATCAGTATTCTGCAGGATCTCCTGCAACTCTTCAATGCAGCAGTCATTAAGTTCCGGGAACATTAAAGACTGTCCGCTATAGTTTGATTGCGGACTAACATCGTTGCTCTTTGACTCATCGGAATTGATCAGCTTTGGCATGGACTTCTGGAACTCTCTTATAATAGCTTGAACTACACGGCCCAAGTCGGAATGTAAGGTATAATTCAATAAGCCCGGGGCACCAATAACTTGGTTTGAATTTTCTCCAATCCATGGATGAGGTATAGGCGGATTTACAAATATAGAAGGCTTCTCATTAGGAAATTCGGGTCCTAATAATACTGTTAAGCTCATATTTCGGCAGTCGGCGACAAATTCGACTCGATATTCCGCATTATCATTAACTTCGACGACGTGGTCGTTAAAGATTTTTAACGTATCGATTTGACGTTTTCTCAAGTCTTGTTCGACGTAATATTGTCGTGGCAGCATCTTTGGGCAACTTACTTACTGAAAAGATTAAAAATTGGGAGAAAGTAGATTAAATCAATGTTTTTTGCACGATAGTCTTTTGTTGACACTGGTTTATCTTTTCCTTTATAGTGTTATTTGCTAAGTTTTCGAATTACAATGATTTATAAAATAAGAAATTTTCATACCTGTTATTTGAAGTTCTAAAATGTTTATAGAAAGAATAGTAAAGTAGTTAAATACAGATATAAAATAATATTATTGGGTGCGACTTGCGATCAATAAGTAGCTTACAGTATGTTTTCTTGGGAAGAATTTGTATTATTGTCTCCTTTCCTTGTCACAACGTTATATTATAGAGATTTCATTGGTTATTTAGTAAGCTATTTAAAATTCGACCAATGAAAAATGACTTTAGTATTGATCATGAAGTTTCACGTATATTGACGTAAATGAAAACAAAGTGGCTTCTCCTAGTTCTCGTGTCAAAGTTACGTCAATGTCAAACCACAACCGGACTACGTTTCGTTACTTCAGAACCTCCAGTAGATTATAAATCATAAACAATATTTTAAATGCGTATTAGATTATTTGATTCACAGATAATATGATAAATATAGTTTATAAACTAGCAGTCTTCAAATAAAATAACAAATTTTATAGATATAAAGTTGACCCAAATAACAATAAATGTTTGTACATCATCATAATTATCTTGTTACAAATAGCTATTAGAGAAACCAAAGCTAATTTTAACTTAAGCGTGAGTTTTGTATAATTCGAAAAGTTCCTCATATTTTAAAGCAACCAACAACTCAACAGTAACAAAACGCTTTTTAGTGTTCAATAATACGACCAGATGTCGCTTTCATATAAATATATACATTCTGCCTGGAAAGTGGTAGGTAAGCAGAGATGAACAGGCCTCACACTGTCGTCAATGGCGGAGCTAGCCCTAGTTGGGCCCTGTCACCCTTATTCGCGGAAATCCAACTCGCAACCTCCTGCGTCGCAGGACAGGACACATAGGACGACTGCCTGTTACCTTTTTACGCGTAATCTGTGATATCATAAACGAGAGAGTCACTCTGTGTTTCGATTCCCTTTTTACACCTCAATCATTAAACTGGTTGCTTTTAAATATGAAATAGATAAAAAAAACTAAACTGGTTAGGTTAGTAACCTGCAACTTGGAAATGACCATAGACTACTTTTCATTCAGGATATAGAATACCCGTGTATTGCATGGAGCGACTGCCTATCTGATCTCCACAATCCATTAACCCTAAGATACCCTTAAGCAAGTCTGGTCGTCAGACCTTCGGGCTTTCGTAGTTACGGATAGTCAGGAGATTACCCGTGACTACTGTCAAAGATCTACAAGCATCAGTCGGGCTTAGCGTGCTTTCCGAGGCACGATATGTTACGAATGGTCACCCATCCACAGACTGACCTCGGCAAGCGTAGCTTAACCTTCGGTCTCGGCTGTCATTTAAAGATCTTTGACAGTCGTTACGGGTAGTCAGAAGTCTGACAACCAGTCTTACTAGGGGGTATCGTGTTGCTCAGTAACTAGGTTGTGGAGGTCATATAGGCAGTCGCTCCATGTAAAACACTGATATTCAGCTGTATCCGGTTAGGCTGGAAGCCGACCCCATCATAGTTGGGAAAAGGTGTTGCCCAGAAACTGGGTTGTGGAAGTCAGAGAGGCAGTCACTCTATGTAAAATACTGGTATTCAGCTGCATATGGTTAGACTGGAAGCCGACCCCATCATAGTTGGGAAAAGGTGTTGCCCAGAAACTGGGTTGTGGAAGTCAGAGAGGCAGTCACTCTATGTAAAATACTGGTATTCAGCTGCATACGGTTAGACTGGAAGCCGACCCCAACACAGTTGGGAAAAGGCTAGGCAGATGATGATGTTCTTCAGAAAGCTCCGGTGCGTGGTACTCGCAACCGGCGTGCGTGTACGACCTAGATGTATGAACGTAAACGAGTAAAAGGAGTACCTACATATGTCAGGATCGTGGCAGGTCGCGTTCTGTAGTTTTTGCCAACCCCCTGGGAATAAGGCGTGACTTCATGTGTGTTTTTTTTTTTTTTTTTTTTTTTTTAGGTAGGGCCACTCGCAGTTCAGCACTATAAGGCTGTTTACTGCTTAACCGGTCGATCCTGTGGTGACCTTACAAGAAGGCCCCCAGCCAGGGCTAACTACAAGTTACATTTAAACGACCGCTCGCTAAGGGCGCCCCCTGTGGGGCTCGAACCTCGGCTTAGGGCGTCGTTGAATACTTAACAAAAACAAAGGCTGGGTCTCGTTATTATTATGTCGGGGGTGACTTCATGTGTGTATGTATTAACATTCAAACGACTCTAAAGCGCAAGTATGAACAATTACCTTCTGACTTGCGAATTTTCCGTCATTACGAAGAATTTTCTATCTTTTTTAAATAACAGGTTTGTGTTCAAAAATCCGACAATAGGTGGTGGGTAAATTCTAACGTATTATTTTTAAGTGGATATTTAGTGTCTTTTGTTTTTGCAAGAATCATTTATTGTCACGTTTTCATGAAACGTGCTGGGTTCAAAGATTTTACACTCACCGTGTAGGGTATTATGTCGATCTGTAATCACTAGGAATGCTTTTCATTTTAGAGATTTAACTTTATTGATTGTTTTTTTTTTTGTTTTAAATTGCATAATCCCTTATGCAATTTAAAACAAAAAAAAAACAATCAACTGCTATGCACTTAGGCATAATTAAAAAAACATGTGTGCAATTCACACGTATTAGAAGTGAAACCTACAAAAATTTTGGCTTTAAGATAATGAGACGAATGTAATATTTTGGGAAGAGGATAATTGTAGGTTTTAGTAATGATCATAGTGATACAAAGTTTGATAGTTATTTTATAAAATTTCCACGACATAAGAAACACTGTATAATGCTTCCTAACTCATTTTCTCCCACGTTCAATCTTATGAATTTATGAGTCTGTCTCTTTTTACTGTCGCTTTTTCGTTTCATAAACTTTCAAATCACAACGATATTAAAGAAGTTTTCACTTCAAAAGTAACTTTTTTTTTTGTTTACTGGTGGAAACTTTCAAAAGGCGCCTGCACTTTTGGGGAAAAGACCATGGAGATGTGGGATTCTTACCTCACTAAAACCACCCCGGTGATCACCATCAGCACATGGAAGGGGCCCCATTACCTCTTAAGAGACTCCTCCGGGAACCCCTCTGGGCAACGCCTGTTAGGGCACATCCCTGAGAAACTGTAGGAACACTCGTGCGTTCACCGTTAACTAAGATTTAATATACCTACTACCTAGTTTTTCCTATTTGTCAATAAATCACGCAACATAACGTAGGTAGAGTTCTTTATGATGGTGCTAATTATTCAATTAAACATCGAACATAGAACATTAGCACTCATTCACATTACTTCTGGACTTCGCTGGATTGTGATGCTCCCGTCACGGGGAGGGGGGTTAAGGGGGCGTACCCTTAACCCCCCTCCCCGTGCTCGCCCCGTCGCCATATTTCTCACGAAGCCGGCTGGTTGCCCTTGAGTATTTGTCTGATACAAGCACTGAAGTATTTGGAGAAACCAGGTTGTGGTTGGTGCATCATGGTGCATATATTCTGAAGGGCAATAGAAAATTTGACTTGCGGCTGTCACCAAGCCCGATCAAGTTCCGGAAAACGATACAGTGTTACTAGACTCAATAATTGTAAAGGTGAAAACAAAATGAATACCTACATTACATTTATAACAATCAATGTGTCTAAGTGCGTATACTTGGGAGCGCTCGGTATTGGCCGAGTCGCCTTCGCTCACACAGAAACAATGTGTATGTGCATCTCAAATCCTACACACACTCAAAGGTAACCGGCCTTCATGAGATAGATCACCTATAGCATCTTCGTTCGTAACGTCATCAATACCAGCTCCAGAGATAACGTCGCTGTATTGTACCACCAGCCTATAGGGTAACATGATGCCCCTTGGAGACTGGCTGTCTAACTTTAGGGATTCTGACTACCCGTGAAGACTGTGAAAGATGTGAATGACAGCTGGGACTGACGGTGTTCTCCGGGGCACAGAGAAATATTGGTATGGTAACGTTTCCACGAATGTAACCTTGACAGATCTATACTATATAGCCATACCAAGAAACGTAATGTTGTTTATCAAACAAAGTATTGTAGATAATATTACAGCGAAATATTATTGAACTTGACCTAAAATAAGTTTTGAGAAAATGACGTTAGTAAACTTTGGGTTTTTATACTTAGCGTTAGACCAATATGACTGAGATTCTATCTTACTATTATTACGAAGGTCAGTAATACGAGAAAATGAATAATTTAATATCAAACGTGTATTCTCTAGGAGGGAAAGGCTGGTGTGTTGATATTTAGTGCATAAATATTTCGCCAGCTGCATTAGGAGTCCCATGTAAGAGGTTCTCGTGACTAAATAAAAACAGCCGTATGAGTTGATCGAAGATTAAGCTGCGCTTGCTGAGGTTAGTCTGTGAATGGTTGACGATTCTTAACATATCGAGACTCCTCCGTGCCTCGGAAAGCAAGTTAAGCCGTTGGTGCCGGGTGTCATTTGTAGATCTTTGATAGTCGTTATGGGTAGTCAGAAGCCCGAAAGTCTCACAGCCAGTCTTACAAAAGGGTATCGTAATGCCCAGTTACTGAGTTCTGGAGGTCAGATAGGCAGTCGCTCCAAACAAAATACTGGTATTTAGCTAGTTAGGCTGGAAGCTGACCCCAACATAGTTGGGAAAAGGCTAGGCAGATGATATTAGAAGTCCCATGTAAAGGATGATGGTGGTAAGTATGGTGACTGCCAATGTAAGTGCTTGACACAATGCTGAAACGTTTCACGTACCTTGCGACCTGGCGCTTACTGGCGGAACGGCAAAAGGGGTTTTTGTAATACAGATGATTCCAAATCTTATTTCACACTGTTAAAGCTCACATTTCAGTGATACGTCACAGCTCGCTTTGTGCATCTGTCGTTGTGGCATATCGGAATGTAAACGCTAAGCAACATAAAATGAGATCTCAAATCTTTTGCGCTTATTAAAATCCCTTGCCGTGCATTGCCGCCAATAGGCGACGGCCCTTACATACTATTAAAACCAAAAAAATATTAAAAATCGGTCTCTGGACCTCGCTACTCCCCCCGCTTCCCTATGCCGTGGTCGCATGAACACCGGTTGCAGAGATAATGTGAACGAGTTGTAGTACGTTTGCTGGGTAAAATTACGTATTAAAAGCTTCTAGTGAATTTTGAATCAGATACTGGTCCAAAAAAATTGTTTAAATGGTTACTTTATTCAGTGCCAAGCACGCCACCTACATAAAATTAAACTAAAATGTAAAATTAATGCTGATTATTTTAAACATTGGATATTACGATATATGTTTAAAGGCTATGAGATACGTGCTATGGGTATTAATATTCTTATTACTTTTTCAATATGTGCTACAATCAAGCGCACACACACCTGAGAATTTTATAATCTATTTATTTATTAAGGAGGCTTTTATCCATGGGTATATGAATTACCATTTAAAACATGGTTTATGTATCACCTCAAGCTTCCCCAATCTTTCCAATTTTTTTGATAGTTTTCCAGCTTTGATAGTTTAACAACTACAAAAGAATAAGGTTCACGTTCAAGTTTGAAAATTTAACTGTTTGGGATAGCTTGATGTGCTGGCGACTGTACCATGCTATCTAACGAAAACGAATTATTGATTAGGCATCTTCATTAGACCATAAGGCAGGTGTAAGTGGAAACGCTAACGTAACGTGTTGTCCAGTAAATGGGTTGTGGAGGTAAGATAGGCAGTCGCTCCTTGCAAAATACTGGTATTCAGCTGCATCTAGTTCGACTGGAAAGCAACCCTAATCTGGTTGGAATAAGGCCAGGCAGATGATGTCAGCGGGAACACAGTGAGGGGATGTCCTAGAAGGACATACACTGGCCTTATTGGTGATGTTATTCAAAAAGTTACAATATTAACCATGTTACATAAATATACGAGTAATATCACGCATGTATTCTCCAAAGGGTCGGGCAGAGGTAACACTCACATTTCACCAGTTATGTTAAACATGCACGCAGCCAACAGCGAAATGTGTCCCAGGTAATCAGGGGCGAGCCTATTACCATCACACGGGCACAAATCCAGACTCCGGGCTGCTAATGGAAAAAGTCAATAACACTGCCCGACCGGGGAATAGAACCCTCGAAGGGAAAAGTTCGAAATCTAGAAGTACTAGTCTTAGATAAAAAAGTTAAACTTGGAAAGAACATGACGAATTTGAACCCACAACCTCGAGCTAAAACGCGAGGCCTGAGTGGTTGACCACTGGTCCATAATTACATAAATCACCACTTAAACATTAGTAATTTTATATAAACAACATAAATTGTTGCGGAAATGTGCCTATAATATTGCTAATGCTGTTTTAATTTGTTTGTTTGAGCTTAAGCTAACGACTTGTGTGCTCTTTACATTATCTAAAGACGTCAATGGAAAATTTAACTAAAGATTTTCCGTTGGAAATTTCTTAGTAGCACCCCGGAATCTGGTTTTTGCTCGTTTGATGGCAATAGGCCCGCCCTCTATTGAATGAGACGTGAAATAACTGGCGACATGTGGGCGTATCTTAGGTACAACTCTACCTCAATCTTTAGGGAAAACAGGCGTGATGGTATGTGATGTTAATTCTATGATGTATTAAATTTTCTCAATCTGTTGTCACGGGACACAAACAAGACGTTAACATTCATATTCAAAACTTTCCTCATAACATGAAAGAAAGAAAGAAAAGAAAGAAACAAAGAAAAGAAAGAAAGAAAAGAAAGAAAGAAAAGAAAGAAAGAAAAGAAAGAAAGAAAAGAAAGAAAGAAAAGAAAGAGAGAAAAGAAAGAAAGAAAAGAAAGAAAGAAAAGAAAGAGAGAAAAGAAAGAAAGAAAAGAAAAGAAAGAAAGAAAGAAAAGAAAGAAAGAAAAGAAAGAAAGAAAGAAATAAAAGAAAGAAAGAAAAGAAAGAAAAAAAAGAAAAGAAAGAAAAGAAAGAAAAGAAAGAAAGAAAAAACATTTATTCAGCACAGGCTCAGGCACACGACACAATACTAAACATAGAAAACATAAAAAAACGAGTAATAAGAAATACATTAAAAATATATATAAGTATACATAAATTATTAAGTATGTGCCTCACGGCTGGGCTAAAAGCCATGACAAGCGATTTCTACGCAACTTCTCGGTCACAGGCACCACTTTCAGACTTCCTCTTACATTCTCATTATAAGGAGTATCTAACTAAGGCTACTTTTATTTTAAAAAAAGAATTAGGGTTCCACACAAAAAAAAAATATCCATGTTCTGTAAAATTCCTCGCCACCAACGTCGTCGCGGGCACATTCAGTCTCTAATAAATTAGTAAAGATGTCGGGAAACAACCTTAAGAGAAAAAAGAAACAATTTTAAGAGGAAAAGCGTATCAGGAAATACTATGGGTCACCATAACGTACCTACAACTCTATTTACCATAGTGGATAGCCTTCCGGTCAACAACACGAGCGAAGGCTCTGTATGTTGTTTTGGGAAAAACTATTGCACAGAGCAACATAATATATCGGTCAATGTTAACGACCAAATATTATTATGCGGTTCTAATAGCATGCATTAGTGGGGCGACTTGGCTCTGTCATACAGATTGTGGGATCATTAAAATTGGGGGATCATCTCTTTTAACAGACTTTCTAAAGACTGACACATTATTTTTGGTCGATCACAGGTTAAGCTACGTTTGCCAAGGTCTTTCTGTGGACGATTCCAGCGAACCCATTACATAGTGAGAGCCCCCATACTTCTTAATGGAAGGTTAAGCTACGCTTGCCGAGGTCGGTCTGTGGATGGGTGACCGTTCATTACATATCGAAACTCCTTTGTACCTTGGAAAACATAACGTGTTTGAGCCTTTGGTCGCGGCTGTCATTTGTAGCCAGCAGCCTCAAAGTCTGGCAACCAGTCTTACGGAAGAGTATCGTGTTACCCAGTAACAGGATTGTGGGGGTCAGAGAGGCAGTCGCGCCAAGTCAAATATTGGCACTCAGCTGAATCTGGCTATACTGGAATTGGAACCTTACATAGTAGGGAAGGCAGATGATATTGAACCTGTAGAAATTTTTATTTATTAAAATTATATGAAACCTTAACTCTCCGAAGTTAGGTAACACTTCGTAAAAGTAGTTTCCCAAGATGTACTAGGGATAGAAACTGAATAGTCTTGCCCATCATTCTTAAGACAGCACTTTACAGTAAGAATAGCTATACAATTTATGATCGTATATTTGGTGCTATGCCTGACTGACCTGTATTAAACACTTACCAGCCAATAAAATTGTCCGGTGTCTTAAAGCATGATTACGAGAAGTAAAAAACTACACAGTAGCCGACATATTTAATAAGAAATCTAACAAACAATTTATCTTGTTGGTAAAATAATAAAATTCCTAATCTAGTGACATTAATAATACTTTGAAATCAAACGATTTTTTAACACACACAGACACACAGTGTGTATGTGTGTGTGTGTGATCTATGTACCTAATTTAGTTATGATAATACCGAAACTTTACCAGTACTTATAGCAAATAAATTGATCTGATTCGATAACTTTTACGAAGTGTTACCGACACACAAAACCAATTCGAATGACTACGACAAGACAGGCATTGAGGAAACGAACTTGGGTCTATACCTAAGTTCGTTGAGTAAACACCGCAAGTTTTGGTCATTCTCTTAGATACCTAAATTAATAAATAATGCTGGAAAATCCACACAGCATCATCTAGCCCCTAGCTAAGCAAAGCTTGTATTAAGGGTACTAGATGACTGATATACTTAATACAATACATTACTTGGATATATATTTTTAATTATACATAGCAAATATCCAGAACACCCGGAACAAATCTTTGTAGATCGTACAAACATTTGTCCCAAGGCGGGAATCGAACCAGCAACCTCCTGCGTCGCAGGTGTACCTTCGCCCGCTGCACCACATAAGTCGTCGAAATGGAAGAAAAACATGGACGGAATCCTTAAATTTTGTGAAGAGTAGGTACACCAAGTGTACAAAAACCAGCTTGTTACTGTCCCACTGCAGGGCAAAGGCCTCTTCTCATACAGAGATGGCACGAGCATTAATCACCACGCTTGCTCAAGACTGGCTGGCGATTTCAAACTAATATTAATTATAAGTCCAGGTTTCGCAACGATGTTTCCTTGATTGTCCAAGATAGATTTAGAAAGTACATATAAATATAAAATGATAAAAATAGAAAAATATCATCGCTATTTCCATATCAGCGTTTGATAAGCTCCGTGATTTCACGACCAATAAAAAACAATGCACAGAGACCAGCCTATCAAATACCCCAATCTTCCAAATATCTTTGATAGTTTTTCAACTTTATAACAAAATTATAAGGTTCATGTTCCATTGGGATAATTTGACAATATGGGACGTCTGTACTCTGTTTACTATTTGAATTTAAATTGCAACACTAAAATGCAGTTATTTTAGCAATTAATAATCCATATTTAGCCGTTATTTTTCTTATCTTATTAAATATGGAGTTTAGATTGATACAATCTAATATGAACAGGGAATGCATGATTAATTTTAATATAATATGTAAGGCCACCGCTAATTTAATGATCAAGTAACATTTTATTGCCATAAAAGTCAAGACTATGTGGAAATAATCACACAGAATATTAACATTCATAATCAACATAATTTTCCTCAACGACCAATGCGTTTGTCCACCTCACCGCTACTGCTTAGCCGCAGCCACACAGCACAGCCAACTGACCTCCTTTGTGGAATTAAACCATCCCATTTTTAACCTTGGTAACATTCGATGTTTAACATCAACACTACGAATTAATCTTTCTTTTTCGTCTCTGACGTCCGAGGTGGCGGACAGTCAGGCATCCCCACTTTCGCTGTAGAGGGGACGGCAAATTGCTGAATTACTACACCTTAGAGCTGCAGAATTCCCATTCATACTCCGTCACACTTTCAAACACAATACCCGTGTCTCATACGAAAATATTAAAAAGTAAATTTAAAAAAAATATAATACCCGCTCTGTCCGCACCGGCTTGGCGGTTAAATTTTGAAAATTCAAATTTCAATTTGATTTTGATAAATATTTTTTTTTTTATTTCTTTTTAGAATATAGTTTTTTTTTCTTTATCCGTAAAGACCGCTAAGGATTCATCTTATAACCTAAAAAGTTACTCTTTACATAATATAGCTGTAGCCGGCGGCAATTTTTATGTAATACAAGTAACAGTATTACATAACTATCATTTCGGCCTCATATTTTGGTAGTTGCGATAGTCGACGGTTTGCCATGGATAAAACTGTTCGCGCTTTCCAAGTGAGAACTGTGTCCTAATTTAAAAATTTAAAAGTTTTGTGTTCTGTGTTTAAAAAGTGAAGTGTGTCGGGACTTTGAAGCTGTCAACTGTCAAGTAAGTGTCAATTTCTTTTTCTTAATTTTGTTTTTTTTCTTCTGACTATTTCGCTATGTGAAAGTCTCGTTATGTATTACGTAGGTCCAATGTTATCTGTTTTTCACATGTAGTGTATGGTCGATCCAAGTTTAATATTGCCCAATTTACGCGGTATTAGATAATTCGTTGCGATAGCTTAACCTACTTTTTTAATATCATTCTCGATGCTTGACTCTGTTGAATTAGATGTTTGAGTATTGTATTTTGTAATACATGCTAATTAGTGTGGCGATTGGGATTTATGTTTAATTTATGAGAGAATAAATTATGATTTTGATGCAATAAGATTAAGTATGTCTCTAACTGAATGTCAGACCATCAGCCACTGGGTCATTAGGTAGAACCGTCAAATAAATTAGGGCAAGTCAAACTTCACAGTTCACAGGTTATTTGACACACAAATACTGTACAAACATATAAATTAATGTCTTCTGAATCACTTGCAATATATATTAACGCTGCAACCACAAGAGAGCTGGCAGACAGCCAACATTCTCTTAAGAAACTGTTTCAACTTCACTTATTTATTTGTCAATAGTGAGCGCGCGTTGATGTCTTTTGTATTGAGAACATGCGTAACATAGATTTTAGCCGATTACAGACAATTTTAAGGGGTTATTTCTTTTGGATAGATTTCCAGAGAATTTAGGAACAGGTATTTTTTATAAATTTATTTAATATTTCAAAAGTACTGCATTAAATATGCCTCAAACATAACTGGCGAAAAGTGGGTGAAGCTGGTTCTAGACGTGTTTGTCACCATGTTTTGTACATAGGGGTCCATAGTCATAAATTTACTTTTATCGTAATCAATTTTATCTTCAGCTGCATTTGGTTAGACAGAAAGCTGACACCAACATAGTTGGGAAAAGGCTAGGCAGATAATGATGATCTTCTCTTCTTCTAAGCCTGTCTAGAACGAGTGCTCCCATTATTTAAATCATCAGTTGTTATGCTTAACACCGACAAACAATATATTGTCTATTGTGTCTTGTTGCCTGGTAGTTAAGGTGTTAACAATTGTTGCAACGTGCTGTATCTGGGTATACTGGACATGATATTTTCACACAGATTTTTTGCACAGACGTGTCACAAATTAAACGCAGGTCAAGTAATACTATTCGCTGTTGATCATTCGTTCAACCAATCACATTAAATAACGCGATTTTGACAATTTGTCCCATTAATTTTGCGATTATTTCCATTCTACCTCAGCTTTATTAGTGTCCACATTTGGCATTTTACTGCATTGAATCCAAAAGGATGGAATCCAATACAGATCTGAGAAATGTCAGTCGGAAATTAGCAGGCCGTGAAGCTTGTATGCCAAGTGGAACCTTATGGGTGGAAGAAGATACCCCATAGATATTAGAATAATTTTAATAAAGAACGTGACATTAGTGTAGAACGTAGCAGACTTATTATACACGCGCTAATGTATAGACGTAAGTAAAATACATATAAGTTAATCAGCTGATCCCTATGGATAACACGAATGGCTGTAAGCTCTCGACTTGATGCTGTAAGGCAGAGCTCCCAAGTGAATTGCCTTAGAGTATAGGGTCTCGCCCACTAGATTCGAATTTAGAACATTTCAATCGAATCAAACCCGTATCCCTATGAATCAGAATCAGAGTGTTTATTCGTGAAACTTTTACTTTTACGTAAAGATCTTAGGTTATTATACATATAAATAATATGTGCGCTATGTTTTGCCGTGAAGGCGTACAAATATAGAAATAGAAAACAAAAATAATAATTAATCTACAAACATTCAAAGAGAACAAAATTAAACTCTAACATGAGAAAATAAACGAGTTCAAAACAACTTTATTTGTCTTAAAAATCTCCGAACAGTCTTTAAAACTACAATGAATGCAAATGAATATAAGTGTTTATCGCTTAAGAAATATTATAAGTAATTATAAAATATGCAGTGTATTGCGGTGCGTGATATTGATAATGTGAAGTTTATATAAATTAGGCTGTTTAGCTACATGCAATTTGAATATTAAAACGTCCTTGTTGCCTGCCTGTCTATTAAATTAGATAGTTCAATAGTTTAGCCATGAGGAATTAATACATGAATTATCGTATTCTGTTGACCTGGGATTACTTTCAATAATATCTGACATTGAGGATTGCTTCATTCCTCAATGGTCGTGTACCTTTGATACGACATTGAAAACTTATCACGATATATCTTAATAATGTATACATTTCACAACTTTGATAGTTGACTGCCTCGAGCTACGTCGGGGTTCTACGTTTGATACTCGGTTTGGGCAAAGTGCAATTTAATTCGTTCTAAATTAGTAGTATTAGGAAATTCTATTTTTTTAAACGTTGCTTCACACTAGGTTTTTTTCCAGTTTTGTGGGTGCGTTTACAAACATTCAAACTCACATACATAAGTAGCCAGAACTGGCAACTGCCTGTAGGCCATTTAAATGTTTGTTCTGTGCGGGATCGAACCCACGACACGCGGCGAAGCAGTCAATCACTCAGCCACTGCGCCAATCGTGTCTTCCTAAATATCAGCTTGGAGATTGGATTTATAGAGCCTGTTTATATATATTACTTACTTATATAAAAAAATCCCATACCATAAGAATGATATGGGAATTCCTTACATGAGTAATTTTATACGGTAGTAGTAGCCACACGCGACTTCCTCTGTGTCTTTATAGATTGTAGACTGTGTTATCTTTTAATCTTATTTCTTTATTTATGGAAGACTGACAGCTAAAACAGACAGCATAAAAAATAGTATGTAAGACTGAGAGTCAATTAAAATGCAGCATAATATGCTGAAGTATAAAAATAATGCTGTAAACTTTGATCAAAATCCGTTGAATAGTTACATTCGTATGGCTGTTTGTGACTATTTTACGCAATCACGATCTTTCACATTTATTTAGTAGTATTCTTAAGTTCCCAGGTTTCTCTTCCGCAAGGTTTTAGTATTTACACATTAATAGTTTTATGACATTTATAACTAACAACATTTATGGACACTCTTAGTTTGAATGAAATGTATTTTTTTTTATTAAGTACAAAAGTTGAAATTATTATTTCAGATTAATACGATTAATGTACTATTGCTTACTTACTACTAACTTAAATTAAATTCTTTGAGGAATATTAATAAAGTTGTCATATCACTTATATTATAAACAATTACGTAAACGTTCGATAAACTTACTCAAAGCGTTTTTCATAAGTTCGATGTGACATTTGTACTGCGTTGTACTGAGGAAGTTACGCCGAACTCTTTATGGCACTTTGATTACTACGTAGTATAACACAAAGTCTCCCGCCGCGGCTGTACACGATAAACTTATAAACTATTGAATAAATAAATTGATAAACTACTGAAAAAAATTTCATGCTATTTTCACCAATAGAAAGAATGAGAAACGAGAAAGGTTTCTGTACATATATGATTTGTCACGGGCAAAGCCGGGGCGGATCGCTAGTATTTATTATAATAGGCATCGCAGATCATACATAGTATATTCAACTTGTGGGTGAACTAAAGAATTAAATAATTACAGATATGAGTTTGGACGGCTTGCTTGGCTGCTTTTAAAATGTAATAGTAAGTCTATAAAAACTAAAATCAGCATTGCACACTTTGAATCTAATGTATGATGTGTGAATAGAATAGAATAGAATAGAATAGAATAGATTTATTTATTTGCAATGAATGTAGGTACATATTATTAGGTGTTACAAAGTTTTATGGTTCCTTGTACATTCTACCTTAATTGGCATGCAAATTTACATTTTAAAAGAATTTAATAAAACTTATCATCTAAGAATTCTTGTACTGAATAATAACACTTGTGCAAAAGTAATTCCGTAACATGCTTTTTAAATTTAGTTAGTGGTTGTTCCTTGACATTATTTGGTAACTTATTATAAACAAGTGGTGCCATACAAATAACACTTTTTCTTAAAAGTGCAGTCTTAAAGACACCCGTGCTTAAAAGATTTTTATATTGGGATCTAATACTTATTGTTCTATTTCGAGTTTCTTTCAAGGTGGTAAACAGGTGAGAATTCGTTTTAACAAATATACATAATTCCAATATATAAAGACATGGGAAGGTTAACAGTTTATGAGACTGAAATATAGGTAGACAGCTGTCAGTTACTTTTAGGGCAAACATAGCTCTGATGCAGCGTTTTTGAGCTTTAAAAATACTTTCTTTCTCGCTACAGTTGCCCCAGAATATTACACCAAACCTTAAAAGTGAAACAACCAGTCCGTGGTAGGCAACCAACACGCTAGACAGGTCCACTTTTTTGGACAAATTGTGCAGCATGAAAGCAGATGTACTCAATCTCTTACAAATACTCTCTGCTTGAGCCTTCCAAGTGAGTTGGCTATCAATTAATATACCCAAAAATTTTGCAACATCCACTGTGCCAACGGGTTGACCATTGTGGTTTATATTCATGTTATTAGGGGCGATTCTTTGGAAAAAATGCATAACTTTAGTCTTTTGAAGATTTATTATTAAATTATTATGGTTTAGCCAATTTATTAGAGAACCGAGTGTGTTATTAATATCTTGTTCATAATTTTGTTTATTGATACATTTTATCAAAGACGTACTGTCATCGGCGAATAATACCATTGGATTTGGTGTTTGTCGGGGGAGGTCGTTTATATACAATAGAAACAACAAAGGGCCAAGGACGCTGCCCTGAGGGACGCCATGTTTGATTACTCTGTATGAAGATCTGTATTTTAATTCATTTTTTGTTTTTAGACATATCCTAGATACCTCGGTACATTGTCTGCGGCCATATAAATAAGATTTTATCAGATTCAGGGCGTTACCTCGAATTCCGTATGCTTGAAGTTTTCTAAGAAGGATATCGTGATTAACATAATCAAACGCTTTGGACATATCTGCATAGATTGCACATATGGGTGTCTTAACATCTACAATAGGCAGTATTTTAAAAAGGAAATCGTAAATTGCCATATTGATGTTTTTATTTTTCCTAAATCCCTTCTGTTCATCGCATAATATATCGTATCGTGTCAAAAATGAGTAAAGTCTTTCATAGATTATTTTTTGCAATCATGGTGCAATCATTTTCCACGGCATGACTTTGCCTAAGTTTTTTCTTAGTATTGTTTGTTGGTCATTTTTTTCAAAGATGTAATTTCTAAGTATTATCCCTCAATGTCAATATAACGACTATGTCAATTTAATACGTTATTATTATTGTTTCTTAATAGTACCTACTGATGGCAAAGCTGACATGAGGTCATGGGTCCTATATCCAGTGTAAATGGTATTTTTATTGAGAATATCTCACCACAAGCCCGGAGTGTGGACGTGTGCCCAGTTGATGGCAATAGGCTCACCCCCTATTACATGATATACTTGACAACATAACTGGGGAAATGTGGGTGTACAGGTACGTCTCTGCACCACCCTTCAGGGAATATAGGCGTGATGTTATGTATGCTAATGTTGGCAAAACGTAGTTTTAATTAGTGGAAACAAATAATATTATTTCGTATTTTGATCAAAGAGATAAAAAGATGAGAATGCAACAAAAAGATTTGATTTGACTGATTTGATTCTAATTTTTATATAGTACCTTATAATTCTTTCAGTCTAAGCATTTACCTGTTCAGCCTAAGATTTAGACTAAATACGTGCAACGTTTATATATATTTCCGAAAGTTTAAATAAAATAATATAAGATTAGTATTAATATATTTTTTTAAATATCGATCATTATCATAAATACTTGTAGTAAAAATAGGCACTTTTTGGTCTGGTATTTTCAATACTTAGACTGATAGAATATTTTTTTGTTGTTTTCGATGTTTAGTATTGTATCAGGGTGTGCTTGAGCCTGTCGTAAATATTTATTTAGTTCTTTCAAAAAATGACACATTTATACTACCTAGTAATATGTGTATGTATGTATCTCTATGTGATGTAAAAATAGTATGCACGGTACTTATCCTAAGAAAACAATTTTTCTCATTTTTCTTTGTCTGTCTGTTTGTTTCGGCTAATCTCTGAAATCACTGAACCAATTTTGACAGGACTTCACTGGCTATGCTTATTGCTTTACAGCTAATGTTAGAAGGACTAACTGAAAAATATTTATTTTGGAAAAAGAATTAAGGTTCAACGCAAAAAAATGAAAACTTATGTTTTGTTAAATTCACAAAGTCGCGTCACAGTTGGTCTGGCAGTTTCGTTGATTACCTCAAACAAACAGACCGAGAGACAAACATTTTAAAAATTTCTTTCTTGATATAACTACCGTATTTTGCCGCATTGCCGCATACCGCACTTTCGTATGCATTTAGTAATAACTTATTATTTAAACATTACAAACAGACACTCCAATTTTATTTATTTCTATAGATTATTGAGATTACAACGTCTAACATAGTTATTAAAACATAACTCCTGTTCGAATTTACGCACTAAAAATTATGATGTAATTAGTTCACAATTAGTTGTAATTTCGCACTTTTGACGTGGTCTTTCGCACAGGTACCTAATTATTTTGGTTTCTCCATAATTATACATATATTTGTTTGCACATTATTTAGCAGCTTATTTACGAAATTAGGTTCACAACACATTAACTATTACTTGCAACTTCGGGAAAAAAAGCAAGCAATGTGTGTTTTACAATTCTATCTTTCGGGACGTGCGATTCGTTTAGTCGACTATTGACGTAACCAGTTTTACCTAATAATACGCATTGCCATTCAACGTGGCAATGCTGCCAGGCTTTTGGGCACTTTACCCGTTGACAGCGATGCGGATGAGTTTAATTTTTCGAGGCTCTATGATTCTTATTTTTTCTTTTCAAATACATGTCAGTTGTATATTATAAATTCGTATATGTATATATCTTTCCAAGATTCTCCTGAACGTCACGGATATCTTGAGTTAACCTGGACTTATCGTTTACACAAGTTTGGAATCGCCAACCCGCCTTGAGCAAGCCTGGTGATTAATACTCGTCAATGCCTTTTCTGTATATGAATAGGCCTTTGCCCTTCATTGGAAGTTGTACTGAGTTATCCTTCGATCAACCCGTGCGGCTGTTTTTATTTTGCCACGAGCTCGTCTTGAAAAATACTATTAAGAACATGAAAAGAGAAAAAAGATATTATCACAGGGCATCGAGAAATTCAGCTGCATCGCTTTTTTAATTGTTTATTTATTTAATAATTTAACCACACAAATTCTGAAAGATACCTAGTTATTAAGGAGTTAAATATAAATAGGTTAGACTTGGGCACGTTTACCTAAAAAAATTTATCTCAACCTTTGTCCTGTGAGGCTAAAATGATTTACTTATTAGTTTAAATTAGTTAATATTTTAGAGTTTTGTTTATGATGGGGCTGACATGAACTGAGTTCAAAAGTCACTTAATATAAAGATCAAAAATAAGCAACACAAATGTACAGAGGCGGATAAGTCCGCCGTCGTACATGTCTGTGGCACCATAGACATTATTTACCAGTCACCCTTTGGTCATTGTGTTTTATTTATATCAGTTTACAGAAATTAATTTATTTGGTAATAATTAATCTTACCGTACGTCTTTGTGCCTTTTTTTTTTTTTTTACTTAAGAAAAACGTTGCCCCACACTAGGAATTTCTCCTGTATCGTGGGTGCGTTTACAAACATTTAAACTCACATACACAAACAGCCAGACCCGGAACAACTACCTGTAGGTCATACAAATATTTGTTCCGTGCGGGGATCGAACCCACAACACGCGGCGCAGCAGCCGATGGCTCAACTACTGCGCCAACCGTGTCGTCAAAAGGTCTCACGTCTATAAGGTCTTTGATCAGTAGATCAGCTGTAAGTCTTGACCCTCATTGGTCAAGCGGTCCCAAATGCGACTGCTGAGCGTGAGGTTCTGGGTTCAATTTGGGTAGGGCAGTGTTATTGAGCTTTTGTCATGAGAATTTACCCATTAGCAATCGAGTCTGGATTTCTGCTCGGTTGGTGCCAATAGGCTCGCCCCCTTTTACATGGGACTTAAACATAACTGGCGAAATGTGGGTGTTGAATAGTTGAACCTCTGCCCAACCCTTTTGGCATTACAGGCGTGATGTTATTTTAACTTACAGTAAAAGTTTCAATTCACAATCCTACATATCTCAGTCAGATCAATTAGAACCTTTCTCACCATTCTTGTTTACCAACACAGTTCTGTCTGGGTTTTACCTGTTATCACACTTAGTCATATATTTCGACAGCTCGCTGTCCACCTTGGAAGATGAGTAGAAAGTTCAACGGTTGCCCAATCGTGTCGGGTAAAATAATAGGTGGTTATGTTTTTTGAGAAGGTCATTTTGATTGATTAAACCACGAGGTTAACCGGTGTTAACCGCTGGTCAGGGCAATGGAACCATGTGGGTTAGAGCGATATACTAACGAGGTTAGAGTTTCCGAGAGTGTATTTAGTTGCTTTGTTCAAGTTGACATGGTACGACGTTTACTGGTAACATAAATTTAACATTACATTACTATCGGCTTCCTGCAATCTTCTCCAGATCTTCATTCCACCCTGGGGACACTTTATTATTATGTATATATTGCCACACTAGAACCTTACAACCGTATTTACATGATCCAGGCATATTTAGGCTATTTCGATTTAATCGAAGATATAGCGCATAGAGGCAGGTACATCCGAGGCCAAGTTATACATAAAAACTCACGCCTTTTCTCCACGGGGAAAGCAGAAACTATAGAACGCCACCTGCTACAATCGTTACATACTCCTTTTGCTTCGTTGACGTCCATACATCTGGTCGTACACGCACGCCGGCTTGCGAGTACCACGCACCTGACCTTTCTGAAGCCCATCACCAATAAGGTCAGTGTCTGACCTTCTAAGGCATCCTCTACCAGCGTATACACTTATATCTGCCTTTACACCTTTTGTTAGTCATCCTACATTCATCCTCTTAAGGTGACCAAATCATCTTAGCATACTCTTTTCAATTTTTGACAGGTTATCTTGAGATTTTATCATTTTTAACGCTAAGAGAAAGGTACTAAAATGCCCAGTACCAGTACCAGCCTATTTCTGTCTCACTGCAGTGCAAAGGCCTCTTCTCATACAGAGAAGGCATGAGCATTAATCACCACACTTGCTCAAGACGGGTTGGCGATTTCAGACTTATATTAATTATATAAGTCCAGGTTTCCTCACGATGTTTTCCTTCACCGATGTCAGTGATGTCCAAGATGAACTTAGAAAGTACATATGAAACTGGGCCATCATCATTTCTAAAATGCCCAACTTTTGACAACAACTATGTCACAATCTTCTGATCCCTTCACAGGTAGCGCATGATGATGATTATCATTATGTAAGTCATGTAATTACAAACAATTGTGTACTACAATCGTTACAGAAATACCTCCACGCATAAGCGTGAAGATTGTATGATAGGGGTTCATTAAAAGATAATTATTTTGAGATACTGGATCGTTGGTGTAGTGGTCGCAAGCTCTACCACTTAGTATGAGGTCCTAAGTTCGGTTCTCGGGAAGTGTTATTGGGTTTGTCCAGGTGGAATTTTTCGGTGGAAGTCTGGATTCGTGCCCGGCAATAGGCTCGCCCCCTATTGCATGGTACTAAAAATTATGATGCAATTAGTTCAAAACTAGTTGTAATTTCGCACTTTTGATGTGTGCGCGGTCTTTCGCACAGGTACCTAATAATTTTGGTTTCTACACAACACAACAGATATATGTATAAAAATTATTTAGCAGCTTATTTACGAAATTAGGTTCTCAATAAGTCATTAACTATTACTTTCAATTTCGGGACAAAAAGGCAAGCAATGTGAGTTTTTCAATTATATTCGGCAATAGGCTCGCCCCCTATTACATGGTACTTTAATGTAACTGGCGAAATATGGGTGGGTGTACTGTAGATACTTACACCAACTAATAAAGTAAATAATGCTGTACAATCCACACAGCATCATCTAGCCCCAAGCTAAGCAGAGCTTGTGTTATGGATACTAGATGACTGATATACTTAATACAATACATTAAATAGATAGATATTTTTTATTATACATAGCAAATACCTAGAACACCCGGAACAAATCTTTGTAGATCGTACAAACATTTGTCCGAGGCGGGAATCGAACCCGCAACCTCCTGCGTCGCAGGTTGTTTGTCCGCTATGGACTCCTGAACTACAGAACCGATTTTAATAAAATTTTGCACAGTGTGTGTTATGGTCATGGTCAACTTAAAAGATTTAGAGGACAGTTCTTATTTGGATTATTGACCTCAATATTGTTTTTATTGCAAATTTAATGTTTTCCTATACTAAGTTCCATACAATTCTAACAGATGGCAGTGTAACTTAACTTTTGAGGTGGTACGAAGTTCGCCGGGTCAGCTAGTATTATAAATGCGAAAGTAACTCTGTTAATTACTTAGTTAGCTTTTCACGACTGTACCGCTTATCGTATCGTAATGAAATTTAGCAAGGAGATAGATTATATCCTGGGAAAGGACATGGGATAGTTTTTAATCCGCGAATTCATCTGCATTCGCGATATCCGACATTTAAGCGGACGAAGTCACGGGCATAAGCTACAAGAAATATATTTATTCAGCTTGGCGTGTTTCGGAACAATTCTGAATTCTGAACCACCATCCATCATCATCATCAGGCTATATTAGTCCACTGCTGGACATAGCCCTCTCCTAATGAGCGCCATAGTGCCCTGTTTTCAGCTTGCCGCATCCAGCATCTGCCTGCAGTCTTTCGCAGATCGTCATCCCACCTGGTCAGAGGGCGTCCTACACTACGTTTGCCATTCTGAACCAATGTATATATAAATATCTTTCTTAATAAGGTACAAACTATATCCGTTTCCTGAACCAGTTATCGCTTTGACATTGATAGTATAATAAAATTGAATCAGCGTAAACACGCAAAATCAAAGTCACTTGTGGGTGGAACAACTCCTTACTAAGCTTTTTAGTCATATGTTTTGACCTAAAACTTTGTTCACTATTCAAGAACAAGGATTTGACTTAACCTTCTAAGCACAGAGGCCAGCTATCCCAATCTGTCAGAAACGTTTTACTCAAACAACAAAAATAATTAATATTACATACTTATACACGAAATATTTGTCCGTTACGGATCGGAATAAAACTGACGCACCATTTCACTAACCTTGTGCGCTGGGAACGCAACCCGCATACCTAATGAGTTGCGATACGTATGCGGACTTGCGATACTGAGCCATGTGAGTCTGAAGTGAAATAATTTGCAGAACTGGCGATATGAGTACATCTGCCTAACCTTTACCCAATCAAATTGGGGTTGGCTTCCATTCTAACTGGATATATAAATAAATAATGCTGGACAATCCACACAGCATCATCTAGCCCCAAGCTAAGCAGAGCTTGTGTTATGGGTACTAGATGACTGATATACTTAATACAATATTAATACATTACATGTATAGATATTTTTTTTATTATACATAGCAAATACCCAGAACACGGAACAAATCTTTGTAGATCTTACAAACATTTGTCCCAGGGCGGGAGTCGAACCCTCAACCTCCTGCGTCGCAGGCAGACCTTCGCCCGCCGCGCCACAGCGGTCGTCAAATCAGATGCAGCTGAGTATTTTTCACGGAGCGACTGCCTATCTGACCTCCACAACCCAGTCACTGGGGTAAATTACCCTTTGATAAGGCTGATTGAACTCTCCACTCCCCCGTCCCGTTGGACTTTCAGGCTTCTGACTACTCGTAACGACTGTCAAAGATCTACGAAAGACAGCCGGGACCAACTCCTTAACGTCTTACCGACGGCTCTCAGTGTGTAATGAACAGTTACCTATCCGCGGTTCGACCTTGTTAAGTGCAGTTTAACCTTTGGTTGTCTCGTGCGGCATTTATTATTTGCAAATAGGAAATTGTATTTTTTTAGGATTTTGTTTAAGAATTTTCTTATTAACAGCTCGGTGTCTGGATTTGTGCCCAGTTGATGTCAATAGGTTCGCCCTACTATTACATGAAACTTAGCTGGTGAAATGTGGGTGTTACTATTGGTGTACGTCTGCACAGCCCTTCGGGAATTACAGGCTTGATGTTATGTTTTTGCATTTTATTTCAAAACACTTGTAATTACAGGCACTGCCTAAGTTTTCTTTTTTGTCTCTGCCTGTGTGTTCAGTCTACATCCTTCATTGGTGGAGATAAGATAAGATAAATTGTATTTGTCAAAAACATGTGTAAGTTAAGAATTAGTTGGAACGATTACAAAAATAAAGAAGTTTCAACAGGTTTTGTCTAGAAAGGCGTGCAAATACATAAACAGATAATACTAAAATTAAAAGTACAGAAATCAAAATAATATAAGGTAATATAATATAGGATAAGGTCTGTCGAACTTGGAGTTCGTCAGATACTATCAGTCACCTCCACCTACGCTACGCAATACGTTCCAACAATGTATGTACATATGTTCCTTGACCTCCAACCCCTGAGCGGGTCAAAACAAATTATGCATATCCACAAAAAAAAAACACAGTCAACAATTTTCCAAATTCAAATAACTGTCAAATAATCCAACATGGCCGCTCTAAATACAAACAGAAAACCGTTTGCAAATCCACCTCTCTCTTTGCCGTGCCAAAAAAAACACATAATTTTATACATTTCTGGTTCAAGGTCAAGAGTCCATTACATAAGCCGCTTGATTTCACCGTACTTTCGTAACTATTACGGCCGGTATTTAGCTCGCCGAACATTGGTATAAGGACCGGCTGGCCGATTAAGAGGGTTATAATATGGCTTTGTTTTTGGAGTGGTTTATGGTCCATAGTGTGTGGTGGTATGGGCCATGCTTCTATAGTTGCCCATGACATAATATGTAGTTATGCTTGTCTACAGAGAACACCCACATTTCGACAGTTATGTTTTAAATGTAAGTCCAGTGTTGACCGTCTCATGTAAGAACCAAACTTATAATGTATACTAAGACTTACTGAAAAGGACGATGACCCGGACCACAGTACAAAACGAAAGAGATTTACCACAAGCAGCGATAAGTAAAAGATATTTGGAGCTTGTTCTTGTACTACTCCCACACACAGTGGAGTTCACAGGAACTCCAAAAATGATTTATTCTAATTATAATCGACACTTTTTGAACGTCAAAAATTATATAAGACATTCCCCTAAGTATAAAGCCCGTCCTTCATCACTTCTTCGTGTTAATGTTGGTAACTGGGAAGAGGGGCAGAGAGACGAGTCAGGCACGGGGCATGGCAGCGACCAGATACATAACGAACAGTATGCGAGTCTGCACTAGTTTCAGCTGTCATAGATATAGAACTGTCACGGGCCATCAGTGAATATAGGTAATTGGTGACGCTAACTGATTCGCTTGGGTTTTATGGAAAGTGCTGACAATGCCGTATCTAGCAGCGGCCGCCGAGACATCTCTGTGCTCTGTATTCCTTCTACTAGGTATAGAACTATCCAGACTCCCGACTCATGTTACTGAGTGTTTTCCGATACAAAAATTAAGATCACAGCCCAACTCCGGAATCATACCCAAGTTCCCACGCTCGCCAGTCACGGTTGCGACAGCTACTTATATTATTATTCATTATTCAGCATTATTATGATCGTTTTATAGCACTGTTCACCTACATCAGCACAAGTTTATATTAAATAACACAGTTTTCGATCTACGATGTCACATGCCAGTAGGCAATGCTTTCGCGAGTCTTTCCTGTCGGCTTATTACGGATTTCTCTTACATCAAACAATGTTAGGCTGTGGTCATAGAACAGGGGAACAAAATAAAAGAGATGTAATAGACTGTTACTAGACCACCGATGTGGCGAGGCGGGCGACGCGGTCCGCCTGCGACGCATGAGGTTGCAGGTTCGATTCCCGCCCTGGGACAAATGTTTGTACGATCTACAAAGATTTTTTCCGGGTGTTCTGGGTATTTACTATGTAAAATAAAAAAAAATATCTATCTATGTAATGTATGTCATCTAGTACCCATAACACAAGCTCTGCTTAGCTGTAGATAGTCCAGCATTATTTATTTATTTTATTTATAGAGTGGTAGCACTCTACAACATTGACCTTGTCGTTCAAGCTTGGCTGTTTGATGTTATTATCAGTCAGGAAGTCGCTTTTGCCCGCCCTCTTGACTTACTTTAGTCACCTTTTATGACATCCACGATTGGTAATAGCGGACTAGTTTTCATAGAGAACGAGATGGTTTTGGGTGTTTCATTATTATGTGAAGTAATAATGTCTATGTTACGTATTGGAGCGTAGTGGTTGACTGTGAAGTCCTGGGTAAGCTAGGGTATGCATATACATATGCTCCAGAAATAGACATCCAGTCTACATTTGTTACAACATTGGAAAATTCTCAAGAACGACCTGGAGCTTAGAATGGGGTCTATTGAATTCTTCCACTTCTTCTCTCAGTTATGATGGTCCAGTGATTTATGCCTCGCCTCTTGTGCATGATAAAGATATTTTATTTTGCAAATACAGGTACAAGTCAAGGTGTTACATAATATAAATATAGAAACAGCCATATTTTGCCAATTACAAGGCATGCAAAAGTATAGATTTTAGGTAACAATTAAAATACATATTTCCTAATAATACATAATAATATTCTAATTTATAATTCATTAATAAAAATAATCAGTCAATAATAAAATTAATGTCACAATTTCTAATAGTTATTTAAATACAATATATATTTTATATATTGTTTGTTGTTGTGTAGATTTTTATTGGAGAAAGAAGTTGTTTGACTATTTTAGTCAAACAACTTCTTTCTCCAATAAAAATCTTCAATCCTATAATAAACTTTCTCTACTAAAAAAATTCTCAGCCTTTTTTTGAACAGTGTTAAATTATAGTCCTTCCAACAACTTGGTATTTTGTTATATATCACCGGTGCCATGCAGTAGACACTCTCATGACGTTATGGGTTTAAACCTGGGCAAGTGCCAATGTGACTTTTCAATTAATATTTACTTTCTAAGTTTATTTTGGACATAATTGATATCGGTGAAGGAAAGCATCGAGAGGAAACCTGAACTTATAATCAATATAAGCCTGAAATCGCCAACAGGTCTTGACCAAGCGTGGTGATTAATGCTCGTGCGTTCTCTGTATGAGAAGAGGTGTTTGCCCTGCAGTGGGACAGTAACAGGCTGGTATTATTATTTCTCTCAGTTTGGTACTAGCTATACGGTAGCTCACGCTGTTAGTAGATCACAGCCAGTCAACAAGATCTCACTCTCAAAGGGTGTCCTTGGCCACGACCTAAACACTCAAAGACACGCGTCTTGCGACAGCGAATGCAATCAAAACAAATGACAGAAGTTGTTTTCGATTCACCGCGACGCGAATGGCGCATGGCGATGTTTCAGTTTAGCGACGAAACAAGTGACGAGCGGAAGATTGAGAGGATCAGATGTATTGGATAACAGTCCACGAATTCACAGCTGGTGCGACCGGCGAGCAAGTCTGATGTTGCGTCACTATCACCACTGACATGCCGTAGATTCGCGCAAACGCAAATCGGGTAGCCAGTCGCATTGCCGACGTCGTGAACGGGACCTCAGTACAGTAGTAACTAGTGGAGACTCTTTTGCAGCATGCCTCATTGCTGACAAAGCATAACGACGACCTCAATTTCGTCTAAACGTGATTTATTATTGTATTTGCTAAGAATGCGAACGGTGCAATTTTGTGGTATTATTTAATTTGTCACATACAATCATAATAGACTGATTGTTGTTTTGTTTTGACGTACATTACTGACAATAAGAGCAGAATAAATTCCTGTATAACATTGGCATAGATGGGTTAAGTTAACCTTTAACTTGAGAAGATGACTCGAACATGATCTTAGTGTAAAGCTATCGTAAGCAGTGAAGTGCTATTAACATAATCGTTATGTGAACTCAGTGTAATATTTCAACTATACATACGTGCATATGCAATCGGATCAAGATTGGTTAAAGTTACGGATGTTTTTAACATTTTGAATTCGGATGTTACTGATGGGTCAGTAACATGACAAAAGGTTATATAATAATAATAATAAAAAAACAAAATATTGTGCGCGTCAGCTCCGAAGTGCAATTGGAGTTTATTTTAATGGTCCGTCTGTTGGCGCCATTGGCTTTGCCAATATTGGTACAAAACATAACGTTTTTGAGTTAACGCCTGTATTAACTTCAATCCTCTTTCATATTTAGGGATTAAACTACAATAATCAAAGGACAGTCCCTCATAACGATTTTCTCTGCAGTATTCGACAAATCCTTTTATGTATAGATCAGCTCTACAACCTTTTGTTTGAAAAATCATTCTATTATGTTTTTTGGATTAGGCAGTGTGTTATCTGCCAGTCAGTCATACCTAGATCACGTGTGATATTGCGAAACAAATAAAGAATTTCACGATACAACATACTCTCGTAATATGGTGTTTCATTCATAAACCTACTTAGCTAAAACCGGTTTTTGAGAAGCCGACCCCAACATAGTTGAGAAAAAACTAGGTAGATGATGATCTACTTATCGAAAACTAGTCATAATTCAAGTGATGAGCTAAGTAGGGTCTGCAGAATGTATTGACCTGCTTGTACGACACGAATAACATGATTGAAATAAACCTGTGTTTGGGGGAGTGGAAAAGACCCATTCAAAATACCAAAAAGTATTTAACGATTATACATTAGATACATAGACAATGGACATGCGCGAGGAACACAAAGTAAATGGATATTAAATAGTAACATATCACGCGGAGAAGCTCGCGGCTAAATAAAAACAGCTGCACGGGTTGATCGAAGGTTAAGCTACGCTTGTCGAGGTCAGTCTGTGGATGGGTGACCGTTCGTATCATATCGAGACTCCTCCGTGCCTCGGAAAGCACGTTAAGCCGTTGGTCCCGGCTGTCATTTTTAGATCATTGACAGTCGTTACGGGTAGTTAGAAGCCCGAAAGTCTGACAACCAGTCTTACCAAGGGGGTATCGTGTTGCCCAGTAACTGGGTTGTGGAGGTCAGATAGGCAGTCGCTCCATGTAAAATACTGGTATTCAGCTGCATCCGGTTAGATTGGAAGCCGACCCCAAAATATTTGGGAAAAGGCTACGCAGATGATGATAGTAACATATCACGCCAGTATTCCTCGCAGGGTTGGGCAGAGTTGCACCTGCAATACACCCACATTTCACCAGTTTAAATCCCATGTTATGAGGGGTGAGCCTTTTGCCATCAACCGGGCACACATCCAGTCTATGTGCTATGAATGAGTAATTAATTTGATACTTTACATAAATAAAAATAAGTAATAATAAATAATGCTGGACAATCCACACAGCATCATCTAGCCCCAAGCTAAGCAGTGTTATGGGTACTAGATGACTGATATACTTAATACAATACATTACATAGATAGATATTTTTTATTATACATAGCAAACACCCAGAACACCTCCACCCTTCCCAAGGCGGGAATCGAACCCGCAACCTCCTGCGTCGCAGGCGGACCTTCGCCCGCTGCGCCACATCGGTCGACGATACATCATCTGCCTAGCCTTGTATCAACTAAGTTAGGGTCGGCTACCAGTCGAATCGCAACGGCAGCTCAATACCAGTATTTTGCATGGAGCCACTACCTATCTTACCTCCACTACCCAGTAACTGTGTGATACGAAACCCCTTGGTAACAAAGACGGGCTGTCAAACGACCCGTCACCACTGTCAAAGATCGACTGATAACAGCCGTGACCAATTGTTTAACGCGCTTTCCGAGGCACGGTGTTCCGGAAAACAACCGTTAAAATTTCACTCATCTCTAGCTGATCTAGCAACGGCGCCAGACCCCGCAAAATAGACAGTTAGCCCAAAAGACGATCCGAAATGATACATCTATAGAGAACAGACTTATTTGCGTTGTTTCGTCGGCATATTTTAAGTTTGCTATAAAAAAAAAGAATCGAGTAAGCACGAAGTTCTTTCTCTGTCCGTCAAATTTATGTCTTAAATAGTTTTCATGTTGGTGTCTGTACCTACTACGTATTATTATTAATGCGGTTAACCTTGAGTGTGCTGTAATATAGTTTAGTGCTTAAAACTTGAGTGGGCTAAATATAAATCTAGAATAATTCGTTTTGTTTATGACGTCAAACACATTAAGACATTAAAGATAGAATCTGTGCATTATACGCTCTCGTTTTTTGTGCTAATACCGGAGTGAATCCCTACTATAAATATCAGTGCAATACACTTGAATTTGTGTTTAATATCATCTAGTTAGTTTACGTGTTTGGCGGCCATGATAACGTAAAAAGAGAGGAATTTCAGGAAAACGCGATCGCGTGGGCAAATTTAAAATCTTTTTCTCTATAAAATTAAAAAATAATATACACACTGTTAATGAGCTACGATATGTCAGCGGGCGGTGTCGCGTGGTCAACTCACTAATATTTGAACTGTTTATATAATAGTTATGTAAGTAACCGTGAGGGTTAGTAGGTTGTGATGTGCATAGATTACGTGTTCCGACTAGCAGTGGGCCGAGTGTGATAGGAATTCGCGGCTATTGCAAATAATAATGAAGACAAGTGATATGAATGGATATGGGCGGAGATGACGGCGTCATACTGATACGGTGTTGCTTGTTTAAAAAAATCGAAGTTGGTAATGGAAAATCTCAATAGCACATCGAATCCAGATCCCACCACTCATTAGACCTAAGAGGCAGTCAACACTAATTACTAATTAATTACCTGGTCTGTGTATGTGCTGCAAAACAATTGAATTTTATAAAAATCTAACCATCTATTTTCTATTTGTTACAGAAAAATGCAATAAGAAAAACGCTGAAGCAAAAGCAAAATTCAAGATGGCTGCCCCCCAGCTGATTTCAGCTAGTGAAGTCATCAACGAAAATTTATTAAAAAATGACAAGGAAATAAATTATTGCGTCCAATGCGTCGATGGTGTCGACGAGAATATGAACAATAAATACGAAAATATGACTGAAATACAGAAATTTTATGATGGCAAAAATGTTCTGATTACTGGTGCTACAGGTGAGACTCTCCGGCTGTATTTTTAACTTCAAATTCAACTCTCATGACGTCGCCTTAGAGAGAAAACCGCGTATATGCGAAAGACGTAACTTTACAGGAGGAAGAAAAAACTAAACCCAGTATAATTTATTTACACTCGCGAGTTTTTAAGAGGTTCTCATGAACCGTCTTATAGAGCGTTACAGTTTAAGAAACTTTTTAGTGTGTCCCGAGGTTTTCTTTCCAAATATGTAATAAAATAAAAATGACCAAAATTGCATTCCCGAGCTTATCACTTTAAGGCGACGACAAATAGCTTTGCGGATGAGATACTACAATTTTATTTATTATTTATTTATTTATTTATTTATTTATTTCTTTATTTATTTATTTATTTGGCTCACCAACAATTGAGTACACTCAAACAATTATGGGTTACATTAAATCAAATCGGGTCAGGTGTATCAATCTCTTACAGGTAAGCAGATCATGCACTACATATTGATTAAATGTATAATTTGATACACACAGAGCAATCGGGCTCCTCAGGCCAAATTAAAACTAAAAATTGAAATAAAACATTAAAATGACAGACAGAAACAAAGTTGAGGACGAAACAAAATTATTATCGAAAACCTAATTGAATTAAAATCATAATATGTAAAATTAAAAGTTAAACAAATTCAAAATACTTGTTAAAAAATAAATATAACAAAATCAAAATTATCATTCAACAGAATAGAATCAAAATAAATTAAAAAGCATCATAATTAAAAACATAAAAAATTAATTTACAACGTAATCGAACTTAATTCATACGGATATCATAAGAAAAATTAAAATAAAATCATAACCAACATTAAAATCAGTCAGAAACATAATTAGAATGAAATTAAACAGAATTATATTTAAAATAAAAACATAAATATTTTTTTACCTATAAACATCCTTGAATTACAGTCATACAGGTATTATTATCAAATTAAATTGCAGACAGAATTAAAATTGAAATCATAAAAAGGATTAAAATACAAATTGAATATAAAGACAAACATGTAACCAAAACAAGTTCACAGAAAGATTTCACACATTATTTATAATACTTCTGAACTTATTAAGTGAGTCCGAGTGCACATCGATCAGATCACTGCAGTTGTTTAGTAAGATCACGTACTTAGGCTACGATATACCATTAAACAAAAAAAAAAAAGAAACTCTAGCTATGTAAATGCTGTATTTTAAGCTGTGTTTCCGGAAACTAACTATCAAATTTGCTTTCAATACTTATTAAAGCTGTCGTCATTTGTCAACAACATAAACATAACAAAAGACAGCCGCTGTTAGAGATCGCATTGTCAGCACTTTCAATACAAATCAATCAAGTCAGTAAGCGTCTCGTATTACCAGTAGAAACTGACGACCTGTTATAATTCTAAATATGCCTGTGATAGCTGAAATCTTGACGTCTCCAGTATTTAGTATCTAGCTAAATATTCTGGGAGACACCAGAATATTTAGCTAGATACTAAATACTGGAGACGTCAAGATTTCAGCGTTTTAAATATTCTGGGATATTCAAGATTGCGTGCTAAATATTCTGGGAGATTCAAGATTGCGTGCTAAATATTCTGGGAGACACCAGAATATTTAGCTAGATACTAAATACTGGAGACGTCAAGATTTCAGCGTTTTAAATATTCTGGGATATTCAAGATTGCGTGCTAAATATTCTGGGAGATTCAAGATTGCGTGCTAAATATTCTGGGAGACACCAGAATATTTAGCTAGATACTAAATACTGGAGACGTCAAGATTTCAGCGTTTTAAATATTCTGGGATATTCAAGATTGCGTGCTAAATATTCTGGGAGATTCAAGATTGCGTGCTAAATATTCTGGGAGACACCAGAATATTTAGCTAGATACTAAATACTGGAGACGTCAAGATTTCAGCTATCACAGGCATATTTAGAATTATAACAGGTCGTCAGTTTCTACTGGTAATACGAGACGCTTACTGACTCGATCGGTTGTCAACCGATGAAGTTAAAATCAATTTTAAGAGAAATACAACATCTTTCATCTTTTTTCGACTGCAGAGCGTGAGGTCATGGGTTCGATTCCCAGGTCGGCGCAAAGATTTATTGAGTTTTTCCAATAGGAATTTTCTCATTCTCCTTTTCTTTCCCGGAGTCTGGATTTGTGCCCTTTCGATGGCAAAAGCATAACTGGCGAAATGTGGGTGTTACTATTAGTGCAGCTCTGCCCAACCCTTCGAGGAATACAGGCGTGATGTTATGTATAACATCTTTCTAAGACACGGGACTGAGCGACTTCTCAAATATAACAAGATACTACTTTAATATAACAAAGTTATCGTTAAGCATGATGTGCCCCCGTTCTGACAAGAAGCCATACTTCAAATAGCGCTTAAGCTCACCTGCATAGTCTTTATTTTCAACATTATTCTCTTACTTGAAAAAAAACTCCGAAGAGAAAAAATAAAGAATAATAGAACATCGAAAAATTCATGTGCATCGCTGTCTTGGATGATTCCCAAAGGTGTAAACCAATTCTTCCCCTAAGTTACAAACACAATTTCCTTCCTCAGGTTTCCTCGGCAAGATCCTGGTGGAGAAGCTTCTCCGATGCTGTCCAGGTGTAGAGAACCTGTACCTTCTGGTTCGGCAGAAGAGGGGGAAGGACATCTACACGAGAATGGAGGAAATCTTTGATGACCCTGTAAGTGTGTTGCATGTTACGATCCACAAGATGGTTTGACGGCACGGTTGGTGCAGTGGCTGAGCGATTGACTGCTGCCCTGCGAGTTGTGGGTTCGATTTCCGCACGGAACAAATATTTTTATGGCCCGGTCTGGCTGTGTGTGTATGGGAGTTTGAATTTTTGTAAGCGTACCCACGATACAGGAGAAATTTCTAGTGTGGGGCAACATTAAAAAAAAATAGATGGTATGTGGTCACCGGTGTGTTATCCCAGAGCCTAAGCTGAAATGTTTCATGCCTGCAGATACACTACGGCACCTTTAGAATAGAATACAATAGTATACAATTTATTTGCATAAAAACACGGTATAAAAGATGGTACAAAAATTGAAAACAGAGCATACATGTTTCTGCTTAACAATATTTAATAAGCGTACAAATTCTTGTGCATACAATTAATGAATGATTCTTGTCAAAAAACTCTTTAAGACTATAAAAAACTATTAGTGGACAGCCAGTCATACAATTTACTTATAAAAAATCTGGTATTGAGAATTTTTAGATAGCTCGGTATCCTATTAAATATTTCCACACACATATACAAACAGCTTTTATTATATTTAGCTAGCCTTGGCATGACATCTAGCACGAGCATGTGAGGGTCTCGCCGGATTCGAGGATGTACATCGTCTTTCAAACATTAACGAAGATCGTAGACAGCAATAACCTTTCTTTTTGTTTACCCTTAATCTGAAAGAGGGGCATTGCACCTATTCATCATTACGAATTACTTTTATTACGGAATCAACCCTGTAATCGCGAAAGCAATTTATCGGCGGCTTCTTACCAATTTTTTTACGTTTAATGTTACTTCTGCCAAACTGTACACCAGTTTGTTGGAAGATGTAGCTCCCGTATACAGAGTTCTGTTATATTTTATGTAGGTAATTACTAGCTGGTACTTTTCCATCAATAACAAAAAAAAATGTGTGCGTGTACTAGCGTACACTCGTAGCAAGTGAAGCTTCTTTATGACGTTATTTTTCAAAAAATGTAACTACTCAAAACGGTCCGCAAAATACATTGGAGACATTTACCAATCCCTACTCCGCTGGAGAAAGTATACTTCGAATCACGCGTGGTAGGGATAAGAAAAAGATGGCGCGTAACGGAAAAGTGTGACGCGTAACGAAAAAATGTTACACTAAATTTCTTTCCAACCCCGATAAAGAAGTTTCACTTCAAAAATACCAATAAATTTGATTTAATCAGGCGGCCATTTATGAGGTTTTGACAGCCAATATTTTGACATATAAGTATATGTAAGCAATAACTTTTTCTTTTCAGAATTCGATTGTTTATCGCAGTTCCTATTCATGTAAAGCGTAGAAATAAAGGTTTCTTGGTATATGCGTCATAAAGTCTCAAAAAGTCAAAACAAAAAAAAATCTGTTAGCGATTTGCAATTTTGTATTTATTTCAAAATAATCGTTACCAGCCTTTCAAAAATATCTAAACTAATGAATATTGTTGATTTAAAGTCCAATACGCAGTATCCGAACATTCTACAGGAGGGAACTTTTTGTATTAAGCTTTGAATAACATTAATTCAAACGTAACGAAAACAATTTATTTTATGTTAGCTTAGAATAATCTATTAATACTCAGTCTAAGAAAATCAAAATTCAAGCGAGTATTTTTTTATCAAAACGATTTTACCAGAAGTGAACACTTTATGCACAGTTCTAGTTTATTACCCATGTACCGTAAAACGGGGTGAATAGAAACGCAGGGGTGAGTAGAAACAAAGCTTTGAAGGGCATTTTCGCGTTAGTTTGACTTTGTTTGTACTACAAAGACTCTTATTTTTTTAAGGAATTGAAATGAATTATTTCTACACCTTGTCAGTAATTACTAATGTTCAATCAACGTTTAAATCTCGTTCAAATCAATCGTGTTTCGATTCACGCCGGGCGTTTCGATTCACCCCGTTTTACTGTACTTAGTTTTAAATCATTGTCACGATTGTAACAGTAATTTATGGGTTGTCGTATTTTCTTTTGCAATAGGTAAATACTTTCTTTGACAAGACTTACATGCATTCCAATCAGGCCAAGTTCATGCCATAAAGATGGCAACCATGACAGCCATAAAGCCAAGACCTTGCCATTTTACCGGCACGCGAATCAAGGCAAAGAAGATACGCTCCTTTTTAAGCAAACCAGTGATAATTGTCGAAAAGATATGACAAAGATCGCCTTCAAATAAACGGAAGTGGTAATTAAAATCTTCTTTTGGAGAAATTATGGGGCTTCAATAAATTATTATTTATTCTGAAGGTAATTTCCTTGTTATTTTTGTAAAAAGATGAGTAATGGTGTGTATATTGATATTGTAAGAGGTTAAGGTGGGTATCCGTTTCGTGAGCTTAAAGGTACGACACCTTGATTGTTTTGATTTAATATTTGTCATTCCGTCTTTTTAATATACTCGTAGTAGCGCTTTATCCTCGACTTTGTGGGTGTGAATTTCGTACGTTTCCCTTCGAACTTTAACATCCCCCCCTACCCCCCCTTAAAACGTAGTTTTGATAATAAAAGTAGCCTATAGCACTCAGGAATAATTGATAGATAAATTTATAGATAGATTAGATTAGATATATTTATAATAATATTGATAGATAGTTTTATGTTGAGATTCCTATTAGTACTATTGTTAACATATCAAACCAAGAGTTTCACTCTTGGACACAGTTCTTCTATTGCTATTGTTGAATAGGGATGTGTCCTAGAAAAAAAAATATTAAGTCCATTTACCAAAAGTTTTGGACACGGAATTTTTTGCTTACTCAATTCAATAAAAAGTGACAATGATATAGCCTATCAAAGTTCAGGAGAAGGGGCTTGTGGCGTCACTGTTACGTTAAAAGTGTAGCACGGCGCGACGTCACACGCAATTTCAAGGCACTATATCGTCGTCATTTTTGGTTTACGTGACAAAAGAAAAAATACGTGACCAGTATTTTTAAGTAATCTAACTTTCGGACCAATCAGAATGTTTAAGGACACTACCCTATTATTGATAGCAGGGACTCCTACATGCCAAGTATCTATAGGCACACGGCTAATATTGTAGCCTTCAGTGGCTTAAGTCACTAACAAACACACATCTCGGTCAAGGGATATTGGCAAAGGAATCGGCACTGCTATTATTTGCGTTAACCAATGAAGCAGGAGTTAAATATTTTGGCAAACATAGTCAACAACTCCGTATCGAAGTCTTGCTAAATTCTGTTAAGTTCACCTCGAACCTCACTCAAGTGACCGGAGAAAAATCAAAAGCGATCTTATAAAGACACTTTTACAGGAGAATCCTGTAAAAGTGTCCAACCAAAGATTCCATACCTTATAATTATGTAAACACATTTTTCCATTTTCAAAGTTAACTGCTGTTAAATTTGGTATTTATTGATTACTAAAAACGGTGTATCTAACTAGCACAGTTTTTTTTGTAGGTAGTCTACAAAAGATCTCCTAAAAAAAATCACTCTTTACCTGTTTTCCAAGAAACTATCGCAGTATCAAAACGCGATGCTGTTCGAATTTAGAAGTATGTGGTTTTCTTGTCTCGTATAAAGGCACAAAGGATGTCTATCTACCCCCTATGTAACTGAAATTAAAGGCTTATGTCGTCATAATAGTAGATACATCAAGATGATAAAGCAGTGCCTTAAGCCACAGGCGCCAGAACTATCTACTTATAATATATCAAGCTAGCCCAAGGCCAAGATACCTTTATCCCAAAGTAAAGAGTATTCTCCTTATTATCTTACAAATGTGAAAAGACGAGTGATTTTTCGCACCTTCTGAGAGATAATAAAAAGCAATTTGATTTTCAAATCAGCTGTTTTCGGTATCAAAAAGGTTTTATACAAACTTTTAGTTGAGGCTCCAAATTCAAAATACATTATTAACCGGACGGTTATAATTTATTATTGCCCGGCTAGACCATAGGGCTGTAAAAACGTACTTTGGGTTAGGTTTTCCTGATATATAATTTGCCGTTATCGAGCAGGCAGTATTATAAAATATCCAGCCAAATATTTCAGTGTAGCCACTCGTGAAGGCTACCGTTGAGGCAATCAAATGTTAATAATACCCTTGATTTATTCCCAGGTGTTCAGTCGGCTAAAGGATGAAGTGCCGAAGTTCCGACACAAGGTGGTGGTGGTGCCAGCAGACTGTGAGGCTGCTGGACTTGGGCTCACCCTGACTGATAGACAGATGCTTACTGAAAAGGTAACAAAAGATTTTAATCTTTGTATTCAAGTACAAAAAGGGAGTAAGGAATCATGGGGCATCGAAAAACTAGATAGCCACTCTGACCATACCCCAAACTAATACTCGTATAGTTTTATTTTATTACTTCTGTCATCATTATCATGTTTTCCTTTGTTTTCGATATTTAGTATTGTCATGGTGTGTCTGAATTTATGCTTAGTAAATGGTTTTTCTTTCTTTCCGTATAAGCCAAAAATATATTTAGCCAAAGATATATTCTCGCCGTTTATGGTTTCCTGTAACAGCTGCAAACGCCCCAGCAGCGATTATACTCGTTAACATGAGGATAGATTTGTCCACTACAATTCCCATAACTAAAAGCTTGGTGTAGTTATTTTTACCCCCTTGTTTCCGAATGTAAAATTACACCTTTGCCTTAGAAAATTTTACTTTGTTAGAAGTATTTCTGAAGCCAGACTACACCTATAACTTTGTTGTGTTTCTCAATACGGCGGTTTGTTGATGCTACTTTTACCTTCAATAATTATAACCATCATAAAATGAGCGCGAAACAGAACGTACATATGTGGTCTGCAAATCTGGACCGCATCGGTACCTTGTTTGTCCCATAAAAAAATCTGGGATACATTATCTTACTCTAACTCTTTAACCTTCAAATTTCAGGTGAACATAATATTCCACTCGGCAGCGACTGTGAAGTTTGACGAGCACCTCCGAGCGGCCCTGGTCACTAACGTCAGGGCGCCCCTCCACCTCCTCAGACTGGCCAGGGACATGAAGAAATTAGACGTAAGTGCTGGAATTGTCACTATATTCTATTAGGCTAATAAGCCCCGGTGGCCTTGTACTCAAGACTGGCAGTCGATGTTCTCAACGACTGCCACTCCTGAGTCCTACGATGTATGCCTAAATCTACACCTGGGGCTTCCAAAATGAGTACCGGGACCATTTGAAGAGTGAATACTAATAGTAATCCCTCAACAAAATAAAACTACTATTGTCAGACACCGAGCATTAATAAAAACTCTCCCCGATCCGAGACAGAACCCATCAGCAGCGAATTAGAAAATATACCACTGCTATTATTGTAAGTTGTCAATGTAAGTTAACGAAAATTAAACCTTATTTTCAGGTACTAATGCACATATCGACGGCATACTCAAACTCCCATCTCTCTGAGATCGAGGAAAGGTTCTACCCCTGTGATGCTGATTGTGAACAGCTACATCAGATGATCGACAAGCTGTCTGATGACCAGATTAATAAAATGTTGCCCAAGTAAGTTGGTTTTGTGGAATACTTAACAGAAAGTATACATCCATCGTTACAGGTAGTCAGAAAGCCTGTAATTCAGACAACCCATACTAATTCTTCTGTGTTGCTCAGTGGCTGGGTGTTAGTTAATCAACAAGATCATAGGAACTTATGCGCCTTCCATGATCCCCGGCTAGAAGAATTTAAACCCGGCCCAACATAGTTGGGGAAAGGCTAGTAGGCGGCTAAAGGCATGATGTGATGGGATGAACTGGTTGGTGATCACGGATTTAGTGCCTAATGCATAAGCCACATACCCTAAAGTCTTTGCTGAACATCACTTTATAGTTCTTTATACATTTTCAGGATACTGGGACCCTGGCCAAACACGTACACATTCACTAAAGCTTTAGCAGAGAAGGAACTGCGAGCGAGCGCGGGACGCATGCCTATAGGTATATTCAGACCGGCAATAGGTAAGTCAATCTTCTTTTGCTTGTCCCATGTTACTTGGGGTCGGCACAATGCAAACACCTGATCACAACCCATACATCTTTCTTGGAGACTAAAAATCTACCCTTCCTTTTCGAAGGTAAGTCCATATTGATAAATAAGAAAACCACAAGGAGGACTGGGTACTCGAAGAACAGAGAAAAGAAAGGGAAAAGAAAAATGGAAATCCCTATATTTATGTGCTTAAAGTTTTAAATAAATTAAAAATTAAATATAAGAATTGTTTTAAAGCTATTAGTTTCAAGATTTTGACTTTTGAAAGTTTAATTATAATGGCCTGTTTCATACAAAAAAAAACACGTTGAATATCATGTCCGCATGAAGTATATTGCATGCAGAATATTATGAATAATCTATATAGGTACTGAGGCCAGCATATCAAGCTTTTTTTTGTTGATCCAAGGTGGAAAATCCTCTTGGATGTCCTCCGCCATGTGGGTCCATGGGGTGGGCAGAGGGGCCTGCCAGACTCTTACTGACCAGAACCACCCCGGTGTTCCATCTCACACCTACGCCGGGGGTCGCGGGAACGTACGATCCTTCCACAACCCCCGGCTACCCCAACCTATCAAATTGCTTTGATAGTTTTTCGACCTTATTACAAAATAATAAGTTTCATGATCAATTGGGAATATTTTACAGTTTGGGATAGTTTGATGCTGCGGCGTCTATACCCCGACAATTCGATGGACCAACGCGTTCAAAATGGGCCAGTAACCCTAGCACAAATTTCTTGCGAGAAGTTTACAACCGAAAACAACAAATTACCTAGTAATCAAATAAAATAAAAATAAAATCTTTTTATTTCAGACACTTAGTCCATATTAGGCATTAAATTATTCCGTTACATTTCCACTATTAATTTATTATTTTAGTATAGGTTTCTTTTATTAATTTAGTATAGGTAAGTATAATAATATCAATGATATTATTCGTCGAGCTCTTGGTACCGCCGGCGTACCAGCGGTATTAGAACCTAACGGCTTGGTACGAGACGATGGTAAGAGACCAGACGGCATGACTTTGTTGCCTTGGAAGATGGGTAGGCCTTTGGTGTGGGACGCAACCTGCGTCGATACCCTTGCGCCATCTCATGTTTCAAGCACGGCAGGCTGTGCTGGCGCTGCCGCGGCGGGTGCTGAGACCCTCAAACGGCGCAAATACTGTAACCTTATTGGTAACTACAGTTTTGAGCCGTTTGGGGTTGAAACGCTCGGGTCATGGGGTCCGAGTGCACGTCAACTTTATAAAGAAATTACTCGACGTCTGATCGACACTTCGCGTGACCAGAGGGCTGGCTCATTCTTTGCCCAAAGAATTAGTATTGCCATCCAACGTGGCAATGCTGCCAGTCTTTTGGGCACGTTTCCAGATGACAGCGATGCGGAGGAATACTTTGACGCCTGAGTGTCCTTGTCGGCTTTTTTTGTTTTTTTAATTTTTTTGTTTTTGTAAATATGTATATACCTAGTTAGTTTTATAGTATAATTGTACATATGTGAATATCTAATTTAGTAAATAAATAAATATCGTATAGGTAAGTATATCAATTCATTTTAAGTATTAGTTATGTCATCATTACATTACATTGATTAATCATAATATTATGTTATGTATTAATTTATAATAATTATTTTTTTGTAATTAGTCAAACGAAATTGGTTTCACGTTCCTAATATAGAGGCGCTATTTCAATTTTAGTACAAAATGTTGACATTGTTGGTCGATGAAATTCTCGCAAGAAATTCGTTCTAAGGCTGGCCCTAGCACAAATCTCACATTTAGTGGTGATTGTGATATGAAAACTCACTATATATTTATGTTGCAGTGATATCGACGGCGAAAGAACCTTTAAAAGGGTGGCTAGACAATATGTACGGACCCACGGGAGTCACAGTTGGCAGTGGTGAGTTATCCATGTGTTTAATGACTAATTTCATCATCATCATCATCTGCCTAGCTTTTATCCAACCATGTTGGGGTGGGCTTCCAGTCTAATCGGATGCAGTATTTTACTTGGAGCGACTGTCTATTTGACTTCCACAACCCAGTTACTGGGCAACACGATAAGATTGTCGAGCTTCTAACTACCCATAAGGACTCTCAAAGATCTACAACTGACCAACGGTTTAACGTGCTTTCCGAGGCACGGACGAGTCACAACATGTAATGAACGGTCACCCATCCACAGACTGACCTCGGCAAGCGTAGCTTAACCATCGATCCGTGCGTCTGTTTCTATTTAGCCACGAGCTCCTCTTATGCTTTACTTTTGAAATGCTTAAGCTATACAACTTGTCATGTCAAAATAACAGGTGAACGTTAAGGTAAACATGTTGTCTGTCTGTCTGTTTGTAGAGGTTAATATCCGACAGGGTTGGACCGATGTTCACTAGCAGATTGCTGGTGTTTTAAGGAGTAACTAAGGCTAGTTTCATTTCAAAATAAGAATTAAGATACCGCGCAAAAACTATCTAAGTTAGAAGTCGCTATTTAAACCATATTATGAGTGGTCCCTTCGTTGGTAGACCTATTTATCTAGGCTTATAATAAGCTAGAATCACCTTAAATATATAAACAGAAAAACAAAGTTTTTCAGGACAAATACCACGTAAGGAAAAGGTGTATGATTTTTGTAACCATAAGTAACCAAAGAATAATTCTTTTCAGCCACTGGCATCCTTCGGACGGTGCAGTGCGACGAGCTGGTGTCAGCAGACATAGTGCCAGTGGACTCGGTGGTCAACTGTCTCATGGTGGCCGCCTGTAATGTCCACAACGCTTATAAAGAAAGGTGAGTAGACCTACGTGTGGTTGCACATGGTACTCCTCTTTGTTCCAAGGGTTAATCGACCCTCAAAGCAGGCACAAGAGCGTGGATTCACAATCAGCACGGTGAGCATTCCCTAAACCTTAATTGTGGTCGATAGGCTAACCAATACCATAATAAACATATTCATATATATATGTGTCTGAAAATCTATTTATATAAATATATATATTTCTTTTCACTTTTCTTTTAAGAAATTGCACCTGCCACTGTTTGTCTCTGCATCACCCAAAGGTTGATTGGTAGAAAATGCCTATGGCATTAATTCCGCCCCTGTACATTTGTGTGCTTAAAGTATTAAATAAATAAATAAAATAAACAATTGCGTTATTTGGAACGCAGCGATGAAGCTAGTGTTACACCCGCGACTAAGTCCGCGTGGACCTGTACACTGTACAGACCTACATTATCTAAGGCGGGTCCTTGTAGAAATGCAATGTATCATAAGCGATTCCGTAGTCCGACTTGCACTGCGCCGATTTCTGGGTGGTATTGACCACAACCTCTTTGGGGGAAAGGACGCGCCTTGTCGCCAGAAGTCGACATAGGTCAACAGAATAAACGATCTGAAATGACAATTGGCCGGCCATAATAGCTGTAAAACCTGACTGTTGAGGGTAGACGTGGTTTTAAGTGGAGACCATGAACTGGCAACACATCCCCCAGACTAGATGGAGCAATTCTTTTTGCAGTGGGGCTAGTAACATCTGGAGGAAAGTAGCCAAAAATGGAGTTAAATAGTTTGTGTTTTGAACAGGCCTTTGGCCTGATTTCTTTCACCCAACTGACCCAACATTAGCACTGTCATCTAGAGCCAAGCACAAAACGGCTGTCAGCCTTGTCTGGGGCGGATGCTGGAACCCCTTAAATCCTCCCAATGTTATATTCTTCCGTTCAATTTTAATTTCGTCTATACATCTCAACATAACATACATAAGATTTTACAAAATTATTCCACGAATATAAATTTTGTCCTAATTTACTCTGCAGCTCACCGCCGCTAGAGCCTCCGATCTTCAACTACGTCAGTTCTGTGGAGAACAGGATAACGTGGGGTGACTTCGTGTCACAGAACATGCAATGGATACATTACTACCCCTTTACTGATGCTGTGTGGTGAGTGCTATCAATGAATCAACCAATTAAGTTTTGGTAACCGCAGAAGTTTACGCACCGACTTCTTACTGCTGTGGGTTTTAGGCACATAGTACCTACCATTAAGATGTCTGACTTGACTTGACTTACGACAATTTGTACTTTGTTGTAAATCTATGACACCTAGGTACTAAATAATGTCATAAATATGTATAATCACAGTAATCAATGAACTGAAATGTGGCATGAACTCTTTTTTGTCGCTTTTAGAAGACGTTTTAATTTTTTTTTATTAAGGTAACTCTTGTGTAAAATTGTATGCAACTAGACCCAGTCGTTTTTAGGCTGTGCGCTGTCTGTCAGTAAATTTAACGTGTTTATTAAGTAGATTTTCCCTTAAGATCGCTTAAGAATCCTCTAGCCTAGCCTAGTTCAGTACCTAACTTGGTTTGATAAAACATCAAACTGTTGTTTTGATGTTCCGCCTTGTAATCCTTATTACCGTCTTATTTAAACTAACTTGAGACTTAACCACCAATCTCCTCGTTCCAGGTTCATATCTCTCCGGCTGACGAAATCGGCGCTAATCAACAAATTCTACATGTTCTTCTTACATCTAATACCAGCTGCTTTAGTCGATGGCTTAGCCATCTGCTTAGGAAAGAAGCCAAAGTAAGTTTTATCTGCCCAGCAGTGACATTTCTAGTCAAACCATGATAAACCAGAAGTTATTTTCTATAGAAAGGATTTACTAAACTAGCCGTTAAGCACGCGTAGTATGGACACCATTGAAACGGGTTTTTTCGATGGAAGAATAGACATTATGACAGACTGATGAATGATTATTAATGTTAGCCTGCGACGCAGGAGGTTGCGGGTTCGATTCCCGCTCTGGGACAAATATTTGTACGATCTACAAAGATTTTTTCCGGGTGTTCTGGGTATTTCCTATATATCTATCTATGTAATGTATTGTATATCAGTCATCTAGTACCCATAACACAAGCTCTGCTTAGCTTGGGGCTAGATGATGCTGTGTGGATTGTCCAGCATTATTTATATCTTATTTATTTATTTTAATGATTTTTATATCGTCCTAAGCATGGAAAGAAAGAAAGAAAAAGTATTTATTTAGCACAGACTCAGACACATAATGACAATACTAAATATCAAAAACAAAGAAAGAAGTCATGATAAATAACATAAAATATATATAGACATCTATATTAATTATGTGCCTTACGGCTGCACCAAATGGGTCCAGTTCAGCAACAATGTCAGACATCTAGTGTCTGACGCTGGTTTTCATGGTGATGTAAAAACTGAAGAGAATAAAGATTTGTATTATCTACAGTTTACGGGGCGCCCCGTACCCCGAGTGGTGGTACAGAGTAGAAGAGATGCCAAGTTGGAAAGAAAGAACGTTGTCTATTCTTGGTAGAATAGATATAAAATTGGTCATGCTACGCGTGCTGTATGTGTATATGTGGGTATTTAAAAGGCGAAGGGATCTGTAGTTGAGATGAAAATTTACACATGTGCCTACAACCTTAATTTTAACGAACGCAAAATTACGTTTTTAGTTTTTAGTAGGAATTTTTCAAGGAAACTGAAAGACAAAGTTATTTTTGAGGTTGTACTTAACTTCTTACCGAGAGGATCCTATATCTCATCAACTATTTTATGAGAACAGTAATATGAAACTCTATCTAATCATTTATTACTTTTTTAGGATGCTAAAGGTATACCGTAAGATCCACAAGTTCTCCTCTGTCCTGTCATACTTCTGCACGAGGGAGATCAAATTCTGCAATAGTCGGACGCGAGAGCTTTGGGAGAAGACTTCTGAAGCCGATAAGCAGGTAAGATTTTTGACAGAACTTGAAGATAGCAATACCAGCATGCTATTATCCTAAAACAAGATAGGGGTTTCTTCTCATTCAGAGAAGATCCATGCCTGAACGCCGAAATGCGAGTTGATTTCCGTCCTGAAATCGCCAACTTGCAGTGAGCTTTAGGTGGGGGGATCCTGCTTTTGTTTTAAGACAAGTGCCGTTTGCTCTACTGTAGGAACATCTGTTTCCAAAGCTCTTTCTAAGCTAATTCTCTAAATCTGACTTTGACCTTGATTAAAGACTTAGAAGGCCCTTTACCTTCAATAAACATTAATTTTGCTGACTAAATAATAGATCTAGAACCCATGTTTCATCAGTACCAATTTCACTAAGTTAATACTACTTTCGGGATTTTTTAAATGTGCTTACTTTTCTACCTCATATTTTCAGATATATCCGTTCAGCATGAGTGACATGATCTGGGAGGAGTACTTCCAAGACTACCTGGCAGGCATTAGGAGGTTCCTCTTCAAGGAGAGTGACGACACACTGCCACAGGCCAGGATCAAGTGGAAAAGGTACGTAGAGTAAAAAGAAACTGAGAAAAAGATAGAGCTCATTGACAAACATTCAGATGGTGTAGGTACTCGTGAAAATTAACAACTTTTACGGGATCAACCGCTTTGAAGTATGAAAGAATGCAAGCCAGGTGCGTATTACTTAGTCGGGTTACGCGCTCTGGATGAGAGATGTTCCAAAGAGAAACCGTGACTCTGGAACGTAAAGGGCAAGGACGGAATATGGATGGGATTTAGTCAGTAAAAGTCTGAATGATTTCCCACTATTAAAAAAAAATAAGGATAAATATAACGAGTCCACATTATTGATTTAAACGGACTTTTTGTAGTCAGCTAAATCAATCATGCGCATGCGTAAGTTTGTATTTCATAGGTTTTGTCAAATAAACCATGAAAAACAAAGTCTCTGAGCTTTAGAGACATAGTCACCAGCAGAGTTGACATTTAAGAGTTGGTCCCATATTAAAAGTTGTCCATATTCATGAGTCATCCATCCCCAATTACCGACGAATCAAAAATCACCTAGCAGTGTAGGTATATTGACTTCTACCATTAAAAACTTCATATTGATCATTAATAATGGATAAATTAATGGACGGATTGTGTGAAAGATGATATGGCTAGAAAAGAGGTGACTATTGAGATGAGGGCAAGTAGAGATGTATGGAAGAAGAAAACATGCTGCGCCGACCCCAAATAAATTGGTATAAAGGCAGGAGGATGATGATGATGATATTGATCATTCATGATTTGATGACCGATGTGGCGCGGTGGGTGAAGGTCCGCCTGCAACGCAGGAGGTCTCGGGTTTGATTCCCGCCTTGGGACAAATGTTTGTACGATCTACAAAGATTTGTTCCGGGTGTTCTGGGTATTTTCTATGTATAGTAAAATTATCTATGCGTATATATGTAATGTATTGTATTAAGTATATCAGTCATCTAGTACCCATAACACAAGCTCTGCTTAGCTTGGGGCTAGATGATGCTGTGTGGATTGTCCAGCACTATTATTTTATTATTTATTTAGGTATAGCACTTATGAAACCAACGATCTACCTCTGAGACCACCGGTAGAGGGCACCAGAGTCGCATGTGAATCAAAATGTTCTCAAATTAATTTTCTTTTACAGATTGTACTATCTACATCAGATAGCGAGATTTATTTTCTTCATCCTGGCAGTCTACGTTTTATGGTGGTTCTTATCTTTATTATGGTGATCTTATTAACTTGTAGGAACAGGCGCTAGCACATCAAGCTATCCCAAACTGTTATATTTTTCCAATCGCATATGAACCTTATGATTTTGTAACAAAGTTGAAAAAAAGTTTTAAAAAATTTGGAAAATCCAAAAGTGCACGTCTCAACGCTCATTTTATGACAAAAATGACTTGATTGAATTAGACGGTAATTTTCAATAGGCTATTACTCAGAATGATACTGAAGCGGATGAAAAAAGAAATGACTCAAAAAGTGAAGTTTTTTGGGCGATATCGTGACCACATACATCATCCGAACATACAGACAACCCGACGTCCACTGAAATAGTTTTTCAAAACGGTTTTTTATTTACTATCTAGCAAAAATAGTGTTTTTTAAAAGTATCTACTGTCATAAAAAAGTGTTATTGTTGATATTTGTCAACTCATTTAATACTCAAAGTCCAAAAGGATCGGATAAAAGCAATTTAAGCCGAGATAATTGCTTGACCTTGAGAGAGTGAGAGTAAAGCACAACTCAACGCTTCGCGTTGAGACGTGCAATAGGGGTAGCTTGATGTGCTGGCCTTCTGTAAATTAAACGTAAAAAAAGGTGATTTTAAAATTAAATGACGTTAGTACGAATAAAGTAGACAGCAGCCTGTAAATGAGACCGCGTAGCACTTTTTTTTCAGAAGAGTAAAAGTGGATGGGTTAAAATTTCGTTTTCAAACACAATGTTTGGGGTTCAATATTTTTCTTTATTTCAAAAAAGCTGATCAGTCATATATCGTCTTCTTATTTTTTTATAATTGGGTTAATGGTGTGCACTGGTGATGGTACGAAAACCACAGATTGCACATAGGTAGGGAAAAAAATTCCAGTGGTAGGTAAGCAAGAGTATTTTTTACCATTAAATTCAAAACTACTCTACCACTTACAAAACGAGGTCTCATTTTAAAAATAGGGTAAGAAATTATATTTTTCAATGTTTTTGAAAAACCAAAATTATTGTAAATTCACTCCAATTGTACAATGTACCTAGCTTATTATAATTACGTTAGGTAAAGCAAAACGAATGTTACCAAAACCTAATTATTATAAGAAGTATGTTAGTAAGAAAACTAGGTTGTAAATGATAAAATGAAAATAAGTGTAGTTTTAAGAAATGAATAAGTGTTGCAATAAAAAAAATTGGGCACTTTGCTTTCCTCCCATTTTTATCGCTTAAGTTTGAATACCTATGGTGTTTGTACGAGTATCTAAGTACTTGTTTTACCAAAATAAAATGTTCAAGGACACTTTCTGCACCAGCAGTGTTATTCTATCAATCCGTTATCCTTACTAAAATAGGGATGTCCAAAATAAAGCTTTCAAGGAGTTCAAACCTTAGTCCAAACCCAAACCTTCGAGACAGTTATTGTACTTTAAACTTTATTTGTAATACGGTAAAGTTCTTAATACCAAATTGACTAGTAGACTCGCATTTGACGTTTTTTTTTTGTAAAAAGAACTTTAATGTTGTTAGATTACAGTTGGAAATAAAAACTGGCTCGATATTTTGATAATAAGGCAGAATATTTTCAATTTTTGCATGGACGTATAATACAAGTATAAGCTGCCCTCTCATTGTCCTTTTGACGACCGATGTGGCGCAGCGGGCGAAGGTCCGCCTGCGACGCAGGAGGTTGCGGGTTCGATTCCCGCCCTGGGACAAATGTTTGTACGATCTACAAATATTTGTTCCGGGTGTTCTGGGTATTTGCTATGTATAATAAAAATATCTATCTATGTAATGTATTGTATTAAGTATATCAGTCATCTAGTACCCATAACACAAGCTCTGCTTAGCTTGGTGCTAGATGATGCTGTGTGGATTGTCCAGCATTATTTATTTATTGTATAGGATTTCCATACAATGGGAGGTCAGCTTATACTGGAAATTATTAGCAGTACCTACACGATATTAAAACTAGCGACAGTGTAAAATGGTTAAATGTAATTAAGACTATGATTCTGTATTTTATAAGTAAATGTTATTGTAATATATTATCCAAAAATAAATAGCTACCGTCTATTGCACATCAATGGTAACACTTGCAGTACGAAAAACGCCTTTATTGCTACGACATAAAGGCTCTATCAATGACACCACTGATGTGTAGTTGACTGTACTTTAAACGACATGTAATTTTTATTTATATCCTTTTTAACTCGATTGTTCTTCGTACGGGGTTATTTGTAAAACACCAAAAACCTCTCAGTAATGTATTACTATGATCATAAACAACAACTTTTGTTCTATGACTTTTTACAAAACATAATACATTTACCAAAAACAAACCTTCAAGATTTCGTTGTCCTATCTAACACATTTCAACTCTGTATTTTGCTGTACCTACCTATCTACGCCTGCCGCGCACTAACCTCGTAGTCGTACTTTTGGGTTAGTAACTCGCTACGCTACGATTCCCGCCTTTTTACGCAAATGCAAATCATACCTCGCTGTTGGACTATCATTTTCTTTTGCTTCGCATAGATTCCGTAACATATCTATAGAGCGCTCAAGATAAATATTGTTATTTTTGTATAAAAATCTGATGAACTAAAACATGATAAATTTTTAAAAGTCATAGAACAAAAGTTGTTGATTATGATGTCAGTACCTAACATAGTCCTGAGAGGTTGTTGGCGTTTTACAAATAACCCTGTATACTCAGTTTTTGAATGGTGATTACTTCGGCCCTGTAGCTTTACTGCCAATTTCTATAACGTATGTCAATCCGCGATCATAAACTGCTGCTTCTGATTCGCCGTTTTAAGGTGACAGATTGCAAACTCGGCCATTGATTGGTTACAATCATAGATCGATCTCTAGAATTGGATTGATCATATGCTATTCAAATCGGTAGTAAATTTCTTGATGAATGAGACAGCATTACATTCGTCTTGACGCCCTGATTGTCTTAGGTAAAACGAATTTTGAACAAAAAAAACAATCTAATTGTGTTATATTAGGGTTTGAAGAGCCAAAGTTTAAAAATGTAGATAATTTTTGTCATCATCGCCATTTGTTTATTTTTTAAAGTTCTTACTTAATTATCGACTTAAATAATATTTGGTAATGCTAAGGAATGTGGAAAATGTCGTGAGAAAAGTGGGTGGAAGATCAAAGCAACGATGGATTGACTGTGTGTAAGAGGATAGTTACAGATAAATAAGGAGGGAACTTGTTCTTGAGTGGAGACCGCGACTCGGCAAACGTAGTGTAGGACGCCCTCTGACCAGGTGGGATGACGATCTGCGAAAGACTGCAGGCAGATGCTGGATGCGGCAAGCTGAAGACAGGGCGCTATGGTGCTCATTAGGAGAGGGCTATGTCCAGCAGTGGACGAGCCTGATGATGATGATGATGAAGGTGGGAACTGCTGAAGTAGAAGAATCTATGGATATAGAGTAAATGGAATAGAGAAGTAAGGGAGAAGGCATGTTGCCCCGACCCTAAATAAGATAAGGGCAAGAGAATTGTGGTGATTATGATGATGTAAGTTAAGGCGATAAAAATAAAGTCTGGAATATTTTCAAAATTTTATTTATTCAAACAAAATAACTGCACTTTCATTGGGATATAAAACTATAGTGAGATTCTTTGCAAGTCTATTAAATACACAGAAGCAAGACAAAAAATCAATTCATATTCAACACTGCTACTTTACCGATACCAATATCATTAAGACTGTATTTATTGTAGGGTACGCAGAGATGTACGGTACACCTACATTCCCTCAGGCAACAATTTTTATTACAAAAATTGACGGCTTTTTCCCATGGAGTTAGGCAGAGACTACAGAGGATCTCTTGTTGCGATCCTTACGTACTCTTTTTATTTCGCCTACGTTCAACATCTGGTCAGGTGCAGCATCTGACCTTTCCGAAGAACTTCACCTATCAGGTCAGTGTATCCTTCTAGGGTATATAAGGGTTGCTACTAAGAAAATCTTAATACTAATACCGACTTGATATTTAAGCACGGCCAACGAAACGAGATAAAAACGTATAATCGCTGTGAATCTGAATTTCAACTTTAAGAGCATGAAGTTTGAGTTAAAATTATAATGACAGAAAGTTGGTATCAAAAAAGTCATAAGCAAATTTATTGATAATCGAAAATGAACCTTATGCAATATTATGGAGCAAGAAAATTATCTATTTTCGTCGGCTGCACTTTAATGACATCGATAGCGTAGCGTGACTTGCATGAATTGACTCTCTAAGATTTCCCGAACGGTACTAAGTACACATAATTACATCTCCTGTTGGTACCGTTCAGTTATATAACTACAGAAACGCGGAAAAGCTTGTAATACAAACACATTGAAAAATCAGTCGACTGTTTACATGACGATTGAAAGCAAATTACACTGAAATCATTAATATCCTGGAATGTTAGTATTCTTTCATTAAATAAAAAGTAAAGTACCAGCCTATTACTGTCCCACTGCAGAGGCCTCTTCTCATATAGAGAAGGCATGAGCATTAATCACCATGCTTGCTCAAGAGAGGTTGGGGATTTGAGACTTATATTAATTATATAAGTCCAGGTTTCCTCCCGATGTTTTCCTTCACCGATGTCAGTGATATCCAAGATAAACTTAGAAAAACTCACTTTGGTACTTGCCCATATTATTACTGTCTCACTCTAACATTCCAAATTTGAAACACCCTCAAAATTTGCCTTCAATCGTCATCAAACAAAAATGCATAGAAAATTCAGCTCAAAAATCACAAAATAAATAAAAAATCCATCAGAAAATCCTGAAACACAAAAAGCTACCCATAGAATGGTACAAAAACTATTTACTAACATTAAAAAGTCTTACAACTGGATGGAATATTGTAATATTTTATCGAGACTTGAAACTCTAAAATACTATACAATATGGGTACAATATATAAAAAGGGGTCGTGGTAGCTGCACGGGTCATTCTTGAGGTCAAGCTAAGTAAAGATGGCTGAGGTCGGTCCGTGGATCTAGTATACCATCCATTACAGGCTGACTTTTCCTTGACTTGTAAGGCACGTTAAGCCCTTGGTCTCGACTGTCATTTGTAGATCTTTGGCAGTCGCTACGGGTAGTCGGAAGCTCGAATGTCTGACAACCAATCTTACCAAGGGGGTATCGTGTTACCAAGCAACTAAGTTGTGGAGGTCAGATAGGCAGTTGCTCCATGTAAGCCCTTATGTATAATCATTATTGGAGGCTATTTTCAGTAAATTCCTTTAGCCGATAACACTTAGATGCTTTTCTATTTATATTCAGAAATGGTAACTATATTGTATCCAAACTGTATAATATCTAAAGTTTCGGAATGTAAAATTCAAATCTAAACTATTAAAAAAACATTTATACTTATGTACTAACACTTTTACAAAACTATGTTTAGTTACATACATTTAAAAATGCTCGAAAGAAATACCAATCGGAAATCATTATTTTTTTCAATTTTCTATTACATTCCATAAAAGTCAATTATTAAAAATATACATAATCACTTTAATTCAATTTATACAAAAAAAATATCTCATACTAACTACAAAAATAAGATCTAACACAGAGTAGCAGGTCTGTTTTTTTTAAAGCAAAAATTACAAACTGAATTCCAATATTTTTTTAAATACTAACAAAAGGCTGGCTCATTACAAATCTTAAGTCAAAGTGCAGGCAAGCTGGTATATAAAATGGAATATAATTGCACATTCTTATGTTGTGATAGGGTATTATGAAACCATCCCAATCGATGTCGCGTCGATCTCAAAATGGACGATGATTACGGCTTGTAAAAAGCTTTTCATCTTCTACCAATTGGTTCATTAAAATTACATCGATTTTTTTTTCAGACGATCGTACAATCGATTTTAAAAGATCTATTATTCGACGCAAGTCATCGATCGTGTAGGTCTTTTAACGCCCTTACAGTAGCTACGCGATGCTATAGATTTTACAAAATTATGAAAATCTTTCAAAATGATTGTTGACATTGACTGCAAAAGGGGAAATTTTATATGTGTTGATAAAAGATATTGAATTGTGAGTTATGTGTCCGTGTTGACTAGCAACTCTTTTCTAACAATACTGACAGACATACGGAAGTCGAAAAAAAAATCACAGACAAGTATCAAGTAACACGAAGAAACGGGAGTGGTTGCTTACATTGATACTCCCTATACACGTTGGCCCAACATGTGCCAATATTGGCCACAGAATGTCTATGTTATATAATACCAGCCTGTTACTGTCCCACTGTAGGACAAAGGCCTCTTCTCATACAGAGAAAGCACGAGCATTAATCACCACGCTTGCTCAAGATTTATGCAAATGTCGGTAGGTACGTCAATATTCTGAAAATAGTTAGTAATAGAAAGTATACTGTGGCTTTGTCCCATCGTGTGTTCGTGCTTCAGGACTTAACTAGACCTTGCTCTGCTTGACAAAAAAGGCATTAGCTTTTTATAGCATCGCATAGCTCTGTCACCATCCTAAACATAAAGTTAAGTGTAAAAATACTATAAAAGTTACACACACGAAATTTTTACTACTAGTATATTAAATATTAAAGATAAATTGCTTATTCATTCGAGTTGATTCACTGTTAATGACTGGGTTAGGGTCCTTAAGTATATAAAAATAGGCCTGCATAGTTATTAAAATTCATAAGTCCAAGTACAGATACAAAATATTATTATTTCAAGTACATACCTACATTTAATGATAATTTCATAAGTGTCTAGATGTGTCATTTTAGCTTAAAAAATATAACGTTTGCTTATTCTTAGTTATTTGTCAGTCAATACTTGGGTGAAAAAGTTATGAAATAATTTATTTGAAAATTTCGTTTTTTGAAAAAACGTTGACATCCCTTCCACCCCTTACGTATGTAAGGGGTGGAAGGGATGTCAACGCACAACCTGATTATCATGAGTTTGGAACATGATTCTGGACGCCCCAGGGTTGAAATTTACCGTCGTCTTTTTCCTAATTTTAAGGTTATATCTTTTTGTTTGGATAGCAGTGGCTTTAGTGGTTTTGTTTCTTTCATTTTTAGCCATCGACTTTCGTTCCGAAGAGCTCTTTTTTGAAGTCGGTTGAAGTTTTTCATTTTTTAGTTAGGTTATGTGTCCTACAAAAATACTTTTAAACTGTATTCAAAAACTGATATCAGGTTGTGCGTCGATGTTCTTTACACTCTGTATATTATTACTGTTAATTTACTGGTTTTTATTCAAAATTCTTAGCCATTAAAGGGTTATCACTTTTGTGCTATTCATTTTCTTAGTTGAAACTTCAACTAATTGTATATTTATATTCTACGAGGCAATGTAGCGTGAACACCATAGCTAATCAATACACTTACATATTGCTGTGCGTACACTTTTTAGTCAAAACATTTTTTATTTGCACAAAGGTGTTTTCTAAAAAAATATTTTTTGTCGGTTTTGTAAAATTGGTATAAGTTCATTAATAAAAAAAGTAATAAGATTCATTATGAATACGTTTCGAAATGATGTACATTGGCCAGCACATCAAGCTATCCCTAACTGACAAATTTTCCCAATTGAACATGAACCTTATCCTTTTGTGATAAAGTTGAAAATCTATCAAAGGAATTTAACAGATTATGGTGGATTGATGTGCTGGCCTCTATACATATAAAAACATGATACATTTTTGATGGCATACAACACTTTGGCACGTTACAAAAGCAAACAAGGTGGGTCGTAGATGGTAGCGCATATGTGTTTTTTTTTTCATCCCAAAGATTTTCATCTTTGCCAAATATTCCCAAATTCTCAAACGCACTGGGAATTATTTCAATCACCGATAGCTATTATGCTGTCTCTGTCATTTTAAGGTGTATTACTGAGACAGAAAATCTTTTAGATTACGTATTGTAACCCTCAAAAGTAGGCCTAAGGGCAAGCCTAGATAGAGCAGCAAAATGCTCAAACATTTTCCTTGCTGTCAAATTTTAAGCAATAAAAAACAACAGCTTCTTTGAACACACGCCAGAGGAAGCCGTCTCTTCCACGCTATATTGAACTCTAATTTAAGTATTGATTCAGTTCATAATTTTCCATGACATGTTTGAGGATTTTGTTGCTTTGTATGTGTGATGATCCCTATATTAAGGGATTTTTGTGAGTCCTTCCGTATTTAGCGTAAAATGTTTATCAGAGGAGACGTTTCGGCCAAAGTTTAAATCAGTTTTATCAATAGATATGTCAGGGTATATAAGATATGTTGTGTGTTAATTTTTGTGGCTGATCCATAAACTAACGGATCCGGCCGCAGTCCGGGGTAGTTAATGTCGGGCATTGGCGACTCTGAAATGAGAAAAATAATTGTGGTAGATGTACGGACTGGCTTAACAGCTATACGCCAGGTGACCGACAAACAATACATTTGCTATTGTGTCTCGTTGTCTGGCAGTTAAGGTGTTAAATAATTTACTAATTTAAATAATTAACATTATGTTTTAGGCACTCCTACTTTGAAAATTGATAGTTTAGTATTTATTTAGAATTAATTCGTACAAAATAAAACCAACCATACCCCACACGCGAGACCTTAGACATCCTTATATTATCATTAAATTGAAAGAGTATAAAATCCACTCATGGAGAATAAAGAGTAACAAACTTGAAAACAAAGTTACATAAGAATAACATATTTTCTTTATTAAGCAAAACAAAAAATCAAATTATGTTCAAAACATGCAAAATATCGTTTGGTATATAATAAGCAGAGGTCGGAATTACTTAGAGTTACTTATGTACTTGCATCGAAATGATGATATTAATATGGATCTTCCCGGGATTTATAATACAATCCCTTGTGGCCAACAATATTACAGATAAATAATAATAAAAAACTGAGAGATAGATAAGACATTCGGACATCCGATGTCGGATGGTTTCAAATTTTGAATTGTGAAATGTTGTTTGATGGTTTTAATTTGTAAATTAATTGTAGTAAAAGTAAATAACTTTTTTATTTAATTCAATTCACGGGATTTTTTCGGGTCTTTATAATGAATCCCGGGATTTGAGGCATATCCACTTTATTCTTTCGCTGTATAAAATCAGCGTAAGTACATAAATAACTCTACCTAATTCCGACCTCTGATAATAAGAAATCTGAAATAATTGTTACCTACTTTTAAAAATAAAGTAGTATCTTAGCAACCGTTTCTACTGTGTCGAGACAATTTCTTGTATACTGTGAATGGTCGCTGTTTCAAGAAAATAGACAGAGAACAGCTCCAAAAACTTACAAACCACGAAATTGTGAACAGGGATGACTACTTACATAAATAAGGCGCTAAGGCTGCCTGTCCATTGAAGCTTAGCGGGGCTACGGAGAGGAAATACGGAGAAATATTAACCAAATGCTGGTCCACTGGACCTGAGGGGAGATTTTATGCAATCCTATTGGTTAAAATTTCTCATTTTCTCCGCCCCGCAGGCTCGCTCTGCCTAAATGGAAAGTTGGATTACTCAAAAATACTAGACACGTAATTTTCTTTTGTCACGTAAACCAAAAATGACGACGATATAGAGCTTTGAAATTGCGCGTGACGTCCCGCCGTGCTTCACTTTTAATGTAACAGTGACGTCACAAGCCCCTTCTCCTTAACTTTGATGTGCCATATCATTGTCACTTTTTATTGATTTGAGTAAGCAAAAAATACGTGTCCAATATTTTTCGGTAATCTTACTGACGGACTAAATAGACTTAATATATTTTAACCTAGGACACATCCCTTTTGTAGTCATCTTTTACTACGGGACCAAACCCAAAATCCCAAAAAAATATATGCTGTTCAATATATTTTGTCAAGTTATGTGTACAAGTTACATACAGAGCAATATAATATGTCAGGGATTTTGTCGCGAGGGACATTATGAGTAATTTCAATGACAACTCGTTTACTGTTAAGTCGGCAATCAAGACACAGTGGGAACGGTTTCTAACATGAACTATAAAAGCTATAACTTACCTCCTCGCCGCATAAATCACGTAAACCGCGAACATGGACATAAGGGTCGCCTCAGACGGGGCGACGTTAGCCGCGCCGGCGTAACGGGCGGTCCCGCACGCAGGCGGACACACCGGGATTATAGACTCTATAGACAAGACGTATGTTGTAGCATGCGACGACGTAGCAGGCAAGGCGGATGCAACGTACATTGGAGGTGTAGGGTGAGACTGTGGTAACAATGTCATTGGATTTCTCAATCCAATGTCATTGTGAAGGGTGGACTGTCTTTTGTAAACGTTTTGAAGTTCAAAAAGTGCTGATTCTCAGCCTAATTTGAATAAATGAATTTTGATTTTGATTTTAATAGTAACGGATCTTTGTACACAGTGGAAGGGATGGGACATCGACGTACATCCTGACACCATGAGTTCAGTACTTGATTCTGGAACTTTTTCGTCGGCTTTTTCTAATTCCTTCGATTTTTTCTGATCTTTTTTTACTTTAACCTGTACAAAATCAGTGTTTCTATCTAACCCCAATGAGAATTTGAATGGTGGAAGTGAATTATTATATTAGGTAAGAAATAAATAGTAATTTTATCATTATTATTTACATTTTAAAGTGAAAATATATCAGGAAAAGACATACAAATTAGGAAATTATTTATTTATTATTAGTTAGTTGTAAATTCATACTAATATTGTATCGAATCTATTATTTTCTATGAATTTGCATGCCGTAAGGTAGAATGTTGCGGAGACGTCCAGCTATTATATCATGTTAAACTTGTACCTAGATTATTGGCAAATAAATAAATCTGAATCTGAAAAATTCGAATCATGTACTCATGGTACCCGGATAAGCGTCGATATCCTTTCCATCCAGTATAGAATCACGAAATGAAAATTACAGTTTAAATAACTATTTCTTTTTAAATCTCACCCTGTATAGCAATGGCGACACATTGGTAATAATCGCAAACAATTTAAACAAGGCGATTGCAGAATCATTAAGATAATAACGGCCTGTTCCACAATTTCCGGATATACAGGTCTGCAGATAACTTCACACAGATACTGAATTTTTTATTTATTTATCTGACTACCTATCCGGATACCGTGAAATGGGTCCTGAAAATCAAGACACGAGTAAAATACTACATACAAAAATAATTATTTGTTGAAAACCATTATATCTTTCTATGTCATTCAAAAAATAAAAACATTGCTTCCCTCGCCCTTTATGCAACGCAAAAAACCATCAAATCTACTCGTATCTTACTACTTTAACTATATATTTGAAAATGGAAAATATAAGCGTGTCACTCACCAACTAAATCCACCTGACCCTCATCAGTGCCCAGCTTATTCTGGGCCTTACACTTGAAGATACCGTACTGTCGTTTCTCAATGGTGATGACTCGGATAGTCGTATCTGTGAACTCGTCTGCAGTCGCGAAGTGGGAGATTCTGATGGAGAAAGTTTAGGGGGATTTAAAAGCAACCCCCACTTGTTCGCAAAAATGTCCGACATAAAAAGAATGCCAATAAGTTCTCAATATATGTCACAGTTATGTAATATAAAATGCAAGACATCTTTAATGCAAAAGAGTTTTTTTGGCATTGCACCAAAAATTTACAGTAAAATACCTGACAATATAAAAAATATGCCTCTAGTAAAATTTAAAAAAGCTCTCACATTATTACTAATTGACAAATGTTACTATAAAATTGAAGACTTTTTAAATGATAATAATTTAATACCAAAGACGATTTCAAGTATTGTAATTTAATGTAAAATAATTATTCTATTCAATTCCAATATGTTATTAATTTCATATTTAAAGTTCATAACTACGCATGCATGCATATTTTTTCTATAAATATTTGTATGTCAAAATTGACAAAACATAGCGCACTATCTAGTTCTTAAGATCACTCTAAAATGTTAATACCTGTTTCACAAATAAATGATTTGATTTTGATTTGATTTGATTAAGTATGAAATCAAGATTTACTAGTCTTGAATAGTTTTTATAAAAATAAATAAAGTAACAAAAATATTTTCATCTACTTTTTGCGTTGTCCATAAAATACTATGTTTTTTGAAGAATAATTAATCTGAAAAATACTATATTTCGCTGAAGAAATGTTGGCAGCCTTAGTTACAAGGGTGAATGAGGAAACGATAAATGGATTGTGTGGAAGATGAATGCCTAGAACACAGGTCGCTATTGAGATGACGTCTAATAGAGATGTCTGGAATATTGTAAATAATGTCAGTGGACTACACCGGTAGGGGTGATGTGCTTCAGAAAGGTCAGGTGCGTAGTACTTATAACTGGCGTGCGTGTATGATCGATGAATAAATAAATAATAAATAACGCTGGACAATTCACACAGCATCATCTAGCCCCAAGCTAAGCAGATCTCTTAATACAATACATTACATAGATAGATATTTTTTATTATACATAGCAAAAGTATGAACTTGAACGACGCAAAAGGAGTATGTAAGGATAGTAGCAGTTGGCGTTGTGTAGTTTCTAGGAATGAGGCGTGAGTTTATTTACGTATGTATGTGTGTTCGTCCGCTAAGACGTGCTATGTTACCTGTAATGCTGGTTGTTGGACAGCTGCACTTCATCCTTCAGCCAAGTGATGGCGGGCGGAGGGTACGCCTCCACGTGGCATTCCAGATCCATGTCGTACTGTAAGGCCTGGAAGAGAACCAACATACTAATGTGAGGATTTCGAGCAAAACTAGACGAGGGAGATAGTGGGCAAAACATTTTTTTATAATGCCAAACTAACTCGATTAGAAGACTCGGAACTATTGTGGTCATCAAAAGGATACACTATCAAGAACGGGATCAAACACGCAAACTAGCATTTGACACACCAAATATGTAAATCTCTTCCTTGGAAATCACATCCTGAGCCCCAAGACAGAGTCCAGTGTAGTTTGGGGAAAGTTGGCAATAAAATTGTAAACTAAATAGTCTTAATAGTTGTTTTTTTTTGGGGCTGAAGCGCTCGGGTCATGGGGTCCGAGTGCACGTCTTCTTTACAAAGAAATTTCTCGACGTCTGATTGACACTTCGCATGACCAGAGGGCTGGCTCATTCTTTGCCCAAAGAATTAGTATTGCCATCCAACGTCGCAATGCTGCCAGTCTTTTGGGCACGTTTCCAGATGACAGCGATGCGGAGGAGTACTTTGACGCCTGCTCAACCGAAGACTGTACTCGAGATTCTGCCTATTTAGTTCTTTGACATACACAGGGTATAATAATAGGATGGAAGTAACATCGCCGCACATCCTTTTTCCGTGTGTTCATTTATGACTCTTTTGTTCCTTTTTCCCGCGTTTTTGCATTTCAAAATATTTAATTCTACTGTCGAACGTCTTCTCAAGAATACCAAAGTATTTTTTTAAACTTAAAAGTGTAATTGTTCCTACTTTTTTATGTACAGAAGGCCAGCACATCAATCTGTCAAATTTCTTTGATAGTTTTTCAACTTTATTGCAAAATAAAAAGTTCATGTCCAATTGGATGAAAAATTACAATTTGGGAGAGCTTAATGTGCTGTACTGAGTTTGTACATAGGTATATATAGATGGAGATATGCCTGGGCAGATCACGATAATCCATCAGTGTGACTTGTCTGTCTAATACCCACCAAATCGTTCGAAGCTTGAAGACTTCCCCGGTAAAGATTGCGCAAATCGATTCAGTAGGGTGACCAGAGCACTAGTATAGTTTAATGATAGCGGTTCATTACTGTGTTACTAAGAATCAACATCATCATCATCTGCCTAGCCTTTTCCCAACTATATTTAGGTTGGCTTCCAGAGTAACCGGATGCAGCTGAATACCAGTATTTCATATTGAGCGACTGCCTATCCAACCTTCACAACCCAGCTAGTGGGCAACACGATAGACTGGTTGTCAGGCTTCTGACTACCCGTAACGACTGTCAAAGATCTACAAATGGCAGCCGGTACCAACGGTTTAACGTCCTTTCCGAGGCACGGAGGAGTCCTCAGACTGATCTCGGCAAGAGTAGCTTAACCTTCGATCAACCCGTGTGGCTGTTTGTATCTAGTTACGAGCTCCTCCTACTGTCTTACTTGGAATATGACGACGATACGAGCACAATCGTCAAGACAAATACTAAAGCACTGATAGGAGTCTAGAGTGAGACAGTCCAGGGTGGTCACCCAGAAGGTGTCCTTAGGAACTCCTCAACCAAACAAGGCAGCCACACCAAGTTTCTTGCGCCGGGCCTTGGTACAGGCCATGGTCCGGAGCTAGGAGGAGTGGCAGGCAGTTGCCTCCTTCTGCCAAGCAGTAATGCTAGCAAAGGAGGCGGCCAATCGCGTGAGGCAACGGTCCTCACGCCCCGATTACCGGCCACCGTAGGCGCGGGCTTGCGGACGGCGAGCAATGGGTGGCTCGTCATCCGACCGTCCGGTAACCATCCGGACCGAGCCCAAGTTGCCGGCGGCGCGTATTGTTCCACGCTCACCTCAAGGAGATGTCAGCAACTGTAGGGGCCCAGCAGGGTCGAAGCCTACCGGGGCCAAGGCTCTGATTTTGAAAGGAAGCCTCGGCCCTGGTACGAAAGGCAACGAAGGAACAGGAGTGGGTTTTTAGTCAGTAAAAGTCTGACACTATCTCCCGCCCCGCCCAAGAGCGGGGGGATGTCATAAGATGATTTTCCCATCGGGAAAGAAAAAAGAAAGAAAAAGAAATTTGGATTTATGTAAGATAATACTGGAAAATAAAATGTATTAAAAGAAAACAATAATAAAAGAAAGAATATAAATGTATTCGACCCAAATCAGAATCATATTGTATCGTAACCTAGCAACACACCTGTCTTCTCCGAAGGATTAGCCAAAGGCGTAACTGACCAACTTAGTATAAAGCATTTTATCTTAATTACTAGCTAGAAGTACTTAAAACCAGGGTTCGAAGCGATAGTTAGAGTTGATACTTATCAAGATAAATGTGTTAAAATTATTAGATTGGTCGTCCTCTAAAGTCCGACGACCTCTAGACTCTAGGATGATTTACTATTTACCCCTATTCTATTTTATATGCAAGATTTTACCTACATCTTTTTGCTTTCGAAATTTTGAACGAAAAAGAAAGGAGTACCTTGATTGTTAAATGTATTTATTTTATTATTCTAAGGGGGGTCCATACATTACGTGAGGAGTTAAGAGGGGTGAGAGGGTCGAGCCGAATCTCATCTTATCTTACTTTGGGAGAGGGATCTTGGCGAATATGACGTAGTTTTTACAGAGAGCGAGAAAACTGGGTTAAATAAAAATAATAACCATTTTTTTCACATTTCATACGCATTTACACAAGAAAAACGTTTTCAAAAATTTCACGTGAGTTTAAGGGATGGGGAGAGGGTCGAGCTTAATCTCACGAGATCTCACTAGAGGAGGTCAGGAACGCCTCAAGTAATTAATGGACGCCCCCTAACTTAAATGGTATTCAAATATCACTAGCACGATGGATTGAGTAGTTTACTATATGTTTAATAATTATCTGATAATATAACTGACTCCTTGCCATGGTCCAGTGGTCGGAACTGCTATTGCTGATCATGAGATTCTGGGTTCGATTTTCAGGACGGGCAGTGGTATTTATTGGCTTTTACCATTTGGAATTACTCAGTAGCAGCGGAGTATGGAATTCGTGCCCGGTAGGTGGCAAAAGGCTCGCCCCTAATAACTGGCGAAATGAGTGTGTACTTAAGGTACACCTCTACTTAACACGTCGGGGAAGACAGGCGTGATGTTACGTTATGTTATCAGATAATTATGGGTTGGATTTGGTTATGGGTTCAAATCTGGGCAAATACCAATGTAACTTTTTCATTTCATATGTACTTTCTATGTTTATCTTGGACATCACTGACATCGGTGAAGGAAACCTGGACTCATAATTAATATAAGTTTGAAATCGCCAACCCGTCTTGAGCAAGCGTGGTGATTAATGCTCGTGCCTTCTCTATATGAGAAGAGGCCTTTGCCCTGCAGTGGGACAGTAACAAAGAATTAGCAAGTTGAAGTGGCAGTGGGCTGGCTATATCTCGCGAAGAACCGACAACCGCTGGGGTAAACGTGTTCTTGAGTGGAGACCGCGACTCGGCAAACGTAGTGTAGGACGCCCTCTGACCTGGTGGGATGACGATCTGCGGAAGACTGCAGGCAGATGCTGGATGCGGCAAGCTGAAGACAGGGCGCTATGGCGCTCATTAAGGGCTGATGATGAGAGGGCTATGTCCAACAGTGGACTAGTATAGCCTGATGATGATGATGATGATAGGACAGCAACAGGCAGGTATGATTGTTTTGTTTAATTGTCTTATGGCATATTTATCTTGATAATTTCAAACCCTGCTAAAAAGTACAAAGGAGTATTGTGTCGACAGGAGTTATCCTTATCTCAAAGTTCTCGCAATTTATATTTGGACAATATGTCTTGTATCTCATCTTGTGCGTGTATTGAATTTGTTGCGTTTAAAATCTTCAATGACGAAGCTACGTATTGCCCAAAATAGTCCAGGTCTTCGTCTTTTTTCTCACATCTCACACGTTGTTCGACATTGTGAAGCTTATCAAGTGACGATTCTATGTAAACGGATGAAGCATTTCTAACGATGTTATCTTGTGACGCAAGCGTATCGTTATCCTGAAAATATAGACGGTATTATTCTATTTTTTATAGGTAGGTACGACTTAAGTCTGAAGAGGGCTGGAATTAAAAAAGACTTTCACGAGATTTTTCCCATTTGCATTAGCGCCATTGATAATACTATCTAACCCGGCCAATATTCGCTGTGGCTCAATCTTTTGTTTCTTTTTTAATTAATAAAAAAATAAAAGTCATGTTTTCTACTTAACCCAGTGAGATTTTTATTGAGAAAGATAAACCTTTTAAAATCAAATTACACTGTGTTAAGTAGAAAATTTTACTGTTTTCAGTAAAAACACATAAGAAAAAATAAAAAAAATGAGGAAAAAGCCAACTAAGTCTTTTTTAGAATTATGAAATTAACTCATGGTATGAGTTTGTGCGTTAATATCCCTTCCACCCTATACAGGGTTATTTGTAAAACACCAACACCCTCTCAGGAATATATTACTGTGATCAAACAACTAAATATCATCAAACTTTTGTTCTATAACTTTTTACAATTAGTAGCAGCAAAATACTTTTTTTAAACAAGTATTTTGCTGTACCTACCTACGCCTGCCGCGCACTGACCACGTAGTAATACTTTTGGGTAAGTAATTCGCTACGCTACGATTCCCGCCTTGACGTAGCGGATAAAAGTTAGTTTTTTTTTTAATTAAAGTGTTTTTAGTATTGTGTTACTAGCTTGTGTTAATTACGATTACTGGCCCACGTACACTGAATTGTGGTAAAGGGTAGACATATAGATGAAGAAATACAGTGTGCTCATTATTACGATAAACTTTTAATACATTTCAGACCATCTCTAAAATCGCGTTAAAAGGAAAGGAAATTTGCTGAACGCCCGTTATTTTTCGTAGTAAAAATTTACCCCTTAAGAGGTTTAGTATAAAGAAACAAAGTGATCCGTTAAGGGTTCGTTTTTTTCCCTTTTCAGGTATGAGACCCTAAAAATAAGATTGTTTAAACGTGTCCAATTGAGAACCTCCTCATTCGAAAACATTAAGTGCAACCACAAAAGGTTAAGTGCCAACTACTAAGCATAGTGGTTTGTTAAGAGCGTTGCAGGTGAGAAGCTATTTAAGAAATTGCAACACACAAATAAAATACTGAAGTTTACCTGCGAATGTTCTCGAAAAACAGTCCAGAACGATTGCGCCGGCGCCCTTTCATTTGTCATGAACGACGGAAAAGACTCTAGTCAGGTCTAGTCTATGGAATCGACAACTGATGTTGGATCGCGGGCGACCATAGATAAAGTAAGCGGTGGACGTCATCGTTTCAGCTTTTTTAGTTTACTTTTAATTAAAAAAAAAATATTCTTTAAAATTTGTTATCTTATTATTTTTTGCTTTTGCCCCTAGAGGGCTGTAATGTATTTCCGTGGCATCACAGTGCTTGTAGACGTGGTAAAACTTGACGTAATTGTCGAGTTCAATTAAATTACAGTGTTCTACGTACGCGTTAGAACTTTTGCTTGCCATGAACGGCATACGCATGTATTTTAGGACGAACCTTTATTGCTCTTGAACGTTCGAAAAACTTATTACTAACAGTACGCGATACCTCACTAAAGCATCCTCCTGCCCTTAGGCTAATTTATTTGGGGTCCAAGCAGCATGTCTTCTTTTCTAGCGATATTATCTTTTACAAAATGTATCCATCGTTTCTTTGGTCTTCCTCTACTTTCGTGTATAAGTTCAAGGAATGAGGAATATCGTGGAAAAAAGTTTCGAGTATGAATGTGGAGGGTTACAAGAGTAAAGGAAGACCAAAAAGATGGATTCCTTATCATCACATGCCCATACCCTGACGACCGATTTCCATACTACTTCTCGGTCATAGGCTCCACTTTCAGACTTCCTCTTACATATTAATTTCTTAGTCGCCCCTGGACCCTGGCCTGAGCCGGTTGAAAGGAAAATATCTCCCTCTCCCGTTCGGCAGCCTCCTTCAGCGAGATAACCGTCTCGCAGAAGGACACCACCGCGTCCCAGGCCTCTTCGCTGCTAACCATCGATGACAGAACAAAACCTACCATTTTTTTTTGCTGAGGTAGCAAATCCTCATGGATGTCCTCCGCCCTGGGGCGGGCGGAGGGGTTTGTCAGACTCTTACTGACTAAAAACCACCCCAGTGTTCCATCTCACACCTACGCCGTCATGGGAACTAGTGCGCCTTCCACGAATCAAAACCTACCTGAGCCAACCTTGGCCTGGGTACGGTGACCACAGGCGCGAACTCTACTTCCAAGTTAATATTTCGTCTTGCACCCTTGCCCACTCCGTTTTCAGCAACACAGTAGTAAGTGCCGCGGTCCTCCTTGTGTACTGCCGCGATTTTCAGGATGTTGCCTCTGTAATAAATAATATTAGATATGAATTTTTGTATAACTTGTTTACGCACGCGGAGTTTACCTGTAATTGATTGTAGCTTTAAGCAAGTGTTAACAATTGTTGGTGAACCAATAAATAAATAAACTAAGTTAGTTAGTTAAATAAAATCAGTGCCAGTTCCGGTTTAAGCTCTGGCAAGACTGTGGTGAATCCCGCGCATTATACCAAACGTGAGTGCGCGAGTCTATTGCTTGATGTCACGTGATTTAATCCCGCATACCGCGCGGGAATCACTTGCAACTGACCAGAGCTTTAGTCTTTATTATTTTCATAAACTGCTTCATTGGTCTTGAGTCGCCACGGTAACCGCTGGGCATGAGGCCGTGGGTTCTATCTCTCGGACAGAATTTTAAGGAATTACATGACTAAATTTTTAGCATCGAGAATCCGGTTTCACGCCCACTTAAACTTTACGCTAGTATAATATATAGATATTATACTAGCCGTGATCTGCGGTTTCCACCGCTCCTAAGGGTCGTAGCATGATTTAAAACAGCCTTAAACTTCCTCAAGAATTTGGTTAGAAAAAAAAACTAGTCCGACTGGTTCATTCAGAGATTGGCGCGTTCAAACAAAACACAAATAATCTTTTCAGTATTACGAGTAGTATATAGATTGTGCCTTCTTATTCGGGAAATACATATGTATAATGTCAAAATGTTGTTTTTTTTTTTAGGCAATCTCACCACATTATTCCCAAACATTGCAACTCAACAGTGGCGACCACCAGAAACGCGTCGAGACAATGAAGCCCGACGAGTCCCGGAGAAACGATCCAACTGTCTTGGATCCCGCAACGAAATCAAACAGAAAAGAACCGCGGTGGACTTTAGAAAAATACATAATTTCCACTCCTAAATGTTATTTTCATAGATTACGGTCTAGGTTTCTATGGATTAAGAAGTAATGTTTTACAATTATTTACCTGTAGATAGATCCACCGGTGGGCAAGATGGCGTTGTTTTCACGACGCCAAGAGATCTTTGGTAGCGGGAATCCACCGGCGTAGCATTCCATCTGAACACCTGAAAAACAAGAAAGAATCATGAAGGAGATAATCTGAAAGATCGAAAACACCTGAACATACGAAGCGGCAATGGGGTATATATCTGCATTAAATATATGGATCGTACTGATGTAAACTTAGAAGCTTATTTTATTAATCACACTAATATTATAAATGTAATAAGTTTTGTCGGTATGTATGTTTGTTACTCCTTCACGCTGAAACGGCTGAACGGATTTGGATGAAATTTGTTATGGAGACAGTTCACACCTTGGATTAGCAAAAAGGCTATTTCACAAAAAAGAAGGATTCCGTGAGAATTTTGACATAACATCACTCCTGTATTCTCCGAAGGGATGGGTAGAGGTACCTATAGTAACACGCACGTTTCGCCAGATATGATTTAAATCCTTTGTAATAAAGGGCGAGCCTATTGCCATCAACCAGGCACAACGCCAGACTTCAGGCTGATAATGAAAAAAAATGCTCGAACCCAGAAACCTAACGCTCAGCAGTCGCGTTCGGGACCACTAGACCAACGAGGCAGTTTTGAATCGTCTCATATTGACCGTAAGTAAAGCTAGTGATGTCATATTACTTACTCTCTCCTTCGCTAGCCACGAGAGAACGCGTAGAGTTGTCAGATATAATCGGAGGCCGTCGGACTTGTACCTCTACTTCGGCAGTAATCTTGTTACTGATAGACATCAGCACCTGGCACTGGTACCAACCAGCATCGTTCTCCTGAATGTCCTTGATCTGTTGAAATTATAATTAAAATTAATAATGCCGGACTATCCACACAGCATCATCTAGCCCCAAGCTAAGCAGAGCTTGTGTTATGGGTACTAGATGACTGATATACTTAATTGGATACATTACATAGATAGATATTTTTTATTATACATGGCAAATACTCAGAACACCCAGAACAAATCTTTGTGGATCGTACATTTCTCCCAAGGCGGGAATCGAACCCGCAACCTCTTGCGTCGCAGGCGGACCTTCGCCCGCTGCGCCACATAGATCGTCAAAAGAATTAAAATCATCAATAAGTAGTGGTAGATTTTTTTTGGAATTCGTAAGTTCTGTTGGGTAGCTAATAACCCTACCTAAGGCGATTGCCACACTGCCGCACATCACGCAGCGTAGCGCGGGAGTGCGTGTTCTTAAATTGTTGGCTAGTATCTATGTTTGTATAGAAAACAAGCGTAGTGCAACACACAGAAAACACATTCACGCGTAGTGTTCGTCGTTCGTCGCCGAGCAACCCGCTGCGTGATGCGGTGCAGTGTGCCAATCGCCTTAGGTAGGGTTATTAGGTACCCAACCGAACTTTCCTGTGGGGACTTAATAAAAATGAAGGTCTCCAGCCAGGGCGTAAAAACTTACAAGCCAAGCGACCACACGCTAAGGGCACCGTGCCTCGGCTTAGGGTTTAGAGAGGTCAGCAAAGGAACGGACTGGATATTTGCTGGCCGTATAGAAACTAATTTATATTACTGTTACTTTTGACAAACTGTTACGCAGTTTGGGTGTCCAGAATAAATTATTAGATTGTTTTTTATTGACCCCTGTGTTTATAATGTTTATTTATTTCTATATGTGTTGCCAGGTACTACAAGAACTTACCGAAAGTGTATAAGTGGCAGTGGCGTCGTCGAATCTCAGTGAGAACCGAGAGTCCTTGATGATCAGACCAGCGTTGCTTGATAGAGGGATTGACTCCACCGTCTTGTAACGATCGTATTTTACCTGCGAAAGAAAAATGCGTATTAGTTGCAAGTAAAAGTTGGAGGTTTACTAAAAAATTTTTTAATAGACTAGGACATCGCCCGCGACTTCGTCTGCGTGGATTTAGTACTTTTCCGCGTTTAAAGCGTTATTTTTAAAAGAATAATACCCTATAGCGCTCAGGAATAAGGTAGCTTTCTAACAGTGAAAAAGATTCTTGTATTGGATCATTAGTTCCGGAGATTACCCCCTACATACAAACTTAGAAACAAATTTTACCTCTTGATAATATTAATACAGATAGTAAAGATTAGAATGTATTATAGGGGATGACACAGTTGATCGAAGGTTAAGATACGCTTGCCGGGGTCAGTCTGTGGATGGGTGACCGATCGTAACATATCAAGACTCATCCGTGGAAAAGCACGTTAAGTCATTGGTCCCGGATGCCATTTGTAGATCTTTGACAGTCGTTACGGGTAGTCAGAAGCCGGCAAGTTTAACAACCAGTATTACTAAGAGGTATAGTGTTGCCCAGTAACTGGGTTGTGGTGGTCAGATAGGCGTTCGCTTCATGTAAAATGGAAGCCAACCCCAACAAAGTAGCTTAGTATTTGTTTTTATCTACCTATATTTTATAACCTACCACATTCAAATAAATTAATGAGTTTGACTAAAACCGTAACGCAAACGATTTCACGCGGTGGTGATTTAAAAAATCGTAGTACAAACATTGCAATGTTATAATAATTTAAACACAATAGCTAGAACAACACAAGATATTTATAGTCAGCCTTGAATCAATGAAGAGCAATTTAGTCTAGTTTGTATGTATTGCTTAAAGTCATACAACTCTGTATGGGACTTGGGTTCCGTAGTATTTTAATTAAATACTACACGTCTGCCTTTTTCTGAGGAGCTCGTGGCTAAATAAAAACAGACGTACGGGTCGATCGGATGTTAAGCTACGGTTGGTGACGCAGTCTGTGGATGAGTGACCGGTCATTATATCCCGGTTATCATTTGTAGATCTTTGACCCTCGTTACGGCGGGTATTCAGAAGCCCGAAAGTCTGACAACCAGCCTTTTAAAGGGGTATCGTGTTGCCCAGTAGTAGTTGCCTACAAGTAGACAGTCTGGACCCCCCAGCGTCAAGATTTTTAGTCGGGTTTTCCCGATTTTTACATACACACATCAACAGAATCTAGGGATACCTTAATCCTAAATTATTTACGAATTTATAGTTTAATATCTTTTTAGTTTCCATAAAAAGTTTATATACAGATAGAAACAGCTTTTATTCTATTTTCAAAATTTGACATGTAAATAGTAAAAACAAAAGAAACAACAAAATACGGCGGCAAATTGTTAATGATTCGTTACGTTAAGGAAAATTAAAATTGTTTTATTGATATTATTTAATAAAAAGGGATTAAATTGTTTTCCTTTTTTAATCTAATGTGCCATGTGAGCTTTAAGAGTCGTCATTTGAGTCGAGATAAAATGTTATGAGCCGTGGGCATGTTAGATAATGGTGCTATTTAAAGCGTCGTTGCCGAGGCCCTATATACCAGCCAAAACGTGATATCAAGCTTGTGGTCACGTTATCGCAGTACTGAGGATGTGGCTGAACGGCACACGGGTAGATATCGTGTTACTACGCAGAGACAGGATAGAATTATCCAAATGACCGCCAGAAGACAACTCAATATCACAGCGATGCAACTAGTACAAAGGCTCCAAGAGGACCAGCTGCTGGTAGGCGAAGTGAAAGTAAAGTTGGTCTTCATGCCCGAAGACCGCTACGTGTTCCAGCATTGCGACGTGGCAATTGCGGTCTTCAGCAATCGTGTACTCGGGAGCATTTACCATGGAGTGACGAACAATGGTCTTTGGTGCTGTTCACCGATGAGTCCCGGTTTGGGTTTCATCCCGATGGACGAAGAACACGCGTTTTGAGAACTCCAGAGAGGGTTAGCTGTCTACGGCACCCTCAGGAGGTCCACTCATACCTAGGCGGGACAATCATGTGGTGGGCAGGAATTCATCTTGGCGGACGAACCCAGCTCGTTTGGATCCAGGGCAACATGACTGCACAAAAATTATACGAGGAGGTAGTAAAGCTTGTTGTTGTCCCACACAAAATCCAAATGGATCAGGAATTTCTACTCATGCACGACAATGCTCTCCGAGACGACGACTTTCAAGTTTTGGATTGGCTTGCACAGTCGCCCGACTTCTATCCTAGCGAGCATGCCTGGGACATGTTCCAACGAAAAAGTTTGAGATTTCGGACAGCAAATTTACGAACACGCACAGAACATGGGACCTCATACCGCAGCAAGACATTGACAATTTAATTTTAAGTACGATAAATCGATGTTGATGTGTAATTAATGTAAGAGGTGGCAACACTGATTATATAAATATAATTAGATTTTTTCAATTTTAATTAAAATAATTAATAATTGAATAAGAAAAAATATGAGTTTTTATCATGCTTATTTTCTACGGCGATGTAAAAAAATAACATTTTTTATTTAAAACAAAAAATGAACCTATCATTTTTCCATTTACTGTATCAGAAAATTCTTCAAAGATTTATAGATATTTGATGAAATATAAAATATCCCTACATTCTGTTGACGTGTGTATTTTTCTACTTGACCGTAAACAATCGTGATTTATATTTAGTTGCTTACTTCTTTTGAATAGCAAATCGCATTGGGTTGGATAGAAAAGATGCTTTTGTAATTAGTTTTCACGGAACAAACCGACGGAAAATTTCATTGCTGGGGGGTCCAGAATCATGTACAGGATATCAGAATGTGCGTCGATGTCCCTGCGACGTTATATTAAACATAAGGATCTCTAAAATAAACTACAGTAATAATAGTTGTAGTACTGGCGGTGTACTAAATCAGTGTTTAAATAAAGAACCTGTTAGTTACATCAAGACCATCTCCAAGTGTGGCCATTGTATTATTGTGTTTGGTAGTGAGCATAATTTAAAAAACAGTATTTAATATACATTTTTCTGTCGTTATAAACAGATTAGAGATTAATTATGTAAGTACTCAACTCAATTAAATTCAAAATATTTTATTTCGCACAAACCTACTATGCACTTGTGAAATGTGCAGCTGCATTTTTTTAATTTCTTTAAAAAACGTTGCCCCACACTAGGAGTTTCTCCTGTGTCGTGGGTGCGTTTACAAACATTTAAAGTCACATACACAAACAGCCAGACCCGGAACAACTACCTGTAGGCCATACAAATATTTGTTCCGTGCGGGAATCGAACCCACGACACGCAGCGCGGCAGTCGATCGCTCAGCCACTGCGCCAACCGTTTTTATACATAATACCAAATTGTTTTTATACATAATAACACATCTTGCCTGTAATCCCTGAAGGGTAGGGCAGAGGTACCTATAGTAACACCCACCTAAATATAATGTTTTTGGAAATAAGTAATTTAACTGAGCAACTGTTGTTGTTCCATTATATTAAAGGAATAATGATAAATGATAGTATTTCTATGTAAGTAGGTTTTGAAAACACTTTTAAATAAATTTTAACAAGACTAGGTTGATGTACAGAGGCCAGCACATGCTACCCCAATGTGTCAAATTTCTTTGATTGATTTTCAAGTTTATAACAAAAGAATAAGGTTCATGTTCAATTGGGAAAATGACTGACAGTTTGGGGTAGCTTGATGTGCTGGTGTCTGTACAAGCTGAGTACTCTAAGAAGAAATGCATTAACTTGGTCAGATCGATCATACGAGGACAATGTAGATAAGTGTCTGAGATAAGTAACAGACAATAAATAGAATGTTACAGGTTAACTTTTATATGGATGTACGAACTTGTGTTATCTCTTGAATATATGTAGCATTGTTAATTATGATATCTAGCATGGCCTCTGACTAGGAATTCACTTGTTTGCTAGTCTGTTTTGAGTAGAAGAATTTACTTCATGAACAAAAATTTGATTCCAGCCTCTTTCCTTAAATACCAATATACCATTTTATAGCACCATAGCGACCTTTGCAGATGATACTGCTATTATGGCCACCGGATCAAGCCACAGAGAAGCAGTAGAGAAAGTTCAACTAGCTGTGAACAAAGTTTACGACTGGACACAAAAGTGGAAGATCAATCTGAATGAGTCAAAATCAGTTCACATTAACTTCACAAACAAACACAGTGACTACCACCCACTCTACATAAATGGTATGCAAATACCTTATGCTAATACAGCCAAATACCTTGGCATAACTCTCGACGCCAAGCTGCGTTGGAAAAAGAAAAAACAGGAACTCGATATTCGTTATAAACGTTTGTATTGGTTACTGGGAAGGAAATCCTGTTTATCAATACATAATAAGTTGATAATATACAAGCATATTCTGATGCCAATTTGGACGTATGGTATCCAACTTTGGGGCTGTACTAAGCCAACCAACGTCAAAATAATTCAACAGTTCCAAAATAAAGTACTCAGGGCTGCTGTAAATGCACCCTGGTACATAAGAAACGATGACCTCCACCGTGACCTCGACATGGAATTCGTCACCACCATCACACAAAAATTTGCTGAAGCCCACGAACACAGACTCCATCGACACGTGAATGTTGAGGCAATCCAGCTGTTAGACAACACAGGCATAGTGCGTAGACTAAAGAGAACTAAACCATTTGAATTAGTGTAGTGTAAGTGAATCAATAATAGTAACAATGTTGTGCTATTTATATAACACATGAACAAAGTGTTTTATCAATTTTACCAGACTCTAAGGAAGTGTTACGAACGTGTGTAAAAGTGCATACCTAATTATGGACACTATTCTTAGCATTAACATAATTTATAACGTAGCATAATAAGTTAGATTTAAATTGTTTATTAGTCTTCTTAGGCTAGATTGCAATTAACTAGTAAGAACTTGGTTCTTACTAATAAGGAAAAAAAAAAAAAAATACCATTTGCCCATTTTTTATAATTAACAGCATGGTTGAGCGATTGGCTGCTGCGCTGAGTGTTGCGGGTTCAATTCCCACACAGACATATGTCTGGCTGTTTGTGTATGTGAGTTTGAATGTTTGTAAACGCACCCACTACACAGTGAAATTCCTAGTGTGGAGCAAAATTATTAAAAAAAAAAGTTAAACTCACGCTCTGGTTACTAATTTACTGAATTCTATATAAATTTCTCCTCCTGTAAATACTTTTTTTGTCTTTCTAAATTTACTCACCCATATGACGGGAAAGTCCTGAGCGTAATGCACTGAGCAGTCCAAGTCAACCTGACCACCGATGTCCCTGATCTGTTCCTGAGTGATGTGCGATATGGTTGGTGTCCTTTGGGCTGATGCTGGAAACATAAATTCTTGATTTAGTTAACACTTTCTTCACTTTCACTTTTGACGTAAGGGCGGGCCTAGGTAGAAACCTAGGCCATTGGTTAGCCTCTGGCCTAGGTAGAAGGTAGGTACATTGTGTGGTGATGCATAGGCATTACCACAAAATGTGGCAAAACTGGCAGTCTTTTGAGATTATTACAAGTAGAGGAATTTCTCTGTGCCATTTTTTAGTTTGTTGTTAGGTTTATTTATTGAGGATATTTTATTTTCTTTTTTATATTTTACTACATTAATATTTCTTATTTTCAAAAAGATGAAGAAAGGTTAAGTTTGTTGAAAGAAAAGTTGTTTAGCTCAATAAGCTCATGCCTACATACTCCAAATAGATAAGCAGAGGTGTGTAATACACTAGCATTTTAACCTGTTATGTTTTAAGTTACCTAAGTATGCTAAAAGAGGTTTTATTTTCATTAACCTCTGAGCTGCTACTGAGAATGATCTAATTAAAAAGCAACACTGCTCAACTCAGTGATCAGTGATACCGACTGCAAAGTTAAATTAAATAATTGGTTTATCAAGACATTAGTTAGAGTCATAATACCGAAACTTCATAGGTAATTGAATCAATTTAGATTCATCTAAGCTTCCGACAAAAAACTGGGTTGTGTTAAATCGTTTCGAAAAATTAAAAACAAATAGGTGGTTAAATAATATTCTAATAACATGAAAGATGTAACAGCGTTTACGAATAAAGAACAAGAAAAGTTTGCCGATATTCCAAACATCAAAATTATGTCAAGAAAAACTGTTAGAATGCTGGCTGTTATAAAAACAAAAGCAAGCAAATTTCAACTATACTTCATAGTTGGTACATTTTAACAATCATATAACTCTATAATCTGTAAAAGTTAATCATCAATGAACATCCTAGCTAGGGTGTGTCCATCAACAATGGAAAACAGTAAGAAAACGTACCAAACAAAAAGGCGTGGATTAGTGAAAATACGCTAAACTACGCCATTTTAATTATTTAAAACACATAGTTAAGCTAAAGTGTGACTGTTTTTACTCACCAATTGTTGTAAAGCACAGTAATACTGACAAATAAACGTAATTTATAAACTCCATTGTCGAAACACGCGTCATTTCTCGCACATCAACAGAAAACTTATAGTTTTTTTTACTTTCCGTTTGATTTGATTGAATGGTTCGTTTGAATGTGAATGAATGAATGAACGAGTCAAGGAGTAAAGCGATTATTCTATTTGCCAATAAAATACATATACAAACATAGTCATGAATGAAATATAAAGTCAAAATCATGAATGATAATTAATTTACTCCTTATTAATAATAATAATAATAATAATTCTTTATTCAGATAACTAGAGATCCAATGTGTTAGTACTTACAAAAAAAAACCTACAACTATTGTTAGTAAAATGACTAATAATAATAAAACTACTACTATTTTTACTAATAATACTATATATTTAATATATATTTAATACTATTACTATTTTTCAAATTACGGTATCTTCATTGACTAAATTACAGTTTAATTTATAAATTATCCATAATGCTGGCCACACTCATTCAACAATAACAGACTATCACAAAACTCATTCAAGACGATTGACTAACATTGTTTTGCCCAAGCCTTGCTTTGTCGGTACAGCAACACCACAAAATAGTACGGCTATTAGATACTAGATGTCGTAATTTAATTTTAAATAGTTTCTCTATACACTTACTAGATGACAGTTTCTACAACTTGATAGTTGTAGGTGATGAAAATAGTTTGACGATTATCTTATAGCTTTGTTTTACCTATACTATTGTATTAGTATCAGCGCACCTGAATAGGTAAGTGTACAAACAAATAGATAGATACCTATTTTTTTAGGTAGGTACTTTTCCTTAGGCAATTTTTATTATGTTGCGGACGTAATTTTATGATCAAAGAGTGTTGGTTGTTTTTTTTAAACGTATCGTTTCGTTGCCAATTTTTGGTTGGCAATAGCAACCTCGTTGATACGACACCCGTTGATTAAATTTTCATAACAATACCTATGGTTTGTAGGATAAGCTATGCACTTTTGCGCCACGCGTTGCAGGTTCGATTTCGACCGTAGATACGAATATAGTTTAGTTTTTTTTTTATCACTGGTGGTAAAAATAAAACCTCAATTAAGAGTTTTCTTTGAAAGGATAACTTTCGATTGACAATTTACGGAAGCTTAGCTACAATTAGAAAATTGTAAATAGGTTTCCGAAATACAGAGGCCAGCCATCACATCAAGCTACTCCAATCTGTCAAATTTCTTTGATGGTTTTACAACTTTATTGCAACAGAATAAGTTTCATGTTCAATTGGGAAAATTTGACAATTTGGGGTAACTTGATGTGCTGGCGTCTGTACATTTCGGTATATTTTTCAAAAACAAATACAAATCGTTGGAAAAAAACCTCACTCTTTACCGCCATTTACTCAAAGCAAGATAAAAACAGCTTATCTATTGTATAATTGTATTTTATAGTCTCACGAGTTATTTATTTACCTAATAACGTAGGTAGTATGCAACGATCTTTAAACTTGACATTGAGATAGCGTTGGGAATATGCCATACGTATAAGAACTAAATTAAAATTATAAGTAAGTAACTGCTTAGAAAGAAAAAGAAAGAAAGAAAAAACTTTCATTTGGCACACGCACAGGTAATAAAAACAGAAAAGAAAAAATAAACTAAAAACTAAACGCACAAAAAATAAAAATAAAATATTATTTAAAAGGACCTCAGCCATATACGAGTACCTACTTAGTTACTTTAAAACGATACAATTATCAATATATGAAGAAATTAAATACTTTATTTAATTTCTTCATATATTGATAATTGTATGGCCTGTGATTATTAATTTTAAAATTAATAATCACAAGTCATCGAAAAATTCATCCGCATCGCTGTCAACGGGAAAAGTGCCCAGAAGGCTGGCAGCATTGCCACGTTGAATGGCATTGCTGATTCTTGGGCCAAAAACTTAGGTACTTGGATTCCGCAACGGAATTTATAAGAAAAGTACAGCGAAGGAGTTAGAAAAATACATAATTTCTACTTCCCTACAAATAACCTCCTCTGTATTTGTGGAAGTAAGATCGATCGTGTAACCGGTCCTTAAGGGTGATTTTCCACTAGAGATTTATTTATTTATTTATTATGGCACTCCAACGACAAAGTCACAAAAACATTCGTACATACAGGTTTTCTTAAATAATACTATAGTGACTTTGTCACTTAAAAGTATGCACAGCTTTTATATTGTGATACAATGTTAATGGGACAGTAGTGAAAATTGTACACAAAGCATTGTAGAATCATTAAATGAAATCATTAAAATATTTGAAATATTACCATACACGATTAAAATTACTGTATAAAATTAGATTATAAATAGAGATGCGCTACGTTGCTAAGTTTCGGATGTGTTTCAAACCCATCATAACTTAACTGTCATAGCTTAGCTTAGTTTAGCACTGGTGGACAAGGGTGCAACGAAGCTTTATTTTTATATTAAGGGATGCGCGAATGGTGTAGCTTTGTGCAGATCAGAGAAAGTAGGTAAACAGTTTTTGATGCATGCTATCTGCCACCGCAATTCATAAAAAAAAAAAAAAAGAAGAGAATCTTCCAATCGGACGGGTGTTGTGTCTGGTGGGCTACTGCTCGACGGTTGTTGTCGAGTTCTTGTGTGTATGTTCAATCGCGTGGATAATTTTAATATCGCGATGTAGGATACGTCAGATTTTAGTTCGTATTGCGGAAGGATCGTATGTTCCTGCGACCCCCGGCATAGGTGTGAGATGGAGAGTCTGACAGACCCCTTCGCCCCCCCCCCCCCCCCCAGGGCGGAGACATCCATGAGGATTTTCCTGCTCGAATAAAAAAAAAAAAGATTTAGTTCGTATGTGGCGAGATAGATGTCGTTTCAGTTTGAACAAATTCTGCTATTACCTATCCTTGTAGGTTTAATGGTTACAAGCGAAAGCAAGATTGCTACTGACACATAGGTGGGATGCTAACGTAGACTACGTTCGGGCATACGACTTTAGTCACTGCGACCTCGTCGAATTTCCATTTGGATGGTCAATTTTCATTCATAATTGAAAAAGTGGACTCCCTCAGACACGCACGACAGGTACAAGACGTGTCCTACCACGTGTAAGTCATTCTAGGTCACTGGTTGAGAACCAGTGGTCCGCGGACCACCAGTGGTTCGCAAGAGCTTAAATATGTATGAATAAAAACTTTAATTTTTATAGGTTTTAGCTTAAAAGTCACGTTGATGCCACTAATATAATTTCCATTAGAAATGTTATGTTTTCTATTACAATATTACTGTTAATGTTTAACAAATATTTGACTAGGACACAGTTTATTTTTCTTGTACCTTCTGGTCCCTGAAAACAAAAATAAATCAAAAGTGGTCCCAAGTAACAAAAGGTTGGAAGCCACTGTTCTAGGGCTTGCCCTCCCGGTGTCCCCACTTACATCTGTTTTGATTATAAAGTGAAATAACGAGCCGAAATGCGACATAATGGTAAGATTTAGATAAAAGTGATAAGCGCAGTAAACAGACTAATAATACTGATAAACTCTATCACTCCACATTACATCGTTTGTAGAGTCACTGTGAAATAAGGGAAATACAGGACTGTGTACAGTGACGGTAATAATATGTGCTTCCTAGTGTTTTTTTCTTCTTCCCAGCAAAAACAGTAATGTGTAACAGTAGTAAAGTGGTGATGGGTGGGCGTTTTGGGAGACTGTCTTTTGTACACGTTTTGACGTTCAAAAAGTGCTGATTGTCAGCCTAATTTGAATAAATGAATTTTATTTTTTATTTTGATGTCCAGCGTTACCTAAGCACATTTGATTAATTTATTGCGGCAACATAATAATTACCTTTTAAAACTGTTAAGCAAATACATACTAGTGATGCTAGGCAAATTAATACGTATCTTTGTGTTTCAATGTTATAACTTGTGTTGCAGGTAATCATTATTAGTGGTATTATTTTGTCATCAAACATTTTCATATAGTATTGTTCGTTACTCTGACATTTTTTAAAGAAGTCGACTATTATGATTTTCGTATGTCAATATACTGATTACCATTATTATTCTATTTTTTTTCTGTTATAAAACCATACATGTACTAAGTTCTCACTTCCAAAATCATTTACAAAATCTACAAAACGTATTTTCCATTCGTAATATTGGCAAAACGTAGATTGTGATAAATGCAAGCCAAAATAAAACCTTAGGTGTTCGACCTTATCTTTCTTTAACTGTACATGTTTGCGTGTAGGTAATTAAATAAAAATTAAAAATTATCTTTTTGTCTGCCTGTCTGTTCCGGATTATCTCCGAAACAGACATGAATGAAAAATGTTGTAACGTCGCGGGTAACACACATACATACATAAATACATAAAAACCTTTTTCCCATGGGGGTAGGCATACATTACAGAACGCTAACTGCGACGATCCTTACATACTCTTTTGATTTCGTTTTCGTTCATACACGCACGTCAGTTGCGAGTACTACGCACCTGACCTTTCTGAAGAACATCTCCAATAAAGTCAGTGTATGTCCTTCTAAGGCGTCCCCTACCGGCGTTTCCACTTACCTACATCCGTCTTATAAAATACCTTTTGTTAGTCGCCTTTTATTCATACTCTCAACTTGACCATAAACAATCTAAGCATACTCTTTTCTCTTAAAAGCTAGTCTCTAACTGACGTCGTTACATTTAGGCCGGGTTCTTTGTAGAGGTTAGTACCACTATCTACCTACATGCATGGTTACTCTATTTGTTTATCTCCTCATGAGTATCGCCAAAGATTATGTGAGGAAAGATGTGACACTCTTGTGTATCCAGAAATTAAAAACTGCACTGGGGGCCTGGACCAACTCCCTTCTTCAAATTCCTCCTTCTTTTGTTAGTCGTCTTTCGGTCACCTTTCAACGTAACCAAACCCTCTACGAACATTCTTTTCAATTTTGGTCACTACATCTTCTTTCACACTTACATTATTAACAAATAAACACCCATTTTGTATTTAGTACAGAAAATTAAAGCCATTATAACGAAATTAAGTAAATCCTACCATTCCATCTCCTCACACAACTGTCTCATTTTAAGTAGATAATGTGCTTCGGAAAACACGTAAAGCTGTTGGACCCGGCTGTCATTTGTAGATCTTTGACAGTTTTTACGGGTAGTCAGAAGCCTGAAAGTCTGACAACCAGTCTTACCAAGGGTTATCGTGTTGCCCAGTAACTGGGCACAACCCAGATAAGCAGTCGCTATACTGGTATTCAGATGCATTTGGTTAGACTGAAAGCCGACCCCAATAGTTGGGAAAAGGCTAAGCAGATGATGTATTTGATAACCGCAGAAATAGACTCGCTTGTGAAAATAGGCATTTCCGTCTTGACGAGCGAAGTATTTGTCGTTTCTCCGTTAGTAATAATTTTATTAGTTTATATACTTACGTAGGTACTTTAGTATAAGTAGTTATCATAATATATACTTCATTACGTGGTGTATACCTAACATAAGTATTAAGGTATTTACTGGTGTCACTTATTCTGATAACGGCTGTCGAACGAACAATATGTAAGTCTTAATATTTATTAATTATTTTATTAATATTAAGTAACATAACATTACGCCTGCACTCCCCGAAGGGTTGGGCAGACGTGAACCTTCAGTAACACCCACATTTCAGTTATTAAGTTCTATGCAATAGGGGTCATTAACCGGGCACAAATCCAGACTCCGGGCTTCTCATGAGAAAATTCCTATTGGAAAAACTTAATAGTCTTTTATACTATTTTACTAAAACTAAACTGCCTCGTTGGTCTAGTGGTTGCAAGTGCTACTACTGAGCATGCGGTTCTTGGTTTGATTCCCGAGTCGGGTAGAGCTTTATTGCGTTTTTAATTATGGGACTTCTAAGTAGGATTTGTGCCCCGTTGATAGCATGGTTGGCCTGCTCCATTACCTGTGTTAATCTTTAAAATGTCGTATGTGTATAGGGTAGGTCGACATTTTTTTGCTACACTTGACAGTCAGATATATTTGGCGTAATGTGGGTGTACTATAGAGATATACTTTTGCCTGACACTCCGGGGAATAGAAAGTAGAAGATGTTACTATTTTTATTAATAAACAGGAATGTGCATAAGTTGTCTTGACTAGGCTATTTAAGACTGCTTTGTGTAGGGTTATTATACTCAATACTCAATTTTTAGTAGCATTCCATATGTTACAAAGATGGTTAAAAACAAGTGAAAGATACAGTATAGACCCTGTCGGGCACGCAAACATTTAGGAGAGAGGAAGAGGGCTGAATAGTAATTTAATCAAATCAATATTATTATAATTTATTAGGTGTGTTTCATTGGGTATATAATTATATATTATTACAATATAATTTATCATTTTATCGTCAAAGGAAAATGTATAAGTACGTCAGGTATAAGATGACCTTTTATTCTATTCAAACTCCGTAGTACGCCAGGCCCGATTAATGTCAAAGAGTTACCACTGACGTGCGGCCTACTGTACCTACTCCGTATTATGTTATTGTGGAAAACATCTCCTTGATTAAATATATTTTTATTTAGTTTCTTCCCATTATTGCTAGTAATAAACTGCAGCTAATGAAAAAGTTTTTTTAAATTGTTTTTTTCGAACACTTTTACGCTTCAAATAGCTATACATTTTTTTTTAATTATGGTGGTGTTTTGGGTTTTAGGTATAATAGGTTATCTACTTAGGTTTACAAATGTGTTTAAAAAAATGCAAGTACTAGATACGTATTAATACTTTAACTGCCAGAAAACAAGACACTACATAAAATGTATTGTTGTCGATCATTTGGCGTTCAACGTGTTGAACTATGTATATTATTGACAATAGCAGCCCTGAGTCTAGGTTCTTGCCTTCTTGTTCTTGCGGTTGACGGCAATAGGCAATCGCCTCTTATTATAGGGAACATAAAGACAGCTTGCTATTCTGTATAGTAATCTGTGTATAACGTCTTGATATAGTATATTCGCTACTTTTATTATAAGTCTTTATATTGTGAGGCGACTATTTAATATACTGCTGTTTGTTATTCCTATAAAATAAAAATAAACATAACTGGCAAAATGTGACTATAGGTACAATAGAGATGTGTCCTAGGTAAAATTATATTAAGTCTATTTAGTCCGTCAGTTACCAAAAAATATTGGACACGTATTTTTTGATTACTCAAATCAATAAAAAGTGACAATGATAATATAGCACATCAAAGTTCAGGAGAAGGGGCTTGTGACGTCACTTTTACGTTAAAAGTGTAGCACAGCGTGACGTCACGCGCAATTTCAACGCACTATATCGTCGTCGTTTTTGGATTACTTGGCAAAAGAAAAAATACGCGTCCAGTATTTTTGAGTAATCCAACTTTCGGACCAATCAGAATTTTTAAGGACACTACCCTATTACTTACTTCTGCCTTACCCATAGATTCGATTGATTAAGATAGACAATTATCAACTATCAACAAATTGTAAAGTTTATTATTATTTGTATTAAGATAAATAGTAAACATGTTATTATTCTAATCGGATATAGCTCAAAGGTTATGTTATATCAGTTAGTATAAACAGCTACGTACGCACTCACTTATCTAACACGTACCTATTATGAAATAAACGCTTTGATAAACCGCATAATAACAGTAAATACCTATCTTATTATGGTTAGTTTAGAAATCCCCAAAACGTTATTATTTTGTATAAATTTCTTTGACGACCGATGAGGCGCAGCGGGCGAAAGTCCGCCTGCGACGCAGGAGGTTGCGGGTTCGATTCCCGCCTTTTGACAAATGCTTGTACCATCTACAAAGATTTGTTCCAGGTGTTCTGGGTGTTTGCTATGTATAATAAAAAATATCTATCTATGTAATGTATTGTATTAAGTATATCAGTCATCTAGTACCCATAACACAAGCTCTGCTTAGCTTGGGGCTAGATGATGCTGTGTGGATTGTATTTATAAATACGAACTGATTTTGTTGCAAAAAATCTTATGATTTTCGTTCAATCATCACGTCTGTATTATCACAATGGTTGGGCAGAAGCCTAGGCCAACATATTTCGCCATTTATGTGTAAGTCCCATGTAATAAGGGGTGAGCCTTTTGCCATCAACCCGGCATCTCCGGGCTGCTACTGAGAAATTCCTAAAGAAAAATCCCAATAACACATTGCTTGACCCAGTAATCGAACAAAAGTTTAGCAGTCGCTTGCGATCACTAGACCATCGAGGTGAATTGTTGTGTTCAATAAACTTAACTTCAAACTCTCAAAAATTTATCCAATCCCTCTTCATTACTGTAAAAAATACTGATACAGGATAGCTAAAACCTCTTACATAGGAGGAAACTGAGTCCATTTCGGTCAGAGTTTATTAAATATAAAACAGATAACGTAAACATTCGTAGCTATTATTCCACATCTATACACACTCACACACACTCCATCCATACACTTAAAGCTGTTCATTATAATGACCACCTGTATGAACGGAAGGGAAGCAAAAGGAGTATGTAAGGAACTCGGCAGGTGGCGTGCTGTATTCCCTGCCAAACGCAATGAGAAAATGGCGTGACTGCGTCAGCTTATGTTTGTGTATGATAAAAAGTTCAAGTTCATTCTACTGGTCACTATCATTCGTCCAGTGACAACGAAGTTGGTTGCACGTCGCACATACCTAATCAAGGCTGGATAGAGTTGGGTAAATATTTTATACACAAAATCTGTATGAATTTAAACACTATAACGTGTGTATATAATAATTATTGTGTCCTTTGTTATTTGCGAGACATAAAATAGATATTTTTTTGGTATTTCCTGCAAGAGCAATCAGTGCAAACATGTCATTTTTGTATAACTACGCATTAGACTTAAATATAGTTATACAGAGAAGATTAAAACGTCACAGTTATTGTTCCAACATTTCAGAGGAGTATTATCCACTATGATACTACTTCCTCTAATTTTAACTAAATATACTCTACTTATTCTGATCCCTGATAATATAACATATAAGGTACTTACTTATTTGTTATTAATTTCCTTTCAAGAAAAACACTAGGGCCATGGGGTCCGTGTGCCCATTTAGTTTTTCGAGAAATCGCGAAGTGTTTGGTCGACTCTTCACGTGACCAGAGGGCTGGCCTTTTTATTGGCCAAAGAATCAGCATTGCCATTCAACGTGGCAATGCTGCCAGCCTTCTGGGCACTTTTCCCGTTGACAGCGATGCAGAAGAATTTTTTGATGCCCTGTGATTATTTATTTTATTTTATTTCTTCATATATTAATAATTGTATCGTTTTAAAGAAATAAAAGAAGGAAAACTTATTCAAATATAAATTCAAATGATTTATTTGTGACACACAGGTATAATACACAGAGGCCAGCAAATCAAGTTTTATATGGGCCTTGATGCCTGAAATAAATGGATAAATAAATAAATAAAAATAAATAAATCAAGCTACCCACAACAGTCAAATTTCTTTGATAGTTTTTCAACTTTATTTCAAAAGCATAAAGTTCATGTTTAATTAGGACGATTTGACTGTTGGGGGTAGCTTGACGTACTGGCGACATGGTGTTAAATTATAAAAAAGTTTCACTATGCCTTGCAAGGCATACAAAAGTTTGGTTCTAACTCCTCCGCTGTTCTTTTTACGATTAATTTCGTTGCGGGATCCAAGACAGTTGAATCGTTTCTCCGAGACTCGTCGGGCTTCATTGTCTCGACGCTTTTCTGTGGTCGTCACTGTTGATTCTGGTTTTCAGGAGTTGCAGTGTTTTGGGTATAGCGTGGCGGGCTTGTCCCAAAAAAATATTGTTTGGTTTCCAGGTAAAATTACAGCTAATTTAGAATGAAGGCCTCTTTTAACCCTTACTTATAGAATAAAATATTAATAAAATAACAATAAAAATATACTCGTAAAACAAATTTATAACTAACAATAATCTTGTATTGTATTGTTTGATCGGCCGGTATGTGCAACTCCACGACTCTTTTTGCGTACTAACAACAATCTTATGACGTAGGCATTATTCCATAATTATTTCTTATGTTTAAGAGTAGCCAATCGTGTACAAAGTTGAACGCGTCGTGTCACAGAATAAATAATAGTACCTACGAACGTAGTTCTGTTTAAATATTTGAATACAAGTAAAACTAGTTATACAATACTATTTACTTAGTTAGTGGCGTTAAGATAACCAGTCTATTACCAAAGCGTATCGTGTTATACCAGTAACTGGGTTGTGGCGGTCAGATATGCAGTCGCTCCATTCGCAAAATACTGGTTCTCAGCTGCATCCGGTTTGATTAGAAGCCAACCTCAACCCATGCGGGAACATATCAGGCAGATGATGATATGAGCCGATGTGAGAGAAAAGCATCCGATATACAGAGTTACAGGAAGTGTAATGATATTTAAAGTGTATTAATTCTAGCTGTGTCCGCGACGAATTGAACAAAACGTGGGTTTTCATTGTTTTGTGCGGAAGCCTTTTTCTTATTTTTCTAACATAGACGTAGCCTAAGTTACTCCTTATAACAGTAGCTATCTGCCAGTGAAAGTCCTGTCGAAATTGGTCTAGCCGTTTCGGAGATTACCTTAAACAGACAGAAAAAAAAAACTATTACGACTGTATAAATTATCATATGCATTTAGTAAAAACCTCATATTCGAACATTACTATCAGACACTGAAATTTTATTTCTTTGTAATTGATAAAGATACATCTACATCTGCGACTCAGGCAATGTGGTGATGTTTCGGTAAATCTTTAAAAAAACCTCGTCATTATTTATTTCTTTCTTATTTTTTAAAAATGTTGCCCCGCACTAGGAATTTCTCCTGTGTCGTGGTTTACAAACATTTAAAGTCACATACACGAACACCCAGACCCGGAACAACTACCTGTAGGGAATACAAATATCTGTCCCGTTCGTGCCAAGATAGTTATATCAGCCAGATTACATACTGATACTGTTAGTGTGCATCATCCCACTGCCAGGCAAAGGCCTCTCCACATGACTTCCAGTTGTTTAGATCCAGGGCTAATGTTGGCCACTGTTCGTTGATTTGGTCCAGCTCGTCCAGTCATCTTCTACGAGATTAACGATAATAATAATTATATTTTTCGATCTTTTGTTACAGTAAACTACCAACATGGAGGCTGTAGTATTTGACGGCAGTTCGCTTTCTCTGAGCTTCCAAAAGAACTATCCCATGCCCAAGATCGTCAATGATGATGACGTCATAGTGAAGGTGCACTACTCCGGTATCTGCGGTACTGATCTGCATATCATTCAGGTAAATACTTTTTGTTCACGGTTTTTGATACGGCAGATGTGAGTGGAAGCACCGGGAGAGGACAGCCTAGAAGAACATACACCAGCCCTCATTGGTGATGTTCTTCAGGAAGGTCAGGTGCGTAGTAAGATAAGAAGACCTATTCCCGTAATCAATAAATAATACCAGCCTGTTACTGTCTCACTGTAGGGCAAAGGCCTCGACCATTAATCACCACGCTTGCACTAGATGGGTTGGCAATTTCAGACTTATATTAATTATAAGTCCAGGTTTCCTCACACTGTTTTTCTTCACCGATGTGAGTGATGTCCAAGATAAACTTAGAAAGTACATATGAATTGAAAAAGTCACAATGGTACTTTTGCCCAGGTTTCAACCCATAACCACGAGGTTATCGCCGGGTATATTACAGTACCTAGGTAACTACTACTGTAGGTTCAGGTTTCACCAAATATTTTACGGTATCTCAGTCCAATGATTTCAAAAGTACATATAAGTCAATCTCTCAGTCCCAATCTGTCAAAAATACGTCAAATTTGGATACAGACATTTTTGACAAGTTCTTGACATTGATTTTCGCTGAGACGAGAATGAGACTAGATTTTGAACGGTTTTAATTACGAGATTAAAATGTCATAATCGACAAGTGCTTTAGGCCTCGCCTCTTGTGCAGTTTTGCCAGTAAATTTCGTTAAGTAGACCAGCTATTAGATAGTAGATAACAGCTTCTGGAGATCTAATACTTATAATAATATTGTTTATTTCTAGGGTGAGTTCCCCGCCATCAAAACCCGCCCCATTCCCCTTGGACACGAGTCTTCAGGAGTCATACACGCAGTCGGCAAGAACTCCATCTTCAAAGTCGGACAGAATGTTGTTATTGACCCCAACCAGTAAGTATTTCAACCTCTTTTCAGACACTTTCACACTAACTTGGAAAATATAGCTGTAGCTTTATCCCCCAGAGATGGATCAAGGGAAACATTAAAAAAAAATACTCCATCCACAGGTTAAAAAAAACACCGTACGAAGGCGGACTTAATGCCTTAGGCATTTTCGATAAGATAAAAAAAATTACTTGAAAATAAATATAATTTAGTAAAATACAAAATCAGTAAAAAAAAACGAATCCAAGATTGATATAAAAATAGTAATACGTAAAATAGTAATAGTAGTACGTTCATGGAGAAAAATTAATTTTCAAATCAACTCTGATGAATGTGCCAACTCCTTACAAATGTGTCCACAAGCCATCACTTTAAATTGGAACCGTGTGGAAATTGGTTGGAAGAGGGAACTGCTGGTGGGGGGGATTGGGAACCATCGGGCATTCCAAAAATAATTCTAATGTCGAAACTAATTCTGTGGTCGTAGTCCCTTTTATGTTAGTTACTGTGTGTGACCCTAACGATACAGGGCATATTGGCCTAGCTCTGTTCTGTCTCCTGTCTAAATTTTCATTTATTCTTTTACAGGTCCTGTAACCTCTGTGACTTCTGCCGCAAAGGCAACTACCAGTACTGTCTGACAGCTGGAATTAACAGCACTATTGGAATCTGGAAAGATGGCGGATGGGCGCAGTACGTCAGGGCTCCACAGAACCAGGTGTTCGCTTTACCTGATGGGATAACCACTGAACAAGGTAGGATCTAAGTCACAAATCAAATCAAATTAATTCTTAAATGTAAGTTGCGTTACAAAATAATGGTATTATAAGATGGTCAGTCGCTACATTTTACTCGAGAGCGTACAAATAATAAAGTTAGTTGTGTCGAAACACAGACGCCTTTTTAAGGTACACAGAAACTACAAAACGCAACCTGTTACGATCCTTACCTACTTCTCTGAATCTGAGTTCTTTTACACCAGTTGATACGGGTGGAAGCCCGAAAGTCCAACCACCAGTGTTACCAAGGGGTATCGTGTTGCCCAGTAACTGGATTGAGGAGGTCTGATAGGCAGTCGCTCCATGTAAAATACTGGTATTCAGCTGCATCCGGTTAGACTGGAAGCCGACTCCAACATAGATGGGAAAAGGCTAGGTAGATGATGATTTAAAATGAACTTGGGTGGGATTTACAGCTCAGTGTAAGTTGGGTTACCAGCGAAGTTATGTCAAGGTTTTTGGCCTCACGTCCGGCCTTATTATTTGCTGGACTCTTGCCTTATAAAGATTAATTTTATAAAATAATAAAGTTAAATTAATATTTTAAAAAAAACCTGTCCTGGGTTCAATGCCCGGCTCGCACAAATCGATACTGAGTTTTTCCATCTGGAATTTCTCAGAAGCAGTCGAGACTCTGGTATTGTGCCCAGTTGATGGCGTTACGCTTGCCCCTTATTACTTCACATAAAGAAATGGTGAAATGTGCCTAGCCCTTTGGGGAATATAAGCTATTGATATTCTGCTGTTATGTTTGTATTCTTACAACGATGTCTTCTTTTCAGCCGGTCTCTGCGAGCCGTACTCCTGCGTATCTCACGGCTACGACCGCGCCTCCCCTCTCAAAGTAGGACAGAAGATTCTTATTCTTGGCGCTGGTATCATCGGTAAGCAACCGCCTTTTATATTTTCACTTTCCTCTGTTTGTCTTTATAAATATGTGTTTTTAGTTTTAAATTGTAAATTAGACAGCACGGTTGGAGCAGTAGCTGAGCGATTGGCTGCTGGGCTACGTGTCGCAGGTTCAATTCTCGCTTCGAACCAATATTTGTATTCCCTACATATATATTTATATGTATACGTATGGTTCCGGGTCTGACTGTTGTGTATGTGAGTTTAAATGTTTTTAAACGCACCCACGATACAGGAGAAATTCCTAGCGTGGGGAAACGTTTAAAAAAATATCTTATGGTATTAATAAATTGAGGCCTGTAGCCGGGGTATAAACACTTTTAGACAAAGCGAGTATATGCTTAGGGCTCCCCACTGGGGTACGGACCTCAGCTTAGGGCGTCGCTGGTGGGATGGCATCAAGGGCCAGGCTAGACGAATTAAAGGCAACAGGCTCAGCGGTGCAGACTGTCTCGAGCAAGGTTATGGATACTCAGCATTGCTACAATAATAATAGGGATGTGTCCTAGATTAAAATATAATAAGTCTATTTGGCCCGTCAGTTAGATTACCAAAAAATATTGGACACGTACTTTTTGCTTACTCAAATCAATCAAAAGTGACAAAGATATAGCACATCAAAGTTCAGGAGAAGGGGCTTGTGACGTCACTTTTACGTTAAATGTGTAGATCCTTAAATACTCCCTTTGCTTCGTCTATATTCACGCATCTCGTCATACACGGTCTCCGGTTGCGAGTACTACGCACCTGAACTTTTTGAAGAACATCACCAATAAGTTCAATGTATGTTCTTCTAGGGCGCCCCTCCCGGCGTTTCCGCTTACATCTGCCTTATAAGTACCTTTTGTTAGTCGTCTCATTTATCCTCTCAACGTGACCAAACGACAACAGAATACAGAATTACAAAACAAAATTACAGATTTCTGCATCGTTCAAATCAAGTTTGAATATTGCTTTCAGAATTTCAGATACCAGGATGTTGATGAAGTGTGATGTAAAGAGTTCATTAATTAGTTTGTTTTTAAATCAGGTAACCTATGGATTACTACCCTGCACCACCACGGACACAGGGAGGTGACCGTCTCCGAAATGAACCTGACCAGATTGGACATCGTCAAGAGACTGGGTAAGACACAGATTTATTTTTGAATTCTTACAATTAATGTTTCTTTTTTTTTATAATCAGTCATTTACTTGCTGATCAAGGGTATACAGTGGTGTTAGTATTACATTATATAGCACTCCTTGAACTACCTGAAAATGCCGTGCAAAATTTTACATTATTTTTGCTTAACTTGACATAACAGGTACAAGCATCAATATAGATTAACATTCTTTCAATAAAGCCTTCGTTTCATAATATGTATTTTGCTTAAATTGGTGTTATTGTATTTACTATCTATACTAATATTATAAACAGGTAAAATTTGTTAGTAAGTTTGTATGTAGATGATAATCTCCGGAACGAATGATCCAATGACGGCACGGTTGGCGCAGTGGCTTAATTTGGCTGCCGCGCTGCATGTCGCGGGTTCGATTCCCGCACGGAACAAATATTTATACGGCCTACAGGTAGTTCCGGGTCTGACTGTTTGTGTATGTGAGTTTAAATGTTTGTAAACGCACCCACGATACAGGAGAAATTCCTAGTGTGGGGCAACGTTTTCTTAAAAAAAAAAACTAGAAACATCACTGTTTAAAAGCTACATTATTCGTGAGAGCTATAGGCTATTATTATTTTTAAAGGGGTGGAGGTGATTTTAAAGTTAGGACAGAGATGCACCTATAGTAACCTTCTATAAAATATGTTTTAATTCGTTGTTTCAGATACTGGGTACAGGTTGGTTACCCCTGATGTGCTGAGCAAAGAAAAGACGACATACGATGTCATCATTGACTGCACAGGTAATTTATATTGAAGAAAATAAATTGACCCCTTTTATTATACATAATTATGTAACTTACTAAGTTCTTTTAAAGTCGTTGCGGATATGGGCCCAAAAGTCTGACAATCAGTCTTAGGAATCGGCATTGTGTTACCCAGTAAATGAGTTGTGGAGATCAGATAGGTAGTCGCTCCATGTAAAATACTGGCATTCAGCTCGAACCCAACATAATTGAGAGAATCCTAGGCAGATGATGATGATGATATTTAAATATGGAAACATACGCTTATGGGCTTGGGCCGATACGGTGAAGACCAAAAACCAGACCAAGGAACCGCTGCTGGTACGACGACTGACCAGTTACTAGTGATACACGGAGAAGTCAGAAAAAAAATATAGACTTCTATTGTCATTTGTGGATTTGCCCAGTATGACTGAATAGGTAAAATGAGAGGTTAAGCTACGCTTGCTGAGGTCAGTCTGTGGTTAGGTGACCGTTCATAACATATCGAGAGTCCTCCGTGCCTCGGAAAGCACGTTAAGCCGTTGCTCCTGGCTGTTATTTGTAGATCTTTGACAGTCGATACGGGTAGTCAGTAACCTGAAAGTCTGACAACCAGCGTTACCAAGGAGTATCGTGTTGCCCAGTAACTGGGTTGTGGAGGTCAGATAGGCAGTCGCTCCATGTAAAATACTAGTATTCAGCTGCATCCGGCTAGGCTGGAAACCGACCCTGACATAGTTGGAAAAAGGCTAGGCAGATGATTTATGACTGAATAGGTAAAATAAAAACTTACCAAACATGTATTTGTTATAATCACCGGCAAATAAGATGGCAAAAGTCGTTAGATGCGCACAAGTCGTTTTTTAGGTCTCTTTGGTGTTCAAGCGGGACGCGGGGTATGAGGTAGCGTCGATCCGAGCGCGCGATTGGTGCATCAGTCGACCCTTGCCTCCCGCACCGCGCCTTCGTCCCGTTCGCTCCCGATTACATTTCAGTGCACGAAAATTGAACCCTTTGTTTTTGTTGTGTTAAACTTAAGTGTTGTTATTGTTTTTAAATTTAGGATAGAGTTCGTGAAAAGGCATAGCATACGAGGAAAGTATGCTCAAACCAGAGTTATACAAATTAATAAAATTGGAAAAAGAACAATTTAAAACATACAGCATTGACCAAACACTTGCAGAACACAACCATAGTGTTCTGCGATTGCGACTTTCAATATGATGCCAAGGGTAGTTTTATTAACGGATAGTGACGACGACTAGTTATTTTTTTTTTTATATAAACTTTTTTGAATTTTAAATGCACGTTATTTATAACTCCTAATAAACTTGAATTCCTCTCCCTTCTTTAACTTTGTTCAATACAGACATGATTAAATATAAATGATGGCAATAACAATAGAATAATGACGATCAATAAAAGTTACCACTTTTTTGTGCCACTAAGTGTACGATGCGCGAACTTACCCCCACTACGCCAAAATCTTGCCATCTTATTTGCCGGTGACTATACTTTGTGTCGTTGTTAGTTTGTGACGTCACGCAAACCCAGCACCGCTGATTGGTAGCAGACATATGTCACTGTAGGACTTCAAAAGACAAACTCTCTCTCTCTCTCTCTCAGGGATTTTTTTCTAATGTAACATTATGTTTCCAGGAGTCGGTAAGGTGATGGAGATCAGCTTCCACTACCTGAAGGAGGGTGGCAAGTACGTGCTGTTCGGATGCTGTCCACCCAGCCACACCACCACGTAAGTATACTCCTATACTTAACTGTTAAGGAGATTTTCCACTAGAGATGCAGAACGTGGCTAAGCTTCCCACCAGTCGTACCAAGGCGTATTGTGTTACCCAGTAACTGGGTTGTTGAGGTCAGATATGCAATCCATGTGCTCCATATAAAACACTGATATACAGATCCATCCATTTGGACTTTAATCGGACCCCGACATGGTTGTGAAAAGGCTTGGCAGATGAGTTAGTTAATGGTGTCTAAGACTAATAATGTATGTTAAAATGCGTTTGTACCAGTTTCTTAAGAATATGTTAACTGTATGAAACACAATGCTGGGCCGCAAAAGGGATGAATAATATATATTAGTTTTAATTTTATTTGCTCCTACTACTGTTTGTTTCTGTATTACCCAAAGGTTGAGTTGTAGAAAATGCCTACAGCATTAAGTCCACCTCTGAATATTTGTGTGCTTTATGTTTTAAATAAACGAAGAAGGGCAGTAGCATGGAGCTGATGTGAGAATGCTGAAAGTGACACCGGTGACCGACGAGTTGTGTGGGATTTGCTTGTCATGGTATGGTGTGGTACAATATGAATGTGGATTGTTTTAATAACGTTTACAGGAAGAACGAAGACGCTGATATACGCAAATAAATTGTGATAAGGCCTCTAGGATGATGACCAGGTTTTTAAGAAGCACCATTATTATGACTTCTCCAGACTATTTTAGTCATAGACACGTGTATGACCAGATGTATGAATGCGAGCGAAGCGAAAGGATTATGTAAAGCCTCTTCTACATGTTGGGCCAACGTAAGCCAATGTACGCCACAGTATGCTTCCATTTTAATCAGAACATTGACCTACCGTCATTTTTTTTTATTCATCGTTGTAATTTAGACAATCTGTGGACAATATTGGTGCTCGTTGAGCCAACGCCTAGAGGGAGCAAAAGGATCGTAGCGGGTAGCGTTCTGTAGTTCCTGCCTACCCCCATGGGAAGAAGGCGTGAGTTTATATATGTATGTTTGTGATACTAAATAGTATTCTTTTGTTTCAGCCTCAACCCATTTGATATTTACAACAAAGAGCTGACCATCATTGGCGTTAAGATCAATCCGTTCAGCTTCCCCAGCGCTATCAGCTGGCTCAAGGCCATGGGCAGCAGGTAAAGCCTTTTCTTCATCTTCTTCTTCAACATCCTCAGTGGTTATTTTAAGTCCTTCTGCAGTAACGTCTTCTTAAATTGAAAAATCTGTGTCGGGATTCTTTTAACTATTTTCAAGCATGCATTTATGTCAATAAAGTTAGCAAAATACGAAAAAAATAAGAGAAATTGCAAAGACCCGAATAAAATAAAATAAATAAACACAGGGCATCGAAAAATTCATCCGCATCGTTGTCAACGGGAAAAGTGCCCAGAAGGCTGGCAGCATTGCCACGTTGAATGGCAATGCTGATTCTTTGGCCAACGCGAAGAATCGACCAAACATTTCGCGGTTTCTCTAAAAACTAAATGGGCACACGGACCCCATGGCCCTAGTGTTTCAACCCCAAACGGCTCAAACATATAACTTTCAATTAAGTTGTTGTATTTTCGCCGTTTGCGGTTTTCTGCACCTGCAGCAGCCGCACCTGCACAATCCACCGTACTAGGAAGATGGGATGGCGCAAGGGTGTCGACACATGTTGCATCCCATACTAAAAGCCTACCCATCCTCCATAAATGATTGTATTATTTCACTATAGGTGCAAAAGTCAAAATAGTTTGTTAGGTAACTATCAAAATAATTTAGATTTAAATAAATTAATTATGATCATCAACATCAATAAAGCTGCAAGTCAACTTTTTTATACAATTTACAACACAGAAACCACAACACCATAACCAATAATGTTATGTCTCTTTCCAGGTATTTGGACTACCACAAACTTGGAGTGAAGACGTACAGCCTCTCGGAGTACGAGGCCGCTCTCGAAGATCTGAAGAAGGGTTCCGTAGCAAAGGCCGTGTTCAAGATTAACCAGTAAAAGTGTTCGATGTTAATAATAGGAATTTAGTAAATGTTTTGTTGACGTTTATTCGTTTAATTTTATTTATGACTCAGTTCAGTATATGAGAATTTGGACCGTGCTGTAATTAATCCTCGGATTTTCCTAAATTCTACATTATTTTCTGATGTTGATTTTACTAAAAAAACGGTAAAACATTACCCTCTATCTGGGGAAGTCGGATAAAAAATATGTGTATCCAGCCATCTTGAAGTAGTCATGATCATAGATTACTCACTTTACGTTACTCTGCCGACTCTTCTTAGAACAAAGCCGTGATAGTTTTAACCGCAAATCTAATTCCGTTATGCGCTATGACATAAAATCATCAATCATATTATAATATTGTTATAATAATGTTACATTGATACACGGTTGCGGTAATATACAATGATTTGATCAATTTATCATTTTGTTGCTAGCTGCTTACGCCGCGGTTTTGCTCGATGAATTATTTGTTTATTTTGCTTCGACGGGCATTTTTGAGGTACAGAGGCCAGCACATCAAGCTATTCCAATCTGTCAAATTTCTTTACATAGTTTTTCAACTTTATTGCAAGAGAATAAGGTTCCGCAATCCAGTTACTGGGTAACACGATACCATTAGTGAGAACTGTCTGCGACTAACTGGAGACTAATAAGTACATACGCCAGCACAAGCTTTTTCAAACTGTCAAATATTACCAATTGATGAATAGAACCTTATACTTTTGTTTTAAAGTTGAAGTTGAAAAACTATCAAAGAAATTTGACAGACTAGGGTGGCTTGATGTCCTGGTCTCGCTACAAAATACATAAATAAATAACATTGGATTGCTATTAGTAGCAGATGGGGACTAAGGCGGATATGTTTCGACTTTTAGGTAAATTATCTACATACATATTTATTGCCGATGACGACGTGTCAGGAAAACTTAGCGTTTTAGATCATATTTTCTTCATAATTATATTCTACTCAGGAACTACATAAAGTAAATAAAAACTTGATAAGTAAAATCGCCACCACGCACTATCTCTGCAGCAGTACGTATAGACAGAAAACCTTTTGTGTTTTCGATTTGAATGCTGATAAATGATCTCTAAATCATTTCTTATCTAGATACAAATCTCTAGCTCGAATCATAGGCCATAATGTTGCAAGCTGTTTTTGTTTAATCTATGTTCAAGTTTATAGCTGCTTCGCCCACGATGAAGACGATACAAGTTTCCCAAAAGACTTTAAAAAAAATATATGTGACCAATCTTATTGGTTGTCATGGTATGGACACGTGATGCAAAAGAATGAGGAAAATTTGAGTATGATTGTGGAGGGTTACAAGAGTTAGAGGGAGACCAAAAAAACAATGGATAGATAGAGCGAAAGACGATATGGCTAGGAAGGAGGTGACTTCTGAAATGAAGGCAAATATAAATGTATGAAAGAAGAAATCAAGCTGCGCCTACGCCAAATAAATTGGGATAAGGGCAGAAGGATGATGATATACTCGTATGTGACCAATGTAAAAAGTAGGAAGAATATATTGATTTATTGATTGATTTTGAAAACATTATGTACTCACAACATTCAAGAAAAACTTGTGATATTTGTAACTGAAAAACTAAAAAAAGCATGTCTCCTTATTTCCCAAATGATTCCCAAAAGAGATTTGAAAAACTACAAAGATCTACAAAACTATCATTTGTAGATCTTTGACAGTCGTTATGGGTAGTCAGAAGCCCGAAAATCTGACCACCAGTCTAGGGATACCCCTTACTTACACGATACGTGTTGTAGCAACCCAGTAACTGGGTTGTAAAGGTCAGGTAGGCAGTTGCTCCATGTAAAATACTGGTATTCAGCTGCATCCGGTTAGACTGGAAGCCGATTCCAACATAGTTGGGTGGGAAAAGGCTAGGCAGATGATGACAATGATCCCTAAAAGAGGGTTACCACCCTGCACTCCAAATAAATATAAAACATCAGCAATAAAAAAAGTCTGCCAACAAATCTCGCTTGCTCGTGTTGTGTCTGATGGTGACAATAGCCACCATTTTAAAAAGCTAATGACCCATCCTCCCACATGCTTGGCACAATGGGCCACGCAGACCATTGTCTGCCCCCAATGGCCCACTAACCAACATTCTTCCCGGTCGTCGACTCAATTATTAAACAATACACTTTAATCGATAAAACTCGAGAGAAAGTTTTTGTCGTTCATCTCAGAAATTGCTCAACAGATTTCGATAGTGTTCCTCGTATGAGTCATTTTGTTTTTCGCTTTCTGAGTTCAATATGACGACCCATGTGGCGCGACGGGCAAAGGTCCACCTGCGACGCAAAAGGTTGCGGGTCCGATTCCCGCCTTGGGACAAATGTTTGTACGATCGACAAATATTTGTTCCGGGTGTTCTGGGTTTTTCCTATGTATAATAAAAATAAAAATATCTATCTAAGTAATGTATTGTATTAAGTATATCAGTCATCTTTGACGACACGGTTGGCGCAGTGGCTGAGCGATCGACTGTTGCACCGCGTGTTGTGGGTTCGATTCCCGCACGGAACAAATATTAGCATGGCCTACAGGTAGTTGTTCCGGGTCTGGCTGTTTAAATAAAATATATCTAACTCTGTCTCTCTCACACTGAAATCATGATGGCATTATTCGGATCCAGGAGGGGACAGGACCTGATGGACCTGCAGCGCAGTAAGCCAATGTTGCTATAAGCAATAAGCTAATAAATGCTGGTGCAAAGCTTTTCTGTACGTACAAGATGAGGAGTTTGCCTTTCCATTGCGACAGTGCTATTCATACAAGAATCTAAATTTTCCATGATACAAACATAGGTTGCAGCAAGGAGGCGGTCCATGTGATGGTGAATGGTCATCCCCGATATGTCCAATATGTCCCTGCAATACTAACAAAAAAGGATTTATTTAAATACAACAGGGATGATGACAAAAAGGATAGTTTTTTGTTTGTCCGTACGGTAGATTATTTGAAAACATTGGACACGTGTTTTTTTTTGTATTTTTACGTAATCAAAGGATCACGTCAATACATTGAGTTCAATTGTAGCGTGACGTCACACGTAAGTAGACTTTTATACCTACATGTGACGTAGCGAGCCCCCACACATTTTTATTAATATGAAAAAGCAAAAAAATCGTGTATTTTTTTATTATCTGTCTAACGGATATAGTCCCTTTATTTTTACACAGGCTTCATCCCTATTTATTAAATAGTAAGAAAAAGTATCATACGTTGCAATTTCAGGGACAAAGCTGAAACGGTACATGTGCCTGTAAATACAAATACAAAGATGGAGCATGGCAAATGACGTCACAATTTATGAATGTCAATAATAAAAATATGGCTTTAAAAGGTGTTCTACTTTCGAACCGGGATGAATCATGCGACAAGCGACATTTTGTATCGAGTTAACTGTAATCGGAGATCGATGCTGGTAAACGATTTTGCAATTGGCAGTGGTTGGTAACAATGTTCTGCATTTTTGACTTGCCTTTAGATGGGTCGAATCCGGAATGTTTTAATCGGACAGGAAACCAAAGTAATTGGCATAGCTTGGCTATTACTTAGTATTGTATAGAGGTTCGGAATAGCTACTATAACGCCTTTGAAAAATGGAATAGCCAATATTATCAACTATTGCCGAATAAACCTTACAAGTAACAAAAACTTATAATATTACTAATAAATTCGCCATTGGAAGACGATTACCTAATTCTTATTACTTACTTACTAAAAGGAATATCACTATCTACTTGAACACCATCATCATCTGCCTAGCCTATTCCCAATCATGTTGGGGTCAGCTTCCAGTCTAGGGGGATATAGCGAATACCAGTATTTTACATATAGCGACTGCCTATACGACAGCCATAACCCAGTTTCCATTTTTCAAGACTGTTGCGCTGCGTGTCGTGGGTTCGATTCTCGCACGGAATAAAAATTTGTATGGCCTACAGGTAGTTGTTCCGGGTCTGGCTGTTTGTATGTTTGTAATCGGACCCACGATACAGGAGAAATTCCTAGTGTGGGGTTATGTTAAAAAAGAATAACTATCATTTTGAACAAGAAACATAAAATATGATTCATACAACACCCCAGTGACATTTTATCAAAATATTCAGCTAACTGTTGTGAGAATACCGCATCTCATGTTTGACAATACAATTCAATACCGGTGAATAGCGAGGGGCGCGCAACATTATGGTAAAATACAACGCGCGGTAGGTATTGAAGACCGCGATCTTTAACTACTACGACTACTTACTACTTTTAGACGACCGATGTGGCGTGGCGGGCGAAGGTCCGCCTGCGACGCAGGAGGTTGCGGGATTCCCGCCCTGGGACAATTTTTTGTAGGATCTACAAAGATTGGTTTCAGGTATTCTGTGTATTTGCTATGTATTACAAAAAAATCAATCTATGTAATGTATTGTATTAAGTATATCAGTCATCTAGTACCCTAACACAAGCTCTGCTCAGCTTGGGGCTAGATGATGCTGTGTGGATTGTCCAGCAAATAATAAACTTCATGACAAAACCGGAATCTTCCCTGACATCGGCAAAAAAGCTCTTCTTCTTAACTATTCTAATTCTATCGTATGTGTTTAAAGCTACCAAAGTTGTACCAGCCTATATGCAATAAGGTCTGATATAATATATAAAATTTCTTATATATAAAATTCTCGTGTCACAATGTTCGTTCCCATACTCCTCCGAAACGGCTAGACCGATTCTTATGAAATTTTGTGTGCATATCGGGCAGGTCTGAGAATCGGCAAAACATCTATTTTTCATAGCCCTAAATGATAAGGGTGGTCCACCCCAAACATTTTATATGGCAAAACAACGTTTGCTGGGTCAGCTAGTCTTATATATAAAATTCTCGTGTCACAATGTTCGTTCCCATACTCCTCCGAAACGGCTTGACTGATTTTTATGAAATTTTGTGTGCATATTGGGTAGGTCTGAGAATCGGCCAACATCTATTTTTCATCCCCCTAAATTTTAAGGGTGGTTATTATATATGGCAAAACAACGTTTGATGGGTCAGCTAGTAAGAACAAATATTAGACCTCTACAGTATTAACAGCATAACATCACACTTTTAATCCACGAGTGGTATTGTACACCCACGTTTTTCTGTGTTTAAGTCCCATGCGAGCGAGCCTATTGCCATCGACCAGGCTTATTACTGGGAACCAACCTGGTCATGAGTTGCTTCGACTCACCTGGAAAATTTTACAACAGACTCCGAACACAGGTTGGTCGACGCAGGTAAAACTTCTCATGTGGAGATTGTAATCGACAGGAAATCGTGGTGCTGTTACACAAAGAATGGGACCCCTGCAGTAGCCCTAGAACGAATTTCTAGCAAGAAGTTTACCAACAGAAAACGTCAACAATTTGTACAAATACATGCACATCTCAGTTGCATGCAGCTGAGATGAGAATGCTAAGGGGGATGTGTGGTGTTACGCGAATGGATAGAATAAAAAATAAGTATATAAGAGGAAGTCTGAAAGTGGCGCCTGTGACAGAGAAGTTGTGTGGAAATCGGCTGTCATGGTATGGACACGTGATGCGAAGGAATGAGGATCATGTTGTGAGGAAAGTTTTGAGTATGAATGTAGAGGGTTACAAGAGTAGAGGGAGACCCAGGAAACGATGGATGGATTGTGTGAAAGTTGATATGGCTAAGAAGGAGGTGACTTCTGAGATGTCGGGAAATAGAGATGTATGGAAGAAGAAGACATGCTGCGCCGACCCCAATTTGGCTTGACTAATAACTAGGTAATTTGAGGTTTTCGGATTGTAAACTTCTTACTTGCGAGAAGTTTACAATCCGGAATTCGAGCTAGGGGTATTTTTTTTTAAATAATAAAAAATAAAATACATTTATTTCTCTTCCACAAATAAATACAAAGAAAAAGTTAATACTTAACAATATTAAAAATTATTTATTTGTGGGAGACTGGTGCCTAAACTAAGCCGGAGCCTGTATTTTAGGACACCAGGACCCCGTCAAGAGAGTTTTCAGGATCAAGTGTATAAATGAAGACTGAAAGAGTGAGTGAACATCTTGTGTCCTGCCGGCCCTGATAACTGCAAGCTGCAGGATTTTATGTAAGCTACTGGCACCAAACTCGTAGCTAAGTTCTGGGCTGACTTTATATACACTACTATCGACACGCTAAGAAAAAACGATGGTACTCGTAACTACCACTGTTTGTCTCTGCATCACCCAAAGGTTGACTGGTAGAAAATGCCTAGGGCATTTAGTCCGCCTCTGTACATTTGTGTGCTTAAAGTATTAAATAAATAAATAACATGAATTATTGTTATTTATACCGAAACTTATAAAATATTGCTAAATGTTGCCAACCCCTGCCAGTGAATCACATAATTTCTTTGTATAACAAACGTAATGCATTCGCAGTATTAATTTTACAATACAGTTCACAAATATATAAGGTGAATAGATATACCTTATATGTATCAAGTTATTTAGTCCTGATGATTTTTTCCTGTTGGCTAGGTTACATTTTAAGCTGTTGTAAGGGAATCAGTATCACACTAATATTGTAAGTGATGAAATTGGTCGGTATGTATGTTATTATCAACTGCCTAGCCTTTTCCCAACTATGTTGGGGTCGGCTTCCAGTCTAACCGGATGCAGCTGAATTGGTATTGGTAATACTGGTGTATTTTACATGGAGCGACTACCTATCTGACCTCCGCAACCTACTTACTGGCAATACGATACCCCTTGGTAAGACTGGTTGTCAGACTTTCGGACTTCTGACTACCCTACTACTAAATTTGAGATGAATAGATACACCTTATATAAATCAATTCCTTAGTCAGAGATTTTTTCCTTTTGGTCGGTATGTGAGTCATCATCATCTACCTAACCTTTTACCAAACATGTTGGTCGGCATCCAGTATAACCGGATGCAGCTGAATACCAGAATTTTACATGGAGCGACTGCCTATCTGATCTCCACAACCCAATTAAGTCTGGAAAGATCTACTCAAATAAATAAATATCATTACATACTTTTGACGAGTTTGTAGCCACCTTGGGCTTTACGTAGAACTATTTTATATTCCGATCTAAAGCCAATACAATAAATAAATTCAAAGTTAATTTTGCAGTCACCTGATTGTATTAATTGACGAAATACACAGTTGTCACAATAAACTAAAGAGTAGCGTTTAGCGCGCGCCATGCCCGATCCCGAATTAGGCGCTAGCGTTGAACTGGACTCAAGAGTACGAAACGACTAAGTTGATTGGAATTAAATTTTTGAATTGGAATTGAATTAATTGTTTTTACTCAATTCACGAGTTTTTTGTAAAAAGTCCCTGTAATTTTTTTTCTCTTGATCTGGTATCAAAATACAGGCATTTAAGTAATGTAATTATTGAAGTTAAGTGATATTTTGTTAAACTTATTGTTTTATTTAATGTCATGTCAAAAATAGAAGTGTCTAGTTTGTGTATAATTGAAATAATGCTAAAAATTTTAATATTAATATAATGTAAATAATGGTAACTAAAAATGAATGTACCTACTTCAATGATTGTATGTAATAATAATTGTAACTTGATTTGCATACCGTTAAAACGGTGAGACATGTAGCACTATGCAATAATACGAACACCTTTTGTAAACATACCATGTTTCTGGCAAATAAATATTCTATTCTATTCTATTCTAAATTCAAATGAAAGCGCGCTGGACGGCTCTGACATTCGTCTCGCTCAAGTCCTGAAATATGCAGATGATGGGTAGGATAGATGGTGAAGCACGTATTTTCATTCTCCATTTGAAAAGAGAGGATCCTCTTAGAGGATTACTTCACGATGGTTGCATTTCTACTAATTTCGTGGTAAAAGCTTATGTTAGATATAATTGGTATGTTTATAACCCTTGGGGCGTGCCCTGGCAACACTTGGGTGTTGGCAAAATGTAGAAACATCCACCATACGCCTCTGCCTACATCTGCCTATTCTTTGCAGAATACAAGCGTGATATAATGAAGAGCATGTATTAGTTATACCACGATACCTGGAAACAGCCCGACCGTTACGAAAACCTTTCCAATAGGGACCAATATGGAAGATCGACCACACAATGGTCTGATTACCATCTCTGACACGGTAACATTTAACACGGCGTGATAACCGTATTATATAGTAACTGTGTTTATAAGTATGTAGTCACCCATGTTGATAGTGTGGGGGATTATTATGAGAAGTAATTTATTTATTATTTTTAATTATTAGATCTTTGACAGTAAAAATCAAAATCAAAATTCATTTATTCAAATTAGGCTGAGAATCAGCACTTTTTGAACGTCAAAACGTTCACAAAAGACAGTCCCCCCAAAACGCCCACCCTTCACCAGTTCTTCCCAGTCGTTACGAGTAGTCAGAATTCCGAAAGTCTGACAACAAGTCTTACCAAGGGGTATCGTGTTGCCCAGTAAGTAGGTTGTGGACGTCAGATATGCAGTCGGTCCATGTAAAATGCTGGTTTTCAGCTGCGTCCGGTTAAACTGGAAACCGACCCCAACATAGTTGGGAAAAGGCTAGATGATGACGATGATGACTAAGTAAATGGCTCATGCCTCATTCGGAGGATTCAATCTAATCGAGAAATACTTACTTCAATATTAATAATAAGGCAATGATCGTTTATTACTTCTGTCATTATTTCTTTCTTTATTTTCAACATTTAGTATTGTCATTGTGTGCCTGAGTCTGTGCTAAATCAATGATTTTCTGTCTTTCTTTATATTCTTCTATGTATGTATGTGTTGTTGACTGTGTCATTGGTATATATGTCATAAGCACTACTGCTGAGCATGAGATGCTGGGTTCAACCCGGGTCGGGTAAACGTTGTTGGGTTATTCCATCTAGAATTTCTCAGTAGTGGTCTGGAGTCTGGATTGTACCCGGTTCGTGGCAATAGTCTCGCTTCCTGTAACATGAGACTTAAATATACAGAGGTTTACACATTCGCTGTTTCATTTCTGATTAATTTCGTTGCGGGATCGAAGACAGTTGAATCGTTTCTCCGGGACTCGTCGGGCTTCATGGCCACCACTGTTGATTCTGATTTTCAGCTGTGATTTGGGAGTAGTGTGGTGGGCTTGTCCCATTTAAAAAAGAAATACACCTCTACCTTACTCTTCGTGGAACAGAGGCGTGATGTTATGTGTTGTTCTGATACTTTTGAAGAATCCTTTTGTCCTGTTTGACTGCACCAGTTTGTCTTGTGCATCATGCCCCACAACCTTTGACCAAATGAATAATTGGGAAACCAGAGGTGCATACAAATTTTCCTTATTGATTCGTATAACATTTCAAGGTCACCATATGTAGGCTAGGTCACTAAATCTAGGTTTGCTCTGATATCACACTTTCTATAAGTCGTCACCTTGCGCTACTTAGTGCTTGCAATGGCACATATAATTAGTACCTGAGTAATGACCTAGGTAATCTTGTATCGGCACCAATTGGAAGAGAAAATCTCATCACCATTTCAAACTCACTCGATCGTTGTCGGTCAACCTTGAGGGGGGCCTATCCCCACTGCGTCTTCCAGTACATATTGTCATTTCATTAATTGTCTTCGAGCAATATTCCCTGCTCTCTGTCACAAAACTTTGACTATTCTTCGTGTTGTCGTCTGATTTATTAAACAAGACCTGTCACAAAAATGTGACACTTTTGTAATTTTATGACAAATGTGTTGTATTGTCAGTTATATTAAATAGTGGAGCATATTGAGAGTTATATTAAGTGTGTTTTTTTTCGTTTTCGGGGGAAACCTTCAAAAGGCGCCTGGACTTTAGGGGGAATGACCAGGGATTGTGGGATACTATATTTACCTCACTAAAACCACCCCGGTAGTCACCATCAGCTCATGGAGCTCCCCGTGGGCCAGAAGGCCTAGCATATAAATCATCATGTATAAATCGTATTTGTCTTGTTTTACATTACGATTGAGATGAGATTAAGACGTTTTTAATAGACGGCTGCACGACTAGATACAGGGAAGAGATACTACTACATATATATATAGGCTACAGATATAGGCTACTCTCCTCCGGCTGCAAAATTTTGGGAGCCAGTAGAAAATATAATAAAATAAATAAAAATACATTTTTAAATCTTCCACAAATAAATACAAAAAAAAACGTAATACTTAAAAATACCTAAACAAAGCATGATAATGTCAAATACAGTATAGTAGACGAGCCCTCTGCCCTAGTTAGCTGAAAGTAATGTAATTAATGAGTGATTTGGAAATCACCTAACTTGACCTCGGATTACCTAAGTGTGTGTTCAGTAAATATAGCAGATAGCACAAAAGATAATTGCAACAATGAACATTATTATTTGGCTATGCCGAAATTCTGTGAATCAGTGACTCGCAACCTTTTTTTACCAAGGACCATTTTGTCGTTGTGGACCGGAGGGTTGAAGAAAAATGTATTGTATTGTAATATATTTAATTTTCAATCATTTTTTTATATTTAAGTTACTCTCAGACTGTTGTAGGTAATAAAAAACCGGTGCGGGTCGGACTCGTGCACGAAGGGTTCCGTATCTACAAAAACGGCAAACAAATCCCGTTTGTTGTATGGGAGCCCACTTAAATATTTATTTTATTATGTTTTTAGTATTTTTTGTTATAGCAGCAACAGAAATACATCATCTGTGAAAATTCCAACTGTCTAACTGTCACGGTTCATGAGATACAGCCTGGTGACAGACGGACGGACAGCGGAGTCTTAGTAATCGGGTCCCGTTTTACCCTTTGGGTACGGAATCCTAAAAGTGCAACATTTTATAGAAAAATATAGTTGATTTGCAACAGTGTAATGTTTGACGTTGCATAGGTATATTAAGAGTTTGAAATTCTTAACCTTTCGCGGATCATAATCACGATAAAATCTTCAAATAGAAATGACTTAGAAATTGACACTAACAATGAAATACTTAAAGCAATAAAATGGCTGGAATCTAATGATCTACGTGTAAACATTGAAAAACAAAGCTAGTACAATTTCGAACACATAATTCTTTGGTAAAACCACCTCAAATAATCTACAATAATTCAGTTTTGGAACCCGTACCTTCAACCTTATTCTTGGGAATAGTTATTGACGAAAAACTAAATTGGAAAGACCATATAAATAAAGTCTGCACTCGTCTTGACAAATTTGTATTTGCTCTTCGAAAACTAAGACGAATAGCCAGTAGAGAGACAGCCCTCAATGCATACCATGGCTATGTTGCATCAGTGCTGCGTTATGGCCTCGTGATATGGGGAAATTCAGTAGATCTAAACAGAGCATTCATTGCACAAAAGAAATGTGTCAGAGCTGTGTATGGAGCAGAATACCTAGAGCATTGCAAGCCATTATTTAAAGCACTAAAAATTCTTCCACTTCCTTCCTTGCCTATATATTTTTGAAATTTGTATGTTTGTAAAAAGGTATTCGCACATTTTCCCATTGTATGAACACATTTCTACAAGAGTAAGAAACAGAAGCCCAAATAAATTACTTGCACCTAACCAGAGACTACACTTGTATAGCACGAATTCCAATTGTATGGCAATCAAAATCTTTAACAGTTTACCCCCACCGGTCAGAGTGTTGCCCACTAATAAATTCAGGAAAACAATAATATTGTTTTCAGGCAAATATTATTTGCCTGGCTGTTAGATAATTGTTTCTACTCAATTAATGATGTTATTAATTTTAAATTTTGACATTACTATATATCAATACTTTGTGTGTGTAGGTATACCTTTTTTATTTTTATTTTCAATTTTGATTTATTGTTATTATTATTATTTTAAACATTTGATATTATGTTATTAGTGAAATTTGGCTAGACCTTTTACTCTGTAAGTTAGTTTAAATTTACACCGGTACCATTTACACCGGCAACGGTAGTGTACGTGAAACTATTTTATGTTAAGACCTTAATGTACCATACACTCAGAAATAAATAAATATTATATTATTATATTATATTATATTATATTATATTATATTATATTATATTATATTATATTATATTATATTATATTATATTATATTATATTATATTATATTATATTATATTATATTATATTATATTATATTATATTATATTATATTATATTATATTATATTATATTATATTATATTATATTATATTATATTATATTATATTATATTATATTATATTATATTATATTATATTATATTATATTATATTATATTATATTATATCTCTTACTTCCCCTGGTGGTCCGCGGACCTACCACTAAACCATTTTTACGTTTCTATAGCACAGAGAAGACCTATGTGGCGCGGCGTGCGAAGTTTAATATTTATTTATTATTTATATTACAAGTAACTTAAAAAACTATTTTAGTGGCAACACAACACATCATCATCATTATCATGATGATGATGATGAACACATAGGCACACAAATACAATATTAAAACATACAAAAACAATTCATTCAAATATCTACAGGAAGGTTTATCAAGCCCTATGTCAACATGTAGCTTGATAAACCTATCCATTTATAGAAAGAAAGAAAGTTTAGAACGGCTTTCACCGTTCTAAACTTTCTGAAAATACGTTCAGAATGCTATTGTTGATTCCTCTCACCCTGCGCATTATTGACGCCACTTTCTTGCGCATGATCGCGTAGTAATCATCAGTCGCATTAAAAATAAACTCCAATAAAATATGCGTAAGGTCCTAGGTTCGATTCCTGGGTCGTATGAAGTGATATTGAGCTATTCCATCAGGACTTTCTTATTAACAGCCTGCAGTCAGGATTTGTGCCCGGTAGGTGGCAATAGGCTCGCCCCTTATCACATGGAACTTTAACATAACTGGCGAAATCTGGGTGTAGTATAGGTACACCTCTGCCTCACCTTTCGTGTAGTACAGGCGTGGTGTTAAGTTAAAAGTAAAAAAAATATCTTTATTTTCAGACCTAAGCAGTCCATACATAGTTAGTGGTTAGTAACAAACTGTGATTACATGGTATGTTATTGTTGTTAGTACTTAATTCAATTTAACATAAACCTATACCTAATTCTACCCAGTGCCTTTGGATGGGGCAGTCCACTATGCTAACATTCATTTTCAGGATGCCGTTCCGAGTGCTACGCAAACGTTGCTGTAGGGAAGTCGCTTTCTTACGCATGATGGCGTGGAAGCCATCCGTACGTGCTTCAGCAAACATTCCCGACGCACTGCAACGTCGCGGCAACCGCAACAGCATCCTGAAGGCATTGCACGCGCAGGACGTTCTAGGCTCGGCTCGTATATGACACCCATAGGCCGCTCGTGTAGAAGGACTGACAGAACGCTTTAAATAAACAGACTTTGACGTCTGTATGTATCTAACAAATATGAATAACCAATTGTCTTTCTAACCGTACGCCGCATCTGTGCAAGCGCGTATGTCCTTTGTAAAACTATATTGTAGGTCAAAGTTACGCGCATAAGATAATATGCTAATGTACAATAAACAATTTATCTGGGTCAAATAGATGGCGGTATTTTGTCTGGTTACAACTAGTTATGAAATTCACTATAATATTTGATAAGAATGCTCCTTCTGACAAACTTTGTGCTGTCTGTCTTGTCATGTAGGTATTTATGACAGCTGTCACTGTCATTTTGACAGGTAAAGAGTGACAGGAGAGTGGCAGTCGCGTATTTGCAAACCGGAACTTGTTGATAGATCTTAATCGTGGTTCGAGTTTAGCGACGCGAAAACCAACGTTTGAATGTCATATTTTGGGAAGATGTCACAATGCCCTACCTAATGAGAAGTTCAAGCTCCCTATGGACGCCTGCAGTACGGTAAGTCAGATGCCTTACCGTCCCAGAGGAACAGCTGCAATTTCCCATGAGTCTGAAACTACACCGACAAAACGCACGTAATATTTTTCCATTCATAGACCAATGAATGGAAAATTGTATGGACATAAATTATTAGAACATAAGCACAAAATAACGGAAAATTGTCGAACAGTAATCGGGAAAATTACTAGTTAATTAGTATCTGAATGTTATTCTAAATAACTTTGTAGATAATGACGATTTGTCACTTGATTTTTCCATGAAAGCCTGCTTCAAAATCAAATAAAATATGTTTGCGTGGCTGTAATTAATAAATCGTTTACATACATACACACATACATAAACTCACGCCTTTTTCCCAATAGGGGTAGGCAGAAACCACAGAACGCCACCCGCTATGACCCAGTTAAAAGTTGTGTCACTGAACCGCATACTTTGATCGAAAAACGATAAAATTCGGCCACAACTTCTTAAATTCCGTATTCTTGATCGGTGCTTTGAAATATTGCATTATGCTCACAACTTTTTCCCATGGAGGTAAGCAGAAACTACAGAATGCCACCTTCTACGATTTACATACCCCTCTCGCTTCACTCACGTTCATACATCTGGTCATACACTAAGCATCTGACCTTTTTGAAGAACATCAGCAGAAAAGTCAGTGTATGTCCTTCTAGGGCGCCCCCAGCGTTTCCTACTTATAAATACCTTTTCTAAGTCGTCTTTCATTCATCCGCTCAACGTAATAAATCGTATATTTCATAGTTTTTGTCCATATTTTATTAGTCATGGCGCATTTATTACAGCATGTCAATTAAACAGAAGTATCTAACTGTTTCAATTTCAAAACAATTAGTTTAAGAGACCGCACAACCTCATACTATGAGATCAGTACATTATTTTGGACCCCCAGCGTGTATGTTTTTCGTAGGCGTTAACCATTTTTTTTACGATAGGTATATTATTAAAACGTTACAAAAATTTAAAATCACATACACAAACAGCCATACCCGGAAAAACTACATGTAGGCCATTCAAATATTTGTTCCGCGCGGGAATCGAACCTATGCCACGCGACGCGGCAGTTGATCGATCAGCCACTGCGCCAACCGTGCCGTGCCGTTTGCGTTTCTAATGCTTTTTTTAATTTAAACTGTACGGCGTCATGATTTCCACCAAAACAATGATATTTTTGATGAGAGACGTAAAATATTAACTCATAATTTAAAATCTTATTGGACTCAATTGATGACTTTTTACTGATTTAAGTAAAAAACAAAACCGAAAAGAGCGTAAAAATTTCAAGCATTAATTTGTTCTGTCAAGGACTGGTTGTTCGTTGATGTCCATTCCACTCTCTAGAAACCAGTCTACCTACCCTCACGATGATTTTCCATCAGCGATGTCAGTGAACTCTAAGATAAACTTAGGAAATGCATACGATTTGAAAAAGTCACATTCGTAGTTTGCTTCGAATCCACAACCTCGTGCAAAGTGGCGCGGCCTTAACCACTGAGCCAATCACTAAATCAATTATCTACTAAATGCGTGGTGCTGGCAGGTTATAATAGCGAAGCACGAATATACGGTTTTTTTTTTGACTAATCGTAATAATCTAAGGAGAAAAGTCACCTCCAGTCACTAGTATAGAAAATTCACTGTACAATCTATTTTTCAGTGTAAATTATATACATGAGCGCAGGGAATGCGACCAGCTACCAGCTAAGGTCGACTTTGAACGGGCCACGGACATACGAGATTTGTTTTGAGGTGGATAGATCTTAGGATTTTGTTACTGGATCTATAGTTGTAGCCGACAGTTTTCATTCCCTTGCCTCATCATCTGCCGAACCGTTTTCCCAACTATGTTGGGGTCGGCTTCCAGTATAACTGGATGCAGCTGAATAGCCAGGGCAAACATTTTATTCAATGTAATATGGGATTTTTTATTTGGAATTTCTCAGTAGCAGCCCGAAGCCCAGGTTTGTACCTGGTTGAGGCTCGGCTCCGATTTCACGGGACTTAAACATATCTGGTGAAATGTGGGTACTCCTTTGTCTAATCCTTAGGAGAATACAGGCGTAATGTTAAGATGAATATATTTATTTTTGTTTGGTTATCCTTTTAAAATGCCAAAGGTTTCTAAAATATTGATTTGTATGAATGACAATAATATACACAAAATAAAAGATTCTTACCATCTAAATATAAGAGTAAACTATGCGTTGGTTTTAATCAAAGACTTCACTAATAACTCCAATCGTAAAAGTGGGGTAAACTTAATCAATAATAAAACTCTTCAAAGACGCCTTTCTGTTCAGTAAGAATGTCATTGCACACTTCAAGTCTAGATCTACATTCATTGCTTATCCAATAAAAAACACAAAGAGCAGTCTCAAATGTCCTTTCTTTCAAAAAAATACAAAGGATGCATCCGCGGATCGATCTAGTGACACACATTACTGTGTATGTCACAGATGGCATTGTGATCGAAGCTTCAGCCAATGCATGTTTTAAAAAAAATATAAACGGACGAGTAATGTCTCATTTAGTTTTCGACCGCCATTATGTGTGGACGCCTCAGATTTTGATTTTCGAATTCATAATTTACTTTTTAGGATTCCAATTTAATTTAACATTGACAGAAACTTTATAAAGAAGTTAACGCTTTAAAAGTTACGAGATAAATTTAGGAAGCAAAGAAAATGTTGAAATATATTTTTTCTTCATTTTTCGTATTCAGCGTAGTCAGTTGCGATTATTTTCTACACAGAGTTAACCATTCAGAGTATTATAAAAACAGGACGAGACCTTCAAAGGCTTTCTCTAGTTTTTCTTCAAATTATTTCAATCAGAACTTAGTGTCGAAGCCAGGGAAGGCAGAAAAAGTGCAGTGTGGTACCAGGACAGTGGATTTTAACCCGAGGAGGACTGGAAAGATCGTTGGTGGTACTGAGACGCCTTATGGCGCCTTTCCGTGGCAAGTGAGTATTAATTTATACAAATGGAACGCTAGATTTTTCGTGATTGTCTTCTGTTTTTCCGGGACATAGTCTCAAGACATAATCTTCTAAATGTAAAACAACGTCGGGTTAGTTATACTATTTATAGCTCAAGAATGGCTAGACCGATTTTAATGATCTTTGATTTGTTGCATTTTTTTAAATTGGAAAAATTTAGGAATAAAATAACCTGAAGAACGAAGTTTGCCGGGTCAGCTGTTACATAAAAAGGCTTACCTGTTACTGTACGCTTGCTCAATACTCAATTCTTTATTGCATTCCACAATGTAGTCTTAGGTGGTAAGCATTTTTTTTAAACAATCGTGGACCTGTTGTGTGACCAAAAGTAAGACATGTGGAGAGGACCTATCGTTTAAGTATCTTCTAATCAAACTTATTCTATAAACACGGACAATAACATTACTAAAGAATAAAACATTATATTTCAAGTTGTAAGGTTCTATCATTTAAATATTCGTTGACACTGTAGTAAGTAACATTTGCTCAGTAATAACTTTTTAACTTGTTTGTGAATTCATGGAGTTTTTTTTCTATTTATATTAATTCGAGTAACATATTATACATTTTTATTGGCATAACCAGAGGACTTGTTGGATGTATTTTTATAGCGGGATGATATAAACACAAAACACGACTCAACAAAACCTATGGTAGGTTTTGTTGAGTCGTGTTTTGTGTTTAAGTTAAGTTTAAGGCGGGTTGGAGATTTTAGACTTTTATCTATATACTAACATACCTAATAAAGCTGAAGAGATTGGATTATTTTTTGTTTGGATGCGCCAATCTTTCGTACTGCCTGTAGTAGGTATTTGAGAAAAATATTTTTACATTTTATAGCCCAAATTTTTAGAACAGTTATAGGTCATAGAATTAATCTCAAGATACGACCCTTAACAGCGGGTAATACCGCGTGCACAAGCTAGTATTAGTATGTAAGTAATTACTGTGTCTTAGTATTAGTAGAAGTATAAAGTAGTTAGTATGATGAAAGATTGTATTTTAGTTTTTTTTAAGAAGGTACTACCTAAAATCATTTTAAAACTAATTTAATTGCTTTATTGAAATTAGTCAGGATGTAAAGAAAGTTTCGAGTATAAATGTCGAGGATTACAAGAGTAGAGTAAGACCAACGAAACGATGGATGGATTGTGTGAAACATTATATGTCTAGAAAGGAGATGCAAATAGAGATGCATGGAAGAAGAAGACAAATTTGGATAAGGGCAGATGATGATTAGATGGTTTCGTGAAAAAATCCAAATAACGTTTCTTTATGCATAGTAAGTTTTTATGGATACACATATAAACTCAACCCTTTTTCCCATGGAGGTAGGCAGAAACCACAGAACGTCACTCGCTACGATCAACCTTTAAGAAGATAAAAAAGTACCTTAAAAATTGCTACTTCCAAAATGCTATTACTCTGTATCAGATTTTTTAAATGATAATATAAAAACATAATAAGTCAATTTAGTTAACAAAGTCATACATTAAGTAACCAAATAGTTTTAAGTAAACAGTATAATTGTAGCATAAGTAAATAAAATTTTGCATGCCATAAGGCAGAATGTTTGAGGATCAAAAATATTGTAACACCTAATTGTACTGATTACCTTCATTCTAAGCAAATTAATAAACCCATCTATCTATCTACGATCATAACATACTCCTTTCGCTTCACTTACGTTCATTCGAGTTACACTTTTTCCGGGTGTTCTGGGTATTTGATATGTATAGTAAAATATATATATCTATATAATGTATTGTATTAAGTATATCAGTCATCTGGTACCCATAACACAAGCTCTGCTTAGCTTGGGGTTAGGTGATGCTGTGTGGATTTTCCAGCATTTTATATTTTATTTACGTTTATACCAGGTACCAGGGTAGGTATGCGTTTATAAACTTCCGGAATAGTTTAGAAGTTAACTTAAAATACAAACTTATTTTTGCATATCGATAAGATCAATGTGTAAATATTCATCTATGCTACGGAACCCTTCCCTGAGCGTCATCCAATCCGCTCTAGGCCAGTTTTCCATTTTCAATTTTTCAATTTATATCTCTACGTTCTAAATTCATCTTAGACATCACTTTCGACCGATCTGGCGAGGCGGGCGAAGGTCCGCCTGCGACGCTGGAGGTTGCGGGTTTGATTCCCGCCCTGGGACAAAAGTTTGTACGCTTTACACAGATTTGTTCCTGGTGTTCTGGGTGTTTGCTATGTATAATAAAAAATATCTATCTTTATAATGTATTGTATTAAGTATATCAGTCATCTAGTACCTATAACACAAGCTCTGTGTAGATGGCCAGCATTAAAAAAACAATATATCGATGAAGGAAAACATCGAGAGGAAACTTGTACTTATAATGAATACCTATAAGTCTGAAATCGCTCGCCCGGCTTGAACAAGGGTGATAAATGCTCGTGGCTTCTCTGAATGAGAAGAGGCCCTTGTCCTACAGTTGTACAGCAACAGGCTGGTATTATTATTATAAGGTCCAGTACATTCGTGACCAACAAAAAATGATTGATTTGTCATCCTCATAACGCCCATTTTAAGTACTGCACCTTTTTCCTTAAGTACTGCCCAAATCGTGTTAAAAAGTTACAATTGCATGTAAATTTTCTCGATTTTGTATTGTTTTTTTTTTGTAAAGCTGTAGTGTCAGGACATTATATTACATAAACAACATCATACCTATATTCCCCAAAGGGTAGGGCAGAGGTGTATAGTACACCCACATTTAGCCAGTTATGTTTACGTCTCATGTCACAGGGGGCGAGTATAATTTTCATCAACCGGGCATAAATCTCGTCGGTAACTGATTCCGGAATCGAACCGAATCGAGGTCCTGACCTCACGCTCAGCAGTAGCATTTCCGACCACAAGAGTAACAAGGCAGTCATATGTGTTAGAGTTTATTTTTAATCTGACTGCACCTTCACTTATGTGCGTACTGTCTGCCATATGTAGATCTATGATAGTCGTTACGGGTACGAGTATACAGGTCCATCTTTTTGTAGTTGGCCCTGACTGGGAGCCTACTTGTAAGGTCACCACAGGATCGACCGGCTAAGCAGTAAACAGCCTTCTAGTGCTGAACCGCGAGTGGCCCTACCTATAAAAAAAAAACACCAATCTTACCAAGAAGAAGAAGTAATTTGGATTTTCGCCCGGTTGAGGGCAAGAAGCTTGCTACCTGATACATGGTAGGTAACTATTAAATATCAACCGAAATGTAGGTGTTCTACGGGTACACCTCTGCCTAACTCACTGTGGATAACAGGCGTTATGATATTACATTATTGAAATTCAAATTAAAAAAAACGGAACATATTACTCAACTCACCAATATAATAATAATCCACAAAAATAATTACGACACAAAACCGAAAAGAGTACAAAGATGACATATTGCATAAGATGGACCACCATCTTCGTTTCGTTCCCGCGCAAAGAGGCCGCCAAATGTCAAGTTGACAGACTTTGTTACGTTCGAAAACGAATGGCGCGTAATTATCGCGACTTTCACTTTTTAGTAATGAGGTTTTCATGGTGTTTATGTTTTGAATGAGCAGTTTGTCAACGATGATTGGCCTTTTGAGTTTAAAAAGAAATTGAGAGTGACGATTTGAAGATGATCGTCATCAATTTAATTGTGTTAAGGTCGGCTTTCACTGGTTTCCAGTACAATGTGATCATCATCTGCCTGCTTTTTTCGAACTATGTTGGGGTCGGCTTACAGTCGAACCGGATGCAGCTGAATACCAGTATTTAACATGGAGCGACTGCCTATCTGAACTCCATAACCTAGTTACTGGGCAACATGATACGCCTTGGTAACTTTGACTACCCATAATGGCCGTCAAAGATCTACAAGTGACAGCCGGGACCAACGGGTTAACGTACTTTCCGAAACACGGAGGAGTCTCGATGTTACGAAAGGTCACATATCCACAGACTTACCTCGGTAAGCGTAACTAAATCCTCGACTGACCCGTACGGCTGTTTTTATTTAGCCACGAGCTCCTCTAACTTCCATTACAATCTGATGTGGATGAATATTGATATATTTTCAAGGAAAGATCCTGTAGGTGTGTTCAGCTGTCACGTATGATCACCATCTGCCTAGCTTTTTCAGTCAGCTTCTAGTCGGACCTCATGTACAGACGCCAGCATATCAAGCTATACCAAATAGCCTAATTTTCTCAATTGAACACGAACCCTGGATACTTGTGTTATAAAGTTGAAAATCTATATAATAAATTTGACAGATGGGGGTAGATTGATGTGCTGGTGTCTTTACCTGAATATCAAATATTTTACTTGGAGCGACAACTTATCTGACTACACAACTTTGATATCAGGTAATGAGATTGCCCTTGGTAAGACTAAGTGTCAGGCTTTCGGAGGACCCGTATAGTTTTGTCATTATTATTCTCTTCTGAACTTGCCTCATTAGAGACAATAATAATTTCAGGTGGAGATCCAGATGCTGGACGTGGACAAACTGACCTTTGAGCACCACTGTGGGGGCGCTGTCATCGCAGAGAGACTGGTCCTGTCAGCCGCGCATTGCTTTGATAAAGTATGTTGCCTTTTTGTCGTATTATCTTTAAGATTTAGAATTAAGTGCAAGAGAATCCCTTGTCCCAAGTAGTTGGAGAAGCATCATAGGATTTAAGTTGATAAGAGTCCTATGGGTCTTTATTGTCCTAAGGGAGTCGTGAACCTCTTGTAGTTCGGGACGTCCACCAGCTACGCTAAACCCCGTGTTATTGTGTCTTTAATTACGGTTGCCAAGCGGTTTAAAAATACTCCGATAACTCGTAGCAGTACTGACGAACTCTGCAAGTCTTCCAGAGCCTCGGCTAAAGGTAGTAGAAGAACACTGAGTGGTTTTAGTCAGAAAGACTCTGACAGAACCCCCGTCTGCCCCAGGACGGAGGACATCAATGAGGACCAATAAAAAGACTCGTACTAGTAAATAATCTGAAGTTAATTTTTCAGCGCCATAATTGAATTCGTGCGTTGCTATCGATACTATAGCAACATACAACTAAGTCACGAAAAAAAAAAATGAACCAACTACTAACCCATTTTATCTTGTTGCAGCAACCCTTAAATCTGGAACACATTCGTCTGGTGGTTGGTGAGCACCGTCTGAAGGTCCAGGATAAACATGAGCACCGGTTCCTGGCCGAGAAGGTGGTACGGCACCCTGAGTTTAGGAAAAGTAAGAAGCATTCATCATTTCAGCCCGACCCGTTTTTTAATTTATAAGCGCCTGAATCTATTGCTTTTCAAGTCTCGAATAAATCATCTACTTTGAAGGACAGAGAATCTTTACCGATGACAATTGGGTTATTTGAAAAATTAAACTCTTCCTAGTTAACTATTTCTTAGTTAGTAAGACTGTTTGTCAGACTTTCGAGCTTTTAACTACCCGTATCGCCTATTTAAGATCATGAATGACCGACACCAACAGCTTAACAGCTTCACTGCCAACTGAAATTTGGTGACGTCATGAGAAAATCCAATGTATTTTTTTTGTAAAATATGCATGAGGGACGTTTCAATATTTTTATTTTGGAAATATTTAAATATTTTTAGGAGTTTTTGGTAAGAAAAAGTTAGTGGCAATTTGCTTCGTTTTGGCCTGGACGGCCCGGCTTCGTCATCCATATTTGAACCTTATTTACTTGAAAATAAAAGTCAATTTTAAAAAACCGCAACTTATAACGGTATTTTGTATTATTCAAGCGCAGGGCCACCCTACAAACGTGTTGCCAAGCGCAGTGCCGGGCGCGTACTAATTCATAGAAATCGAGCGGCGCTACTCCGCATATTAGCGGGGCCGGCACCCCGCGCTCACCCCGCACTCCGCTAATTTGCGGAGCTGGCAGCGAAGTTGTTAATGTGTTTTATGAGGCACAGAAGGGTCCGGGTATATCCTGGATGGTCAGCCATTAACGCAGCGACCCGTGTGGCTATTATTAATAAGCCAAAAGCCCCATCTCTACCACCGTATACATACAAATAAAATCACTCTTTTATCATTAAATTCGACTGCCAAGTTGGTCTAGCAAGCGCCAGAGCACGGGATTTTGGGATTCCAAGTTTGGGAAAAGTGATATCGTGTGATCCCAGGAATTTCTCTCTGATTGGTGCCTGATTGATGGCAATACCCTCCATATTTCATAGGACTTAAACCTAGCAGGCGTTATGTCGGTGTACCATACGTACACCTCTGCTTAACCCTTCGGGCAATAAAGGCGTGATGTTATGTAGGTTGTAATTCGATTTCAGATGGCCCCCACAGTAATGACATAGCTGTTATCCTGGTCTCCCGTTCCGGCAGCGGCGTGCAGTTCAACTCCCACGTCAGACCCATCTGCTTGCCGGATGATGGCGTCACGGCCGGCAAGTGGTGCGCTGTCAGTGGCTGGGGGTTCCAGGCAGGTATGCACTGTTGCAAACTGCTTACTTGAAGCTTCTATCAATGTTCTATGTTTTTTTTTTTAACTTTGCCCCACACTAGGTATTTCCCTCGTATGTGGGTGCATTTACAAACATTAAAACTCACATACACAAACAGCCAGACCCGTAACAACTACCTGTAGGCCATACAAATATTCCTTTATCAGTCAATCGCCACTGCGCCAACCGTATCGTCTATTCTTTATAAATCTCCCAGTGAGATTAGTTGAATTGTCAATACCTACCATTAGTATGGGATGACAGCTCATTGCGCCTTCAGTTGACGTGAGTGATCATTCCATACTCCCTCAAAAAACTCCACAAGATTTTTACATGATAGACTAGTTGTTTACAATATAATTAATACTTAGCGATGGAAACAGAAAAGCCTTCTAAAATCATGACAGGCTCAAGATATGAATGTTGCTAACATTTTTTCTACAGGCGCTGCCAATTTGAATTCTTAACTGACACACACACACACTTAATTTGGCATAATTGAAGGCGACAAAATGAGAAAATCCTAAATATTTAACACCATGGTCATTACAAATTAAATAAAAATCTAATTGATAATTTACAAAAAGATTGGAATGTTAGATGCCTTTACTAACTTGGATAAACCCGTCTTACAAGCGGAAAGAGCTTATACAGTATGGTAATTGGTAGTACAACAAAATACTTAACACCTTAACTGCCGAACAACGAGACACAATAGAAAATGTATTGTTTATCGGTAATTTGGCGTTTAACGTGTTAAACAAAAATAGCATTTTTTTATGTTTTATGCGTTATCAAAACTATCTAATATTTAGGTCTGGTTAGGTGTAGGTTAGGTCTGAGAATCGGCCAACATCTATTTTTCATACCCTAGTGATAACGGTGGTCCACCCCAAACAGTTTTTTTTTGGCTTAAAATGGCAAAACTACCGGGTCAGCTACTTTTCATGTAAACTAAAGCAATTTATTTATTAGCTCATCATTACTAAGCAAATCTTCACTTTTCAACCATTCAATCATTTTCAGAAAACACGGAGAACTTCGCACCAGCTTTGAGAGCAGCTGCAGTCCCAGTACTAGACCTCACCACATGCAGGAAGAGTCAAATCCTAGGAGGCAGACAACAGGCGATATTAGACTCTATGATATGTGCAGGTGGGTCTAAGATTGATAGAGTTTTCTCAAAAAGGTGAAGGTGGATTTTATTACTGTTGTGTTTCAGATAATTTTGTTTATATCCTGTCAGTACGAGAACGTACCTATTTCAGTTATGGTTGGACCTGCTGTCTTATATAGATCAAACAGCTGCGATGACAATAGTAAGAGTGATGTGTGGTAGTACGCGAATGGTAAGAATGCAAGTCTGTCATTCAGTTACCAAGAAGTTGTGTGAAAATAGGTTGTCATAGTATGGAATGAGGAACGTTTTATGTTTGTTTTTGAATTGTGTGATAGATTATATGGCTAGAAAGAAGGTATCATTGAGATGACGGCAGTTAGAGATTCTGCGCCTACCCTAAATAAGTTGGTATGATTTATAAACGCTAATGATTGCTATAATAAATTAAAAAGGCGTTGTTGATTATTTAGACGTACTCTTAAACTATGGGCTTCTGCCTCAAAAAAACAACCATTTCAGCTACGCTTGCTAAGGTCAGTCCCCATAGACTGACCTCACCTACACCAACGAAGACGCACAGTTTATCTCATATTAAGATCCCTTCGTGTCTCGAAATTGATATTACCTAAGCGGCCATCTTTTGTTGATCTTTGACGGTCGTAACAAGTTACCACGGTCGTTACAGGAAATCTGAAATCTAGTCTTACGAGAGGTTTCCCCAGTATCTGACTTCCACAACCACTGGCTTGGGCAATCGAACCATGAAAATACTGGAATCCAGCTGCATATGGTTAGACTGGAAGGCAACCCCAACATAGTTTTTTTTTTTTTAAGTTTGCCACACACTAGAAATTTCTCCTGTGTCGTGGATGCATTACATACTTTCAAACTCACATACACAAACAGCTAGACCAACGGAACAACTACCTGTAGGCCACACATTTTTTTGCAAATATAGCACTTGCAACCATTAGACTAACGAAATAGTAAAGTTTCTTGCGCTTAAAAGCAACCCAACAATTTTACAGCCACCCCAGATTATTAAAAGTTTCCATAATTTCTCAGGTATCCTATCAGGCGGCGTCGACGCGTGTCGAGGGGACTCAGGAGGTCCCCTAGCCTGCATGGGCTCCAGCAGGTGGCAGATCCACGGAGTCGTCTCCTGGGGATCAGGGTGTGCCAGGAGAGCCAGACCTGGGGTCTACACCAGGGTGGCTTCCTACGTGGACTGGATTAGAAGGACTGCTGCTAGTCTGGGACATAAAATTGGGTATTAAACTACCTATTTGGTGGACCAACGGCTGAAAATCTTAAATGTAACTCAAATTTTAAGTCAGTCAAAGTCACACTTGACTTTCTTTCTTTCTTTGATGTCCCTTCCACCCTGTAGGTAAATGATCAGAGCCTTCCCTGCGTTCAATACGGGCAATGTAGTGTGAGCGAGATAGAGCGAACGTGTGGTCAATAATTGTCTATAAAATCAAAGAGACTGGTAAAAAGTGTACGTTCTTTAGTTCTTCTTCTACAGCTGGTCAGTTTTTTGAGAGTATTCTTCTGTTCAGTAGTTTATGTCAATGACCTGATAAACAATTATAGAAAATGACGTAAGCTGACGGTGACAAATAAGAACTAAGTTAGAGATGTCAAATTTGTTTATGCCTGAAAGTTTAGTTTAGTCCTATGTTGGTGTCAGTGATTAGAGTTCTACTAACTTCCAATTTCAATAACGTATCTCGATCCTAATCTCAAGCCGCGATCTAAAACTGCTGCTTCTGATTCGACCTCTCAAGGTTACAGATTGCAAACTCGGCAATTGATTGGTTACAGTCATAGATCGATCCCGAGATTTGATTCGAGATATGTTATTGAAATAGGGATGTGTCCTAGGTAAAAATATAATAAGTCTATTTGGTCCGTCAGTTAGATTACCAATAAATATTGGACAAGTATCTTTTGCTTAGTCAAATCAATAAAAAATGACAGAGACATAGCACATTAAAGTTCAGGAAAAGGGGCTAGTGACGTCACTTTTACGTGAAAAGTGTAGCAATTTCAACGACCTATATCGTCCACACTTTTACGTTACAAAAGAAAAAATACGAAGAACTTTTGAGTAATCCAACTTTCGGTCCAAAGAGATTTTTTAAGGACACTACCCTACTGGCAGTAAATGATAAGTAATGCCCACAAGCGTTGTTTTTTAATTGACATGGATAATATAGAGCTTTGTACGGAAAACTATTATTGAGTGTAACTACGGAAATTTTCGAGCTGTTACGGAACGCAAGCATAGACAAATTTTCCATTGATTACCAGCTAATGTTCTTTACGTAACGTATAGTAAAGATTTACAAAAAATAGAACATGATTCGCAATGATTTTCCTCATCAGCATATTATCACGATTAAATTATATAATAGTTATATGTACGAAGGTACCATAATTTAAGTTTAACGCCAAAGGTTAAGAGTTATCTTGTAATTATGTCATAATTAACTGTTAGTCGTAAGAAATTGTAAGGTTAACTTATTAAAATTAAATTATTGCAAGCAATTGTTTCCCCTTTATTTATCTATCTTTATCTACGGGGTAAAATGGCTCTAGTTGAGAACAATATATAGATGGGTGACCATTTTCAACATAACTAAACACAACTGGCCAAGTCGAGTCACATTGCTCGCAGAAACGGTGGCCGTTGGGGCTGACAGGTTCTGGTGTGGTGACCCCGTACGGGAAGACGCAGTGTGGGTAGGCCCCCCACCAGGTGGATGATCAAGTGAAAATCGCAGGAAGCCGATAGATGAGAGTGACCAGGACCGATCTTTGTGGAAATCTTTGGGGCAGGCGTATGTCCAGCAGAGGACGTATTTTGTCAGAATTGGTGTCTTGTTGGTGATTGGTAATGCAGGTGCTTTGCTAATCCATAGACAAACTTGAAATGTTCCATGTGCCTGTAACTACACATAACCTTCAAATTGAAACACAGCAAGTGGCAACACTGCTGGGCACCAATAATCAGGTATGGTGACAGTACGTCCCCTGAAGAGTTCATTCATAAAAATAAACTTATAGAGTCGGGTAAGGAACAAAGTTAGAATAACAATATTAATAGACAGAGAAGATGAGAAAAAGTCGCGTACAGGTGGCATAACGCTTTTTCCTTACGTGACGATTTCTATCAGTCAACTTTTACCACAAGCCGCGTTAAGAAACTTCTTTCCAAAAACTTCACTACTATAGATTCAACATGAGTAACGCTTTGACCTCGAGCTGGCCTAGGGCAGTACGCCCTTAAAAGAATGCGCGACCAGTTTGCACTTGTGTTGATTTTTTGCGTGGGTCTTGGAGAAACGATTTCTTGGATCCCGCAAAGAAATTATATTAGAAAAGAACAGCGGAGGCCTTGTAACTCCTCCGCTGTTCTAACAGTAAATAATTTCCGTGTGTTCATTAAATATTTCCCGTGAAACTCCACCATGACAGTCACGTTTCTCAAAGCCACCGCTAAACATATTTGCACCCCTATACATATTCTGTTTCGTAAATCACTGACACAAGGAACTTTCCCCGAGGTATGGAAGATTGCGAATATAACACCAATATATAAATCGGGGTCTAAGCAGGATGTTGAAAACTATCGTCCTATTTCCATTATGTCAGTCCTGCCGAAGCTTTTCGAGAGGTTAGTCCACAATAAAATATATCCTGTTCTTCATCACAGTATAATCCAACAACAACATGGATTTGTGAAGCATCGATCAACTACCACAAATTTGGTGGCATTTATGGATTATTTGTTCAACAATATGGATTCTCGTGTTCAAGTGGATGCCATTTATACTGACTTTCGAAAAGCATTCGACAAGGTTGATCATGAGCTGCTACTGCATAAAATTTCATTTAACGGTATACGTGGTGATTTACTTCGATGGTTTTCTTCCTATGTCTCGAACAGAACTCAAAGGGTAGTAGTTAACGGTTTCAGATCTGCTTCAAATATAAATGTAACTTATGGTGTACCTCAGGGTTCGATTCTGGGACCCCTTTTATTAATTTTATTTATAAACGACATACTTGATTGTTTTAGAAATTCTAAAGTCTTGCTCTATGCTGACGATCTCAAAATTTACAAGCCCATCAAAAGCTTGCAAGACTGCACATTATTACAGGAAGACCTGGATCGCTTCAGTGAATATTGCAAATATAATAAACTGCAACTGAGTATATCTAAATGCTGTTGTATCAGTTTCACGAAGAATAAGAATGTTTTCAGGCACCAGTACTCTTTGGATAAAACTTTACTATCAAGAGAGTCCCTTATTCGTGATCTTGGTATTCTCCTCGATGATAAACTTCACCTTGATGCCCACATTAACAAAGTTGTAAATAACGCCTACCGGATGTACGGTTTTGTGATGAGATCTGCAAGGGAGTTTGTGCGCCCCTCTACCTATTTATATTTGTACAAGTCTTTGATCAGATCACAGCTCGAATACGCAGTGCCAGTGTGGAATCCCTTGTATAATAAATATTCTGAATGTATTGAAAAGGTTCAAAGAAAATTTTTAAAAGCCCTGCACTATCGTTGCTTCCACACATATTTATCTTATGATTATTTGTTAAAGAAATATAAATTACTAGACCTAAAATCAAGACGCACTCTTCTAGAGACTGTATTTTTATTTGATTTGTGTAGCAATGTATATGACTGTATTGATATCCGAAATAAAATAAGTTACATAGTTCCTAGAACGACAGTAAGTCGCGGGGTGCGTGCACGGCCGCTGTTTGCAGTTACCTCTTGTCGCAGTAACGCAGGTATGCGGGCACCTTTGCGACGACTTACAAATAATTTCAATAAACAATTCCATCATATTGATATGTTTGCTCTTTCTGCTAGTAGATTCAAAAATATTGTTCTCGAAATACTTAGTCAATAGTCATTTTAATTATAATTTTGATTAAGATTTTATATCCTTGTGAATTTTTGCATTGTATGCTAAATTTATTTTTGTTGTTTTGTTGTTTAATTTAACTTAACTTAAATTATTGTAGTTTTTAGGTTTTAGTTTAAATTATTTGTTTTTATTATTATTTGTTTGTAAAGATTATAATTTGTTATGTGTATTCCGTGGAAAATGTTGTTGGTTACACATTTGGCCGCCTTTTTGTATTTTTTTCTACAAAATGTAATGTGTGACTGTTTGTTTTCCCTAATAAATAAAATAAAATGACCGGAATTCGGCCCCAAGGATATTGTGTCTACATATCCTCGTAGTCACAATATTGTTTTATTTATCTATGTTATTGTTGTGAAATAATCAGCTCCCAAAAATATTTTTTATCTAATTTATGCAACGGGTGGCCTACTGACACAATTATTTGATCAACTGTTGAGGCAATAAGCTGATAAGATAATACTTAATATTTAGAACTATGCTTGAAGTTTCTGTGCGGGATCGAATAAAAAATTAAGCGATCCGCAAGAGTACCAAAGCCACCGATATCGTCCGCTGAGTTGCCGAATTCAATCAACAGTGGGTGGAACACAATTTTGTAGGTATGTGGATGTAAGTATTAGTGCCTGTACTATATTAGATAATGTGAGTTTTACTTTTTAGAATTTGATGTTGTCCTGTTTTTTTGATTTTGTGTGGGCGGTGCTGTGTTGCTCACACCATCTTTACCAGTCCGTTTTTTATAAGTGAAGACTTTGGGCTATCAGTTTCACTCACTATTTTTATTCTGATTAGTTTAGCTGTAAGTCTTCCATAGTTCATAAACAAATAAACAAATCGCTCGTAGAACCGTTAGCCGTTGGAGCGGAAAGATTCTCGTGTGGGGACAAGTACGTAGCGGGAGACGCAGCGTGAGTAGCCCCCCACAAGGTAGACCCACGATCTGGTGAAGATAGCAGGAAGACGATAGCGACGCGTTGCTTTATTAGATAGTTAATATGTAAAAGACATATTAAGATAAACTACTGCCTCGTCGGTCTAGTGATCGCATGTTCGGGTCCATCTTACGTCGGGACCCCTTGGTCTTGGTATAGATATAATGTTTTTTTTTTTTAATTTGTTTCTCTCAAAAAAAGATACAACATATAATAGATTCATAGTAACAAAGTCAACATTGCAACAATCTATCCTTTGTGAGAGCTGGAGTCTATACTGGGTCGAGACTTGTGTTACAGATCTCCAAGCTCACGCCCGCAAAATTACAAATATGATTGCATTTGGATGGCCACCCATTAGCTGAGGAGAATAGCCCACCAGACACAACACCCGTCTGGTTGGAGGCCCTTTAAATGGTGGATGAGTAACTTTACACCTTGTTCCTCATATCCTCAAAACCTATAGTGTCAGCGACCATAATTTGAAAATGTTAGCTCCCTTCGTTTCTAAAGTTCTGAAGCTAAATGACAGAAAAAAAGACCCATTCGCGGACTGACCTCACCAAGTGTTGCTTAACCTTGATGATCGACCCGTGTGGCTGTTATTACTTAGCCACAAGCCCATGATGTTTAAATATGTACTAACAAATTAAACAGATAACGCAGGCTTCGTGGTTAATACAACACAAATATGTATTTAGGCAAACAGATTAAGTTTTATGCACATAACATCACGCCTATATGCCCTAAAGGAGTAAGCAAAGGTGGAAAGGAGAGCCTACACCGACATGCCATCAAAATGGTACCAATCTGGGATTACGGGCTACTATTGAAACAAAAAAATTAACATAAATTAAATAAATAATACTGGACAATCCTCACAACATCATCTAGCCCCAAGCTAAGCAGAGCTTGTGTTATGGATACTAGATGACTGCTATACTCGTACTTAATACAATACATTACATACATAGATATTGTTGATTATACATAGCAAATACGCAGAACACCCGGAACAAATCTTTGTAGATAGTACAAACATATGTCGCAAGGCGGGAATGGAACCCGCAACCTCCTGCGTCGCAGGCGGACCTTCGCCCGCCGTGCCACACAGGTCGTCGTAGTTATATTAACAAATAAAAAAATGTAAAAAAAAATGGATTTGAGTTCACGCGCAGTGGAAGTGAAACTTTATATTCTGGTTAATTTGTAAAAGAATGGAAGAATGGAATGGAGGAATGGAATGGGACTATGGAGGTGATAAACAGAGAGAGATAGAGAGAGAGAGAGGAGAGAGAGAGAGAAGCATATTTATAGTTGTCTATTTTTTAATAAACTTTTTAGTTTCATAAAATCCAATTCACACCGTCACAAAAGAAGTTTTACTTCGACGAATTAAATATAAGACGACTAACATAGGGTATTTATAAGGTAGGAACAGGACTTTTTTTATTCCGAGTCGGAAAATCCTCATGGATGTCCCCGCCCTGGTGGGGCGAAGGGGTCTGTCTGACTCTTACTGACTAAAACCACCCCGGTGTTCCATCTCACACCTACGCCCAGGGTTGCGGGAACGTACGATCCTTCCGCAACCCCCGGCTTTTGCGGAAAGCCTCTGCAGGCCTCCTCACGTCGAGGGGGGAGGGAGGTAAGCATTGTAAGCTAATCCAACTCACACTTGACCAGCTTGTTTTTGTTGAACAGGCCTTAATCTAAATATACACGCAATTTATTTTTTGCAGGCATTTAATAATTGCAGGTTTTATAACATTTTCGCTACATAATAACTGCAAAAAAGCCTAAAATTTTTTTTTACTTAAGTATACAAAAGCCAAGCTGAAGGTAGCTGATGGTCTTTTTATGCAAACGTAGGAAACATCCAGAAGGATTTGATGGGGAACACTGATGACCTGTCACTGGACGAGTCCCGGAGAAACGATTCAACGGTCTAAAATAATATTCCTGTGTTTACGATACGAAATATTTAATGAGGCTAAACCTACTCGTACTTTTGGGCGATGTGGTCGCTAAGCGAAAAGCCCTTTACACAAAAAAGATAAAAATACAGACTTTGGTACAGAACAAAGAGGATTTATCTTAGGTTTGTGTAAGTCAAAGCTAACTTATACAAACCTACTACTAAAGGGCTAAAAGGGGGTGTACTTATACTAAAAGTGGCAGTCACAAGCAGAAAATAAAAACGATTAAAACTAATAAAGTATTTTAAAAAAAGGACCTTTCGAGGATAAAAATATTGCATTGTCACTATAATGCTACGATATTAAAAAAAAAATACCCCAGCTATAGTTTTCTGTTAGGGCTCCGCTGTGATGTACATGCACACACATGCGTACCCAAAAACCAAAAGTAGTACACAAAAGTTTAAATTTCACCAAAACATAACACGCTATATAGCTTATACCGTTATACCGTAAGTAGCGGGCCTCAACAGGATAGAATCCTAGCGGCCGGTCTTTTTGATAACTTATTTTGCTTAGTTCGTTGCGTAATAAATCTGATATCGTAATCACGTTATTGTATAGCTACCGAGGCAGTGAGTTTTAGTGACAAAGCGTTATAGTAAATAATATCGTGGATCCTCAGAAGTCGTGTTCACAGAAGGGCGAATGCTCAAGAAAAAATAGTAATCTGAAGTCAGCATCTGCCTAGCTTTTTCCCAACTATGTTGGGGTCGGCTTCCAGTCTAACCGGATGCAGCTGAATACCAGTATTTTACATGGAGCGACTGCCTATCTGACCTCCACAACTCAGTTATTGGGCAACACGGTAAGACTGGTTGTCAGACTTTCGGGCTTGTTTGTTGACTACCCGTAACGACTGTCAAAGATCTACAAATGATAGCCGGGGCCAATGGCTTAACGCACTTTCCGAGGCACGGAGGAGTACGAGAGGGAGACATTACGAACGGTCTCCCATCCACAGACTGACCACCGTTTTTTATAAGCCACAAGCTCCTCAATGATGAAGAGTATCTTTACTTAAATTAACGGACATAGTGGCAAAATTGTGCCGTTTTTTAACAGGACCTGGAATTTCACACATGATGTGAAATTCCAGGTTCTGTGCAATATCCAAATTTAACAAGCAAACCCGCACCGCGTGGCTATATTATCAGCCACTAGCCAGCCGCCCTCGATACAGTATTACGTCAGTGCCACCTATGACTCCTGGTATCTTGGTATCTTCCCGCACGTTTCTATACATATACTTGTAGACGATCTGTGCACGTGCTTTGAAAAAAAAAACAATATCTATTAGGCAAGTTTCGAGTTGTATCAAATTTGCCCTTGACCTAGCCTAGCGTTGTAGGTATGGAGTCACAATTGATTACGAGGCCTGCTTAGACTAATTTTGTTGTCACATGTGCGGTTGAATGTACGAATAATGATACAAGAAATGTGAAAGTGAAAATTTAGCTCACGTAAAAAGTTTAAGCCCAAAAGATCAGCATAGACCGGTGAAACTATAGATCAGTTTTTCATAAATCTGTAAATACAAGTACTTAAATAAAATGGAAGTGTATGTGTGCAATGTCAATATAACAGCTTTTTACTATGTGCATATAAAAGGTATATCATCATCATCATCCTACTGCCCTCATCCCAATTTATTTGGGGTCGGCGCAGCATGTTTTATTCTTCCATACATCTCTACTGGCCGTCATCTCAATAGTCACCTCTTTTCTAGCCATATCATCTTTCACACAATTCATCCATCTTTTCTTTTTTTAAAGGTATATGTATGGTAGTTATACTGCCTGACTGTTTGTTTTGAACAATCCCGGAAACCATACGACTGATTTTGACGGGATTAATACTGGCAGATAGATTGATTGTTACAAGTAATTACATAAGGCTTTCATAATTTTAGCAAAAGTATTAAGGTTCCCCGGGGTTAGTATATTCCACGCAGACAAAATCGCGAGCACAGCTGGTTATGAACTAAAATTGAGATGCCATTTTCATTCAAACAATATAATTTTTATTTTCTCTTCACAATTGGTTGTTATACTCGTAATACCTAACATTGCTTGATACTCTATCTTTGTACAAGGTCGATGCTTGATGTAGTTTTTAAGGAAATCTATTGTTTTATAGATCACCAGGTTTCAGCGAAAATTACAGCGAGAGCGAGTGAGCAATATTTCGGATCATATCACCTATCTCTTATGTATCTCTTATATATGTTGTTTGGCTTCCAGTCACTGTAATCAGTTAAATATCAGTGCTACATGACGCGACTGCATCTCTGATCTCCACAACCCCGTAACTGGGTAAGACGATAGGTTATCAGGCTTTCGGTTTCGGGACTGTTAAAAAAATATTTTTAATCATAATTTTTTTAAGAAGATATACCGTATTTAGATAACTAATTATATACCAATGTAGGTTTTACAAGATTGCTGTTAGCATAGATTTAAAGTGAACTAACAAACTAGGTTCGATAATTATGAATTCAAATACATCGCTGTCTCCTTCGTGTCCAAAACTTACTGATTTTCTATCTCTCTCTTTTCCGGCGTATAACATTGGAGGGATACTGATCTCTAAGATACAGGAATGGCTAGTTTAGAGATCAGGGTTTCAATCATAATAAGTATATTTTTAAATGTTTTATATTTAAATATTTAAAAATATAATTAATAAGAAAGATATGAAATAATAATAATTTATTTTTATTGCAATCTCCAGATGACAGCGATACGGAGGAGTACTTTGACGCCTGATTGTCTTGGTCGGCCTTTTATTTTATTTTGTTTTTGTAAATATGTATTTAGTTAGTTTTATGGCATAATTGTATATAGGTATGTATTTTTTTTCGTTTTTTTAATATTTTGCATAACATACATTACAGTAATTTAGAGCTAGCTAGATATATAATACATGTATTTTTGGAGTCAGTTCCTTCGTCCTTAATCATCAGTATCATCATCAGGCTATACTAGTCCACTGCTGGACATAGCCCTCTCCTAATGAGCGCCATAGCGCCCTGTCTTCAGCTTGCCGCATCCAGCATCTGCCTGCAGTCTTTCGCAGATCGTCATCCCACTTGGTCAGAGGGCGTCCTACACTAGTTGGGCTGGCCATATGTTCTTTAATACATGCTTCTATTTGTCGTGTATCTATATTCAATGTCGTGTACCTAGCCAAAGCGTCCTCTCTATGTATATTTACTATTTGATAATCCTGGTATATGTAAGTTTTAACTTTTATTTCTTTAAAACGATACAACTATTAATACATGAAGAAATTAAAATAAAATAAATAATCACAGGGCATCGAAAAATTCATCCGCGTCGCTGTCAACGGGAAAAGTGCCCAGAAGGCTGCAATGCTGATTCTTTGGCCAAAAAAGAGGCCAGCCCCCTGGTCACGTGAAGAGACGACCAAACGCTTCGCGATTTCTCGCTTTAGTTCAATAAATATTGTTTTTTTGTTCTCCCTTATTACTACACGTGTTTAAACACGAGATATGTAGTTAATTCTTGCTTAATTATAATATTTTTAATAAGCGCCTTTGCCCGTAAGTTTGATAACAAGGTTGATAATTTCTTCTCAGTAAAACAAAACGTTCTCTTTAATAACGAGATATATTATAGTGAGCCTCAAATTTCTTGAACCCTAAAATAAAGATGACTGCCTTTTTTAATAAGATACCTTTTTTAGTTTTTGATCGTTTTAAAAATTTACTGTAGGTACCGCTTTAGTTAGAGGAAAATTCCCATTGTGATCTTTCTACTATAAGATGCTATTAATCTTACTGATGCTTCTGATTTCTGATTGATATTCAAATAAACTACTATCTGCTGATCACATTTGGAATTTCTTGTGAAGAGTTTTGAGTTTGACACCTTAAAGGCTAAAGGACCGACCAACAATACATTTTCTAATGTGTCTCGTGGTTTGGCAGTAAAGAAAGGTGTTAACAAATTCCACATAAAAACAGTTCGATAATGAGTAAATAAAAGATCGCCTGTAGACTTCTTGCTAGACTGGCTAGAGATCCTGCCCTTACTACCGACCGGCTTTGTTTACTGAATGCCGATATTGGAGTTCAGCTTCATTTTTAATTAGCTTTGAAACAGATCAGCTAGGATACTTTGTTATACCAATATTGTTTCCAGCAGAATTGCGATTAGAGGATAAAATACGATAAATCGAGTTATCGCATTTAGACACAATTTCTGTGTCTAAAGCGCCTGTGAGAGTTAACGACTTCGCCAACGCTCCCGCAAAGAAGCCCGTGCCTGAAAAGGCATCGAACCGGGCTGATGATGATGGTTTTGTGACGGTGCAGAGGAAGAAGCGCCGACAAAGAACCAACAAGAACCGCTGCGGCACAGCTCCTATCAAGCCCGACATCCCTGTTCGAGCCGCCCAGCCGAACACTCCCGTGTATATTTCCCGCCTACACTATACCACTAAGGCCGAGGACATTGTGGAGTACGTATGCCAAAGGACCAAATACAGGCCGAGAGTGCAGTTGCTTGAATCGCGCCGCAATGTCAACTTCAAGGCGTTCGTGGTGCGAGTACCTACTTGCTACCTGCACCTCGTCATGGCAGAGGACTTTTGGCCGCAAGGTGTTATGTTCCGTCGTTTCCGCGGACAAGTGCCACACGATCGCACAAAGACAGTGCTTGAGTGAAGTGTGTTTTACTAACATAGTTTTAAGTTTATACACTAACACACTTTGTACTATTATGATATATATGTTAGTCTGTAAGGTATTTATCTATGGGCCAAAGTAGCCTGAAAATAAAGGATTTATTATATTATATATTATATTATATATACTCAATAGTAGTTTTCAAGTCTCGGCCTACGCAGCGTAGCATAGTCTACGAAGTATTTTGAAGTTCGTAGTCTACACAGCGTAGCATAGTTAACAAAAGCGTAGTGAACTTCGTAGTCAACCAAGCGTAGAGTGGCCTACACTATAAGAGCGTAGCAAAGTACTTGATGCAATGTACATGAGGATGTATGGATTGCGTCAAGAACCAAGAGGAAAGGAGAATTTTAATCAATGAGTTTAATCTAAATATATCATAAGTACGTTTAATACAATCAATTTTAGCACAACTGAAGTCAGATGTGGCGCAAATATTTATCGAGCTGGTGTACCGTATCGATTAAGATTCACCTTTTAATTTAAGTTTTAAGCATTGTTTCGTAGTGGTCTATTTTAGATATGATGTAGTTTTTGTATCCATTGGGATAAAAACCTCAATGAAATAAATAAAGATTAAAAAGAAAAATAGTGTAGTCATCGTAGCGTAGCGTTATCTACCAAAGGTAAACGTATTGGTTACACTTATCTTACGTGCTCTTCTATTTATACAAAAGGAACAATCTAGAAATATGGATTTAAATTTAACTCTGATAAAATAAACATTTTTTAATCAATCATACAAAAGCTGTGTGGTCTCGTGAATTTCAAAGTCAATTGAAATGAAAGATCAGTGACCTGTAACAGTTTCAGTTAGCGACGATTGACGTCACGGTTGGCGCAGTGGTTCAGCCATCCGCTGCTGCGGCGCGTGTTGTGGTTTCGATTCCCGCACGGAACAAATATCTGTATGGCCTACAGGTAGTTGTTCTGGGTCTGGCTGTTTGTGTATGTGAGTTTAAATGTTTTCCTAGAGAAATCCTAGTGTCGGGAAACGTTTTTTTTAATATAGATATATGTATACGGGGTTATGGGTTCAAACCTGGGATGTACCAATGTGACTTTTTCAATTCATATGTACTATCTAAGTTTATCTTGGACATCACTGACATCAGTGAAGGAAAACATCGTGAGGAAACCTGGACTTATAATTAATATAAGTCAGAAATTGCCAGTCCGTCTTGAGCAAGCGTTGTGATCAATGCTCGTGCCTTCTCTGTATGAGAAGAGGCCTTTGCCCTGCAGTGGGACAGTAATAGGCTGGTATTATTATATGTATACACCTACCTACTTTCTTTATTGAGATCTAGAACAATTTTCTTATCATTCACATTTCTTAAGCTTCAATGTAATGCTGTTTATAATATTTCTACTTACGTAGGTACAGAGGGCAGAACATCAAGTTACCACAACATGTCAAATTTCTTTGGAAATTTCTAAACTTTATGACATAAGAATAAGGTTCATTTTCAATTGGGAAGGTTTGACAGTTTGGGATAGCTTGATGTGCTGGCGTCTGTGCCAAAGTATATTATAAAATGAATTTATGTCTTTCTTTGCTATTAATAGACTTGTTTGACGATTAAGTTTATCTGTGAAGGAGATAGGACCCTAGTTCGCAGATGTGCTCGGATGGGAAGAGAGAATCATAAGAATTAAGATTCATAAATCTGAAGCAGGATTTGATACGTAAGATTACAGAAGAAGAGAAGCGAATCTACGGAAGTGAGAACATGGATCACCACTTACATCAGAATTAGCAGCTAAAACATTTAGCAGCATTGCCACGTTGAATGACAATACTAATTCATTGGGCAAAGAATGAGCCAGCCGTAGCGGTCATGCGAAGTTTCGATCAGTCAGTACATTTGGGCCCCATGACCCGAGTGTTTCAACCCCAATTGGCTCAAAACTGTAGTTACCTACCAATAAGGTTACAGCATTTGCGCCATTTGAGGGACTCAGGCAGCCGTGTTTGAAAAATGAGATGGCGCAAGGGTACCGACACGTTGCGGTTGTGTTCCACACCATAGGCCTACTCATCTTCCAAGGCAACAACGTCATACCGTCTGGTCACTTACCATCGTCTCGTACCAAGCCTAGTTAGTTAGGTTTTAATACCGCTGGTACACCGGCAAAAACATGATGGTTTTTGACTAATTTAAGTCTGAAATCACAAAGTCGCCTTGAGCAAGCATGGTGATTATGCGTGTATTATTATTACCTCCTATTGGGATTTCACTAAGGCACACCTGACCCAATAAGCGAACAAAACTATCAACTGACAGACATACAAACACATTATTATAATTATTAATAATTATCATCAAAACATTGCAAGTCCCGATAAGGTATTAAACGCCTGGAAGCAACCGCGTCGGAACGTGCCGTGTGTTCTACACAAATATAATTAATATTAATAACTATTTTAGAGTTTCGGCGGGATAATTATTTTAGAGTTTCGGCGGGATAAATATTTTAATTATTCGTGTGAGATTTAGTGTTAGTTCTTGTGGACAATGAACATTTATTGTGTTTATTTGGATTTAAATTATAGAGGAGAAGTGTAAGTGTATTCTTTTTTTTTTGTTTTCTTTTTAGGGTTCTTTGCCAATTGGCAAAAACGGAACCCTTAATCTTTTTACTCGTAGATTTAATCAATTAAATGTGGGCGTAAGGCAAACTTATTCTGTTAGCTGTTAGACATTAGCGTAGTGATAGTACAAAAAAATAGGGCTACCGCTCGTACCGAAGCATAAAAAAATCAGTGTACGTTTAATAAATAATAAATAATATTAAATAATAATCCTGCACAATCCACACAGCATCATCTAGCCCCAAGCTAAGCAGAGCTTGTGTTATGTGTACTAGATGACTGATATTCTTAATACAATCCATTACATAGATGGTTTTTTTTTTATTATACATAGCAAATACCCAGAACACCCGGAACAAATCTTAGTAAACATTTGTCCCAGGGCGGGAATAGAACCCGCAACCTCGCGCCACAACGGTCGTCAATTCACATTTAACCTTGTGGTAAGACTAGTTGTCAGACTGTTGGGCTTCTGACTTCCTACCTACTGTCAAAGATCTACAAATGACGGCCGCGACCAACGGCTTCAGGTGCTTTTGACTTGACATGGCACTAGATATGTATCGGATTGTCATCCATCCACGGAGCGGCCTCAGCAAGAGTACCATACCGTAAGAAAGATACGTGTGTTAATTAATCCGTCAAGAGTCCTTATATATCGCACCCTTAGTAATATAAAGGCTTAAAACAAAAAAGTAGTTTCTTGGGAATACGTGTTTAAAGATTCTGAATTATAACATTCCAGTTTATTTTTCAAATAAAATGCTTAATATAATACATTTAAAACTAAAATATTAATTCAAAATCTTTAAACACGTATTACCAAAAAACTACTTTTTGGTTTAAGCCTTTATATTACTAAGGGTGCGATATGTACTTAGGTAAATATTACCGGCGACTTCGTAAGTGTGGAATTTAACTATTTATTTGTTGCGCGGATGCCTTTTTTTTAAGGATGAGAATCTAGGCAATGCCTTCTCCTGTTCTGGGTGGAACGGGAGGGCGTGTCAGACTTTTACTGACTAAAACACATCCGTGTCCTGTCCTTGCCCTTTACGTTCCGGGGTCACGGTAACTCTTTCGAACATCACGCAACATGATCCAGGTGCAAATGCCCAATACTAAAAAAAACTCACTATCCGCGAACAACAGAGTAGACACGTTTATGGCCCAGGTTTTAGCGTTTAAATATTTAGTCAAATTAATTCATTTATTAATTTATTTTACGGTTATATATTAATCTAAGATATCTATTTCAATTCAGTTTGTTTTTCCATCTAAGCTAGGAAGTATCTTCTTGGTCACGTGTTGATCAAAAAAGGTTTTACAAAGATCCCATAATTTCGTGAAACAGAGCAAATTTCTTTTTTTTTAGTGTATCTACCGCCTTTCGTACGTATCGTATATAATAATCTGAGGGTATATTAAACATTTCATTATAAAACCAAATCAGTATATCAAATCTCTCTGTGGTGAATAGAATATATGGGTATATTCTATTCACCACAGAGAGATTTGACCTTTGAGATTTTTCGATGTACTTGTTATGGTAAAATAATATAAAAAGTAAATAACTATCGTGAGAAATGGAATAGTGATGTGATCGAAGTTCGTGTTTTGTTTTTCATTAGTGCTGTGATAGTGAAGTTTTAAAAAAACTTATTTATTACTTATTCTCAAATTGGTAGGTAAGTGAAATTTGTTAAATTAGTAGCTTAGACAGCTAAATCTAATCTTTTACTATTTTAAATGGACGTAAAGACGTTTGTTTTTGTATTACCACGCAGAAGTCAAATGAAAATTCATTCATTCAAATTAGGCTCAGAATCAACACTTTTTGAACGTCAAAACGTTTACAAAAGACAGTCCCCCAAAACGCTCGACCTACACCACTTCCTAGTGTTTTTGCTGGGAAGACGAAGTGGTGGAACAAACTCCCCAGCAACCCGTCTGTCTGAAAGGTTTGAAGGACTTGAATCAATTTAACATAAGTATATTATGTCAAGAAAAGTAATAATTATATCAATCATCTTTATAACTCATTAAATTAAATAATTTGCTATATGTTAGCATACACCAATATGCCAAAATAAATAAATAAAAACGAATATATGCCAAAATCGACAATTGACTCAAGCAAAGCCTGCTAAACTGAATAAATATAAAGCCTCCAAGGCAGTCCAAGGGCGCGCCCGCTGACATGTGCAATGCTGGACTATATCTATAGGGCAGTGCCTTAAGTCACTAATTATAAACTCTTAATAACCTAGGACCATCGAAGTTGAGACAGTAAACATTCAATTGTTATAGGAATAACAAATACCATGGCCAGCAAGACGACGATTCACCACAGGCAGCAACCCGTTCTCCCATTACCCCTCTATAGCCCTTTACTGTGTCGTCCGATTTGAATAAATCTTTTTACTGGATAGAATATAAGTACCCCAAACATGTTCCCATTGAAATTTGAAACAAGTCATTCACCCCTAAGTGTAGACTATAGGGGATGATTGATTGACACCTATTACTGTTTTGTAAAGGCAGATTTTTGCACAAAATATCAACTGATTCAAAAATTCAATTCAAAACGTGTTTAATACCTAACTATAATTTCGGAAGTTGCTTTGGTTATTTTATTTAATTTTTTTTTGCAACTGACTTTGATAATTGACAGAAGAGTTACATTATACATTTCAGCTGTCATTAGTACCTACATCTTTGACATTTATTATGGGTAGTCAGAAGCCCGAAACTGACCACCACTCATACCAAGAGGCCAGTAACTGGGTTGCAAAGATCAGATTGGCAGTCGCTCCATGCAAGCCACTGGTACTCAGCCGCATCAGTTTACCATGGAAGCTGCCCCAAACATAATTGGGAAGGCTAGGCAGAAGATGAGATTATGAAGATATAATTCAACTTACTTACAAAATAAATCGTCCAATACAAACATAGTAAGAAAGGATAATGATGAAAAAAACATTCGTCGCTTATGAGCCACGACTAATAATAGTTGTTGGTCTTCACATTACGTGCACATAACCACATGATCAAATTCGTATCTATATTAAATTATGCAAAAGTATTTCAGTGATTATTTTATCGTATAATCTGTACCGGTCTACGCCAAAAGTAGATGGATTTGTATTTAATGACATTTAAATTGGCACGCAATCAAGACAATTAAAGTTGATTTAATAGAGCAAAATCCGGGAGGTTTTTTACTTTATGTGAAGACATCATAACATCACGACAACAACATATTCCGAGTAGGTGCAAGCAGAAACATGTTCATACACTAGTATACTTTGTAAAGTTCTGTTCTTCCGTGTTTTAGTAATCTTATTCGTAATTATTTTGTCTGTTATGAATGGTTCAAACCTGGGCAAGTACCAATGTGAATTTTTCAATTCATATGTACTTTCTAAGTTTACCTTGGACATAACTGACATCGATGAAAGAAAACATCGTGAGGAAACCTGGACTTATAATTAATATGAGTCTGAAATTGCCAACCCGTTTTGAGCAAGCGTGGTGATGAATGCTCGTGCCTTCTCTGTATAAGAAGAGGCCTTTGCCCTGCAGTGGGACAGTAATAAGTTGGTACTTTACTTTACTTAACAATGGTTCAATATTTTTGTGACCTACTTTATTTGTCTAAATAATGTGTTATGTAAACATAATGTTTTTTTTTTAATTAACATTGCCCCACATTTGGAATTTCTACTCTGTCGTGGGTGCGTTTACAAACATTTAAACTCACATACACAAACAGCCAGACCCGGAACAACTACCTGTAGGCCATATAAATATTTGTCCCGTACGGGAATCGAAGCCACGACACGCAGCGCAGCAGTCAATCGCTCAGCCACTGCGCCAACCGTGTACTTGTAAGCAATGACTGTCAATGGCAGCCATAACAACGGCTTAACGTGCTTTCCAAGGCACGGAGGAGTATCTCAAATATGTAACGAACGGTCATCCATCCACAGACTGACCTCGACAAGCGTAGGTTTACCTTCGACCCGTGCTGCTGGCCTGCTGTTATCATTTACCCACGAGCTCCTCTCCTATTTACAAGAATTTGAATCTATTCAAAAATGCTGATGACTCAGCAAAAAGGTAACATATTTAAATCATTCAAACCATATAAAGGATAATCTAGGTTCGTATTCTGTAGGATTATCACCAATTAACAAATTGTGAGCTGTCATCGTAAAATTCTTCTATTTTGTCAGTCAATATGAGACATCCATTAAGCTCAAATTATTTGCTCGTAATATCTGGAGGCAAAAAGTCATGCAGGAATTTTATAATTTATTTCATCGCTCTTTAAGTTTTTTGTGCAATGTTTGATTTACATAATTCGTTAAATTATTATTATTTAATTGTGTGTATTTTGTCGTGCAAGCGGTACCTATCTTTTTTTAGTTTTTTTTTCACAATGGTCACCTACGTCCATGTCTAATGTCAGTTGAAAACGTCATTGAAATGTATCTTTAATTGAGGGAAGCCCTAAGAATATTTCCTTACATACATTTTGGCTAAAACTTACTTTCGATTTCGTACAATAGTTCATACAATATAGGTATAGATCCTTATTGGTTCTTCAAAAAGTTGAGGAGCAAAATTGTTTTAAGAACTTTTACAGTAAGAACGAAGACGCTGATATATGGTTTCTATCTACCCCCATGGGAAAAAGGTTTGAGTCAAAGTTTATGTTCATACATAATGCAATGTTTTACAGCACTAGCAAGAACACGGAATTTAAGAAGTGGTGATTGAATTTTATCGATTTCCAATCACAATTTTGCGGTTTAGTGACCCAACCCTTTACTGCAGGATTGCTCAAAATATCATAAGCGTCTTCCTTACTAATCTAAATTATATGAAATACATCTTAATATAACATAATAGCACATCACGCCTCTATTACCTGAAGGGTTAGGTAGAGATTTACCAATAGTACAGCCACATTTCGCCAGTTATAATTTTAATAATTTACAACAATAATGTGTAACGAATTACAGATTATTATAAAAATATTTAAGTCCCATACATCAGAAGGATGAGCCTATTGCCATAAACAAAGCACAACTTGACACTCGGGGATGCTACTAAGACATTGCAGACTTAAAAGGATAAACCTAATAACACTGCCTGACCCGGGAATCGAACGACCTCATACTTAACAGTAGCAATTGCGAACACTACTCCAACGATGCAGTACTCAATCTTTATATATGTCCTCTATAAACTACCTAGTTAAGCAATGCTTGCCGTGACAGCTCCGTGGATGGGCGACCATCCATTTCATACCGAGACCTCTCCGTGCTTCGCAAAGGTCGTTAGTCTCGGCTGTCATGTGTAGATCTGTGATAGTTGCTACAGGTAGTTAGAAACCCGAAAGTCATTTTTTTATTTATTTAGCACAAGCCCGCCACACTATTCCCAAAACACTGCAACTTCTGAAAACCAAAATCAACAGTGACGACCACCAGAAAAGCGTAGAGACAATGAAGCCCGACAAGTCCCGGAGAAACGATTCAACTGTCTTGGATCCCGCAACGAAATTAATCATGTTCTTTTCTGATTAATTTTAGCGGAGGAGTTAGAAAAATACATCATTTCCACTTCCCTCAATATCAAGCAGGAGACAGTACAGAGCTAGGCCAATAAGCACAAAGGGACGTTTACAACTGGGTCAGGCCCAGTTGCCTAGCACCAACTAGGTTTAAAATTAACATTGATATTAATGGGTCCTAAATTATGAGTGTTACCCAGTCACTGGGTTGTGGAGATCAGATAGGCAGTTGCTCCATATAAAATACTGGTATTTACCTGCATCCGGTTAGACTGGAAGCCGACCCCATAGTATGTAGTTGAACAGGCTAGGCAGATGATGATGTCATCTGAAATAAATAAAAACTAAGAATATATTAAAAACTATACCTTATAACTATCTCGTTGGTCTAGTGGACATTAGCGCTACTGCTGAGCGTGAGGTCTTGGGGCCGATTCCCGGGTCGTGAATAGTGTTATTGGGTTTTTCTAACAGAAATTTCTCAGTAGCATTCTGAAGTCTGGATTTAAGCACAGTGTTGGCAATAGGCGTAATGTGGTTGGACTTTAGGTGGTGTATATTAGTACTCAATACTCAATTTTTATTGCATTCCATATGTTACAAAGATGGTAAAAAAAACAAGTTACAGATACAATATGGACCCTATGGGCACGCGAAAATTTAAGAGAGAGGAAGAGGGTTGAATAGTATTATTATTATAAATTATTAGGTTAATAATCAAATCAATATTATTATAAATTATAAGGTGTTTCATTGGGTATATAATTATATCTTAATATATATAAATTACGTGTCACGTTGTTTGTCCGCTAAGGACTGAACCGAATTTAATAAATGTTTGAACACAGTGTGTGTTTTGGACAAACTTAAAAGTTAAAACTTTTATTTCGATTATTGACCTCAATATATTTTTTTATTGCAAATTAAATGTTTTTCTGTAAAAAGTTACATACATTTCTAACAGATGGCAGTGTAACTTAACTTTTGAGGCGGTACGAAGTTCGCCGGGACAGCTAGTATGTATATATAATTACATATATACCCAACAGGTGGATACAGGTGTGTTCTGTTTAAAGTAGTATATTAAAAAATATTTTAGAAGCTTTTATTTAATTAGTTTTGTAGGATCTTATTCTATTTGACTTTAGTGTTCTTTGCTTTTTTTCTGGTTTCTTGCAGTGTACTAGCTTACATTGGCAAATAATTGAATTAATTGATTCCTAAATATGTCTTTTATGTTTTATAATGTAAATTACTTTGCATTCTACTGTATTGATTTAAGTTCATCTAAGATAACAGACTGGCGTGTTGCTGGGGAGTTTTTTGCGCCACTTCTTTCTAACTGAAACATTAGTAAGTTGTGAAGTGTGGGCGTTTTGGGGGACTGACAAATGTAATTTTAGACGTTCTAAAAATGCTGATTCTGAGCCTCACTTGAATAAATAATTTTTATTTTGGTTTCGAAATCATTGACGACTGATGTGGCACGGCGGGCGAAGGTCCGCCTGCGACACAGGAGGTTGCGGGTTCGATTCCCGCCTTGGGACAAATGTTTGTACGATCTACAAAGATTTGTTCCGGGTGTTTTGGGTATTTGCTATGCATGTATAATAAAAAAAACTATCTATGTAATGTATTTTACTAAGTATATCAGTCATCTAGTACCCATAACACAAGCTCTGCTTAGCTTGAGGCTAGATGATGCTGTGTGGATTCTCCAGCATTATTTATTATTTAATGATGCGGATAAATTGTTTGATGCCCTAAGATTATTTATTTTATTTTATTTCTTCATGTACGAATAGTCGTATCGTTTTAAAGAAATAAATTCTTTTGTACGGAACTCATGATATCAGGTTGTTCGTCGATATCCCTTCCAACCTATTCACAGATGATATGGTTTTGTAACTTGTTATGTTGTCTCCCGCAATGCAGGCTTAGAGCTTAACGCAATGATGACGCAAAACCTTGATATTGACGTCAGGCCAGTGAACCTTTTTAAGCATTACTTTTTCGATTTTCTTTTTTTTCTCTTGCAATTTTATTGGGATCCCATGCTAAAAATAGCCTGTACATTTTGAGTGGGATATTTGTTTGGTATTTTTGATTTCGATATGTTCGTGGTTTCCGACCATACGGATAAGGTGTAAATACTTATGTTTGCTGTTTAACTAGCCGTGACCCACGGTTCTGACCGCTCCTAAGGGCTCCTCAAGAATTGAGCTATCAAAAATGAAACAACTTCTTCAGCTTTATTGTGTATTTTGTGAGTCCAATGATGCTGGCCAAAGTCTGGAAAGGCATTTCGTAGAAAGAGCCATTGCAGCTGATCAGCGGAAATGGGATCCCATTTACTACCATTTACTGACCTACTGACGACCAATGTGGCGCAGCGGGCGAAGGTCAAGGGCGAAGGGAAGGACAAATGTTTGTACGATCTACAAAGATTTGTTCCAGGTGTTCTGGGTATTTGCTATGTACGAGTATAATAAAAAATATCTATCTATTTAAAGTATTGTATTAAGTATGTCAGTCATCTAGTACCCGTAACACAAGCTCTGCTTAGCTTGGGGCTAGATGATGCTGTGTGGATTGTCCAGCATTATTTGAGTTCACCTGTCCCGGCAGACGGCATGCATTCATCAGTCATTGATGATCTGGGTCGATTTTTTTATTTAGATCCTCCCGATTTTATTTTATTTTGTATGTTAAGTTAGTTTTATATTGTAATTACGTACACGTAATGTGTTTCATATACATTTTCATGAAATATTAACCGTTTTTTCTTTGTTACAGGAATCCCACTCCGAAGAATAGTGCCAAAACTGTTTATTATCACATGAATAATAATTCAAAAAACAATAACTAGTACCAATCGCGAGTCAATATTTTATATACACTACATATTTTGGTTTTATTTTACAAATAATTATAAATATTATAATTAGCAATATTTATTTTATTAAAAAAAGAAGAAGAAGTGCGGGACGCCGCCGCCATGATGTTTACTTTTAACCGTAAGTACTTTTTATATGTTATTTTTGACATTTCTCAGACCCTGGTCGGATGAAATAATGGTTTTATTTGAATTACTTACTAATTATTTGTTTTAACTAATCGGTTAGGATTGATAAATGGATGAATCGTGTGAAAGATGATATGGCTAGAAAAGAGGGGAAGAGAACTTTATTAATAACTATTGATTTAATTACATTTATTATAATTATGAATAATATAATTATTATAATTATTTATTAATTATAATTATTAATTTAAATATTTATTATATTGTTATTGAATTTTTTAATTTGTTTTAAAATTCTATCTCTAGTCTATTATTGTTTAATTTTTTTTTAAATTATTTAGCACCCTGTACGTGTAGGTTACATTATGTGTTGTAATAAACGGTTTGAGATGACGACAAATGTATGGAAGAAGAAATAGAAAGAATAATAAGAAGGAAACTTTATTTCTTTCCTTTTTTCTCTGCATGAGAAAAGCAGCCGTGCAGTGGGACACTAACAAAATGATATTTTATTAGATCCCATCAGCAAATAGCTCTCTTATTATTTCTTACAAACACATATACTCGTATATACAATTTATTTTTAAATATTTTAATATAAAAAAATAGTAGTCCATCGTGATGTTAGATACGCAGGTATTTAATTTTATTATAAATTGATAGAGGAACCTCCTAACTATCCGTATAGCCGTGTCCTGGAGTAACGTTTTCTAGATCAAGCTCTTGATCCCACTGACAACGACAGCCACCTAAGGTGTTGGTCGAAGCTCTTGGCTATTCCGCAGACCAGAGGTGGCCCGCAGAAGCAGGCCGGCACTAGCCGAGGATCGTGGTATAGTCACCGGGACGTAAGTTGGCAATGTTTTGGCGTAGTGGGGGTAAGTTCGCGCATCGTGCACTTAGTGGAACAAAAAGTGGTGATCGTCATTATTTTATGGTTATTGCCATCATTTATATTTAATAATATCTGATTAGAAGAAAGTTGAAGAAGGGAGTGGAATTCGTAAAGTTTATTGGGAGCTATAAATAATATGAATACGAGGAAAGTATGCTCAAAAAGTATGCGAAAGAAGGCATATCTTTTTTTGCCTTAATTTTTTAATTTAAAACAACAACAATAATATCAACTCGTAACAAAAACTAAATTTAAAAACAATAACAATAACTCTTTAACATAAACACAACAAAAACAAAGGGTACAACTTTCGTGCACGCAAGTGTAATCGGGGTTTTTTTTTGTAATCTTGTGAGCAGGAATACATAATTATTATTATTTTATCCCAGGACATCCATGACGATTCTCCACCTAGGGACATTGGTTGCCATGCCCTTGGCCGTCAGTTAATTATCATACTCATCTTACTATTATCATTACATAAGTGTACAGACTACTTACCATTACTCTGAAACCCTAATCAAAGTATATCTCGACTGTAATCTAAAAACTAATGACCATCGTTAATATAGAATGAGAAGCAAAAAAGACCGAACAATCCCGAATGACGCACGGAGACTCCGCATTTAGAATTGTTATTTACAGACCATAAGGTTATTTTTAAACTGCCATAATAACTACTTTTGTATGCAAACTTTTTTGTGTAAAAAACCATGGGGTTTACTTAAACCAAGTCAAAAAGACACGTCTTATTGAACAAATTCTGTTAGCAGAGAGATCAAAGAGATGGTTTTTCGTAGTTCGAATAACCAAGTAAAACTGACCTCTGTTGAAGAAGAACTGGTTTGTGAAGGGGGTTTAATTTAAAATGGTTTTATTAATCCTGATTGATTTCAGCGGTCATTGATTTATCAGGAAATGGACGTCGTGTTATGAATGGAAAAATTTTGCAACTATCGTTTTTATTTCAAAAATTCTAGTACCGGCCAGCTTAAATTGATCTCATTTAAAAAAGACATATAACGCAATTGCGGTTCAACTTTTACTGGGCGATTAGGTCATAATTATGTTTCGACCGCGCAAGTTTTTTATGCATTTTACGGTTAGAGTTATTTATAGACATATAGTTTTGATATTAATAAAAGTGGAACTTCTTTTTGCAAAAAACTTGGAGTGTCTGTTTTTTATGTTAAAATAACACTTTTCACTAAATACATCATCATTTGCCTTTAGCGACATCTATCTCGCCACATACGAACTAAATCTGACGTATCCTACATCGCGATATTAAAGTTATCCGCGCGGTACTCCATATTTATAAAACCCTACAAAAGCCGTCGGGCAGTAGCACGCCAGACAAAACACCCGTATGGTTGAAGGAGCCACCCTTATCATTGTTAGAAAATGATCTTTAAAAAAAAAACTATAATAAAAACGAACAATTATAATTTCTTTTCAAAATCCTTCGGATTGTAATTGAAAATCATCATCTACCTAGCCTTCTCCCAACCATGTTGGTATTGGCTTCCAGTCTAACCGGATGCAGCTGAATATCAGTATTTTACATGGAGCGACTGCCTATCTGACTTCCACAACCCAGTTACTCGATATACATAAGCCTGAAAGTCTGACCAAGGGGATAAGACTGGTTGTCAGACTTTCAGGTTTCTAACTACCCGTAACTGTCAAAGATCTACAAATGACAGCGGGCCCAACGGCTTAACGTACTTTCCGAGACACGGAGGAGTCTCGATAAGTTACGGATGGTCACCCATCCACAGACTGGCCTCGGCAAGCGTAGCTTAACCTTCGAACAACGCGTGCGGCTGTTTTTATTTAGCCACGAGCTCTTCACTAAATGCATATGAAAGTATACGATAGTTACAATTTTTTTTTTTTTATGTCTGACTCAGAACCGCATACAGTCTAACATAATCGTCTCCCATTCATCAGCAAACGCAAAGTCCATACAGGATTAGTCTCCACGAGGGCGGTGTGCATCAACATACTATGTATAGGAATTGTAATTGGCATTGGCAACCATTTATCTGACAGACAGCATTTGGTCAATGACAACCCTGAACTTTTAAATCGGAAAGAGATAGTTGGAAAGCCGATAATTACGTGCATGCGGAAAGCGGCTGAAAGTTAATAAATCAATATTTAATAACGATACGGAACTCGGAAACAACTAGCATATTTTACGACTCGAAGTGCGTCAATTCACACACCACCACCATTAAATGACCCATCTCTTAATTTAAATTGTAAAACATCGTATCTCAAGTTACACTGTTTATTATTCTTATTTCCACGAACAGCATATAAGTGTCTATCACGAGGACCATTTTGTGAAGTTGCCTAGGTCTTTTAGAACTGGTTAGGTCTTGTTTTGAACATAAATATAACTTAGTCTCCTATTAATAATCTTGATGACTAATCATGAATAAACTCGATTCTTGTTAGTACCTACCGGGTTTTTTGCACGGATTAAGAAATTCCCTCAAGACGGAGTGGAATTGTACCGTGTTTGAGGGTCAAGAACTTTCCGTTCGTGAAATTAAATGAACATAGTCATCATCTGGCTATTGCCACTTACCGTGAACAAAGATTCCGAGCTGTTACTGAAGAATTCTAGATGGAAAATCCCAATAACACTTTGCCCGATCCGGTAATAAATAATAAATAAATATTGCTGGACAATCCACACAGCATCATCTAGCCCCAAGCTAAGCAGAGCTTGTGTTATGGGTACTAGATGACTGAAATACTTAATACAATGCATAACATAGATAGACATTTTTTATTACACATAGCAAATACCCAGAACACCCGGAACAAATCTTTGTAGATCGTACAAACATTTGTCCCAAGGCGGGAATAACTCCCGCAACTTCCTGCGTCGCAGGCGGACCTTCGCCCGCCGCGCCACATCGGTCGTCAAATCGAATCCAGGACCTCATGGTCAGCAGTAACATTAGCGACCATCAGACCCAAGAGACAGTTGAAGGTAATTATTAAGTAAAGTTGATTTATCTCAGGATTTTTGACTCCTAATTTGTTTGTCTACATAACTAATGCATTTTTATTCTTTTTTAAAACATTGCTCTTGGAATTTCTCCTGTATCGTGCTTGGCACCACTAGTGGTGCCAAGCACGATACAGGAGAAAAACTGCCTCGCTGGTCTAGACCAGCGAGGCAGTTTTTGTTGTAGTTTTACAAATATTTGGGTATTACTTCTACTAAGAATGTTGTGTAGATAGGTCCCATAGAATTCGGGTCACGTGCTGACGCGTGGTTTTTGGATTATCCTCAATAACTCATATCATTTTATCGCCTTCGCTTATGTCGGTGATGTTTTACAACCTGTTGTCACTTGATATGTGAAACATTAAAAAGAAAAACGCTTTTTATTACAGAATAATACAACTTTTTGAGGTCATTCATACGTTTTAATTATAATACATAGATAGGTACATGAGTTTAGCAATGTGTAGTTGGGTTATCGTTAAAATTTGCTAAATCTGAACCAGCCAACTTACTATCAATCATTTCATAAAAAAAATAATAAGTAGTGATGGAACCGGAACCCATTGTACCACTCTCCTTTACACACGCACTCTGGTAAGGAAACGCGTTTGGGATCAGCACGATCAAAGATGTTCAGGGAGGCACTCCCTGCAATTGACGGCCGCTTCAAAACGCAGGCTCTCCTACTGACTAAGCAGCAGCTGCGAACGGTCACAGCTGCCGTTACCAGTCGTGGGTGATTTAGCAAACACCTCTTTGCCATAGGAGTTACAGACAGCCCGCTATGCAGAACCTGCATAGAGGAGGACGAGACGGCAGCGCACATAGTCCTCTACTGCCTAGAGGTTACTGAATACAGGGCAAAATACTTTAGTTAGTTTTTCGCCAGCAACGTCAGATCGCTGCTGGCATTTCTCGAGGAACTGGGGTGGATCGAATAAGTTATTGTCCCACCCGTTACGCAAAATACGCGCAGAGTCGTGGAGTTGCGGATATCGGCTCGTCTAACAATACAATACAAGTCGACCACAACATAGTTAGAGAGAATCTAGGTATACGATGACCGATCGATATGACCGAAAGATCAAAATAAGGGCAGTCGACCATTTGCAATATGCTTGGCTTAATGCAACATTCCCACAAATATTCCACTGGCTTTTCCATTGCAAGAGCCAAGGCCGTTCCTACTAAATAATTGAACCATGACAGTATAGAAAACGCCACGATAACATATTTATTACAGGTATTAAGTACATATCGTCACGGCCTCAGGGTTTACGTAAATTTGCGCCGCCTTCTCGAAGTAAAATATGAAATTAAACATTAGGGTATGATCATAGTTTGGTAGGCTTTTGTTTTATTTGTATTGGGTGCCATCTTCAAACAGGAATCTATTATCACTGCCACGCCTTGTAAAATACAGATCTTCAGATAAATCCAGTTAGACTAGAAGCCGACCAAACATAGTTGGGAGAAAGCTAGGTAGATGATGAGTTTCAATTATAATCCGAAGAATTTTGAAAGACATTATAATCCTTACCTTTTATAATACAGTTTAAAAAAATACCATAATTTGGGGGTATGAGGAACAAGGTGTCAAGATCGTCTTCTAGCATTGCCCTTATCAATGCTAGAAGACGATCTTGACACCCTGTTCGGTTCCTTCAACCACACGGGTGTTTTGTCTGGTGGGACGGCTGTTGCTGGGTTCTTTTATATTCAAATATTAAATTCTATTCCACTATAATCTATATAGCGCAGATAACTTTGTAGTACAGTGTACGTCAGGATGCGTCAGATTTAGTTCGTATGTGGCGAGATAGATGTCGCTACAACAAATTAATTATCTTTTAACCTCCCAGTAGCAGGAGATTATTTGTCCGCCCGTTTGATGGCAAAAGTCTCGCTTCCTATGATATACCTATTTGGAATTTAAACAAAAATAGTGCAATGTGATTATTCCTCAATATATTTTTTGGGACCAACTTCAATTTTTGAATTTTAAAATAATGTCATATAATTTATTATAATGTAAATTGAATGATCCTTACCTATATCTGAATATTTTTATGACAGGCCATATAAGATAAATGATCAGTAATTTAATTTTTATTATGGACACACCCTAACTTTGACTATAAATATGATTTGGAATTCCCAGTAATTATACAGAGATTACAAAGTATGAAACTTGTTTACTTACGGTTTGCAAATATATCCATCGTTTTCATACAAGTTTCCTTTGAAGAAAATTGCCTGTACTTTTTTTTTCTAGGTCAGTCATTTATTCTTCTTTTTAGGGTCCCGTGTGAACAGGACCTATTACTAGGCCTATGCTGTGCATCCATCTGCCTGTCTGCCAGTAGGCTGTATACCATGAACTGTATTGTATTGTTAGACGGGCCGATTTCCGCAACTCCACGACTCAGCGCGTATTTTACGTAAAGGGTAGGACAATACCTTATTCGATCCACCCTAGTTCTCCGAGAAAGGGCAGCAGTGACCTGACGTTGCTAGCGATCTCTCGGAGAGTAACCGGGTTATTTAGTACAGACAGTAGAGAAGCACGTGAGTCGCCGTCTCGTCCACCTCCATGCAGGCTCTGCATAGCGGGCTATCTTTAACTCCTACAGTAAAGAGGTGCTTGTTAAATGACCTGTGACGGTGGCTATGACTATGCGCAGCTGCTGCTTAGTCAGTAGGAGAGCCTGCTTTGTGAAGCGGACGTCAATTGCAGGGAGTACCTCCCTGGACAGCCTGCAGTCTGATCATGAACTGTAACAGTTGTATTGCTGCTAAAAGAACAAATAATACAAAATGAATTGAATTGAAAACTCAATGGTTATTTTTTCTACATATTTTCCTCGACACGCTTCGTGTCCGACTCGCACTAGATTTTTTTTCTTGTTTTATTAACTTGTAAACAATAAGCCAGTAATATATATAATATACACATACCGGTTACATAACAACTTATGTTTTCTCGTGTGGCGACATCTATGGCGCCACTTGCGAACTACGCATTATATCTGAATTCACGTTAATCCTACATCGCGCAAACTGAGCTGTACGCGCGATTAGAAAGATAGAAAGAGAAAGAATAACAAAACAAACCATACATAAAATACAAATAAGTACAGGGTGGAAGAAACATTGACGTACAAATGTAGTCAATTTTTCTTCATTTTTTCCCAATTTCTACATTGTTATCTGTTGTATTTTGTATGTTGTGTATGTTTTTTTTTTACTTTAAACTGTAAATAATTATGATTTCTACCTAACCCAATTATTTTTTTAAAATGAGACGTTAAGTATTAAATTCTCTCTCCACACTTTTTAGTATTTTAAGGAAAAACACATTTGATAAAATTATTTTTATTTAATTTAATGATGATTATTTTAATTTAATGACGATTGATATTGAATTGGATTTTTATATTAACTAACATAGTTTTTAGTTAAACATTTAATAATGATAAAAAATGAGGAGAAAACCTACGAAAAATTTCAACGCAAGATAGGGGGCTCAGAATTATGAACAAAACACAAAGTATCAGTTTGTGCGTCCATGATCTTGTGATGATCCCATTTTTGTTTTAATTTGAATAAAAATAGTGCTCCGTCCGCGCAAGGTGGTAAGACCCAAGCCAACGGTCATTAATTGGGACCCAAAGATTCCACTTCAGGCCGCTACTGAGAAATCCCCAATGGAAAAAACCCAAAAACACTGACCGTTCAGTGTGATGGCTTTAGACTGCTTGATAAGTGAACTTCTAGTTTTTTATTTTTGCAGTTGGTTTCATTAGGGTTCCGTTCCAAAATGTTGTAAAATGAACCCTGTTGTGTATTTATTTTATCCTTGGACGCCCAACTTCTAACCTGTATTGAAATATAATATTCCTTTGTTTGGTCTCCCCAAGAAAAGATTTTGTGAAAGATGATATGGCTAGAAGGGAGGTCACTTTTGAGATGACAGCAAATAGAGACGATCCCAAATAAATTGGGATAAGGCAGGAGGATGATGATGATGATGATGATGTATAGAACCCACTGTTTGCGTTTCCGACTAGCTCTTTACTTGTTCTCTATACTATCTTGTATTTGAATATACCCAAGGATTCCTTTTGTACTTAGGTAGTAAAATATAATTTATTTATACCAAGTTTAGAATCTTGTTGTTTTCTAAAACAATTTTATTCCAATTTATTACTTTACAATGTAAGTTGTTTTAACCTAAAAAGATCTGCAACCTTTGTTGTATCCTTCGGCTAATAATATAAAACTAATGTATCATATCGGTGTCATGACTCAGATATATCCGTCCCTCTCTTTGACAGTTAAATTGGGAAGTGCGAGAAGGAGGGCGATAGGTTGGGAATCCAGAAGGTTATTGCGGTTTTTACTATATTTGAAATGTAGTAAATTTATATGGCTTAGTGGAAAATACATACATATGTTTGTTTATTAATTGTAGATAATTGACTAGACACCGTATGACGTCATAGAAGATGAAGGAATAGTTGGGAAAAGTTGCGTGTGTCATGGTTTTTATTAATAACCTAGCCTTTTGACTTCCATGTTGGGGTCGGCTTTTGTTATGATTTAGGTTTTCCAATAAAACAACGTGTCCTGCTTGGAAGTTCCATTTTTCTTCAGTTCAGGTAGACTTAGACCAGAAAATACCATTTTGAGCAGATAATAACACCAGCACTCTCAAAATACAGATTCACACATTAATTCGTCAACACACACAGTCTCAAAAGTCCTGAGACCATCATCATCATCCTCTTGCCCTTATCCCAATTTATTAGGGGTCGGCGCAGCATGTCTTCTTCTTCCATACATCTCTATTTCCCGTCATCTCAGAAGTCATTTCCTTCTTAGCTATATCATGACCATTGAGACCATTCACAATTTTTGTATGTATTTTTTTCATTTAATCAGATGCTATTGAATACCACAGTATTTTACAAGGAGCGACTGCCTATCTGATCTCCAAAACCCAGTTACTGGGCAACATGATACAACATATACCCCTTAGTAAGACTGGTTGTTAGACTTTCGGGATTCTGACCACCCGTAACGACTGTCAAAGATCTACAAATGACAGCCAGAACCAACGGCTTAGTGTGCTTTCCAAGGCATAGAAGAGTCTCGCTATGTTACGAACGGTCACCCATCCGTACTCTGACCTCGGCAAGCATAGCTTAACCGTGCGGCTGTATTAGCCACGAGCTCCTCAAGCTCTGATTCGAAAGTGAGCATCATTAAATCGTTGAGAGAATTAGCAAATTATGAGAAATTTTAGTTGCAATCCATCCAAAACTCTAGTATTTAGCTGCATCTGGTTAGAATGGAAGCCAACCCAACATAGTTGGGAAAAGGCTAGGCAGATAATGACTCGTGAACCAGAGCTCCGTACTCATTAATAGAGGATGTAGACGTCTGATGACCTGATCACGTTTGTACTAATTAGAATATTATCATAATTGGGTGCATTAGAACATTGTGCGTGATCGAGTGACGATATTAAGCACCTATAATGTATTATAGGTGGGTAAGGTACTTAGAGGTATACCGTGCATCCGGTGCTGTCGGCCCCATACACTACATTGCTGGCCTACATACCTCCTATATACAAACTTACAAACAAATTTTACCTTTAACTTGCCCCAAATTAGGAATTTCTCCTGTATCGTGCGTGCGTTCACAAACATTTAAACTCACATACACAAACAGCCAGACCCGGAAAAACTACCTGTAGGTCATACAAATATTTGTTCCGTGTGGGAATCAAACCCACGACACAAAGCGCAGCAGTCAATCGCTCAGTCACTGCGCCAACCGTGCCGTCAAACAACAACAGCTCCTCACATACGGTTCATTGAAAAACTTTTTTACCTAGATATTCATAACTAAAGATAAAATTGTTATTATTATAATGGTTTCGGGAAAGAGGCGCTGTGACATATAAACAGTCGAAGGTTCCTTTTTACCATTTTGAAACGGAATCCTAAAAAAAATACCAAAGTTCGTTTATCAAGCTGTTTAATGCCATCAGTTATACATAAATAAATAAATAAATATTGCTGGACAATCCACACAGCATCATCTAGCCCCAAGTTAAGCAGAGCTTGTGTTATGGGTACTAGATGACTGATATACTTAATACAATACATTACATAGATAGATATTTTTATTATATATAGCAAATACCCAGAACACCCGGAACAAATATTTGTAGATCGTACAAACATTTGTCCCAAGGCGGGAATCGAACCCGCAACCTTTTGCGTCGCAGGCGGACCTTCGCCCGCCGCGCCACATCGGTCGTCAAAAAAACATAAACTTACGCATTTTTCCCATGGTGATAGAAACTACAGAACTCCACCTGATAAAATCCTTACATACTCCTTTTGCTGCGTTTACGTACATACATTTGGTTATACACGCACGCCGGTTGCGAGTACTGCGCTTCTGACCTTTAACCTAACCTGAAGGACATTACCCATAAGGTCAGTATATGACCTTCAAAGATATGGAAACACCGCGAAGGGTCCCAGCGTTTCCACTGCCATCTGCCTAAAAAATACATTTAGTACACCCTTACATTCATCCTCTCAACGTGACCAAACCATCTTAGCATACACTTTTCAATCACACTGAGCTAAAATATAAATTCCTTGGTCGGCCAATGTGTTTTTGGGTTTTTCTCCATTGGGTTTTTCTCAATATCAGCTTAAAGTGGAATCTTTGGGTCTCAAATCTCCGTTAGCTTGGGTCTTACCACCGGGCGGTGCAGTATTTTTATACAAATGATGAAGACAACAATTTATTTTTTTAGAACCTGACTACCTCGTCAGTATAGTGGTTGCAAGCGCTACTGTTGACCATGAGATCCTGGGTTTGACTCCCAAGTCGGACAAAGCGATTGTTGGTCATAGGCTGGCCCCCTATTACATGGGACGCACATAACTGGTGAAATGTGGGTGTAATAGGTACGCCTTTGCCTTACCCTTCGACAAATACAGGCGTTTTATTTATACGTTTTTTTATTAATGTTTAGAATATGGAAAGATAAAGCTAGTAATTAATATCGCTTCGCTAGGAATAGTGCTGGGAACTCAAAACTTTTCCATCTGACTCCTTGACATGTGTCTTAAAATGCCAGGGTTTTATGCTCATTCACAACACTAGGCGATACTTACTGTAATGTCCAATTGAAAGCGCACAGTGCAATATACAACACTAAGGCGATTGGCACACTGAACCGCATCACACAGCGTGGTGCGCGGCCACGAACGACGAGCACTGCGCGTGAATAAATAAATACATAATGCTGGACATTCCACACAGCATCGTCTAGCCCCAAGCTAAGCAGAGCTTGTGTTATGGGTACTAGATGACTGATACACTTAATACAATACATTACATAGATAGAATGCGTGGTGACTACGCGTGTTTTCTATACAAACACAGGTACTTGCAAACAACGTAAGAACACGCAATCCCGCGCTACGCTGCGTGGTATGGTGCAGTGTGCCAATCGCCTAACTCACGGGGTCATTGTGCTCATTTTTACGATCGACTTTAAATTTGAACCAAACCTGAAATCGCGGCAAAAATTTGCTACTCCCCACACATATCGTCGATCTGAGAAATATTAAATGTACTGAACACCTGTTCTTTTCTTCGGAATTGAGCGTTCAATCCCTTCGTAAAAGTTCTCATAATGAAGAGCTTTAGTCGTCACCAGAATGAACAGTGGCGACCACCAGAAAAGCGTGGAGACAATGAAGCCCGACGAGTCCCGGAGAAACGATTCAACTGCCTTGGATCGCGCAACGAAATTAATCAGAAAAGAACAGCGGAGGAGTTAGAAAATACATAATTTCCACTACCCTCCATATCAAGCAGGAGAAGGAACAGAGCTAGGCCAATAGGCACAAAGGGACGTTTACAACTGGGTTAGGCCCAGTTACCAGTGTCATCATCATCATCTGCCAGCCTTTTGCATACTCTGTTGGCTGTCAGCTTCCAGCATAACCGTACGCAGCTGAAAACCAGTATTTTACATGGAGCGACTGACTACTTACCTCCGCATCCCGATGGGTAACACGATACCCCTTGGTAAGGCTGGTTGTTAGACTCTCGGGCCTCTCACTATCCGTAGTGACTGTCAAAGATACTGATAATGCTGATGATGATACAAATGACCGGGACCAATGGCTTGACGTACTTCCAAAGGCACGGACGACTCTCAATATGTTACGAAGTGTCACCCATACACAGACTGATCTCGGCATACGTAGATTAACCTTCAATCAACTCGTGTGGCTGTTTTTATTGATCCTTAGCTCCTCCCAGAATACTAACAAGTAAAAAGTGCAAATCATTGACAAATTTTACGCCATAATAAAGTCATATTTCTCAGATTCTCAGCCACTAGCAGTGTTCTATATTTTATATTCTATATAACTATGTAAACACGAATATGCGAGTCATTATATGAATCAGTGGCTACACAGCTTTCGTCCTTTACGAGATACAGTGAACACACTTACACTACAGAGGTTACAAAACCTGACTCCACCTGACTACTGACTCCTTCTGGTCAGAAGTTCTAGTCACTCTTGAAGGCTGTCAAAGCTCTATTTTACATGGAGCGACTGCCTATCTGACCTACACAGCCCAGCTACTCGGCAACACGATACCCATTGGTAAGACTGGTTGGTGACTTTCGGGTTTCTGACTACCCGTAACGATTGTCAAAGATCTACAAATAACAGCCAGGACCAACGACTTAACGTGCTCTCCGATGCACAGAGTGGTCTTAATATATAATGGATGGATGGACACCCATCCACGGACTGACCTCTACAAGCGTACCTGCGATAGACCCAGACATCATCAATAGCCTCGTGGCTGATGATGATGAAACATTTATCCGATGAAATGTGGATGTAGGTTCTGTTATACCCCATCGAGGATAACGGGTGAGATATTCACTCAGACATAAAGATAAGTAAATATCACACTTACTTACAGTTCTTTAATAAAATTAGCAGCTTGGAAGACCGCAAGTCATTTTATGAATCATTAGGAGTTTCTGATTACCTGTTAAGGCTCCTTTACACGTTGGGCCAACGTAAGCCAATGAACGCCACAGTGTACTTAAATTATTATCAGAACATTGACTAACCCTAACTGCGTAAACGTATCGTTCTAATATATAGGTATAGTTGGTGGCCAATATTGGCGCATGTTGGGCCAACGTGCAGAGGGAGCATTAAGGTATTTTCGAGATTTATGGACAGTTCTAGTACTCGTAACCGACGTACGAGTATGACCAGATGTATGAACGCGAGCGACGCGAAAGGAGTATATAAGGATGTGGCGATCTGTAACTTCTGCCTACTTCCATGGGACAACAGCGCGAGTTTATGTATGTATTCATTTACAACTCTGACTGCCTCGTTGGTCTAGTGGTCCCAAGCGCGACTGCTAAACGCTGGGGTTCAATTCCCAGGTCGGACCAAATGTTATTGAGTTTTTCCAATTGGCACTTTCTCAAAAACAGCCCGGAGTCTTGATTTGTGCCCGGTTGATGGCAATAGGCTCACTCCCTATTACATGGGACTTAAAAACATAGCTAGTAAAATGTGAGTGTACTATTGGTATACCTCTGCACAACCTTTCGGGGAATGTAGGCGTGATGATATGTAAAAAAATAAAATAAAAATAATTGATTAACAGGTATATCTAAAACACAACATCTTGTTGTATTGTGGCGTCGCACCTGCCTGCGAGGCCTTAATAATCGTGGAAGGTAGCGTTCTGTAGTTTCTGTTCATCCCCGTGGGCAAAGCGGCTTGATGATTCAAGATTCTGTAAAAAATAATGAGCCCTTTTACTTGTCAATGCCAACGTTCAACAGAACATCATTGTTAAAGGAAAAAGGGATCAAGAAACAATATAATATAACAGTACAAAAAACAAGTAAAATAATAAATTCGACCGTGACAGGACTCGAACCTGCAATCTTCGGATTCGAAGTCCGACGCCTTATCCATTAGGCCACACGGTCCTTGAGCTATCAGTTAAAATAGACAATCGCACAACACACAGGCACATGACCTAGTTTCAGCCTGAAAAATTATACAGGGTGGAAGGGCATTGACCTGTGCTGTACTGTGTTACCACAAGTTAAGTAAATAATTCACTTCTGTAATTAAAAGTCTCATTGGAGGAGCTCGTGGCTAATTAAAAGAGCCGCACGGGTTGATCGAAGGTTAAGCTACGCTTGCCGAGGTCAGTCTGTGGATGGGTGACCGTTCATAACATATCGAGACTCCTTCGTGCCACGGAAAGCACGTTAAGCCGTTGGTCCCGGCTGTCATTTGTAGATCTTCGACAGTAGTTATGGGTAGTCAGAAACCCCAAAGTCTAACAACCAGTCTTACCAAGGGGTATCGTGTTGCCCATTAACTGGGTTGTGGAGGTCAGATAGGCAATCGCTCCATGTAAAATACTGGTATTCAGCCGCATCCGGTTAGACTGGTAGCCGACCCCAACATAGTTGGGAAAAGGCTAGGCAGATGATGATGAATTAAAAGTCTCATTGGGATAGAATATCATCAAAAACACTAGGAAGTGGTGAAGGGTGGGCGTTTTGGGGGACTGTCTTATGTAAACGTTTTTGACGTTCAAAAAGTGCTGATTCTCAGCTTAATTTGAATAAATGAATTTTGATTTTGATTTTGATCATGTTTATTTACAGTTTAGCTTAAAAACATCGGAAAAAATCGTAATTTTTTTGGAAAAATACGCGGTAAAATTTCAACGCGATCTAGAATCATATAGGTACGTACTGAACTCATGGTATCAGTTATTGCTTCCACCCCGTATATTAAAACTAAGGATATCTTCGAATCACGACTGAAAAGTGTGATAAGCCGTACGTCAATAGCAACCATATTAAAAATACCATGTAATAGGGGGCGAGCCTATCGACATGAACCGGGTACAAATCCAGAGTTAGGCTTACTATTAAAGAAATTCAGATGGAAAACCCAATAACACTTTGCCTACTTGGAAATCGAACCCAGGATCTCATGCTCAGCATTAGCGCTTGCAACCACTAGACTAACGGGACAATAGTAAGAAATGATTAAATAATAATAGTATAATATAGTAGTATAACTAATGTTTTATGTTATGTGTTATTAAAATACAATATTGATACATACTTAATATCACTCACACAAATAGTTAGGATAGAGAAAAAAAACTAGAGTAAAATTGATAATTTACTGGCTAAGAATCTAAACCATTTGTACTTTTTAATATTACAAAATCATTCATCATTTTGACGACCGATGTGGCGCGGCGGGCGATGGTCCGCCTGCGACGCAGGAGGTTGCGGGTTCGATTCCCGCCCTAGGACAAATGTTTGTACGATCCACAAATATTTGTTCCGGGTGTTCTGGGTATTTTCTATGTATAATAAAAATATATCTATCTATGTAATGTATTGTATTAAGTACATCAGTCATCTAGTACCCATAACACAAGCTCTGCTTAGCTTGGGGCTAGATGCTGCTGTGTGGTTTGTCCAGCATTATTTATTTATTATATACTATATTGCTGCCCTGCAAAACTTAGAAACAAGTTTTACCTCTTTATAATATGAATATAGGTAATATTTTATTTTTAAATAGTGGGGTTTTTAAATAGCGAATTTCTCCTGTATCGTGGGTGCGTTTACAAACATTTGAACTCACATACACAATCTGCTTAATAAACATACATAAACTCTCGCCTTTTTTACATGGGGGTAGGCAGAACTACAAAACGCTACCCGCTACGATCCTTTAATACTCATTTCGCTTCGTCTACTTTCATACATCTGGTCATACACGCATAAATTTTACAAATATTGTTAAAACCAATAAAAAAAAGGCCCAGGGCATACTATACTTGTATTGGTATTTCCAAATTCACATTTACTTGTTAACTTATAACCAAAACTAGTAGTAATAATGAGTATACACTTTTCTGTCATGACGCCACCACACGTGTGTAAATTCTTACAGAATTGCGTAAGGATTTCCCAGAGCTTACAGTAAAAATTAGCACTTTCACTATAGGAACATTTGGTTGTTCAAAATACTTTTTTTGTTTGTGTGAGTGGATGACGAAATGTGGGTGTATTATAGGGATGCGTCTGCACAGCCCTTTGGAGAATACAGTCATACCTATATACATACAAACACACCTCAACTCACGCCTTTTTCGCATGGGGATAGGCAGCAACCAAAGAGCGCCACCCGCTATGATCTTTGCATACTACGCTCACGTTCATACTGGTCATACACGCACGCCGGTTGCGAGTACTACGCACCTGACCTTTCTGAAAAACATCAACAATAAGGTCAGTGTACGTCCTTCTAGGGCGTCCCCTTCCGGAGTTTCCGACATATTAAATTAATAAAATACAATACAGTTATGACGTTATAATTTAGCTTGTAGCGCCTCAATAAAACTCAAATATGAGTTTGCCTGTTTTAGATTCTTATTATATCACTTGGTCATCATCTGCCTAGCCTTCTCCTAACTATGTTGGGGTCGGCTTCCAGTCTCACCGGATGCACTGTATTTACATGACTGCCTATCTGACCTCCACAACCCAATTACTAGGCAACACGATACCCTTTGGTAAGATAGGTTGCCAGACTTTTAGGTCTTCTGCCTACCCTTAACGACTCCCAAAGATCTACAAATGACAACCGGGACCAACGGCTTAACGTCCTTTCCGAGGCACGGATGAGTCTCGATATGTTACGAACGGTCACCCATCCACAGACTGATTCACACTTAATATCGCATTTAATTCAATAGCCCTAATATAACTAATTACTTCACACCTTTTTACATCACACCTGGCATTTATAGACGAGCAATGACCTCAGCATTTATGAACGGTACCATTAGTTCTGACATTGACCGTGACCACCATTTAGTGGTTGTTTAGTTTGGTAAACGGTAACAAAAAACAACATTGGCGCGTATCACTTTACCAGGGATAAGCTGCACTTGCACCGCGGATGCTAAATGGATGGGTAACCAATTAGTTTCTACATGATGTCGTTTGTTTTATTTCAAAAGTTGAGAGGGAGATATAGAAAGACGGGATCACGGGATGCTCGGCAGATGTGAAACACAATAATTGATGTTTTTGGAAGATTTTTCTCTAATTATACAGCTCATACTGTGAAGCAATGGAGTGTATAGTATGCAGGCACACACACAAGGTAGTCAAGAGCACTGGCGTCGAGGCATGACGGCGCGATCCCCGTCGCGGCACGAGGCGCGCCTGTAGATGTTACACAACAAAATTAAAATAAAAACAATAAAAGTAAATAAAAATTAAATTGCCCTTAATAATAGCATTTTAAGAAGGGAAAAATAATTGCAAACGTTTTGCGTAAACATTACTTAATGTGCAATTAGTAAGACTATCTAGTATAACCAGAAATCGCGGGAAAAATAAGGAATTCGGGCCAAGGCTACGGTCCGGAATAATATGCCTCCGGTTTTGTAAATGACGTATAGAAACCGGAGCTACGAGCAACGGCGGCCTTCGTTTAGTGCAAGCCTTGAAATACTCGATATTTACACATAACTACTTTCCTTTTACGATTTTTGGAAATAATGTCTTTTAGAGTTCCGTAACTCAAGAGGAAAATCGGAAGCCTTATAGAATCACTTCGCTGTCTGTTTGTCTGTCTGTCTTGCTGTCTGTCAATACCCTTTTTCTCAGGAACGCGTGGAAGTATCAATTTTAAATTAACAAGTATCAAAAACATAGGCAGATGCTGGATGCGGCAAGCTGAAGACAGGGCGCTTTGGCGCTCATTAGGAAAGGGCTATGTCTAGCAGTGGACTAGTATAGCCTGATGATGATGATGATGAAAAACGTAGGTCTACGGTCCCTCGAAACTCTAAGAAAAACAATCTGCTAAGACCACGAGTTCACTAAAAAAAATACGGCCAATTTTAACTACTTACACATTTTGATACACGCAAACAAATTAAAACCTATAGGGAACAAATGAGAACGTTCCCACTGACCTAGAATCATGAAATTAAAGGAAAACGTCCGAAAATTGATGATTTTATCACATAATAAAAATTTTGATTATAAATTTACTTTTGCAGTCAATAGACAGTGACGTATTGTCAGGTGATTTAAATGAGGTTTTTTGCTCGAAACCAGACTTCTTGTGCGAGTTCGGCTCGCACTTGGCCGGTTATTTGATAAATCTTTTACCTTATCAGACTTTCTTAACAAAGTAATTAATAGTGGTCAAAATATTGAACTAAAATAAATGCATTCACTTATTATTTCTGCTCTGAATATAAAACCAATGCGTTTTTATCTTAGTCATCATCATCCTGCTTTTGTCCCAATTTATCTGGGGTCAGCGAACTGTGGGATCTGACCTATCCGACCAGCACGGCCTACCGGGTCCTATTGTTAATCTAAACCATTCAGGAACACATGAAAAAAATGTCATTAAAATCAGTCCTGCTGTTTAGAAGGAATTCAGTAACATACACGCGTACCTACATCATCTCCCAGCCTTTTTCCCAACTATGTTGGGGTCGGCTTCCAGTCTAACCGGATGCAGCTGAATACCAGTATTTTACATGGAGCGACTGCCTATCTGACCTCCACAACCCAGTTACTGGGCAACACGATACCCCTTGGTAAAACTGGTTGTCAGACTTTCGGGCTTCAGATTACCCGTAACGACTGTCAAAGATCTACAAATGACAGCCGGAACCAACAGCTTAACGTGCTTTCCGAGGCATGAACGAGTCTCGATATGTTACAAACGGTCACCCATCCACAGACTGACCTCGGTAAGCGAACCTTTGATCAACCCGTGCGGCTGTTTTTATTTAGCCACGAGCTCCTCACACGCGTACCTACATAAGAATGTTTATTATTTAAATGCTATCTTTCGCCCGCGACTTCGTCCGTGTGAATGTCGGTTATCACGGATGCAGACAAAGTCGCGGATTCAAAACTATCCTATATCCTTCCTCAGAATATAATCTATCTTCTTGCCAAATTCCATTACGATCCGATCAGTCGTTTAGTCGTGAAAAGGTTACGAACAAACAAACAGAGTTACTTTCACATTTATTATATTAGTAGAATGGATAAGATGAAGACAGCCCTCATTGGTCTAGTGGTCGGAAGCGTAACTGCTGAGCACGAGATCCTGGGTACGATTCCCGGACCGGGCAAAGTGTTATTGGGTTTTTCAATCTGTCATTTCTCAGTAGCAGCTCGTAGTCTGGATTCATGCCCGGTTGATGGCAACAGGTACGCCCCTAATACATGGTTCTTATACATAACTGGCGAAATGTGGTCGTACTGCCTAATCCTTCGTAAATTAAAGGTGTGATGTTATGTGATAAGATGTAAAACGTTATGATAGGACCGATACAGTCCTTGTTTGACAGTAAAAGTGTCTGATGACAGTCGACGACGACTGGAGACAGGTATACACGATTCGGCAACCGTACCGAGACGGTCCAGTTACGTTCACTGGTCAGAAAGAGCACACTTGAAAGAAAGAAAGAAAGAAAAAACATTTATTTAGACTCAGGCACACAAAGACAATACCACAATATCGAAAACAAAGAAAGTCATAGTAATAATGTTAACAGAAGTAATTAAAATATATATATTAATAAGGTATGTGCCTTACGGCTGCGCCAAATGCCAGACATCTAGTGTCTGACGCTGGTTTTCAAATGGACCTGAAGTTGTGAGATGTGTGCGCCTCCAAGAAACCAGATAAATACCCAAGCCTAAAGGGCTACCGACGTCAGAGCATTGAACTCGAAACACACCACTTAAAAACATAAAATATGAGGGACAAACCAGAAAAAATAATTGAGAGAAAGAGAAACAAAATGGCGACACGATTGGACGATACACGATGCGGGAAGCGGAGAAGCGGGTGCTGGGGAGCAGCTTGGGAGATGATGTTCTGTCATGGAACACCCATTATAATAATAACAATAATAAACGTTTATTTGGAACAAGTAATAATATATAATAATATAATAATATAATAATAATAATAAGTTTATTAGTACATAAATACAACAACACAGTACATAGCATCATTTTGGAAACAGTGGGTGTACTACCAAGTTTAAAAATTTTGTCAGCTTTCCGGGCTCCTAAACTAGGTACGCAGACCTGTATCTTAGGAGTCGGAGATTTTGCGGCTTCAGTTTATATAATACAACCGTGACTTTTCTATTTGCTTACAGTGGTTGTTAACACAGCAAATGGAGTGAATGTGGTTGTGTAACTAGGAGTGTGTATATGAGTGTAGTTTGTGTGTAGGGAGGTGTGTATGTGAAGTGTTAGTGTATGTAGTAATAAGACACAACTTTACAGAATGAAACGAAGATAGCTACATTGCATGCCTCCTGGTAAAATATGGCTGAGCTCGCAATGTACCTAACTAAACACTACATGTTATTGTATTACCCATATTTACAATTAAAATATCTTTATCTACAAAAGTTAAAACTGTGGCGGAGCTATTTACGCCCAAAACAGAAACAAGGTGCATTTGCTCCGGACTAATAATTAAAAATAATGAAATAATTTATTAATGTAAAAGGTTACTTGTTGGGGAGTATGTGTGTAGTTGCATTACTGAGTTGATTTATAATAATATTAAAAATCGGAAGACACAAGATACAAACCCCGCTTAGTTACTAGCTAGCCGAACCACTACAAACAAATTAAATTGAGTGTCTATTTGTAATGTTAAAGGAACAGCTTATTAAACATTGTTTTTATTTTTTGTCTGTCTAAAAGTACCCGCCTATTACTGTCCCACTGCAGGGCAAAGGCCTCTTCTCATACAGAGAAGGCACGAGCATTAATCACCACGCTTGCTCAAGACGGGTTGGCGATTTCAGACTTATATTAATTATATAAAGTCCAGGTTTCCTCACGATGTTTTCCTTCACCGAGGTCAGTAATGTCCAAGATAAACTTAGAAAGTACATATGAATTGAAAAACTCACATTGGTATTTGCCCAGGTTTGAACCCACAACCTCGTGCACAAGGGGCGAGGCCTAAACCACTGGGCCACTGGCTTTGTCTGTCTGTTTGGGTGATCTCCGAAACGGCTGGACCTATTTTATCAGGACTTTCACTGGCAGATAGCTGATGTGTTAAGGTGTTACTAATGCTTTTATTTTAGAAACGAATTAGGGTAATAACATAATCTCATGTCTTTTTGCGATGCGGCCGATGAGGTAGGCAGAAACTTAGGACCTCATCTGCTACAATCCTTACGTATTCCTTTAGCTTCGTTTACGTTCACACATCAGACGTGCTATTCTATAATAAAAAATCGCCTCGTCGACTCTAACCTCGTGGGCCCTATCTCTTCAAACTAATTTAAATTCCGATCTAAAGCCAATGCGATTCCAATTTTAATTTTGCAGTCACGTGATTATATTAGTAGGCGAAATACACAGCTGCAAAATAAACTCGATCTCAAGAGTACGAAACTTCTCAATTCTAATGTCGATCGATTGTAATTAATCAAGAGTAAACGCGCTGACCTTTCTTAAGAAATCCGAATATTGGATCACAAAATGATGATCACGTGGACTGTTTTATACGGTGATGCGGAAACGGTGCGCATCCTTGGTCCGTAGGGTGCGGGGCAGCGCCAACAGCATCCTATCCATGGTAGCCTTGACATAGTAGGCTTGATTGTAATGATGATAATGATTTATAAAGATGATTGATATAATAATTATTTGTTTTGACTTATGTTGTATAGATTCAAGTTCTTCAAACCTATCAGACAGACGTGTTGCTGGGGAGTTTGTTCAACACTTCTTCTTCCCAGCAAAAACACTAGGAAGTTGTGAAGGGTGGGCGTTTTGGAGGACTGTCTTTTGTAAAAGTTTTTGACGTTCAAAAAGTGTTGATTCTCAGCTTAATTTGAATAAATGAATTTTGATTTTGTAATGTTGTGAACCACTGCTGCAAGGTATCGGCTGGGCCTATCAACTTGCAGCAATGATGTCACATCCTATTTCTTCTATTCCTGTGTTTTTGTCTGTGTAAGTGTATTACTTACAAAGTTTGTAAGTGCATTGTTATTATGTTGCTCGAAATAAATGATTTAATAATAGTAAAATAATATTGTTTACTATTTTGTTTACACTTTATAAGATTGTCTAAACCAGTTGATAGCACAATTAAGTTATCACCGAACGTACTCGATAAGTATGCAGGTTTATACTTTTAATACGTCAAGTCATCAGTGAGTCACTGCGTTCTCAATACTTGACCGCTCGCTGTCATTACGTAAGGGAAATGTGTGTAGTGTCAAGAACGCGTGACATTGACATTTGAAAATAGAATTTTTCGATTGTTTTCTTTGCGAACATCTACGGTTTTGAAAAATAAATGCTTAGGAATGTGGATGCCATTTTTTTTTATTCTTTTCTTTTAACGTTTCTATTTACAAATAAATCCATACTTTCCTAATTTCTAAAAATGTTTTAAATTTATCCTGATGTATTTTAAATAGAAATTAAGGAAATTGTTTTAGTATAATTCAATAAGTGACGTTTTTCTCTTTTTGTTTGAAAGCCAATTTAATTGTTTTAGGACCATGTTATTGCAAAACTCAAAATAGATTTGATCAAATCTTTGCCTTAATTAATAATGTTTCAAAAACCGGTATGTATTTGAATACCGAATGCACTTTAAATATCGAACTTCAAAATGTCAAATTTTTTTCTTATTCTTATTTTCATTATGTGCCTTTGTTTTGCAGAAAGTGCAAACAAAAACCGTTTACATTTATCGAATGCAATAATAATGCATTTTTTCCACGTGCAATGTAATTAATACAAGGCCTATGACCTCTCATTTATCTTATTGGCACCAGAAGCATATTGAAACAAAAGACTTAACATATATACTTATTAAAAAAAACTGGTTTACATACGTCATTGCTTCGTAGCGGCGAGCTTGCGAAATTTATATAAGTGTGAGTTCTACCGCAGATCTTGTTAGACACAAGTTTGCTGCAGCCTACGGTGCACCGTGCATGCCGACCTTTATTTCTTAGCGCGCGCGATTTAAAAATACGAATACCGAACTGCATTATCGAATTTTGAAATTTTAAAAATTCAAAATAGTGTGTTCGAGAACGCTAGAGATGTGACGCTGACGTTATTTTTTTTACAAAAATAAATATCCTATGTAGTTTGTGGTTGGTTTAAATATCAATATAAATTAGCTTATAAAACTGAACTTGTTTATAGATCGAGTGACATTGAGAGCCGACTATTATTCACGGAATCAAACTCTAGTGCTATTAAATACGAATTAATAATCAATTAGTTGCCAGAAACATCGGTTGTCAGATATACTTGTAGTGCAAAGACGTGTTTTTTGTTACAAAATGAAGGATCTAGTGCAAATATGGAACAATGTGGCCAATAGGAGGTACTCCTCGGTGAACACTAGTGAATTGAAAGATCTGCCGAGCAATCGTCACAGGAGATCGGAAATCGATAATTTCGAAGCAAATTTTACTGAATGTGAAGTATTAAACCATAAGTTTAATGACGACGTGGAGTTTAATAACCGGAAGAATGCGATTATTAACAGATTGTTTGAAAGAAGAAAGCAGGGACAGCTTGCCAGGCAGCCGAAATGTAAGTATTTTTTACTATAAATACCCACTTTTTTATTAGAATTGATAACCGTAAAAAAAACCGTAAAAATATGTAAGATTTACAAAAAATAATAAGTACTCGTATTACAATTAAATTAATTTGAATAAAATTAAAGAAGGCGCAGTAGTTGTTGTCTCTAGAAAATATTTTATTTAAATAGTCACGCAATTATTGCAATTAAATAATGTTTTACACAAACAAATAGTTTTTTTCATAACGTGGGAAAATACTTATGAAAATTTACATACAAACAAATGATTCCAAACATTTCTTTACGCTTTTGATGTTTCTCTATGGGTAGAAACTAGTTTAGTTGTGTTTTTTTTTATTGTGTAGCGAAAATCCAACGAGTTTAATGTAAAATGTTGCCGCATTAAATTTAGAAATAAAAATCTTTTATTTGCCAATGTAGGTAATTCGACCTGAACTTTTTTTTGTATTGTAGTGTTGCGAATAGTTTTAATCTTATTTACCTACCTAGTACGCGCGTAACTAGCTAATGAATTTGACGATTTATTTTTAATTCTGCCTTGATCTGGATAAAAAGAAAATATTTTTTTGAAAATATTTTATTCCCTATATTTTATTTCATTTAAATTTAAATGTAATTTAAATGAAATAAAATACAGGGAATAAAATCTATCGAATACAAAAAAAAATCGTTATTCAGAAAATCTTCTTAAAAAGTTTTTGTATACCCTAATGAAAATGTATGGTAAAATTATTTCATAATTCATAGTAGGTATAAAAAGCCCATCACCACGCGTAAAAAGACAGCCAAGCCAAGGAGGCTATCCATGAAAAAAGAATACAACTGTGATAAAAAAAACCGTTTTAATGACACAGTTTATTAATGGTAGGTACTTATGTGATTATTACCAGAATAAAATCAACCATCGTATAATCTGCATAATCGTGCTTACAAACTGCTAAGCGATCGATGTTAGGTATAGCAACTCGTCTTTTACGCACTAAAATTCAACTCACTTACAACTTTAAAAGAACCACAAATGGTTTTACATAAACAAAAATATTCTACGTACTACTAGATTCTTTAAAATATTATGCACCAAGGTAATAAAGCATTTGCAGCTGACCCAAGACAACGACTCCTTTCAGTACCAAAAAGGTTTCATGCAATGGTTTAGTTGAGGTTCCAAATTCAAAGGACACTATCGACCAGCGGCTTATAATGTAATAAGGCTAAGATATAAAAAAAACAGACCTTTACTTATATTTTTTAAGAGTGCAGTATTTTATAAAAAAACATAACACCACACCAAAATTCCCTGAAGCATTAGGCAGAGTTGTGCTTATAGTAGGTAAATCCATACTTCGCAAGTTATGTTTAAGTCCCATGTAATAGAGGGCGAGCCTATAGTCATCAACGAGGCACAAATCCAATTAGAAATTACATATAAAATGAAAAAGTCATATTGGTACCTGCTCGGATTTAAACCTCCAGCGTCGTACATGCAGACGAGACTTTAACTATTCATATTCATATTTATTTGCGACTACTGGGCCATCTCAACATAAATGATGAACTCCAAAATTGTAATAAACGACTAGCCTTTTATTTAAAATCTTTTTGACAGCAGAATTTGATTGGATTTAAATATCTCCATGGACGTTCTCAGAATGAAAACAAACGTGCATTCTCGCTTAGATCTGAAGAGATGCATATTAAGCAATGTGCGACGCGTGCGCATTCTACGTGACAAAATGTGAGGGTAAAGAACACAGTACTATCTTAGTGAGAGGTGAAATGAGTATTGTTGGCATAAGTTCAAAAAACAAGAAGAAGACAGGGCGCTATGGCGGTCATTAGGAGAGGGCTATGTCCAGCAGTGGACTATTATAGCCTGATGATGATGATGATGATTAAGTTCAAAAACCAATCAAGACCAGAAATGGGCAGTTGGGCTGGTGTTATTATCTATCTTGTTATCATCCTCCTGTCCTTATCCCAATTTATTTGGGGTCGGCGCAGCATGTCTTCGTCTTTCATACATCTTTTTGAATTGCCGTCATCTCAATAGTCCTTTATAGCAATATCATCTTTCACACAATCCGTGCTGACCAAAAGATAAATCCGTGGCTCCAAGCAACTGGGCTTATCCTTATGTGAACATCCTTCTGAGTGCCATTATCTAGCTCTGTTCTGTCTCGTGCTTGATATGGAGGAAGTGTTAAATTAGTATTTTTCTGACTCCTTCGCTGTTCTATTCCGATTAATTTCGTTGCGGGATCCAAGACAGTTGAATCGCTTTTAGTTGAATCATAGCTTCTAACTTTTAGGACTTGCAGTGGTAACATATTAATCGCATTTGTTTCTATAACAGCATAAGGAAATAATAAAACGAGATAATATAACTATTACCCAAAACAATTAATTCATATTGTATATTTTATTCATTTTATGTCAGATTGGCATTGAATAATGTTGTTTGTTAACATACAACATTATGTTAAGCATTCTGTTACATATTTAATCAATTTAAATGATGCAAAGATATGATATTTATTACTATAAAAATGCACCTTTACATTTTCATCGATTAGACTGGTAAATGGCAGTAGCCCACCGGACACAACACCCGTCTGGTCGGAGGATCCTCCCTTTTCAATGGCGGATGAGGAACTTTACACCCTGTTCCTCATACCCCCAAAACACTATAAAAAAAAATGCTGGACAATCCACACAGCATCATCTAGCCCCAAGCTAAGCAGAGCTTGTGTTATGGTTACTAGATGACTGATATACTTAATACAATACATTACATAGCTAGATATTTTTACTATACATAACAAATACCCAGAACACCCGGAACAAATCTTTGTAGATCGTACAAACATTTGTCCCAGGGCGGGAATCGAACCCGCAACCTCATGCGTCGCAGGCGGACCTTCGCCCGCCGCGTTATTTTTAGTGCGTAAGTACTTAAAGGGACAAGGATCCGGAAAACCAAGCAATGGTCTATAAAAACACATAAATTGATATTCAAATGTTTTTAATTTTATACAACTTGTTCGCCATTAAACATTTTAAAATCGAGTTTTTTTTTATAATTTTATTTTACTTGCGCGACGTTGTTTTAGTATTGTATTATTTACATATGTCATTATCATATTTTATTTTTATGTTATGACAGTTATTCAAGTCGTTGCAGTTTCAAACTAAACAAAAACACACACACACACACACACACATAAACTCACGCTTTTTTGACATGGGGGTAGTCAGACACTACAGAACGCCACCTTCTACGATCCTTCCATAATCTGCTTGATAAATATCATCGAAATCAGCTCATTTGTTTAGGAGAAATATTTAAATAACGAACATGTCTCTGGTATGAGTAATTGTAACCCTTATGAAACTTTCACCCTTTATTTATAACAACAAATATTTACGTGTCCGTATTCCGCTTGAGTCGTATCTATCCGAAAAAAAACCTTTGTAAGTCCAATTTAATTTATTTATCCTTCTTTACATTCTACCCAAAAATATTTAGATAATTTTCGAGCAAGATGACAAATGTACTGAAGATGTTAAGCTGGGCGCTGCGGGCGACTGACATAAATCAGGTGGTAAAAGGTTAGGTGGCTGATATGGATCTGTTGTCATGGTGGATGTCATGCTGCTGGTTGTCATGAAGGCCCAGTGGTTTAGGCCTCGCCTCTTGTGCACGAGGTTGTGGGTTCAAACCTGGGCAAGTACCAATGTGAGTTTTTCAATTCATATATGTACTTTCTAAGTTTATCTTGGACATCGCTGACATCGGTGAATGAAAACATCGTGAATAAACCTGGACTTATATAATTAATATGAGTCTGAAATCGCCAACCCGTCTTGAGCAAGCGTTGTGATTAATGCTCATGCCTTCTCTGTATGAGAAGACACCTTTGCCCTGCAGTGGGACAGTAATAGGCTGGTACTTTATTACTTTACTTTACTATGAATCTGCTATCAAATCTCATGGTAGCTCTTGCTTGTATATTTAATACTAGAACTTCGCCCGCCACTTTGTCTGCGTAGATTATGTTCTTTCCCTTAAAACTTTCATATCCCTCCACCTCCTTTGAAGCAAAGTTTTGATAAAAGCCTGCGTAATGTAGCTTTCTACAGGTGAAAGAATTTTCAAAAAAACTTTAGAAGTTTTCGAGTTTATCCATTACAGACAAACGAACCTTTCCACTTTATAATATTAGTTCAAGATTAACTATTCAAAACGTACTACCAAACTGAATTTTCAACTTATAATCCATGGTTAAAATATCAAGATCTTTACGGATAAGCAAACCAGTTTCGCGAAATACCTTCAAAAATCTTGATTGCCCTCATATAGCCAATATACATCAAAATAACCCCATGAGTTCAAATATACGTCGTTTACACTAATTAGCAAAATAATCTACAGTGAAATATGTTAATTTTTAATTAGTTTTCGTTAAAAACAAGTTTTAACTAAATAGGTACGTTGCTAACTAAAATAGATTAATGTAATCTTTGGTAGTTACTACCTACGTTTGACCCGTAGCGCGAATAACAAGTAATAAATAATACTAGCCAGTAAGGTACTGTCCCACTGCAGGGCAGAGGCCTCTTCTCATACAGAGAAGGCACGAGCATTCATCACTACGTTGGCTTACTTATGTAGCATACAACTTAATATGATTAATATAAAAATACGAAAAAGAGGAGGTTCTCAAATGGACTTGTTTCCTTCTAATATATAATATTCTCGTGTCACGGTGTTTGTTATTAAACTCCTCCAAAATGGCTCGACCAATTTTCGTGAAATTTTGTGCGCATATTTGTTAGGTCTGCGAATCGGACAACATTTTTTGTGTTGATTTTTTTATGATACAACATACAAAAACACCATATATGTAATTTGAAGTTATTTTAGCTACTTTTTACAGTGTAGTGCGATTTCGATGTTGTTTTTAAAGGATAAAGTAAACCTCATTACATAAAAAGGTGACAAGCAGTTAACATAAGGCAATAATATTGTATCTTTGATAAATTATTATAAACCGACCCACAAAAAAGCTAGAAATAAAATATTTTTACAAAAACGTCAACCGACTTGAATAAAGAACACTAAAAGGTGTAAAATAACGTTAATTTCGTAAATCTGTGGATTTGGTTGTTTTTATTTTTATTCAGTTTTTTCCACCGACTTCCGAAATAAAAGTTGTTTTACCTTTTTGTGTTTTTTGTTTTGTATTTCGTCTAGACTTCTTTTTTTAAGCGAGTACGTAGTATCTAGGATCTAGAACTTGGTCTAGCTCTGTTCTGTATCCTGCTTGTTAGAGAGGGAAGTGGAAATTACGTATTTTACTAACTCCTCCGCTGTTCTTTTTTGATTAATTTCGTTGCGGGATCCAAGACAGTTGAATCGTTTCTCCGGGACTCGTCGGGCTTCATTGTCTCGACGCGTTTCTGGTGGTCGCCACTGTTGATTCTGGTTTTCAGGAGTTGCAGTGGTTTGGGAATAGTGTGGCGGGCTTGTCCCACAAAACATATTTACGATAACTTTACTAACGTTGCTAAAATTATGTTTGTACAATCAATGGCAGCCTCATTTAGAACAAAAACAATAAGTAAAGAGGAATACAATTCAATTATATACTAATTTCCACCAGTGTCAACAATATTGTAACGTAAGACGTATACTATAATGACACGGTCAGCAAGATTCAGTTGTAAGATACTGGACGTCATCAGATAATTACTGTTGTGTGGTTTTATAGACACTGTTTTCATTGTCATACGACAAAATTAAATTCTAAACAGTTTATTTGGATAATTTTTAAGTAGAACAATGTTAAAAGTAATTAGATTTAAATCATTTGTATAAATTAGAATAGAATAAAAAAAATGTTTCCAGCATCGTAAGAATAATATTTACACGGTATAAATGTAACGTAACGTATAAAGAAAAGCAAGATATTAAAAACAAAAGAAAAGAATAAGATATCATGTAATGCGTAGAAAATATGGTTGATAGAGAGTAATTCACACTGACCTCCGTACTAGTAAAAACTGTATCACGGTAATAATCACGGTAATAGATTTTTATTTCCATATGTTGCTGGTGCATGACATAAAATATTAGAAAAACAATGTGATCAACTTTAAATTCACTTTAAATTAGGCATGCAAGCATTTAGAGGTACCTACATTCTTGAATAAACAAGTAATATTCAAGAATACAAATACAATCAACTAAGTAATTATCAAAAATGAATGTCAAACAAAGAAATTACAAGCATTTAAAAACAAAACACATCGAATAATTGAGCAATGTTATTGAACACAAATACAATGAACCCCATACTTATGGGGTAACCAGGTATGTCAAAATTATGCTTGAAGTTGTGGGTTCGTAGTCTAAGCCTATTAATTACTATCTAAGTTTATTAGATAACATCGTGAGGAAACCTACACTTATAATAATACCGTAATTATTATAAATAATACCGTGGAAACAAACCCCGACCTCTGCGTGGTATGAGCGGTATGTAAACCTGTGTAGTTCACTCTCTTTGTCATTGCAAGTAGCTGTCATAATTAAATATGGTTGAATTATAAAAGTTCCTGACTTTATTATTTTTTTAATAAAACATTACTAGCGAAATGTGGGAGTTCTATAGTTACACTTCTGCTTACACCTTCGTGGAATACGAGCGTGATATTATAATATTTTATTTAAAAAAAAATGAATCACCTTCATTTCAATACTCTTCCTCGTATTGATGACATAATTATATCATTGCCAATTGCTAATCACTCTGTCCAATTACCATGTCATGTCTAATACCAATGTCATTGGATTTCTAAGCAACTGATGTGTCATTCAAATATACATACATTCATAAATACATAAACTCAAGCCTCTTTCCCATGGGTTAGGCAGAAACCACACAACGGAAACTCTTACAATCTTAACATAGTCTTTTACTTTGTTTACTTACACATCTGATCGTACACGCACGCCGCTACACTCTCTAAAGAACATCACCAATAAGCTCAGTGTATGTCCTTCTAGGGCGTCCGATGTCATACAAATGTGACATGTTAATTCATCTACGAGTACATCGTCTCGTTTTCGTCTGCCGGAAACAATGGGACGTATTAATAATATTTATTACTTATAAATGATGCTCAAAAATGTTCAAGCACCTATTCTTTGTAAATACTGTTTCGATTATTCGGGTGGACTAGTCGAAGTAAGCGTCCTTCGCATGCGTCATTTCTCCGGAACATCCGGTGATTCCCCGACCATAACCGGATGATTTTAATAGGTTCTATTTGTTCGTCAAATTGATTGAATTTCTCGTCATAGGAATCTCATGCATATTAAACAGATTTCGATCCTCCATGACACATATACTTGGTACTCGGCATCATCTGTCTAGTCTTTTCCTAATATGTTGGTGTTGGCTTCCAGTCTAACTTGACCAGTATTTCACATGGAGTGACTGTCATATTTGACCTCCACAACCCCTGAGACTGGGTTTATCTTCTTCATCGGTTCATCATTTCTGAGAATCGTGGTCACTGAACCAGTTCAAATGGACAGTCTGTTGCCATCGCCACCTGCTGATTTTTTTTGAGGAAATAGCTTCTTTCTCTTGGTCAGACCATCGTGTTAGCGACCAGCCTACGGTATTTCCCACATCATCATCATCACCTCTTGTTCTTATCCCAATTTATTTGGGGTCGGCGCAGCATGTCTTCTTCTTCCATACATCTCTATTTGCCGTCATCTCAGAAGTCACCTCTTTCTTAGCCATATCATCTTTCACACAATCCATCCATCGTTTCCTAAGTCTCCCTCTATTCTTGTAACCCTCTATATTCAGACTCAAAACTTTCCTCACAACATGATCCTCATTCCTTCTCATCACGTGTCCATACCATGACAGTGGTTTATTATGATTTACAGTATTGCCCACAATGACCACCTTTTCTAGACTGCTATCTTCCCTTCGCATGCTGTTACCGAAAAACACTGCAGGCAAACTGTACCTTCATGATATTTCTAGACAATTCGCAAACTCAACACATTTTTTAATGACAGTGACATGCATATTATTCCATATGACGTATTTGCTTTCCGTGTGGAAATCGTATAAGACAGCTGGAAAATTTCCTTGTGTTATACCTTAGTATTACATTTAATTGATGAGACTTACCTTGGTATCATCAGAGGAGTTGTGTGGAAATCAGTTGTCATGGTATGGGCATGTGATGCGAAGGAATGAGGAGTATGTTGTGAGTAAAGTTTTGAGTATGAATGTGGAGGGTCAAATCCATCTTTTCTTTGATCTCCCTCTACTATTGTATAGTAGAGGGAGATCAAAGAAAAGATGGATTGATTGGGTGATGTATGGGTAGGAAAGAGGTGACTATTGAGATGACCGGAAATAGAGATGTATGGAAAAAGAAGAAATGCTTGAGTGAGATTATGACTTCGTTGTTTCATGAGTAGGAAAAGACCGAAGAAACGATGAATAGATTTTGGGACAGAAATTTCGATATAAAGGGATGAATACAAAGATGGTGGATATGTTTCGGAGACCATAAGTATAGGGACTGAGAATGATGTTAGCATAAGTTCCCAGGGCGGGCAAAGTATTATTGGGTTTTTCAATCTGGGATTTCAAAGGAGCAGCCCGGAGCCTGAATCCGTGGCCAGCTGATGGCAATCGGATCGCCCCCTTTTACATGGGACTAAAAAATAACCAGTGAAATCTCGGTGTATCCATACTATTTATAATATTATAAATGGGAAAGTGTGTGTGTCTATTTGTCCGTCTTTCACGACAAAACGGAGCGACGAATTGACGTGATTTTTTAAGTGGAGATAGTTGAAGGGATGGAGAGTGACATACAAACTTTTTTGTCTCTTTCTAACCCCCCACTTCTTAACGCAAGCGAAGCCGCGGGCAACAGCTAGTTTACACTATAATTATGATATAGATTGGTGACTTGAAACTTTCGAAACATAGGTAAAGTCCTTTTACACACAACTGTTGATATTTTCTCAAACATATCGTATTACTCAGTTATATTAGAAGTGGTAATTCACTTGAGATATATAAGTTCCTTCATATTTGCATAGAAAATAGGACACACTGTATATTCAAGTATGTTGTGGTCGGCGACGGTAGAATGCACGTGGATAATGTTATTCTAGCTATACTAGTTAGGTTTAGTCATTAAAAGTGATATTAAAAGAAACGTAAGTACTTTGTCTTGTAGTAGAAACAATGTATCATCAGTCCTTAGAACTGTACAATGGAATCAGAAGTGTCAACTGACAGGAAAAACCTAATACAAATAATCTATTCCCTGAATTTTATGAGTTGTGAGGAGCGAGTGGAACTTTTGACTTCTTCCACTGAAAATCGAGAATTCTCCAACCAGATGGGGGTTGTTGCTGTGAATCTGAAAATAAACCTTTACTCAATAACCTCTAGGTTGATTTTATAATGACGGTAACTAACCAAAATGTCATAAACAAATTTTAGTGACAGCTGAAACTGAACCTTACTTAAATTAATTTAAAGTTTTAAGTTCTGGAGCAAGAAAATGATCTCCTTTCGTTGACTTAACTTGAATTTGTTATTCGCACTAATAACTCTGATATCGTTATCCAGGATATGTCCGTTTAGTTTCTTATGTGGTGGTGTAGATGTCGCTACTAAAACAAATATGTTCATAATAATAGACAAAGCTGAAGAGTTTGTTTGTTCGTACGCGCTAATATCTGAATCTACCAGTCGGATCTCGGAAATTATTTTCGAATTTGAAAGCCCAATTCTCAAGGAACTTTATAGGTCGTTATAGCCGTTATAGGCTGTTATAGGTCGTTATAGGCAGCTATAGCCATTATGGCGGGTGAAATCGCAGGACAGTAGGTTTACTACGCTAGTATTCCCGAGTTCAGGCAGATGTGTTAAATCACCTCAACGTTTTTAGAGTTATATTCAAGTCCATGTAATATAGAGCAAAACCAGACACAAATCTGGACTCCTGGTAAGAATTTTCCTATGTAATATTTAACACAACTGACTCAACCAAGGAACCGAACTAAGGACCACGCTTAATGGTCAGACCAGTCATGCAACAATATTTATGAGCTAATACAATCAAGTATAATGCCGTCTAATGCTCATAACGATGAATTATCAATGGGGAAATTAACATAATCATGACAAATGCTTGGCAGACAAATTAGCAATCGCATTGTTTTGTTTTCACAGACAGAGGGACGCTACTCTCCATCATCTTGACGTAGTTTTGTTGCTTTTTAAACACTGACATAAGGATGACATATTGCACACTCATCGTGCAAAATTTTCATGACATTTGTGTCAAAATGACTTTGCACGATGACTAATTTATAAAAATACCAATGTGTTCTTACTTTATAAGTCACAACCGTCATCCAGGAGAGCAGTAGGGAAACTAGCACTCTTAGAAAATACACACGCACAAACCTAGACTCTACAAGGCCAGCCCGCGTAGCTGAGTCAGTAGTATAAAAAACCCCCCGATTTAATAATAACGAGACCCAGCCTTTGTTTTTGTTAAGTATTCAACGACGCCCTAAGCTGAGGTTCGAGCCCCACAGGGGGCGCCCTTAGCGAGCGGTCGTTTAAATGTAACTTGTAGTTAGCCCTGGCTGGGGGCCTTCTTGTAAGGTCACCATAGGATCGACCGGTTAAGCAGTAAACAGCCTTATAGTGCTGAAATGCGAGTGGCCCTACCTAAAAAAAAAAAAAAATACTTTATAAGTGTGTGTAGTTGGATTTATTATTGAAAATTGTTTTCATAATTCTAATTAAGACTGCGAGCAGAAAATTGTGAAAATAATTTCACAATAAACAATACTCTATACACACACGTGCAGCCATATTTTACATAAATACTGATAATTTAACGATTTTACACACATCGTGCAAAATAATTTCGAGTCACGTGTCGTGCAATTCTTCCCCTTGTGCGATGCTTACAAGGCTTGTGTGATATAGTATAAAAATAAATAAAGAAATAATGCTGGAAAATCCACACACCATCATTTAGCCACAAGCTAAGCAGAACCAGTACTAGATTACTGATATACTTCATAAAATACATTAGTATAAATCTAAATCTTAAAGTAATGTCACTGCCACTGTCACTGACAAATAAAAAAAGACGGTTTTGACTAAAGAATGTTCAATCTTTGTTCCTAAATACCCTATTCATTATCTAATGACTAAATAAATATTAGCCATTACATACCTAAGTGTATTTAAGAAGTTGCGTAAATATAGGTGGTATTAGTATAAAGAAAAATAATTAATTACACCACGTCATTGTGCATATTAATGATCAGACTTTGTTTTAGTGTTTTAGTTAGTTAGTTTTTTTGGGATCTAGATTTTAGTGCTCCCAACCTATTTTAGCCAGTATTATACATTTAAATAAATCAGAAATTAGCATAGATAATGTCAAGAGCATTTGTACGACATTTTTGTTTTTAAACTGAAACAGGATTGTTGCCATATTTAAACTAGGTAGTTTTCCTTAACCTTTCTCATTTATTTTTTGTAGATATCGGAAATACATTCTCATAAATAAGTAGTTTCCTTCTATTTAGAAAGACCTAGAAAACGAATTTACGTTTTCCGTGTCTATTATTCATGTCCTCACAAATGAACATAACATAACAGTGACATCACGCCTGCATTTCCCCAAAGGATTGGGCAGGAGTGTGCCTACATGAATGATGATGATATAGCGTATATCTTTCTGTAATTTTGTGCGCTTTACGTGAATCCTTTTTAGATTTATAGAAATCAACAACTAAACAACAGCTAGATTTTAGTCTTAGTTAGTTAGATTTTAGCCGGCTAGGGTTGGCAGATCGCCAAACCTAATAGCCGGACAGACCCCCAGTTTGAACGGTCATTTGGGTGGAAAGGCCAGACACCCTACATTATTGAGGATTTTGTCTCAGTATTTATAGGTCCGACAAAAAATTGTATATACTCGTAAATAGTGTTCTTATGTTTTGTTGTACTAATAAAAACGAAATATCTGTCTTATCGTGTTGGGCAGTTTATAAACATCGGTCTAAGTATGCTAAGCTTAGTCTTACAAAAGCCGGACAAGCCGGACACTGTTTATTTTGGCCGAACACATAGTCAAAAAGCCTACCTATATCCGGCTTTATCCGGACGCCTGGCAACGCTACAGCCGGCCGAAACATAGCTGGTAAAATGCTAGATGTTGATGAAAGGCATAGAGGGAGGTCTCCCTCCATTCCTTCCATTCGGTCGCGATTCCGATTCTGAGGGAAGACATCCAGGTCCTCCCGCGATGATTTGTGAGTTTGTATAGTGTTTGTGACGACACGGTTGGCGCAGTGGCTGAGCGATCGACTGTCGTGGGTTCGATTCCCACACAGAACAAATATTTGTATGGCCTACAGGTAGTTGTTCCGGGTCTGTCTGTTTGTGTATGTGACTTTAAATGTTTGTAAACGCACCCACGATACAGGAGAAATTCCTAGTGCGGGGCAACGTTTTTTTAAAAAAATAAGTAAAATAAAAATAAATAAAATAATGTACAATAATGATTATTCTATTCTATTCTATAGTGCAGGCAAGTGCAGTATTAGGCACATATAGTCAGTATATTTCAAAGAAAAAATTAACATTGCTTTTTTTAATTTGCTCGTACAATACGGAAAACTATACTAAGACGTTTTTTTATTACAAGGAAAACTCAAAACAATGTGCTAAGTAGCATTCCAAGAAAATATGTAATTATCGTGTTGTTATAAAAATGTTCAAGTTTATTACATGATAATTATATTCCTGGCTTGTTTCTATGATCATCTGAAATAAAAACAGCCGCACGGGTTGATCGAAGGTTAAGCTACGCTTGCCGAGGTCAGTCTGTGGATGGGTGACCGTTCGTAACATATCAAGATTCCTCCGTGACTCGGAAAGCACGTTAAGCCGTTGATCCCGGCTGTCATTTGTAGATCTTTGACAGTCGTTACGGGTAGTCAGAAGCACGAAAGTCTGACAACCAGTCTCACCAAGGGGTATCGTGTTGCCCAGTAACTGGGTTGTGGAGGTCAGATAGGCAGTCGCTCCATGTAAAATACTGGTATTCAGCTGCATCCGGTTAGACTGGAAACTGACCCCAACATAGTTGGGAAAAGGCTAGGCAGATGATGAAATGATATACTAGAGAGCAGATAGAGAAAAATGAAGCCGTCACAGAGGACTCTCATCCATTAATCCTTGGTAGTCTTTAACGGTCGTCAGAAGACCCGTCTTGCAAGGAACAAATATTTGTATGGCCAGCAGATAGTTGTTCCGGGTCTGGCTGTTTGTGTATGTGAGTTTAAATGTTTGTAAACGCACCTACGACACAGGAGAAATTCTTAGTGTGGGGCAACGTTTCTTTTTTTCAAAGAAAAAGAACCAGTTAATCTTTTTTAAGGGACTTGGGACTCGCCACACTATTCTCAACCACTGCCACTCCTAAAAACAAAATCAGCAGTGGCGAACACCAGAGAAGCGTCAAGGCAATGAAGTTTGATGAGTCCCAGAAGATGGATTTTAGTGTAGGACATTGTTCAAAAAACAACAGTGGAGGATTTAGAAAAATACATAATCTCCACTTCCCTGACAACCAGTCTTACCAAGCGGTATCGCCCAGTAGATAACTAATTGTGGATTTCATATCACTTAGGAGTCGCTCCATGTATCGTTCTGGTATTCAACCCAACATATTGGGGAATAGGCTAGGCAGATAGCGATGAAATCATCACCATCCTAGCCTTTTCCAATACCTGCATATATTTTGCATTTTATACTCTTAGGATATATTTTATTAGTACTTTTTTATTGCCTTCAATATACATATAAGCGGCTACAATTTATCAACTTGTTCTGTCATTAAGACAAAGGTGAACACTTAAATAAATGTTTATTGATTTTGAGAACGTTGAAAAATAAATATAACGTTGCTCTGTTATAAAGATATATTATTAGGTATAATTTTATAATGTACTAACTGGCTCAGCAAACGTAGATTTGCCATTTTAAGCCATAAAAAACAACAAATTAAAATCAATTTTACTAAAAGTGTTGTGTGACAATCCGACGAATGAAACGACGCATTCCGTTTTTTTATATTTAGCTACGGTACTCTAAATATTAAAAGGTCATGAAATAAATTGTCATGATTTTTTTTACATAAAAGCATTCGGCTTAGTTTTTTAAATAATATGTTTTTTTATCATCATCATTTCTTACAAAATTTTAGACTTTTGGTACACAATCATTGTCTAGTAAAGAATTGATTGATTTTTGACAACTTCAACAACATCGTGTAAAAAAAGAAAAAAAAACTTGATGTTCTTTTGTTGGTATTTCCGTTAACCACACAACTAACTTGAGGTTCAATTTGAGAGCATTACACATCATAGACGTGATCAGTTTATCATGATACTACTCATTCACATACTATTCTTTAAAAAAAAACGTCGGTTATAACGACCAAAAGTAATCATTAAATTTTTGACGACACCTCCAACAATAATCATTATAAATTAGCCAATTTATACAAAAACTTGACAAATTATATACATAAACTTTCCTCAAGAACTACTCTATCCATTGGTGAAAACCACATGAAAATCGGTGCAGCAGTTTTTGAGTCGCGAACGCACAAACAGACAGACGCGGCGGAGGACTTCGTTTATGTAGCGATGATATATTTTCACACGCAAATTGACAGAATCGTTTAATTTTTATATCATAAGATTTCTAAATAAAAATAACAGCGAGATTTTATGTAAATTATACATTAACCATAAATTATGTATTAAGTATACACGTGTACCCCCATAACCACCATAGATTTAGCTATAAAATATCGTATTAAGTTTAATAGCTCATAAAAAGGAATGTGATGAACAGTTCAATAGTTTATGGAGATAGTTTTAAATTATTTTCAAGGGATTAGGTTATTTACTACTGATTCATACTTCTTTTTTGTGTTATTGGGTTTTTCCATCTGAAATGTCTCAGTAGCAGCCCGGAGTTTAGATTTGTGTTTGGATGGTGGCAATAGGCTCGTGCCTTATTACATGGAGCTTAGATATAACTGGTGAAATGTGGAAATAGTATAGGCATGTGTAATACAGATGATTTCGAATCTTATTCAACACTATTAACGCTCACATTTCTTTGATACGTGACAGCCTGCTTAGGCATCGTTCGGCACGTTCTGGCATACCGTGGTATACCGAAGTGTGAACGCTAATCATCATAGAATAAGATCTCATAGCATTTGCGTTTACTAACATCCCTTGTTGTGCCGTGACGCCAGTAGACGACAGCCCTAAGGCTGTGGTTCCACTGAGTCGGAGAGGAGCTTAGCAGCGCATGAATTAACCAATCACAATGTCTAATCTGAATCGGAGCGAAAATTTCGACCAATGCGATTGATTAGGGCACGCACATACCGACGCCAGTGATGTCTTGGGTAAACTTAGTTAATACATATGAATTGAAAACTAGAATTGACAATTCAAAATTGGAAAATTCCGACAGATAAAAGAAGTTGTAAATTAAGGTACATTTAGGGACATACAAGTTTACGCGAAAATCTAAATTTAACCTTATCTTTTTATCATGTTTACTCAGGGCCTTGATTTTTATACACCCAATAAGAAGTATAGACTCAATCTGGTATAAATTTCAACTGGCTAGGTATACCCGTTCCTGAGAAAATCTATGGTGACAGACAGACAAGAGAGTGATTTTATAAGTATTCCTTTTTGACCTTTTTGGTATGGAAACGTAAGAACCATTGCATGAAGCGATTGCGAGTATACCTCTATTGGATATTCCCATTCATGTGTCAGTCCAGTTTCAAATATGTCTGTCAAACACCTTTTGTCGTCTAGGCAACTGGTTTTTAAATCAGTAACTGAGTTAGTAACCGTTATTAACAGAAAGTGTAACGGGTTGAACATTCTTATAGCAGTTTTTGTAACATGTAATTATGATTTGAATAAACAGCTGATCTTTAGGTCAGATTTTTTCATCTCAGTCTAGACACTACAGTAAGTCCTAGATTTACCAAGCTGTTTACCAAGCTTTTGATCGATAATGGTCGCTAGTAACTTTTTTTTTAATATGCAAATTACAAACAAAAATGAGAATTTGATTTTTCCAGGCAGCCCCTATACATTCACCTTAAATTTTATAAAAATCTTAATAATAAACTAATGTTCGAAAAACCTTGATCATCATCTGTCTAGCGTCTTCCCAACTATGTTGGGTTCGGCTTCCAGTGTAATCAGATGCAACTAAATACCAATATTTTACATGGAGCGACTGCCTATCTAAGCTCCACAACCCAGTTTCAAGGTAACACGATACCCCTTGGTAAGACTGGTTCAGGCTATCGGGCCTCTAACTACACGTAACGACTGTCAAAGATCTACAAATAACAGCTGGTCCGTCCATAGACTGACCTGGGCAAGCGTAGCTTAACCTTAGATCAACCCATGCGGCTATTTTTATTTAGCCACGAGCTCCTCTATATATACCTTGATATTCAAGACAGTGTGATATATATATTTTTTTTTTTTTTAAACATTGCCCCACACTAGGAATTTCTCCTGTATCGTGGGTGCGTTTACAAACATTTAAACTCACATACACAAACAGCCAGACCCGAAACAACTACCTGTAGGTCATACAAATATTTGTTCCGTGTGGGGATCGAACCCACAACACGCGGCGCAGCAGCCGATGGCTCAACCACCGCGCCAACCGTGTCGTCTATTAATAATAATTATACTATAATTCACGTAATAATAAAATTCTTGTTTACATTACTTCACATGTGGTTATGTTTGGTAGAATATTCCGTCTATGGAGTGGAAATACACCTTAATTACGGTTGACGAGTTGTTTTGATGCAAATACTCATGTAGTGCTAAATAGATTTAATATAGTTCGTTATGACCCAGTGGCTCAGGTCTCGCTTCTCATGCATAAGTTCGTGGATTCAAATCTGGGCAAGCATCTACCAATGCGGAAGTGGAAATTATGTATTGTTCTAACTCCTCCCCTGTTCTTTTCTGATTAATTTCGTTGTGGGATCCAAGACAGTTGAATCGTTTCCCCGAGACTCGAAATAATTTTTCGGAATTTTCCCTTTACTTGTACTGTAACCTTGTTTTTAACCAAAATTGACAATTCTAGTTTTCAATTCATATGTGTTTTCAAAGTTTATCTAAGACATCACTGGCGTCGGTAAAGGAAACACATCGTGAGGAAACCTGGACTCATCCAAACATCTATACAACTTCTATCTCCAAATAACAGCTATTTACTAAGTCCATGTGATATTTTATACTGCAGTCATACCGTAAGTTCTTGTATAAACTTTAATATGCCTTAAGTAAATGTTATTCTATCACCACAGACAGACACTTCAATCTTATAAAAGTATAGACTAAAAACATACTTAAAAAAACACGTTCAGCTGTCAGTAACTGGTTATTATTATTACTGATGACGTACGAGAAGACGAACACCAATGTTTTTCCACCAACAAATAACAAAAGACTATCACCTACCTACCCATGAAAAAAGAATTATTTTTATAATACCTTCGATCGTTCACACAAAGTTCATGGTCAGTCCAAAATTGGAAAGAAACTTAAAAAAAAGAATGGACCTTTCTACCACTTTACAACGTTTCATAATATCAACAAGGTAGGCAAAAACAAGTGGGTTACGGTCGCCAACCATTCAATTTATCGAAGAGTCAATATAAATGGTTAAAATAAACACTGTTAAATCTTTGATTCAGATATACAGCCCATATTTGGGCTTAACCCAGTTGTAAACATCCCTTTGTGCCTATTGGCCTAGTTCTGTTCTGCCTCCTGCTTGATATGGAGGGTAGAAGCAATTATGTATATTTCTAACTCCTCCGCTGTTCTTTTCTGAGTAATTTCGTTGCTGGATCCAACACAGTTGAATCGTTTCTCCGGGACTCGTCGGGCTTTATTGTCTCGACGCTTTGCTGGGGGTCGCCACTGTAGATTCTGGTTTTCAGGGGTTGCATATGTTTGGGAATAGTTTGGCGGGCTCGTCCCTTGCACGGACTTTACAGGCTTGAAGAACCAAAAGAAGTTTTATAGAGGCTTGGTGATGCTACTTAAAGGAATTGACTAATTGGTCAATTAATTTCAATATATTTTGGAAATCGTCGAGACAATGAAGACCAACGAGTCCCGGGGAAACGATCCAACTGTCTTAGATCCCGCAACGAAATTAATCTAATTAAATTAAATTAATAACAGTGGTGGAGTTAAAAAAAATCATAATGTCCTTTTCCCTCCATATCAAGCAGGAGACAGAACAGAGCTAGACCAATAGGCACAAAAGGACGTATGGAACGGGGGAAGGGGCCGATTCAACTATAAAGTTGACATTTTTGTTGGCACTTTAAATGTTGGTCTTTGGATACAAAAAGCTCAAACTTGTGATCTCCCATAATAATAAGCTACCTACATGCTATAAAGGGCAAAGGCCTTTGTAAAATTAAAAATCAAAACAAGCTAAGTAGATACTTACTTTTTAATCTATTCATTACTCATAAATCATTAATTATAACATGCCATCTCATACTATGGGATTTCCAATCTCGTAAGCTCTTCAAATTATTGTGCTTCCAATCTTTTGATTCATAACACTTAGTATGACGTAGGTTAAATAATTAATAGTTAACTGACGCCTTTAGAATAGATCCGGGATTGAATATGAAAAAGTTTTAATAAAGATGGAAGGATCGCCTGCCTATCAAGGTGTAAGGTGTTTTTAGTTGGCCTGTGTTGTCCCTGTCCTCGGCAAAGGCCCCATGTTTTTTTTTTGTTTTTGCTCCCCTAGAGAGCTGTAATGTATGTCCGTGGGTGTGTCTGTAGCATCACAGCGGGCCCTATCTGAAGAACAGCGCTGTGGTATTTTTACTCCTTATGCTGAGATAGGAGGATCTTTTTTCTTTTTTTCTTTAATTACTTCCACGACTCTGTACGGTTTCTTACTTCTCGCCAATTCGCTAGGAATCCAAGGCCCCCGCCTCCTTCTCCTCGGTCTGCCGCGACCCCGTCTAGCTATCTCAGGGTTCCAGTCTTGCGATATTCGTGCCCACTGTGCTGGCATCCAGCAGACATGGCCTGCCCAGTCCCATTTTAGCCTTGCAGCTTTATAGGCTACGTCAGCAATTTGCGTTCTGGAACGCAGCGTGCTGTTTCGTATCCGGTCAGCTATTTTTAAATTCAGTATGCTGCGCTCCTTCGCTCGTTACCAAACCCTGAGTTTGGGACTTCTGGATGTTAGTCAAAGACCAAGTCTGTGGTCTGATCGGGAGAATACACCTTTCAGCATACAGTAAAGTAACACTTATTTGCTTAGATAGCATGTACATAAAATCCGATGTAACAATAAAATGGGTGAAACTTGTACTCGTACCATCTACCTTATAATAGGCATGCAAGCATTATTGAAATTGAAAATTAAATTAAAAATGGTTTACAGTTAAAGCCAATAGTCGGCCATAGTACAGAAGAAGCCACCCCAATCTGTTACATTACTTTGATAGTTTTTCAACTTTATTACAAATATTTAAGGTTCATGTTCAATTGGGAAAATTTGGACAGTTTAGGGTAGCTTGATATGCTGGCGTCTGTACATCTAATCAATGCAAATTTCGCAAAACACACACTACCAATTTGTTTTGTTCCCGGAGGGATCAAAAGGCGCCTGGACTTTTGGATAATAGACCAGGGAGTGTGGCATTATAACCTCACTAAAACCACCCCAGTGATCACCATCAGCACATGGAAGGGGTCCCGTAACCTCTTAAGAGATTCACATTACTTACATATCCCATAAATTAAGAAAAGTAGTGTACCCGCCATGTTTATTTGTTCGTTTATTTTTGATTCCAACTAAAAGTTTAAATTATGACACTGTTTTTCCTGCTTTAATTATTCAAATGTAGTTATTAAAAGCACATTGCTGCGCGATATTAAGTTTTTTTTTCAATTATTATAATTTGTATAAAATTAGAAGACCGGTTAAAAATCTTATGTCGAGTAAACAACTTTTGGAAAAGGGATTAAAAATAATGTCGTTTGTCGCTCATTTGTTTGTTCTTTAATTAGAATTGTTTTCTTTGTTATTGGTTAAGATCTCAAGGCCCTAAGATTGTCTATTTATTTGTTCTTTCCAAGTTTATCTTAGACAACACTGAATGGAAACCAGGACTTATAAATCAGATAAGTTTGAAATCACCTACCCGTCTTGAGCAAGAGAATAGTGGTGAATAATGCTCATGCCTTCTCTATTTGAGAAGAGGCCTTTACCATGCAGACTGCTCCACTGCACGGCTGTATATATTATTATATCAGAGATATTTTGATAAAATATTAGTAATAAATTTACAAATAATAAATCTGATGATGATTTTGAGCAAATACTGTTACAACATAAGAACGCCAGTTAACCAGTGAGAGTAACTGTCCTTAATAATACTGCGTTCGCCATACTACTTCCAAAACTGTACACAGACACGTTTAATTGCGTAAACAAGTTTAACACACACACACACACACATAGCCATACAAAATTAAACACACACATGTTAAGTTTTCCCTACAACTCTATAAATTTTTGATTTTCTAAACAGTACTAGTCATTGTAAATTCGACTTAATTTTCACTGCTTTAAAGTCAATCATAAAATGGAAACATGAATTTGAATAAAGAATACTTTTGAAATTAGTCTACAAAGGCAGTTCAACAGCATAAAAAAACTGCGTTGGTACTAATTGTTTATAGGCTTTAATAATGGCGGGAGTAGGCCATAAAAATATACCTTCCTGATTGAATAATCATGGTTTTGGCATTATGACGCACGAAGATCGGTCGATCAAAGATAAATTGTTATTACTTTTTGAAAAATAACGGTTTAACGTCTTCTAACTAATCAAAACGAAACTAGGTTTGTTTCATTGTACAATAAAGAAAACACACATATTATACCTACATTATACCTAAATTATACCTACATTATACCTACATTATACCTACATTATACCTACATTATACCTACATTATACCTACATTATACCTACATTATACCTACATTATACCTACATTATACCTACATTATACCTACATTATACCTACATTATACCTACATAATACCTACATTATACCTACATTATACCTACATTATACCTACATTATACCTACATTATACCTACATTATACCTACATTATACCTACATTATACCTACATTATACCTACATTATACCTACATTATACCTACATTATACCTACATTATACCTACATTATACCTACATTGTACCTACATTATTCTAAACAAAAATAGCCGCACGGGTTGATCAAAAGTCAGTCTATGAATGAATGACCGTTCGTAACATATCGAGACTCCTCTGTGCCACCAAATCACACCGTTGGTCTAGGCTGTGATTTGTAGATCTTTGACAGTCGTTACGGGTAGTCAGAATCCCGAAAGTCTGACAACCAGCCTTACCAAAGTGTATAGTATTAGCTAGTAACTGTGTTGTGGAGGTCAGATAGGCAGTCCCTCCATGTAAAATACTGGTATTGAGCTGCATACGGTTAGACTGGAAGCCAACCCTAACATAGTTGGAAAAAGACTCTTCAGATGATGAGTGACCATCAAATCCTTCTGGAAGTTTCCGACTTTTGCATAAACATGCTGTCAGCTACCTTCATCTAGGTTTTTATATGTTCATGTCAAAAAAACAATTTGCAAGGCTTTTTGCACTTATGTAACGTACATTTTCTTAACCTGCAATTATTATGTCTGCAAAAAATAAATTGCGTGTAGATTAAGATTAAAGCCTATTCAACAAAAACAAGCTAGAAAAGTGGGAGTTTGTTTCGCTCACATTGGGTCCCGTACCTTTTTAAGATGCGATGTTTCAAATACAACATCTGTAGCATTCAATATTTAGGTCTTTTTATTATCCTCCCTCCTCAGTTCTAAATTCTTAAATAATGGTCATTGTACAGGTACACGAACTTGTAATTTCAGCCGTTCTTGAAAAAGTGGTTCTTGTGGATGAAGTTTGATTACAACCGTTTCTCTCTAACGTTGCAAGGTACGGAACTCTAAAAACGCAAATATTCCACGATACTTAACTCGCGAATTGTATAGAATCAAAGAGAGACGTTTTAATTGTTCAAGTTTTTGTATGAACCCGGATTTGATATAAACACATTTTTTATGTCTGAAATCGTTAACCCGCCTTGAACACGCGTGGTTGAGTGATTAATGCTTGCGCCTTCTCTGCATAAGAAGCGATCCTTATTCTGCAGTGGAACTGGAGTGGTCTGGTATTATTATTTAGGATATTTCTTATTAGCACCCCGGAGTCTACAACTGTGATCACGTTTGATGGCAATAGTTTCGCACGTCGTTACATGGGACTTATACATAACTGGCGAAATGTGGGTATTACTTTAGGTGCATCTCTGCCTAACCCTTCGGGGAATACAGGCGTGTTTTGCTAATTAATCTCTTTGGTGTTTGTGACCTCTTTCCAAAAAGCTGGATTAACATTTACATTTTATTCTACTCATACAATATGACATTTTTATTAAAATATAGGCAATGCTTCAATTTTAATTTTTTTGTATAATCTATGCCTTTTAAGTCTATTTAAGGAAGAAACCTCTTTTGTATGATAGTCCGCCGAAGCTCAGATCATATGTAATTAAAATATTTCGCGCCAAACTATGCATCCGATTGAATTAATCAATTATAGTTTCATGTTTTTGCTAAATACGCAAAAAAGTGTTGTTGTTATTGTAGATATTAAATTTTAATTATCCGTGAATAATTATGTTAGTACTTTATAGCGGAAGATTGAGGATTTATTTATTTACTCATCATCTGCATAGCCTTTTCCCAACTATGTTGGGTTTGGCTTCCAGTCTAACCGAATGCAGCTGAATATTTTACATGGAGCGAACGCCTATCTGACCTCCACAACATTTTTACTTATATGAATCGGCTGTTCTAAACGCACCCACACAGGAGAAATTCCTAGAGTGGGGCATCTTTTTTTTTAATTGAATAATTGCCGATTAATTTATTGACTAAATCGTTTTTTTTAAGAAGTAGCTCTTTAAGCTTTTTCTTGAAATTTCGGTCGAGGAAAATATTGAATATCTGATTGTTATATATGATAAATTTGAATACACATAGCTGACTATTTTCTTTAAACACCACAGTCCTTGGTGCAAATTCTAGCCCTCATCGCTGACCAAACCTTGTTGTACGAGGGTGGGTATTATCACGTTTATCATACAAAATGAAAAACCTATGCAATGATTTTTAAATACTCAAAAAAAAACTGAAAAAAACCAACGAATTGGAAAAATAAAATATTAATAAATAATCGGGTGCCTTCCCTTTTACGGGTAAGATTGAGTAAAATATTACAATTTTGAGAAATTATCAAAGTTGCCCCTGATCTCAAAGTAAACTCATCTTAATAGTAGTTAACCGGTGTCATCAATATCACGAAATATATACATACAAATATATATACATATATATATATAATATACATACATACAGTGAGTTCTCATTACGGTGAGAGATAATGCACGGAAAATATTTATGTACGTGCTACGCCGTAGAGCCTGCTACGCCGAACTCTTATCACAGGATACATCCAGGTTTTTCACCAGTCTCTGAACTTCCATTGTAAAATAAATATCAATCATTTATTACTAACAAAGGCAGCCTTCCCTCAGTACTCGTATTCATTTATTTAAATCTGAATCTGTGATTAACTATTTTCTGTTTATCAATCATAAATATTGATAATAAATGTTTACTATTAAGTATTTATTAATTGATTTATTAATAACACCTGCTCTATTAGCCGCTACTAATAGATTATGACATCGTTAGACTTGATACGTAAATCTATTGATACATATACAATAATTCAGTGAGTGACAGATAGATCTATAGCAAAGCCAACGAAAGAATAATAACCTAATTGGGAGTTATATTTTTGAGCCATTTGGGGTTGAAACACTGCCATGGCGGGCCATGGGGTCAGTGAGCCCATTTACTTTTTCGGGACATCGTTGATTCTTCACTTGATCAGAGGGCTGGCCTTTTTTTTGGCTAAAGAATCACCATTGCCATTCAATGTGGCAATGCGGCCAGTCTTTTGGACACTTTTCCGTTGACAGTGATGCGGATGAATTGTTCGATGCCCTGTGATTTTTTTCTCTTCCTTTTCATTCTGTTTTATTGTTTTTTTTAATACATTATATGTTTAAATAAGTATAATAATTATTACCTAAAAAAACAAAATATGATAAAATCCAAAAATAACTAGAGCAAACATGTATTTGCTTAACAGTGATGAGCATAAATTTACACAATCACATTTCTTACATTTATTTTCTAACAAGTATTTAATGAAGATAGAGGTATGAATTACTAACACACACCTCATTTGTCGAACCTATTTAGTCTCCACAACCCAGTTACAGGGTATCACGATACCGATGACAGGGGGTTTGACTTTCAGGTGATGTGTTGTGTAAGTTCGACACCAGGTTAATTCCGTCACTTGACCAAGTTACCCCGGACAAAGGCTCAGGCACCTACATCGTGAATAGTTTGGGCTGTGCACTTAACAAACTGTCAATAACCTCATTGTTTATTTTCTGGTGTCGTTGGTCTTAATTATTTATTATTACTGCAGTATCTCGATTGTAAGATAGTGGAGTCTTGCTCTTGACCTCATGATAACGATATCTTCGGCTGTACAACCACGGGCAATGCCTTATTGCATGTTCTCATTGTTCTAAGTTATTAATCAAGTCTTTATGTAACGCCTTGAACTCGTGACAGCCTGGTGGTTGAGGCGTCATCTGGTTTCAAAACAGGCAATGCAGTGTACTCCTAGATAAGTTAAGTCGCCGTACGGCGTATTAAAACCACCATTGTTCTATTGTGAAAAAAGAGTAGTACTATTGGTCCTGGATAGCTCCATCCCTCTCTCACGCTGGAAGATGTCACATTACTTCCCATGTCATAGTTCGACCCTGCTGATACAATTTCGATTGCCTAGTAAAAACCGCAAATACTAAATTGCCAGATAAAATACATTTAAAATCATATAGGTAAAACAAATGTTTATTTGAGCACATATTATGTGATAAGGTGTTAAAAATATATATTCAGCTATCATATTTTTTTACACCGACTAATTATAAAGGGAATTATCCTGTGAAAGGCTCCGTTATAAATAAAAGTCTGAATTGATCAACGAAAATAAGTCAGCAACTAAGATTAAAATTCACATTATTTTTTCTATGGTAAAAGCTTTTGGTGTGAGGTAGGTGCTGGCCAAACTGGTTGTAAAAGCCATTAAAAAAAACTGTAACCAACCATCTAAAAAAACTACTCTTCTTCCCAAATCAAAACGGAAATAGACTTAGAGGTTGTTTACCGTCCATAAAAAGTATTTAAACACTTTAATTAATATAGTAACAAAAAATGGCATGCAGTGAAGGCGAACATGCTCTAAAAATAGCAACAGTACTTGTATAAAAATATTATGTGCAGAAATACCGTTTCTATAATACGCTTGGGCGATTTAAGCAGCTCATTGGCTAGAACATAAGTGACGGTAAAAAACGCGCACCCTGCCTAGAAAGCCCCGTGACCACCTAGCTCATATTTTTTCTCACGACAAAGACATATTCTTGTATTATTTTAAGTTCATTTGACTAACTAGAGTCTGCCCCAAGACAAAATTATCATTTCATAATAATACTTCAAGCACACAAATGTACAGAGTCGGACTTAATGCCATAGGCATTTACTAAAAGTCAACCTTTGGGTGATGCAGAGACAAACAGTGGCAGGTGCATTTTCCTAAAATAAGGGAACAGAAAAAAAAAATCGGTCCAATTTTCATTTCTGGCCGAAAGCCGAACACAAAAGCAAAAATAAATGTTTTATCGATAAGATTTCGTTTATTAGATGTAAATGAGGTACATAACTTCCTCAAAAACCAAAATTATTATAAAACCTATCTCATTTTATATAAAGAACATTTTGCTCTGCAATTTCTTCGTTCGGACTTTAACTAACAGAAAAGATATACCTAAAAGCAGTTTTCCTCATGCTAGAAAATGTATACGTTCCCTTTTTCACAAACGCTATCGCACACCTAAATGTAACGCTTAAATATTATTATAAAACAATCCAATATTTTTTGTAACATTTTATGTGTTATGGTTACTTAATTGATCAATTTGTTACAAAATAAACTAAGCATATGTTAGTACGGACTTGAGCAGACATATTTAGAAGTTTGAAAGCATTTTAGTTTATTTTTTGTTATTTTCAAGTGTGTTACAAACTGGTCCTAACTGGTCCTTCTGCCCAAATTTTAATTCCTAACGACGACGTGTTATTTTTATCACGGAATTTTTTCGACGACTGTTTTTGCGTCGAAATAAAACCAGTCTGTGCTTTATTTATCGTTATTGATACTGCCTTGGTTTCATAATATAACATTACGCCTGACATCCCCGAAGGGTTGGGCTGAGATGTACCTATATTTTTGAATTTGTCTATTACAAAATATTAATATATTTTTTATTATAATATATTTTTTAAGGTTGGCGCAGTAGTTAAGCGATTGGCTGTTGCGCTGCGTGTCGCGGGTTCGATCCCCGCACGGAACAAATATTTGTATGGCCTACAGATAGTTGTTCCGGGTCTGGTTGTTTGTGTATGTGACTTTAAATTTTTGTAAACGCACCCACGATACAGGAGAAATTCCTAGTGTGGGGCAACGTTTAAAAAAAAAAAAAAAAAAAATATATATGTCGGAGAAGCATTATTCTCGTTAGCATCATCATCAGTGGTTGCGGGCTTAGTGGGCGTCATTAGGGTAAAATGCGAACACAAAACACAATTATCACTGCTTCGTACTATTTTATTTTAGATTTAAATAATATTCAATTTACAATAACGTCGAGACAATAATTTAACCGTTAATACCGAGCAGCGGGTTCAGGGCACCGATCTTACTTTAAGTCTACTCTTTTACCACTCAACTCAACGATCCAACTCGATCTCTCGCTATCAACCCAAAGAATGCGTGGCAGGAACTGTCCACCTCCCTAAAGCAAAAGTTGGCGCCTCGACCCCGCTCGAGGCACGTGCTCTGCTCTGATTGGTCGTTACGTGAATTGCAATATTCATAACTTTTATTTGATTAATAAGGTTTATAAATCATAGAAACATTTAACAAATCATATTAAATTAAATTACGAATTCTAAAAGTAATTACAATGTAATTGTGCATTATACATGCAAACAATAATCAACCCGACTTATAGCTTCCTCCGACACGGCCGTCCTGACGTATTACACGCCCTCGTGTGATGTTGAAGGCCGTGCATCATCGTTATCTGCAGAAAAGAAAGGTATTAGTGTATTATTGTTCGGCCACTCCTGACCAAGGAGATCGTATACGTTTTATCTTCTGCACAACAACTTTATTTAAGATATTTTCATGAAATAGGTGCCCTATAATAATAATAAGCCTTTCGTTATCGAATCTAAATCCTAATAGACTTCATGCTGCATACTAAATTAAGTCAGTACTATCGAAACAGCCACCTCGCTGTTTATCGCGTTACACATTTAGGATTATTAACAATATCTTAATGGCCACCTCGCCTCTCATTCTACCGATTTCACTTTTCAATGGCCACCTCGCCTCTTATTCTACTGATTTCACTTTTTCAATGGCCACCTCGCCTCTTATTCTACTGATTTCACTTTTTCAATGGCCACCTCGCCTCTTATTCTACTGATTTCACTTTTTCAAGGGCCACCTCGCCTCACAAAGCTTGACTATACCGTAACAACTACTATGCTGTTAGGATATCTTCTATAGAGACTTTATTCGCCACACACACGTCCAAACACTCACACTCTGATAACTAATAATTTTAAACAAAATAAATTTAGTATGAAGATCTTACCCTCATTGTCATCCGACAGACACGGATCCAGCTCAGTTGGGACATAGGATTGGGGGAGGGCACGTAAGCGGTCTCTCGCATACTTGTATGCACGGTTACAATTTAAACTCTTGAGATGATACCTGTCACCGTCTAGTATTTCAATGACCTCGTAAGGTCCTTTATATTTAGGATCTAATTTTGTTTGATTCCGTTCGTGATTTTCAATTAAAACGTAATCCCCTACAGAAAACGAAGTGACTTTTGCCTTACTTTTGTCGAACCGTGCTTTATCAAGACATGCGCTATTTTTTATTAACCTATTAGCTTGTTCTCTAATCTCTTCTATATCTACCTCAACCTCGTGATCATCTATGGTTAATAAATTTAAAGGTCTGGCTACTCTACCTATCAACAATTCTAGGGGGCTTGCTTTGGTTACTCTATGAATTGTGCTATTTATGGAAAGTTGGACATCATCTAATGCATCCTGCCAGGACCTGCTTGGGCTTGTCTCTACGACAGTTAACATGTTTTTGAGTGTACTCATTATACGCTCTACTTGACCATTAGCACGACAAGAGCCGGTTGCTATCAAATGTAGCTGAATATTGTGACTGACACAAAAATCTTTAAAATATTTGTTCGCAAAACATCTACCCTGATCTGCGATAACGCGCGCAGGGGTCCCAAACAGAGAAATGGATGCTTTGAGAGCGCTGATCGCACTATCAGTATTAATTCTTGTGGAGTGCCTGAGTAACACATATTTAGTAAAAGCGTCTACAAGAACAAAAACATATTCCTTTTGATCATTTTTGCCACTGAGCTTACCTGTGGCGTCAATGTGAATTGTATGCCAAGGGATATTACCTTTCGGTATGGGGTGTAACTCTATCTGTTGTTTACCACTTCGCGACTTAGCTACTCTACATGTTATGCAATTTTCAACGAATTTTCGGACATATTTCGACATATTGGGAAACCAATAATGTTGATATGCCTTTTCTAAGGTTTTATCCCATCCCAAATGGAGAATTGACTCATGAATATGATTTATTATCGACCAACGAAAAGCTCTAGGTACAATTGGTAGCCAAATGTTGCGATTGTTCCTTTGAATTTTTCTGTAGAGCACTTTAGATCGCAATTCATAGATTCCGCAACTCTCTAAGTCCAGATCATCGCTTTCGAGTTTATTAATAATTTCATTGTATTCGGGGTCTCGTCGTTGTTCCGCTTGTAACCAATTCGAAGATAACTCAGCAAGATTGACGCGTTTTTCTCGTACATAATTTTCTCTACCTAAACTATGAGTATCGCTAACGGTGGAGCTGTTCGCCTCCGGTAAGTGATTTCTCGAGAAAAAGTCAACGTGGGCCATTCTCTTACCCTCCCTGTACTGTACATCAAAATCGAAAGCCTGGAGGAAAGCCCACCACCGGTGCACCCTAGGGGTTAAGTCTACTTTATTTCTCGAAGCTTTCAGAGAATTGCAGTCAGTAACGACTGTGAAAGTCCTGCCATACAAATAATGGCGGAAATGCTTAACCGAGTTTACAACTGCTAGTGTCTCTAACTCATAAGAGTGGTATCGAGACTCCGCGTGCGTAGTGCGTTTACTGTAGTACTCTACCGGGTGTAATTTTGTACCTGCTTTTTGGAAGAGGATCGCGCCGTAACCTTCGCTACTGGCGTCCGTATGTAACTCCGTAGGTAATTCTGGGTCGAAAAGCATCAGAACGGGGGATGAAGTCAATACCGATATTATGTCTTGTCTAATTGTTTCGTACTCTGTGGTCCAAATTATTTTAGAATTATTGTTAGCTGATAGACGGTAGAGCGGTGCCATTTTAAGCGAAAAGCTATTGACAAACTGCCTAAAGTAAGACGCTAAACCCAAAAATTGTCTGAGCTGAGTGATGGTCTGTGGTGGTCGGGAACTAGTCAATGCGGTTATTTTACGGGGGTTAGGCCTGATTTCACCCTCTGATATTTCATACCCCAAAAACTGAACCCGTCTCTTTAGAAAGGCGCATTTTTTAATATTGAACGAAAATCCAGCATCACTAAGAGTTTTTAGTACTACGCGTAACCTTTCCAGCCCTTGCTCTATATTTTTCGCGGGTATAATTAGATCATCCATGTAAACGATTGCGAACGAGTGCGCTAGGTCACCTAAAGCCGTATTAATAGCTCTCTGATACACAGAAGGAGCATTTCGAAGGCCAAACGGCATGACAGTAAACTCATAATGAGCATCCGGGGTAATAAATGCGGTTTTCTCTATCGAATTAGACTCTACATTTATAGCAACTTGATAAAATCCACTAGCCATGTCAAGACAAGTATAAAATAGGGCGCCTGATAACCTTTGAACTTGATCACCGATTAGAGGTAAGGGGTATCGGTCGGGAACTGTATTAGAGTTTAGCTCTCGGTAATCTACGCACATTCGGTCTGTACCATCGCGCTTCTTTACTAAGATTACTGGGCTAGAAAAGGGCGATTTGCTTGGTCTAATAACCCCAGCAGATAATAGTTCACTACACTTATTACGTACTATCACTCTCTCTTCAGGGCTCAAGTGATAAGGCCGCCGTTGCACAATTTTGCTAGGATCTAATAAATTGATTTCTAATTCACCTGTCTTTACTCTACTAGTAGGCGTGCCTTCAACAAATGAGTTCTTAAAGCCGCTTAGAAGTTCTATTAGTTGCGGTTTAATGTCATCAGGTAAATCGGTATCCACATCATGAAAGTCAGCCACTGCGTTACCTACGTTGCAAATATTAACTAGAGAGGGCCTCTCAACTATAGTAAGTTTATCACTCGTTATGTGTACTGACAACCCTAAGGCCAACAAATCGCGTCCAATCAAAATATCGTTATTCAGGTAGTCATCAGGCATAATGTGAAATAAAATTTGTACGTCATGACCACTAAGAGTGACCCTAGATAAAATTTGTGAGTCGCATAATACACTAGATTTTCCTACACCAGTCAAAGTAACAATTGCATGCTGCAATGTACCAACAAGCTTACGAGAGACGCTCTCTTTAATTAAGGAACAATCAGCACCGGAATCAAAACAAAATGAGAACTGCTCACCAAATTGCGTAATTATCCCGGTGACAGGTTTCATACCGCACACATCCACTCGCTTCACAACGCTGGGTGCGGCGGCGGGCTGTGTGCTGCTGCTCGCAACTGGCCCTGTTTTTGAGCACCGCGATGCCACATGACCTTCAACACCACACTTGTAGCAAGTCACAGGGCCCCGCATAGCAACGGCCGTGTTGGGGCGCTCAGAGGTCAGAGTTGTTTGCTGCTTGTCATGCGATCGACTGAAACATTCAAAAGATTTATGACCAAGCTTTCCACAAGCGTAACATTTTGTTGAAAAAGAACTTAACCTAGGACGTTTATTATCTTGCGTAGTGCTTGGAACGGTCTTCGTTATCTCTTGGTAACTCCGCTTACGATAAGAAAAAGCCATTAGTTCACGTTGCATTTTACAGCGGGTAGTAATTTCTTCAGAAAAAATATTGCGCTGTAACCGTGGCTCGATTTGCCCCATGTGTGCAAGTATTAAGGATACCACCATTTCTTCCTTGCCTATATTATTCCATCGTGACATGAGTAAAGTAAATAGACGGCTTGCATATGCAGCAAGACATTCGCCTTCTTGCGGTTTAGCAGTAAGCATCTTTAATATCGTCGCTGCACATGTTTCCAATGTATCGAAACGAGAAAGAAAAATTTCCTTAAATTCTACCCATTTCATATTAGGAAAAGCTATCTGAGATAACCACGTTGCGGCTGAGCCTTTCATAGCCTTACTAAGTATGAGAATTAATTTACTTCCCTGTATACCACGATCCGATAAGCAGATGTCCGCCGTTGCCAGCCAGGCCCGGGCGTCAGTGTCTGCATCTTCCGGTTGAAATTTAGGCAGCGTGATGCTCTTATCCTCGATATTCGGCGGGTTGGTTAGCGCGTCCACCAGTAGCCTCATGCTGGTTTGTTGTGCTTCAAATAACGCTCGCCATCCGTCACTTGCCATTGTCTGTTCACTCACGTTTTGTGCCTGCACCGATCCCACTTCTGATGTCGGAGAAGCATTATTCTCGTTAGCATCATCATCAGTGGTTGCGGGCTTAGTGGGCGTCATTAGGGTAAAATGCGAACACAAAACACAATTATCACTGCTTCGTACTATTTTATTTTAGATTTAAATAATATTCAATTTACAATAACGTCGAGACAATAATTTAACCGTTAATACCGAGCAGCGGGTTCAGGGCACCGATCTTACTTTAAGTCTACTCTTTTACCACTCAACTCAACGATCCAACTCGATCTCTCGCTATCAACCCAAAGAATGCGTGGCAGGAACTGTCCACCTCCCTAAAGCAAAAGTTGGCGCCTCGACCCCGCTCGAGGCACGTGCTCTGCTCTGATTGGTCGTTACGTGAATTGCAATATTCATAACTTTTATTTGATTAATAAGGTTTATAAATCATAGAAACATTTAACAAATCATATTAAATTAAATTACGAATTCTAAAAGTAATTACAATGTAATTGTGCATTATACATGCAAACAATAATCAACCCGACTTATAGCTTCCTCCGACATATATATACAATTATACCATAAAACTAACTATATACATATTTCCAAAAAACAAAATAAAATAAAAAAGCCGACCAAGACACTCAGCCGTCAAAGTATTCCTCCGCATCGCTGTCATCTGGAAACGTGCCCAAAAGACTGACAGCATTGCCACGTTGGATGGCAATACTAATTCTTTGGGCAAAGAATGAGCCAGCCCTCTGGTCACGCGAAGTGTCAATCAGACGTCGAGAAATTTATTTATAAAGATGACGAGCACTCGGACAAATCTATTACAAACAAACAATCAAATCTTGCCTCTTTATAATAGTACTTTAGACTAGGTTTACACGAGTGAGTCTTACACGGACTAAAGAAAATCAAATAAAATTGACAAATTATAAGACATTAAATTACTTACAATGTAAACAGTTCTATGTCAGAATAAAATATGTTGTAATTTATAGGTATGCGGTGAAAGACTCCAGGAATTCAGGCAAGATAGAATAGGGATCTGATGGTGTGTGTAAATGTACCCATAGACACTCATGCCCTTGTGTCTATGGGTACGTTTACGCAAGCTTCTAATATCAGTAACCTTATTGGTGATGTTCTTCAGAAAGGTTAGGTGCTTAGTGCTCGCAACCGGCATGCTTGTATGACCAGATGTATGAAAGTAAACGAATCAAAAGTAGTATGTAAGTTTCGTAGCAGGTAGTGTTCTGTAGTTGCTGCTTACCCCATGTATTACGTTTGGGTATGTAATCTTAGTATAGGTTTTGTATTAATTTTCTCTAACAATAACTTTATTTCAAGTTGCATCGTAAATATTACCAGCCTATTACTGTCCCTCTGCAGGGCAAAGGCCTCTTCTCATACAGAGAAGGCACGAGCATTCATCACCACGCTTGCTCAAGACGGGTTGGCGATTTCAGACTTATATTAATTATATAAGTCCAGGTTTTCTCACGATGTTTTCCTTCACTGATGTCGGTGATGTCCAAGATAAACTTAAAAAATACATATAAATTGAAAAACTCACATTGTTACTTGCCCAGGTTTGAATCCACAACCTCGTGCACAAGAGGCGAGGCCTAAACCACTGGGCCATCATGACATTAATGCAATACATCGTAAATAATAAAACAAAACTGTTTATCGAATAGAATTTCATAAAGAAGGTAGCGGTACAATGCGGTTAATTAAATACATAATAATAATGAGCAAGATCTAGGTTGAACGGCGAAAAACATCTAGTTTTTTTGACGTTGGATAATCCCAGAGGTGAGTATCAAAACAAAATATTATCTATTTACGTCATGAAAGATCTTTCTCATCTGTCTTTAATGAAATGAGTTGCGTTTTAGTTTTTGTCTGTGTATTGGATACAAGCTGTCTGTTGGGATTTCCCACTGTCAAAAATTACATCCATAGAAAGTTTCATTCCCGTTTTGACCTTTTAGGGATTGAATAAAACAAATGTCAATTACAACATAACATCACGCCTATATTCCCTGGGTTAGGCAGAGATGTACAACCACATTACGTCAGTTATATTCCCTTTTAATAAAAGGCGATCCAGGCGGGACTCCAGACTTCGCGCTGCTACTGAGAAATTCCACATGGATGTTGGACATCGTTTTAAAAGAGTTGAGTGTGTAAGCCACCTCCTGCCATTTTATCCGTGTATTAAAATAACATTGGTCAGGCATGAGCCATGGTCTTTCCATGGTTGTTGAAGTCCAGGCCTCTAGAACTCCATATCCAAACCCAATTTAGTTTGTTTCCTTGTCCTGCAATACTCTCACACACCGGGGGTTGTCTTTGAGTGTACCTGCATATTGTATACAAGGATAATCGTCGGATGGTGCCTTATTCTATTTTAATGGTCTTGCGGGCCTCTGCGTGCTGTGTTTGGCTTCTTGTATGCCTTCCCAAGGAACCCCGATGTGTCGAAGAAATCTAAGAAATAACGTGGGTAGTGTGGTATGAATCAATCTATGGAATAGTTCACAAATAAGCCATTGACCAGTGGAATTGTACAAGTCAAAACAGCTTGTATAACGGTTTTTACTGAACTTTTTACATCGGTCATAAGTTCAAAACAGATCTATTTTTAGAGCTTTCAGTCAATAACACCTTTTTATCTGATAAGTTAAAATTAGACAAGGAAGTGAGTTGTTATTATGATTAGTATTGATTAGTATAAAAAGAGTAACTAATGATAAATGATGATGATAAGTGATATTTATTTCTGTTATTGGGTTTTTTTAAAACACTTCTGCCTGGTTGGTCTAGTGGTCGTAAGCGCAACTACTTAGCTTAAGGTTATGGGTTCGATTCCCCGGCCAAGCAATGTGTTTTTGGGATTTTTTCGTTAGGTTTTCCTCAGTAGGTAGTTAGGTTTGCCTGGAGTCTGGGTGTGTGCCCGGTTGATGGTATTGCCATCCTATTATATAGGATTTAAAGACGTAACTGGTAAAATGTGTGTGTAGGAACACCTCTGTTCAACCCTTCGGGGAAATACAGGCGTGATACTATGTTATCTTATGTTATGTGTACTTCTTCTACATGTCAAAATAAAATTTGACGACCGATGTGGCGCGGTGGGCGAATGCTCGCCAGCGACGCAGGAGGTTGCGGGTTTGATTCCCGCCCTGGGACAAATGTTTGTACGATCTACAAAGATTTGTTGCGGGTGTTCTGGGTATTTGCTATGTATAATAAAACATATCTATCTATGTAATGTATTGTATTAAGTATATCAGTCATCTAGTACCCATAACACAAGCTCTGCTTAGCTTGGGGCTAGATGATGTGTGTGGATTGTTCAGCATTATTTATTAATTTATTATTTAAAAACAATAAAAAAATAAACCAGATGAGGTCCATGTTTCCTACTTGACTTCTGAAGAAATACTGAAAAATACTCAGAGGTCGCTTTTGTTACATCCTCGTTGGTGTAGTGGTCTCAAGGGTCCTTTTTTTAATCATCCAATGACTTCTCCCATTCTAGGTGGAACGAGAGGGCGTGTCAGATGCCACCTAGCGGCTTAAATAATACTGTGTTATGGAAATTCATTAATTAATGTCATGATGGCCCAGTGGTTTAGGTTGTGGGTTCAAACCTGGGCAAGTACCAATGTAAGTTTATCTTGGACATCATTGACATCGGTGAAGGAAAACATCGTGAAACCTGGAAACCACAACATTGGAAACCTGGACTTATATAATTAATATAAGTCTGAAATCGCCAACCCGTCTTGAGCGTGGTGATTAATGCTCGTGCCTTCTCTGTATGAGAAGAGGCCTTAGCCCTGCAGTGGGACAGAAATAGGCTGGTACTCAGATACTTCCGGACGTACGTGACCTTACGCAACTATTTTATTAGCAAATATCCTTGCAATTGGCACCTATTGGTTTATCGAATATTAATTAGCAGTATGTACTTAGGTATGATATAATTGATATCTGATTAGAAGAGGCTTACCTTGACGAATAATTTCAATAATTACATGTTACATTGTAAGCTTCATCATCTGCCTTACCTCATACCAACAATGTTATGGATAGGTTAGATAAAGGTACATGTAGGGTCGCCCTTTATTCTTTTCTTTTATTTTCAAAAACGTTGCCCCACACTAGGAATGTCTCCTGTATCGTGGGTGCTTTTACAAACATTTAACATCACATACACAAACAGCCAAACCCGGAACGACTAACTGTAGGCCATACAATATATGTTCCGTGCGGCAATCGAACCCACGACTCGCAGCGTAGCAGTTAATCGCTTAGCTACTACGCCAACCTTGCTGACATTTATTACATGGGACTTAGACATAACTGGCGAAATGTGGGTGTTACTATAGGAGCTTCTCTGCCCCACCTTTTGGCGACAAAAGGCGTGATGCTGTTGTTGTTGTGTTATGTTAAGGTTGGTTTCCAGACTTACAGTATGTAGACAGAGTCCATCATCTACCAGCCTCTTCCCAACCACGTTGGGAGCGGCTCCCAGTCTAACCGGATGCCTCTGAATACCAGTATTTAACACGGAGCTACTGCTTATCTGACCTCCAGAATACGATAAGTAAGACTGGTTGTCAGATTTTAGGGATCCTGATTACCCGTAACGACTCTCCCCTCATTTGATCAAATCGTTATTTGCGAAGAAACAAACTATCTCCTTCTTTTCAGAATGTCCACAGTCGGTCAAAAAACAAGAAAAATACAGTTCATTGACCCCTGCAATTATATCCATTGTGAGTTACAGAACGGTTATAAAATACTCTAATTCTGAACTATATATAAAAACTAAGTAACAAAGAATTGAGTTGGTCAGCATGACGAGGCATTCCTATAGAAATCATTGATTTTGATTGATCATCTATTGATATGTAGGTATTTATTGTGAGACTATTGGATGCATTATACATACTTTAACACTTCATCTTTATTCATTAGTGTTCGAAGCTTTAAAACGGCTAGATAATTATCTCCAGTTATCTCACGGTTTTGTTCACCGGTTATCATAATAATACCAGCTTGTTACTGTCCCACAGAGCAAAAGCCTCTTCTTATACAGAGAAGGCATGAGCATTAATCTCCACGCTTACTCAAGGCGATTTGGCGATTTCAGACTAAAATTATTAATTTAATATAAAATGAAAAAATAATAATTTAAGTATTTACATACATACAATTATGCCATAAAACTAACTATATATGTACATATTTACAAAAACAAAATAAAATAAAAAGCCGACCAAGACACTCAGGCGTCAAAGTACTACTCCGCATCGCTGTCATCTGGTAACGTGCCCAAAAGACTGGCAGCATTGCCACGTTGGATGGCAATACTAACTTTTTGGGCAAAGACTTTAGACTACTTTCATTTCTTTCTCTCTTATAAAACAAGAGAGGGACTGTTTTTTATAAGGACAATGTCAATTTTAAAATACATCGACCAAAACTATGGTCAAGTTCACGGCTAAAATTTATTTGACTTCTCTTACTTAGTACGTAACTGTCGCCGTCCTTTTCTCGAGCTACCTGTCAGAAAGAGACGTCAGTTCTCTCATTTAAGCTTTAACAAGAGGATCGACACCATTATTCCTAGAAAATTTAAAATCTTGCTGAATCACTTAGTAACGTCAGAACTAAAAGATAATAATCAGTAGGATCAGAGTCCAATGTTTTTAAGAAGCTAGGCTAGAGCTGATTTAATCTAACTTACTACTAGTTCAGCATATATGAATAGTGATTAATTAGTTTTGGTACGAAAATACCGAATTAAACTTGACGATCGACCGTCCGTTACGGAATCAATAAAAACCTATGTCGTGCTAAAATACTAGATATTATAAGAAATGATTATTTTGAGTTCGACTCAAGGATTTTTCCTTTAGCATTTAATAGATTTGTTTACGTAAACATCAAGCCTGTGTTTCCCGAAGGGGTATGTTTGAGGCGTACCTATAATACACCCAAATTTCGCCTGCTAGATTTTAACCCCATGTTATGGGAAGAGCCTACAAATTCAGAATCTTAGTTGTTACTAAGAAATTACAGATGGAATGGAATCTCTTTGCCCGCTCTGGGAATCTACTCCAGGACCTCATGCTAAGCACTTGCGGCCACTAGACCAACTAGGCACCCATCATACCTACAAAAAATCAAGTCTACTCTAAAGGAATCCACAATAACATTTGTTATTTAATATAAAATGTCACGATAATGGTTCAAGTTTTATTTCGACATTTTTGCCTAAATATTTAAATAATTTGGTGTTTCGAACAGCTTTAGACTTTAGGTGTGAGCTCGTGGCTAAATAATAACAGACACACGGGTCGATGGAAAGTTAAACTTCGCGTGCCGAGGTCAGTCTGTGGATGGGTGACCGTTCGTAACATACATATAAAAAATACTTAAATATAAATGTATCAACAAAACTGTCGCAGAATTGTGTGTTTAAGCAATTACATAATTATCTATTTACAAATGTACCTAACCTACATCAAATTCCTATTCAATTAATAACTAATATCTATCGTTATATTGACACCGTTTCATTGACGAATTCGGATTTAATCCAAAAGCCGGATGACCTAATTTCGTGTTAATTTTTGTAAACAATTACAAATGTGTAATTGTTAGTTTTATAAACAAATGGCGATCGCGACCCAATTTCAAACGCTCATGTTGATACGTTTGCCCAACTTTGGATAATCAGAGTTATGAGTTACGAGTAGCCATGTGTGTTCGTCTGTTGATTTTTTCTTCGAAATTTTTCCAATGTGGACAGGCAGAAACAAGAGAACGCCGTGGGCAACGTTTAAAAAAACACAAGGAATTTCTCCTGTATGATGGGTGCGTTTACAAACATCCAAACTCACATACACAAACAGCCAGACCCGGAACAACTACCTGTAGGCCATACAAATGTTAGTTCCGTGCGGGAATCGTACCCACGACACGCGGCGCATCAGTCAATCGCTCAGCCACTGCGCCAACCGTGCCGTCAAAACTACTACGTACCGGATAATCTTAATTACTACGAAATCAATTTGCATTGAATTCGCTGGAATGAGACAAGCAAATATAAGTTTATCAGATCATTAACATAACATAAAATAATAAAAATCCCGATTTTGAAAACCAGTTACATAATATTCTTGTTTATCTGGATCTAGACTAGTTTTTCTACCTATTTTTTTATTAGTCTGTCTTAATTACTATTATTAGGTACACCGTTTATATTACCACTAATTATTTGTACAGTAAACCAGCATAGGATGGCCTCACAATACATTGAAAGTCTGTATTACGCCAGGCGAGGTCTAGATAAAAGAGTATTCCCGGACATTCGGCCGAGTGTACCTATCTAATGTGTATTCTAAAAAAAAAAAATAGTTGCGTAACGACTTGGTGGAGGTCAAACAGAGTCTAGTATGCGATACTTTGGTATTTGCGGAAAACTACACGCAATTCCTTCGAACCGTGTCATGGAAATATGTTGTGACAAATGATATTAATTTTCCATTTGAAAACTGTACAGTATAGAAGGGACATCGACACACAAACTAATATCAAGAGTTCAGTACATAATTCCAGCGTTGAAATTGTCCGTCAGTTTTTCCTAGTTTCTACGTTATTTTCTTTTTTGAAGTGTAAGTTCTTTAGGCACGCTCGACTTGGGTAGTACGATGTCCCTGAAGAATATGTAACATCAGATATTCTAAAGAACAAATGAACTTGAAATTACATCTTCAATAAAATTAGACCACACACGTTCGTGAAAAACAAAAGATAATGCAAGGCCTTTTATTATTTACCACAAATCCTGCAATAGTTGATGATATGGCTGCAAATAGAGATGTATGGAAGAAGAAGACATGCTGCGCAGACCCCAAATAGATTGGGATAAGGGCAGGAAGATGACGATGTTGGTGTTAGTCGATAGAGTAGCGATCATCGACATTTCTAAAAGCTAAAATTGTGTTGTCCAGCCATGGTCCTAAGCTCTAAAGGTATTCAGGTCATCCTTGAAAGTAATCAAGAAACTTAATGAATAACGTTAGTATTTATTAACGTACATGTAAATAATATTTATCTGACCAATAGACGCGTATTGTCCTCATTATGATATTGTATCAATGAACTATCGGCAATGTAGCGTCGTGTTGTTTTGAGCACACGATATTGTGTAAACACATTTATATACATACGTCTATTTATCATTACGTAATATTATCTGCGCCCCGCAGTGTTATCCACGGTAAAAAGGCATGAGACGACTCCAAATTCACACGACAATACTTTACTTATTCGGAATAAAAAGTATCATGTGTGTTAATCCAGGGCATAAGCTACCTTCATAGCAAATTTTATCCTAATCCGTTGAGCCGATTCAGCTTGAAACAGTAACATACAACATACACACACATACCGACAAACTTTTCATCTACAATATCAGTGTAGATGATCTCTGACAATCGTTTCGGGTGGTCACAAGCCCGAAAGTCTGACAACCAGTCTTACCAAGGGGTATCGTGTTGCCCAGTACCTGGGTTGTGGAGATCAGATTGGGAGTCGCTCCATGTAAAGTAGACTAGAGTACTAAGTTAGACTGGGAGCTGACCCCAATATACATAGTTGTGAAAAGGCTAGCCTTTACACAACTATCAATCACAACGATCTGCCTAGGCAGATGATTATTTTTTGTTATGGTTGAGCCGGATATCTATAATTGCCGAATAATGGTTTATCACGAATCACAGAACAATGACGTGGGAAAAATATAATTATATGTAACTTTTTTATTAAAGATCATATATCTTAGTATGTAGTGCGTAGGTTTACACAAAAACGGACAAGTATAAATCGATAGGTTACGAATTTATAATTCTTTTGCATATACTTTTATGATTAATATTAAAAAGGTGATCGATAACCAGTTTTTTTTTATTATAAAGCAAACTTCAAGGACGCTACAGGTGCGTTATGAGTTTGTCGGTACCGGGACTAGTTTTAATGGATATTTATGATGAGGTCGTAAATTAACTTCTTTTTTTATAGACGTGTTATAAAAAAAAGTTTACAATCGGTTTGAGTCTTATGTACATAGATCACAGATCATAGTTTTTAAGGTCTGTGGTGTAGATCATACCATGACTGAGCACTATATAATAAATACATAATAATACTAGCTTGTCACCGTCCCACTGCAGGGCAAAGGCTTCTTCTCATATAGAGAAGGTCCGATTATTTATCACCACGCTTGCTCAAGGCGGGTTGGCGATTTCAGACTTATATTAATTATGAAGCCGACCCCAACATAGTTGGGAAAAGGCTCGGTAGATTTTGAAGGTCTGCCAAAACCAATTTATTGGTATTTGAAGATGTAAATATCCGCTTTTGCACAATACCAAATAAGTTATGTACTAAAATGGAGTGATCAAGGTGTGGTCACCTAATACGTTTTCATAAGAATGTTAATTTGACAACGATTGGCTGCTGCGCTGCGTGTCGTTTGTTCGATTCCCGCACGGAACAAATATTTGTACGGCCCACAGGTTGTTCCTGGTCTAGCTGTTTGTGTAATGTAATAATGTAATGTACCAGCCTATTACTGTCCCTCTGCAGGGCAAAGGCCTCTTCTCATACTGAGAAGGCATGAGCATTAATCACCACGCTTGCTCAATACGGGTTGGCGATTTCAGACTTACATTAATTATATAAGTCCAGGTTTCCTCACGATGTTTTTCTTCACCGATGTCAGTGATGTCCAAGATAAACTTAGAAAGTACATATTAATTGAAAAACTCACATTGGTACTTGCCCAGTTTTGAACCCACAACCTCGTGCACAAGAGGCGAGGCCTAAACCACTGGGCCATCATGACATGCTGTTTGTGTATGTGACTTTAAATATTATCAAATTTCTAGTGTGGGAAACATTTAAAAATAATTATATTTGGTTTTAAAATACCTATCTCATGTTTCCGAGTCACCGTATTAGTACATTACCAATATAATTCGCCAAATGGATTCAGTCCAAATATGGCTGTTAACAAAACCTTGGGTTAACCCAGATCAGTAGGAAGTCTTTTGTGGCTGTGTGTTTAGATAATGATATATAAGGTTATTATGTTAATCCTATAGCCTAACTTTCAATGGACGATTTCGTCTTTTGTCCTTCTTTTTATTGCATCGGCACGAACTTTGTGACGACCGATGTGGCGTTGCGGGCGAAGGTCCGCGGGTTCGATTCCCACCTTGAGACAAAAGATTTGTTCCGGGTGTTCTTTGCTATGTATAATAAAAAAAAACTATCCATGTAATGTACTGTATTAACACGTTGAACGCCAAATGACCGATAAATAATACATTTTCGATTGTGTCTCGTTGTTTGGCAGTTAAGGTGTTACGTATATCAGTCATCTAGTACACATAACACAAGCTCTGCTTAGCTTGTGGCTAGATGATGCTGTGTTTATTGTCCAGCATTATCTATTTATTCAACTGTGTAGGAGTGTCTCGTATAACAAATGTTCTTTCTTTTATATTGATCGTCGAGTTGTTAAAGATTCGACTAACAGTATCAATTGAACCAAACTTAAGAACCTACGTTTTGAATTGAGCTCTACGATTAAGGACTAATTCTTGCACTGACTGGATAGGTCCACTCCTATCTACTATTCTAGTATAGTTGTTTATGTATACTCGTGTATGTGTGTTTATTTGTGAATATATTATATACGAATTATTTTTTCTGTTCTCTTTTCTTAATAATTTGCACCTAACACTGTTTGTCTCTGCATCACTTAGGCGAACGGCACACTGCACGTATAGAATCTATGTTTGTATAGAAAACACGCGTAGTACAACACACAGAAAACGAATTCACGCGCAGTGTTCGTCGCTCGTCGCCGCGCACCCAGCAGCGTATTGCGGGGTAGTGTGCCAATCGCCTTAAAGGTTGACGAGTAGAAAATGCCTATGGCATTAAGCACAATTAATATGTGTGGTACTAACCTAGAATACCATCTCAGACTCGGTAAATAATCAAGTAATGAACTCGTATAAGAACAAGTGAATTCTTTCAATAAGAAAACAAGCTAAACATATATTTTTTTTGTCTATGATTATAGCTATTAGTGGTTACCGCCCCAATGGAGTGATTTACGAGTTCTTGCTTATGTTTCCGAGGTAAAGCTTTAGATGTCCGTTATTTAAGAGTTGAAGGGCCTCAAATCAACAAATTATTTGCTGGTCGAGCCTAAGTCTTTCAAATCATCATCGTCGGTCATCCGGGTCGGCTTCAAGCATAAGCGGATGCAGCTGGATACCAGTATTTTACATGGAGCGACTTCCTATCAGACATACACAGCCCACTTTCTGTGTAAAACTTGATAATACTATTTGTCAGTCTTTCAAGCTTCGGACTACACATAATGATTGTCAAAGATCTACAAATTACGGCAGGGACCAAAAGCTTAGCAAGCACGGAGATGTCTGTCATTCACAGACCGCACTAGGTGTTTAGATCGAGCCATGTGGCGGTGGTTTCTTTGCCACTTGCCCCTCAGAAACTGGCCCTCAAAGACCAGCAACCTCAAGTATGCAATGCTAAACTGTAAAGTTCACTTGGAACCTCACTCGAGTGAGTACGCTCAACTCGAAACCGCACTCATTTGTTTTAGAAGTAAACCACAGTGTCACCGTTTTTTGTATTTCGAACGGAATAAATGAAACACTGAAATTGAACGATTTGTACAGTAAATACTTATCTGTTTATGATAAAAAAAGAAACAAGTTTGTCTAATCTAGGAATATTGATAAAGACTATTATTTTAAACCACAAAGTCACGAGACATATTTTTTATTATCATAATTTCTCATCAGATTCGCGTGAATATTTTATAATTATGATTAATTTGACACATTAGGTACACATCAAGCTTTTACGATGATTTTAATAACATACTACGACAAAGGGAGTCTTTATACTTCCCTTTGACGTTTTATGTTATTTTTTGGGTTTTCTATACAATCAATAATTTAATATCCGACTTTTAGTTATGCTTCGAACAAGCATTCAAATTTTGCATACATTTTAACTACCAGCACGCGTAGCTTGACCAATTCTAAATCTATTTTATCAAGAATAGACAATGTTCTTTCTTTTCAATTTGTCATCTCTTCTACCCGAGCACGGGGCGCCCCGTACACTGTAGAAAATATAAAACTTTCTTCTCTTCAGTTTTAACATCGCCATGCTTAGGACGGTAGAAATCTTTCAACAATCTGTTGTCTATTCTTCCGTCGACAAAACCCGTTTCTATAGCGGTCGTGATACGCGCGCAGAGTCAAATACGAATACATAATTAAATTACGAACTAAGCCTATTAGTTATTAATAACTTTGAATCAGAGACATGTCAAAAACGGAAGGTTTTATTGGTTATGTCAGTTTCAATGTTAATGCCAAATATTGATTAGTAATGACAGGAAATATTTTGACACCGGATGCAGTGTTGAACACATAAATATGTATTGTATTTCTGCAGTTCATGTCGAAGTAATTAAAACATCAAAATGTCAACTAGTTGTCAAAATTAGTTCATGAGAATCATTTCCTACTTGGTTATCTGTGTAGATAATGAGGCCGCTAAGAAATCTAGATATTTTATTTAAAAAAAAACTAAGTTGACGTATTAATGTCACCGAGTTATCAATTTTATCCTTTAGTTTTTTGCTCGCGTATTTAGGTACGCCAATCATGTCTATTATCTGATTTTTGCTGCGACTTAATTCATCAATATATTGCATGCGATTAGTATTTAATTTAATGATTTATAAAGATGATTGACATTGTTTTTTTGAAATTTATGTTGTAAAGATTCAAGTTCTACAAACCTATCAGACAGACGTGTTGCTGGGGAGTTTGTTCCGCCACTTCTTCTCCCCAGCAAAAACACTAGGAAGTGGTGAAGGGTGGGCGTTTTGGGGGACTGTCTTTTGTAACGTTTTGACGTTCAAAAAGTGCTGATTCTCAGCCTAATTTGAATAAATGAATTTTGATTTTATTAATTCTAGTTTTCTAAATCTCTAAATGTTTTAACTATAAAAGATTAATATTATAAAGAGATAAGTGTGTCAGTATTGATGTAGGAGGTAATCTCCGAAACTACTCATCCGATTTTAAATATTATTTCTGATGGAAAGCTACGTTATCGAGTAGTGTTATTTATCTGACACCCTTATTAAAAACGCCAAAGTTTGTTGTTTGTGTGTGTGTATGTATGTTTGTTACTCCTTCACGCTTAAACGGTTGAGCTGATTTGGATGAAATTTATTATGAAGGTAACTCGTATCTTGGATTACCACATGCTACTTTTTATCCCGAAACAGTGAAGTATTCTCGTGGGAATTTTGAATCGTCTTATGTTGACTTTTTTATCGAAGGTAACACCGTGAGGGGCTGCTAGTATTTAATCTAACTATCTACATAATATCTTCTTATATATAAAATTCTCATGTCACAATGTTAGTTACCATATTCCTCCGAAACCTTCTTATGATTTTTTTTATGCATATTCAGTAGGTCTGAGAATCGGCTACTATCTATTTTTCATACCCCTAAGTGATAAGGGTTGTCCGAACCTAACATTTTTTTTTTGGACAAAATTTTTCTTTTTTGATTTTTTGATACGAGTAATGCCTCGTTAAAAATACATTGAACCGTAAATTTTCACCCTTCTATCACCAACCCCTATATGGCAAAATAACGTTTGCTGGGTCAGTTTTCTAATAATTTGTAGAAGGTTCTTACGGAAAGAACAATTACCGTAAGAACCTTTTCAAATTTCATAAAACTTAACGACTTTTTAAACTTCGCGCGTTTGATAGTTAAATCTGAATTTTGACCAGGTAACACTGCAGGCCACAGCTAGAAGTTTATAAAAATAGGTGTTGTGTGCTACCTTCTTTACGCAGACGAAGTCGCGGGTGGCTGTTAGTTCTGCATTAAGTCACACAGCAATAAAAAAAAGAAAGTTCAACAACCACAAAGACAGTTGCTGACCTAGACAGAAATCCACCCAGACACACAGAAAACCTAGTAAACTATAATCAATTTATTACTAGTTTTTTTAACACCTTTGACTTGTTAAAAAAAATAGGGGCACTAGGTAATGGTGTTTTGTTTATTAATAACCTGTTGTCAGCTGTTTATTTAATCATACATACATACATACATAGTGGGTATCGTGTTGCCCAGTGACTGGGTTGTGGAGGTCAGATAGGCAGTGGCTTTATGTAAAACACTGGTATTCAGCTGCATCCGGTTAGACTGGAAGCCGACTTTAACATAGTTGGGAAAAGGTTAGGCAGATGATGACATACATACATACACTCGCACCTTTCTTCCATGGGGGTAGGCAGATATCTTCTAGGGACTGTACGCCACCTCTTTCGATCCTGACATACTCTCGTTACTTCTACCATGCAGAGAGCAAGCAAGGAAAGTTTTTGAGGATCAAAATCATCAATGTCTGAACATAAGCAAGTTCAAGTATTTAAGCACGCCTTGGCTAAATGCTACTATAATGTTGAAGAATATTTAAATGATGTAAATTAGACAATTGTATTATTATTTTAAATTCTGTACTTTTAATTTGATATTATCTGAATATGTATTTGTAATCGTGCCAACTGATTCTTAACCTACACATGTTTGAAATAAAATTTATTTATTTAGAAATTTATTTATTTATTTATTTATCTTATACCTATTGGTTGCAAAAATACACCCGGGGCGTGCGTAAATGACGTATGCGTAAGTTGCGTTAATACGCACCTGACCTTTCTCAAGATAACTTGGGTTTTTTAGAGGTCTCATAAATATTCGCAATTGGAAAAGGTTAAACTAATCCGGTATCATTTCCATACCGGAAATCTTATTTTTCCGGTTTTATAACTTAACTGATTAATGTTCAATGATATTTTGGTAATTCTGTTTAGATTATACAGACTGTTCGGTAAACAGATTCATTTAATATTTAAGATGTTATTTTAATTCATCATCATCAGGCTGTATTAGTCCACTGCTGGACATAGCCCTCTCCTAATTAATGTAATTCTGTATTGTATGTTTATTCTCCCTGAGACTGAGAAGAGGCCTTCTTTCATCAGCTGATGTCCAATGACTTGCATCTCAGCTGACCCGGAAAGTGAACGAGTCATTATATTAATTAACCAAACAACATATATTATATCTTCCTCACTATTTAAATGGTTTCCTGCGTATTTAAAACTATGCTAGTTAACCCTGAACTTGAAAATGACGATGCAAAGAAAAATACACTCTAATTATAAGGTTGTATGATACAGTTTACATTGCAAGGTTCACCTTTTGAACTGTTCGAGACATTTTCAAGGGAACATGAACTTTATATTGTTGAATCCAAAGTATGTTTTAGCATTTCATAGAATTAACTTGTTGACAAAGTTTTTTTACGATACATAAAGTATAAATAAATAAATAAATAAACAATGTTCTTATTGCTTTAGTACGCTGCCATTCGTTGGTATCAAAACTTAAGTCCGACAAATAATTAGATTTAATAACCTGACAGGATCTGGAGATCAGGATGTTATGTAAAACACTAAACAAAATATATTTTTATTTCGGAAGTCCATCTACCGAAATTACTAATGGTAAGACCAGTCGACAGACTTTTTTTTTTTAAGTATTATAATACCCAGAAACCGTGTAAGTACCTCTACCTCGACTGCCTATCTGACCTCGTCAGTTCAGATAGGCAGTCGTTCCATGTAAAATACTGTTATTCAGCTATATCTGTTAAGGCTGGAAACCGATCCCAATATAGTTGGGGAAAAGGTGAGGCAGATGACGGTAGCTTAGTTTTTGACTCAATTTGTCAACCAATCACAGAACAGATTGTATCTGAACTAAAATTGTGAAACTATTGAATTGCGTTCTTATAATATTAAATGAGGCTAATGTATATACCTACAAATGAAACATACGTAGCACCGATTGATACATAATAATATAAAATAATAATCACACGAATAAATGCAAAGTTTGTCGGTATGTGTGTTTGTTTGTCACTCCTTCACGCTTAAACGGCTGTACGGAATTAGATGAAATTTGCCCAGTGGTTTAGGCCTTACCTCTTGTGCACGAGGTTGTGGGTTCAAACCTGGGCAAGTACCAATGTAACTTTTTCAATTCATATATACTATCATAGTTTATCTTAGACATCACTGACATCGGTGAAGGAAAACATGGACTTATATAATTAACAAAAGTTTGAAATTGCCAACCCGTCTTGAGCAAGTATGGTGATCAATGCTCGTGCCATCTCTGTATGAGAAGAGGCCTTTGCCCAGCAGTGGGACAGTAACAGGCTGGTACTACATACCCTTGGTTAACACATAGGCTAGATTTATATCGAAAAAGTGAGTTTACGTTGGCAACGGCGTCTCATTTTGACTTTTTTATTGCGGGTAACACCACGGAGCGTAGCTAGTCATATAATAATACAGTATAAGAATCAATTTCTGTATAATCAGAGGAAATATAACTTATCATTGAATGTAATGACAATTTGTGGGAATTGCGCACAAATTGCTGGTGAGAAGTGAGCTTTGTAATTAACTCTTGGTACCTAAGTTATTAATTTTATGGTGAAACCTTACCGATATAGTACCTAGATCCATTTACAATAGAGATGTGTCCTAGGTAAAAATATAATAAGTCTACTTGGTCCATCAGTTAGATTAGGTACCAAAAATTATTGGACATGTATTTTTTGCTTACTCAAATCAATAAAAAGTGACAAAGATATGGCACATCAAACTTCTCGAGAAGGGGCTTGTGACGTCACTTCTACGTAAAAAGTGTAACACTGTATCGTCGTCATTTTTGGTTTACGTGATAAAAGAAAAAATACGTGTCCAGTAGATAAAAAAGGCTAGGCAGATGATGATGATGTGATATAAAAATAGTGCTCCGCCCGCAGCGAGGTGGTTAACGGTGCTAACGGTGCTTAGGGATCCAGAGTGAGGAACCTCTTCACAATGCATGCCGTGTCCAAGGCGACCGCCTTCTGCATCTGACTCTTGACCCAACTATTTAGGGACAGTTTCTCCAGATATTGGTCGAAACTTTTCGCTATTAAACCATTAACTGAGTCATATCAGTCTGTATCGGCACTATAATTGTTCAGTCCATATTCCATCCGTGATGCATCTGATGCTCAGTCAATAGGTACCTTACTTTTGTATCCAAGGCATCTAGTCCAATGTTAATTGTAACCATAGGCTTACAAGTGACCTCAGCGATTTTGCTACGCATAACTTTAACTAATTCGCATACTGATTCTTTTTTTAATCGATTCAATGGCAGTTTTAACATTAATGTAATCGATATATGAATCAGTATATAGAACGAAGGTCATTGACTTGCAACGATCTCGATTATAGGTGTAGGAAATATTGAATCATTAAATCGAATAGATACATAAAGATGCTAAACGCCCTTCGGTTTTCAAAAACTAAAAAAGAACGTTTCTTAATAAGTGTGCCTATCACGAATTCTTGACGTAAATGGAACGTCAATTCGAACTATTTCAAAATTTGAATTCAAAATAGAACTGCCTTGTAGCATTTATAGGTTTTATTTTATGAGGCAAGCATAATTAGTATCGCTAATAGATATGAATAAAGTCTTGAAGATAAATAAATAGTATGTTCGAAACCAGTATTTTAAATTTTAAAACGATAGGTTAATTTAAGTTAAGAATTCGTGCTAGGCACACTGTTCTCTGTTTTTAAACGTATTTGATTAGTGGTCGATGTTTTGGTTGACCAATCACAGCATACGATTTGATAGCAAATTTACTAATCAGTAGAATTCGACCGGAAACGTATTTTTTATACATGTCCCACTGCAGAAATTGTCGTAGAGAGAAAATATTGTAAAAGTGACATTGGTACTTGCCCGGATTCGAACCTACAACTTCGTGTATGACGCGAGATCTTAACCACGTGGCCATCACGACTTCCAAAAAGCATTTTTACGCGTAAATTATTATCTTGAGTATGACTTAGGTATTTGTCACGGTGAAATACCACGAACTGGCCCATTGAGTCATTTAAGAATCTCCAAAACTTTAGCCTTCCTTGATCATGGTTCTTTGTTCAGGAAAAACGTGTATAATAATAATAATAAAACGTTTATTTCGGAAACTTGCTCCATATTTTATTAGTGATACAACTTACGTAACTATGTTAGTACTTACTTATAATTAAAATTAAAAACAAACAAAATAAAACCTACAATTATACAATTTAATTCATGTATTTTCCTGCAGTATCAGACCCGTAGCTGTGCATACGGGTCCAATACTCCAGGAAAACGCCGTCCAGCCTATCCCCGATCACCTTCAGCATTCCGTTGGCGCTCCCATGAATCCTGCGTAACAATGATGCCGTTCTTTTCCTCATGATTGCTGAAAAACTATCTGTAGTAGATTCAGCAAACATGGCTGACGCGCTACAGAATCGCGGTAACCCCAACAGCACCCGGAAGGCGTTGTTGTACTGGACCTGAAGGGCGTTGTAGGCCCTCTGCGTATGCTTGACCCACAGGCTGCATATAGCCAACAACAGCGGTTTAAAAAATATTTTCCGAAAATGCGCCCTCAAGGGTATTAAAAGAGAATAACAAGTACCTATATATAATTTGTGTGGCTATACAAATATTTGTATGTTAGCTATCGTGTTACCCAGTAACTGTACTGTTGAGGTCAGATAGACTCGAAAGTCTGTCAACAAGTCTAACCGAGGGCTATCGTGATACTCAACCTACTGGCTTCTGAAGTTGCTCCATGTAAAATACTGGTATTTACCCGCATCCGGTTAGGCTGTAAGCTGACCCCAGTATACTTAGAAAAAGTCTTGTCGGAAGATCAATTAAGCTAAGTAGAACAATATAAGACACAATTAGTGCAGTTAAAAACTATTAGTGCATACCTTATGTTATGTTAGAGGTTATAAAAGATCACAATTAAGTGTTACGTCTGAATTAATGAGCCTTTGATTGTACCACAGGGCAAAGGTTTCCTCTTGTAGGTACTGAACTAAGTAATCCAGCTAATTACTCCACACACCTTTGTAATTATGCTGTTGTGATATAATAATAGTAACTAAGAACTGTATACTATTTTATCTTACTGCACTTCTTTTCCATATAAATTTTGTGTATGCCAAATCTCACACTCTTCCATGCCCACTCAGGACAAGCCCGCCATACTATTCCCAAACTTCTGTAAACCAGTATCAACAGTACCGACCACCAGAAAAGCGTCAAGACAATGAAGCCCGACGAGTCCCGGAGAAACGTTTAAACTGTCTTGGATCCCGCAACGAAATTAATCAGAAAAGAACAGCGGGACACCTCCGTGCCTCGGAAAGCTGATAAGCCGTTGGTCCCGGCTGTTATTTGTAGATCTTTGACTGTCGTTACGGGTAGTCAGAAGCCCGAAAGTCTGATAGCCAGTCTTACCAAGGGGTATCGTGTTGCCCAGTATTATTAATTTCAGCGGAGATACTAGGAAGTGGTGAAGGGTGGGCGTTCTGGGGGACTGTCTTATGTGAACGTTTTGACGTCCAAAAAGTGCTGATTCTCATCCCAATTTTATTTATTTTTTATTTTTTTTTAAAAAAAACGTTGCCCCACACTAGGAATTTGTCCTGTATCGTGGGTGCGTTTACAAACATTTAATGTCACATACACAAACAGCCAGACCCGGAACAATTACCTGTAGGTTATACAAATATTTGTTCCGTGCGGGGATCGAACCCACAACACGCGGCGCAACAGCCGATGGCTCAACCACTGCGCCAACCGTGTCGTCAATTTGATTTGATTTGAGTCGAAAGAACAACCGTGGTTACCGTTTCTGGTAGTCGCCACTATTGATTTTGGCGTTTAAGACTGGCAGCGATATGGAACACTGTGGTGGATATAACAAGAAAAATAAGGTGGTCATGGAGACTGCCTCACATTAGCATGTCGGTGACGCGGACCCATAAATTTTGCCCCTACCAAACATCGCTCAACGCCATTTCAATAATAATATATGTGCCCATACTCTACCTAGTGTCATGTTACGGTTTAGACCCGGACTTCTACTAAAACTGTTATAAAACATTCGGTATATATATATTCAATATGCTAATATCTAGAAACACTATATTTAAACATGGCTTAACTCTAATTCTAGAAAGATCTTGTTCTGAGTTGAGCCTTTACTTAATAGCCCAGGTTAACTGCGTAGTCGATTTTATTAAAATAATCTTGGCCCTGACCTTTGTCGGTTCTTTGAGCACGGTATGATGTTAGAACCGTTTATTTATTGAAAATCCTGAGGATCAGCACTTCTTGGACATCTTAATGAATTCACGGATTCCTCAACAAAGATTGGAAGCCGACCCCAACATGTTTGGTAAAAGGCTTGGCTTGATGATGATGATGATGATGCTAGAAACTTATGACATATTATCAGTAGTTCTGCTAGTCATTATTGGTGATGTTCTTCAAAAAGGTCAGGTACGTAGTAGTTACCACCGACTGTGTGTATGACCAGATGTATGAACATAAACGAAGCAAAAGGAGTATGTAAGGATCGTAGCAAGTGGCGTTCTGTAGTTTCTGCCTTCCCTCATGGGAAAAAGGCGCACTTCCTAGTGTTTCAATAATTTATTAGGGGTTTAAGCACCTCATTAGACAAAAAGATAATGAAACGAAGAGAAAAGAAAGAACTCTCAATTAGAAAAAATATTATTCCAAACAAGCTTTTATCTTTAAAACGGTGTATCATAATTAAATGCGCATACAAAATGACGTGTCTCTGCTGCTGACCGTTAAACAGTTCATTCATTTGGGGCCATTCCTGGGTGTGCAACCAGTCACAGTCTATTTCGATTTCCACCCAAGGGAACTCAAACACTTATAATAGGGTAGTGTCCTTAAAAATTCTGATTGGTCCGAAAGTTGGATTACTCAAAAATACTGGACACGTATTTTTTTCTTTTCTCACGTAAACCAAAAATGACGACGATATAGTGCGTTGAAAGTACGCGTGACGTCACGCCGTGGTACACTTTTAACGTAACGTAACAGTGACGTCACAAGCCCCTTCTCCTGAACTTTGATGTGCTATATCATTGTCACTTTTTATTGATTTGAGTAAGCAAAAAATACGAGTCCAATATTTTTTGGTAATCTTCCTGACGGACTAAATAGACTTAATATATTTTAACCTAGGACACGTCCCTATTATGCATTAAGGAGGTCTACACACCGGATGCTAAGTTGATCAGAGCGAAAAATCGGTGTGCTTTTAAAAAACAAAAGAAAACAGCGGCCGCTTAGCACTGCAAGAACCCGTGATCCGAATTCTAAAGTGCAATAGAAAACACAGTCTTATTACAACTAAGCTTCCCAAGATTGGTTGTCAGACTTCAAGGCTTCTGATTACTTATAATGACTGTCAAAGATCTACGAGTAACAGCCGGCACCGACGGTTCGAAGGGGTAATGGATAATCACCCATTCACGGAGAGAAGACTCAGAACCAATTGCAGGGTCATCGTATTACCCAGTCACTGGGTTGTGGAGGTTAGATAGGCAGTCACTCCATCTATAATACTATTATTTAGCTGCATCCGGTTAGTCTGGAAGCCGGCTCCAACATAGTTGGTTAAAGGCTATGCAGATAATGACCGCTACAGCTAAAATAATTGATGTTGAACTGGATGACATCAAGTAATTATAAGTAAGATAAAACCTAGATGCTAAGAAAACTAAGCAAAGGTGGTTGGATAATGTCAGTACATACAAACGTCATCTCGTACAGTTTCAGGGTTGAATTGAAGCTAAGTGCATACGAAAACTAAACAGGGTGGAAGGGTAATTTGCTTACAATATATATATGTATATATATATATAATATATATATAATACAAACCTGATACCATGAGTTCAGTACATGATTCTGGCCCAATAAAGAAGAATGAGGAAAAAAAGAATGAACGTGGAAAATTTTCAACAAACAACTACAAAAAAAATCGTCGTATTTTACCTCATTCTTACGTTTTTTTTTCTGATTTGTTTTTAGTGATAACAGTAAAATATATATACTACCTAATACTGAGCTGTAACTTGAAGAAAACCAAAGACAATTTGAATTCCGCGTTCTGCCCCTATGCATCAGCCTTAACGTACAAATGGCTGACTTCACATCATTTTGCTGTAGAAACACAACAACGTGACGGATAACAAATAATAGTGCCTTGTAATAATTGAATTATTCGTAATTATTGTACGTGTGTTGACGATTTAAAGACAAACGTTAAAACAAAACTAAACGATACATAACGCAACGCCTGTATTCTTAGAAAGGAAAGGCAGGGTCTGTCAGATTATCCCAATTCAACCTTATTCTTTTGTTATAAAGTTGAAAACCAATCAAATAAATTTGACACATTGGGGTAGCTTGATGTGCTGGCCTCTGTATTTTTAGTTTCCGTCAATCGCTTTTATTAAATATAGGTGCTAAAAACCAAATCGAACGTACTTCTTGAAGTAAAAAAATATTTAGAGCTAGTAACACATTCGTCAAAAAAAATGCAAATTTTAAACTTTACCTTTTATACATAATGTAATATAATGCTACCTGCTTAAATATGTAATAATTGTAATAAGTGTTAAAATATTAGTTGAATTTAATAATAAATACGAGAAATAAGAAAAACCTGTTTAAAACACTAGATTTAAATTGAGTTCCTATTAAAATGTTGTGTGCGAATAACAGATTTTTTTGAAAAAATCTTTAGGAATGCGTCCATTTGGATAAGTTTTACGGCTAATCGGGTCGTAAGTCAGTTACCCAGTTACTGGGTTGTGGATGTCAAATAAGCAGTCACTCCATTTAGAATACTAGTATTCAGCTGCATCCGATAAGACTGGACCCCAACATATTTAAGAAAAGGCTAGGTAAAATGGTCACAGAGGGGGTCCGGGATCGGTCTCTTAAGTGGTAACGGGGCCCCTTCCATGTGCAGATAGTGATCACCTTGGTGGTTTTAGTAAGGTGAAGAATAAGAATGCCACACTCCCTGGTCTTTTCCCCAAAATTCCAGGCGCCTTTTGAAGATAAAATAAGGTATCCGCTTTTATAACATGCTACCTCATTCTTTCCTGGATTTACCTTTTAACGCGTTTAAAGCTAAAGTTAAATCAAACCTTTGTTCTAAAGCATATTATTCGATCAACGACTATTTAGAAGACAAGAATAGTTGGTCGCTTTGTTGAACGCAGGACAATGTTGCTATGTTCTTTTACTGTTTAATAGTTCTTTATTTTTGTGTATGTTTCTTCTACTATCCATATTTTTATGTTATTGACATGATCCTCTCATTACATTGTGTGAATGAGTTGTATTGATATAATTCAGCATTGCACATGTCAGCGGGCACGCCCTTGGACTGCCTTGGAGGCTTTTTATGTATTCAGTTTAGCAGGCTTTGCTTGAGTTAATTGTCGATTTTGGTATATATAACTTTTTATTTATTTATTTTGGCATATTGGTGTGTGCTAGCTAACATGTAGCAAATTATTTAATTGAATGACGTATAAAGATGATTGACATAATTATTATTTTTGACATAATGTGTTGTATAGCTTCAGGTTCTTCAAACCTATCAGACAGACGTGTTGCTTGGGAGTTTGTTCCTCCACTTCTTCTTCCCAGCAAAAACACTAGGAAGTGGTGAAGGGTGGGCGTTTTGGGGGACTGTCTTATGTAAACGTCTTTGACGTTCAAAAAGTGCTGATTCTCAGCCTAATTTGAATAAATGAATTTTGATTTTGATTTTGAAGGTTTCCCCCCATTAACAAAAAAAAAAGGTAAAATGGTTGATGATTTTTGTAACATATTTTTTATTTTGTTTCAGGTCTTTTTGTTCTGCTGATGCTCGGATTCTTCGCACTATCAGCTGGATGTTTCATACTGTTCTTGAAGCCATATGATTTCTTTTTCAAGCAGGTTAGTTTTGTTTTTAATTTTTTTTTTTTGTTTAAAAAAAACGTTGCCCCACACTAGGAATTTCTCCTGTATCGTGGGTGCGTTTACAAACATTTAAACTCACATACACAAACAGCCCGACCCGGAACATTTACCTGTAGGTCATACAAATATTTATTCCGTGCGGGGATCGAACCCACAACACGCGGCGCTGCAGCCGATGGCTCAGCCACTGCGCCAACCGTGTCGTCAATTATTTTATTTTAATTTAGTATAGTTTTGAAATTCACTGAGTTTTGAAAATCACTAAGTTTTTGTTGTCCAAAACTGACAGATTTTTGAACCATCTAAATTTTTGGGCTGAGTAATACTAACCTATATAACCCAATGTATTATTTTCTGTCTCAATACCAGCCTTCTGGGCACTTTTCCCGTTGACAGTGATGCGGATAATTTTTTCGATGCCCTGCGGATATGCGGATAATTTTTATTTTATTTCTTCATGTATTAGGTTGTATCGTTTTAAAGAAATAAAATTTTATTTTAATTATTTTATTTACTTATTATTAAATTCACTAAGTATTATATTTAATATCACTGAGTATTTAAGAGCACCGTTTCGCTTATTCACAAACTAAACTTAAATAAGAGAATTGTCATCTCTTTCAGACATATAGCTCGAGAAAAGGACGGCGACAGTTACTTATAAATTTAGAGATATCAAATTAGTTTCTGCCTTGAACTTGACCATGTTTTAGGTCGACGCCTTTTAAATGTCAACCATTTTTGTTTGGATGTTTCAGTTTAACTAAAATTGACAGCTCTTATAAATGTCTATCTCTTTCTTGTTTTATAAGAGAGAAAGAGATGAAAGTAGTCTACATTTAGTGCACCTAGTCAACAAGTTAATCGGCGCCAGTTTCTTTTTTCTTTAAATAACGTTGCCCCACACTAGTGAATTCTCATGTGTCGTGGGTGCGTTTACAAACATTTAAAGTCACAGACTCGGAACAACTACCTGTAGGCCATACAAATATTTTTTCCTTGCGGGATCGAACCCACGACACTCAGCGCAGCAGTCGACCGCTCAGCCAGTGCGCCAACCATGCCGTCAGTTCCTAAAACATTATTTATATTTTCAGAAAGCAATGCTGACAGACGGTGGTGAAATTTTTGAAATGTGGCGGAAACCAGAGGTGGAGCTATACACCAAAGTATTTCTATTCAACGTCACCAACGCTGAAGAGTACATGGCAGGCATAGATGACAAGATCAAGGTCCAAGAGGTTGGACCTTACGTATACAAGTATGTGCATTAAATGTTAAGCTTGTCTTTTGTCCCTAAAACATCATCCTCATGACCTTATCCTAATATATTTGGGGTCTACGCATGTCTTCTTTGACGACCGATGTGACGCGGCGGGCGAAGGTCCGCCTGCGATGCAGGAGGTTGCGGGTTCGATTCCCGCCCTGGGACTAATGTTTGTACGATCTACAAAGATTTGTTCCGGGTGTTCTGGGTATTTGCTATGTATAATAAAAGATATCTATCGATTTAATGTATTTCATTAAGTATATCAGTCATCTAGTACCCATAACACAAGCTCTGCTCACAATCCACACATCATCATCTAGCCCCTAGCTAAGGGCTAGATGATGATGTGTGGATTGTCCAGCATTATTTATTTATTATTATTTATTCCATACATCTCTTTTCTTCTTTATTGTTTTAAAAAAAAAGTTGCCCAACACAAGGATTTTTTCCTGTATAATGGGTGCGTTTACAAATATTTAAACTCACATACAAACAGCCAGACCACGAACTACCTGAAGGCCTTACAAATATTTGTTCCGTGCGGGAATCGATCTCTATTTACCGTAATCTCAATAATCTCTTCTGAGCCATCTCATCTTTCACACAATCCATTCGTCATTTGTTTGGAAGACCAAATGATTGATGTAGAGGATCTAAGCACTTGTTGTTAATAGAGAAGACTCTATTAACAACAAGTGCTTAGATCCTCTACATCACATACCCATACTTATCCATACTAATATGCACTTCGTGTGCACTAGTTTTAGTTATTATGTAATACATATTTATTTATAGTATTTTTAAGTTTTATATTGTTAATATGGTATTGTATATGTTTATATGGGCCTTTATGTCTGAAATAAATGGATAAATAAAAAATAAAAAATATATATATTGTAAATTGGAAAGTATGTGTGTCTGTTTGTCCGTCTTTCACGCCTAAACCACTGTACGGTTTTCGATAAAATTTGGCAGAGAGATAGATTGCACCCCGGGAAAGGACATAGGCTAGTTTTCTTTATCAACAAACCACTCCGGCGAAGCCACGGGAAGAAGCTAGTAATATATATATATTACTTTTGGTGACAAGCGCCACTTTCAGACTTCCTCTTACATACTCATATCTTCTTATATATAAAATTCTCGTGTCACAATGTTCGTTCCCATACTCCTCCGAAACGGCTTGACCGATTCTTATGAAATTTTGTGTGCATATCGGGAAGGTCTGAGAATCGGCCAACATCTATTTTTCATACCCCTAAATGATAAGGGTGGTCCACCCCAAACATTTTATATGGCAAAACAACGTTTGCTGGGTCAGCTAGTATTCTATAAATTCGCGTAACACACACATCATCCTCAGGGCTATTATCTCAACTGTTTGACTTCCATCACTGTCATTCTTTTTAGTGTCTTGCAACACTACTTTGAATTTGTGTTTTGCTTTGATACAAATGAATTCACTGTCGAATAGGGTATTTGACTTGATTTTTTTCTTAATATTTCCCAAAACCAGTGGCGAAGTTGTAAGTCTTTTAAAATCTATGCTGAAAAGAGATAACATTGCTAGCATCTGACGTCACTAGACAGTAACGCCATATTGTTTTAGCACCAATTAGTACAGAGGCTGTTCTAGGTGACAAGGATAGAAGATAAACTTGTAAAGCGTTATCCATTTTTCCACCGATTTTTTTACTTATTTGACTATTTCAATTTTATAGAAATATTTTTTGAATATTGTTTTTTCATGTATATTTTTGATAGGCGTCAGAATAGCAGCCCTCAGTTCGTAAAAATACTGTTTATTTTGTTACGCAGTCTTTTCTTGACAAGGACTATTTATATTATATAATTTTACCATCGTCAGTAATTAAATAAAATGTTTCTAGTAACAATTATAAAGATGCTCTTTAATTACATTTTCATCATAAAAATATATATTCTCACACTTTTAATTACTTCTTGTACAAAGGAATAATTAGGTACGTAAATAATATCTAATTATTTTAATTTATGTCTAGCTTATCTATGTATATTGACGTCTCCCCGAGGATGAAGGTACTTAAGCTTTGGTATAACCTAAAATTGCAAAACATAAATTAGTTTTTTACGTGTAATGACCAGAGGTCGGAATTAGGTAGAGTTATTTATGTACTTACACTGATTTCATACAGCAAAATAATAAAGTGGATATGCCTCAAATCCCGGGATTAATTACAAAGACCAGAAAAATCCTGTGATTTATTAAATAAAAAAGTAATTTACTTTGACACAATTTAAACCATACGACATCGGATGTCCGAAAGTCTTATCTATCTCTGTGGTTTTTATTATTATTTATTTGCAATATTGATGGCCACACGGATTTGTATCATAAATCCGGGGAAATCCCGGGAACATCCATATTAATATCAACATTTCGATGCAAGTACATAGATAACTCTACCTAATTCCGACCTCTGGTATAATGACTTAACTAATTTAAATAATTTAAATAGTATGAATACCTACATCATGCTTTGAAAGATCCTGGTTTTGGTCTTTGAGGTACACTGGAAGCTGACCCCAACATAGTTGGGAATAGGCTAGGCAGATGTGTGTGACATTAAAAGGTCCCAATAAGTTAATTCAACAGAAAATAATTGATCTCTACTTTCATTGCATTTTTAATTTACTTATACATACAATAAAATTTAAGTGTCTGTTTGTAATGTCTATAATATGGCAGTTACAACACCAAAAAAAAATATTTTAAAAAAAAATCTGTCTGTCTGTCCGTTTGTTCCGGGCAATCTCCGAAATGGTTGAACCGATTTTGACAGGACTATCACTGGTAGATAGCTGATGTAATAAGGAGTAACTTACTATTTTATTGTAGAAAAGTATTGAGCAACCACGAATAATAATCCCATGCGGACGGAAGTCGTGGGAAACACCTAGTACTTACTATGCCATTGACTTATAGATAACTAGCTTCCGCCAGCGGCTTCGTCCGCGTGGTTTGTTGATAAAAAGTAGCCCTTCCCCGGGTCGCTATCTATCTCCCTACCAAATTATATCGAAATCCTTTCTGTGGTTTAGACGTGAAAAGGTAACAAACAAACTTACTTTCACATTTATAATATTGTTATTTATTTATTTATTTGGTTTACCAACAATTGTTTACACAGATTCTATACTAAGGGTAACATGCGAATGTATGTATGCAATAGTGCAACAATCACTTACAGGCAAACTCCGCATGCATAAAGAAGTTGTACAAACATTTTATAAAATAAGTAGTTATTAATCTAGTTTTACATTACTTAGGTATCTAAAAGTGTAAATAATGAACACATCGCTCCAGAAATGCAATAATATATTATTATATGTAAACAAACAACACATAGCAGCGGGCGAAGGTGATGAATGCACCTCGTATGTGGCGCAGCGGAGAAGGTCCGCCTGCTACGCAGGAGGTTGCGGGTTCGATTCCCACCTTGGGACAAATGTTTGTACGATCTACAAAGATTTGTTCTGGGTGTTCTGGGTATTTCAGTATTTGCTATACATAATAAAAAATATCTATCCATGTAATGTATTGTATTAAGTATATCAGTCATCTAGTACCCATAACACAAGCTCTGCTTAGCTTGGGGCTAGATGATGCTGTGTGGATTATCCAGCATTATTTATTTATTATTTATTTATTTATGATATTTTTAAGAAGGTAGGTTATAATTAGGATTTATTGTACACCCATCTTTATGACAGTGGCTTTGACTGTGGCTTTTAATATATGTCTACCTCTTTTGAGGGTATTACGATAAAACGCAGGCATGAAGCTAAACGTTTTTTTTTTAACTTCACAGAGAATCACTGGAACACAAAATAGTGAAATTCAACGACAATAATACGCTGTCTGCGATTCCTGTACATCCTCTCTCCTGGGTCGAAGAGTTGTCGGAAGGAAACCAGGAGAATGACACACTTTACCTACCACACATCGCTTTGCTGGTAAGTTTTAGACCTTTTTTTTTGGTGGTAAGAACGAGCAGGCGTTGGTCTAGTGATGGTGGTGCCGAGTTTAGATCTGTGCCCGGTTCATGGCAATAGGCTCGCCCCATATTACATTTGACCCCGACATAACGTCGTAATGCGGTACTATGGGCACATCTTTGCCTGACGTCGCGGACTCACTAATATATTTCCATCATGAGATAATTTCATTTTCTAATTGGTAGTGTAGAAAATAGCAAAATACGAAATATGTAAATTTTGAATTTCGCGGGCTTAAACTGCGCATTCACCTTAACGTTGTTCACAGGCCCGCCATCTTTCAAACTCTAAGCAATTGAAAAATGAATCATAAAAAATCTGAATACACTTTTATGTAGTAATACCTAGGTACTAGTAGTAGTAGTTACCTAGTAGTAATATTAAATGAAAACTGACATTTGATGATAAATATCAAATCATACTAAAACCACGGTAATATTATAATATATTACCGTGCTAACACCTTTGGCCTTTATCAGCTTCGAATAAATTTGTTTATTCTATACTGATTTTTTTTTAATATATCCTGCCGTATTGGTGGAAATTCATTTTTGAAGTGAAAACTTCTTTAGCATCGTTGTGATTTGAATTTTTATGAAACGAAAATGCGACAGTAAGAATAGACAGACACATAAATTCATAAGGTTTAACGTGGGACAAAATGAGATGGGAAGCATTATACAGTGTTTCTTATGTCGTAAAAATTTTATAAATTAATTATCAAACTTTGTATCACTAGGATCATTACTAAAACCTACAATTATCCTCTTCCCAAAATATTACATTCGTCTCATTATCTTGAAACCAAAATTTTGAAGGTTTCACTTCTACCACGTGTGAATTGCACACATGTTTTTTTTTCATTTATTTTTTTATATATTTAATTAGGTTTACCAACAATTGTAACATAACACATACTTAAAATTAAATTCCAGCGCAACTATTACTTATAGGTAAACACCACATGCACATTATAAAACATATAGAAAATAAGCTACTTAACTTATTATGTAATAAGCTCTAATTTTCAATTAAATTAAACTAAAATTGATAATAATAAAAAAAGTGAAAAATATTAAAATTGCTGAATAGTAAAACTGATTAATTTTTGAAAATAGCAACATTGGTAAATATATCAAACTTAATTTAAACTAACGTATTGCTGAATTGATGACAATTGATATATTTTTTTTAATTTTTACTAAATAATTTTTATTCACATATATACAATTATACTATAAAACTAACTAGGTATATACATATTTACAAAAACAAAAAAAAAACAAAAACAAAAAAATAGCCGACAAGGACACTCAGGCGTCAAAGTATTCCTCCGCATCGCTGTCATCTGGAAACGTGCCCAAAAGACTGGCAGCATTGCCACGTTGGATGGCAATACTAATTCTTTGGGCAAAGAATGAGCCAGCCCTCTGGTCACGCGAAGTGTCGATCAGACGTCGAGAAATTTCTTTATAAAGATGACGTGCACTCGGACCCCATGACCCGAGCGTTTCAACCCCAAACGGCTCAAAACTGTAGTTACCAATAAGGTTACAGTATTTGCGCCGTTTGAGGGTCTCAGCACCCGCCGCGGCAGCGCCAGCACAGCCTGCCGTGCTTGAAACATGAGATGGCGCAAGGGTATCGACGCAGGTTGCGTCCCACACCAAAGGCCTACCCATCTTCCAAGGCAACAAAGTCATGCCGTCTGGTCTCTTACCATCGTCTCGTACCAAGCCGTTAGGTTCTAATACCGCTGGTACGCCGGCGGTACCAAGAGCTCGACGAATAATATCATTGATGCTGGCGTGCCGTGCTATGCGTCCTGCGCTCCTGTAACAGGACAGGCCATGGTGCCCGAAGCTGTCGACCACTTCACCACAGTGACACCGATGCGGAGCAACACAAGGGGCACCCAAGCGAAGACAAGTAGCGAGCCGAAACGATGTGTCATCCATCATAGTACCTATGGTGGCTGACGGGAGTGCCTGAAGCCAGAGGCCCGACTCCCATTCTCCCACGGCCAACAGACGGGCACGCTCAGCAGTACTAGGTGACGTGTTCAACAGAGAATTCCGTATAGTACTGCAGAGCGGCACGTCCCATCGCGCCTGGGAAGACAGGTTGTCGGGCAAATCCGTATTGGGACAAGCCATTTTCCAGGCGTTCAACGCATCGGTCAAACACGGTACTTCAAAATCAACCAGTGAGAAAGCTAAAATATTCCTGGTTAATCTATCGGTACTATGGACCGAGGAGAGGAATGCCGGTAAACTTATACTGGAAATTTTGCGGACGCCGAGACCACCCAGGCGAATGGGAAGTGTGGCTTGCTGCCATGCTCGGTCGTCCAAGGCCACATTTAGGATCGAAGAAAGAGTGTTTCTAATAATTTGGTCTACTTTTTCTAAAAGTTGTGGATGCTTCCAAAGATGGGAAGAGCGTAGGTTATATGTAAATTTTGGTCCAAAACAACAGTATCGAATAAGTGTGAAAGCCGAATGTATGTTAATTTTGTAAAGTCTTTCCGAAACATCATTAAAATTTTGTATTTTCTCCTCAATAAAAGTGGGAAAGGATTCGTCAAAAATTGGGGACCCCAGGAGGTGGAGAAAATTTTTCTCCATGATTTTGATGTTAGGTGCTACTGTGTTAAATTTTGCTATGATAGTCTGCCTGTCAGTGGCTTGGGGAAGATAAATTTCGCATTTCGAAAGATTATATGATATATTATATATTATTGATATATTTAAAAAAAATTAGAAATAATAATACGTACAAGTACAAATTGTTACCTGTAGAGCCACATAGATCAGTCGCCGATTGAGCTGGGCTTGACGATGTCGGTCCGTGGATGGGTGACCATCAATTACATACACGGTACTTAGTAATCACGTTATATAGTTGGTCCCGACTGTCACTACTAGATCACATAATTAGAAGCTTTATGATTTTGCAGTTTGGTTGACTTTTTGTATTTTTATTTTGTGAAAAAAAAAGAGAAAAAAAAAGTAGCCTAAAGTCAGACAACCAGTCTTACCAAAGGGTGTCGTGTTATCCAGATCGGGTTGTGGAGGTCAGATAGGCAGTCGCTACACCTAAATACTGGTATTCAGCTGCAACCGGTTAGACTGGAAGCTGACCCCAACATAGTCAGGAAAAGGCTAGGCAGATGATAAGTGTGTGTATAAAAGACTAACAAAGCCAATTAACTTTTGACATTAATTAATACTGTACAAATGACTGGATCTATTATCTCAGTTATAAAATGATTGATTGCTGTGTAATGTCCAATTACCATGAGAACGATCCATCAATAGATCTATTATTAGAACAGCCTCCGGTAACATGTTTATTTTTAAAATTGTTGCATTATAGTTTATCTGTTTTTTATTAGTAAAATTATCTATGGGTTCAAATCCGGGCAAGCACCAAGGTGACTGATCAATTCATATGTAGGTACTTTCTTAGTGTCTAAGGAGTCGAGTTGCTCAGTTACTGGGTTGTGGAGGTCAGATAGGCTGCCGCTCCATGTAAAATACTGGTATCCTCTAGTATCCAGTTAGACTGGAAGCTGACCCCAAATAAGTTGGGAAAACGCTAGGCAGCTGACGATGTACTTTTTAAGTTTATGAAGAGAACATTTTGTACTACTTTTAAACCAAATTTCGAGCACGGGGGAGTCAGATATTTGGTATAGTTAACATTTATATGAAGATGGAGTTCATAAAGTTATAACGGTGGAATTTTAACCACTTATAATTCTAATAAATGAATAATGCTGGACAAACCACACAGCATCATGTAGCCCCAAGCTAAGCAGAGCTTGTGTTATGGGTACTAGATGATTGATATACTTATATACAATACATTACATAGATATATACATAGCAAACACCCAGAACACCTGCAACAAATATTTGTAGATCGTACAAACATTTGTCCCAAGGCGGGAATCGAACGCGCAACCTCCTCCGTCGCAAGCGGACCTTCGCCCGCTGCGCCAGATCGGTCGTCAAATCGGTACTGATAAATACCTATCGCATGTAAACTAGTTATGATAAGAATAGGCTCACCTCCTATTCCATGGGACTTAAACATAACGGGCGAAATGTGGATGTATGATAGATACGCTCGTTTTGTTATATTACACTCAAAAACATCACTTAGACATCATTGACATCGGTGAAGGAAAACATCGTGAGGAAACCTGGATTATATAATTAATATAAGTCTGAAATCGCCAACCTGTCTTGAGCAAGCGTGGTGATTAATGCTCGTGCCTTCTCTGTATGAGAAGAGGCCTTTGCCCTGCAGTGGGACAGTAATAGGCTGGTACTGTACTACTACACGTCAAAAATGACAACGAAAGACTTTTCCAGATACAGCATATTTGGGTAATTAAAACAAAAAAACATTACAGCAAAAACACTAGGAAGTGGGCGGGAGTATTGGGGATTGTCTTATGTAATGTTTTGACATTTAAAAAGTTTATCCGGGTAAGATTTTGATTTGATGAGATTCTCATCCACAGAAAAAGCAAAACAATTATTATAGACGTGTTGTTCAGTGAACGTAAACTATACAAAAAGTCCTAAATGCAACCATTTGCTAACGTTCAAATAAAACGAAGAATTTATTGCCATACTCACAAAGTTTGTACAATTAGGGATGCATTACTTAATTTGCCAATTAGACTCCAATATCAGTCGATGCTAATTACAATAATAACTTGTCCAATACACTGTTCCTTTAAAATATAATACCAACCATGATATATGTATTTATAGATGTATTGGCTTTAGTGTTTGGACGTAGGCCTCACAGCGGGGAATATCATAATATCAGCCATGCGGTACTTATTTTTGTTTTGAATATCATAGCATTATGCTGAGATTTCCTTGGTCGAGCCGAGAGGTCGAGAGCTTGTGTTATGGGTACTAGATTACTGATATACTTAATACAATACATGACATAGATAGATATTGTTTATTATACATAGCAAAGTTAATGTTAAAACTTTCTAAATCGCCTAGCTAGTCGTAGTATCAAGTCCTGATTGAGAGTATTCGAAGATTGCTTCATCTAGCGGTCCGCTGCAAAGGTTACTTGAAACTGTCGTACTTAATATAACTTTATGGTCATTTTCCATCAATCTACGTAAGGCTCGATACAAACGTGGCACATGACATAAGTGTGGCTGTTTTTATTTACCCACAAGCTAAATAAATACGTTTTGGTGTTATATACGACGACACGGTTGGCGCGGTGGTTGAGCCATCGGCTGCTGCTCCGCGTGTTGTGGGTTCGATCCCCACACGGAACAAATATTTGTATGGCCTACAGGTAGTTGTTTCGGGTCTGGCTGTTTGTGTATGTGAGTTTAAATGTTTGTAAAACGCACCCACGATACAGGAGAAATTCCTAGTGTGGGGCAACGTTTTAAAAAAAAAAAAAAAAATATATATATATAACTGTATTATATCACGAAACTCAAGAACTATTATTAATCAGTAGTTCTACTAGTCGCAATCATGTCGCCTGTAACAACGCTTGACTTGGGCATCGAAGCCGACTGGACTAACGAGGTACTACAACAATACTATCTTAGATCCTATCCTCATTACTATCTTAGAGTATTCCGAATCGGAAGGATACACAACACCACTACATCAGCTAGAGAAAACACTTGAAGAATGTGTACACTTCCACACAAAGTTGGTTAGTTGCTCAATGCGTAAGGATGGGCTGATTGCCACAGTCAGGTAATGCACGACGGTAGGTTGCGAAATGCTGACACCAGTTGCAAATGTGCATACATAAACACTAGTTCACTATCAAAGATCGGAGATAAATACCTTTTAGATATTTCTACTTCCTTTTGAACGAGAAATAGTGTCAATATACTGTGAATTCATCGTTGATACAGACCATCTTTTTCTAACATTATAATGTAAAAAATAATATCCAGATTCACGTACCTATATACCAACCTCATTCTCATCAGGTCGTTCCTCGATGTCTCTGTAGGTTCGTAGTTAATAAAATTGCAATGTGAAACTCTCATGGGATTCGATTCGCTTGTCAGGCAAAGTGTTATTGAGTTTTAACAATAGGAATTTTTTCATTAGCTTGGAGTCTGGATATGTGCCCGGTTGATGGTAATAGGCTCGCCCCCTATTACATGTTACATGGGACTTAAACATAACTGGCTAAAAGTGGGTGTTACTATAAGTGCACCTTTGTCTCCTGTAACAAAGGTTTATAACCTAGCACAGGAGTCAGGGACTTCACACATTTGTAAACCTCTTTCTTGTGTAATAAAGATTATATTATTACCTCTGTACCACCCTTTTGGGGATACAGGCTTTATGTTATGTGAAATTACCTTTTGAAATTCCAAAAACAATAGATTGAGACAAAGAACTTGATTTCAAGATATTTGATCTCATCGTGTTGACCCTTATATTCGTAAAAGGGACGATTGCACACACTGCTTATCTCAAATTCGTGTCAAGCGCAGTACGTCCCAATATTTACTTTAGGCATGCAAAATGCAAATAATAACCTGTACACAATCAGCCAACGCTGTTTAAATATAAATCATGCACACAGTTGTTTACTAAAGGCAAATGAGGGGCTGGTGGCTAAGTATTAACAGCCAGGCGGTCTTCAAGGTTAAGATATCCGAGGTCGGTACCTAGGTAGGTGGCCATACGTTACGCACCGAGACCCCTCCGTGTCCTCTGTCCAAACCTTCGGGGTATAAGCGTGATGTTTCTTCCGTCACTAGTCCCGTTATTTGGGGTCACATAACACCCATAGATATTGTACTTAGAACTAAAATGAAGCCATACGTACATCTAACCTAACCACAACCAATTCTTCCACAGAGCATCGCCCACGTGGTCGCCCAAAAGGACCCCTTCACCCGTTTTGGTCTCAACAACCTGATCTCCTTGACAAACTCGAAGCCTATAGCCAAGATGACGGCCAAGGAGTTCATGATGGGCTACAAGTCGGAGCTGATGACCCTGGGCAACACCTTCCTGCCGGGGTGGATCTATTTTGATAAGCTGGGGCTGGTTGATCGGGTAAGTCTTGAGCATGAGTCTTCTTCTACTTACTACTGACACGTCTATCTCCTTATTTTTGAAGTCTATACATAGGTTGTCAGTAAGAGATGTAAAATATCGGTATTAAGATCAAGCTGACCCTGACATAGTAGGGAAAAGGCAGGCAGATGATGATCATTAAGTACTACACCATCATCTAAATCTCTGCTTATACTCAAATCCTCACAAATCTGCATGATCTTCACATGATCTCAGGTAGTGTCTGTACTTTAAAGAGACAGGTAATCAGATAACGCGTTTGCTTGCTAAAAGTGTTTGTAAAAACCAATTAATAGAAATAGATATCACTTATCATCATCATTTTATCAAAACTTAACCTCGTCTTCCTCCACCAGATGTACGACTTCGAAGGTGACTACGAGACCGTCTTCACTGGCTCCGATGACGTCAGGAACTCTGGTCTGATCGACACCTACCGCGGGTCCACCGACCTCCCCCAGTGGGAGGGCAAGCACTGCTCCAACGTCCAGTACGCCTCTGACGGCACCAAGTTCAGGGGTGGCGTGACGAAGAACGAGAGTATTTTGTTCTATAGGAAGAGCATGTGCAGGGCTGCTACTTTGGTAAGATTTTAATTTACAGTATTTTAATATTTTTGAACCCCCAATGAAAAAGAGGGGTGTGTCTTTGTCTGTGCCATCGTAGCTCCCAAACGAATGGATCGATTTTAATGCGGTTTTTACTGTTCGTAGGCTGTGATCGAAATGGTTTCTTTAAGGGTTTAGTGGCCTTATCTTTTGAGTCAGTCCGTCTGACCGTCTGTTAGTCCAGATATTCCACGGCCATTTTATCCGGGGACTTGGTACTATATTGATGAATTGGCACCTGACTATCAATCCATATAACTATAGTAAGAAGCCCGAAAACCTCACCAAAGGATATCGTGTAACCCGGTTGTGGAGGTCAAATAGGCAGTCGCTCCATGTTAAATACTGGTATTCAGCTGCAACCTAGGCTGGCAGCCGACCCCAGATACTTCTGCTTTCGGGCTCAAGCTACAGATTACCTAGATCCCCAGATAGGAGAACCTCTTTGCGATTGGAGCCAGGAACATCGCGTAGACTAATACATTTTTCTCTTTGTTTATAACAGATTCCCGTCGACGAGGGTGAGAAGAGTGGGCTGAAAGGATACAAGTACACCTTCCCGGAGAACATGATGGACAACGGAAAATATATCAAGGAAAATGAATGTTTCTGCAGACATGGTAAGCATAAGCACACATGCAGATGTGTGTGGTACTGTTTAACCTGGTTGCCATTCCACCATTTCGAACTAAACGCTTCCAAAAACATCCTCATAATGCGCACAGCAAAAGAGTGGAACTCCAGACGCAAGCAGTGAGTTTCCGAACGGATTCAATCCGAATCTCATCAAATTTAAGTTCTGGGGAAACCCACTCCATCGTCGACTTTTTCTTTGTTACCTCAGACATAAATTGGTGTCAAGAGCCATCTCAAATTAACAAAGACGTCAAATTTACAAGCAAAAGTAAGGAAAACATAGTTGCAAAATCAATAATTCCAGATATAACCGCTGTCTGATTTTTTTCATTTCATTCATTTGTTTACATTTACGAGAAAACAAATGATTTACAGTAAACAGATTGAAAAACTTTACTCTCAGTAAAAATGAAAACGGATTCATAATAATATTATGTTTAAAATAAAATAAAGAAAGATAAACCATTAGTATAAGTCAATATGAACATCTCCTTATGCAACAGTTTTAACTAAAGAATTTTTTAAATGTCTACGAAAGCCGACCTCAATTGATTTATCAAATTTCAACTTTTAAATTGTGAATTTACATACGTACATACATAAACTAACGCCTTTTTCCCATGGAGGAAGGCAGAAACTACAGAACGCCACCTGCTACGATCCTTACATACTTACCTTTTGCTTCGTCTTTTTATTTTGAATTTATTTTTCATGAAACAAAAGAAAAAGAAAAGCGAAGCGGGCAGTGTGTCCTCAAAATAACACTATCCTCCTTTGTTACAGGTAACTGTCTACCACCAGGCATGATAGACGTCACAGAGTGCTACTACGGCTTCCCCATCGCTCTCTCGTACCCTCACTTTTGGAAAGGAGATGAGGTCCTCTTCAGCAAAGTTGAGGGTCTTACGCCTGACGCGGAAAAGCATGAGACTGCGTAAGTATTGCTTAGTAGTTTTTTTGTTAATGTTGTCATTAAATAATAACATCACGATATATGATGATATTACTTATGATATCATCATATATCGTGATATTACCCGAAGGGATTGGCAGACGTGTAACTATAGTAGGTAAACCCATATTCCACCAGTTATGTTTAAGTCCCATGTAATAGGGGGCAAGCCTATTGCCATCAACCGGGCACAAATCCTGACTCCGGGCTGCTAATGAAAAAAATCCTATTGGAAAATCTCTTTAGCACTTTGCTGGACCCGGGAATGTAACCCAGGACCTCACGCTCAGCAGTTGCGCTTAGGACTGCTTAAACCAACGAGGCAGTCTAATTAATAAAATGTTTCTAAATTATATTTCTAAAAGCCAATTTACACGTTTTTTCTGTATTTTCTCTTTCTTGAATCTTATCAGTCTCCTGTAGCATTTCTAAAAAATGACTCCACATTTAGCTTGTTTTCTTGTACCTAACGAAAATTTTGTATCCACAGTTTTTGGATCGAGCCCGTAGCAGGTCTACCCTTGGACGTCAGCTCCAAGTTCCAGATTAACATGGCTCTGGGAGACATCTCCTCAGTCAATAATGTTGAACGTTTCTCCAATATGTACCTCCCGCTGCTGTGGTTCGATATTGTAAGTAACTAATATTTTTAGTACACATTCAAAAATTAATTAATTAAAATATTGAATTGTAAAAAAACACTAAGCAACTGATTTTCCACTCTTAAAGGGATACGGCACTGATTCTCTTTACTACAGGCTATTGTACAGCCTATCTAAGAGGACAGTTACTACCCCCACCATTGTTGTAGCATACAAGTGTTCATTTGTAAAGTGTAACTTTTTTACTGTATTCACTGCAAATCCTATTGTGCAATAAAGTATTTATCATTTTTCATTTTCAAAAAGGAATATGTATCCGGGGAATGAACGGCCAATCTCGATGGAGACCAGCCAAGTACACAGGAGATAATAAATATAATGTACAAGTGTGTACGCAAAGATAGAAGCACTCTCTGTTCATTTATTCTGATAGTCCAAAGCAACACGACAGGGAATTCAGGGAAACCTCAAAAACGCTTTGGCCAACCTGATAATCTAACCCAGGTCCTCTGAAACCTGCTGTGCCAGCGAGGATCTCTTCTTAAACATCGAAATTATATCAATTTCAATAACAAATGTAACATGAAATGTTAGCATGGTTGACAGAGCGCTTATATTTTACAGATATTGTGTTAAAGACGACTTTTTTACCATAAGCTATCGGCACTTGAACCTTGGTTACAGTTAAGATGAACAACATTTAAATAACAGATCTCATCACTAATACACCTCTTTGTCCACAGAGAATGTACTCCCTGCCTCCCTCTCTAAAACAGCGATTCAACCTCTATCTGAACATCTTGCCCGTCGTGGAACAAGGAGCTATGTACCTCCTCTTCATCACCGGCACCATCTTCATTCTATCCACCGTCTACATCCTCACTTTCAAAGTCATGTTCAGGAAACAGAAAACCTTCGAACATTGGAAAGAAAAGGACGGAATCTACGCTGCTTGTGAAATACCTCTCCATGAAACCGACACTGAATCTGATAATAAGCATTCCGTGCTTAAAATTCACAGTGAAAAACTTAAGGATCTAAGCAGTAAACTGAGTGACAGAATGTATGATACAGTTGGCAGCGTAAAGGATAAAGTTGTGGAAGAATTAAACCATGTTAAGAATGTCTTTGAAAGGAGGGGATCAAAGAATGTCGGCCACGAAGTAAGTCACGAATTAAAGAATGATACGGAATATTCAGCTATTAAACAGAGCGATTCTGAAGACGAGTACAAGTATTTGGAAGTTCTAGATGACGGATCCGATTTAGTTACACCGAAATACGAAACTGAAAGGTCAGAGAAATTAAAAGATTTAGACTCGAATGATAGGAGGTAACCGAAGTAACTTCTGAATCTTAAGAGTTTAAGTTCGAAGTTAAAACTTCAATTTGGAGTTCTGATAATCCTCATGCCAACTAAGATAGGGTGTGGAGATTTAATCTTGCCATGTTTACGACTGATAATTTTTAGCTGCATATAATCAGAGCATGTTCTGTTTCCTCTTTGGCTCAACTTTTATCCGCGTTCCTTAGAAATTCCGAATTTATTTTTTTTAGCTTGAAAATATAATGTTTTTCAAGTTTATTACTATTATCTTCTATTAATGAATTAGGCTATGCTTTGCCTACTATTAATGATTGTAAATGGGAAGGGTCGAGTTAAATCTCATAGTTCGTTGATAATCTTTCATTTCTGGGACTGGATTATTTATATATTGTGGTACAGAGGCCAGGCCATCAGCTACCCCAATCTGTCAAATTTCCCAAATTTAACTTTATTACGAAAGTATAAGGTTAATTTTCAATTGGGAAAAATTGACAGTTCGGATATATTGATGTGCTTCTTGTCTTTGCTTTGAGTGTGTCTGTGTGTGCAGTATTGTAGTTGCACGTACACTTTGCTTCTGTGTGCGTAAGGTGGCTCGGTCAATACTGAGCGCTCTTGAGTTCGCACACATAAACAACTTGTGTACGTGCAATACACACACAACTTTGAAATATCTGTCATTTCAATCATCATAATAATTTTTGTTTTTCATTTTGCTGATCGTGATGATAAAAATGAAACCTTTTTTTTCTTTTGCAAAATGAACGACAAATTTTAGTTTGACATTTGATTCCAATGGAGAATGAGTGAATGAGTGATATTTGCTCAGTAATACATATTTATGAAACCAAACGCATTTCTGTAATTACTTTTAATAGTTAAGTACTTACGTTGTTATTTAATTACTTTATTAGTTTTTAATGTGAAACAATCTTTTGCTGAGCTTGCTTAATTACATAAATCCGGCTGACTTAAATAATATATCTTGCCATTGTTATTGCCAAAAACATTTTGCAAAAAAATATTTAATATTGTGCTTTTATTTTAAAAAAAAGTCAATATTTTAACAAAATTTTATTTTATATTTTTTATTGAAGCCAGTGAAATTACATTCCAAATTTAATTCAGTTCAGAGATATAAATAACTAAAATATACATTCCATTATTATTATGTAAATTAATTTTAAAATTTTTGCTTGATTTATCAAGCAAAAAGTTTTAAATTATTTAAAATATGACATTATATTATTGTTTTCAAATAAGGAAAATCTCACAGAAAAAGCTCTCTATTAAAAAAAAATGTGTTATGAGCATAAACATAATATTTTTACTTTGCAATACTATTTTCTAGGAGGCCTTTTTCGAAGCATTCGTTTAGAGTCCAACCATAGATTAAAATCTAGACATGACTGGACTCATAACATTAAAAGTACCCCAACTTTGAAAACTATGTACCACTAATCTGCACTGATAAGCCGAAAAGCGCTAACTCAATCAGAGTATGTTTTGAGAAAAAAACTTTTGTAAATTGTTTTTTCTCTCCTTCAAACGGGGGTAAAAACGTATCTTTTTAAAAATGCCAAAACTTTTTTATTCTTATTTTTGACCATAGATATTATTGACATACTCAAATTATCCTATATATTATATTATATATATATATTATTAATGTCATGATGGCCCAGTGGTTTAGGCCTCGCCTCTTGTGCACGAGGTTGTGGGTTCAAACCTGGGCAAGTACCAATGTGAGTTTTTCAATTCATATGTACTTTCTACGTTTATCTTGGATATCACTGATATCGGTGAAGGAAAACATCGTGAGGAAACCTGGACTTATATAATGAATATAAGTCTGAAATCGCCAACCCGTCTTGAGCAAGCGTGGCGATTAATGCTCATGCCTTCTCTGTATGAGAAGAGGCCTTTGCCCTGCAGTGGGACAGTAATAGGCTGATACTTTACTTTTTACTTTACTCAAATTATCCATAAATTAAACTTTAATTAAAAAGGAAATGATTCAAAAATTGGAAACTGATGTAACCTGCTTGTAGAACAATCCATACAAAATTTCAAATTTATATATTTGATATAAATACAAAATAAATTTGTAACAAAACATCATTTAATTATTTTGTTAACAAATTTATTAACCGTAGCAGAAAATTACAAAAAGTTTAGTGGTTTCATTTATGTTTTTAGCTAGATGGCGCTTTTAAGGTGTATACCATTGGATGCAAAATTATTTTAGCTATGAATTTATTTAAAAAAATGGCGTATCTCAAAGCGCGTTTCATCTTAGCTGGGCAGGTTAAGGTCTAAGTTATCGAATTGAGGTCTTGTTTTATAATGAAACAGTATATACGGCATTTTTTTTAGATTTAAAGCTTTATTTTATTCTTGTAAATAGTCTCCTACCTACGATATTGCCGAGTTTAATTCCTGTACAAAACTCAACGTATTGCTCAAGAACATTTCTCTATATATGTATATAATAATTAAAACCTTATCTACCTGTTATTTCTTATAGACAGCTAGTTTAGTACTTATAGATATTAAGTTATTATTTAAGCACAAAATTTGTATCTGTTTCATCATTAGTTTGTATTAAATTGTGGATACTGTCATCCATTTCGCGCGCTTCTTTAGTGAAGAAACACTTCGATTTCAAAGAAAAAATACTGTTTTATGTAGTGCCATTTTTTATGGTTTAAAATCTAGAATTTGCACTCTTTTACGTTACGCTTTAAGGCCTAAGGGGGAGTCCAAATTCTAATTTGTTTCTTCAACAATAATTATTTTACCTATTTATGTATCTACTCAAGTGATGGAACGGGGCATTGCCTAAGCCTATAATAAAATGGCAATTAAGTTATGTTTTGTAATTAGATAAGGTATATTAGACCTTAGTAAGGTTATGTATTGGTAAAAATTATAGGCATAAGGTACGTCTTAGAGTTTAAGGTCAATTGCCCATAGGTATCTAGGCCGAGCCCGAAGATTACCAACTCGCGTTGTGATATTTTAAAATAATAATTTTATTTATAAAATAATAACAAATCGAATTTATTGTTGTGTTATTTTTTATTTTTTTGCTGAATAAAAAAATGTAATTAATGGTACATTTTTGTAGCTTTGATGCATTTTTTTATAATTTAGCAAAAAAATAACTAAAATAATTTCAAATTGTTTTAATTATTATTATTTTCAACAGTTATAAGCATCAAAGTATTCTATCTACGTTAGTGCTTGGTCTACTGTTTTGTAAATATTTATCTTTTAATTATTGAAAATAAATGAACAGATTTTCGGAAAAATAATGCTATCTTTTTATTTCCCACAATTACTACTTCCTTTGAAATTCCTTGTTTATATAAAAAATTACTTAAGCACATAGGAAATCAAATTAAACTGATGGTACATTCGCTAGCACATCAAGCTATCCCAATTTGTCAAACTTTCCTGTTTTGTGATAAAGTTGAAAAACTATCAAATAAATTTGTCAAATTGGGGTAGCTTGATGTTCTGGCCTCCGCACGTCAGAAAAGGTAGTCAGAAGTGCGACAACCTTACAGTCTTACTAAAGGATATCGTGTTACCCGGTAACTGGATTGTGGTTGTCTGACAGACAGGCGCTCCATGTAAGATACTGGTATTCAGCTCCATCCGACTGGAAGCCGACCCCAAAATAGTTGGGAAAGGGCTGATGATGATGATGGTACGACGGAAAAGGATAAAGGTAGAAGCATAGTGAGTGATCAAAATAACATCGTAAAAAGTCTATATGATTTATTAATACACAAAACCTAACAAAGTAACATTGTATTGTCCATCTTCTTATATAAAAATAGATTGAAAACTCAAGTGAGATTTCTCTGGTTACTAACCGGCTGATCAAGTCTTTGTGTACCAAGCACGTACGCTTGACGTAAAACGTAACGTCAATTCTTAACGATCTATGTGGCGCGGCGGGCGAAGGTCCGCCTGCGACACAGGAGGTTGCGGGTTCGATTCCCGCCTTGGGACAAATATTTGTACGATCTACAAAGATTTGTTCCAGGTGTTCTGGGTATTTACTATGTATAATAAAAAATATCTATCTATGTAATGTAATGTATAAAGTACGTCGCGTCCTGGGCGGCCGAGGTGCGAAGCAACGGGTCTGCTTCACGATCCGACATAGTTTTAAATACACGTGGGCACTCGAATGAAAGATAATTCAATGTAAACTGATTTTATTTAAAGTAACGGTTCACAAGAAACAAACACGTGTGTTGGTACTGAGCGTCTGCCAAGCCAAGCGTCTGACACTCGGTCTCCCAGCCAGTCCAAGCGGTAGGGCGCGCTTGCGTTTTCGATCACGTGATGTTTAGTTCACGAACTGAGCCAATAGATGGCGCTGTATGTTGTACGGTGGCGCCATCAATCCACGATAAGTAGGTATATCAGTCATCTAGTACCCATAACACAAGCTCTGCTTAGCTTGGGACTAGATGATGATGTGTGGATTGTCCAGCATTATTTATTTTATTTTTATTATTCGTTCTTATACTCTTTAGTCTGAGTGTGAGGGACAGGGTTCGATTCCCATCACGAGTAGCATGACCATTTCTACATCTATTCTACCATGAATAGACAACGTTCTTTCTTTCCAAATTGAAATCTCTTCTACCCGAGCACGGGGCGCCCCGTACACTGTAGTGTATAGAAAACTTTCTTCTCTTCAGTTTTAACATCGCCATGCTTAGGACGGTAGATACGAGTATCTTTCTACAATCTGTCATGTTGTCTATTCTTCCTTAAACAAAGATCGTTTCTACGGTGGTCGTGCTACGAGTGCTGATCGGTCAAAGAGTTACTTGGGTTTTCCCATCTGGAGTTTTTCAGTAGCAGCCTGAATTCTGGATTTGTACCCAGCTGGAATAGGCTCCCTATTACATGGTGTTTAAATATATAGTCTGCCTAACCCTTCAGGGAATACAGGCGCGATGCTAAATTAAATTCAAAGTATTATAAAATAAATTTCATAAAAAAAAAATAAGACTTCATTAAAATATCTTTGGATATATTCGGTATAATTATGATAACCATAAAATTAAAAAAAAAATGCTAAATGATACATAGGTATTGTATTTTGGATTAAAAAAAGATCCGTTCGGTACCGTAAAACGGGGTAAATAGAAACGCAGGGGTGAGTTGTAACAAAACTTTGAAAGGCATTTTCGGGTTAGTTTAACATTGTTTGTTACTACAAGGGCTCTTATTTTTTTTAAGGAATTGAAATGATTAATTTCAACACCCTGTCAGTAATTAATAAAGTTTAATCAACGATTAAATCTCATTTAAAGTTTCGTTTCGATTTCTGTTTTTCGTTTTCTGTTTTACTGTAGTTTTTGAATTTATCGCGTATTTACAGTCACCGGTCGGGACTTAAACTATGTATGTATGTATTGTATTTTATACTATGTAGTGATAGTGAAGAATTACATTTAACAACATCTTAAATAAATTAGCAGTCTTTCAGAAAACTGCTTACCTACAGAGTGGAAAGGACCTCGACTCACAACCACCAACTGATCGTCACATCTTGTGGCAAACATGCTGTACCTAATTTTATTATGTTGTTCTTGTTACCATCTTGCATGCATATATTTTATTGTATGCATCTTTATCAAATAAAATATTATCTTATCTTATCTTATCCTGACATCATGAGTCCAGTACATGATTCTGGACGCCCCAGCGTTTTAATTTATCGTCGTAACTTCATCATCAGGCTATACTAGTCCACTGCTGGACATAGCCCTCTCCTAATGAGCGCCATAGCGCCCTTCTTCAGCTTGCCGCATCCAGCATCTGCCTGGAGTCTTTCGCAGATCGTCCTCCCACCTGGTCAGAGGGCGTCCACTACGTTTGCCGAGACGTTGTCTCCACTGAAGAACACGATTACGTCGTAATTTATCGCTTCGATATTTCCTGATGATTCTTTTTTTATTTTAATCCGTTAAAAAAACATAATTTCTACTTAACCCAATGAGATTTTTAATGAGACGTGAAATTTTAATAGAAGATTAGTACTCCCATCCTGTTAGATAGACTGTTCACTGTTTCAACACATCAGAAAAAAACTTCAAAATTAGGAAAAATCCGATGAAATTATTTAACGCTTGTGAATACGGAATCATTTACTGAACTCATGGTATCAATCTGTGCGTCCTATATGTTATTCCATATACCTAAATACAAAATACAATATCTTAGAAGAAATTACTACGCAGATCGAAGTAGTGCACCAGCTTGATGCACACCCACCAGAACAGCAGCGCATGGAAGATCACCTGGATCGTGTGGTCCAAGATCATCATTCTGGAAAGAGACATGGTCATCATCATCCTCCTGCCCTTATCCCAATTTATTTGCCCGTCCGCGAGTGGAGCTCTCACGACCGAGGCGATCCGGTGACGTTACCGAGTTGATATAGTGAGCGCATACCCATACAAGTCCATGTAAAGAATACGAGCCGCAGGAGAGACGATGTGGAGTGGGTGCCGGGTGTCTCTAATGAACGTTGACCTTTACATGACAGTAAGGCCTGTATCTCACTAGGAAACTATGGTGGCGCGACCATGGAAGAGCTGTCGAAAATTGTATGGTTGGTTAAGCCACCAATCGGTACCCTCCATAGAGCTGCATACATTTTGTTGGTAGCGCGACTCCTGGAAGACCCAGTCACTAGGACACCAGTGAGTCGTAGTGAGATATAACCCTTATAGACGGGAATTATAAACACGTATTTTTTAAAATTCAATCATTAGGGATGTGTGGTGTTACGCGAATGGATAGAAAAAAATATGAGTATGTAAGAGGAATTCTGAAAGTGGCGCCTGTGACAGAGAAGTTGTGTGGAAATCGGTTGTCATGGTATGGGCATGTGATGCGAAGGAATGAGGACCATGTTGTGAGGAAAGTTTTGAGTATGAATGTGCAGGGTTACAAGAGTAGAGGGAGACCAAAGAAAAGATGGATGGATTGTGTGAAAGATGACATGGCTAGAAAAGAGGTGACTCTTGAGATGACGTCAAATAGAGATGTATGAAAGAAAAGAAAACATGCTGCGCCGACCCTAAATAAATTGGGATAAGGGCAGGAGGAGAATGGATATAATGATAAAAAGTACCTTTTACAATGCGCTCTTGCTCTAGGTATGTCCTCATCTTTTTCCTTCAGTAAGTACCTCCTGCCACCTAAACAGCACTTGCCGAAATATTCTATAAGGTCCGTCGATTCAACATCATAGTAAAACTGCCTCTTATCAGTATTCTTGAGCACTGAGCGTAGAGTCGTGAAGTTCGTATTGTCAAATACCCATTGCTGGTTCAAGTAGTAACCCAGTGCAAGGTTTGCTATGTAGATGCGGCGTTGTACTTTGATTAGCCTGTGGGGGATAAAAGTGCCATTAAGAGGAATTCAGACTTATTACTGTGCTATAGGATGGAAGTATTTTCATTTAAGAATCAATTTAAATAAATAAAAAATATAGTTTTCTAACAAAATTTAAGGTAAATTATAACTATTTTTTTGTTACCGTTTTGCCGAAGTCTAGATCCTATATGAGAGCTGGGGTCTGAACTAAGTTCGTACTTATATGACAGTTTTCCAGGCTCACATCCCTTTAAACACGTTCATAGTTTGCGGCATCTTTAGAGTGAATCGATTAAAATTAACAGCGAATAATTTGAACATCCTTACTAATATTATAAATGGGAAAGTGTGTGTGTCTGTTTGTCCATCTTTCACGGCAAAACGGAGCGAGGAATTGACGTGATCTTTTAAGTGGAGATAGTTGAAGGGATGGAGAGTGACATAGGCTACTTTTTGTCTCTTTCTAACCCCCCACTTCCTTACGCGAGCGAAGCCGCGGGCAAAACTTAGTATTATCATAAAAAGGATATGGAGGGATTTGTGAAGTGTATACTCATACACTTCACAAAGTTCCAGTCTACTCAGACTGGAACTAGTTTATAAGAGATTAGTGCGTTCTAACAAACAAACTCTTTCGCTGTATTATATTAGTATAGATAGATATATTTATACAGGGTTATAGGGTAAGTCGACCTAAATCCTTTGAGAGGTTTTAGTTTTCATCATTCCTAGCTGATTTGACTATGAAACACCCCACCCCAAACCTAACCCATATTGAGATATTGGATTTTGATTATTTTTTAAATAAAATGAAGGTTTTTTGTACAATTGTCCTTTTATCGGATTTTTGTGTAGTAGATTAGTTTTTTTATTACTTTCAATACGAACGCAACTTGTAACTGAACCAACTGGGAAGTAGTCGACTATTGAAAGTTTCAAAAATAAACAAATTTGTATAAACTTATTATTTATGGGGCCATATGAAAAGTTTAGTTTATATTGAACCTCATCCGATCTTATCTATCTCAATATGGGTTAGGTTTGGGGTGAGGTTTGTCATAGTCAAATCAGCTAGGAACGATGAAAACTAAAACCTCTTAAAGGATTTAGGTCGACTTAACCTATAACCCTGTATACATATTTATTATATTGGGATATATTAAGATAGCTACCGTTACGTGGGGTTACTTAGAACTCACGAGGCTATTTGATAGGACATCGGGCGTTTTTTACCCGATTTTTTAAAAGTCGCGAACATAAACCAAAACATTTTTAAATGATAGTGTTTGCAATCATATTTAATATTGTGTAGTTATTTTGATTCACAATAATGGGAAAATGAAAATCATATTTTAAGTTGACTATTTTTCCTAATTACTAAACGACCGCTCAGTAAGTTAAAATATCACTCCGTGGTATTTTTGTAAACCCAATCAGACTAAATCCGTCAAGTTGATGTGCATGTTTCGTTCTCACTCTCACCCATAGTCCTAAAATTGGTATTACTGGGATTACGTAATTCGAAACAATTTAAACAGACAAAGAGTCGCATTCATGCCGCTAGATGCAAACAATCCCGAATTAAGAGATTTCCCCCAATTGACTTACGACGAGCTACTTTTATTTACCTTGGGAATATACCATTTGAAACTGGCCAAATCTTATTGCCACGAACACATGCGGCCAAACGGAGTGTATATAATGGAATTATACCATCGCAGAGAGTTGGTCGAAAATAAAATATTAATACGAGGCAGAATACAGTCCCGTCACATAAGAGCAAAACGCTATTATACATATCTACTAATAAATCCGGCATTGCAGGGAAGACAAAGCCTCGAGGGCTATTACTGTTCCTGTATACACGGCCGCCGCACTGTTGGGAGTTGCGCACACATCGCCAGTGTGGTATACTTTTTATCTTGGGCTGTATATCAAGACGAATTTCACACACCTGCGGCGTTTTTAGACGAAACTATTTTAGATTTAGATGCAGCAGAATAAAAGTTAAGAGAAAAATATGTTGTTTTAATTATTTTTGATTCCCTTTTTCCTCTTCAATTATTGCCCAAAAACATTTATAAATATTTTTTAAATGTCCATTTTCTCCTTATTGCCACGACCCACAGATATGGGAACTATACCATTGTAAACTAGATTTACTTGCCTATCCACCGTACCTAATTTTATTTTTGTTCGCCGTAGGTAAGTGTCCCATACAAAAATGCCCGATGTTCACGAAAGAAAAGTTTTGATCATGTGGATATTTATATCTGAGAACAGTAGGATTTATATTTTACCATTTGGCAATACAGTGACAACTAATGTCATTGTCACAAAGGAATTTTGACAGATAACGGTTCCATAAGTGGTTCAGCTCGTAATTTTAAAAAGTGTTGTATTTTGGTGTACTTACAAAGGTTTCTTGCCAAACAACCAGAGAAGAGTATCCACCAATATAGCCGGCAGCAGATGCTGAATTAACACCTGGAAAATTACAGAAGATACGCATGGTGGGATGACTAAGTACTTGATTCCTACCGGCTTCCATAAGGAAGCTCGGAAAAACAAATCGACCGCCATTTGACGACCGATGTGGCGCGGCGGGCGAAGGTCCGCCTGCGACGCAAGAGGTTGCGGGTTCGATTCCCGCCTTGGGACAAATGTTTGTACGATCTACAAATATTTGGTCCGGGTGTTCTGGGTATTTGCTATATATAATAAAAAATATCTATCTATGTAATGTATTTTATTAAGTTTATCAGTCATCTAGTACCCATAACACAAGCCCTGCTTAGCTTGGGGCTAGATGATGCGGTGTGGATTGTCCAGCATTATTTATTTATTTATTATTATTTGCTCGACCCCACAGTTGGCGCAGTGGCTGAGCGATCGACTGCTGCGCCGCGCATTTTGTTACCATGGTCAATATGTAGATATACCTATGTAAATTCACAGGTTTCAGACGAACGGACATTTCGAAACTATAAGGGTTGCTTCTTTACTACGTAACCCTCAAACAGATAAGATCGGACGGCACGGTTGGCGCAGTGGTTGCGCGATTGACTGCTGCTCTGCGTGTCGTGGGTTCCATTCCCACACGGAATAAATATTTGTATGGCCTACAGGTAGTTGTTCCGGGTCTGGCTGTTTGTGTATGTGAGTTTAAATGTTTTTAAACACATCCACGATACAGGAGAAATTCCTAGTGTGGGGAAACGTTTTATTTAAAAAAAAAAGATTACTAATAACTACCTACTTTTTTCTTCAGCTCCCCTTTTACGCAAATTGACGTTTTGCTACTTGTGTCCTTACCTTAATATAATAATACTGGGCGTTACTCGTGATGCCCCCTCCCGTGTACCAGATCATATCGTTGACAGGGAAGTCTTTGCCAACATGTTTGGACATCTCTACCAGGTCCCCCATCAAGATGTTGTTGAGGCTGCCCGAACAGCAGTTGTAGATTGGAATGTCGTCATTTGGTTCTATTCTGGAAGTTAAATAAAAGTCACCATTAGCTTATTGTTGGTATTACCAATGATGGTAACAGGCTCGCCCCTATTACACGGGACTTAAATATAAAAAAAAAAAAAACAATGCTGGACAATCCACACAGCATCATCTAGCCCCAAGCTAAGCAGAGCTTGTGTTATGGGTACTAGATGACTGATATACTTAAAACAATACATTACATAGATAGATATTTTTTTTTTCGGAACAAATCTTTGTAGATCGTACAAACATTTGTCCCAGGGCGGGAATCGAACCCGCAACCTTCTGCGTCGCAGGCGGACCTTCGCCCGCCGCGCCACATCGATCGTCAGTCATATAACTGGTGAAATGCGGGTCTGACTTGAAAGCGAAGTGAGATTACTCGCTTGCTCCGGTTTCAAATCGGTTGATCATGACTCTGTGTACCTAGCATACAAACGTTGTTATTTCCTTCAACCGGTCACAAATCCAGAACCCGGGATGCTAGTGAGAAAATCCAGATGGGAAAACCCAATAACACTTTTCCCGACCCGGGAATCGAACCCAAAACCTCATGCTCAGCAGTAGCACTTTCGACCTCAAGATCACATAGGCAGTGCCTATAATCAAATGAAAACTATGTTTTGTATCGACGCTAATAAGAAACAATGCTATGCCATGTTTAGCAGGCGCGTTAGCCATAGAGCTAAGTAAGTAGTAAAAACTACTAAGTAAAAAAAACAAGTATAGTTTTCTGAAAGAATAGGTACGAATATAGTTCTACGCCCATAAGAGGCCGTCTATTAATCACGTGACGTTCTTTATGTTCAGTAACTGGGTTGTGGAGGTCAGATAAGCAGTATCTCCATGTAAAACACTGGTACTCAGCTGCATCCAGTTAGACTGGAAGCCGACCCCATGCAGATGCAGAATCCCGAAAGACCCGAAGCAGATAATGATGACATAGGACCTAAACTGTTGAAATGTAGGTGTACTAGTAGTAATAGGTACCTACGCCTCTGCCTAACCCTTAAGTGATTACAGGGGTGATGTTATTAATGTATATAATATACTCTGTAGCATAAGGCTAGTAACGAAGAAGTAAAAATATCGCATAACAATAAAAATCTTACTTCTTAGTTCCTCTGATCCACGCGCCAGCGATAATGTGTTTTGCGCACACGTCCACAGGAATAAAGTCGCAAATGATGCCAGGTTTAGTATGAATAGTCCTCATTACCCCTGAAAGTTAAAAAGATTACTGGTATTGTCGCGTAAACTTATAGAAAAAATGCAAAAAGATCCTCTCCGGCGGGGAATCGAACCCCGGTCTCCCGCGTGACAGGCGGGGATACTTACCACTATACTACCGAAGACTTGCTTTACTAAGTCGAAATAAGCATTTATATGATAATTGAATGATATTCTTCTTTTATGAACATTTTATTTCTTTTGAAAACATTTAAATTACAACAATAGCTATTTACTAATACATAAATATTCATAAGCACGATTCACAAACCAATTTTCGAACAATGTGTTGCAAAACCAACAACAAAACTGAAAACAGCGCCATCTCGGTTTATTATACAGCAACTAAACGCGTTGAAGAAATATTACCGAAAGTTATTAAACTGTATGAATTATCTCAAACAGTCACTTATATTAATTTGAGTTACCAACGTCGTATTATGTACAATATTTGCAATATTCAACACTCCTTTTAAATATTTACTGTTACAAAAAGTTTAATCATTTTTAAGTTTAGCGCCATCTATCGCGCACAGTCATAACTATAATAACATCTTTGCGAATGAAGTAAATAGTTCAAAATTTAAGATAGATCAAGAATCCATTGCTACAATAAGAAATAAAATAGAATAAATTGTTATATGAAAACTTACCTTTGCCACAAGCCACAAATATTCCTACAGGACCGTTAAAATTCTCAATCCAACCTGGCATTGGTTCGTCCACACTGGATATCACTGAAACAAGAGAAGGGTACAGATAATTAATAAATTAATACAAATATTTTTACGACTTGTTTTCCCACTAATAAGTTCCGGTTTATTTATATGGCTGATAATATTTATCTAGCAGATAAATTATACAATTGTTATATTTTTTTAATGGTTAGCAAGCCGGTACCATTTTCGGAGAAGCCATTAAAATTCCCAAGATATCATAATAATATTTATGTGGGTATCGGATTCGTGACCTCATACTGAAATTGGGTTTAAAATTCACTTTTCGCTCTAGGTCTGTGATGTAAAGATCTAAGATACTTCAACTTTGCTTTAATAAGTTAGCTTTTCATACGCCTTTTCACAACCGAAGATTATTTTTAACAAAAATAATAATGGAATTTGAGTTTTAAAGCATAAGGTTCATATTCGTATCTTCAGGTTCATATCCATATGATGCTGTTCACTAAAGCAAGCGATGTCAGTTCTCGTAGCCTTCGCGACCCCTACAGGGTCGCGTTAGATGTTCTGCCCAGGCTTGCAAAATATAACAAAAGCTGCATGTCCATATGTGTCCGAGTATATAATAAGATACCAGATGAATTAAAAACATTAAATACAAGATTATTCAAAATAAAAATACACAAATGGCTGTCTGCTAACAGCTTTTACAGTGTCAGGGAGTTGCTAGAGCAGAAAATCCGATGATGTTAGTAGTTGTAGTGGATCGTTATGCATGTAAAATATGCTCGGTTATACATGACATACTTATGAAGCAAAACATGTATGTTCTACAATTGTTTTTACCTTACCATCCTGTAAACCGTGTTTTGTGCAAATAAATCATTTCTATTTCTATGCCTTTCGATAAATAATTACACTAGCTTGACTTACGAAAGCAAAGTTTAAGTAACTATGATCTATGAATCTTGCCCTCATATTGTCTACTAAGTTGTTACTACGTAAGCAAAGTAGGTAGTAGTATATGTTCATAATGTACAAGTACCCACATCTGGACAAATCAATAAAATCGCTGTCTGTTTGTATTGTAAACAATAACCGCTTTTTACTAAATGTATAAATGAAACTCGGTATGTAGGAATTCGAAAAACATTTTTTATAAATGTATGTCTGTTTGTGGGGGCTAATCTCAGGAACTGCTGTACCGGTTTTGACAGGACTTCCACTGACAGATAGTTAATTTTATCAGGATTAACTTTGATTTTAGAAAGAGGATTAGGGTGCCGCGCAAAAACTTTAAATCAATGTTTTGTTAAATTCCACACTGTCACTGTGGAATTAAACAAAACATGAGTTTAAGCTGGGTTTTAGTGGTTCTAACTGTGCCCACGAATTTATATAAAATTTACGCTAGTTCGAAAGACACGCTGATATGAGAAGAAGCTAGTTTATAGAATAAAAGGTTGGACTGCTCACCAATGGAAGGCCTGATGATGACGACGGGCAAATGTCCTTTGTACTCATACACCACATGCTCTGCCAATTGCTTCGTGAAGGTGTACGTGTTCGGGAGCTCTCCGAGGTACCTGAGGAAGATAGTCAACTTAAAAAAAAGATAACCGATCTATGCATCTGGACTAGCGTTGAAAAATGCAGGAAAAATTCCTGTTTCTTTCCAATTCAGTTGTTATATTCAATGTTTCATTCGAAAGTTTCGAGAATTTATTTTAGTAATAGGTATATCATATTTCATATTTTTTTTCAATAAACCGAAAAATACATAATAACGCAGAATAATTCGCCTTTTTCTGTAATTCGCCTATATATTTCAATTTCAATAAAACTTGTTTTTTTTTTTCAAGTTTACAAAACATGATTTGATTCATGTCAAATGTTTTTTTCTTATAACATGCGGAAAAAAACGAAAAAAAACAAATTGTTATTTTCGCAATTTTCAACGCTAATCTGGACACTTTCAAATGAAAAATCATGGCTCAATCATGGGGTATGAGAAACGGCGTAAAGTTCCTCATCCACAATTGTAAAGACAGGTCTTGTTTTTTTGTATATATGTTCAATCCAAACAAGTTATCAATGAAGGAAATAACCACATAGATATGAGTGGACCTGACCAGTCAGTGCAAGCATTTGCCAGTATTCGTAGAGCTCAACTCAAAACTAAGGAGCTCAACGTATCAACGAACAATACCAAATTACCAAGAAAGAACTTGACAAAACTTACTTTGGAGTAAGTGTCCTCAAGGTATGATCGTCAGCATTTTCACAGACTTCCAGGGTCTCCCTCCAGTCAGCCAGGGGCGGGTACAGCACCTCCTCAATAGGATCCCTGTTTGTGTTGGAGTATGATGTGGAAACGTGTACTAGTGCCTGGAAAAAAAAACATCATTAATAGCCTTTGGGGGGTAATAGAAACAAGGCGTAAAGTTCCTCATCCACCTTAGAAAAGGGAGGATCCTACGACCAGATGGGTGTTTTGTCTGGTGGGCTACTGCCCGACGGTTGTTGTCAGGTTCTTATTTACATATATGCTCAGTCGTGTGGATAACTTTAATATCGCGATGTAGAACACGTCAGATTTAAGTTCGTATGAGGCGAGATAGATGTCGCTACCGACTCTTCTCCCTCTCTCGTGTCGGCTCGAAACTATTGAGAACAGCTTATCACATGGTTAAATTATTGACCACCCGGCAAGGAGACAGTCAGCTGGATGAGGAAGACGACGGACTAGATAGAGAGAGAGATTGGTAAAGGCCTATGTCCAGCAATGCACTGCCATAAGCTGAGTTGATTGAAGGCAGCAGGAGTGAGTGGCCTCGAAACGGTACTTCTAAGTGTTTCCTTTTTGATACTCGAAACTTCCCAATAAGAAAAAAATAAGAAAAAATGTTTATTCGCCACAGAAGAAGTGCGTAAAAAAAAAGTTTAAGAAAAGAAATGCTTATGATAGTGACAGTAAATATTTTGCTTAAATTATGAGTGAAGATAAAACAAAGTCTAAAAGTATAACAAAAAAGAATGAAGGTAGTTGCCCGTCGTGACTGCGGCAATGTAGGATACCACTTATCATGACGCTTTGTCGACCACAACACATCGCTGGTTCTCAGTGGCCACCCAACCATAAAACACAGCTTGTTTCTGGATTTGGGTCCTGATACTAAATAAGTGCACCTTCCTGGCGAAATTTTGCACTTATAAGGACTTAATTTAATTTGACAGTCATAACCGGTAGTCAGAAGTCCAAAGTCCACCTCAACCTGTCATACGATCGTGTTGCCCTGTAACTGGGTTGTGGAGGTCAAATAGAAAATCAATCCATGTAAAATACTGGTATTCAGCTGCATCTGGTTAGACTGGAAACGGACCCCAACATAGTTAGAAAAGGCTAGGCAGATGATGATGAATAAGGAATTAATTTACTTACAGATAAGTCTCTAATATCTTTGGCCAGCTCCATAACCTCCATGGTGCCTTTTAAGTTCATCTGTGCTGCAAATTTTAACGTATCATCAAACCTGAAAGCAGAAGTATAAATAGAAATGTTATTATGTTGGATAGCCTCGCTGTGGAGGTCAGATAGGCAGTCAGTTACAGTCAGACTCCTGTTTTCCATGAAAGGAAGGAGGAGAAAGGAATTTGTAGTATCCTGGATAGTTTTTAAGCAGCCTCATGGGTTTTTAAAGCGCCCGGACAAGGTCATGATCTACTTCAAAAAATTTCTAAGTTCTCCGCTGTTCATTTCTGATTAATTTCGTTGCAGGATCCAATGCAGTTCAATCACGGCGTTTTTCTGGTGGTCTGTTGATCCACTGTTGATCCCGTTTTTCTGGAGTTGCAGTGGTTTGGGAATAGTGTGGGTAGAATACACAAGCCATCGTGAGGTGCAACAAATATGTCCTAGGTAATACTGGCTGGCAGAGTTTTGGGCTTCTGATTTTTTTTTTTTTTTTTTTTTTTTTATTATTTCTAAAATACATACATTATTCTTACATCAAGTCTGGCCCCACAACGGAAACCTCTCTGGGTTTATCTGTGTGCAGGCGAGCCGTTAAATACAATTTAAATTAATTTATAGATGATGTTGTGTCAGGAAACGCTTTGATTTATACGTGTAACTTTTCGAACTGGTCATATACAACGTTTGTAATTCTTCTGGGAGTTTATTTAGAAAGTAAGGTACTAGATAATCAGCAACCCTCGTTCCGTACACATTGTTGAATTTTGGTAATATGTATTTATTTTTAAAAGGTATCGTTCTCAAAAATGTAGGTCTAGTTTTTTCAATATTAGCTCCGGTCTTTTTACTTCCGCTAGAGTACAAAATTCAACTTTATTGAACACATTCATAACATTACAGTATTTAAAAAGTTCATCATCACTATTTTTGAATTTCTTGATCAAATGTTTTGGTGTTATAACTTTCAATATTCTTAATTGTAACTTATAAATGTCTGACAGGTAGGTATGATAAGTTCTCCCGTAGCTGCTGAGCCCGTAGTTGATAACCGAGTCCGCTAGGGCCATATATAGCATTCTGAGTATTTTGTAGGGTAGTTTATGTTTTAGTATGCTTAGTTTACCTAGTACCGATCTCAGTTTGTTACACACATAATCCTTGTGCGGGCCCCAGCAGAATCGACTGTCAACTACTAGGCCGATATACATATGTTTATCAACTACTTCTAAAGACGGGCATTTGCAATATTTTTGCGAGTTATGGAGGCAAGAGTGCTGATGTGCTATAACTGTAGGTATTGTGGAGCATTTATTGTGTGATGAATGAATGTGAACGATCTTTGTTTTTGTTGAATTTATTACTAACCCGACGTCATGAGCCCATTTACACATTTGGTCGAAATGACGTTGTAAGGATTCCTCGGCATCGTGGATATTTATATCAGCGACCAGTATACAAGTGTCGTCTGCAAATTGGTATACAGAGCCTGAATTTATAGCATTACTCATGTCATTAACATAAAGTAAGTATTCTGTTGGACCAATAATTGACCCCTGGGCCGTTCCTTGCGTGGATGGAAGCATTGAACTATATTCATTTTTTATTTTAACTGTGTTGTATCTGTTGGTGTGGTAGTTTTTTAAGAGTTTTAGTAATGGCCCTTGTATCCCATTTTGTGACAACTTCTCAAATAGTGTATCATAACGGATCATATCGAATGCTTTGCTGAAGTCTATAAAGAGTGTCAAGACGTGTTTTTTATTGTTTAAATGTTTATTGAATTCATCAGTGAACGAACGTAGTAATTGTGTTGTACTCTTATTTTTTTGGAATCCGTATTGTTTGTTGTTGATTATCCTATGCGTTTCCAAAAAAGTATTTATCTCATCACCAATATAACGTTCTAAAATCTTATCTATACAAGACAATATAGTGATAGGGCGATAGTTGTTAATGTCTTCACGTGGACCCTTTTTGTGTATAGGACGTATCACTCCTATCTTTAAGAGGTCAGGATACGTACCAGTCTGCAAACAACAATTAATTAGGTGTGTAATAACTGGGATAAGATTCGCCGATGTATACTTGACATCTTTAGCACGTATCCCGTCATAGCCCGGACTTTTCCTATCATTAATTTGCTTGATGATTCTTCCGACGGTATCTTCTCGTGCCGGTTTTACTCTTATCGACCTATCAGGGGTTATACTGTACATACATTTATCCAAAAGAGGCACATCGCAACAATTGTTGAGGTTCGTGATATTAGAATTAAATTCAGTCATGAAATTGTTGGCCAATGTTAAAGGATCTGTTCGAAAAGTTACAAGTAAGATGTGTTCTATACATTCCATAATTTTGCCTGTTAAATTATTTACAATACTCCAAATCTTTTTGCTATTTTTGAAATTTTGAGAAACTTCCATCATTATTTGTTTATTTCTTATGTAATTAGTATATTTGTTTGTTTTGTTTCTATATCTATTGTACAATAGTCTTTTCTGTGGGTTATTTTCATCTTTGCGCCAAATATTAAACAATAAATCCCGCTTCTCACACATCTTTTTAAGTTTTTTGTTTGCCCATGAACACGTTTTACGTTTGCTGACACTGTTTTTACTAATTGTGAATTTGCATTTATTGTATACATTATTAAAGCTTTTATGAATGTACTTTACTATTTCATTTGGGCACCCGTATTGAAGGGGTATACTCCAATCGATGTTATTTAGTTCACTGTGCACTCGGCGGTTATCTAACTTAGTAATTAATTGAATAGAAGACTGTGAGTCATTCTTGTTTAGCGCGCTCATAATCGCACAACCGGTTATACAGTGGTCGGCCGGTGAAGTGTTTACAACAGATGTATAAATATTGTATGCACTAGCATTGCGGATAAATACATGATCTATACATGACTTAGATATTCTGTCACCGTATTTTTCGATACGTGTATAAGAATTAACTCCATTAACAAATCCCTGGGTACACAAGGAATATAAATATTGTTTTGTCACGGGGTTACTAACTTTAAGATCAACATTCATATCTCCCATTACAACACAATCCTGTTTTATAGGATATTTAGCTAATAAGGATGACAATTCCTTTATAAATCGGAGTTTGGATGTGTCGGGCGGTCTGTATACGGCACATAATCCGAATTTAAGACTATTTACACTTAGTTCGCCGGTCACACATTCAAACTCCTGTGTACACAAGTTACTGTATCTTAAGAAAGATATAGACTTGTGAATATACAACAGCACGCCCCCACCTCTTTTATTAGTTCTTAATTCCGAATATGAGTTGAAGTCAGGGAGTTCAAACATTTTTCCCAGTTCATTGTTTATGTTTACTTCAGTTAATATTAAAATGTGAATTGTATGTTTACTATTTAACATTATGTGCTCAATTTGTGCAAAGTTTTTTTGATGGATCGTATATTTACATGCAGGAAGTACAAACAATTATCTGGTGTCGGTATGTCGGAAGTAAAATCATCCCATGTATGACAATTGATTTCGACTATATTATGTTCTGTTGAATCCATCATGAAATAAAAATATAATAAGTAGATATTCTTTTTTTTTTATAAATTACAGTTGTAAGAGTGAACTTACCTATTGTCTATCATGCAATGATTTCACCTTTTCGATATCGGCAACCGACCGGATTGTAGTTTTTTTTTTTTCTTGGGCACTTTTACGCACTAATATGTTTCCGTGTTTACACCATATAAAACCAAACAGTCCTTTCAGTTCTTCTTTTGTTTTCCATAACAGGTAAGCCGTCGCTGGCGTCAGACATTCTCGTAGATAAACTTTGTCAGCACCGTCTTGTCCCATAGTAGAAGCAGATATCGTCGTATGTTTTGCAGCATCATTACTTGTATAGACAGTAACAGATCTGTGAGTGTCAGCCGTTACCTTTGCTAAACCTTAGACTAGTCAAAAATAGGGGAATGAAAGTCTTACCTGACACTAGCAGCTACATGGAAGACAATATTTACTCGATTGACAAGCAGAGCTCGGTCTTCTTGCGACAACCCTGAAAAAAGAAAAAGAACAGGAAATATAGGTGAAGAGCTGGCTTACACACACATATTAAAGATAAGAGATACATTGATACATTAAATGATGCCTGTACGTCTCGAAGGTTTAGGCAGAACTGTACCTATGGTACACACATATATCACCACTTATCTTTAAGTCCCATGTAATAGGGAGCTATCCTATTCCCATCAATCGGGCATACAACATTCAGACTCGGGACTACCATTGAGAAATTCTAGATAGAAAAACCCAATAACAACTTACCCGACCGGAATGGAACCCAAGACCTCACGCTTAGCACAACCCCTAGACCAACGAGGAAAATAACACAAATCGCCGTTACAAAATACGCACAAACAATGTCTCTGTCAATATTCCAAATTCCAATTTTTATACTTAATTAAAAAGCGTTTGAATCTAAATTACTTTAGTAGGGTCAATGAGATTAATCGTAACCATGTTTAAATGAAGGCACATTTCAATTAAAAAAGAAATGCTCAGTTTATTCACGTGTCCATCTATTACTCCATTATGTGGTTCGTCATCATTCTCTTGGCCTTATCGTTACTTATTTAAGGGCGATGCCGTATCTCTTCTTCGTCTTCTTCATCTCTCTTTTCCGTCATCTCAATAGTCAACTCATAACTTTCCTCATGACATGTTCCTCATTCTTCCACATCACATATCTACATCTCAGGATCTTCAAAAGATCGATGTTTTTCTTCATACGAAGACATTATCTGTCTTGCCTTTTCCCAACTATGTTGGGGTCAGCTTGCAGTATTACAGAATGCATCTGAGCACCAGTATTTTCATAAAGCAACTGCCTATGTGACCTCCATAATCCAGATACTGACTTAGTCTCCATACGAAGACAAAGTCAGGAATGTCGTTTTGTCTCTTTTTCGCACAAACTATGCTTATGAACATAGCAGGAAGGTGGTAACGAGGCTAATTCATCATCATCATCATCATCATCATCATCAGGATATACTAGTCCACTGCTGGACATAGCCCTCTCCTAATGAGCGCCATAACGCCCTGTCTTCGTCAGCTTGCCGCATCCAGCATCTGCCTGCAGTCTTTCGCAGATCGTCATCCCATCATCAGCGAGGCTAATTTCTTTGGGCTAATTGCAATCGTTAGATTTGCCCTCATAGTACTTAGCCGCGCTTAGGAGAGCTCATACCATAGACAGAGAAGGGGACTAAGCAATACCCAGAAAAAATCCACTCTGTAGAAAGAGACAAATCCACCGTGCAGCCAATACCTCTCTCGCCTCTTTGATTTGATAAACAACTACTGGCCGCATGCGTTGTCTCTCTCACACATTTTTTTTTGACGACCTATTTGGCGCAGCGGGCGAATGTCCGCCTGCGACGCAGGAGGTTGTGGGTTCAATTCCCGCCTAGGGACAAAGTTTGTACAATCTACAAAGATTTTTTCCGGGTGTTCTGGGTATTTGCTATGTATAATAAAAATATCTATCTATGTAATGTTTTGTTTTATGTTTATCAGTCATCTAGTACCCATAACACAAGCTCTGCTTAGCTTGGGGCTAGATGATGCTGTGTGGATTGTCCAGCATTATTTATTTGTTTATTCTTTCCCGTATTTCTTTCACAGCTTTATAGGGAACGCTCAGTCCATTTATTTATGTATGTGGTCCATACTGAGCAAAGTGAGCTCATATAATAATAATGGCGTTTCCATGACTGTCAAGTCTTGACTTGACAGTCATGGAAATCTGGAATGGAATGGAAGTCATGGAAGTCTCTGTGAAATGGAATCATGAAATCATGGAAGTCTCTCTCTCGGCATTATGTGCGGCAGAGGTGTCAAGATAAGAAGAAGTTAGGGACAGATCAGACGGAACGGTAAAATGCCCAAACACGTACGTTTCTAAAGTGGAAAATTGAATGAATATCGACACAGTCGGCTCGTGTATGCTCGCTGCAGAAAAGCAGCGTGTAATTTAGGTACAGCTAAGAGCCAGTTCCCACCAAATGGTATAATCCTCGCGGATGCTCGAGCACTTTTTGTAATTACACTGAATAAGTAACTATTTCAAACAATATTTTGCTTTGAGTATACAATTCGGCCTTCAAGCGATTACTTGCGCATGCTCGAGGATGCGCGAGCAATCATGGATAGATATCCACGCAGCCTCAAGGACACTCGGGTGGGCTTGCAGATGCAAGCCCACCCGTGTACTGCGTGTGCACACATCAAGCAAGTGCGAGCGTGCGAGTTGGACAAACATTAAGTTGATCCTCCGAGGCGGGCCCATGTATGAACCGCACTTTTGCCCTTGGTCTGAATGTGCAGCCAGGAGGATGCTGGTTCGAAGTGTTTACCCTTTCGTGGAAACTGTCTCTTAGAGCAAATCTGAGGATTTCCTCCTTTGCTCAGGAAGCGCCAGACACATTTAAGTATCACCATTCCAAAGATGCTATTTCATAAAAGTTATTTGGTTGAAGACTCTTACCAAGTCCAGGTTCCATGACATCTCCTGATACCACGAAGACCTTCGACTCGAAGGCACCACGCCTCTCCTTTTTAATTCGATCGAAACACTAGAACAAGACATAAAATATGATAGTTACTTACTACGTTGAATATGGACAACTCGTTGGGAGGCCACATTGGTGATTAAAACCAATATTTTTTTAAATAGACAACGCAAAGCCTAGACACTGGATTTAAAAACATGAAATTTTGCACTAGTTGTACCTATAGGTAGTTCAAACACATTACGCCAGTCCAGTTAAGTCCCATGTAATAGGGGGCGAGCCTATTTCCAGCCATCAGTCACATACCCAGACCCCGGGCTGCTAATGAGAAATTCCAGAACATAACACCCAAAAACGCTTTGCCCATCCCGAGAATAAAACCCAAGACCTCATCCTTAGCAATAGAACTTGTGACTACTAGATCAATTAGACTTTAAGGTTGCGGTTGTCTCTTGTGGCGCAGAAGTGGTAGGAGAGCTGACCCCAAATAAATTAGAATAAGGATAAAGAAGAAGCATTTTGTGGTTGACATCCAGTCCAGTCCACGGGTCTCGAAAGACTAGATGACTTAAATGTTCAAAAACTTACAGGTGCCGCATAAAGTTGAGCCAGTCTATCTTCGGACTTGACTCCCTTCTTGTTCCTCATTAGCAGGTAAATCCTGTCCAGACCAGTGCAGGCGTACAGCAGCTTCTCTACCAGGACCTTGCCTATGAATCCTGAAAGTTAAAATTAAAGAACTGAAGATAAAAACTGAACCGTAGAGACAAGAGCTGTCAAATCGTTATTTTAATATCCCAGATAAAAATTATTGTCGATTGAAAAATCAGCGATATCCACACAATTTCTCGGTCACCGGCGCCCCTTTTAAACTTCCCCTAATATACTCATTTTTTATTCGATCCATTTGCGTAACACCACACATCCCTCTCAGCATTCTCATCTCAGGTAAGATTAACGTCGAAAATAATAGTATAGAAGTATGTACTCTCCACTCAATGGAGACAAAACTAGGTATATTTTCGGAAGTTTGTGACATTGGTAGTTTTGTTAGTTTCATTTCTTACCACCGCGGCACCGCTTGGAAGTGACGCCCGTGACCGAGAAATTGTGTGGATATCGGCTGTCATAGTATGGAAATGTGTTGCGAAGGAATGATGAGGAAGACCAAAGAAACGACGGATGGATTGTGTAAAAGATGAGGAAGAAGGTGACATTTGAGATGACGGATAAAAAAAGATTTATGGATGAAGAAGACATGGTGCGCCGACCCCAAATGAAAAATTGGGGTTGGGGCAGGAAGATTAATCTTACCTGAACCTCCTGTTATGAACACAGTTTTCCCTTTATAGAACTCTGGTATCGATGGTACATCAGATAAATCTCGTTCTTCAAGAAAACCCATGATGCTAACAAAACTGTTGTACTAGCTTGTTAGTTATTTCGCTGAAAAGAAATGGAAAGAAAATAATTTCGAAGTTTTTTTTTTAAACATTGCCCCACACCAGGAATTTCTCCTGTATCGTGGGTGCGTTTACAAACATTCAAACTCACATACACAAACAGCCAGACCCTACAACTACCTGTAGGCCGTACAAATATTTGTTCCGTGCGGGAATTGAACCCACGACACGCGGCGCAGCAGGCGATCGCTCAGCCACTGCGCCAACCGTGCCGTCAAAGTGGTTTCCTTCTGTGGCATGAAATGAAGAATGAAAAACGTTTATAGGTAATGTGTAAAAGATATTTTATAGCCAGTCGTAAGTTGAACGTACAGATTGATCCCGCGGAGATGCGGAGGACGGGGATTCCTTAGTGCCAAGAATCTGCATAACCGGGAAGTGTACAATCTCAGGGAGTACTTTGTCCATTCTGACGTGGGTATGCATCAAGATGTAGTGTTGGTCGAGGTTATCGACATGTGGGATGTGGGCTCAGCAATCGTTGTAGGTGGGTGTAGCCAAGAGCCTCGACCAACACCTAAGGAGGCTCTCGTTAGGCAGCTGGATCAAGGGGTTGATTCAGAAAGCAGGATGGACACGACTTGTATTGTTAGGTGATCTCTGGAGCCCTGACCACCGGTAGCTTGAACCTTGTTCCCGATACCGGTAGGCTACTATTTTTTATTACTTTAAATGTTTTATGTTTTTCTTTAATTTTGAAATATGTAAAAATATAATTAGTAAGTAAGTTTATGGAGTAGCCGAGATATTGATGTGAATCATCTATCATGTTATCATCAGTTATCACTATGATCTGATGTATAGAAAGATGCATTTTACAGAATCAGGACCGTGTTCAAATTAGACGACGACCTATGTGGCGCAGCGGGCGAAGGTGCGATTCCCGCCTTGGGACAAATGTTTGTACGATCTACAAAGATTTGTAGCATCAATAATAGACGATTATTATAATTAATAAATGATTTTAATATTGATTATGGACGAGCTTGTGGGTACAGATCCGGGGAAGTACCAACGTGACTTTTTAAATTCGTATGTACATTCGAAGTTAATAAGGAAAGCTAGATAAAACTAAATTTTATTTATTTAAGGGGTAAGATTAAAATCTAAACCGTTGTACATTGCAATTTTACAACCATTTTTAGATACAGAAGTAGGTTTTAAATATGTTAAATTTGACTAAAATACAAATACACTTAAGAAAATAGAAAAAATAACAAGAAAAATAACGCTTGAAAAATTGGTGTGAAATTGATAACGCACCTCAAGCGTGCTGACTGGTGATTAATATTCGACCCTTCTCTGTATGAGAAGAGTCCTTTGTCCTGCAGTGGGACAGTAACAGGCTGGTACTATTAGGATCATTATTTTTATACCTTATAAATTGTGTAATAATTAAGATTTTGTGATTGTTTTTGAGAGTCGATACATAATTAAATAAAATAAAGATTCACTCACGTAAAACGATTCCTCGCACAATTCAAATCCGAACACTTTAAAAAATCAAATTTCAAAATTCGAACACATTCACTGACGCCGAGTTTTACGATCGAATGAAATATGCCTATACGTTTTCTACACAAAGAGCAAGTTTTTGTCGTTTTAAATTGCAAATGGCGTAAAAGCTTGTATCGTGACTTTTTTAACCTACGTTAGGTTAAAATGTCGAACTAGTCGCATGACGTGGACGTCGTCGACGTAAATAAAGGCGAAGCGCACACGCACTAAAAAAGAATGAAAAAGCTGTTTACTTTTTAAAACCTTTTTTTTATATTTCAAAATATGACTGTGGTTGGATGTGTGGTCGTTAAAAATAAAGGCGAAGCGCACACGCACATAATTAAATAAACATTAAAACTGAAAAAAAGCTGTTTACTTTTTAAAACCTTTTTTTTAATATTTCAAAATATGACTAAGTAAAATTAATATCCGTTAAATTACTTTGATAGTCTTTTGAACTCTTTTTCCAAAAAATAAGGTTAATAATAAATAATAAATATTGCTGTACAATCCACACAGCATCATCTATCCCCAAGCTAAGCAGAGCTTGTGTTATGGGTACTAGATGACTGATATACTTAATACAATACATTACATAGATAGATATTTTTATTATATATAGCAAATACCCAGAACACCCGGAACAAATATTTGTAGATCGTACAAACATTTGTCCCAAGGCGGGAATCAAACCCGCAACCTCTTGCGTCGCAGGCGGACCTTCGCCCGCCGCGCCACATCGGTCGTCAGGTTCATGTTCAATTGGAAATAATTGACAGTTTGGGATAGCCTGATGTGCTGGCGTCTGTGCATATTTAAATATATTTAGCTGTTTATATACAAATGTAAAAAAAAAACTGTTTGAATGTTTGTTGATAACATTTATTTATGAATACATGAATAGAAAATAAAGAATCACAGGGCATCGAAAAATTCATCCGCATAGCTGTCAATGGGAAAAGTGCCCAGATGGCAAACACTACACACTATTTTAGAATATTTTTTGTCACATTTTACGTGGCACAGTATTTAACACAAGTATGAAATCGCCAACCCGCCTCTCCTCGCCTCTTCTTTGTATGAGAAGAGGTCTTTACACTGGCAGGTGGCCGATGATGGTATTATTTCTACGCATACACAAGTGAATCCCGACATCATCTGCATCTGCCTAGCCCTTTCCCAACTATGTTGGGGTCGGCTTCCAGTCTAACCGGATGCAGCTGAATACCAGTATTTTACATGGAGCTACTGCCTATCTGACCTCCACAACCCAGTTACTGGGCCACACAATACCCCTTGGTAAGACTGGTTGTCAGACTTTCGGGCTTCTGACTACCCGTAACGACTGTCAAAGATCAACGAATGATAGCCGGGATTAACGGCTTGACATGCTCTCCGAGGCACGGAGGAGTCTCGATATGTTACGAACGGTCACCCATCCACAGACTGACCTAGGCAAGTGTAGCTTAACCTTCGATCGACACACATAAAGTCACCTTAAATGACGATTAACGTTTTAATGAAAGGTACAAAGTGTCCGTTTGTTTATTCATGAGGAGTTGAGGGGACCAGCAGAGGTCGCATCGTACCGCTAAAAGGGTTAGTATAACACTCCGACCCAAACGGAATGCACTCAATAGTCCATTGACTTTTACATTGTAGACCGGGTTATTTCGTTGTCGTAAACAATAGGGCTCCGTTAATTTTATTGCGTTTATTAACACTTCAACTGCCAGAAAAAGAGACACAATACAAAATGTATTGTATGTCGGTCACTTGGCGTTTGAGGTGTTAAGAATCGAACCTTACATCGTTAGTTTACAGTCAAGAATCCTTCTGCCCTTGACGCAGGACCCGTTCTACCTTTTGAACCATTCGAATATTTCATTACACAGTCAAAGGTCCGAAAATGCTTGATTACTTAATAGTTGTATCATAAAATCAAATTGCGATAACAAATTAACACTTACTAGAACAGGCAGAATAGTTATATCCCTAGCAGCCTAAGCCATTGCAGCCAGACAGGTTCAGGACCACACTGTCCATATTCTATCAGACAGTATGGCTGTCCTGTAAGCACTAAAATGCTATACAACCAACTCTGGGCTACTATACGAATGTCATCACCGCTTAAATCAGGTGGGTATTCTAAATAAAATAACCATTCAATTTTTTTCAATCATTTTATCATCAATTTAATTCAATAAAAAGATTAAAGGACAGAGCGGTTCTCGTGGCAATGATGCTGCAGACGAACTCGCAAGGAGGGGATCTAGCATGGCAGTAATGGGATCGGAACTGTACCACTCCCCTAACTTTGGGTACATACGCACTCTGGTAAGGAAATGCACTAGGGATCAGCACAACAACACATGGTCGGACCAAACTGACTGCAGGTAGTCCAAGGAGGTACTCCCTACAATTGACGGCCGCTTCACAAAGCAGGCTCTCAGGCGTCACAGGTCATGGGTCATTTAACAAGCACCTCTTTACTATAGGAGTTACAGATAGCCCGCTATGCAGAGCCTGCATGGAGGTGGACGAGACGGCGGCCCACGTGCTTCTCTACTGTCCAGAGGTTACTGCATACACGGCTAAACACTTCGGTAACCCGGTTACTCTCCGTGAGATCGCCAGCAACGTCAGATCGCTGCTGGCCTTTCTCGAGGAACTGGGGTGGATCGAATAAGGTATTGTCCCACCCGTTACGCAAAATACGCGCTGAGTCGTGGAGTTGCGGGTATCGGCCGGTCTAACAATACAACGTGTAGGAGTACATTTTCACAACAACAAAGTTAAGTTAAGTAACATAGTCTGACAAAAAGATAAATAGGATTGAAGGACATCAATCCTATTTATCTTTTTGTCAGACTATGTTATAATGTACGGTGCTTTCATAGTTTATGAACTTCAGTAGGTAATATCAATAATATTGGTTAAAGTAGCTGTCTGTACAAATAACCTAACGTTTGTACGGATCCCTCGGTGCGCGAGTCAGACTCGCACTGGCCTGGTTTTTATTTAAGTCGGACGTGTATTTTTGTAAACAAAAATATATTATAATTATTTAGTTGGGGTTAGTATCTCAACCTGACGTCTCTCGCCCCCCACACGTTAAGACCTGGGGTGGCGGCGCGAAGTGTTCCACGCGCGCTCCTCTTAGAGTTAAGGGGGGAGTCAGACACCTCTCTCCCCCCTCGGACTGAGGAGGCCTGCAAAGGACTAGCCGGGGGTTGCAGGAAGGATCGTACGTTCCCGGCGTATGTGTGAGATGGAACATCGGGGTGATTTTGGTCAGTAATTTTCATAGACCCAAAAAATACAAAAAAAACCCATGCAATTTCTTGAACTGTATGTATTTTCATAACATGTATAACATCATAAGCAGGATGAAGTAGATACAATATGAATTATTGTGGATAGCTCAGTAACTACTCTTCAGACCTTCACCAAATTTCTACGGGACGGGAGAATTAAGAATAAAATTGATTCTCCTTTGAGAATCAATTTTATTCTTAATTCTCCCGTATTTATATATATTCCCGTATTTATATATATTATACATATTATGGCAAATTAACATTTTTTCTTTTTAATCTTTATTAAAAAGAAAAAATGTTAATTTGCCATAATATGTATAATACAAAAGAACACTAGGAAAGGAAATTATACTGTTCGTGAATATTTTACTTAAATTATTTAGAAAAAATATGTACAGACAAAATACATATGTACGTCGCTGATTAGAATTTATTCTATGTCCTTTCCAAAGTACAAAACTATCTCCATACCAAATTTCATATAAATCGGAAACAGACAGACTGAGTTACTTTCACATTTATAATATTAGTATGGATGTGATGTAGCGAGTCCCCACTCTCCAACTTTCAGTCAACAGTCTTAAGTTATATTTAAGTCTTAAGTTAGACTTAAGACTTAAGTCATAAGTTAGACTTATGTCATAACCTGGACTTAGGTAAGTCATACTTTAGACTTAAGACTTCGGCCACATGTTAGACTTAAGACTTAGGCCATTCGTTAGACTTAAGACTTAAGTCATAAGTTAGACTTAAGTTTTGAACTTAAGTTTTATCAAAGTCAAATATTTTTGAAGTGAAATTCCTTTATCGACATTTGTACTATCAGTCTTTGACCGCTTTTGTACTATTTTAAACTTCAAATCCATTTTATTTACAATTTAATTCGCCTGAAGTGGAGTGTCACATAGTTGATTTTTTGGGTTGATGAACTGTATAATAAATGGATTAATTCATTCATTTCTTTGTTTATTTAATACTTTGAGCACACAAAGACTGAGGTGGACTTATTGCCATGGGCATTTTCTACCAGTTAACAATCACCCTTTCAAATCCAATCCTTTCCAATCATCAACCCTTTGGTTGATGCGAAGAAAAATATCAATACATATTTAGATATTTTTTTAATGGGACAAGCCCGACACACAATTCCCAAACCACTGCAACTCCTGAAAACCAGAATCAACAGTGGCGACCAATAGAAAAGCGTCGAGGCAATGAAGCCCGACGAGTCCCGGAGAAACGATTCAACTGTCTTGGATCCCGCAACGAAATTAATCAGAAAAGAAAGGCGGAGGTGTTATAGAAATACACAATTTCCAGCTCGCTCCATATCAAGCAGGAGACAGAACAGAGCTAGGCCAATAGGCACAAAGGGACAAGGGCCGGGGGTCAGTGACAAGTTAGCGACAGGTCGGCGACGAAGCTGGTTTGACTCTCCGGCCACTTTTGTAGTCAGAGACTTCGGACAATTCGGCAAAGATCGCCGACTATCCGGCTTCTTCCTATGTATATTTTTTCTAAATCTATACTAATATTATAATAACAATACCAGCCACTGTCCCACTGTTGGGCAAAGGCCTCTTCTCATATAAAAAAGGCACGAGCATTAATCACCACGGGCATTTCAAGACAAGAGGGTTGGAGACATAATCTCGTAAACAAGAGGCGAGGTCTAAACTACTCACGGGCCATCATGACATAAAGAGGTAAATTTTGTATGTAGGTATATTTTATGTAGGGGGTAATCTCTGGAACCAATTATTCAATTGTAAAAATGTTTTCACTTTTACAAATGTACATTATTCCTGAGTGCTGTAGGCTATTATTATTTTCAAAAGTACGCTCTGAAGGGGTCGAGGGGTTGATAAATTTCGAAGGGAAACGAAATGCACGTGGACGAAGCACTAGCACTCATTAAAACCTATCGTCTTTTAATGACGTCACGGTTGGCGCAGTGGTTGAGCCATCGGCTGCTGCGCCGCGTGTTGTGGTTTCGTCTGGCTGTTTGTGTCTGTGAGTTTAAATGTTTTGTAAACGCACCCACGATACAGGAGAAATTCCTAGTATTGAAACGATGAAAAAAAGAAATGACCGCAGAGAAAATAGATACTCAAATAAAATTGACAAGTGACAGATGCGTGACAAACGAGCACAAGTGAGCTGTAAACAAAGTGTCACGGAAATTGCCGAATACCTCCGAGACCGTGATCGGCTTGGCCGACTAGTCTATAGTAAAAACTCTAAAAATAATTGTGTTGGCTTTCATTGCTGTTATAAAGACCCACATATTAATTATACATACCCACAAATAATCCACAAATACAGGTACCCTAGATAATATACCTAACGATACCTACAGGTTACCCTAGTTTAAGAGGCAGGTTCCTAGTCAGCGTTTACTGATCTTGAAACCGGCTGTATATACCACCAGTATGTACCGACTACATAAAACCAATTTTAATGTTTTTCCCTTTTTTTATATTAGCCTATACTGTCCCACTGCTGGGCAAAGGCCTCCCCCAAGTCCTTTCAAGTACTCTTTTTCCGCGCCGCCTCGTGCCAGCCCTTATGGTACGCGTCCAGATCTTGCCACCTCTTTCAAGGCCGGACTCGGCGGCGCCGTCCGAGACTTTTGCCCAACGGTCACGGTTCATGCAGCAAACCCAACAGTTTGCCTGGCCCGGGAATCGAACCCAGGACCTCATGCTCATCAGTTGCGCTTGCGGCCGTTAGACCAACGAGACTTATCGAAGCAGTTACGTAGCACCTTGAATGATATATTTAGGTATTAGGAAAATCTGGTCATCTTAATATATATATTTCTTGTGTGCGTGTGTATGTGACTGAACTCCTCCTAAACGACTGGACCAATTTTGATGAAATTTTTTGTGTGTGTTCGTGGAGATTCGAGAATGGTTTAGATTTACAATTGGACCCAGTAGGTGGCGCTGTACGGGCAGGACAACGTCTGTTCGGTCCGCTAGTTTTATATGTTTTTCTTAGGTTTTTGCTGTGCTACACTATCTCACTGCTGGGCAAAAGTCTTGTTGTCTGTTGTTGTTGGATTTACAGAGTAAAATAAAACTGCAAATTCACTTAAAACCTTATATAAACAGAAGTACCTAGTATTACATAAAATCAAATGTACAGACGCCAGCACATCAAGCTACCTCAAGCTGTCAAATTCTCCCAATTGAATAAGAACCTTATTCTTTTGTGATAAAGTTGAAGAACTATCAAAGAAATTTGACATACTGGGGTAGCTTGATGTGCTGGCCTCTGTGCCTATAAATTAAAATCAAAATTCGTCAATGATAAATCAAATATTTTAATCAATATACTTCGGCGCCAAAGTCATTTTTATTTAGTTATTTTCGTTCAAAAACGTTGTTTTTTTTTAATTTGATGTTTAGATTCATTTGTAATAGTTTCTAATGACTTATATGCACTAGTGTTGCCAGTTGTTTCATTTATTGTAATATTGTTCTCTACACATTGTATTTTTAAGTATGGTTTTATTTTTGAAAGACATTCAATATATAGAGGTATGTCGAACAGCGCGCTGTATATTTAGAAGATGCTGACAATGGATGATATCATGTTTTGCACGAAGCCCAGGTTCAGGAGACACCAGAACAAGTAGCTGTAGAAGACCATCTGTACCATCGTGTCAATAATCAGCATTCTGCAACAAAAACATTTAAATTAACATCACAGTTGTTATATGCCTAGTCTTTTCCCAGCTGTGTCGGTTTCCAATCTAACCGGATGCAGCTGAATACCAGAGTTACACATGGAGGGACTGCCTGAAGTGTCTGTTTGTAATGTCCAAATAACAGCACTTACTAACAGCATATGAAACAATACCAAAATAATTACTTTTTTTTGTCTATCTGGCCTTATGTCTTTTAGTTTGGGCTAATCTAAGACGGACGGGACTTTTACTGGAAAGTGTCGTTACAACATTTTGTCTTATTTTTTTTCCGTCTAGCCCCCTTTCCCAACGCGCGATAAGGAACTTCGTTCCAAAAAAAAAGATTGGTACTCTCACCTTTTATAGTGAATCTTAGCCCTCGGAATATCTTCATCTTTCTCCTTAAGCAGATACTTCTTTCCCCCGATCGCAGAGTTCAAGAAGTACTGGTACTTGTCAATATTCTCCATTTCATAGTAGAAATCTTTCCTGTCCACCTCCAGGATCCGAGAGCGGAGAGACACGAAGTTCTTGTTGTCAAACGTCCATTGCTTCGTTATGTAGTACGTGAGGGCAAGGTTCGCTATGTAGATGCGGCGTTGGATTTTGACCAGCCTGAAAGTGTCGATAACCAATTGATTATGATGCAAGTTCATCTTAAAAAAAAACAAGTCATATACCCTATGGGTGACATAAAGAATGACTGCAAGCTTTTACAAGCGTCGTGGAAAAAGGCTACAGTATGTTAAATAGCGGAGGGCGTTCCATTAAACTCGATAATCGTTTAAAATTAAAATGTCAGCATAAAAAAAAATAACGAGCGAGCCTAACAGTAGTCGCATATGATGTGTAACATCTGACATCTCTCAATAGAATCATCAATGCAATACTAACATTGAAACCCTGAAAAAAATATTCAGGTATTATTTGAAATGGTTTTTCGTAGCCGCACGCACTCATTCATCAAATCAAATAGCGCTTCCCAGGTTTCCTGTTACTTTCGTCCCTTTTCAAAAAATCACTCCCACAGATTGCAGGAAAGTGAGATCAAAGATGTTACACATCAAAGACCGAATGTAAAAAAATATTTAATCGCCAATAAGCTCATAACATCATGTTTAAAATCTAAATTGACGACCGATGTGGCGCGGCGGGCGAAGGTCCGCCTGCGACGCACGAGGTTGCGGGTGTACTGGGTATTTGCTATGTATAATAAAAATATCTATCTATGTAATGTATTGTATTAAGTATATCAGTCATCAGTGCCCATAGCACAAGCTCTGCTTAGCTTGGGGCTAGATGATGCTGTGTGGATTGTCGAGCATTATTTATTTATTGATTATTTATTTAAATAGTAGCGCACGCATCAATCAGATCGGCGCATACGCGGCCCGTCATATTAATGAATAAATGCGACATTGCCGTACTTACACGTTGAAAAACACACACACTGTGCGCGTGCACAGTCTTTCTTCTACGTAGCAATTTAACAAAAGAACACATTTGGTTTCCGACTGGTAATGGACGCTATACTATTGCGGGTTAACGAGAACGCCTTTCGTTGATTAAAATACTGTATTATATAACAATATAGGCAGTCAATACAGGCATGGGGACTGCCGACAGAAGTGTCCACTTTAAACGCAGCCAGTTTGAGACGACACGTTGGCGTGTTGGTAACTCGAACCCAAAAGTATTGTCTTATCAAAAATCGCTCATTGCGGCTAATGAAGTTTTCATTTCCAAATTTTGTAAAGAATGAGTTCATTTTGGTAGAAAAAAAAGGCCTTTTTCAAATGCTATTTTTTTTTGCGCCCACAACTAGACGGTACACCAGACCAGACCATACCAGAACCTTCCAGTTTTTTAATGATGCTGTGGTACTGGATCTAGACACCAATTTCAACCTACTGCTTACTAACCAACTTGTTAAAACAAATATTCTTACATAGGTTTTCTGCCCATCACCCAAAGAATCGTGTCCACCAACATTGCAGGCAGTAAATGCAATAAAATGACCTGAAAATAAAATGTTGAATCAGTTCGCTCCACTTAATTAAATATTCATCGTTTAAATGACAATTTCAATAATGTATCTCAATTCCAATCTCAATCCGCGATCTCCAACTGCTGCCTTCTGACAGATTGTAAACTAGGCCTAGATTGGTTACAAACAAAGATCGATCTCTAGATTGGGCTTGAGATACGTAATTGAAATTGGCGTTAAATCAAGAATCATTCAGCCAAATTTTGTTTCATATTTTGATCTCAAAATATGAATACTTTGTGTCTCGGAAAGCAGTTCGCAAGCAAGCAAGAAATCCGTCGGCCCCAGATGTAATTTTTAGATCTGTGACAGTCGTTACGGGAAGTCAGAAGCCCTAAAGTCTGACAACCAGGGCTATTGTGACCCGTGATTGGGCTGTGAAAGTCAGATAAGCAATTACTGCATCAGCATAGCCTGGAAACTGACCCTCACATAGTTGGGTAGATGATGATACTACCCATTCTGTTTATTTTTTTTACCAAGAACAGCTTTCCCTCTCATGTTTGCCTTCGTCATCCAGCCAAAAGACCGAATTTTGAAACCGGCTTCTCCCAAGCTTTTCACAATGATCGGTCCTGCGCTACCCTTATCCATCGGATTCCTGCGATCTACACCAGCTTGTTGGTCCACCTTGTGGGGGCCTCCATACGTTGCGTCTTTCGATACGCGGTCACCATCAGTGTTCCTTACCTTGATATAATGCACAGTCTTGGAAGTAGTAAGATCTCCACCGGCATGCCACAAGGTATCGTCGAGAGGCACAGAGGCATGTATCTGCCTTCCAATGTTGATCATCTCTCCCATGGTGATATTGTTCAACTTGCCCGCACAGCAATTATAGATGGGCACGTCGTCTGTTGGTGATAGTCTGTAGAAGAGGATATGGGTTAAAAAAAGCAAAATTCCCACTAAAATCTGCCGCACTATTCCCAAACCACAGCAACTCCTGAAAGCCAGAGTCAACAGTGGCGACCACGAGGATAGCGTCGAGACAATGAAATCTGACGAGTCCCGGAGAAACGATACAACTGTCTTGGATCCCGCAACGAAATTAATCAGATAAGAACAGCGGAAGCAATAATAAAAAATACATAATTTCCACTTCCCTCCATATCAAGCAGGAGACAGAACAGAGCTAGGCCAATAGGCACAAAGGGACGTTTACCACTGGGTTAGGCCCAGTTGCCTAGCACCACGGTTTAAAATAAACACTGATATTAATGGGTCCTAAATGACGAAGGCCGGTTGTCTTTGAGTGTGTGTGTAAGATTTTAGATTCACGTACACATTGTGTCTGTGTGCGTGAAGACGGCTGGGCCAATACCGAGTGCTCACGAGCTCGCACACATATACACGTAGTCTACGCGCAACACACACGCACTACGTTAACCAACCTGCCTTCGTGACATAAAGCAACTTTCCGTTTTATTTTATAGAATGCCAAAAAATACTAACTCCTTAGTTCCTCGCATCCAGGATGCCACTATAAAACTCTTTATACACACATCTACTGGCATGTAGTCTGCTACAAGATCAGGATCCGTGTACAGACTGCGCATGATACCTGAAATCAAATACAATATATTTTATTTCTACCTGGCTCGGTGTTGGAGTCAGCACGGATCTTGACTGCTGGCCGCAGTAGTGGGGGTAAGTTTGCGCATAGACATTTTAAAATAGGCTACTGAATTAAAGTTCAGCGCTCAAGATCCGTGCCGACTATACTAGCGAAATGTTATTGGGTGTTTCTAATTTGGTTATCGCGGTATCAGCTCGGACTCTGGATTTGTACCCGATGGGTGGTAATAGGGTCGCCCCCTATTACATGGTACTTAAATGTAACTAGCTAACTGTGAGTGTACTACACGGGACGCCTCTGCCTAAGCATTCGGGAAATACAGTCGAGATGTTACGTTTATTTTTTTTTATTTTTTTTTTTTGTTTATTAAAAAAAACGTTGCCCCACACTAGGAATTTCTCCTGTATCGTGGGTGCGTTTACAAACATTTCAACTCACATACACAAACAGCCAGACCCGGAACAACTACCTGTAGGTCATACAAATATTTGACCGTGCGGGGATCGAACCCACAACACGCGGCGCAGCAGCCGATGGCACAACCACTGCGCCAACCGTGTCGTCTGATTATTTTAGTATTTGTTTTTTTCATTTTCTGTTCAACACGCTATCCGCACGGGTCGATCGAAGACTAAGCTACACTGGCCGTGGTCAGCCGTGGGTGACCATCCATTACATATTGAGAGCCCTCCGTGGCTCAGAAAATACCTGAAACTCTTGGTCCCAGCTGTAATAAGAAAATCTTTGACAGTACAGGCAGACAGACTGTGTATGAACGTGAACGAAGCAAAATGTGTGTGTAAGGATCGTAACAGCTTCTGCCTACCTCCGTTGGAAAATATATAAATAAATAAATAAATATTGCTGGACAATCCACACAGCATCATCTAGCCCCAAGTTAAGCAAAGCTTGTGTTATGGGTACTAGATGACTGATATACTTAATACAATACATTACATAGATAGATATTTTTATTATATAATATATAGCAAATACCCAGAACACCCGGAACAAATATTTGTAGATCGTACAAACATTTGTCCCAAAGCGGGAATCGAACCCGCAACCTCTTGCGTCGCAGGCGGACCTTCGCCCGCCGCGCCACATCGGTCGTCAAATATATGTGTCGTGATTATACAGGGTCGAAGGGACATCGACAACCTGATACCATGGATTCAGTACACGATTGATGGATGGAATTTTTCGTCTGTTTTTTCTACGTTTTGACGTGACAACGTCTTATAATTCAATGAAGCTGGCTGCACGAACGAAAAAATATACGTATGCGGCGTTACCTCGCTCTGAGGCGTTCCATTTAAGGCTTGAAGTGCAAGCGAGAGCGCGGAACGAGCGACAAAGAGGCACAATCGGCCTCCGCGTTCGGCAGCGTTCGACATCTGTCTCTCTCCTACTTGAGTGATCGATGCGCCCGCGTGGACAGCTGCTATACAATAATACATCATACAAAATATCTATCAAACAAATAAAATTAAAATTTTCTTCTGAAAAATGCAACCATTCCATCAGTATTTTCTTATGACGTTGTCACGTTCAACTATCGTCAGTAAACCGACTTTACAGACAACCGATTTTTTGCTAAGATCTTCTTTCTACTCACGATATCAGGTAGTGCGTCAAAGACTCTTTCACCCTGTATATACATACATATGTATATGGTGTGTTCGTATGTATATGTATATGGTGTGTTCGTATGTATATGTATGCAGGTCGAAGAAACTAACCTTTCCCACTAGCAACCATCAGGGCAGTCGGCCCGTTGAAATTCTCTATCCAACCCGGAACGGGTTCCACAACGCTCGATATGACTGAAAATAATTGAACACATGTTTTATGGACCTTTTGGTGTTGGCTAGTAACTTCTACAACTTATCTTGTGTGACTGACACACTGCAGAGAAAAGACGTCTTCTCTTCTTAGAGAAGAGATGGCAGGAGCTTATACACTCCGTTTCCTCAAGAGTTGGCGATTTCAATCTAACGTTACTTATAAGTCCAGCTTTCCTCAAAATGTTTTCCTATACCGATGTCTGTGATGTTTAAGATAAACTTAGATAGTACATATGAATTTAAAAAGTCACATTGGTACTCGCCCGTATTCTTTTCTTATAAAGAAAGAATTTGTTCTGTTTACAAACATTTGCACTCACATTCACAAAACAGCCAGAACAACTACCTGTAGGCGATGTAAATAATTGTTCCGTGCAGGGATCGAACCCGCGACACGCAGTGCAGCAGCCAATCGCTCAGCCCCTGCGCCAACTGTCAATAGGCATCATTAATACATTCTTTTCATAAATTAGTTCCTCTCAGTCTTTTCATGATTAAATATGTAGATAAGAATAATATCAGATTCTGAATCTTACCAATAGAAGGCCTGATGATGACAATGGGCAGAATCCCTTTATACTCTGCCACCAAGTTCTCAGCCAGCTGCTTTGAGAACGTGTATGTGTTAGGCATCTCTCCTAGATACCTAGAAAGCAATAAAGATTGTAGCGACATCTATCTCGCCACATACGAACTAAATCTGGCACATCCAACGTCGCGATGTTGAAGTTATCAACGTGACTGAGCGTATATGTATATAAGAACCCGACTCAGTCTGTGGATGCGTGACCGTTTGTAACTTATCGAGACTCTTCCGTGCCTTGGAAGCACGCCAAGCCGTTGGTCTCGGCTGTCATTTCTAGATATTTGACAGCCATAAAGTCTGACAATCAGTCTCACCAAGGGGTATCGTGTTGCCCAGTAACTGTAGTAACTAGGTCTAGGTCAAATAGGCAGTCGCTACGTGTAAAATACTGGTATTCAGCTGTAACCACTTAGACTGGAAGCTGACCCCAATATATTTGGGAAAAGGCTAGGCAGATGATGAGATGATGGAAGCTGCTTAAAAAGTGGCCATTGTACTTACTTCGGCGTCAGCACTTTCAAATCATGAGGGTCGATACTCTCGCAGACCTCCATCGTCTCCCTCCAGTTTGCATGAGGTGGATACAGGACCTCCTCTATAGGATCCCTGTTGGTGTTCGAGTATGATGTTGAGACGTGGATGAAGACCTGAAATTAGAAGAATAAATTATTTCTTAACTTGCTTTTGCCCGCGGTTTGACCCGCGTGGAGGTCGGCATTAGCGGGATAAAAAGTATTATATGTATGTCCTTACCAGGGTCATTGTCTATTTGTATGTCAAATTTTATCCGACACTTACCCTACACGACAGTTCACGCGTTTGATGAATGTGAATTTTAACCGCAGGTAACACCGCGGGGCGCAGCTAGTTGTTTAAAAGGAATATACTTTTCAGAACCCTTGACAACAAAAGTACCGACTGTTATATATTGAACTTTATATTTTTAAGTATTAAGTTTTTCTGTGCATTTATTTGTTTAAGAGAAATAAATTTACTATCTGTCTGACCAGCGTCGTTGGTCGTTGGTCCCAAGCACCGCGCGGCTGAGCATGAGGCACTGGCTACGATATCTGGTCGCGTAAAGTGAGCAGCCCGGAGCTTGCATTTGTGCACGATTGACGGCAATTGGCTACTGCCCTATACCGTGAGATTTAAAAATATCTGGCAAAATGTGGATGTACTATGGGCATCGGTGCACCCTTTGATGAATACAGGCGAGATTTTGCAGTATAAAATAAATTGAAGTCTCACATTTAAGTTCCTGATGTCTGTAGCGAGTTCCACCATCTCCTTAGTGCCTCGAAGATTCATCCGCACAGCATACTCCAGAGGATCGTCAAATCTGAAGAATGAAGAATGTTATTTCAGTATACTGATACTCTGGTTTCTTATCTAATGAAGACTTTCTCCTGCTGTTTACGTCATGAGTATTTGGTTAAACAAGGGACCATCGATTTTTGATCTATCAGATCCAGCCTGTCCCTTTACTGTACTCTCCTAGCCGAGACCCCTTACCGTGTAGTCGCTTAGTTTGTTAGTTTTTTTTAAATACCTGGCTGGATGCCTTAATTTATTAAGTCTCCATAGGAAAGTCCGGTAGGGCATTTATAGACAACTACACAAAAAACTAACGTAGTTAGGAAACGGGTAGGCCAGGTGATGATGAATGGAGTAGGTAACATTTTCCGACTGACGCATGGAGCATGCACAAGCGAATCCACACTGCCCATTCTTGCTTGCAGTATATGCATCCCGGGGCTAATCTGAAAGAGTACGACATAACCCTCTCTTTTTTTTTCCCAACCGAATATTGCACAAAGCAGCTAATCTCGATGGAGATAACTCAAGTTTTAAGAGATAAGTAAGCAGAAGCTATGTAGCAACATAACTAGGCATAGGTGTACTCCCTCTTCCTTCACTCTCTTATGGGATCTCCAATGGGACGCCAATCTGACACGACCGGGCAGAGATCAGGCCCAGGACCAACGCCTTAACGTGGGGCCAACATTACCTACAATACCATGCTTTCGGAGGCACGGGGGTGTCACACCACCAACTTCCAAACTCCGAGGGGTACTGATAAATATCGAACAGATACCCGATGACATTTCAGCCCAACCTGGGATTCAAACCCAGGACCCCCACGCTCAGCAGTCCCGCTTTTTCAAGAAAGGAAAAAGGCGATGTATTTCATACCTGACACTGGCGGCTACATGGAACACGATGTTAACACGGTTGATTATCAAGGCACGGTCCTCTTCAGATAAACCTGGAAACATAAACAAAAATAAATATGTTTTACTTTTAATCAAGCGGTATTATTTTTTGTTGATAAAAAGGGCAGAAGGAACATGGGCGCACAAATAGTTATCATAATTTCAGTATTAAGTCAAAGTTCAATTATTTAAATTAGGCTGAGTATCAGCACTTTACGAACGACAAAAGGTTTACATAAGACAGTCCCTCAAAACGCCCACCCCTCACCACTTCCTAGTGTGTTTGCTGGGAAGAAGCAATGGCGGAACAAACTCCCCAGCAACACGTCTGTCTGATATGTTTGTAGAACTTGAATTTGTACAACATAAGTCTAAAAACGATTAAGCTCGAACCCCCGAACAGGATAAACTTATATAATGTTACTTTATACGATATTTTAAATAATGTACGTTATTGTTCAATTCCTGTTTCGTGAATACTTGTGTATTTGTACATTTGCATGGCAAATTGTAGGATATGGCTAATGGACACTATTGCATGTTTAAGACCTTTTCTTTTGTACCCATATTCGCAAATGATTAAATATTATGAATAATGAATATGATCAGAAACAAACAAACACCAGCCTTCTGGGCACTTTTTCCGTTGACAGTGATGAGGATGAATTTTTCGATGCCCTGTGATTCTTTATTTGACTTTTTTTGCTTTCCATGTATTAATAGTTTTATAATTTTTGAAGAAATAAAAAAAAAATGATAGAAACATTCTCATATATATCTAATATCTCTCCGAAACAGCTCGACCGATTTTCGTGAAATTTTGTGTGCATATCGGTTAGGTCTGCGAATCGGACAACATCTATTTTTCATCTCCCTAAATGTTAAGGGTGGTCCACCCTAAAAATTTTATATGGCCAAAACAACGTTTGCTGGGTCAGCTAGTATCTATATATACTCGTAGTAATAAAGCTGAAGAGTTAGTTGTTTTTTTAGCAAGAATGCGGTAATCTTTTCGTATTGAATCAAAAGGTATTTTTTTAATTTGACAGCCCAACTCTTGGGATATGTATAGGCTATTTAACATCATACCACGGCTCTTAGGAGCGAGCAGAGCTAGTTTACAAATACATATATATCTAACTTACCAAGACCAATTTCTAGGACATCACCGGCGATAAAAAAGACTTTTGATTGGAAGTCGGGTCTTTCTTTGCGTAGTCTGTCGAAGCACTGAAATCAAGAAAATATTTCATATTAAAACAATACTCTGTGAAGAAGCTTATCATCCATACGTGTCGGCGCAGCATGTCTTCTTCCTCCACACATCTCTTTTTGCCGTCACCTCAAGAATCACCTCCTTCCTAGCCATATCATCTTTCACACTGTCCATCCATCGTGTCTTCGTAATTTATACTCAAAACTTACCTCACCTAATATTCTTAATTCCTACGCGTCCCATGCCTATATTTTGACAACCGATGTCCACACAAACTTCTCGGTTCATCATCATCTATCTAGCCTTTTCCCAACTATGTTGGGGTCGGCTTCCAATCTAACGGGATGCAGCTGAATACCAGTATTTTACATGGAGCGACTGCCTATCTGACCTCCACAATCCAGTTACTGGGCAACACGATACCCCTTTGTAAGACTGGTTGTCAGATTTTCGGGCTTCTGACTACCTGTAACGACTATCAAAGATCTACAAATGACAGCCGGGACCAACGACTTAACGTGCATTCCGAGGCACGGAGTAATCTCAGGATAATTATCAAGAACTTCTGACAACCGTAGGGTATCCTATGACCCTGTAACTGGGTTATGAAGGTCAGATAGTCAATGTCAATGGTCAGATGGTGCATGTAACATCATATCCATACTAATAAATAAGTAAGTTTGTTTGTTACCTTTAGACATAGATAGTTAGACTGGAAGCCGACCACAACGCAGTTGGGAAGGCTTATTTATGACAATCATTCGCGATCTTTCGACACAAAATTTTGTCATAAAATTCAGCGTGAACATTTATAATCTTTTGGAACATAATAGAACAGCATACAATGGAATGACTTTGACATTTGACATCAAATACGAAACAATATATAAATATTTATATCATTTCAAACATTTTGTGTGCGCACGGAATGAAGTCATTCGCCTTTTTATATTAGAATTTCATATTGGAAACTTTCTTAGCTCGTGGATAAATAAAAACAGCCGCACGTGTTGATCGAAGGTTGCACTTGCTGTGGTCAGTCTGTGGATGGGTGACCGTTCGTCTCCTCCGACTCCTCCGAGTCTCGGAAAGTACGTTAAGCCGTTGGTCCCGGTCATTTGTAGGTATTTGACGGTCGTTACGGGTAGTCAGAAGCTCGAAAGTCTGACAACTAGTCTTACCAAGGGGTATCGTGTTGCCCAGCAACTGGGTTGTGGAGGTCAGATAGGCAGTCGCTCCATGTGAAATAATGTTATTTAGCTGCATCCGTTTAGTCTGGAAGCCGACCCATACATAGTTGGGAAAAGGCTAGGCAGATGATTAGATACTTTCTTTAACCATATAGTTTCTAGTCAAAATTGCATTATGCTAACTAATATCAAATCTACACAAATAAATGAAATTTAAGTGTCTGTTTGTAATGTCCAAAGAACAGATTTTTACAGAATGCATATTATTATGAAAGTTCATACGGTAGTTTTACCAAAAAAGCATATTTTCTGTATGTCTCTCATTCTGTATATCTCCGAAACCGCTGGACCAATTTTGACGGAACTTTCACTGGCAGATAGCCAATGTTATAAGCAGTAACTAAGGCTGGGGTAACTAAGGAATTTATTACATGGAAAAAGAATCAGAGTTCCGCACAAAAAACGAAAACCCATAATTAATTTTTCTTTATGTTTATACTGTATGATTAATTATTTAAATTCCACGCGTACAATGCTGTGGGCACGGTTAGTATTAACCAGCTTCTGTTACTGCTCACTCCCCCATGTATAAAAAGGGAGGTTTTTACAAAAGCGACCAATATTTCGATCTGAAAACAATGAAAGTGAAAAATACTTACAGCAGAAGAAAACAGGGCAGCTAATCTATCTTCTGATTTCACTCCCTTCTTGTTCCTCAGAAGAATGTATATTCTGTCAAGATCTGGGCAGGAGTACAGCAGTTTCTCCACCAGGACTTTGCCCATAAATCCTGGAAAAAATGGAAATATTAGGTCTTTACCTATGAAATTGCCGTTCTGCAGTACTGGCCATTTCAAATCAAAATATTTTTTGTTTGGCTAAGAATTCTAATTTCAAATTAATTTTATTTTAAAAACATGGATTTTTTTTTCCAAAAGTAGTCATTTGTTTATTGATTAGTGTTACATTTTCATCGCATTTAAATCTTTTTCGTCATCATGGATACGTTAAAAATTCGAGTAATTATGGAATATGAGTACCGTCGTGGCAGCAACGCGGCACAAGCGGCACGCAACATCAACGACGTTTACGGAGCTAACACTACAAACCAACGCACTACCTGTTATTGGTTTGCTCGCTTCCGTTCTGGAAATTTCGACCTGAAAAATGAACCTCGCGGTCGTCCGAAGACTTTGGTCGACAATGACGAATTAAAGGCGATTGTGGAAGCTGATGATACACAATCTACGGCTGAATTAGCAGCAGCTTTCGACGTTAGCGTCAAAACAATATTGGTCCATTTGCGTCAAATTGGCAAGGTAAAAAAGCTTGACAAATGGGTGCCCCACGAACTCAATGATCGCCAGCGCGAAGTACGCGTCGAGACGTGCCTTGCACTGCTCAACAGACACACAAATGAAGGAATTTTGAACCGCATTGTTACCTGCGATGAAAAATGGATTCTGTTTGATAACCGCAAGCGCTCAGCAAGTTGGTTGGATCCTGGTTCAGCACCTAAACAATGCCCTAAACGAAAACTTACCCCAAGAAAAGTGATGGTCACTGTTTGGTGGTCTAGCGCCGGTGTGATTCAACACAGCTTCTTACCAAACGGGGTGAGCATTACTGCAGATGTGTACTGTGAAGAATTGAACACAATGATGGAGAAGCTGGCACATCTCCAACCAGCATTGGTCAATCGCTCGTCTCCGCTGCTCCTGCACGACAACGCGCGACCTCATACTGCACAGCAGACGGTCTCCAAGTTGCAAGAACTGGGGTTGGAAGCTCTCCGTCATCCGCCCTACTCACCAGACCTTGCGCCTACAGACTACTACTTTTTCCAGAATTTGGATAACTTCTTGGCGGGAAAAAAATTCAATACCCGAGAGGCAGTACAAAATGCCTTTGAAGAATTTGTTGCCTCCCGTCCAGCTGATTTCTTTAAGAAGGGCATCAATAAACTGCCACTGCGTTGGCAAAGATGCATTGATTGCATGGGTGATTACTTCGATTAATACAAATAAAAAATACATGAAAAAAATTCATTTAAATTTTTTCATACAAAACGGCAATTTCATAGGTAAAGACCTATTAGATACTAGAAAAATATCGTTGAGGAAATCAGACGACATATATACAAATAAATAAAATTGAGGTGTCTATTTGTAATGTCCAAATAACAGCTTTTTACTAAATGCTTATAAAAGTTTATACAGTAATTATACCAAAAAAAACAAAAAAAAATGTCTGTCTGTTGGTTTGTTTGAAGTAATCTTCGAAACTGCACGACTGATTTCGACGGGATTTTCACTGGCTGATAGATAGAACAATATAAGGAGTAGATAAGGCTATTTTGGGTCTAGAAAAAGAATTAAGGTACTGTGCAGAAAAATTGCTACCCAAGTTTTGTTAATATCCACGCGGACAAAATCGCGAGCACAGCTAGTAGTTAATAATATTGACGACCGATGTGGCATGGCGCGGCTGGCGAAGGTCCGCCTGCGACGCAAGAGGTTGCGGGTTCGATTCCCGCCTTGGGACAAATGTTTGTACGATCTAAAAATATATTTTCCGGGTGATCTGGGTATTTCCTATGTATAATAAAAATATATATGTATGTAATGTATTGTATTAAGTATATCAGTCATCTAGTACCCATAACACAAGCTCTGCTTAGCTTAGGGCTAGATGATGCTGTGTGGATTGTCCAGCATTATTTATTTATTTATTTAATATAGCCTGGAGAAGTATCACTGCACACGGCTGTTCTAATGAAATTCATGGTCCCGAAAATGCGTCAAGCGCATTAATCCTGTCACGGACCGCCTTTAAATCTGTCAGTTCCTAAACATAATTTTCGTTATATTACAAGGAAGCTGTGAAGCGGAGATTCATATGGTATTTAGATAATTATATAAACTCACGCCTTTTCCCATAGGGCAGAAACTACAGAACGCCACCTGGAACGATCCTTACATACTCCTTTTGCTTCGTTGACGTTCATACATCTGGTCACACACGAGTAGCGAGCACTACGCAACTAACCTTTCTAAAGAACATAACCAATAAGGTCTAAGGCTAAATAATAACGGTCTGTCTGTATCGTCACGAGTCCCGGAGAAACGATTCAACTGTCTTGGAACCCGCAGCGAAATGAATCAGAAAAGAACAGCGGAGGACTGAGAAAAATACATAATTTCCACTTCCCTCCATATCAAGCAGGAGACAGAACAGAGCTAGGCCAATAGGCACCAAAGTTTTACAACTGGATTAAGCCCAGTTGCCAAACACCACGAATTAAAATTAACACTGATATTAATGGGTCCTAAATTATGAGCTGTTCAGTTACAGTTGATTCCAATAGTAGGTATGGCAAAAACATCGAAGGGCAGAGTTGTACCTATGTACACCAACATTTGTAGACCCACATTTGTTACCTATGTACATCCACCATCTATGTTAAAGTCCCATGTTATAGGGGACGACTCTATCCCCACCAACCAGGCAATACATTCCATTCATTCATACTCCTAGCTGCTATTAAGAATTTCCTAGTGGAATAACTCAATATCAAGAGGAGGAGAGAGAAAGAGAGGATGGAGAAGAGGTAGAGAGGAGTTCTGTTGTTTACGGGCACTGATGACGTTTACTGATGACGTCATAAAGAGATTTAGATTTTAGAACTTACCAGAACCACCAGTGATGAAAATAGTTTTTCCTTTGTAAAACTCAGGAATATTTGGCACTCCACTTAAATCCCGATCTTCTAGGAAACCCATCTTGGCACTAAATAACTTTAAATCAACTAAAATTGGTTAAAACTTTTAACAGAACACCACACTAATTAAAAATTAAAAATTTATTCCAATTTAAAACACTGCCAACGCCAACTGTCAATCACGAACTGTTCTAAATTCAAATATGAATTAATTCCTCATTTAAATTGGTGATTTAACATTTGTTTCAGCCATTAAATGAAACGATTAGGAAGGATTTTCAACCAATCGTTAATTCAAAGACAATAGCGTCAATGTTATGCGCCCGAGTTGAATAAATGTCGTGTTTAGTAAAACGATACCTTGATGACTACTGTAGATCGTTAAGGCGAATGTATTGACTAACCGTGATTGCAATTCTGCTTGTTCACAATCAAAGATGCAGCCGATTGTGAGCGTTAAGGTGATAGGTAAAAAGTTAGTTTTACTATACACTAATTTAGGAAAAAGGAAACAAAATAAATGATTTTATTTAATTAACTTTACTTTAACTATAGTCACTGGCACGTAAGTTGGCAAGGTTTTGGCGTAGTGGGGATACGTTCGCGCATCGTGCACTTAGTGGATCAAAAAAGTGGTGACTTTTATTGATCGTCATTATTTTATGGTTATTGCCATCATTTATATTTAATAATATCTGATTAGAAGAAAGTTGAAGAAGGGAGTGGAATTCGTAAAGTTTATTGGGAGTTATAAATAATATGCATACGAGGAAAGTATGCTCAAAAAGTATGCGAAAAAAGGCATACCTTTTGTTGCCTTAATTTTTTAATTTAAAACAACAACAATAATATCAACTCGTAACAAAAACTAAATTTAAAAACAATAACAATAACTCTTTAACATAAACACAGCAAAAACAAAGGGTACAATTTTCGTGCACGCAAGTGTAATCGGGAGCTCGGGAGGCAACTGTCGACTGTTGCACCAATCGCGCGCTCGGATTGACGCTACCTCATACCCCGCGTCCCGCTTGACTACCAAAGAGACCTAAAAACGTCTTGTGCGCATCTAACGACTCTTGCCAAGTTACTTGCCGATAATTATAATTTAACTAAAAATGGGTTTTCATGTTTTGTGTGAAACCCTAATTATTTTTCTTAAAGATAAGTAGTCTAGTTACTCCTTATAACATTAGTTATCTGATATTACATTCCCGAGCTTATTATCACTCTAAGGCGACGCTATGTAGCTCCTAAAGTTATTATTTAGAAGTGTTTTGAACAAATATTTGTATGACCTATAGGTAGTTGTTCCGGGTCTGGCTGTTTGTGTATGTGAGTTTAAATGTTTGTAAACGCACCCACGATACAGGAGAAATTCCTAGTGTGGGGCAACGTTTTAAAAAAAAAAAAAAAAAGAGTTTTCGATTCTATTTCTGCCCATCACATGTAAGCCATAATAATTCGTAAAGGTACGATACTACAGCAAGCGATATGCTTCGCCTTAAGTGTTAATCAGCAGTTTGTCAAAGTGGCGATCACGCAATTCATTCGCTATTACGTCTTCTACACAAATTAAAAATGTACCTTAGGAAATATCGAGAAGGGCACCGTAAGGTCAATATAATATAATGCAATAGTCAAGACTACGCTATACTATAATTAGCTATATAGCATTGCGTTTTGAGTCAGTTCCTTATCATCTTACTGGCTGTGAAAATTTTTCCTCGACTTTTTCTTCATTTGACGATTTTGTTACTTAATACACCCAATGAGATGTGTAATTAAAAGTTAATAATGTATGTATGTTTTTTTAGGAATTTCTCCTGTGTTCGTGGGTGCGTTTACAAACATTTAAAGTCACATACACAAACAGTCAGACCCGGAACAACTACCATACGTTACGGACACAGGCGCCTTCCTCCTATTGTTGGTTGATTCACAATTTGCTGCACATTGTAGGAGTTATTATTCTATTGTATTAGTTACTTAGTCTATCAGTAGTAAGTACACAACAATGATTAATATTGAAAAGGTATGATATAAACCACTCGTCTGACACTCTTGCCACATGCCCCGCCCATTTTCTTTTCAGTTTTTAAGCTGAGCAGTGGTATATATAGACTATACATATATATGTACAGTCTAATATCACGACCACCTTTTTTGTCTAGACAGACAATAACAATGGAAACTCCGACCTTTGACTTAATTATTGCATTAATTATAAATGCAGTCGGTACCTGAGTGATTGAAACGTGTGATTTCTGATTAGCAAGGTTTCATGGTCAACTAGCTTTTGCCTGCTACTTAAATCAAATCAAATCATTTATTTTTGCAAACATGGGTAATTCGTACATAGTTGTTTTCTTAAAAAGTAGTCCTCCATATTCTACCGTCTCATGGGCATGCAAATAATTAGTCCATGTGAATGTCGATTATCGCGGGTGGAGATGAAGTCGAGGATAAAAAACTATCCTATGTTCGTCCCAGGGTCTCAAACTATCTCCATACTATGTACTTACACAAAATTAAAATAAAATATTACAACTAATATACATTAAAGTTACATACACAATGACACACACAATTAAATTAAATACACAATGTCATAAATACAATTAAAATTAAATACAAAATGTCATAATATAGAATTAATTAAATATAAATCGGTTCGGTGGATTAGCCGTGAAAGATAATAGACAGACAGATTTACTTTCACATTTATAATATTAGTATGGAAGTATGTATTACAATTATCATGTTGCCTAGGAGAAAAGATTGACTGATAGAAAATGCCTATGGGATTAAGTCCGCCTCACTACGTTTGTGTGCTTACAATGACGTCGTAATTCTTTAAGTTTTAAGTCATAAGTATAATAATCTTTCAAGTATTATTTTTTTCTCTCTTGAAAAAAATACCTCACACTAGGAACTTCTTCTGTGTCGGGGGTGTGTTTACAAACATTTAAAGTCTCATATAAGAATAGTCAGACCCGGAACAACTACTTGTAGGCCATACAAATATTTGTTCCGTTCAAGACACGCGGCGCAGCAGTAAATCGCTCAGCCACTGCGCCAACCGTGCCGTCAATTCATTTATCTCCATAATACACGACTGCCTCGTTGGTCTACTGCTGAGCACGAGGTCCTGGGTTCGATTCCCGGGTCGCGCAAACTGTATTAGGTTTTCCCATCTGGAATTTGTCAGTAGCACCCTGGTGTCTGATGTGTGCCCTGTGAAGGCAATAGGCTCGCTATTAAATGGGACTAGAAAACTAATGGTACTAAAGGTACGCCCCTGCCCAATCCTTCGGGCTTACTGGCGTGAAGTCCCATGTCTCGGTCGTATTTCTAGTACTTTACTACAAAGAAAGAATTAAATCATTAAATTAAGTCATTATATTAAATCATTTATTTATGAACAATAAGTACATTGTATCTGAAATTACAGGGAAATTGGAATAGCATTACGTAATGAGAAAAAAACAAAAAACACGCTAAAATATTAAAATAATGCATCAATACAACAATAAAATAGGAACTGCGTTATAGATCCTCAACTAAAGCTTATTCAAAAGGAAACTTTTTAGTAGCCTTAAAGGAGCGAAAGAAAAAAAAAGGTTTAAAGGAAAGAAAGAAAAATCATTCATGTATATATAACATAACATCAAGCCTGCAGTCCCCAAAAGGTTGAGTAGAGGTGCACTTATAGTGTCATGCACAGACTGCTTCATTGGTTTAGAGGTACAAAGCGTGACTGCTGAGCGTGAGGTCGTGGGTTCGGTGCTGGGGTAAAGTTTTATTAAGTTTTTTCCAATATAAATTTTCTCATTTAGAGCCCGAATTCTGGATAGGAATGCCTTAAATATACATAACTGGCGAAATGTGGGTTTTATAAATATTCAAGTAAAAATAACCTGTCATGGCAGTAAATCTTTTTTAAGAACTAGGTTAATAGTTTGATAGGCACAATTGGAAATGATTGTTTCTACAAAATATTGCAACATACCGCTGGAAACAATAACATTGCTACTTAGGCACTGACCTTTGTCCGAGTTTCGACAGAGGTACGACACAGAGTAACTAAATGTAACACGAACGTTATTTGATTTAATTTTTGATTTCATACTTCTCCCTTCGAACTTTGTCATCCCTCCACCCCCATTAAAAATAATAATAGCCTACAGGACTCAGGAATAATGAAGCTTTCTAACAGTGAGAGGTGATCCGTTAAAAATACAACATCCACTAGCTTTATCCATTTTTATAATAAGTCAATATTTTATTGCCACTTATCGAAAGAGATATTTAGTCGATACAGTACCATCGATTGTTTTTTTATACATCCGACAACCTGTGTCCCTGTGAAAAAATATAAGGCTTGTATTGATACTCTGTGGTCATTTTCTGTAACGTGTTATAAGTGTAGCAAACAGAGGCCTATGTACAGACGCCAGCATATCAAGCTACCCCAAACTGTCCAATTTACCCAATTAAAACCTTATTTCTATTGCGATAAAGTTTAAAAACTATCAAAGAAATTTGACACATTCGAGTAGCTTTGTGCTGGCCTCTGTACATATTTTCAGTCGGCGAAGTTGGACAGTTGAACACAATGAGGTCTTTTTAATTCGACCTTTAAAAGGCTGGCTGGCTGTACATACCTAAATGACTTGTACTAAATTAAAAAGTATCCAACAAGATCCACTGTCAGTGTCAACCTCGCAACAACACTGGATTTTTTAAACAAATATACTATTTTTTTCTAGATATATATTTTAGGATAATCGCACGTCCATTTGTAAATATATACAAAAATGGCAAAGAAAAAAGAAGATCCGAAGGATGCTAAAAAGGATAGTAAAAAGGATACTAAAAAGGATAATAAAAAGGATAAAAAGAAAAAAGTAAGTACTTACAGGCCAGGGCAAAGTAGTTAGACAAACAACGGGTATTCCCCTAAAATAATGACTCCTGATTAGGAATAAATATTTTATTAGACTTATCTAATAAAATAATTATTCGTAAGTTTAAGATTTTATGATAAAGCCTTGTAGCGACATCTATCTCGCCACATACGAATTAAATCTAAGGTGTGTCCTACATCGCGATATCAAAGTTATCCGCGCGATTGAAACAGAATGCAATAATCCGACAAAAACCGTCGGGCAGTAGCCCACCAAACACAACACACGTCTGGTCGGACGATCCTCCCTTTTCAATGGTGGATGTAGAACTTTAGACCCTGTTCCTCATACCTCCAAAGCCTTATATTTTGTGGATATAACCCAAAAACACCCACTAGAATATACTGCCTCCTTAGTCTAGTGGTTGCTACCGCTGAGTATGAGGTCCTGGGTTCGACTCCCGGGTATCTTAAAATACCATTGGGTTTTGTTTCATCTGGAATTTTTCAATTGCAACCCAGACTTAAACATAAATAGCGAATTTTCGGTGTACCATAGGTAAATATCCAACATACTCTTATCTTCATAATATGATGTTGGGCATTTGGCATATTATGTCATCATCATCCCCCTGCTATTGTCACAATTGCATCTCACAGGATAACCTAGAAGGCTATCCTGTGGATGCCTTAAAATAAATAAAGGCGTCCAGTCAGGATACAAAAATATATATCTAAGCGATAAAGGCACCCCCTGTGGGGTACGGATCTCGGCTTAGGGCATCGCTCGGAGACGACAGCAAAGGGATAGACTGGATTAGATGAAGGATTATTCTCCTCCTGCCCTTATCCCAATTAATTTATAGTCACGCAGTATATCTTCTTTTAGATTTTTCGTCAACTTATCACAATAAGTCAAGAGGGTTTAAAATTCAATTTTCTCTTCTCTTTTTCAGGAGTCGGAACCTGGAACAGGTACCTATGACTTATTACTAAATAAAACAAAAATTAAAATCAAAATCACAAAAGAAAAGGTCTTAAACATTTAATAGGGTCCATTAGCCATATTCTACCATAAGGCATGCAAATTTACAAATACGTATCATATTTAAGAAACTAGAATTTAACTATAAAATACATTATTTAGAATATCGTATGAAGTAACATTTTTTTTTTTTTTTTTAAAGAAACGTTGCCCCACACTAGGAATTTCTCCTGTATCGTGGGTGCGTTTACAAACATTTAAACTCACATACACAAACAGCCAGACCCGGAACAACTACCTGTAGGTCATACAAATATTTGTTCCGTGCGGGGATCGAACCCACAACACGCGGCGCAGCAGCCGATGGCTCAACCACTGCGCCAACCGTGTCGTCAAAACAACAAATAATTTTAAACAAACATTAAATCAGTTTATCCTGTAAATATTCAGTAACAGATTTTTTTTTTTTTTTAGCAATAGAGTTTTAATATGTTGATATCAATAATATAATAAATGTTATAATTTTATGCTCACGAACAGACAATGCACAGGTAACACTGCCAAGTCTAGCATATACTTGACGCATGAAATTTGAAACTAAGGAAGGATTATTTATTTTAAATCTCGCTTTCCAAAAGAGGTTACAATATAGGGAATGAAAGTTCCTGAAAGTTGGTACTACGACTTCTGATTACATGTCAAAGTTGCTTATACCATCACCTTTTTTTCGTCGTAAAATGAAAGATCGTTTTAGGGTTATTCAACGAGGATTCCGTATAGTTTCGCCGTGTCCGTGAGTACTAAGAGTCGCTGTAAAGCAGCGGTAATTTAGTAAGGGTATACTAATTCTTTCTTTCTTTTTTGTTAAAAAAACATTGCCCCACACTAGGAATTTCTCCTGTATCGTCTGTTTAAACAAACATTTAAACTCACATACACAAACATCCAGACCCGGAACAACTACATGTAGGTCATACAAATATTTGTTCCGTGCGGGAATTGAACCCACGTCACGCAGCGCAGCAGCCAATCGCTCAGTATAGTAAAATGTATGTGTCTGCCCCTTCCATCATCCTGCTTGTTGTTTCAGAATCCGTCCAAGAAGAGGTGCTGGTAGCCACGACAGACCTGGAAATTGAACCTGAGGAAATACAGTTCACCGATACGTCGTACACCAGTGCCTCCTTCGAGTCCTTACCACCTCCTCCTCCTGAAGGTAGTCTCCTTAAGCTCTTAGGCGGTTCACCCTCTGAAGATGGGTCCCGCCGCGGTACCACGGAGGCGCAGATCTGCCTTACTTAACGGTGTAATTTGCTCCCACGCGCGATGATGCAGATTACGACGGCCTCGCGCTAAATAAACTCATCTGTTCATTGTGTTGTCGATCGTCGTGGAGAATGGACAAACTTATTCAATAGGCATGTGTCCTAGGTAAAAATATATTAAGTCTATTTAGTCCGTCAGTAAGATTACCAAAAACGTTATTTTGCTTACTTAATTAAATTAAAAGTGACAAAGATATAGCACATCAAAGTTCAGGAGAAGGGGCTTCACGCCGTGCTACACTTTTAACGAAAAGTGTAGTGACGTCACGCGCAATTTCAACGCACTATGCCGTCGTCATTTTTGGTTTACATGACAAAAGAAAAAATAACAAAAAAAGTGACAATGATATAGCACATCAAAGTTCAGGAGAAGGGGCTTGTGACGTCACGCCGTGCTACACTTTTAACGAAAAGTGTAGCACGGCATGACGTCACGCGCAATTTCAACGCACTATACCGTCGTCATTATTGGTTTACGTGACAAAAGAAAAAAATACGTGTCCAGTATTTTTGAGTAATCCAACTTTCGGACCAATCAGATTTTTTAAGGACACTACCCTATTTCAAGATGTTGCAGTCCCGCGCAGATTGGCAGAAACTGCGCGCGGGACGCCTTTCCGCGGATTTCCGCGTCGGTAGTGTGTTGTGCTAGGCGTGATGTCTATCTAAATTGAGATACTTGCATACAATGGTAAAATCTACCATCCCGCGACACACGACGGGGCGCGGTGCAGTCGGTGGAGCGTCTTACATCACTTGAAGGTAATCTTGGATCATTTACGTATACTTCAACCTTAACGGCCAATTTCAATAACGTCTCTCAATCCCAATCTCCTCTCAATCAAGTTCTATTTATTCCAAATTGATCGGAGCATCTAGATTTTGACACCCTGGCCAAATGTAGGTTAAATCAGACTGCGTCTAGACTAAGGAGGCCTGCAGACGCGGGCTGGATCGTACTTTCCCGCGACCCCCGTAAGAGTCTGACAGACCCCTTCGCCCCCCCCCCCCCCCTCGATTGATGGATGGATCGAGGATGGAGGACATCCATGAGGATTTTCCACCTCGAATGAAAAAGAAAAAAAAAAGACTGACTAGACAAACTTGAGCGGAACTATACGTACAATGCGTTTGTTCAGCCGTAATACATTTCGGCTTACGAGGTAAAATGGTTTCATATTTCAATATTTATCCACTAAGTTTGTATGGCGATTTGATTTCAACATAGATATAAATCTAACATCTAACTTGAGCTCTACGATAACTGATATATGCTTGCACTGACTGGACGGGTCCAGTCGATATCTGTATGATTCTTCCCTCAAAAGATCATGTTAGACACTGATCGCAGATTGTTTTAAATCCCAGACATTATCCTGGTCAGATCATGTGAAATCAAAAATCAAAATCAAAATTCATTTATTCAAATTTGGCTGAGAATCAGCACTTTTGATCGTCAAAACGTTACAAGAGACAGTCCCCCAAAACGCCCATCCTTCACCAAGGACCATGCATTCCTTACATAATCTGACCAAAATAATGTCTGGACTTTAAAAGAGACTTTGACCTCTGATTTTGTTTCGGGGTTTCTTCTCAAAGCATTTAGATAGAGAAACACCGACCTCAACAGTTAAAAAAATAATGCTGTTTTGATGTGTAAAAGTGTTTGTAAAAACCAATATTTACTAAGTAATAAATATCATCATCTGACATTTCCCTGACCCGTAACGACTATCTACAGACCTGCCAAAGAGGTATTTTCCTGTGACGTCAGTTACATCAATATCTTGTAACCATAGCAACCGACAGAGGTAGTCGTGTCTGGCAGTGAGTGAAATCACAAACGAATAAAAAAAGTATTGAGCATTATTTCAAAACAAATTGCTTTTGAATCTAAAGAAGGGTAAGTAAGACTCGGTCATTACGATTTTATATTCTTATTATACAAAGGGCTTGTTCATAGAAAGTATGATAAACTTGTTTTCTTTGGCTGTAGATAGGATTTATAGGTCAATTGAAAATTGGGGTCGCTTTATTTTACTTTCCTTGCTAGTTAGTGTGTGGGTCAAATCTTGCAACTGAATATTTAACCAGTTATTCTCAAGCGATGGAGCTGAAATTTTAGCTTGTTTAAAAAGAAAATATAACTTGGTCAAGTATTGACGATTGTCAGAAAATCATTCGCACATATTTGATTGATTTTAAAGGCTTTGAACGTAGGCAGTGGGTGATTCAAGGCTGTAATTATGTTGTGGATATATAGGTAGATAGGGTGCTGCCCCCCAGATGATGGGCCACCTGGTAAAGTGTCTTACGTGTCCTGACACCTGCACGCAGCAGGATTTGATGGATGCTACTGATAGCTCCAAAGTCGTTGCTAATTTCTGAACCGACTCCGATTACCATTGACACGCTCAAAAGAAGAAGAAAACTCGAGTGTAGTTCTCAATTACTGTTATGAGAATAGAAGAGGATGAAATGATGATAAATAGGTTTCAAAAAAAATACTTTTACATATCACCATCATCCTCCTGTCCCTTTCCCAATTAATTTATTTGAGTGGATCTGTCCAGTCAGAGCACTCATTCATCAGTAATCGTGAAGCTTGAGTCAGATTATCTGAATCTTACTTTTAAATCCTATTCACCTTTTATTTTCGCAGATCCCAAACTTAAAAAGAAGAAAAAGAAAAAACTTGGGGTGAGTAAAAATAATACGAAAATTCTACAATTAATTAAATGGACTGTCTCGTTAGTCCAGTGGTGGCAAGCGCTACTGCTCAGCATGAAGTCCAGGGTTCGAGTCCAGGGTCGGGCAGTGTGATTGGGTTTTCCCTCTGGAATTCTTAAGTTACAACCTGGACTCAGTATTTGTGCCTGGCCAGTGGCAATAGGCTCGCCAAGTATTCCATGCGACTTAAACATAACTGGCAAAATGTGTGTGTACTATAGGTACACGTTCTGCCTAACCTTTCGAGGAATACAGGCGAGATGTTATGTAATTAAATGAAAATAAATATCAGAAAGGAAAGTCATCGAAAGAAATCGCCAACCCGTCATGAGCAAGCGTGGTGATTAATGCTCGTGCCTCCTCTGTATGAGAAGAGGCCTTTGCCCTGCAGTGGGACAGTAATTGGCTGGTACTTTACTTTGAATATCAGAATGCCGCTTGGGTTTCCCAAGCAAACAATGACGCCATATCATCATCTACCTAGCCTCTTCCCAATTTCGCTAGGCTTCCGATCCAATATTTCACATGGAGCGACTGCCTATCTGACCTCCATAACCCTGACCTTAGCAAACGGTACTTAACCTGCGATCAACCCTTACTAGCAGCTGCTTTTATTAAGCCAAAGGATATCGTGTCACCCAGTAACAAGGTTTGGAGATCAGATAGGCTCATGTAAAATACTGGTATTCAGCTTCATCCAGTTAGACTAGAAGCCGACCATGGCATAGTTGTTAAGTTGTAAAAGGCTAAATAGATGATGTTGGTGCGATCACTAGGCTGTTGAGGAGATTCTCCCTGTATGACGTCACTGTTTGCTTATGATAGGTTGAAAAGTCACACAACTATGTTATGTCTGTGTAAATCTGTGTATGATATTTTCGTACGTACGTTGACAGCCCAAAATCTAATTTAATTCTGTCCATATTAAGGTTATCTGGAAGAGATCGCACTCGTTTCATAAATTTTTGTTCTGTGTCTAATTATAAATAGAGTGAGAAAAAACATTAATTTGGGACACACAGAGAAAAAACAAAAGAAATAAACTAACAACTTACAACAACAACTTATAACAACAGCAAATTAATAAATCATAACTTCTACTTGTAGGAAGAAGAGTCTTCTATAATTAGAAAAGTCAGTAGTGAACGGTTCAAGTGGTCAGAAGAATCTCTGAAGGCTCCCTATGGTTTCTATTAATTTCTTACTTATTCTCATTTATCATCGCCATCTTAGTTTTGATTATTGAGTACTTACTAGTTGTTGTACTGATCGTAAACTAAATGTTATTATTATTTAGAGAAGACTAAATTATGCTTTGTGTATCGATCTCAGTTTAGTAAGTAGATATTTACTATTTATTCAATAAAGGAATAAAACTATTATGTAAAGACGCAAGTACATCAACTTACCCCAATCTGTCATACTTCTTTCAAAGTTTTTCAACTTTATAACAAAAGAATAAGGTTCAAGTTCAATTAAGAAAATTTGACAGTTTGCGATAGCTTGATGTGCTGGCCTCTGTACATGAAAAGAAAAAGAATCACAGGGTATCATGCAACAGGAAAAGTGCCCAAAAGGCTGGCAGCATTGCCACGTTAAATGGCTTTTTTTATGAATTATGCTTCATAATTATTAGAGTAAATAAACAAGCTGGCAACGCTAATGTTTAACAGACCGTCAACCGCGTCTCGGATTTAATTTAGTAGAAATTTTCACATTCATAAACTCGAGTTCACACTAGATGCAAATCCATATATGAGCAGATTTGATTTCTTTAAAATGACATAATACAAGTAAATGGGAAAGGTGTGTGGAATGTGCAGGGTTACATGAGTAGAGGAAGACCAAAGAAAAGATGGATGGATTGTGTGAAAGAGGATATGGCAAGAAAAGAGGTGACCCATGAGATGACGGCAAATAGAGATGTATGGAAGAAGAAAACATGCTGCGCCGACCCCAAATAAATTGGGATAAGGGCAGGAGGATGATGATGATATGATGATGACAAGTAAATGGGAAACAGCTCAATTTAAGTTACTATACCTCTTGACACACCCTGTCAAGAGGTATAGTAACTTAAATAAGGGACGTCAACGCACAACCTGATACACCACCAGTTCGGTACATGATTCTAGCTGATTTTTTATCGGCTTTTTCAAAATTTTCACTTTTCTGTTTTTTCTTTTACTTTAAACTGTACAAAACATTATTTACATCTCACTCAACGAGATTTTTAATTAAAGAAATGAGAATACTATTATACTTTTTAATTAAAAATCTCATTGGATTAGGCAAAGCTTCGTAATTTTCGTTTTTTGTTTTGTAAAATATAAAATTTGAATGCGAGAGGGTGTCCAGAATTATGTACGGAACTCTTGATATTAATTTGGGCGTAAATAAAAAAAAACTGTTCCATACATTGATGTTCAGATAACTCGACAAAACTTATGGAGAGTATAATTTTTTTTTCGTGATTTCAGTGTTGTTTCAATAGTAAAAGCTGTCTATAATGATGAGTACAGTCGCCTGCACATCAACCTACTCCAAAGTGTCAAATTTTGCCAATTGAAAATTAACCTTATTTCTTTGCAATAAAGTTGAAAAACTATCACAGAAATTTGACATATTGGGGAAGCTTGATGTGCTGGCCTCTGTACAAAGACCCCTTAAGAGGTTTTCAGTTATTTCAATTCCACCAATTTCAGTAAAGATAGTGGATATTTTCATTTTTAACACCTTAACTGCCAAAAAACGAGACACAATAGAAAATGTATTGTTTGTCGATCACCTGACATTTACTGTGTTTAACAGAAGTCAAGGGTTTAAGCTAAAACCAGCGTTTAGCAACCCTGTAGGGGTCCTCAGCATAATGCTGACGTTTGAACCTTTGGCTTCCGATATCATAGTTATATTATCTGTATATACTCGTATTTATATATTTTCCTTCCGTGTGGTCCCGGACTAAGAATATGACCACCCCATTTGATCCCGTGGGTGTCGTACGAGGTGACTAAGGGAGCTTTGAGACCTGGTGCATAACAATGAACATCTTAGGTCACCCGCACGGGGGCGGGTATACTACCAACGGTAGCATTCCCAAGGAGGGTTGGTGTCAGGCAGGCGGCCGTTGTAAAAGCTTGTGCCTAAACCTTTTTGCAGCATGAATAGTACAAATGATATGTAACGGGATAGGGCTAGGGCGTACCCCACAGACGACGCCCAGGAAGACTCGTATTTATATATTTCTATGGCACTTCAACAACTTACTATCTCAAACATACATTATTACAATTATACAGAATTAGACCATAATACCTTGGAAGATGGGTAGGCCTTTGGTGTGGGATGCAACATGTGTCGATACCCTTGCGCCATCCCATCTTCCTAATACGGTGGATTGTGCAGGTGCGGCTGCTGCAGGTGCAGAAAACCTCAAACGACGAGAATACAACTACCTTATTGGAAGTTATATGTTTGAGCCGTTTGGGGTTGAAACACTAGGGCCATGGGGTCCGTGTGCCATTTAGTTTTTCGAGAAATGGCGGAGCATTTGGTCGACTCTTCACGTGGCCTTTTTGCCAAAGAATCAGCGTTGCCATTCAACGTGGCAAAGCTGCCAGCCTTCTGGGCACTTTTCCCGTTGACAGCGATTCGGATGAATGTTTCGATGCCCTGTGATTATTTATTTTTATTCAATTTCTTCATATATTAATAATTGTATCGTTTTAAAATCACAATCAGTGTATACACTGCTACTAGCTCTAATATTTAGACAATAGATTTAATTTAATTATTTTTACACACAGCTCACCTAATAGTAGTACCCAAAACTGACGAACCAGAAAAGAAGAAAAAAGGCAAGAAGGGAAAAAAGAAGGAAGAAGAGGAGATACCGGAGTTTGAGAAGGTACACCACCACACTATATAATATACTGTCATAAATAACTTTTTAGCGATCAAAACATACGAAGCTTCAGCACGCATTGCCACAAGCAACTTTGGCCACAAAACTCGTCCAACATTATTAAGCCTCCTCGACACGTTGGGCCAACGTAAGCCAATAATTAATGTGTGTTGAAATGGTAATATACGCCACAGTATACTTAAACTTTTGACCACCATCGTCACAAATACGTGACAAGCGAACGCATGCCCTGTACGCCAATGTCACAAATACGTGACAAAAAATGCGGTCCACTCTAAGTACTATTTCACGAAACAAACAATTAAATCATTACTTTTGTGTGGGTATATTTATAGATCTTAAAAGTTGAAGCTCTTGTACGTATTTAAACGTTTTTATTTTAAAGACTTCGCGTGGTGGGCACGTGTGTGCGTTGATGCTCTGGCGGTCAAAAGGTTAAACTATTATGAGTACTTAGACTTACCGCCATTTGCGACAGCTAAATCGTTTTAAAATAGATATTATGTGGCCAATATTGGCGCATGTTGGCCCAACATGTACAGGGGGGTGATTCAACCACGAACTTAAAAATCGACCCATCTGTAACCACAAGATACCCGATTTTGTTTCTGTTATTCCTCCATTTCCCCTTTGCAGCCATAAAAATGTTGTTTTATTACTTTTTACAATGATAATAATGCTAAAAAGTGCAATAAACCCTTCCCTTTTACCATGCTTGGCATTTTAATCCGGCCTTATGGCGGGGACGCACGAGAATTTCGTGTCTTTTTAAAATAACGTCCCCGGTCTTAGTCGGTTTATATTTTTTCTTGATAAAGTTGTTAGTAGAGGGTATTAAATAAATCTAGAATTCAATAAAAAGAGAAGTTATTGGTATCGTTAAAAGGGTTGTAACAAATGAGTTTGGTGATAGAATAAAGGGGCGAAAAATTGTGAAGTGCCGTGACGGAATTTTGGTGATAATACTCGTAGATATTACAAAAAAATTAAACTTTTATACAAAAAAAAAAGTCATCTCGTAAACTCATTACGAAATGACTGACTACGTAAGTGTGAAATTAAACCAATCGCTTTTTTGTTTATAGTGAAATTTCATGTTTTCTTTGAAAGAAACGATGACATGAATTTTAGTGCCAAAATAATGAACACACAATGGCAAATATGCATTGAGTTTCCAAATACTAAATAGTTTACATAAAAATAGGTACTACATTTTTTATTAATACAACCAAAAATAATAAATAAAATAAACCAATAAAAAAAACAAAGCTTAACAAAAAAGCATCTCAGAATATAAAATTTTAAAATCTTGTTTTTATTTAAAAAAAAAACTATAAAAATCATCTAAGAATATAAATTTAAAATTCTACCTTTAAAACATTTTCTTAGCCTAAAGCATGGAAGAAGATGGCCAAGAAAGATCGAGACGCGTGGATGCTGCAGAGGATAGAAGAATGGAGAGCAGAGATGGAAGCCGAAAAGTTAGTTTGGATCCCATCCTATTGACCTAATATCCTCTCCTGGAAGCACTTTCCTAGAGACCCTGACCTCTGACTTACTTGTCAATTTGGAAATGCCGGCGGCATTTAGTTATTAAATATTGACATGTAATTGTGTTTGGGAAACTTACAGAAATTATTATTATTTCATTGCATTTTTTATCATCATCATTTCATTTCATTTCAAATATTCAGCTTCATCTGGTTAGCCTGGAAGCCGACCCTAACATAGCTGGGAAAAGGCTGCAGGCAGATGATGAATGTGGCAAGCTGAAGACAGGGCACTATGGCGCTCATTAGGAGAGGGCTATGTCCAGCAGTGGACTAGTATAGCCTGATGATGATAATACATGGAGCGCCTGCCTATCTGACCGCCACAACCCAGTTACTGCATCCGCTTAGCTGAAACATGCACTAGCCGGGATGGAAGATGTCCATACAATATTTAGATAGACATCAATTCGAACTAATGATAATCCTGTCTTCAGACAAGCCAAGCTGGCGGGGGCCAAGGAGAAACGTGCCCAGTTGGCACGAGAAAGAGCTGAGCTCATGGCTAGGGAAGCTGGTGAACAGGAAGTAAGGGACGACATCCTGAAAAAGGCTGTCAAGCTGTTTGGAAGTACGTATTCATTTCATTTGTTAGGGACAAATATATTTACAAACTAAGTTTAACTAAAAAATCTTAAATTAGCACTATACTTATAGACCAGAATCGATTTTAAAATGAAAAAAAATAAATAAAAGACCAGAGTTTTTTACCCTTAAAACCTCACCCCCATCCACTTCCCGACCTTAGATTGCCGGTACATTATTTTTCCTTTCATTTTTGTTATATTCTCTTCCATTTGGGTTGCATCCTGCTATTTTTTCTTTACCATTTTCAAAGGCTTAAGCCCTGGTCTATTATAAATGCAGTTAAATTTTACCTCACTCTCAGCTCAGTTTGACAGTTTTCGTCTGATTCTTTGTTTTTCTTTTTCTACCACGAGAGAGAGTAAGTAACACCTACTGAGACAACAAGAGTAGACAAAGTTTTGTAGAAGCATTGGTTATAATTATATAGAATTACGTTTTAATGTTTTGTATCATGATGGCCCAGTGTTTTAGGCCTCGCCTCTTCTGCACGAGGTTGTGGGTTAAAAACTGGACAAGTATCAATGTGACTTTTTCAATTCATATGTACTTTCTAAGTTTATCTTGGATATCACTGACATCGATGAAGGAAAACATGGTGAGGAAAACTGGACTTATATAATTAATATAAGTCTGAAATCGCCAACCCGTCTTGAGCAAGCGTGGTGATTAATGCTCGTGCCTTCTCTGTATGAAAAGTGGCCTTTGCCCTGCAGTGGGACAGTAACAGGCTGGTATATACGATTTAATGATATTTGTTTTTAGATTACGAAAAGCAAAAGATGGATCATGAGCTCAAAAAGACTCAAGAGGCCGAGGTATGTAATATTTTCATCGTTAAAGGAAAACTAAGAAAGGAAATAAGTTTATTTGCGCACAACATGACGACTGATTAGGCGCAGTGGGCGAAGGTCCGCCTGCGACGCAGGAGGTTGCGGGTTGGATTCCCACCCTGGGACAAATGTTTGTACGATCTACAAAGATTTGTTCCGGGTGTTCTGGGTATTTGCTATGTATAGTAAAAATATCTATCTATGTAATGTATTGTATTAAGTATATCAGTCATCTAGTACCAATGACACAAGCTCTGCTTAGTTTGGGGCTGCTAGATGATGCTGTGTGGATTGTCCAATTATTTATTTATTTAACATAATGACAAAAACAGCAAATTGGGAAAATATGCGTCAGCATAATGCTGCAGATTGTTTGCGAAACGTCCGTTTCCGTAAGAGTAGAGGAAGACCAAAGAAACGATGGATGGATGTGTGAAAGATGATATGGCCAGAAAGCAGGTGACTATTGAGATGACGGCAAATAGAGATGTACGGAAGAAGAAGACATGCTGCGCCAACCCCAAATTAATAGGGATAAGGGCAGGAGGATGCCATCAGCCTCCTTACTATATCATTGGATTAATCTCTATTACAAATAATGTAAGCATACCTTAATATTTGTGCCCGGTTGATGGCAATGGGCTCGTGCCCTATTACATGGAACTTAAACAGAACGGTTGAAATTTGGTTGTGACTATAAGTGTAAACTCTGCCCAACCCTCCAGGGAATACAGGAGTAATATTATAGTCCAACATGACTATCTTGTATTTAGTTGTGACATTGGCAGCTGTCAGTTGACAAAATCCGGCGTCCGGCCGTCAGTAAGATTACCAAAAAATATTGGACACGTATTTTTTGCTTACTTAATTCAATAAAAAGTGACAATGATATAGCACATCAAAGTTCAGGAGAAGGGGCTTGTGACGTCACGCCGTGCTACACTTTTAACGAAAAGTGTAGCACGGCATGACGTCACGCGCAATTTCAACGCACTATACCGTCGTCATTTTTGGTTTACGTGACAAAAGAAAAAATACTTGTCCAGTATTTTTGAGTAATCCAACTTTCGAACCAATCAGATTTTTTAAGGACACTACCCTATTACATGAACGAATTGTAAAGTCCTACCGTAAAGCGGGGTCAATAGAAACGCAGGGGTGAGTAGAAACAAAACTTTGAAGGGAATTGTCGCTTTAGTTTAACATTTTTTGTTACTACAAGGACTCTTATTTTTTCAAGGAATTGAAATGATTAATTTCAACACCTTGGCAGTAATAAATAATGTTGAATCAACGATTAAATCTCATTTTAAGTTTTGTTTCGATTCACCCCGGCTTTTTGATTCACCCCGTTTTACTGTATCTAAAAATCACGTCCTCTCACTCACACATTCTTATTGTCTTGATTGTGCAAGTGGAGTGCATGATTAGAAAGAAAGAAAGCACAGACTCAGGCACACAATTATTATTAATTATTAATTCATTAATTTCAGACATTGTCCATATGTACACAAATTTAAAATAAAACCGAATAAAATAATACAAATAATAGACATTAAAATTACATACACAATGTTACATACAAGCAAATTAAATACACAATATCATAAATACAATAAAATGTGGGTTTATTTCATTAAAATTATACAATTATTAATATATGAAGAAATAAAATAAAATAAATAATCATAGGGCATCAAACAATTCATCCGCATCGTTGTCAACGGGAAAAGTGCCCAGAAGGCTGGCAGCATTGCCACGTTGAATGGCAATGCTGATTCTTTGGCCAAAAAAAAGGCCAGCCCTCTGGTCACGTGAAGAGTCGACCAAACGTTTCGCGATTTCTCGAAAAACTAAATGGGCACACGGACCCCATGGCCCTAGTGTTTCAACCCCAAACGGCTCGAACATATAACTTCCAGTTACGTTGTTGTATTTTCGCCGTTTGAGGTTTTCTGCACCTGCAGCAGCCGCACCTGCACAATCCACCGTACTAGGAAGATGGGATGGCGCAAGGGTGTCGACACATGTTGCATCCACACCAAAGGCCTACCCATCTTCTAAGGTATTATGGTCATTCCATCTGGTCTCTTACCATCGTCGCGTGCCAAACCACTGGGTTCTAAAATAGCTGGCACCCCGGCGGTGGCAAGAGCACGACGGATGATGTCATTAATACTGGCGTGTCGGGCTATGCGACCTGCACTTTTACTGCAGGATAGGCCATGGTGTCCAATCGACTGCTTCACCGCATTGACAACGATGTGGAGCTCCGCAAGGAGCGCCCAGACGCAGACATGTAGCGAGCCGGAAGGTAGTGTCACCCAGCATGGTGCCAATGTTGGGTGACGGTAAAGCCTGAAGCCAAAGGCCCGACTCCCACGTACCCACAGCCAGCAAGCGGGCACGCTCAGCAGTATTGGTGGACGTATTAATAAGATTATTCCGTACCAAACTGCAGAGCGGCTCATCCCACTGTCTCTGGGAAGATGGGTTCACGGGCCTATCTGTATCCGGGCAAGCCACTTTATACACATAAATACAATTAAAATTAAATACAAAATGTTATAGGTAGAAATAAATTAAATATAATTGAAATAATTAACATACCACAATATGCACATTAACATACCACAATATACATTTTACAATGACAATACTGAATATCGAGCCAAATAGACAAAAAGTTAAACTGGAAATCGCATATAGATATTTTAAATAAGAAAATTTATAAATCAGCGTATGCTTTAAGCTCTCTATCACCGATAATATCTACAGACGCACTCCTCACTGCCTATTATGGTATTGCAGAATCCCATTTACGATATGGTTTAATATTTTGGGGCAATTCAACTGAGAAAGAAACAGTATTTAAATCACAAAAAAGATGCATACGGTCAATGTTTAAATTAATATCTACCGACAGTTGTGTGCCATATTTTAAACAGTATAAAATATTAACCTTGCCTTGCCTTTACATTATGGAAGTAGCTGTATTTGTGAAAACCAACCCAAATCGTTTTACACGTCTCGCAGACATAGCTCCTCGAAATAGGCGCGATGATAGCAGATTATGTATGCCAACCTCAAATACAGCACTCATGCGCAAAAGTGTTTTCTGCATGGCTCCATTCATTTACAATAAGCTACCTAAATCTTGGAAGGCATTAAATCTACCTTCATTCAAAAAAAAGCTACGCTCTTTTCTAGTGGGTAAAGCCTATTACAACATTTCAGATTTTTTTTGCAGAAAAAGAAAATGCATTTGTTTAACTATTAAACACGGCTATCACTAAATGTTGAATGTTATTATGTAATAATTATTTTTGTTGCTGGTCTTGGACCTTTCGCATGCCTTATGGTAAAATGTGGCTGAACTTTGCTAATTATTTTTTACACCATGTACTGTACCCATATTTGCGAAATAAATAATCTTATCCTATCGAAAACAAAGAAAGAAATAATAATAATGATGACAGAAGTACTTACAAAAACAAATCTTAATTATGTGCCTTACGGCTGCGCTAAATGGGTCCAGTTTAGTAAAAATGCCAGACATCTGGTGTCTGACGCTGGTTTTCTACTGGACCTGAAGTTGTGAGATGTTACGGACGGATGTGTGTACATGAAATAAATAATTATGAATGTTATTAAAAGGAAGGTATAGTGTTATGTCAGTAAAGTGTGTGTGTGTGTTTCGAACAAAGAAAATAAATTAAAAATATGTTACAAGCGCCGCTATTTTCAATAAGTCATCCTGTGTTTACGCCAACAGTGGCAGCAATATCTGCGATGTGACGGTCTCCCAGACCCTCGGATTGTGACGGAGCTGAACACCTTCCTGCATATGTGGGAGCAGAACAACATCGTAGATGATAACGAGCTTGATAAGAAATTTATTCAAGTTCTTCCGGTACGTATGTTTTTTTTTTTTTTTTTTTTTTTTAAAACGTTAACACTAGGAATTTCTCCTGTATCGTGGGTGCGTTTACAAACATTTAAAGTCACATACACAAACAACCAGACCCGGAACAACTATCTGTAGGCCATACAAATATTTGTTCCGTGCGGGGATCGAACCCGCGACACGCAGCGCAACAGCCAATCGCTTAACTACTGCGCCAACCGTGTCGTCATACGTATGTTTTTAATGTGTTTAAAAAAAAGTTATTTACTAGCAGCCACGTCGTCTGTGTATATATATGTATATATAAGCTCAGGACGGCCTTCATCAGAATCCACCTTGCTGCGCCGTGTGTTGTGGGTTCGATTCCCCCACGGAACAAATATTTGTATGGTCTATAGGTAGTTGTTCCGGGTCTGGCTGTTTGTGTATGTGACTTTAAGTGTTTGTAAACGCACCCAAGACACAGGAGAAATTCCTAGTGTGGGACAACGATTTAAAAATAAATAAAAATATGTTTTCGAAACTTACACAATTTTATTTCTGTAACATTGAAATAACTCTACCACTGCGTAAATGATAATCACTAATACTCTTATCAACACGAATTACTTTAAAATACACTACGTTCAAGGTGATGGATAGCGATTTGTCGAAAACGTGGTGCGCTGGCGACCGATCTCCAAGAAGGGAATCCTAAGATGGCCGCCCCGCTACTATCGACTCGACCTGTCACTCTTGACAATGTCATTCTTATGTGCGCCGACATATATCTTTCTAAAATTATAGGCCATGTGTCAATCTAAAGTATGGGATTTAACACTTTAAAAAATCATCAAAATCTGTTCAGTAGGTTTTGCGTAAAACATCCATACGTCCTCACAAACTTTTACATGTCTAATATTAAGTAGGATTTTGTGCGACAATCAAACTGGAGGGATTTTATTATCTGATGGTGTTCTCCAGATAGCTTCTTTTACTGTGGGTGTATCTCCAGAGTGTAGGTAGTTACTGGGTCGTGGAGGTCAGATAGGCAGTCGCACCATGTAAAATACTGATATTTAGTTAGACTGGAAGACGACCCAAACATGTTTGGGAATGGGCTTTGAAGAGGAGGCTGGGGCCGCCACCGCTTCGAACCTCCCACAATGGTGGCTATACCCGTTTATTTTTGTAACATCTTTGGACCTCGCCAGCGATCCCATACTGGCGCAATTTTGCAAGAATGGTGACAGTTAGGGACGTGGGAGTCCTGTCATAACAATCCATGACTATTGTGTCTATTGTCATTAATAGACGATGGCAGTCGTTGTGAGCTAAAATAGATTGGAAGCCGACCCCGATTTGGCTGGGAAAGGTCTAGGCAGATGATGATGACAGTGTATAGGTACACCTCTGCCTACCTTCAGGGGATATAGGCGTATTGTAATGTTGTGTATTGACTTTTTCATGATTAAAAATCTCGTTGTAGTCGATAGACGTCCAGGTTTTGTACAGTTGGGGTCGAGTGGATTCCACTCTGTATGTTATGGTCAAAAAACAGTAGCAAAATTACGATTCATCATGATGGATACTTTCTAGACTGAGGAATAATTATAATGTGAAAATAATAACCTTAGTATTTCTCTTACAGATCCTGGAAATGTTAGAAATATTATGCGCAGACAAAAGGCAGTATACGAAGAGACAATCCGATAATTTTGATGAGGTACACGCAGATTCATTCATCTAGATCCATATGCACTTTCTAGGTATATATTAGACATCACTGACATCGATGAAGGAAACAACAGGGATGTTTCTTAAGTAAAAATATATTAAGTCTATTTAGTCCGTTAGTAAGATTACCAAAAAAATTTTGGACACGTATTTTTTGCTTATACTTAATTCAATAAAAAGTGACAATGATATAGCACATCAAAGTTCAGGAGAAGGGGCTTGTGACGTCACGCCGTGCTAAACTTTTAACGAAAAGTGTAGCACGGCGTGACGTCACACGCAATTTCAACGCACTATATCGTCGTCATTTTTGGTTTACGTGACAAAAGAAAAAAAACGTGTCCAGTATTTTTGAGTCCAACTTTCGGACCAATCAGATTTTTTAAGGAAACTACCCTACTGAGGAAACCGTGACCCATAACGAATATAAGTAGTCCAGTACAATAATGCATACAGGGTGTTGTTGGGGTTGCCACGACACTGTAGCTCATCAGGGATGTTCGCAGATATCTCTGCTAATAAACGATTTTTACGCAATCATGCGCAAGCGTGTCTTGCTAATATTTGTCCGTTTCTCCGCTCCGCAGCCTCGCTCCACTCCGGTAAACAGGCATCCTTAAGCACTTTCTGTTCGCAGACACGCTTGTTCTATAAAGGATGTTGTTTTTGTGTTATTAGACTTTTCTTTACCATCTTAATCTCATTATTTATTCCATTTCGTGACGTGTAATGGTGTTTTCTTTTTAATCTATTGACAGAAATAAGTATCATTTCATATTTTTTATTTTCATTATGATCAGCTATCGTTACATATGACCATACCTTGACCATACCTGGCTCTGCCTACCTCTTCGTAAAATCCAGTCGTGATGTTCATATGCTTCCAGGTCCGTCTAGGTCTAAGAGCCCAGCTACATCACGCCATAGAAATGGCTTCGTACACTCTTCTTAGAGACTTGGAGAAGAATCTGAAAGCAGAGTCCACAAGGATAGCGACGTACCATAGAGATTTCAAGGGTCTAAGGCTTAACATCTGGGTTGCTATCAAGTGGCCCACCAGGAGACTTCGGCCAATAGAACCGGACCCGTGAGTAGCTTATAAACGTTATAGTGCCAGGAGAACCAAGGTTACCTGCATGGTCCTCACATGATCTGACCAAGATAATGTCTATACTTTGAGCTGAACGATTAATGACACATGCTCGCACCGACTGGACAGGTCCACTCGATATCTGTGTGATTCTTTCCTCAAAAGACCATCTAAGACACTGATCTCAGATTGTTTTAAATCCTAGGTATTATCCTGGTCAGATCATGTAAGGACCATACATTTCTCACATTTTGTGACCAAGATAATGTCTAGATTTTAAAAGAGTCTGTGATCTCTGAGTTTGTTTCGGTGTTTCTTCTTAGAGAAGTCGGATAGCGAGACACCCATCTCGCTAGTTAAAAAAAACATCTTGCTTGTTGGACGTGTAAAAGTGTTTGTAAAAACTATTTTACAGACATACGAATTTACAGAATTGAATGATAGATTGAGGAATGATGTTATAAAACACCATTGTGATTTAAAAGATGTTGTGACAAAAATTGAAAAGAGTATGTTCAGATGGTTTGGTCACGTTGATAGAATGAATGAAAGACGACTAACAAAAGGTATTTATGAGGCAGATGTAAGCGGAAACACTGGCAGGTGACGCCCTGGAAGGACCTTATTGGTTATGTTCTTCAAAAAGATCAGATGCATAGAGCTCTCAACCGGCGTGTGTGTATGACCGGATGTATGAACGTGAGCGTAGTGAAAGCGGTATATAAGAATGGTAGAGGGTGGCGTTCTGTAGTTTCTACCCACCCCCATGTGGAAAAAGGCGTGAGTTTATGTATGTACATATGTATAAGTATATAGAGTAAAACGCAAAAAGTTTATGAACAAAAACTGTTGCGCTTGCGCCCGTACTGGAACGTTGCTTAGCAGCAAGAATAGATATGGTAGACATACTTACCCTGACCATCTAGAACGTTCAAACTATTTTCAGAGTACCAGTGGAACTATCCTTCCCATCTATGAAAGTGACAGTGAGACTGCCCAAGATAATTGATGCATCGTGTGTCTGCGTGCGCGCAGCCCGATCTTTGATCGATCTGCTCAGTGAAAATTCCAGATCGTACGCCTTGAATTTTGACATGCCTAAACGATACGAAGGTACGTATTTATATGAAATTGTAGTCGCTCAGTGCTCGTTATTCAACTGTTTCTGCGTTCTGGCATAGTTAAAGTTTATATGGAGAAGAAGGGCAATCCTTCTCCATATAAATTTTAACTATGCCAAACCTCACACTCCTTCGTGAGCGAAATATTCTTAAAAATGTATCCGAAGTATTGCATCACGTGTTAATATAATTCGGAGCTCGTGACTAAGTTACCAAGTGCCACGCAGTTCGATCTACAAGGTTAAGTAATGCTTGCCGAAATCAATCCGTGGATAGGTGACCATCTATCCACTGAGACCCCTCCTGTCTCGGAAAAAACTTTAAGCCATTGCTCCCGGCTGTCATTCCTAGGCAGTTGTTACGGATAGTCAAAAGCCCGAAAGTCTATCGCGTTGTGGAGGTCAGAGGCAGTCGCTCCGTGTAAAATACTGGTATTCAGCTGCAGCCGGTTAGACTGGAAGCCGCAAGCAGACTGTTCCGTGTTCCAGATCTCTACACATTTAACGTAAAGGAGATGGCGGAGAGTCAGAGGTTGAAGAAGCAGCAGGAAGAATCAAGGATCAAGTTCTACAAGGATGTCCGAGAAGGCATCCGGGAACTGGAGGCCTTCCTTAAAGCTAACGTGTAAGTTCTTTCTCTGGTCTCAGCACGAAGTATCTGGCCTCGTCCAAATTGTTGGAATCTGCGTATCATTCACATCATGGTGACAGCGGTGGGATCCGAACCCACGCCCCTTCGGACTGGTGTCGGTACTGTAATTATTTATTATTTTGCACTACCCGTGGATAATAAAAGTCAGTCTTGTTGAAATCTGCGTATCATTCACATCACAGATTAATAATAATTATATATTATTATTATTACGTGTAATGTCATGATGGCCCACTGATTTAGGCCTCGCCTCTTGTGCACGAGGTTGTGGGTTCATACCTGGGCAAGTACCAATGTGAGTTTTTCAATTCATATGTACTTTCTAAGTTTATCTTGGACATCACTGACATCGGTGAAGGAAAACATGTTGAAGAAACCTGGACTTATATAATTAATATAAGTCTGAAATCGCCAAGCCGTCTTGAGCAAGCGTGGTGATTAATGCTCGTGCCTTCTCTGTATGAGAAGAGGCCTTTGCCCTGCAGTGGGACAGTAATAGGATGGTACTGGTACTGGTACTGGATATATTATTGTTTTTTTCTGACCTATTGGTAAGTATATTTGTAACTATTTCCTTAAGAAATCATCCAGAATCGTACACTAAAACCAAGAGGTTTCAGTTCATTCATCAAAGTCCCTTCCAGCCTGTATAATAATCTGGTAAATACATCCCTTGATTATGTTGTCACGTACAATATTTACCACCGCGTACTGCAATCATATTCTTCTTACAGATTCTTGAAGAATGAAAAAGAGAAAGAGAAATTGGATAACTTGAATATGGCCGAGCCACCTTTTATGCCACGTCCGAGGGAGCAGATAGCTTATGAAAATGGTAAGCATTGTTGCATACAGCAGCCATTGATTGCCTGCAGATTCAGGCGTGCCTCTAAAGAGGTCAAGCGCATTATATTTAGTGCGTTTTGCACGTCTTATTACGCTTGTAGTCTGTGGGTTCATTTTACTCAAAAATCATGCAGCGCCCTTCACGTCCAACACAATAACGCATTCAGGGTGCTGATGGGGTTGCCCCGATACTGCAGCGCATCCGGGATGTTTGCTGAAGCTCACGTAGACTGTTTTTACACGGTTATGCGGAAACGGTGCGCATCCTTGGTCCGTACAGTGCGGGGCAGCACCAACGGCATACTATCTATGGTAGCCAGGAGGCTTGATTGTAAGGTTTTGAACCATTGCTGCAAGGTTTCGGCTGGGCCTGTCACGTTGAAGCAATGTGTATTACTAACATAGTTTGTAAGTTCAATGTTACTAACACTATGAGTCTTGTTGCTCGAAATAAATGATTTAATAATTAATCCCAAAGAAGACGTTACAGACACGTCGCAGACAAATTGTAGAATTCGCCGCATTACAAAGCGGTTAGTCGTTTTAAGAAACGGAGGCGTTTTATGTTACGCCGGATGTTAAGCCAGAATGTCATCGAATCATTTAAAGTGGTCGCAGGAGGAAGATTTTGTCACCTAGATCAAAAGCGTAAGGTCATGTTGGAACTGTTAAACCACGTTTAAGCCGAGATATACAATGTACATTCATTAAACATACCGGCACGGCTAGCCGTTTTGAGATGCGGCGAGTTATACAATTTGACAGCGACAAGAACAGATTTGTATCTGTTCTTGTCGCCGTCAAATTGTATAACTACACAGACTAGATAAAGATAAATACATAGAATATAATAAAGTAATTTATTAGGATATAAGAGGGAGTTTGAATGTGGTCGCAAGTGGATGCGCATGAGGTGCTGAAACTATTTGCATCATAGAACTTTTTTGTCCCCAGAACATGATTTCCAAAGATATCTAAAGTCGTGCGTGACGAAGTCAAGAACTGGTGAACTTAACTTGAGAAAGTATAGGTAAGTAACCCACCCACAAAACAAATATAAAATATGTTTTGCTTCCGTAAAACTCGACACATCATCGTCCTCCTGTTGGAATTAGGCCAGCCAGCGCTCTTACGCCATCTTTCTTCGTGATGATTTTTTTTTAATCCTTGCAATGTTTTTATTACATTTGTATCTCAGGAAACACTACCTTTGTAGCAATTAAAAATGCTGCGATATTTACAGCACCGATTGCTGTAAAAATCAATGGGGGAGGTGATTGTTCAAATTCGGTCGTCTTTTCGTTGAAATGTGGGCGTATTATACTTACAACAATGCCTAACCGGAATATAGACTTGATGGTGTCATCACGCCTTTATACGGTTCTATAAATAAATTAAAATAAATGAATAAGTCGTTCTTTAAATCCAGGGTTATCCAAAACCTCTTGGTTGTTTCAGGATCTGCGGAGGTGTTCTGAACTTGGATTTGATCGTGACCCCGCCGCAACCAAAACGCATGCGCTACGGGGTTACAGTAACCACATGTAAGTCTGACAGCTACTGACACGGACACCCATTGTTGACAAGCTCAACTAAATATAGACTACTTACATCTCTTTCTCTCTTATAAAACAAAAAAGGGAAGGACATTTATAAGAGCTGTCAATTTTAACGGCACTGAAACTTCAAAATTGGACATTTACAAGGCATCGACCAAAAACATGGTCAAGTTCAATGCATAAACTAATTTGACATCTCTAACTTAGTACACAACTATCGCCGTCCTTTTCTCGAGCTATCCGTCAGAAAGAGATGTCAATTCTCTAATTTAAGTTAAGTTTGTGAACAAGGAATTTGTGCCAGTGTCCTCATTGGAAACCAAGCGAGTCTCCGTTTGCTAGCACTGCGACACAAATGGCGTGTACAAACTGACGGCATTGACAGATGTTATGCGCTCAACGCATTATCAGCCCCACGAATAGGATAGTGTCCTTAAAAATTCTGATTGGTCCGAAAGTTGGATTACTCAAAAATACTGGACACGTATTTTTTCTTTTGTCACGAAAACCAAAAATGACGACGATATAGTGCGTTGAAATTGCGCGTGACGTCACGCCTTGCTACACTTTTAACATAACAGTGACGTCACAAGCCTCTTCTCCTGAACTTTGATGTGCTATATCATTATCACTTTTTATTGGTTTGAGAGAGCAAAAAAACTGACGGACCAAATAGACTTAATATATTTTTACCTAGGACACATCCCTATTGTATTAATACTGTCATCTCTAGACGCTGCCAGACTCATTAAATAATAAGTGGATTTTAATTTTTTTTAATGTGATATTTAGACCTTTTATTTACTGGACTTTGCTGTCAGTGGTCATTATTGCGGAGCAGTGGTGGCTCAGTTATACCGGCCCCTAAACTACGTGTCGAAACACGTGGGTCGTGGGTTCGAGCCCAATTTCCTGGTCGACCTTGTGAACAAAAGACAGTCGGAAAGCTACAAAAAACAAACAATTTGATTTAAACAAAGGTTTTATTTACAAGAATTACTTTATAAGTAGTATGCCCAAATTAAAACTTTAAGTACCATTTATATACATAAGAATTTCCTAGATATTGTTTAGTGAAATTTGACTACACGACCATACTCAGGTTTTAAGCTGTCTCACACACACGACACATTTTTTTTGTTGGGACAAGCCCGCCACACTATTCCCAAATCACTGCAACTCCTGAAAACCAGAATCAACAGTGGCGACCACCAGAAAAGCGTCGTGACAATGAAACCCCACGAGTCCCAGAGAAACGATTCGAATGTATTGGATCCCACAACGAAATTAATCAGAAAAGAACAGCAGAGGAGTTAGCAAAAATACATAATTTCCACTTCTCTCCATATCAAGCAGGAGACAGAACAGAGCTAGGCCAATAGGCACAAAGGGACGTTTCCAACTGGATTAGGCCCAGTTGCCTAGCAACACGGTTTAAAATTTACACTGATTTTAATGGGTCCTAAATGATGAGCTGTTAACACACCTCACATGTGACTTAGCACATTTAGAGTGGTCGAAAAATTATTTAGCAACGTTAGGCGATTTTTGGTAGTGGCAAACTAACGGGTTCTCGTCACCGACATGCTAATGTGATGTGTTTCGCTAGACTGACAGCGATTTCAAAGTTTTAATGTTTCCCTTCTGTCGCCAGTTCCTCTGACTGCCTCTTTTTCAGATGGAATCTTTCAAAGTGAATGTTAGCCTCTTTTAACCAACTTAATAAATAAGAGGTTCTCCATTCTACACACTTCTTTCCTACAAAGTTACTATGCATTTATCACCACTTAATCTAAAGCCTTGTCTACACTGTATGTATTATTTGTAACAATACAAATCGAAGATGCCAAAATGTTTTGTATCAGAAATGAAACAAAAATGTTTCAGAAACATGTTTTGTGAACATGTTTCTCAACTTAAGCCATAGTGCAAACAAGACTTTAAAATCATATCCAACGACTCCCACGGGACGATAAAGAGTGGCCTCTTTTTCACAAAACACTATTGTCAAACACCCTGTATAATTCCTTTATTTATTTATTTTTTAGTTTCCATGCAGATCGATTGTCATCAATCTTATGCCAAAGACACATTCTCCGTAGGTTTAGTCTTTTGGGCGATAAGAGTCTTTTTGAGCCTTTTCCAGAAGATTGGCCTCTCTGCTTCGTCTTTGGGCCATACAATGTAGGTCTTGGTCAGCATCAGATAGTGTAACGTGTTTGGCCGGAGACGGCGTGGTATGTCTTCCAGAAGAATGAGTGTTAAATCTTCTCTCCTAGTCTCTAGAAGCCTGCAAGAAGATTAATGTGGTTATTTCAATAGAAGATGCTTCATATTGACACCTTAACTGCCAAACAACGAGACACAATAAAAATGTATTGTTTGTCGGTAATTTAGCGTATAAGGTATTTATAAAGCAGATATACATAAGCGGACTCGCCGGTAGGGGACGCCCTTGAAAGTACATACATTGACCTTATTGGTGATGTTCTTCAGAAAGGGTTAGGTGTGAACTACTCGCAACCGTGCGTGTATAAGATGTATGAAGGTAAACGAAGCAAAAGAAGTATGTAAGGATCGTAGCTGGTGGCGTTCTGTATTTTCTTCCTACCTCATTGAAAAAGATGCTTCGTTGGTCTACTGGTCGCAAACGCTACTGCTTTGTGTGGAGTCTTTGCGGGGAAAATGTTATGAGTCTTTTCCATTAGAACATTCTCATTAGCAGCTCGTATGCAGAGAGTATGACGTCATACCGTTTGTCGTCACGGCATACGAGTCAGCCTTCTCCTCCACGCCCGCCAATAGCAGTTCCACATCACAAATCAAATGGTAATCAGATGGTTGAAACCCTTACCTATGTTGTGCCAGGTGCATCTCAAACTGACACCATTGACTGAGCAGGAACCGCTGGGAAAGGATCAGCATGATAGACCTGGAGCGGTCCATGCAGGACACTATGTTCTCCAGGATTGAGAGACCCACCTGGAATGGAAAATGACTTTTAGCTTTTACAGTTCTTTCTTTAAACAATATCTAAAATATAATACCAGCCTGTTACTGCCCCACTGCAGGTCAAAGGTCTCTTTTCATACAGGGAAGGCACAAGCATTAATCACCACGCTTGCTCAAGACGGGTTGACGATTTCAGACTTATATAAATCCAGGTTTCCTCACGATGTTTTCCTTCACCGATGTTAGTGATAAACTTGGAAAGTACATATGAATTGAAAAAATTCACATTGGTACTTGCCCAGGTTTTAACCAACAACTTGTTGCACAAGAGGCGAGGCCTAAACCACTGGGCCATCATGACATTCAACATAATAAAACAAAATACCAAAAAAAAATGTTTATAAATCTGGCCCTCTAAATAAAATTCCATTTTTTTGCATTAAATTTTCGCCCATCCCTACACTAGGCCGTCATGTAACACAGGCCACACATTGCTAATAATCTCTTAAATTTACTCACTAAGAAGTCCCTTTCATGAAGACATGCGCTGATGCTGCACTCTGTCTCCATGTGAGGCAGCAGATGGTCCAGCACCCACCCTCGATCCTCATTGCAGTAGGATACGAACACGTCATAATTGAAAATTGTGTTATCTGAAATCGAGATAAAATTGTAATGTCAGTCTGTATCTATCCTAACTAAACCTAACAGTAAATTATAATATGGCGTCGCATCGTTTTCGACGTTGCATGGCAATGCTAAGCCTCTGGCCAAAGAAGAGCTCAGCCCTTGGGTCACGGGAAGCGTCAGCTAAACGTTTTGAGGTCACGCTTCTATTCCTCTAAAGGATGGGCAGAGGAGCACCTACAGTAACACCCACATTTCGCCAGTTATGTTTGAGTCCAATAGGTGGCGAGCCTATTGCCATTAATCGGGCACAAATCCAGACTATGGGCTGTTAATAAGAAAATATCTATTAGAAGAACTTAATATAACACTGCCCGTCTTGGGAATCGGACCCAGGACCTCACACTCAGCATTCGCGCTTGGGACCACTAGACCAACGACGCAACCGAGGCAGGCGAGGGATCTCCTTGAAAAGAAGAAGAGCCTTCGAACCCCATTGCCCAAGAATTTCAACCCCAAATGTCTAGAAATTATGATTACTGACAAGGTTCTCAGCAGCTGTACCGGCAGCACAACGATCTAAGAAGATAAGATGGCGCAAGAGTGTCGACACTATATGCTTCTCATACTAATGCCCTACCCATCTTCGATGAAAATAAAGTCGTACCGGTTGGTCACTTCTCACTGAATCAAGCCTAAATACAGCCTGAAATTACGGTGTAGAAAAAAAATGAAAATATCGGCTTATAGAGAATGTCTATTTGCAACTCCACACAATGTTACTGGTGATATCCTGATATCCTTCAAGGTATTCTTGTTACTAAATCTATAGGTCTTGATTTTCTGAAAATAAACTATTCGGTTTTGATTTGATTTGATTGAAATCTTAAACTTACCGTCTACAGCATCCTTCTTGTTGATCAAACTCAACATCGCAGAGTTTCTCATTGTTATAAAGAAGTATCTAATGTGTCGTCTGAACACGTATATCATTGCCGCAGGTAACAGTACACATGGTATTACAAGCAACGCCAAAAGCTTGTTTCTACCACTGTTCAGTTGCTGTTCAAAGTTTACTTCCCTAGCTGCCCTACCGCAACTGTCCACATCAGAAACGAATTCAGTCTTACTTTCTGGTATTTTCAGGCATACATAAGAATCTTGTGAATAGTCTACGAATCGAAAACGGCCAGATAAACCAATATCTTCGAAGCATTGGTTATCACAATCGTGCAACTCAACCCTCGTTCTATTTGATATCATTTCGTTGTAGAATCGGTACCCATTATGATGTGGCTGGACTCCTGGAAAGCTTATCAGGTGATCGGAGTTTATAATATCATTTTTGGCTGCCATCTTGTAAAAATCTTTTGCGTGACAGTTGCAAACCAAAAAGTTGCCACCCAGGGCCAAGTATTCTACGCGCATTAGGTCCTCAATCATTTCTTCTGAGATTACGTTGATATTGTTACTGCACAACGATAGGAATTGCAGTTCCGCCATCAAAGAGAACGTGCGGCCGAACCACGAGCTTATTCTGTTATTTTTTAAATCTAGGATTTTTAAACTTTTTAGGCTTTTTACTACCGAGTCGCGTACACCAGCAATCTCATTGTTTGCAATATTTAGTATCATCAACTTGCTGAAATTCTGGAATATATCCATCGTCTGCAGACCAACTTCTTGGGCATATAATATTATTAAGCTCCGTTCCAGTCCTCTTAATGTTTTGCCGAGATTCAAAATCCCATTATTTTTTGATAAGTCCAAAATCTCTATGGATGTTGTCGTAAAAATGTCCTCCGAAAGACTGTTCAACCCTGTATCACATAACGACAAACTTTTAAAACTTTTACCAAGTCTTTTGATCATGCCGAGATTTCTTTGAGTCAATTTGGTATACGACAAATCCAGAGAAGTTAAATTCTCCAAATGTTGAAACGTATAGTAATTCTCTGTAGCCAGATTTCTGGAGTTTCCATTCTCATCGAATGCTTGATTCCTGCTAAAATCTAAGTGCATCAATTGGTGTAGGCCGTCAAAAGCGCTTGAATCAATGAAGTAGATTTCATTCTCCCCTATGTAAAGTGCGCGTAAGTTGTTCATCCCTCGAAATAAGTTTGGGCCCAGAACCTCTATGGAACATGCTCTTAGATCCAGCTCTTTAAGATTAGGGAAGGTGACCGCTGAGAAACCTGAAGACCAGACGTTTACTGCTGGGAATAAAGAAACAGAAATATTAAATACATGGTACAGTCTACTCAAACAAGCAAAAGAAAAGAAAGGTGTTACACAAAGCAAAAAAGTCTTTAAAGTCCAAACTCAAGATTTGCCAAAGGGCGATGGAGTGAATACGAAAAATGACGATACTCCCACTGCGAAATATTAATCGCTAACGTGGACAAAAAGTCTGCTAGGCTGGAGTGGGATTGGGTGGGTCATTTGTTACAAGTTGGAAGGAATTGAAATCAAATTAGGCTGAGAATCAGCACTATTTGAACGTCAAAACTTTTACAAAAGACAGTGCCCCAAAACGCCCACCGCCACTTCCTAGTGTTTTTGCTGGGAAGAAGAAAGTGGCAGAACAAATTCCCCAAAATATATTCCAATACCATTTCTATTATCCTTATTCTTGTTCTAAACATAACTAGTCAAAAAATTTCATGTTACATACAAAAGGTAATTTTTAGTTGACCAATGAAATTGATTAGGTAGAATTCATGATTTACATTTTAAGTAAAAAGTACATCAGAAGAAAACGTAGAATTTTGGAAAATCTTTGGGAAACGATTCAACTGTCTTGGATCCCGCAACGAAATTAATCAGAAAAAAGCAGCGGAGGAGTTAGCACGGATCAGATTAAAAATGAATTGGATTACCTTGTCTTTGAGATGCATTACTCATGACTGTGGTTCCCGTAGCATTGAAAGTCAGACTATAATGTTCACCGGGTGTGCTCATGCCCAAGAAGGAGTTCCCATACAGTGTCATATACTCCAAGGTTGATGCCAAGGGACGGAGCTGGTGGTCCCGCAGTTGGAAAATCTGGAAAAAACAACAACATTTAAAAATGTACGAGTTGCTGTAAAAAATATTCAATTGGAAAATTCAGGTGTGACTTTAATATTTAGAGAGTTCCCTCAATTTCTTCCCCAGGATCCCATTTTGGGGGTAAGAGGAAGACGTTGTAAAGTTCCACATCGACCATTGAAAAGGGAGGATCCTTCGACCAGATGGGTGATGTGTATGGTGGGCTACTGCCCGACGGTTGTTTTTTTTTTTTTTTTGGACTGGGCATCTCGCAGTTTATCCTTCAGGGATATTTACTGCTCAACCGAACTTTCCTGTGGGGGGCTTAATTAAAATTAAGGCCTCCAGCCAGGCATAAATGTGGCGAGATAGATGTCACTTCACCATTATCAGATCCTGACTTGGTGACAATGGAACCACATCGATATGGGGTACACCTACTCTTCAAATGATAAATATTTTCGCGTATTTTTTTTATTTGGACATCACTGACATCGGTGAAGGAAAACATCGTGAATTTGTAATTCATATAAGTCTGAAATTACTAATCCGCCGCGAGTACCCATGGTGATAAAAGCTCGTGCCTTCTCTATATGAGAAGATGCGTCTGCCTTGCATTTTGACAGTAACAGACAAATATTACAATATGTTTTACTTATCCATTTTATAAGGAAATCTATCAATTGATTAAAACCAATTTTGTCGGTCAATTAATGTACCTACGTAGGTATCTACTTGATAATATTTTTGTATGATAATTAAGTACAAAAATAACAAATTAAGGCCTATGAAAACGGGGTGTACGCGTACCTAAATCGAGTCATAAAAACTGATATATCGATAACGAATACTCGAGATAAGAAGGTAAATCTCCATATAAAATAGATTCCTACTGGTATCAAGCTGCATGCTTTTTTTACTCGGATCCTTAATATTTTTTCTAACATAAAAGCCTAAATTACTCCTAATAACATTAGCTACCTGCTAGTGAAAGTCCCATCAAAATCGAGTCAGCTGTTTTGGAGATTACCCCAAACAAACAGACAGACAGACAAAAAGTACATTGGAAGCCGACCCTAGCATAGTTTGGAAAAGGCTAGACAGATATTGAAGTTCCTTAATTTCGTCGTACTGCCGGATTAGACATGACAAGCTAGGATAATTTTCTAAAAAAAACGTCGATGGGACCCCAACTGATATCGAGACTCAACAAACTTTTTAACTGGTAAAATGAGGGTGTGCTGCAAATACACCTCTACACAACCCTTTGGGGAATACAGACGTAATCTTATGAATAACATAGGAAAAGAGGATGTAAGAGGAGTCTAAAACTGGTACCGGTGACCGAGGAACAGTGGAAATCGGTTGTCATATTAGTCGAGTTATTTAGACTGATATATTCATGTCAGACACTTGAGATAAAAAGAGATAGTACACAGCTAGGATTCTGACGAAACTGATAACAAGTAAACAGATGATAGTACAGTAGATCTCGGATTGGAAAGATTATATTGTCTTATTGAGCCCTGAAAATGATTAGATGGGATGCACTACAGAATGGAACGGCAATTGATCGTCATTGAGAAAAATAAGTATATATCTACGAGTGAGTTGTATGTAAATTTTATAAGTGTATTAGTTTACCACCTTATCTTTTTAATTTTGACGGGTAAAAGTCACCATTTTCTGCCTTTTCCCAACTATGTTGCGGCCAGTATTTTATATGGAGTGACCTCCACAACGCAGTTACTGGGCAACACGATTCCCCTTGGTAAGACTGGTTGTCAGTTTCGGGCTTCTGACTACCCTTAACGACCGTCAAAGATATAACAATGACAGCCTGGACCAACGGCTTGACGTGCTTTCCGAGCCACGGATGAGTCGATAAAGATAACCAACTCTTAGAGTGAACTATAGGAACTGCCACATAGCTTTGTTTGTTGAAAATACTAGCTTTGCCCTGCGGTTTCATCCGCTCTTGAGGGTCGTAGTATGGTTTAAAATTGCTTAAGCAATTTCTCGAGAATTGGGTTATCAAATGCAAGAAGATTTATTCAAAGCCTACTGATAGTTGGAAAGATTAACGCGTTGAAACCAAGAAATTCTTCAGATTTATTATGTTTGTATATAAGAGTAGATTGGTTACATGTTCTTGGGCAAATAGACAACAGAAATAAACTAAGTATACTGTCTAACCCGGCCACGCTCCGCTGTGACTGTCTTTTGTTATTACAAATTGTTTTATCTAAACTATATCTTTAATTATTATTACTTAAACTTACTATATCTTTTAGTATTTAACTCACGTAGCATTAATCTTTAATCATAAGCTACTGATCAGTGGATAATTGAGTTGGTTGTGCAATAAGTGTGTAATAATTGTACTACTTATACTTAATTATTATTTTTTTGACATGTGTTGTATACTTTGTATAGCTTCAAGTTCTTTAAACTATCAGACAGACGTGTTGCTGGGGAGTTTGTTCCACCACTTCTTCTTCCCAGCAAAAAAGGAAGTGGTGAAGGGTGGGCGTTTTGGGGGACTGTCTTATGTAAACGTTTTGACGTTCAAAAAGTGCTGATTCTCAGACTAATTTGAATAAATGAATTTTGGTTTTGATTTTTGACTACTGTTTTTGATCCCTAATAAATCGAACTAATATTATTAATAAGTTTGTTTGTTACCTTTTCACGCCTAAACCAATGAACGGATTTAGATATAACTTGGCGGAGATATAGATTGCACCCCGGGGAAGGACATAGGTTACTTTTTATCAACAAACCACCCGGGCGAAGCCTAAGCGAAGCAAAGCTAGTAAATAAATGAATAAACCTCGTAAAACTCTAGAAATGTATACAAAAACATTTTCTATTAATATACAATGTTGTGTAAAAATTTCAGGTCAATCAATTGACTACCTTTTTTAATTTTGTCAACACATAATAATGAATGCTGAATCGAAACTAACTTTATGAAGTATATACTATATAACTTTGTTTGTTTGTATTTCTTCAAAACAATAACTATTAATACACGAAGAAATAAAATAAATAATCACAGGGCATCGAAAAATTCATCCGCACCACTGTCAACGGGAAAAGTGCCCAGACGGCTGGCAGCATTGCCACGTTGAATGGCAATGCTGATTCTTTGGCCAAAAAAATGGCCAGCCCTCTGGTCACGTGAAGAGTCGACCAAACGCACTCTAAGATGTGTTTGTTTGTAAATTTTAAACGCTAAAACTACTTAACCAATTATTATTATATTTTCTAAATATAAAAAAATACGCTTTGAAGGGGTTGTAGGGGGTTTTAAAGAGCGAAGGGAAAAGTACGAAATCCATGCGGCTGAAATCGCGGGCGAAGTATTAGTATTTATATATACAGAGAAGTTGTGTGGAAATCGGCTGTCATTATGGACACGTGATGCGAAGGAATGAGGATCATGTTGTGAGGAAAGTTTTGAGTATGAATGTAGAGGGTTACAAGAGTAGAGGGCGACCCAGGAAACGATGGATGGACTGTGTGAAAGTTGATATGGCTAAGAAGGAGGTGACTTCTGAGATGACGGGAAATAGAGATGTATGGAAGAAGAAGACATGCTGCGCCGACCCCAAATGAAAAATTGGGATAAGGGCAAGAGGATGATGATGATGATGATATAAAGATAGCTCTGAACTATCACTTACTGGTGGTACTCTACTCAGTTGGCATCTGGCCAAACTCAGGTATTTCACGAACTGGTTCGGAGATCTCTGGAGGTTCATCTTCTGGTGTAGAGTCTGCACCGGATTGACGATCGTCGAGAGGTCTATTGAGTTCGCTGCTTCGGCTAAAATATACAATTGATGGATGAAACTAAGTTTTTTTTCACATCATCACCCTTTTCCCAATTAATTCGGGGTCGACGCAGCTTGTCTTCTTCTTCCACAGTAGCTTGTCTTCTTTCTATTTGCCGTCATCTCAATAGTCACCTCCTTGTGTGCTGATTCTTAGCCTAATTTGATAAAGATTCATTTATTTGTATAGCGCATGTGTATGAAAGATGGAAGACAAAGCGTGGGTAGCCCCCCCACAAGGTGGACCCACGATCTGGTGAATATCGCAGGATGCCGATGGATGAGGGCACCGCAGAACCGTCAGCAGCAGTGGACGTCTTTTGGCTGGAGTGATGATGATGATGAGTACGATGAAAGAATAAATGATTTTAGCTTTTGATGAGGACATAAAAAAAAAACAAAAAATTTCTTACCCGGAGTGGGTTTTAGTTTTCCTAATTCGTCGACCCAGTTCTGAATATCCGTCATATAACCTGTCAGGCATTTTGGATGTTTCGGGTGTGGAGGTGGATAAGCTGATGCATAGAGGAGGCAGCTACATAATCTGTAACATTAAATAAAATACATATAAGATCGTCATCATTTACTTAGCCTTTACCCAACTATGTTGGGTTCACCTTCCAGGATAACCGGATGCAGCTGAATACCAGTACTTTACATGGAGCGACTGCCTATTTGACCTGCATAACTCAGCTACTGGGCAACGCGGCACCCCTTAGTAAGACTGGTTGTCAGACTTTCGAGTTTCTGACTACCCGTAACGACTGTCAAAGATCTGCATATGACAACCGGGACACGGCTTGACGTGCTTTCCGAGGCACGGAGGAGTCTCGATATGTTACGAACGGTCACCCATCCACAGACTGAGCTCGGCAAGCGTAGCTTAACTTTCGATCAACTCGTGCAGCTGTTTTTATTTAGCAACTAATCTATACTATTTATACAAATAAATAAAAGTTGAAGTGTCTGTTTGTAATGTCCAAATAACAGCTTTATACCAAATGCGAATGTAAGTTTATATGGTAAACTTACCAAAAAACTAAAAAAAAATGTTTAGTCTGTCTGACTGTCCGTTTGTTTGAGGTAATCTCTGATACGGCTTTACCGATTTCGACGGGATTTTTTCTGGCAGTCAGCAAACGTATAAGGAGTGACAAAAGCTACTTTAATTTAAAAAAAGATTTGGGGTTCCGCGAAATGAAATGAAAACCCATGTAAAATTCCACGCGGATAAAGTCGAGGGGACAGCTAGTTACAAATATAGAGGAAATATTTGAAATAGAAATAGAAATAATTTATTTGCACAAAACAC